>CM076147.1:31408765-33823765 GCA_038025085.1 Tetragonia tetragonoides
ATTTTGCAGTGTAAGTTTATTTTTCATGGGAGGATTCGTCAAGGGCGAGAATACGTAGAAATGGCAGCACGAAGTGGCGATATGGTGGCCATGTATGTGTGCAGCATACTCCTGTTAATAAGTGGAGACGAAGCAATGGTGACAAGGGGGATCGAGATGATGGGCAGAACATACAGAGAGTTTGGCGGAATAGCGATCGTTGAGGGGAGGAGAACATGGGAACGTTTTCATCCTGACTTACAATGGACTCTAAAACATCCCGATGGTATTAACTTGCCAGAGTTGCCATGTCCTTTCCAACTTAAACATGACCCGGATCGTGGATGGGATGAAGATTACTCATCAATTACATATCTGGAGGACATAGGCCCTCGCTGCCCAGTGTGTCGGTGCCGCAGGGAAATTCAACTACATTTCTAATGTTTGTACTGGAATGTTTTAGTACTCAATAGATGTGGGATTGGGAAGGAACATGGTAGCAAACCTTGGTATATTTAGTAACAAGTGTTTCATTTAATTATTATGTTGTTTAGCATAATATATGTTGGATTGGGTAGCAAACAATGCTATAACTAGTAACAAGTTTTTCATTTTATTATAATGTTTGTACTGATGTTTAGTATGATAGTTGTTGGATTGGGAAGAAATATTGTAGCAAACTATATTTTATTTAGTAACAATGTTATTTTATATTCAATGACCGCTCAAGTGTGATACAGATTGATGGCTTGAGGTCTGCACCAAAATATTATTTAATTATATTAGTATCACACAATTATAATAAACTCATTTTATGCCGCAAAATTACAAATATTTGCCTTATTTGATTTCGTTAATTATTTTCTTTATTTGACTGACAAATACTTTTTGTTATTATTATATATTTTAAAACACAACAATAAATTTTTTATCTTCCCATTATTTTAGATTCATATATTTGTAAAAAAACTACATTTGCATTCTATTAAATGGAAATTTTTGTTTTATTGTTATTGGGAAAGTATTTTTGGGATGTTTAATTTTTTTTTAAACTGATTCATTTCCTTGGATCGTGCTGCATTTATGTGCAATTCTGCTATCTATGAGAGAGGTTAATTTCTGAATCGACACGAATTGCTACAAGTGGGTTTATTTTATTTCCGCGCATAATGCTATCCATTATGCTACCTATAAATGATAGTTTGCTACTCATAAAAATGGTTATCAGTATTGTGAAATGGCATGAAGTTATTTTTTTTTTTTGGTTAAAAACAACCGAATGAAATGAAAACCTGTATAAATAGAACCAAACTATCTCCTCCGATATCATACATTTCCTTCACCAAAAAAGTTGCATTCCTCAAGATGCCTCCAAGAAAGCGAAAGTTAACTAGAGAGGAGAAAGGGAAATGGGTAGCGGATAAGAGCGATGAAGAACCTCTAGCGAGGGAGGAAAAAAAAATTTAGATCTTCCAGAGTCGTTGGTGGAAGATATTGTTGGCCGAGTTGGAAAATCTTCCGCCTCTGACCTGCTGCAATGCTGGCGATGGTATGTCATTATCAGTATGTTTGTTGAATTCGTTTAACAATCTAATTTTCTTTTAATAACATGTTTCCTTGACAGTTGCCGTCAACTCAAATCAATTGGTACTTCACGGGGTGTCTATCAAAGAGTTAACGTATCGGGTGTTCCGCATTCCCCCGATCACATTATGGCGCGTTCTTTCTTGGATGATTGCGTAAGGAATGAAAATACTGGTGCCATGCACAAGATAGGAATGGTACGTTTAATTTGTTGTTGTTACACGTTGTCATGGTAGAACTACCCCCATAATTGAGTTATAGTATTGATTGGACTTTTATTATCCTGTGTAGCATAAATATTTTGTACAGAGGCATTACGAAGAAGGCCAAAGGCAAATAAAAAGGGCCGCTGACCATGGTAACGTGTCGGCAAAATATGTATTGAGCCTCCTTCTCTTGTTAAGTGCAGATAACGAAAGCGTAAACATTGGAATGGAAATGATGGATAGATTATTTAGACAGTTTGGTGGAAGAGGCATTGTGGATGGAAGACGGAGCATACATGAGTTTTGCTACTTCTTCTATGACCATTTTATATTTCGGAAGTTTCCTTGCCCATTGCAAACTATGCCTACCTCTCCTTTTTCTACCAAGGCCAAAATTGCCAGTTCGTAAAGATCATTATGGTATTCTACGAGAACCTTTGGATGACCACTTTCTTTGGTTTTTGGAGGATGAATTTCCGCCATGTGCTATGTGCAAGGCCCGTAGGGAAACTAAATGGTTTGCAACTCTAATTCAAAAAGAAATCGGAAACAGTTAAGATACTTATTCAAACACCTTATTTATTAGTAATTTTCATTTCGGAAACTGCTTATTTGGTAGCAAACACATTACGTTATGTTTTTTTGAATTTTTGAGTTCGTAGCAAAATAATTACAACTGATTTCTTAGTTTGTCATTGTCTTTTTATTTGGTAGCGAAAGAATTACCATTGATTTCTTAATTGTTATTCATAGTAGCAAACTCGCTAATAATCCTTTTGGTGAATATAATATGACAATTATTTTTATACCTGATCAAATGAGAGAAGAGCGACGTGAATTTCCTAGAGTACATGCAATGGGTGGGATTAACCTACTCGATCTCCCTCTTCCTCTTTTGGAAAATATTCTTGGTCGTGTTGGAAGTTTGGCCGTGGTTGATCTAATGAATTGTTGGCTAAGGTGCGAGTTGGCAATTTAGTTGTTTTTGAATACCGCAATTTTATTTAGTAGCTAAACTTGGTTTTGTTAATTTGCAGTTGCAAAAAGTTGTATGACGTGGGGCATGGAAGTAGTGTCTTTCATCGAGCAAACATTTCAATGATTGTGGAATACCCTACCACTATGACAGCGCTGTCATTCCTCTATATATGTGCTAGGAACAACAACACACTTGCTCTGTTGAAACTTGGTCTGGTATGTGAACCCTTGCTAAATTGTACAAGCATATCCTTTGTTTTTCACATATTAATCTTATACTCGTACTACATTTTGCAGCGTATGTATATCTATCATGGGAGGATCCGTCAAGGGCGAGAATACGTAGAAATGGCAGCACGAAGTGGCGATATGGTGGCAATGTATGTGTGCAACATGCTCCTGTTAATAAGTGGAGACGAAACGATGGTCACGAGGGGGATCGAGATGATGGGCAGAACATACAGAGAGTTTGGTGGAGTAGGGATTGTCGAGGGGAGGAGAAACTTTTCAAGTTTTTGTCATGGGTTAAATTGGACTTTCACTTCTCAACATCCCGATGCCCTTGTCTTTCCAGTATCGGAAGTAATGGAGTGCCCATTCGAATTTGATCATGACCCGGATCGAGGATGGGATGAAGAATACTCATTAAGTCCATATTTGGAGGAAAGAGGCCCTAGCTGCCCAGTGTGTCGGTGCCGCAGGGAAATTCGTGTTCATTTCTAATGTTATTGTACTAATGTTTAGTGTGATAGTTGTGGGAATGGGAAGAAATATGGTAGAAAACAATGTTATATTTAGTAACAAATGTTTCATTTGCTTGTTCTCTTGTTTAGTATTAGATGCTTGATTTTGTAGCAAACATGGCATTTGTAGTAACAAGTATTTCATTTTACAGTTCTATTGATATTTTCAAGTTATGCCCTTTGAATGTTAGAATTGTCACACATTCTTTCAAAAATTAATGTAATAAGAATATCATTGTGTTGTAAATATTTGACATTGAAACGCACAATTTGTAAGGTTACTACTAATCCATAACAAAGTAAACTATAGGTAAACCTTCATCCATCATTTGTCCGTCAGTAATTTGAGTTCCAAATACTATAAACTTAATAAAATAAACATATCAAAAATATTCAAAAATTTAAATCTGTGTTATTGAAATGCAAAATTTGTGACGCTGCTACTAATCCATAACAATAACCCTTCATCCATCATTCGCCCGTCAATATTTTCAGTTCCCGCCCAAGTGGTATATAGATTGATGGCTTGACGCCTGCAACAAAGTATTAAATATATTAGTATCATACAATAGTAATAAAACTCATTCTATGCAACATAAAGTATACGCACCGTAGAAACTTGTGAGGAGGCAGGTCTAGGACTAGGGTACACAATGTTAGGGTTGAATCCAGGTCCTTGATAAATGGAATAGGTCTGACTACCACTGTCACAACTAAGTCTTCCATAAGATGTTTCGAATACATAACTAGGAGTAGTCTGTGCCGCGTAACTAGGAGTAGCAGGAGTAGAAACCTGTCTCGCAACACCAGACGTGCCAACCTGTTTGACGTAGATTGAAATGAGCACATATATGTGGAAATAATTATACGGCTGATAAAAACTAACTAACTTACATTATCATTTGACTTGTGAACTTGATATGGATCAAGATCCCCACCCGCCATATCACTATTTAAAACACTGTGTATTGCTTTCTATATCAAGAAAAGAAATACCACAAATAAGTCCATTTTGCTACAAACGCATACCCATTTCTGATCATGTAAAATAGAACAGTTGTAATTTGTTATTATGCTACTAAGAATATATACTCACTGAATTTATGGACAACTGCTCATCCCTCAAATGTTTTCTCGTCTTCATGGGATGGGTCTTATTGGGAGACGTCTGATTGCTCTTCTTATTGGGAGACGACTGATTGCCCTTCTTGGGGCTCGCCTTTTTCGGAATGAATCCATGCTCCGTATGATGCTTTTGTCTATGAACTTGCGCCCTCCCGGGTGTTTCTTCGGGACGGGGTCCTTTATATCGCCTTCTTTTTCAGTAAGCTTTCTCTTCCTTAAAATATACCTCTCGTTCTCTGGCTGTGACATTACCCTGCGCTTGCCATACACCCAGCAAGATGAAAAATATTTGTCGTCTATCCCAAGGGCACACTCCAACTTCTTGCGCATGGATTCATTTTCTTTCTTATAGATATCGTATGCTTCTCTGGTGCTCAGTGCTAGTGTGCGGATGTAGTCGGTCTCTAAAGTCACATCCATTGACATCTTAACCCTATCTGACGTATCCGGATTATAGTACTTTGCTTTCACTCGCTCGTAGTCCCTAACAATGTCCTTTCTCCATTGATTCTTTATGTATCGCTCTGGGATGTAGTTGATGCCCTCAAGCTCAATACAGCGAATTATGTGCTTGCAAAGTATACCACAGAACTCGAAGTTCCTACACGAGCATTCGAATGTCCCAGCCGACTTATCCAATGTGACCGTGAATGTTTTGCGCGGCTTAGTCCAATATGGTCGTTCTTTGTCAACTATCTTTCCAATTGCTTCATAAACCATAACATTGTCACCCCCAACCGTTGATACCTTGGTCAAGTTTGTGTGCACAAGGCCGTTCAGCCTCGACCTTTCTGCTAATTGCCAGCTCGAACTGCTTAATAAACTCTGTTAGGCCGGTGTGACAGTTTACGTAGTTCTTAAAAAAGTAGTTGATACCTTCACTCCTCTGTGATGAGGACATAATGGCCCAAAAGGTATTTCTCCAGTATCCAGGAACCCAAAACTCTCAGGTTTCGTACGTTTCTTTTATCCACGGTTCATTCTGCAGACCAAATTCCTCCACCATCACATTCCATCCTTCCTCAAACTCTTCCAAACTGAAGGACTCATGCACGGTCTTCTTCATTGCTACGAGTAGGGCTTCGTTGTTCTTACGATGTTTCGAATTCCTCCTCGCATTTTCAAGTATATGCCAAAGACACAACCTGTGATGCGTTTCTTTAGGAAATGCATCCTTCACTGCCTTGCCAATAGCCTTGCACTGATCGGTTAGTATTGCTAGGGGCGCCCTGCCCATGCATCTAATCCAGTTGTAGAACACCCACTTGAACGTGTCAGAGTCTTCGTGCAATATCAGGGCTGCACCCAAGCAAATCGATGATCCGTGGTGATTTACACCGATAAAAGGAGCAAATGGCATATGATACAAATTAACCAAGTGAGTCGTGTTGAATGTGATGAAGTCCCCAAAGTCCTTTGCGGCAGCCCTACATCTTGCGTCCGCCCAAAACACGTTGCAAAGCCTCCCTTTGTCATCCCTCTGGATATCACTGTAGAAGTCAGGATTATCATCACGCATACTGTCAAAGTACTGCTCAAGGGCAATTGCATCCCCCCCCAGCCTACTCATACGGCGTGCAGTATTCACTACGTTCCGCAAGTCCTTCTTGGTGAACGAAACGTTCTCATACCCTCCGTACTGCACCACCATGGAAAAGAAATTCTTTGAAATGGGGATTTCGGCTGCGTCATTGACTAGCATCTTCTTCTTGTGATATTGATCGACCTGACGGTAAGCTACCATGAAGCGACTATGATTTCGGTCAGTGGTGTGGTTGTGAGTAAGTTGACAGTTTGTGAAAACAAAATCTCCCTTTTGTGAGTACCCTTCGATAACAACCTTGCATCCAGTAACTGATGACTTTTCACTTTGCTTTTCACCCCCTTTTTTGCACGCAAACCTCAGCCTCCTTACCATATGGTACCATGGCGGATTATCGGGGTTCGTCCTTGACACTCCTTTGTCCTTGTACTCCTTTAGTATTGTGTTGGACCTTATGAATAATTTGAACCCCATACGATATGCATATTTGTGGCAGAAAATAGCAAACTCCTCTCCTGAGGGGCAGAAAATAGCAAACTCCTCTCTTGTATCATTCCACAAAAAGGATCAACTAACTCTTCCTCCTGCATTGGTATGTCTTTCTCTGCATTAGTCCTGAATAAAAAAAATGAATCAACACAACCTACCAACTTATACATTTACCATATGCAATCTGTACATATAGAGGACGAAAGTGTACCTTTGTTTTTCAATATTTTCACTATTAGCTGTTTCTTCAATGAACTCATGTTCATTCAGGGGATCCACATTAAGGTCAATTTCCATTTCCCTGCATTGTGGTAAATAGGGAAATCAGACCAACAGGAACATGGTTTTATAGTTTCAGCTCAAGTACGTTACTATGAAGCCTTATTTAGCTACCACATAATACAATTTTAACCTCATTCGACAGTTTGATAACACTATTTGATTACAATATTCATATTGATAAATTAAGTTCAAAACCTATTGAAGAAAATATCTACATCTATAATATTAATGTAAACACTGATTCGGGAAATCACACCAACTGGAAAATGGTTCTATCGTTTCAGCTCAATTACGTTACTATGGAGCCTTATTTAGCTACCACATAATACAATTTTAACATCATTCGACAGTGCGATAGCGTATTTGCTTACAATATACTATATATTAATAACTCAAGTTAAAAACTTATTCAATAAAATATCTATGTTTATAATATTAATGTTAACACTTGTTGGAATTAATGCCTTGAAGTCTTATGGTTGCAGTAGGTTACCTTCCTGTATGTTGTGTTATGGTTGGTTACGTTACTGTACGTTAAGTTATGTTATGGTATATTGGGTTATACGGTGTTACGTTATATTACGTTATGTTATTCCGTATTCTGTACAGGTTCATTATTAGTCCTAGTCTGATTAGAAGTTTAGGTTAGGAAATTAGCCCTTATTTCCTATCTCCTATATATACCATATTAAGGTCTTATTATTAGACACCCCATTAGAAACATTAAGAGAGCCTTGTGAGATTTGAGAAACACAGTTGTGTGGGAAGGTTTCTCGTTTGTAATCTCCTTCAAATAATAGTAAAATACTCCTGTTCTGCCCGTGGTTTTTCCCTAGTTGGGTTTTCCACGTAAATTTGTGTGTCTTGTTCTCTGTTTAGTTTCTTCTCAATATTATTGTTCCGCATTAGTTGTTTTGAATCAATCATACCTGGGATTAAGAAGGAGTCAGAACGATTCCGTTATAACACTTAAGTTAAAAACTTATTCAATAAAATATCTATTTTTATAATATTAATGTTAACACTGATTACAATATTTATATAATTGATAAATTAAGTTTAAAACTTATTCAATAAAATATTTATAATGATAATGTTATCAGTGATAGGCCTGATAGCCCATTAAGAGTATAAATATTACATGGTTATCTTTCCACAACTTCTATTTCGTTGCTACATGAACCCATTTTTCTACCCAAATGATAATATCATCAACTTCTATTTCGTTGCTACATGAACCCATTTTGCTACCCACATGATAATATCAGTAGTGGCTACATAAATACATGATATTATCATATATGATGGCATTTTTGCTACAATTGGTTACATTAAGATCATTGTTATTATTTACATAACCATAAGGTAAGGAAATATAACATTTTTGCTATCAATACCTTCAATTCTAAACTTTTTGGCCTGTTTGCTACCAAATGGTACATTGAAAAAATAATTTATGGCATCATGGATTTTGTTTTGCTACCAAACAGTATACTTGTAACCATTTTACATCATGGAGTTTTTGCTACTAAGCAGTATACTTGTAACCATTATACATCATGGTTTTTTTGCTACCAAGCAGTATACTTTTAACCATTATACATCATGGAATTTTTGCTACCAAACATTATAGAAAGTCATGCCAAAAGAAAATTACCTGTACGCTGTAGCAATGAAGGGACGTCGCCGGCAATAGTCGTCGGAGTTAAATTTGTGCCCAAAATAAAATCAACCCAGATTGAAGATAATTAATCAACTGCTAATCAAATTTAACAATGGTCGATGGAAATAATGAACTCTCTTGCCGGAAAATTAACACAGCAATTTAAAAACTTGTCGGTCGAAAAATTAATCCACCAATTGAAAAACTGGTGGTCGGAAAATTGACGCCGACAAATTCGTAATGGGTCGGCGAAAATAATGGAGATCTTGAAGGAAGTATGTCGCCGGAAAGTTTGAACAATGGAATGCGAAATTATTTTTTTTTTTAAAGTATGTCGCCGGAAAGTTTGAACACCGGCCAGATAATATGAAGAACAATATTTAGGATTCTCAATTAGGTTTCTGAAGTAGGTTAGTCATCCTTTCCCTTCTTTGTTGATAATATCAATGTTAGATTTTTGCTTTTCCAATAACAAGCATTAATGGTAGTAGACTTCTCATATTCTTCCCTCCTAATTATGTTTTTGGTGGCAAAACTCCCTCCACTAGCCAAAAAAACAGGCTTACTTTCCCTCCCACAAAATAAAAAAAGATTCCTCATTTTGGCCACATGGACGCTCAGGATGCAAATTGTATAAAAAGATCATACACTAAGGCCTCGTTTACTAGGTTGCAATCAAATGCAATGCAATGCAATCATTTTATAGAGTAAATGAGAGGTGAAAAGTGAAGGAGAGGGAGGAGAGGGATAGGAAAAGTGGGGTTGATTGCATTACCCATTGTAATCACAATTGCTCAACTTTTCCCATGTAATGATGATTACTTTGGATGGTGCAATCAATCTTACTTTTTCCATCTCCTTCCTCCCCTTTTTCCTTTTTCATTTCCCATTTTACCCTATAAAATGATTGCATTGCAATGCATTGCATTTGATTACAACCTAGTAAACACCATCTGAGCGTATGTGTAGTTGCTTCCGCCAAAGGAGTGGGAACCTCGAGGCCTCGACAAACGTGGTACCATTACGAAGGACAAATCAAGCACACCCCGTCACATAGGGAAATGAAACCGTGAATAGGACCTTAAAAGGTGTTTCGGATCCTTTAGAGTTCTCTTTTTTAGAGTTCTTGTGGAGTTCTTTTTTACTCTCTATCTCTCTCCTCTAACTATTTATTGAAGAGATATTTTATTTGGAAAATAAATAATTAGAGGAGAGAGATAGAGAGTAAAAAAAGGAAATCTAGACAAAAGAACGGATCCAAACACTTCTTTAACCACGTACATTAAACCAACAAAAAAAGAGTCGAAGACCGACTTAAAAAAAATTCCCTCTAGGCTTCGTCTATGAGAGGTTTTCTTTTCTCTACCTAGGGTTTGAGTTTTTCTTCCTTCCCTGATCTTTGTGAAGGATTTTAAAATCTGATTCCTCCTGGGATTAGTATACTTAGTTTATTCTGATAGTATGGCTTCTACTAGTGAAGCTCAAAAGGAAAGATGGAAGGGTTTGGAGTTAACAGAAGAAGAATGTGAAGAAGTAGTTTGCGTAGAAAATACGAAACAAGATGTGCAGAATCGGCTTTCCTATAGCCTTCTTGCGAAGCTAATTACTGATAAACCGTTTAATGTGCCGGCGTTGAGAGGTATGATGAAGATGATTTGGAAAATCAGTAGGCCTTTTGCTTTTCGTGAGATTTCTCACAACCTGTTTGTGTTGCAATTCTTCACAAAGGAGGATAAAATAAAGGTACTTGAAGGAGGGCCATGGACCTTTGATAAACACCTTTTGGCATTGCGGGAGATCGGAAACGAGAAACCCTCCACAATTGAGTTCTCCCATGTTGGTTTTTGGATTTGGGCATGTGATGTTCCTTTTACTGAAATGACTCGAGAAACGGCAGCTGTGATCGGCGATAAGTATGGGGGAATGAAAATTTTGATGACTCTAATTACTCTGGTTGGGGTGAGGTACTTCGGCTTCGGGTCGATGTAGATATACGGAAGCCACTAAGGAGAGGACTGTTGATGTCCTTTAAAGGGGTTGGGAAGGTGTGGGTGGAGATTAAGTATGAGCGCCTACCAAATTTCTGTTACGTTTGTGGAATAATTGGTCATGAGGAAGATGATTGTGATCAAGGGACCTCAAAGCCAGCTCATTATCAGTACGGTGAATGGATGCGGGCTTCTCCTTTCCGTGGATTTAAGTTAAGAGACAGTGATGAAATTGCAAAGGAAAAATTGTTATTCATGGGCTTGAAGAAAGGACCTCAACATCCTTATTCAGACCATGACGAACATAGAAGTTCTTTAAATAGGAAGGAGATGAGCGACAAAGAGGTAGGTGAAATTAAGGTTAAACGTTCTTTGCTTGACATCTTGAACCAGGGGGACGATGAAGGCAAAGAGGAAGATGTGGGCGAAAGTAATGTGGGGGCTGAGGAAATAGCGACATTGATGAACCAAGTGACTTGTCTTAAGGCTGATGGTATTAAAGATGTACAGCCATGTGTTAATCAGGAGGGGTGCAAGGAAATTAGTAAGGTGCCAGATGAAGAGAGGGAAGCCCCTCATGGTAAGAAGTGGAAACGACAGCAGCGAGGTGAACGTGACTCGGCCTCACAGAGCTCAATTTCCCAACCACACACTGTAGGAGGGCATGTCATTTTTGCTGCAACTGGTCAAGGTCATGGGAAGAGATCAGATCAATTTAGACAGGCTGGTGATGCTGATGATGAAGCGGCGCAGGGGAAGCTTAAATTCCCCCGCCTCGTGGAATGAAAATAATTAGTTATAATTGCAGGGGGCTTGGGAACCCCCGCGCAGTGGCTCGTCTTGACGAGTTTTTACAAAAAGAATCCCCTTCGCTAGTGTTTTTGATGGAGACTCTATGTAGCAAAGAACGAATGAGGAATTTAAAGGAACGACTTGGTTTTGGCGGCTGCATTTCAGTTGGGTGTGTTGGAAGGTCGGGTGGTATCTGCTTGTTGTGGGATAGTGTGATTCAACCTTCTCTTGTTACTTATTCGATGTCAATTTTAAAATGATGCAGGAGATATTACTTGGCGGTTTACAGGGTTTTACGGCTACTTAGAAAATACGAACAAGCATCTGTCTTGGGACTTGCTTCGTAAATTGGGAGAGGAGCCTTGTGTTCCATGGGTTTGCATGGGTGATTTTAACCAAATTTTAGCAAATGAAGAGAAAAGTGAGGGTCCTCCAAGGGATTTTCTGGCTATGATGCAGTTTAGACAAGCTTTACATGCATGTGAGTTACGTGATTTGGGGTATAGAGGTCCGAGTTTTACTTGGGATAATGGTCGGGAGGAGGATGAATTTGTCAAGGAGCGATTGGATAGGGTTGTCGCTACTGAACAGTGGCAAGATTTGTTTACACAGGCGAGGGTTAATCACTTAGCTAAAACGACTTCGGATCACGTTCCAATTCTGCTCACTACTGAGGGTGAACATGACTATTACGATCCAGGAAGGAGCTGGCAAAGACCCTTTCATTTCGAGGCCATGTGGTTTCGTCATCCTCAGTGTGAAGATTTAATTGCAAATGCCTGGCACTATACCCCACCATCCCTTGATAAACCTTCGGCAATGAAAAAATTAGCTGCTTGTTCTGATGACCTGACACATTGGGATAAAATGCATTTTGGTAATATCAAGGAGAAAATAAAAAAGGTACGTAAAAAGCTGAAGGATATTGGGAGACAAGGTGTTACTGGGACTACTGTGGCCTTACGAAAACAATTGGAGGAGGAGGAGGCTGAGTTAGTTCACCGTGAAGAAATTATGTGGTTTCAACGTGCTCGGGCAAATGAGTTCAAATATGGTGATCGGAATACAAGCTATTTCCATAAAAAGGCATCGGGGCGTAAAAAACGCAATCAGATGAAAAGATTAATTGATGATGATGGGAATACAGTGCGGGATCATCAAAAAATGGAGGAGGTTGCGAAGGCCTATTTCACTCGTCTATTTCTGAACAACATTAAGATATGAACGATGCATTGAAAGGGGTGAAGCGGGTCGTTACTGCTACAGATAACCAAGAACTTACTCGCCCATACACAGGAGATGAGGTACGACATGCGCTATCCCAGATGCACCCTACAAAGTCTCCAGGACCAGACGGTATGCCTGCTCTTTTTTATAAAAAATGTTGGCCTATTATTGGGAATGATGTGATTAGTTGTGTGCTAGATATTCTGAATGGTGCTGCAATGCCTGAAGATCTGAATAACACTATTATAACCCTCATTCCCAAAATAAAAGATCCGGAGCATATGACAAACTTCCGTCCAATCAGTCTGTGTAATGTACTGTATAAACTGATTTCGAAAGTTGTGGCTAATAGACTTAAGCCTCTTCTTGATCATGTTATTTTGATAAATCAGAGTGCCTTTGTTCCTGGGAGACAGATTACTGATAATGTCTTAGCAGCATATGAGATGTTTCATTATATGAAGAATAAGACAAAAGGGGCTGTAGGATATATGGCATTGAAGTTGGATATGGTGAAGGCCTATGACCGGGTGGAATGGAGATTTTTGGAGCAGGTCATGTTGAAAATGGGGTTTCATGAAGATTGGGTTCGCTTGGTTATGAAATGCATATCCACTGTCTCATTTTCAGTGAAGATCAATGGGCGAGCATCTGAAAAATTTGTTCCATCTCGAGGTCTCCGCCAAGGGGATCCCATTTCACCTTTCCTTTTTCTATTGTGTGCAGAATGTCTTTCAGGTCTGATTTGTAGAGCAGAGGAGGAAAAGAGGATACATGGGGTAAGGATAGCACAAAAGGCCCCGAAAGTGGCTCACCTCTTATTTGCCGATGACTGTATTCTTTTTACTCGTGCGAATTCACAGGAGAGTGCTGAGTTAATGAAGATTCTTCGTATTTACGGTGAGGCTTCGGGGCAACAGATTAACCTTGCAAAATCTGCAGTTACTTTCAGCCGCAATGTGGGGGACAACCGAAAACAAGAGGTGAAGGCTCAAGTTAATGTGGGGGAGGTGGAATATTTTGGTAAATATCTAGGTCTCCCGATAATGGTGGGCAGATCAAAGAAACAAATTTTTAGTAGTATTGTGGATAGAGTTTGGAAAAAACTTAAGGGGTGGAAGGAGAAATTTATGTCGGGAGCAGCAAAGGAGACCTTAATCAAGTCAGTGACGCAGGCTATTCCAGCTTACTGCATGTCATGTTTTTTGCTTCCCCAAGAGCTGTGTAATCAGTTACAATCAATTATTAGCAATTTTTGGTGGGGACAAAAGGATTGTGAGCGCAAGCTTCATTGGATGAGCTGGAAACGTATGTGTTTACCAAAAGAAAAAGGGGGCCTAGGATTTCGAGATTTTCATTCTTTCAATTTAGCACTCTTGGCTCGCCAAGGCTGGCGTATTATCAATGAGCCAAATTCACTGTTAGGGCAATTGCTTCAGGGTCGGTATTTTTCAAAAGGTACCTTTCTTTCGGCAAAGGTTGGTTATAAGGCTAGCTATGCATGGAGAAGTTTGTGTAGAGGAAGGAGTTGCTTGACAAAGGTTTACGATGGAGTGTGGGTAATGGAGCTTCTGTCAAAATTTGGAAAGACAAATGGCTTCCAAGACCTACCTCATTTCAGCCTGTTACTGTTGTTCAGGGTCCTGACGAAGACCAATGTGTTATTAATTTAATTGATTGGGATCTTAGAGCCTGGAATGAGCATGAGGTGACCTCTCGTTTTTTGCCTTTAGATGCAGAAATCATATTGTCTCTTCCCCTTGTGTCAACTACTAGCCAAGATAAGAGAGTCTGGCATTATGCTCGAGATGGTGAGTTTACAGTTCGCTCAGCATATCACTTGCAGATGGAAAATAATGGATGGTCTGAAGGAAGTGGGTCAACAGATGAAAGAGCAAAACGTTTCTGGAAACATTTATGGAAGATGGAAATTCCACCTCGAGTTCGCTTATTTACTTGGCGAGCTTGTCGTGATATTCTGCCTACAAAAATTGGCCTCTGCAGGCGAAATATAGGCTCTGATCATTACTGTGCAGAGTGTGGGGGAGCAGAAACCATTCCTCACATTTTGCGTGATTGCTGGAGGGCAAAACAAGTATGGAACAAGGCTGGTATGAAGAGTGTTCGACGATGGAAGGACTGTGACATGATTAGCTGGCTGGGGTACTTACAGGACTTCGATAACAGTCTGTGTGCGAAGGTGATGATGATAGCGTGGGAAATTTGGAAGGCACGAAACCGTAGAATTTTTGAGCAGGTTGATACACTACCTGAGGAGGCTGCTACACGAGCTAAGAATATGCTTCGTGATTTTGAATGTCAAAGGGAGGTGAGTTCACCGGTTCAACGTCAAAGGTTACGGTGGAGGCCTGCTGAATTTGGTCTCTTAAAGCTTAATTGTGATGCCAGTATTAAAGTGAATGGTAGGATGAGGTTTGGCTTTGTATTACGTGATATTGAAGAGACAGTAAAGTTGCTGGGAACTCGTGGAATGCAAGGGAGGTGGGACGGCGAGCTGGCGGAAGGTGAGGCTGTTTTGTGGGGAATGAATATGGCACGTGAAAATGGCTTTCAAAGATTGGTGGTGGAGACTGATTGTCTAAATTTGGTTCATAAACTCCAACACAAGAGCTGTCCCAGGTCTCCTGTGGGCAATATGATCAAGGAAATCCTTCAACAAAGCAAGCTCTTTGAAGTGTGCTGCTGGTCTTATGTGTCGCGGGAAGGCAACCACGTAGCTCACACTTTGGCAACTGATTCCAGCATATTAGATTTTGTTTCTAAAAGGGAAGCTGATATTCCCCTTCAACTTTGGCATTGTATCTTTTCTGATAATTTCTTTAGTAATGAAGGAGTAAGTTGTTTGGTCCTAAAACAAAAAAAAACCACGTACATTGAAGTGCCAAATAAAAAAATCCCAAAAGAAACGGGAAACAGAGGGAATAAGGCAAGGAGTGGGAACCATCGACAACGAAGGACAAACCAAGCACACCGGTCGCGCAAAGAAATGAAACCTGAACACACACAAATCACGTCCCAAATCATCTCAAATTCTCCTTAAATTTTCTCATATATTCTCCACGCGCACTTTCTCTCTCTTACAATTTTTTGCTCCTCTTTGCATTTTCTCAATCCTTTTTCTTAGGTTTAATATTTGCATCGTGAACTTGACTAAAAGTGCTACCCTTCACCTTTATTTGACCACCAAGTCTTTTCTAACACAGCCTATTAATCAAACAACAGTGAGTGATGATCTTTCCTGATTTTTCCTTTCTCTTTCTGGTAGGTTAACCATTTTGTCAAGTTCATTATATTCACAATCTTCCGATCTTGTATTTCTCTATTTGGCCGTTTCTCAATAAATTACTCAACACCCATGTAATAGTATCAACTTTGATTCCATTTCCTTTCCTTCATAATTACATTTTTCGTTATCTTTTTTTCCTTTTTCCCCACTTGGGCATTTCCTTTGGTCATAAAAAACAGAGCTTTAATTTCAAATAAGCATATTTTACAGATCTGAAATCGTTTGTACTGTTCATAAGTGGTGGTTCTGTTGATGGGCAGTGATTAATTCTACTGCCCATATCAAATTTAAGCTCTTTGGAGCTATCTATGTTCATATAACTTTGAACATTTATCTGGGAAAAGAAAAAAAAAAAAAAAAAAAAAAACCGATTTTGCAGTCATTTTGGCAAAAAGGGTGGTCAGGGTTTGGTTTTTTTTGGCCTGAAAGTACCCAGAAAAGGCTGATTTGAGCAGATTAGTTTCTGGGTTTTGTAAAGATGCAAACAAGGGTTCTTTCTTCTTCTTCATTAGAAGAAGGGAAGGATCCTGGACCTATAATCAGAACTAGGGCTTTGCCAGTGAGGCTACTTTTGATACTATTGGTGTTTTTGGCTATGTGTCTTGTGTTCTCATTCATGAATCTCAATACAGTTCGGCAATTCGGATTTGATCGTGTAGTTTCAGTAGTTAGACCTAGTTATGAGGCATGTATTGGTGAGGCAAATAGTTTGGATCAGTGGGTTAAACCCCCTTCTAATCTGATGCATACAATGAGTGATGAAGAGCTCTTTTGGAGGGCTACATTTGTGCCAAGAATGAAAAGCTATCCTTTTACTAGGGTGCCCAAGATAGCATTCATGTTCTTGACAAAGGGTCCATTGCCATTGGCACCTCTTTGGGAAAGGTTCTTTAAGGGGCATGAGGGGCAATATTCGATCTATATGCACTCGTTACCGTCGTACAACGAGGAATTCCCACCCACATCGGTTTTCCACAAACGACAAGTACCGAGCCAAGTATGTATCTCTGGGCTCATATATTCTTAATTTCTTATGATTGAATACTGTATTTACTTGTGTATTTTGATGTTGTACATTGAATATGATTTGCAATTTCGTATGATGATCTGTGAACAGTATTTCCCTTAAGCATTATACGTGGCGCTTTCCTTGTACTTTGGCTATTTAATTTATTAGAAGTTCATTGACCTTCTTGAAACATTGATATATACATGTCCTTTGATGCTTCAGTGCTGTTGTGAATAATATTCTTGTTGAATTAGTAAAGAATGACTCTCAACAAATGGCAATAATGGTATTTCAGAAGGTCTAAGAACGAACGTGTACATACCTTAAAGCAATAGCCATGGCAGGTAGTTTGCTCTGTGGTTAATGAGGGAAGTTGTCCTTCCGAATAGCAATCTTTGGGGTTGCAACTTGAGAGAAGGGAGGGGGTGGATTTGGATGTGAAGATATGTTTTAACAATTTATCCTTGTTCTTGGTGATGAATGGTAAGTTGGTAATCAAGTGTTGATGCCAATTCATGGGAATGTGATGGTGTTGAAGCGTTCAACAATTTACCTATGTTGCTGGTAAAGCATGGGAGTTTGACTTTAGTAAGTTGAGACTTAAGATAGGATGTGTAATTGTATACCTTCGCTTCTCATGAAACATCATGCCAATTAGGCTGTCCTACAAGTCAACAATTGCTTCTTGAAACATTTTAAAGCTTTCTGAAATATTACTAATTCTTCAAATTTGTAGTCATGCCATTTTAGTGAAATCCTTATTGCAAGTACAACTGTCTAAATCTAATGTGTAGTAGTTTTAGTTACACTGTGGTGGCGATGTTTCACTCAAACCTAGCATATCTAGAGCTATGAGGGATCAGCAGATTAATCTTGGCTTTGTAATCTTGGTGTGAGCTGTGTGGCTCCAGGTACCTTCCCAAATTAGGGATGTAAAATGTTTTAAACTCGTATATGCTCTATGATGGGTTTCTGTGATGCATCCAGCAGCTTGAGATTTTTTTGTTTTCTTAGCCCAGTGGAGGTATCAGTTTGGCTGTACCAGATTAGTTATTAGGGGAAACCTTATTATTTTTACTGTCAATTATAATAGGCGAAACATTGTACTCTGATCCTCTGCAATTGTTGGATAATTAGCAAACTGGTGCTGGAAGATACGTGCAATGTGCCTTTTTGTTGACTGCAAGAACTACCAAATGATGAATGAAGATGCCTAGTGACTAAGGATAGCTGTAAAAGTGAGCAAGGTGTGGAAGGATTTGTAATGTGTTCTTTGTATATACAGTGTGGATGGGCCTGTAGTATGACAACCACAGTAGACCTGCACAGTAGACCCTATGAGCACATCAATAGTAATGAGAGATTGTCGTTGATGATGGTGGACAGTATGCTGAATGGTTTCTAAAAAGTGGGTAACGCTCAATGTGGTGGTGCTGGGGGGCAGTAGTTCAGCCAGTCACTAGAAACTCAAAGCCCTTTGTCGAAGTGGGGGAGCAAGGTTCACAGAGAGGTAGAACTTGATGACTTCTGAATTGTGATGCAGGTTCTGGTAATTTGTTAGTCTTAAACTTGTGAGGGACTATATCATATATGAACAATATGGTGGGAAAAGTATTTAATATCCATTCACAAGAAAATGTTTGGAGGAGTTTTATTTTATGTGTATTTTTGTTTTTGGTTTCTAGACTTGGTGGGACTCAGGCACAAGGACCCAGTGAGTTTGGACTGTGGATGTTGATGGCTAGTTCTCGAATCATTCATCTTGGTGACTTGAGGACAATGGGTAAAAAGTCAGGTGGACATGTTACTTAGGCTTTCTAGAAGGGGGCTGACTCAAGCATGTTATATCCTTTTTCTTTTTTCTTTTTTTTTTTTTTTTTGGGGGGTGGGGGTCGTGTTGCCTATTGGTACTTTGTAGTGTTCTATTTCCCTCTCCCTTCAAGATGTTATTTACTTTATGCTGATGAAAGCTCAATAGGATTTAGTTTGGGAGTTATATGATGTCCTACCTGGCAACCTACATCCTTGATCGTTTGCTGATTTCACTTGACTTGGATGTGGAATGCCCAGTGATAACAGGCTGGGTTTCTAGAGCTACCCGATGGATAACATCTTACTAGATGGCATGGGATGCAAAGTGAAGATGTTGGATGATAACAAGTCGACTCATTTGTCTAATTATTTTTTTTCTTGGTTGAGTGATGGTGTCATAAATCTCACCATTGTTGAAGGATACTCCTTAAACGTAGAGGATGCCTTTTCTTCTTTACTTAGCAATCAGGGGGGTGGGAGGTAAAATATATTTTACTTTGTTTTTTCAGAAGATAATTAATGACATTCTCAATGCCAGATTGGTAAGATGGGCGGTGGGCATGCTAGCAAGTTCGGAAAACCACAGTTTCCTCAGACTATTTTGATGAGTGTTTCTCCTTTTGACCATGGAGAGAAGGTTGATACTTTAAAAAAAAAAATTGTGCAAGCAAGCAAAATGTGCTTGGTTATTTGTGTGTCCAACTTAGTGCTTTCTGGTGTGGGGCTAATGTGATGACCTGACTCTGAGGATTTGGGAGTTGCAATGAGAAAGAAGGGAATTCAGAGAGAAGGGGAAGAACAGAGCATTTGTGAGGGCTGAGAAGGGGACTAGAAAGGAGAGACAGAGAGAGGGATTTATAGGGGCAAAGTATCTCTAACAACTATTGAACCACCTCTAACAACATTTTGTACTCTCAGAGACTTACTAACTTTTTTTAGTTAATCTCTAACAACTAATGAACCACCTCATGGGATGCAATACAGGACACTAATATCGTAGTCAAGAAATTAATTTATTGGTTTTCACATTGTTTTGGTAGCTCAGTTAGTTGGGAAATGACATTCTGATGTTATATGCATAAAGTACAATTACATTTAGTTCATTGTTCATCAGACAACCTATTTAAAAGGCTTAAGCATGTGAGGATATAAATGGGAATTAGCTGATTCAGTATGAGGATTATGATAGAGTACAAGTTCATTGGTCCATTAAGTCTGTTCATATTCTATCTGGGAGGGCAAACAGTATCTAAGAAAGGAAAGAGAAGTATGGTCATAATCTTATCATAAGAGAATAAAGTGTATCTAGCCTGTTATATTGTATATAACAATATTTGAAGCATTATGGATGCGTGGGATATGCAGTGGAAGAACGGAAGGCTGTTGTATTCATTTATACCACTTATAAATGTATTCAGTCTGTAGTGAAACTGACTCAACTAGTCTATGGTATAAATTTTAAATAATGATACATATGCATTTACTTAGTAATCGGCATTCTGCTTCTGTGGTCTGGTCTTTTATGTATATAAATATTTTTGTGCAGTTGCAGAATCGCTGCTTCTTGAATCTTGTTTCAAATAGTGAGAGTGCGGGGCCCCCTGAGTTGATCGCAGTAAATAAAATTTTGATAGTCCAAGGGCTCACATCCTGAAAGCTTGATTCGTCACCATTCTTTGAAAATACAAGTGGATTTTAATTGTGAAGAATTCTCATGTTAAGTCGATTACATGCTTTTAGAAATAATCCCAACATATGTGATGCTTGATTTGCGGGTTCAGATTTGCTTGCTCTGTTTAGTGTAATCCCTACATATAGTTTGCTCGATGTTCTGACTGACCATCGCTCTCGTATTTATTTACAGGTGGCAGAATGGGGCAGGATGAGCATGTGCGACGCTGAGAGAAGACTTCTTGCTAACGCATTGCTTGATATCACAAATGAGTGGTTTATTCTTGTTTCAGAATCTTGCATTCCACTCTACAAATTTAGCTTCATTTTCCAGTACATAACAAGATCCAGATACAGTTTCATGGGTGCGTTTGATGACACTGGACCTTTTGGAAGGGGGCGCTATAATGAGAATATGGCTCCCGAGGTTAACATCACCGAGTGGCGTAAAGGATCTCAGTGGTTTGAAGTGAACAGGAGACTGGCAATCAACATCGTTGAAGACACCACATATTACCCAAAGTTTCAAGAGTTTTGTAGGCCAAGTTGTTATGTAGATGAGCACTACTTCCCCACCATGCTTACCATCCGAGCTCCGCTCCTCTTGGCAAACAGAAGTTTAACTTGGGTTGACTGGTCGAGAGGTGGGGCACACCCCGCCACTTTTGGGAAAGCGGACATCACAGTAGATTTCTTCAAGAAGATTGCTGCAGGTAAGGCATGCGAATACAACGGCAAAAATTCGTCTGCCTGTTATCTGTTCGCTAGGAAATTCGCCCCAAGCGCCTTGGAGCCATTATTACAAGTAGCATCGGAGGCTCTTGGCTATTGACCCTTTGCATCCTGTCTACACCATGAATGTTAACGCTCTGCCACGTGATAAGGATGAATGAGAATGAATTCTGGCCCAAAAAATGTCTCGACTTTCGGAAGATTACAGGCCAAGGGGGAATTTAGAGGAAATGAACTGCTCCATGCAGTTCTTTGGTTGGTGACAAAGCGAAGTCCTGCATCTTTTAAGTCTGTGGCTGATTCGATTGAACCAGAGTATCACTGGTGTATAGAACACCTGACCCGTAGAACCCGGCTTTAGTATCAGCATTATACTCATTATTGTTATTGTTTTGGTAAGGTCTTTGTAGATTTAGAATAATGCTGGGTCTAGTTAAACTATAGATGTTAATCATGTTATATGACCTTGATATAGTTTATGTATAGATTTGTGACATATATTAGATGATGGTTCAGGATTTTTCTAATTTATATGAGCATTAAGTTATTTTCATTATTGTGCTTCGTTTAAGATATTACTCCCTGTCCCTTCCTGAATCCAACTCCAGAGTTGAAGTGCTGAAACAATTGCTGATCTGAAGGCATGACAGAAGATTATTCAGTTTTAGTGTTTCACCCAGCATCAGTAATTCAGTGTATACCACATTTCTTTACATTTGTAAGCGGAGATGAAAAGCAAAAATTAACAAATACTCATCCCATGTTCTAGTGAAGAAAACCGTTATGGCTCGTTTGGTATGTGTGATTTGCAGGTTATTGCACAATGCATACATTCGCTGTTTATCCGGTACACTTATTCTAAGACTCGTGGCTGTAGGCTCCTCGTATCAAAAGAAAGAAAAATGAAACACTCATTCAAGTATGTTCCTGTTTTGAGTCCACATACCAAGCTACCTATTAGAGGTGAAAAGTCTTCACCCTAGGAAAAAAAAATGCTGAATTTTCTAGACTAGAAGTAAAGAAAGTGACTTCAAAGTGTAAATATTCCTACATAGTAACACTTAACATACCACATCAGCCATGTTACGTAAACATCTTTGTGGAACCCATGCCACGTAGAGCAATTGATGGCAAACATTCTTTGGTGTACTTTGTGATGACTTGTGATCAGTTGACCTCAAATGAGCATTATCGTGTAGAAGGGTTTATAAGAATATAATCATCTAGTTTGAAGAAACTTGGTTTTGGGTCTTTTTGACTGTAATTTGTAAATCAAAATCAAAGGAGCCTTTCATAGTGATCAGTCAAATTTCGATTGGTGTTAATAATGAAAGCGTAGTAAAATGAACATTTGATTGATTTAATTAAGTGATCATGTCAGAAACTTGTTCTGAAATATAATCATTTGGAGACTTTAATTTAATAAACTCAAGTTGTCAATTGGCAATTTGGCATTGGCTGGCTGGTTTAATAAAGAGATATTCATACGATGGTTGTCATGATTTTGAATCATGTGTACACTGCTACATTTAAAAATGGATAAATTTGTGTGAATCAGTAATAAATGTGAAGCATCTCGAACACACTTGGCATGCAGAGCGCAGACAAAAGAAAATCAATTGTGTTTTGCATTAACACTTGGTGAGTTTAAAAATCAGTTTTACGCCCAGCAAAGCATTTTTTAAATTTAAAAAAACAGGGGAAAATACTTTTCTAGTCCTTCAGGTTTACTAGTGTTACAATATCTTAGTCGGATAACGAGGAGCGTGGTTGAGTGGTAGTGACGCATCCACTTTTAACCAAGACCGAGGCTTGAGGGTTCAGATTTTGTCTTGACATGGAGCACGCAGGGAAGATTCAATATGGTCGAGAGCAAAGATTTTTAATGTGAACCAAAAAAAGAAAAAACAAAAAAAAAACTCGACCCTCACTCTCTAGCTACCAATAGTGATAAGTGGAATGATGAGCTGAGAGTACCAGTGTTAAGTGCCCCACACTCATAGATTCATAACCTTGTAGTTAACTGGTTGGGGGTTTGAATCCAACCTCATCCGTCTGGAAAAAATAAAAACTCATCTATTGTTCTTTTCATGGAGGTTATACACTATACTCCTCTATTTGAGCCTATTAATCTGATAGAGATGGATTAGTTTGCTTGATATGGTTTGCGGGCTATTACATGCTCGATGATATACAAAATTTTATGTGAACTTAGTATACAGTGGATCAAGAGACTAATTTTTTTTTTAAAAAAAAATTCTCTCATGTTCCTAAAATACCTTTAATGTCCTTAAAATGGAAATAAATGCACTATATCCTTAATCCACGATATACTCACTCCACGCAAAACGGGTTGTCGATTGTAAGAAGAAACCACTCAATCGTGAATTCGTGATATGCATGTGCAAACATCAGCAAAGAGGGCCCGTTGCCAGCCCAGAACCAACGGCAAGGAAATGTGTCATGGGCAGAGCCCCACCATCACGCTATTTGAAATTGTAACTTTCAAAGTCTTGGGTTGTAATTTGTAAACTAAAAAGAGCATCCACAATGTGTGACATTTCACTATTTTGTGTTCCTACGAAGTGATCAATCACGGCAGAATTTCAGTCGTTCTTGGTGGCAGTGGCACAAGAAACTTTTACTACGGAATATGTCTAAACTAGAAAGAAACCAAGGCAGAAATGAAGCAGAAACTTCCAATCTACAAATAGGAAATTAAAGATTAGCATGTAGTAAATCATTAATCAACGACTGTGTTTTTTTTCATTGAATTAAATTAAAATAAACAGAATAATAATTTATGAGAGAAAAATTAGCTTATTGAACTGAATCAATTACTGAATAAGTGGAAAATAACACACTCACTTCTCTTGATTAATTTCAAATGAATAATTCAAAACTAAAAAGGGTATACCATAAAATAACTCTGCTTTCTCGAGGAGAGTAACGAAAGATGTAAAGAAACTAAATGTTAACGGAAAATTGAGTGGAGAGAATTCAACTTTGAGGTTCATTTCAAGTGTGTTCTTCTCAACTTGAGTTGTAGTGTACAGATTTAACCCGAATTGCACGATAATATGTGAAAGGAAAAGTAACTAAATTTAGGGGAATTCCAATTGGTGCCCTTTTACTATTGACTTGTCCAACTGGTGCCCCTAACACAGAAAGAAGTCCGGTCCGTGCCCATTTAAATTTAAAATATCATTCTGTCTCCTTATTTTTTCTTTTCCGTTACAAAGTGATGACGTGGCTACTGAATTTAATGCCGTCCATATCCCTTGTCTTTTTCGAGCAAGATATGCTGACAAAATTGCCCCTCTTCTTTTCCCCTCATTTTTTGCTCAATTTCCCCCCAAAAATTTCTGCATTTAAAAAGACCATTTTATTAATTTTATGACACACAAAATAAAAGACCAGATTGCAGTAGATTATTCTGAGATGAACTATAAAATACTTAGAAAGCAAGCTAGGCTAACAAAAAAGAAAAGTACAAGTAATAAACAAAAGAAAAGTCATTAGGAAGAACAAAATCCACAAATGTTCCATCACGAACAAATCTTCGTCTTTTTCAGCTTGGAATTGGTCTTGTTCTCGTGGTTACGAATTGCATCTACCCAATGTCACAATAATTTGATGATTTGTTAGAATATCCACATCTCGCAGATTAATTAAGCTCAAACTAACAGCATATTACATCTCCAATGGCAGATAAAGCATAAGTTCAACTTCAACACTTTCATTTTCTCATAGAACAATTATCAAACACCTGGTGTGCAGTATCTAAATCTACCTCCACAAAAACATAAATCAAGTAAAAGAGAACCAAATTTTCCATTGAAACACAAACAAAAGCTTTCTTTGATTGATTTAACATAACCAGTACTACAAAACTACATAAAAGCAAGCATATAACAGATCTGAACCAAATTTCTTTACATCCAACTAAACCAAAACCCAAAAATCAACCCCCAAAACCATAAAGGGTTCTTCCTTGCCTCTTGAGAGTATAAACCACATCCATGGCGGTCACAGTCTTCCTCCTAGCATGCTCAGTGTAGGTCACTGCATCACGAATGACATTCTCTAGAAAGATCTTCAACACACCTCTGGTTTCTTCATAGATCAAACCGCTGATTCTCTTGACACCACCACGACGAGCCAATCGGCGAATAGCAGGCTTGGTAATTCCCTGGATGTTATCCCTCAGAACCTTCCTGTGACGCTTTGCGCCACCCTTGCCCAGTAATTACAGGTCTCTGTTGTGGTTGCTCTTTCCTCCTGAGTCGTTGTCCGAGTCAGCCATCACTCAATGATGATAGGTCTCTGTGGTGGTTGCTCATCCCCAAATGAACTCGTCAATGGTGGAATTGGAAACCCAGATCAAGAAAACCCAGATTAAGAAAACCCAGAATTAAGCTTACATACACTCTCCAACGACCCAAAACCCTTCAAATCACCTTCACATGACGACGATGGCGGTAATGGTGGAAGTGACGGTGGTGTAGGTGCAGGTGGAAGTGATGAGTGATTGAGGTTGAGGAATTTTGTTTTGGTTTTGAGTGGATCCGAAAATGGAGAGGTCTGAGAATGAAGGTGACAGAGGAGAGAGAAAAGAGGGAGTGTATGAGTGAATGAGTGTGGTGTCGTTGGACAAGTCAATAGTAAAAGGGCATCAATTGGAATTCCCCCTAAATTTATTTAACTGAAAATTTGATTGCAGAAGGTGAAAGAACATAGGCTTATTAGTTCCATGGAATTCGATCTTTACAATATTGTTCTCTCTCCTCATAGGCAAATATCTCTCTCTACTAGTGTTTTTGTTTTCCCGCAAGTTTCATAGACGAGTATTAACCTGTGCAAATAGAACACTTGCAGTCACAAGCTCCCAACTTTAAAGAGATGTCTTCCACATAGTTAGATAGTTATAATAATCTTCTGATGACAGGTTTAAAACTATAAAACTCTCCTCTCATGTCTTCCAAGTTCAAACGAAACACGGAGGATTCATCAACAAAATCATAAGATTGAAATTTAGCTATACTTGGCTTGAGGTCCTTTTGATTTTCACAATGCAGTCTTTCCTGCGCCAAAATTAAAAAATAAAAATGATCCTTAAATTTTATTTATTCATTTTAAAGACACAAGGAGTCAACGATTAAAAGACATAGATAGAAATCGAACCGTGAATAGTACTCTTAAATCCTAACCGAATTTTATTTCTTAATTCTTAAGTAATTCATTGAGTATTCTCTCTCAATTCCTAAATAATCCGCACTTAAACGAGTAAAACAAGTAACCCTCATCTCAGCGTAAACCCGATACAACTATACAAGTTTTTGTGGTCGGTCATTGGCCGTTGAACAAATAACGCACCAATCAATCACACCAGTCCCATAGTTTGAACCCTTCAACGATCCAAAATTCCAACTCTAATATTGGGTTATTTAGCTGTCATTTAGCAAACGGCTAAGCTAGCCTGGACCCTTCCGGGCAGCTGCCCCTGCCCATTCCAACTCCCCCTCTGCCCGTAACCTTTCTCTCTCTTCCCCCTCTATATAAACCCACTCATCAACAGCTTCCATTTCTTATTCTGCTCTCAAAACCTTCAACTTTCTCTCTCCTCCATTTTTACATCCCTACTAAAACCTCAACCTTCTCTCTCTCTCAAATTCTTCTCAATAATGGCGAAAACAATGCAAATCTCATTCATGGCAGTCATTTTCGCCATTTTCTCTCTCATCTCAACCGCCATGGCAGCCGATTCTCCAGCTCCTAGCCCCACCTCAGCCGCTGGATTTCTCTCTCCATCGCTCTTTGCCGGTTTCGTCGCTGCCATCGCTGCTCTTTTCTTCGGATCTGCTCTCAGGAACTGATGATTTTCATTTTGGAAATGAAATTTTCTCCTTTTTTGGAGCTTTATGATTTCTTCGGATTTGGCGATTATCTTAGGGTTTATCTAGTATTAATAATTAGTACTATTATGTATACAGTTTCATATAGTATTATATGATGTTGATGAATATGATGGATTATCTTAGAATTTTCCTAGGGTTTGGTTTTTTATTGTTTTGATTTTTGATTGTTTTTAGTTTTCGTGATGTTCTTTGATGGATTATTAGTAGAACTACATTGCTATGCACAGAATTGATTATTGTGGTTTTTGATTATCTCTTGTGAGATATTATTACTATTTTATTTAAATATGATGATGATGAGTATTTGAGAGTGATTTCCTCAAATATACATCATTCACAAACTAATTCCCAAATTAGCTCCGCTTTAAAACTATTTTCCCACATATAGACCACGTAGGATCGGACTGTGGCCTGAGAAGCGAATTTAATTTTTTTTTTTATAGTCAAAGGCAAAGCTTTGCCTTTTGCTATAAAAAAAAAGTAGTGATTCGCTTCCAGGCCACAGTCCGATCCTACGTGGTGTATATGTGGTGTATACGTGGAAAAATAGTTTTGAACCGAAGCTAATTTGGAAATTAGTTTGTGAATGATGTACATTTGAGGAAATCACACAGTATTTGAGGCTCTTATATGGTGTATATCATTTTTCTCTCTTTCCCCTGTTTTTCTCTCTTATGTACTGAAATATACAACTAATAGGACTGAAATATGGTAAAAGGAGAGGAAAAGAAATTTAAAAGGAGAGCAGAGATTGATTTTTCTTCTTTTTTTTTTTTTTTTTTTTCCATATTCATTTGCCAAACACAGCATGACAACAAATTGTTTTTCATAACTTTTTTGTTAAATGGCAATGGGTTCTTTTCAAAATAGTATAATGTTGGAACAAAATTGCATAATGTTTGTGGTTTAGGGGTTTGAGAACAAAAAAGAAGAAAAAAAACGGCAATGTTATTTGGTTGGTAAAAAGAAGGTCATAATAATTCCCAAAATAAGGAAGATTCTGAAAAATGTAGTAGGTAAATAGAAACATTCTGCAAAAATCAATTTCTGCAAATTATAATGAGCCAAAACAAAATCCTTAAATATTTCCAACTTCCTTATTGAACGAATTTTCTATTGCAGAACAAATTTTGTTTAGGATTTGAGATTTTCCCGTCCAAACAAGTTTTTGTGTGATACCAACTCAAAAGAAAATAGGGATATTATTTTAAATATAGATCACGTATTATGATCGTGACCATTAGCTCCACTAAAAATTTATCTCATCTTACCAAAACTTACAATTAGACCGTGTAAGTTTTTGTGTTTGGTTATGGTTGGAATTTGCATAAAATAGTAAATATTCTAGAAAAAATAATGCATTCACATGGTGCCAACTCCAAAGATATTTTGGGATCTGGGGTTGCCTCAATTATCATGCCAAGGCATTTCTGTTTGTTTTTTTTTTTTCCACAAGAAATCATTTGCAAAATTGCAACCTCTGTTTTTTGCTTAGCGTTGAAGTATCATACACTACTAGTATTTGCTATGTTAGTGATATTGTGGTAAGGAGTGTGGAAAGTGGGGTTTACTTTGATTGGTCATTTTGTCCAAAAAAGAGTTTGGTCTAAAACAATTCTTTTTACCCAAACCCAAAGTTGGTTGAGATTTGAGAAAGATAATGAGCATCTACTTTTTTCCGTTTGTTATGCTGCCTTCATGAATTTGATTCTCCTGCTTTTCTACATCAACATTGGTGTCATGTTATATGGATACTTTATGAGCTGTATTAACTATAGAGAAGATTCTAGAAAGTTTTATACTCCATTATTTCGAAATGGTGTTAATGTTAACTACATAAATAGATGAAGTTATATTTTGGTTGCATTAGCTCTGATTTTTCATACTTTAGAATAGTATACTAGCACGTAAATGGGTCATTGAGTAAATTTATCCTCTCCAACGAGTGAAATTATTCAATAGGCCCGTCTCAACATGAGGCCACCTCTATAGTCAAATATGATTTCAACATAACATTATAGAGTACTTGTTTAAAACGCCTCACGTTGAGGCCGCCTCATACGAATTTTTTTACGAAATTATTTTCTACAAAAAATGAGAACCAAAAATAGGCATATTTTGACCAGCCAATCAAATGTAACACGATACATGAGCATATATTAACTAATCCTTTCATTTCAATATATAAATTATTTTCTAACTATTCTTTTTGTTTCATAATATAAGGCGCCAACAATTACTAAACAAAAAGAACATTGAACCGTAATTTTTCCCTCTTTTCTTGCTATTTACTCCGGACACTATTTTGTAACTTTTCACAAATAAGTGGTCAAAGTTCACAAATTTTGACCTTAAAAAGTCTAATGTAAAGATAAATTTGGTACAGAGAGTATACATTTTTATTCTCTATTGCGACATCTAAATATTTATACGAAAGTGGTATTTCTTAGCCAGATGGTGTATTTTCTGCATTTTCATCTCCATTCAACCATTCTAATTCATGGAAGGTAGAGGATAAAAATGAGTAAACGCACTATAAAAACACAAAATACATACCATGGAGTCAAGATATAGCTTCTTTCATGTGTGGCCAAGTGGGTCATTTGGTGTGAGGACCATCAGACCATGCATGATGATGATGATAGTAGTTGGCCATACTTCAATTTTTGTCTTCGTTGATCTAGGGTTATTGATTTTGTGCTTGTAATCTCATTATGTAACTGTTCCCTAGTCAATCTCCAAGTCTTTCTTGTATGTTCAAAGACGAAAATTCTTTTCTTGTCATCGTCTCTAGGATGAAGATCTTTTTATCATCGACAAGTCTTGTATATATAAGACCGTATGGTGGTGGGACGAGTGATTTTTATGAAAAGTAATGGTGATTTTTTATCCACAAGTTACCCTTATTTCACAAAAGTCACTCATCCTACCGTGAGTCCGTCTCATACAAACTATATGGACACTTAAATCGATTTGTCTTTAATTTTCTCAAAAGAAGACATAGATTGTTTTGAGGTGCAAAATCTTGTTAGTAATTGGTCCACTTTTTTCGCAATGTTCAATTGTTCATAGCTTTTTTTTTCCTTTTCTTTTTCTAAATAACTTTCTTAGAACAGAATATATTCTGCTAAAATTCCGTTTTTCGTCACCAGTTGTTGTATTAGTAATTCAGTACTAGCTACAAATGAGGGTCATTTGGTAGATTATATTGGACACATGGATATTTCTTACCACGCTTTCTGTCTCAATTTCGACATTTCATCTTCCCAAATGACTAATGAAAAGTTAAAAGTTGAAGTTTGTAATCCTTTAAATTATACTTAGCACTTATTAAACAACAAAGATCATACACCTACATTTCAACTTTCGACTATATATGGTCGACCATGGACATTGCAAACACGACGATGTTTTACAAGGCATCATTGTTCTGTTGTTAGGGTGCCATAATAAAAGATGTTGGTTGCGGATTGTGAACCCTCTTTTTACCCCGTATTTTCAAACATCCAATGTCTTGTTCAGGGTGTAGTCTTGTTTAATACCGCTTGTTAGGGAAGAACTCCAATCCGAGGAGGGAGCTCAAACTACTCTAGCACATAGCCTAAGTGAGATAAGTTTCATACTAAAATCAAGGCAACAGTAGTAAACCACCAAGGTTATTATATAATATATTAGAATCATTCACATCAATCTTCCAACTGATAGAATATACTGAAATATGTAAATATTTAGTTATTCATATTAGGCTCATGTATAGTCAGGCCCTTATGTGTGTATTAGGGCTACGGCCCAGCTTCCCTTCTGTAAACACTCGGTATATATTGTTAATAACAAAGAGGTAATCCTCACGGAATTATACCAGATAACATGGTATCAGAGCTTCATCTCTGAAAACCCTACCTCTCCAAAAAAAAAAAAAAAAAAAAAAAAAGCCGACCCCTGTTCGACCTAGCACAGCTGACCGACGCCGACTCCTCCCTCCTTCGGCCGCCGCTCACTGCCGCCGAGTCCTCCCTTCGGCCGTCCGTCGCTGGCGCTGATGTCCGACAGATCTCACGATCGGGTCCGTCGCTCCTGGGCCGCGTCAAACAATCGCTTCCGCTGCACCATCCACGCGCCGCCCGCGCGCCTCCTCCCTCACACCCGCCTGTTGTCGGGTGTTGGTAATTTCGTGCCTTTCTCTCTTGTCCTTTTCTTCTTGCTTGTTTAATCGTGTTTGTTTTTTATCCTTGTGTTTGTCATGGCTGCCCCTCAACCACCACCACAAGCTTATGGCATAACCAACATCAAAACTTATATTCCCCTTCAACTTGACCTTAATGCTTTAAATTATGATGCTTGGCGTGAATTATTCGAAACTCATTGTCTTAGCTTTGGTGTCCTTGGGAACCTTAATGGAACCTCTAAGCCTACGGGGGATGATGATGATGCATGGAAAAACTTGATGGCATAGTTAAACTTTGGATTTATGGCACCATATCGCAATCCCTGCTTACCATGATCCTTAAACCCAAAGTCACCGTTCACAACCTTTGGACGTTCCTTGAATAACTTTTTAGGGATAATAAGGAAGCCCGTGCCCTTCAATTGTCCAATGAAATTAGGAATATTGATATGGGTGATATGAATGTGCATGACTATTGTGCCCGCATTATATCCATAGCCGACCTTCTTGCCAATGTGGATAGCCCCTTAATCGAGCGTCAATTAGTGATTTACACTATAAACGGCCTATCCGACAAGTTTGAAAACATCACCAATGTCATCCAACACCACAAACCCTTCCCGACTTTTCTCCAGTGTCGGTCCATGCTCACCCTTGAGAAGCAACGGCTCGACAAACAACCCAAGGTCATACCCCGTCACACCGACCATTCCTCCAATTCCATGGTCCTCTACTCTCACCCTTACCCATCTTACCCCTACCCCCCCCCCACCCCACCCCACGGCTGTCCCACCACCCGCTGCCTTCAATCTCCTCCCTACCCCACCCGCCCAAGCCTATTACCAGGCCACCCCATTCCCTCTCTACCCGGCCTCACCCTACCAACAACCCGCCCAATACCCCTACCCGTACCCCTCCACCCCAAATCAGCCCGCCCCACCCTCTCCCTCCAACCCCCAAATCACTGCTACCTCTCCTCAACCCAAAACCCAACAACCCCCCGGCAGCCGCAACCACAAGGGCAAGAACAAGGGCGTAAACGGGCACGGCGGACAGGTCACGGCGTCACCCGCACACGCCCAGTAGGCCGCCCCCGCACCTGCTGCCTCCAGCGCGCCCAATGCCGCGTTTTGGTACCCGCTGGGAGGGTGGTCGTATACATCACCGACCCTCCCCGTGCCGCCTGCCACGGCCCCACCAGCCGCCCCTGCCCCTGCTGCTAACAGCGGTGGTGCGGGCATCTTGGGCCCGTGCCCTGGGTTGCAGCCCGCGGCCCACTTGGTCCAGACCGTCGCCCACAGCCCCGCACCAGCAGCGTCCAGCCCCTCGTTCCAGGTCCCACCTCCTTGGACCTGGTTCGAAGCGGCCCCCACCGCACACGCGGTGCCACCTTAGCCCGAGCCCACCACTTCTTTGCCTCAATTGTTTAACACTTTGACTTTGCAGGATCCGGGTGACAATGGTTGGTATATGGACACCGGTGCCACTGCCCATCTCACGTCCCAGTCAGGTAATCTGAGTACTATTTTTAATTCAAGTCACCATAATTCTGTAACTGTTGGTGACAGATCCTCGATTACTGTGACATGTATGGGCTACTTTTTCCTACCCTCCACTTCTCGTCCCCTCCATCTCCAAAATATCCTTGTTGATCCCCAAATTATTAAAAATCTAGTCTCTGACCGTCGATTCGTTAGGGATAACCATTGTCGTGTTGCCTTTGACCAATATGGTTTTCTGTGTATGATTTTCAGACTTAGGCACCTCTTCTCCGATGTGATAGTGACGGGGAACTTTATCCACTCACCTCCACCACCACAACTTCAGGCCATCCCACCGCCCTCATCACCAGTTCCCGCTCCACTTGGCATCGTCGCTTAGGTCATCCGGGCGACTCTACTATGCAGACTTTAATTTCTTGTGGTTTGATTGAGTGTAATAAGGATAAACAATCTCATTTGTGACATGCTTGTCAACTAGGAAAGCATGTTAGACCTCCTTTTTCTAATTCCTTGTCTACTGTTAGCTCCCCTTTTGAAATTGTTCACTCGAATATTTGGACCTCTCCTGTCCTTAGTGTGAGCGGAATCCGCTATTATGTCATCTTTTTGGACCATTACTCTCAATTTCTATGGGTCTACCCCCTTCGTCGCAAAAGTGACGCTTTTTCTAAACTTTTACATTTTCGGGCTTTTGTTAAAACTCAATTTAGTTGTGAACTCAAAGCCTTTCAATGTGATCATGGGGGAGGGGGGGGGGGAATTTGACAACACACCTCTTCATGACCTTTTTGCCGCTAACGGTATTCAAATCCGGTTTTCTTGTCCACACACCTCCCAACAAAATGGGAAATCTGAGCGTATGCTCCGCACCATCAATAATATTATCCGCACCCTCCTCTTCCAACCCCAAATACCACCCTCCTATTGGGTCGAAGCTCTCCACATGGCGGCCCATCTTCTCAATCTTCTCCCCTCCTCCACCATCTCCAATGAAATACCATTCACCCGTCTCTTCAAAAAACCCGCTTCCCGCTCTCACCTTCGCACCTTTGGGTGTCTCTGCTATCCCAACCTCTCATCCTCCACACCACATAAACTCTCTCCTCGCTCCTCACCCTGCGTCTTCTTAGGCTATCCCGTCAATCATCGGGGTTATCGTTGTCTTGACTTAGCCGGTCGAAAGATCATCATCTCTCGCCATGTCACTTTTGACGAGACTACATTCCCCTTCTCCACCTTCTCTACCTCCCCTCCCACCACTTATGACTTCCTAGATCTCGACAACGAGCCCTCCCCTCTACATCACCTCCTAACCCCCCTGCGGCCCCTCCCACGCCCCCTACTCCTCCTCCCGCCAGCCCATCACCTTCCCCCCCACCACCACAACACGACCCCACCCCACCCCCCCCGGTTATCTCCCTCTCACACGCCCCCCTCCACCGCCACCCCTTCCTCCGTCACCCATCAAATGACCACTCGCGGTCAGTTGGGGGTGTTCAAACCCAAGAAAATCTTCACCCTTCACACCTCCACCCCCTCCCCTCTCCCTCGCTCTCATGTCCAGGCATTCAAGGATCCCAACTGGTGGGCTGCTACGCAGTCTGAATTTGATGCTTTAATTAAAAATGATACTTGGACCTTGGAACCCCGTCCCAAGGGGGTTAATGTGGTACGTTCGATGTGGCTCTACAAGAACAAATACAATTCCGACGACACCCTTGAGCGGTATAAGGCCCGCATGGTTGCTAATGGCAAATCTCAGCGTCCCGGGATTGATTTATGAGACCTTCAGTCCGGTTGTCAAACCGGCCACCATCTGCAACGTCCTTAGCCTGACCCTCTCCCACTCATGGCCCATTCATCAACTTGATGTCAAAAATGCCTTCCTTCATGGTCACCTACAGGAAACTGTCTACATGCATCAACCCCCGGGTTTGTAGGGTTTGTAGGCCCTACTCACCCGGACTATGTGTGTCACCTCCGCAAATCCCTCTATGGCCTCAAACAAGCCCCTCGAGCTTGGTACCAGGGGTTTGCCGAGTTTATGACTCGCCTTGGCTTCTCCCACAGCAAGTCCGACACATCCCTCTTCATTTACCACAATGGCCCACATACAGCCTACATCCTTCTCTATGTGGATGACATCGTCCTCACCGCCTCCTCAGACTCCCTCCTTCACCACATCATCACCTCCCTTAGTGCCGAGTTCTCCATGAACGACCTTGGACCTCTCCACTATTTCCTTGGCATCACCGCCTCCCGCACCCCACAGAGCCTATTTCTCTCCCAAAAGAAATACGCCACTGAGATTCTTGACCGTGCCCACATGGCTGACTGTAAACCCTGCACCACTCCCGTCGACACCAAATCAAAACTTTGTCCCGACGGCCCTCCTATGGCCGATCCCTCCCTTTACCGCAGCTTAGTTGGTGCACTACAGTATCTCACTTTCACCCGTTCGGACATCTCCTATGGGGTCCAACAGATTTGCCTCTACATGCATGATCCTCGGGAACCCCACTTACAAGCCCTCAAGCGCATCCTGCGTTACATACAGGGCACCCTTGAGCACGGCCTGCATCTCTACCCATCCGCCACCACTGGTCTCACTGCCTACTCCGATGCTGACTGGACCGACTGCCCGGATAGCCGCCGCTCCACGTCAGGCTATTGTGTGTTTCTTGGTGACAACCTCCTGTCTTGGTCTTCCAAACGCCAAGGCACAGTCTCCCGCTCCAACGCCGAGGCGGAATACCGCAGCGTCGCCAACGCAGTTGCTGAAACATGTTGGATACGCAACTTATTGCTCGAGCTTCACTGCCCTGTCACACGGGCAACCCTTGTATATTGTGACAATGTTAGTGCAGTCTACCTCTCCACTAACCCGGTGCAACATCAGCGTACCAAACATATTGAGATCGATATCCACTTTGTGCGCGAAAAAGTCGCTCTTGGTCATGTTCGTGTACTTCATGTTCCATCCAGCTCACAGTATGCAGATATTTTTACTAAGGGTCTTCCTTCGTCTCTTTTTACTGACTTTCGCTCCAGCCTGAGCGCTCGTCCTCCTCCCACTCCGACTGCGGGGGTGTGATAGAATATACTGAAATATGTAGATATTTAGTTATTCATATTAGGCTTATGTATAGTCAGGCCCTTATGTGTGTATTAGGGCTACGGCCCAACTTCCCTTCTGTAAACACTCGGTATATATTGTTAATAACAAAGAGGTAATCGTCACGGAATTATACAAGATAACACCAACGTGGAACACTCAACCTCCACATAAACATAGCAAATAAGCTACTTATTAAATCAGTAATCAATAATCATTAATCAAATTAAATCAGCTTCAATAAGTAGAAGTGAACAAACCCTTATTGAGTTGTATAATAATCGAAAATTATTGATAACAGAAATGTCAATAACTTCTTCTCCTTCTTCTTTTCTTAATCAATAACTTGTAATTAAGTATAATAAGATGCAAGATCAAAAAGTTCAAACTTACATATATAACGACCTTTGTTGCCATTTTGACTAGTGACCCTAAAGTATTCACTAGGAAGTCTGTGGGTCATGTTTCCCAGATAGTATAGAGGTAAGTCGAATTGCGTGAGTGAATGCATCGATCAGCTCTTTGGCGAGGCTGACTTATTACGTGATCCTATAATTCCAAAACTATGTACTTTAACAATTTCACTCTATTTTCCGGGATCTTCACCTAAATTATATGTACGTACAAAATCATGCAATATGGAAGTTCCCAAATCCCATCGTAGTGTATATCTTTAGAGTGATCTGCATGCTTGCATTGGCAATGCCAAACATGGGGCAATGTAGTGGGATTTCCACTGAACACGGAAACTGAAAGTAAGAATGACTACAACACGCACTTGCTTGTTTGTAGCCATTGTTCGAAGAAAGCTAGCAGTCTAAATATATAACCATTTTCGGACTAAACTACGCCATGGCATGTGCTTAGTGCAGCTTGACGATGATTTGCAAAGAGCATGGGCTATTTCTTTGACAGCGACTACAACTACTTAAATGTATTAAGAAACAATAAATAAATTTTGCAGGATATATATGTGGAAAATGAACGGATCAACTTTGTGTACTAATTTTGGATCTCTCTCCCCCCACTCCAATAGAAAATTATATAAACCATCAAGCAAGAATCAAGGGTGGTGATCAAGTGGTTTCAAGTTTACTCAAAGTGTATTTCATGTTTTGTGTTGATGTCTTCTAAGAACTATGCTTGTCCCTTGATGACGTTACGTTTACGATGTCAATGCTTGCGATGGTTGTTTAGCTAGTTTAACTTGTTCACTGTTGAACACAAGAGTCCAAACATAACATAGCGGGAAATACCTGATCATCATTCACTTTCATCTTATAAAAATCGAATATTATGAAGTGTTACGATAACATGCTAACGTCGTATTATTGCTTTAAATTAATAATTAACTTATTTGCTAATTGATTTGAATTATAAAATAGTGTATTGATTAACTTTGTTTAGAAAACAACCTGTACCGCTTCTATTCAAGTAATGGAGGCACAGCCAAACGCATTATATGTATTTGTATCAAGAACTAACAAATGTAGTCTAGGCTCTACACTCTAGACATTGAATTTAAAAGGATTGAACCATTTCAAGTACAGGAGAAAGAATGTATTTTCTTCAATGTAATCTCTTTAGCACGTAGCTAGGTCTTCAAGTATTGTGGCTGGATGACAATCTGCAAAGATCTTGAAGCGTTAAGGATGACAAACAGATTTCCGATTGTCCTACTCTCCTACCACCCCATCGCCTTGAATGTTCAGAATGAGATATCTTCCTTCAGGATAATTTGCATTCAAAACACTAGACAAATCTCCCGTTTCAGTCAGATTTTCCCATTTCGACGTGTGTATTATAGTAATACGGCGTATATTACTATCTATTTTTGGATTGTTTTTATGTGCTTGTCATTCGAGTTTCACATCATTGCAAGGTCTGGTTACTAGATTCAAGCGTACGCGAGAAGTAAAGGCCCCTCAATTGAGTGACATAGACGCTAGCTAGATGTGTGCAAGAATGGGGGGGAGGGAACACGAAAAACTCAACTTTCTCCGTCATTCTATCCCATGGCGTGAAAAAGTGATGATTTATACAAGTTCCTTCCGTTCCCATCATATATATGCTAGTGTTAACATAACTTAATGATGGAATAATTTCACCCACTGTAAGCTTGCTTCCCTATTCGGAATCAGACTCAATGTAGTTGCCCATTGCCTTTAATCCTCGTGGTTTCTGCGAAAGAAGTAACAAAGAATGTAAGCTGCAAAAACATGAACAGATTACTCCTCATGTCTCAACATCAATTTGTTGCTTACCTTTCTAGAGGTCTTCTTCTCTCTAACCTCATACCGCTCTAGTGTTAGATCGCACAGCCATCCTCCTGGGCTTACCAACTGCACAAGTTGAAACAAGAAGATTTCAGCTAAGCTCCATTGATGTTATTTAAACAATGTTTCAATATCAGTCATAAAACTTTTGAGTCAGAGAAATTTCTATTTGCCAGAGTAGCACAAATAACTGCCAACTAATACAAAACCAACAAACTTACTCACAAGCACTATTTTATAGAGTTGGAATTCTCTCTATTTTGTTTGCTCGATTTGGGAAACGAAAGCCTCCAATGTCCAATTCTATTAGGAAATAGAGAGATGCCTAACCCTGTTGTAACTTAGTGCCCTTAGAAGGATAATGATCTTGACTTTTGAGTAAAGGTTGAGAATAATACTATAATATTCAATTTTCTGGTGATCAATGTGTACATTACTACTTTTTTTAGGCCAATATGTCTATTTGACAACATTTTACAGAATGTATATGTGTCTACCAGGAGGATATAGAGTTGGCATCATTATTGTTGCCCTTGTTCGCAAAGGGATATAATAGAACCCGGACTTTTGGTTCCACTATCCATTCCTGACTCCTGTGTCATGAGATAAAGACACGAAACCACCAATGAGACTGACCCTCATTCTCGTCTTCATTCACATGTCTAGTTTATTTCCAGATTAAGTGACCCCCCTCTCTAACTTTGCCTACCTACCTAACTGAAGCTTCAGATCATAATTTGTTCCTTCACCAAATATGTAAATGGTCCCTTTAATTAAAGTCTTCTAATACTGCAAGCTAAAAATTACTAGAGGCGTGGGTGATATAGATCAGTAGATCTACCCCCCGATTTCGTGGTCTAGACCCGGGATCGAGCCCTCATGCTAAGCCTTTCAACAAATCCCCCTCCCCTCTTAACAAAGGCAGTCAAGCTCCCACCTACAAAAAATAAATTACCAATATTATCTTATTATGGCTGAATTGGTACAAATTCCTAACTTTCCGATTCAAATAAGTTCACAAGTTCACAAGTTCGAAGGGTGCTGGCACTTCCCTGAAAGCTGAAGTAATTCCAACTTTTCTTTTATGCATTATTTATGTTTTGGCAGGAATAATTCCAACTTTGCAGCTTTAGTAATTACCCTTGTCGACCTTTCTCCCTTTATGCCCCTCTTTGAATTGTTTTATTGAACAAACCTATGAAAAAATGGATAATAATCTAGGTTCATTATCACTCCTGGTATACAATTTCAACATTAAATGCCCTTCAAAATGTATACTGAACTGTTCATATGCGTCAGTTAAAAACTAGCAATATTTATTTGAGTCAATGAACTCATCTTTATTTTTATTTTTATTTTTGGTGCAGAATGAACTCAACCTTATTCATGATCAAAAAATGCCACTTCAAACTGACAAATTGTTAAAAACAACTGGCAAATGATATCCATTTTGGGACACCCTAAAATGAGTAACAATGTCATTTTTTTTTCTTCTTATTTCAGGAAAATTAATTGAACTAGGACACCCTAACATTATTTAAAATCATAATAATAACAGTAATAAATCAATAATAACAAGGCAATAAATATTAGTAACAGTTGAATAATAATAATCAAATAATAATAACACAAGGCAAAGAGGAAACAGAGAGGAAAAAGGCTTACATTGAGGGTACGTTGAACAAACTTAGCACGTTTTTTGGGTCTTTGTGGAAGCTTAGACCCTTTAATTGCCATAAAATCTTCTTCTTTTTCTTTATTTGTCAAAGCGATCATAAATTTGGGTGGCCAAACGACGACGTCGCTACCACCTGAAGATGAACCTCCTTTATCAGACGACGCCGTTCTGCCACCGTTAATCATCAAATTATTATTATTAATCTCGTGATTGTGATGATGGGCCCCACCACCACCACCACCCTTTTTTTCTAATCTCTCCGGTGAGGCCAACCCTCTTACTCCGCCATTGGTCTGGTAATTTTGGTGTCCTTTCATTCCTGATCCGCTCTCTGAATTCCTGCCATAAATTAAAAACAAATTAAATTAATAAACATTATTAAAAAATATAGATATTTTTAATATTTGGGTTGATAAAATAAAAAAATGAATTAGGATTTTGTTTAACAAAAGTAAAGTAAATTACGAGTTTGCCCTTATTGTATGTGCTAGAAATGTGACAGAATTTGCGTAAGAAGGTGAGGGTGGTATTTTGGGTTTTTTTGGGTGTATGCGAATAAGAAGAGTGGAGAGAGAGAGAGATAAAAAGGAGAGAGAAAGAGAGGACGTTGCTTAGCTGAAAGGTTGAGATATTTGAGACAAGTTTGATTTGATTCTATAATAATAATAGTAGTAGTAATAATTTAAGAAGAGAATGGAGATGCGATTTGCAATGGATTTAGAGCCGTTGGATTAGAAATGTGTCAAAAGAGAAAGGGTACGTGTCAAAGGGTGAGTAGGCTAGTATAGTTCTACTAATCTAAGGGTAGAGATGATATTGCTAATGTAGACGTAGCAATAGATGTGTCTACTTTCTTTTTTGCTAAAAAAATGACCCAAAAATGAGTCACAAAGATGGTCATCATAGGCATGAAATCGACAATGGAGAGAGAGAGAGAGAATTCATTTGTGACTTGTTATGGAAGGGGTGAGATCATGTACACGGTCACGTAAAAGTTGATGTGCAAGCCAAAATGTCAATTTAGCAACATATTATTGGATGTCTTTCTCTTTGTTTTCTTGAAAGAAATGAAGAATTTTGACATTTGTAGTCCACCGACTTGTTAATTAGCCTAACTAATTGGTAAAGTATTACGAAATTGTATGCAAAGCTCAATTAGATAATTAGGCAACAATAATAAATCAATATTGAATAGTCAAATAGAAGATTAGGTAGATCGCCAAAAATATTAGGTATTAATGAACAAACAAAGCTAACATTAACAAAAAAGGTTTCAAGCCTAAAATTCCAAATAATAAACAAATATCATGCACCTTGCTATGGTTGACTTGATTAGAACAAATTAAATATATACAAACCAAGACTAAATAATTTGCACCAAAAAAAAAACCAAGACTAAATAATCATGAGGGCTTTAAAAGGGTGTTGCTGTACTAGGTCAGTACCCGTGCGATACACGAATATAACTAAAACATCATTGTTGAAATGGAGGCGATCCCAACTAGATAGGTATATATCTTTGAGATAAATCCTCAACACAAAGAAGTGCAAATCGCAATATGATGTGACAACAATTTCGTACCAAGTTCGACTTATAACCGATAGGTCAAAAAAGTCTCAGAGTAAAGACTAGCTCACCAAAATGGGTAACGGATAACAAAGAAGTCTAAATAAAGGCAAGAGTTGATTCATTTAGGCCGTTGTTGGGCTGAGAATATGGACCAATGGGCTATATTGAACAGCCCGTGATGCTGACCAAATGGGCCCAACAATGGAGAAAAAGGTAGAAGACTTCTACCCTCCTTCACCATTCAGGGCATTACACTAGATGATGGTCCACCTAATCGTTGGCCCTGTTTGGCAATTGGCTGGTGATATTAGGTGTTGGCTAATGGCTGATTGCTGGTGATCGATGGCTGGTATTGTTAGCTGGTTTGACCGGCTGGTAACATTGGATGTCTGAAAAGAGATATTTGGTAACATTAGCTGGTTATATGTAAAATGACCTATAAGGACATTCATATGATTGAGGAATTTGATGGCATAGAAGTAAATAATTGGAAGTCTTGGACTATTATGTCAATGGACTACATTAATGCCACCAGCCAATACCCATAAGCCAACCTCATTAGCTTTTCAAAAGTTGGCTTGTGGGAACCCAAAAACCAACATCACAAGCTAACATCCAAACACCAATATTGGATGGTGGACTGGTCAAACATCCAATTTTTCCAAAAATCACCCCAAAAGCCAACATCCAAACACACCCGTTACATAAGTGTAATGTGGGACCCCCCAGAAATATAATTTGCTTTTAAGAGACTTTTCCACGTCTTACGACTTCCATCACGAAAATAATCGCAGAATATGCATCCGGTTCCTATCCGCTACACTTTCATTTTTATATTTTTCTTGTGAATAACGAGTGCTAAGAAATGGGCAAAAATGTTCTCCTACTAGTTAAACAAATAATACAATAAAAACTTCAAGAATGGAATGGAACGAATTTCTACACCAAAGCAATTCTTATGCACAATGATATACAATCATTGTAGCTTACAACTTTTTTTATGTGAGAAGAAGGATAAAATTGCTCTTACTCTTTGGGATTTCAGGGGGTATTTGTGGTAGAGTGAAAAAGGGGAGAGGAGAGAGATTGTCTCATAAAAAGATTGTAAGGTACAATCATTGTATGAGATTCATTTTCCAGTTCTTATTGCCTAGACTCTGAATTCACGCAACTATAATGGACCTAATAAAGTATAAAACTAAGCCTTGAAAAAACAAAATAATGACTAAAAAAAATAAACTCGGAGTGGAAAGTACGAGTGTGTTCTTTTTCACTTATTGGACCTTACCCAATCAGTGGAAATAAGTGTCAAAACATTACCCAATTAGTGAAAATCGGTGACAAGACATTACCCAATCAGTGAGAATAAGTGGAAAAAAAACACACCTACAACCAAAAAAAATGAAAGTCTTATTGGTCGAGTTTCATTTTCATTGGGTTATACTAGTTTTATCGGGTTCACAATCCACACAACTACTTCGACCCCCGGTAATTTGCGCAAGCCCGCATGAAGGCCAATAGGCCCAATATTGTACATATTTCAGACGTACAAAGAAACCCAACCCACTACCTCACCTCTAATCAAGAACCTGAAGTATATTTTGTGTATTTGTATTGATGTGTCAGTGTCACATCACATGTGTGGGTTAGATAATTGTTCAGTCTAGAGAATTATCTAACTCAAACCATTGCTTCAGATTACTACATTACAAACTACGAACCTAACTTCAGTTTATGAAGTCATTCAACAAATACACGGATTGTAAGAAATGAGAGAAATCTAAGTACACTGTCAAAGAACCAGAAAATCATCAACAAAAGGGGGAAAAAAAACCCCAAAACAGCATAAACGGGTACCTGACTGAGTTTGCCAAATGCAAGGCAAAAATTAGATGACTTGTGTAGTTGTGTTCTTCCCCCCGAAGAACACCCTCCAAGATCAATTTTCTGATTCTCTCTCTCTCTCTCTCTCTCTCTCTCTCTCTCTCCTCCCCTTTCTATCTCAAGAATTGGAGTACTAAAATGGAACTATGAACCATCTTAGAGACAAAGCCTAGATATTTCCCACTGACTGAAAACAAAATAATAACGTAAATGTCCATATCACAAATTCACAAAGGATTATTCGAGGAACAGCCAAAGCAGCCAAGCAATGCTTGCGTGTAACTTGCATGCCATCGCTCATTTTAGATAGCCATCCAACAACACACCCCAAAATTCCCACAAAAAAAGGCAATAAAAAAAATAAAAATTAAAAAATGATGGGTTCTTAGATAAAGCCAAAGGCACAAAAAAAATTGGCCCTTGGAAACATGAAAGCCCTACATAACCATTATACCAATACCATATTATTGGTAGGCCATCGCCACAAGCTAAAACCCATCACCAAAAATCTACCCACCCCATTGAATCTAATTTACTCTTGTCATCATCAACACATTATAAAGTCGATCTCTATTTGGTCAGTTAGCTTCAAAATTCATATTCCATATGATGATCAAACCAAATACACAAACATATCAATTAAAATTCACTACAAATGCACAAACAAGACAATTTTTAGCAGCAGTAGCAATTGATGGAATTTTACCTGAGGATGCGTTGAGGAGGATGAGCCGGGGAAACCGCCCGTTGGCGGAGATTGAAATGTCCATTGCTAGTGTGATTCCCACCATTAACCGCGTTATTGTTGTTGTTATTGTTATTGTTATTGTTATTATCGGATCTGACCACCCGTCTGACGGTAGTCCGTTGGACGGGTGCAGTCTCATCCTTGACTTGGATCTTCATACACCGGAGGCGCTTCCGATTCCCCCACCGCAACACGAAATCAGCGGATTGGGGAGGTTTAATTAAGGTCTCCCCAATTATATGCCTCTCTCTAAGGCTTGTTGTTGTGGTGGTGGTGGTAGTGATGGTAGTGCTGCTATTGTTATTGTTATTGTGGTGGGAATTATGCTGTTGATGATGCTTTACTACCTCCTTTTCCATTTTATACACCTGTCCCCATCACAAACAAATATAAGTATTTAGACAAATGTACAGATCTAGTCAGATTATTGGATGATTGACTCAAGTTAATCATCAGGATCAAAGGGTATGTAACTCGGGTTAATACTTGCTAATTAAAGTGATTAAACAAGTTAAAAAGATAACCAAAGTGCTATTTTAGTGCTCAAAACTCAAAAGCTTCTACAGTTCTACCATGTTCAAACATTTGAAAAACTCATCTGAGAAGTGAGAGAGAGGGAGAAAGTTTATCATGAACAGTAACCACCAACAGTGATTTTTTTTTTTTTTTTAATTTATTTTTTCTTGAACAGACAGAATTATTTGGGACCAAATTGATAATCACATCACATATAAAAAAAACTAAAATTAAATTTAAAAAACATTTCTACTCAAAGGATAAAGCAATTTCGCAAGAAGGTGATCTGCAATTTCATAGTAAAAGAAAAAAAAAAAAAAAAAACACTCAATAGTTACTAAAGCAGAGAACCTCCATGAGACTTCTGAGACACATCATAAGTCGTAAAATCAAATTCAAAAATAGTAAAAGAAAACGGCAAAAACGATAACTTCCAGGAAAATAGAAATCAAAAACCGCCGTGAGAAATTCTGAAACACATTACTTCACCGGAAAAAAGAAAATCAAAAATCAACAAATACTCGTATCTCCACTGAAAACTTGAAAAAATCGCAGGAAAAGATTTGTAAAACTTTTTTTTTTTTTCTTTTTTTTAGGGTGAAAGTGTGAAACATGAACAAATGGAAACTGGAACGAATTACCAAGGGAAAGAGAGAATTTGCGGAACTAGGACATTGCATTACCTGAAAATGTTTCAATATCCTGTAAACTAAAATCAGGCTTTCGAGTTTCAACAACCTTGGAATCTCAAACAGGATGAACAAAAACACAGATTCTTCAATTATCTGCAATAATGAAAAAGAGAATCAAAGACGATTAGAAGGTTAACAACACAAAACAACAAGCAACGAATGAATTCGGACTTGAATTATTCACCTTTACAAAATCATTAGCAGAACTTCGAAGATCGGTAACCGATTGACTCTTCAGTATCAAAAACCACTGATTTTTTGATATCGAAAATTTTGAGCTGACACTTCTTATTTGAGCCTGGAAATGGCTGAGACCTTCTTTTCTCCGAATTGAGCCTGAGATATGGAGATTCAGTAGCAAAGTCAATAATTTCGCTAACAAAATCCGAAAATCATAATCAAAATTACTCCTCTTTCAACTCTCTCGCCATTAAGGACCTTTGAATATCGAACCTTTCTGTTCCGGAACAAACCGATAACTTGAGAATCGCTCGATTTCCTGTAACAAAGGAAATACAACAAATGAGAAAATGAAACACAATAACATGATGAAGATGAAGATGAAGATGAAGCGAGAATGACGAATCCAAAATCTCACTCTCTCTCTCTCTCTCCTCGTTACGCACCTTTGCAATTCGAATTTATGCTCGAAAACTTGATGAAATCACCAACCAGTTGAAATCTATCGATTTGAGAGAAAGAGAGAGAGTTAGCTGATAAGAGAAGAAATTCAACAACAACAAAAATGACGAGTTTGTTTGATGAAATTGATCGGAATTAAGTAAGGAAAAACAACTCAGCAACGCACCTCAAATCCTTTCGTCAACCGTAAATTGCATCAACAACAACCAGTTTTTTTCTTTTTTATTTCTGTCAACAATTTAACACATTTTTCATGAGTCTCCATTGCCGTTCTTTCAGTTTAATTCAACAAATTATAAAACTTTCAAACTCTGTTCTTGAATTTGGAAGCACAAACCTTCCAAAATTTTCAAACCAAATCACAAAATATTACTTGCTTCAGATCGTCAATTATAGGTAAAAATTACTCATTTCTTCACTCATTGAGTCTCTGTTTCTTGCATTTCTCAGAGAATTCTGAATTGAGGAGAGAGAAAACTGAGGAAGATGAAGAGCATATGAATGAGAGAGAAAGAGAGAGAGAGAGAGAAGCTTGGCTTTTGTATTTTGATGATGAAATGCGAAAGAGAAAGAGAAAAAAATGAAATGTTCTCTCTCTCTCCTCTTCAAACTGCCTGTTTTATACCCACCCTTTTTTTTTCTTCAACCCCATCGTTACATCACAGCCGTTGATTATAAATCCAACGGTTGTGACATCGTCTTCTTCATAAACCGTGACGATCTTTTAACTTATAACGGCTGTAAATGTGACGGGCGTTAACAGATCTAACGGAATCTTTAACCTCCCGTTACAATAATAATATTATTAGCCAATCTCTTTTTTCATTTGAATTTTTTTATTTTTTATTTATTTTAATTATTTGTTTCTCGTTCATCGAAGAGAGGATGTGCAGTGGAGTGGTGGTGTGAGCTAGTAACCAGGAGGGGTGGTTAGCTAGAAGTTTGGTTTTTTTATCTTAACCATAGTTAGCAGTAAGATGTGGTCATCCTCAAGTTTTCTTTCTTTTGTTTTTCAACGTTTTTTTTTTTTTTTTGTGCGATATTTCTGAAGTGAAGGTTGATCCTACAACTTACGAGTTACGAGTCCAGTTGATGATAGGTTTAATCCTTAAAACGTGGGTATTTGGAACTACCTACAAGTACTGTACTACCTATCCGTAGACGGTAGATACGGCCTCTCTTCTTTTTTTAAGGTAATAGTACAGAATTAAAATTGCAAAAGAAATCAGATTGTAGCACTTCTAGCAAATTTCGTCCCAAGAGCGTTTTTTTTAAGCGCATCGAAAACAACGAAATTAAAAAGACATAGAGTACATTATACACGTGAAATTTTACCTGCTCATGAGCGAGTGTTCTCATCAGCTTTTTTCATGATTGGCCCAAAAAAAAATGAGGCCCAATAAGTACTTAATAGTGGTTGAGTAATATACACCTGAAATTAGTATTGAATTGCTACACTATACAATTTCAAATTACAATAGCAACTCTTAGCTATAGAACTCGCCACTTGATTGTCTCTCTAAAGCAATTATATATAAATCTCCAAATCTTTAATAGACTTCATGTTTTCCCTACATTCTAATATTAAGTTGGTGAAAATATCCCTTTGTGAATTTGTGCGGGCAAAAATGTTTATTGCCTCCAAACAATCTGAGTCGAGTTGCACTTTTTTCCACTTGTGTCTACTAACGAGTTTTAGTCCTTTCAAAATAGCCAAGAGTTCAGTGTGAGTTGCTGATTTTGCCACATATTTGAGTCTAAAACCCATAATCCAGTCACCTACCGAATTCTTCAAAACCCCTCCAATTCCAGCAATGGAGGTTGTGGGATCAAAAGAAGCATCAACATTAAGAGATAAATAGTCAACATTAGGGGAACCCATTTTACATGTCTAGTTTGCTCACAAAGCCATTTTTTTTAGTAGATACAATCTTTCAAGAGAAACTTTTTACAAATACGATAACCCGTATTGCCATTTCGTTTGTACAATTAGAAATGAGATTCTTTACAATCAATTTTTCCGATCAATTCCTCCACAGACAATTTATACTAACGGTATTACTAACGCATAAATAAAAAACAATAATTTTCAGCAGTAAAATCTAACAACACGGTTGCTTTCCCCCAATTCAAACTCTAATAGTGCAATCTAGCTAGAGGGTGGAGGTGAGCCATAAAATGAGTTGCTTGATTACCACTTCTCCTAACAATAACATGACTCCAAGAACAAAAGAAAAAACAAGATGAAAACCAAACAATTTACTATAGACATTGCCTAACTAATTATTTGGAAAAGATCTACTGTGAAGCATGGTGATAACTTGAAGACAATCGCTCTTCACCACAATACTATCACATCACTTCTGTCATGTCATCTTCTTAGAGGGACAAGGAATGGAACAACTTGCATAATGGAGCAGAATGTGAGACAAATTAAAATACAGAAGGGGATGTAGTGTAGGAACGAAGTTAGGGATTGAAACCGAACGATGTGGAACAAATCAAATTGCGACAGAACATAGTACGAATAAGACCCAAAAAAAAAAAAAAACAAAAAAAAACTAAAGATTGAGTCCTTCGCGATGTGTAAGGGCCCTAAGAGGGAAGGGACGAAGGTTAGGGAGAAACCTAAGAGTACTTAATACCAAACTCTGATGCCATGGCTAAAGAGTTCTGGAGGAAGGGGGAAATTTGCAAACAACAAACATGTTGTATGTATTTTGTTACCCATACCGATAAACCAGAATAGCTAAACAAACAAAGAGTTTATGGCACATTAACTAAAGTAGTTGTTGGGGTTTCTTAATGGAATATGGAAAATGGATATTACACAAGGGTAGATCCATTCCTCCGAGGTCGGGTTCATTTGGCCCCAACTAACCCCTCTTTCTCACACCCACACACATTGCTATAGCTGTCAAAATTTGATCCGACCCGAAAACTTGATCTATACCAACCCGAAAAGTGTGGGTCATGAACAAAGAATTCTAACTCAAAACCCGATGCATACCGAACCCCCGAAACCGATATTTATTAGGTCAAACCCAAACCCGCTCTGGGTCGACCAGTTGAGTTGGGACGTTCAAAATAAAACAGCTCAACATGAGAAAAGTGGATGACAAAAGACTTTAGCATATCAAATTTTCTTACATATCAACTCACTTTGACATTTGTAATTTCATATTTCTCATAAATAAGGGATTTTCTAATATTAATGAAATGATTTTGACTAAGAGCATGTTCTTTTCAACTGGTTAACAACAACAACAACAACAACAACAACAACAACAACAACAACAACAACAACAACAACAACAACAACAACAACAACAACAACAACAACAACAACAACAACAACAACAACAACAACAACAACAACAACAACAATAATAATAATAATTAATAATAATATAATAACAATAATAATAATTAATAATATTTATAATATGTATTAAGAATTATAATAAAAATAAAATAAATTAATTTTATTTTCATTTTCATTTTATTATTATTGATTTTATTATTATTATTATTATTATTATTATTATTATTATTATTATTATTATTATTATTATTATTATTATTAAACATTTTTCATTTTCTTCCAATTTTTCCCATTTTCTCCCAATTTGACCCAGTTTTATTATTATTATTTTATTATAAAAAATAATAATAATAATAATAATTTAAAAAAATATTATTATTGATATTATTATTGTTGTTGTTAGTATTATTATTAAATGTTATTATTATTAGTGAAAATTAAACAATAATCAGTTTTTTCCAGTTTCTCCCAATTTTTTCCAGTTTCTTTGACCCAGTTTTCCCCAGTTATCAGTTAGACTTTCCAGTTTTCACCAATTTTGTCCAGTTTATCCCAGTTACCAGTTCCAGTTGAAGAGAACGAGCCCTAATTGTTATATTGGAATGGATTTTGATACTCGTTTGTATTAGTAAAAACCCAATAACAAGTGAAAACTTTACGAGGTATTTTTCAAATAGATTAGAACCATATATTTTATGTCTGATATCATTATAGTGTGGAAAATATTTATTTTAAAGTTTAAAATAGAATTAATTATGCAATTATAACCAAATTAAAAAAATAAGTGCTCAACCGTTTGGGTCGACCCGAACCGGAACATATTAGGTCATGAACAAGCATATCTCAACCCGAAAATAAAACGACCCGACCTGTTAAATGACTCGAACGAAAGTGATTCGACCTGACCGACCTATTTGACACCTCTACTCATTGCATGGTAGTCTGGCACTGAAAGCATAAAATGTGTAAAATGTTCAATTTTTTGACAAACTTAGCATGTCTTACATGGCTAAGAGCTTAAGAGCACTATCAAAGTACAATTACAAAGAGGGAGGCAACAGGCAAGCATGCTCGGGCACATCTACATACTTCACACAGGCTATCAGATACACACCCGCTTGCACAGTCGCTTTTCTAAAGACCATCAGCAGCTTCCAAATCCAATATGCTAGCTAAGGCTAAATTGTGGATTTTCAATTGACCAATCTGAATTTCTGTCATGTTACATCCATTACATAGGCATTCAGGGAAAGCAACTTTACTTACAGGAGCCCATATGTACAAAGGAGGGCAGTAGACCTTTGAGAAAATTACAGACACGTGGTATGAGAGGACTTTAATAAAAACCCGAAGATCAAATCCTGTATATACAGGCGCTCAAGCGCTGAATCCCCTGTGCAACGAGCTCCAAGGGCCTGAAGGCATGCTTGGGCAAGCCTGGGCTGATGCCTCTGCCATCTGCTCAGCTGTGATCCCCGCATTACAAATGTTTGCGATTGAGCGCATGTGCTTCATTCCATACTGTGATAGCGATCCACAGTGCGTCTCAAAAGTCCTTACCTGGATGAAGAGTTAAGAGATTCCTCAATAATTAGGGGTTTTGTTTCATTACTCAACTGCAAATAACCTTTGAATATGATGGGGAAAAGACGGCCTTAAGGGATAATGAAAAGGAGGTCTGAACTACATATGGTGACAGAAATATGATAAGTTACCAGTGTTTTAAGGCACTGCCAGTCGTCTACGAGGGGTTCCCCAGCAGGTCGGACTGTCTGCAGCACCTCTGGACCCTTCTCAATTCCAAACAAAAGCTTTCCAACAAGTTTCATGCCATGATCTAAGTGAGCTCTGTGTGACATCGCCTCCATAAACTGCTGCTGAGCATCCACCTTTCTTTGGGAGCCTTCAGGAGCATTGCGGAACTGAAGAAGAAGAATCGCAAATATTAATTGAGAGATTGCAACAGTCCCATAAAAAGGTCCAAAAAAATCCTAGGAAAATGTTCAAAAACCAATTAGAAGCTCAAAGCATTGCTATAGCAAATTATTGCTACTACAAGTCCTTGAGGCAGTTCTATTTTTTCTGCTGCACAGTTACCTAGAAGCCTAGAACTGCATTGCGCCATAAAGGATGATCTGCAAACATATCGATTTTCTCATACCCCTAGTTCCATTAAGGCATTACCCCCCATGCACCCCCAAAGAGAAAAGGCACTAAAGAGGGTGGTTCAAGTTATCAATGACATTCACATAACATGCATTTAACAAAGACGATCTGCATATGCGCAAGACCGAGAAGTCAAGAGATTTAAACAACTGGTGCTGTAAAAGGTGGAAGTACAAATACCTTCTCCCAGAAATGGATGAGATCAGCATCTCGCTGATTCACAGCTTTGGAAGACATGGGGCGCAATGAGTTATCATCCACATATGTATAATTCTCATTAGCAGGATTTGTACCAATGTACAAGTAGAGCTTATCTTTGCTAACAGCTTTATCACCAAACTGCATGACATGCGAGCCATAATAAGAGTCTGCATTTGCTGTCCTTGTCTTAACCTGCACCAAACAGAATAACAACCATTCTCTTAACTTTTGAGAAAGAAATTCCAACCGATACTCAAACCCCCATAAAGCACACCCTAACAAAAATTAAAATGAAACAAAAATTAAAGACAGTTAAACAAAATGAATGTCAAGATAGAACAAGGTCCCTCTTAAACTTCTGCAGAAGATAATCTCTAACTAGTATCCTCACCTTCATATGTAAACACCACCCCCCTCATTTTCTTCGTAAAGACAAAGACACTCAAATGCTCAGATAAATCCAATTGGAAATAGAGAACACCAAAAATTAAATGGTGCAATCATAATTCATCACTCCAACTGATGCGATAGCCATAAGTTCTCACCAGTTCATATTGCTGCTTCAAGGTTTCAGCCCGCAGGTTACGTCTCTCACTGTTCACAAGATTAAAAAATTAGAAATCCGAAGCAAATTCACTGGTTACTACCACCGAGAAGAAAGAAACTTTAAGGAAAGGAGAAAAGTTACTGGAAATGTTGACATTAAGAATTGCAGGAATCAATTTTTGGTGAGCCACATAATTGGCCCAGGGATGAGGCAGGGCTCTAGGAATTTAATGATGGGAAAGAACTCATGTCCATATGTCACAGGTGGTCCAAGTCTCCAACAAGTATAATAGGGCCAACTGTCAGGCAATAATGTAATATAAATAGCCCTTACCATTTCACATTAAGAAATGACATAGCTAACATGGTACTCAGGTACTGAATATTTCTTTGCAAAACAAGAAGTTAAACTGAAAACCTCATACAATTAAAGTTCCCAACTCATAATATTGTGTCTTCATTTGTAAAACTCATAATTAGTTAAGGAAGGTCCTTAGCCCACCAGAATTAAGGGTTCTGAGACAAGATATGCTCATTTCATTTCTTTTCCCTTACTATTCCCTATGTGTGTACTTGTTTGAAGGCTTTGCCTATATTTGCAGGGTGTATTAATTCAAATGCATGGCATTGTAGGAGCCAGCTTCGGTGAATGAAAAACAGGAAAATTGACTGATAGGCAGAAGAGAGTTTAAGCTTGTACTCTAACATGGATTCCCTTTCCTTATAGTGGTGTTTAGACTTTGGCAGCAGCAATGATTAGAAAATCATTTGTCCAGGGACAGAAGGAGATGAAAGATGAGCATAGAGATAGCTCTTAGACATCTATTGTCAGCTGTCACCAACAAAAATGATAAGCAAAAAAGGATAGAAACTTGCTGAATCAGATATCCACCCAGTACCAGTCAAAGAGAGAGTGAGGGTAACAGATGAGCAGAGTTACTAAGACCGACAAGTTTATTACAAACTCATTCGTCAATATACTGCTTAAAAGAATTTGTAAGAGCTACAAGAATGAAATACGAGTAAGCATTCTGTGCATATCAGATAACATATTAATCTCACAAAGAGGCAGAAAATCAAGGAAATTATATCCTCGCCTTCACCATATGTTTCTTTTTGTTTTTTTCCCACCGTTCCGTTATCCTCACCCCATGTGATCGACTAATCGTATCTAGTAGTCTAACTCCTCATCGATGCCAAAAAGGGATACCTAATGTTTACTTGTAATGTGGAAATCAACATATTATTCTACAATTCACCTGCTAACTTTAACATACAGAAACATTTTATTGTTTGGTCTAACAGCAGTAGCTTACTACAACACTTCTCCCTTCCCCCCCCCCCCCCAAAATAAAAATTATAGAGAATAAATGCAAGCAAATAGTGTAGGCAGAAAAGGAAAAGAGAAATATAATTCATAAATCTGATAAATGAGCAAATTTCGTTGTGAGTAATATCTAAATCAAAATTCCATATGCCGGTCATACCTGTCTTCCATCCAAGCAACACTATACAAGTCACCCAAACAGGTCTCGTACTCTGGAGGGGGACTAGGATACTCCCCAGGACAATAAGTTCCCCAGCTACTCTCCACAGCATTTGCGGCAGTGGTCGCATAGATATTTAGCCCATCAGGAAGAAGGCCCTCAAAGATGCTTCCAGATTCACAGGCTTCAAGATAAAATACCTAAAATATTGGTGATGAAAAAATTCATCAGCTGACAAAAGTACTAAGATGGAAGACAGCTGGAAAACAAGAAAACTAAAGCTCCATCCAGTTTTACGAAAAAAGTTCTCCTCAATAATCATGTGGGTTAGGAGAAAATGTGTTTACTGTTTCCTACCTAGACAGGTTTCTGTATTAAAGATCTCACACATGTTCTATTAGTAACACCATATATTTTGAGGGTAAATAACATCGTAAATAAAATGCAATAACTTGTAAATAATAACAGGATAAATGTAAAGAGGAAAGTATTCTGATGCAAATTATTTTCCAATTTCCACCAAACTAAACGGAGCCTAACCTCGAATGTTCTACAGCAATCAACAAACGTTTATCCATAGACCATAAAGTGAGGGGGGAAATTGAAAGGTTGGGGGTAGGAATTCTTACAAGGCTCTTATATGATCCGGAAGCGTGCTTTTTCTTCAGTGTATCTATCAGCTCATCCGCATAAAGGTATGGGTTGGTAGGCATCCCTGACCAAAGCACAGAGTGAGTTAAGAGGCATACTTACCACAGATGCAAAAGTAATGCGGGGGGCGGGGGGGGGGGGGGGGGGGACAATAAAACAAAGACAAGCTGAACATGCTGGCGTATATCTGTGTCAATTCTTCACTCCATAAGCAAAAGGCATATTTGAACCATAAATCATCCATTAATCAGGTCTAAAACAGTCATTATGTGATCAGGCTGACCAAGTAATTGAGACTTCAAATTTCTAGAGTATCAACTCAACCATATTCTTCAGAGTTGCCAAAGAAAATAAATTAAAAACTATCTTTTCAGCAACCATGCCAAAAGACAAGCTGAACATGCTGGCATATATCTGTGTCAATTCTTCCCTCCATAAGCAAAAGGCATATTTGAACCATAAATCATCCATTAATCAGGTCTAAAACAGTCATTATGTGATCAGGCTGACCAAGTAATTGAGACTTCAAATTTCTAGAGTATCAACTCAACCATATTCTTCAGAGTTGCCAAAGAAAATAAATTAAAAACTATCTTTTCAGCAACCATGCCAAAAGAGATAAGTTTATGAAGAAAACAAACTCCCACAACACAGGCAAATTGAACATGGCACCTCACAGACTGCTGAGAAAGCGTAACTAAGTGAATTCATAGCTAATAAAAGCTGACCGAACACGACAACCCGACACGAACCTAACCCGAAATAAGCGGGTTTGGGTTGAGATTTTCAACTCGTTTAATTAAATGGGTCCGACACGACTAACCCGTTTAATAAATGGGTAAGGTTAGGGTTGAAAGTCTTAACCCGACAATAACCCACCTAACCCGTTTACTCACTTTTGACAAAAAAAGAAAATTGAATATCAACACATTTTGTGACATAAATATTTAATAATGATGAGAACATATCATCTTCTCTTAACCCAATAGTTTATTTCTCAATTACATACTTATTTGATAATTTAAATATATATTTTTTCCTTTATATATAAAATTTAATCATTTTCTCCAAAAATTAATCAGTTAAATGGGTTAAATGGGTTGACCTGATCAACCCGTTTATTAAATGGGTAGGATTAGGGTTGGAGTTTTCAACCTGTTTAATAAATGGGTTAGGATTGGGTCAAGCATTTTTCAACCCGTTTATATATAACCCGAACACGAACCCCACCCAACCCGACAAATTTCCAGCTCTAGCTAATACAACCAGCATACAAAATATAGAAGGGACTTTGGTGGAATTAACTTGGCAATCTCTTCAAAGCATGAAAGCACCCAAAAGTCATGGCCCCAATATTTTGGTATGACAATGCCCTTACCCTGCCTAGGCGGGAGCCTTTTTGGGGCATTGGGGTAATGTTAATGATGAGTGTCGCCAAACACAGACTTCCCTGGTAGATGATGTGTCATGTGCCCAACACACGGACACTACGAGATACAACAGTGTCATACATATATTAGGCTCTTCACCCTCTATGAATCTCAAGAAGCATCCAACAAAACTGGAATTTCGAACCTTTAAGCAAAACACCAAATAAAGTTGCAAGACAAAGTTTTTCAAAATATTATCTTGTTTCCATATCAATGCATACAAGAACTAAGATATGCCATAGTTATCATATTATATTCTCATACACTCAGGAGAAGATAAAGATAACATAAAAGAGAGTTAGTAATCTTAAATACTAACCGAGCACGCCAGGACCACCATGATCCGAGTAAAACGCGAAGATATGATCATTAGGGCCACTATCAATCACCTTTCCACTTCCACCCTTAATAGCTGTTTTGTCCCCAAGTAGAGCTGCCAAAAAGTTGTTAACAGTCACATTTTCCCCGGTGTAATCCTGCCACAACACATCAAATAAATAAGATGAACTAAGCATATAATACTTTATTCATCAGCAGTCAAACAAAGGTGTGAACATGAAAACAACCTTCGGAACTCCTGCATAGACATTATCTCCATGTGGGCTGTTAATGATGACTCCAGGCCTTGGGTTCTCCTCATTGTTAGCAATGTCGTCATACATGAAAACAACGATATTTTCATCCTTCAAACCACCTTTCTTCAGAATTTGGTAAGCATGACAAACATCAGCCTGGACAGGAGATTAACAAGAACAAAATCACTGGGTTGACTAGATGAACGAGTGAACTGAAAGACCAAATCAAAGAGGCAAAAGAACTGAGCACTTCCTTTATCAGGGAATTTATAAGAAGAGCAGGTCAATCTTAAGCATGTCAGACAAGCGAGTTCCTAATTGAGTCGCATTTGTTAGTGGCAGCTGCACCATTAGATGACAAATCCTAGACATAAACAATGACGATAACAAACTGTATGCCAACAAACCGAAAGAGCTAACGTTTCGTATTCCATATACGCCAACCTTATGGGTTGGGAAGTGACCAGTGGTGCTGCCTTTGACCCAATCCACTGCGATGGAGCACCCTTTTCCCACCACCCCGCCACCCAAACTCAAGCCTGAGGCCAAGCACAGGGTCATCCCATACTTCTTTTTTTTTTTGGGGGGGTGGGGGGGACTTAAACCCCATACATTAGTTCTATCTCCTATGTGACATTCATTCCTTCTTAAGTTCATAACTTGCTAATTGGCACTAGCAAGAATCATTTATTCCCAACAACACAAGGCACAAAAGTCACATGATTGATGCATTTCTTGTCTTTTCAGAATTATGGGAAAATAGAGGACCCCAAGCAAATGATAAAATTAGGCCCTACACCATCTACTCTCATTTCAGCATACTGGAGCCAACGAGTAACCTCATTCATAAAAGGGATATAACGATAATAACTACTACTGTACTGACCAACTTTGAATTGATATTAATGAACATAAGTACTATGCAACTAATAAAGAAATATTTAGTCAATTCACAAAATTCTTCAAATTCCATGAGCTAATAAGAACTAAAAAGACATGATAAGACATTTCCCATTAAAAATCCCAACAGAGAACATTAACCAGAATACTTTGATGTCTCTACAACAAATTAAGAAATACCCTAAACTTGATAACTATTGAAAAACAAGAAAAGTCAACATTCAAATTTGAACTGACCCATTAATTAAAATTTAAAAAAAAAAAAAAATCTTACTGAGCTAAGAACAAGTGTTAACAGCCACAAAAAACTCTTTTAAGGAAAAAAAAACGGTCTTTACATGATCAACCATATATTCTAGATAAATTATAGAAACTATGGACTAAAAATTCTAGAAAAAACCCTGCTTTTAAAAAATAAACTGAACAAAAAAAATCAAATAAAAACGAAAAATTAGATGAAAATACAGAAAAAAAAAAAAAAAAAGTCACCTGGTGTCTATAATTCCAATACCCATTAGAGCCAGCCATCAAAATTGCCCATTTAGTCCCAACAGAATTATCATCAACATCGTTGCTATAAGGAAAAGCATGATCAAGTATTGAATTATGATCGGACGGTAGCCTGATGAAGTCATCGCTAATCTGACGGCCCACAGTAAGCCAGCTCAGCGTTAGGAACAGGGTTAACCGTACGCCGGCGGTGTAGCGTATCATCGTCTACGGTGACCGGTGGGGAAAAAGAAAAGGTAACGGAGCAGAGAGAGAGAGAGAGAGAGGGAATAAAATGTTGGGTGAAGAAAGTGGATTTAATGGAAGATATATAATGAATTAATGATTAAAGTTTAGTGGGATTTTTATTTGTATTTGTAAAGAATTTTTAGTGGGTGATTACGTGAAGGGTGTAATTACCGTTGATTAATGAGTTTGTGGTGATGTATTTACACGTGTACGATTAGGATTGGCGGAGTTGTCGTTGTGGGTGATTGTGCTTTAGTATGTTTTTTAATGGGTTAAGCAATAGTTGGTGATTGGTTCTTTTTTCTGGCTTTTGAGTTTTGAGTAATTCGTTTCTTTGTCCTTTTCAAATGGATTCCTTTTTTATCTTCCCTTTTTCGGAAAAATGCTTAATTTATCTATTGGGTAGTTTATCCAGGTGATGTGGATGAGAAAAAAAAATGTGTACATTGGAACTCAAATATTTTCAATTTGGAAAATAAAATACCAAAACCCAACCAATCACCAATTCACACATCACTTGGATAAATCACCCGATGGGTAAACTAATATTTCTCCCCTTTTTCGTTCGTTTAATACTTCCTTTTATCTTTGCTTTTTGGGTAGGAAAATGAGTGTTTGTAATCTAAAATTTGTGTAGTTTTGTGAAATAATCTCATGTTTTGAAGTTACCATACGTATTTTCGAATTTTGATCCCATTCTCATTGACGATATGATCTTCAATTAGCTATTAATGCGTATAAATGACAATTCCTTATAAATAATTGAGAACGTGCGTTAGTCTCACATTATCTTAAAAAAAAGTGAGAAAATCAGTGTAACTCACTTCATTTTACTCATTCTATCATCGACTTACGCAAGCTCTAATTGTTCTCTCCAGAGCCTCATTTCTTGGTTTTGGTCGGTATAAATTGAAGATCAACCGAAGTTGACACAATTTGGGATCTTTCTTACTTTTTTTTTATTTTGATATTGGAGTTTTAATTCACATAAAACCTCCATAATCAATTATGGTTCAATAAGGAAATGCCACACAAAATTGTCTAAGTCCTAATCATGAGCAAAATGACAATTTTGAATGGAGATCATCTCAGTGCTAGTGTGGGTGAGTAAGAGTGTAACACTGCAAACGTTTATCAAATTAAAGCTTGGGGTTATTTATGTTAATTTTAAAAGTTGAAATTATTTAGGTTAAGTTGAAAATACTTTGGATCATTGACATCAAAATTTTATTGTATGCAATGGTAATATTATAAGGAGGGTTATTTTTGTACTGACTAGTTTCAGAATAAACTTTTAAAATATTTTGGTTGAAAAGAGGGTAAGAGACTAAGAGGTAAGGAAAATCCCCCAAATATCCCTAACAAATTCGAACGATAGTGGAGTTGTGCAAAAATCTAATTGATATTTCATCCTAAAAACGAGTTGTTGTTAGGGAGAATAACCCAATTAAACTTATACGCTAGTCTTTTTCTCCTTTTCTTTCAATATGGGAAACAATTAATCAGATTTACACTATTAGCAATTCTCAAGTTGAGTCGACAATAATGTCTCAACTTGCCAAATAGGGAGATTTTTAAAATCATCAAACAAAAGGGAGACAAAAAAGAGAAGGAATCAACAATTGCAATGAAATACAACTACTCGGAAAAAAGAAAAAACCTTAAAATCTTGAGACACATTTCGTTGTCTCAGCTTAAAAACTCTAAGACTAATCGCACTCACTCTTATCCCCCAAATCTGAATACGAATATGGAGTTTGTATTTATCAATTTACCTAAGTAATTATTTTATCCTTATTACAAACTTAATATGGAACAAGAAAAAAAGACAACAATTTTTTGAGTGAAAAAAAAAAAAAAAAAAACTGAATACTCCGGGTACCCCATACTTTGAGCATCTAGCTTTGGTTTTGGTCTAGATTCTTACTATTAAATATCTGGTACAGTGGTATTATGAAATTAGACGTTTGAGGAACCTACAAAATGTCATTGTTCACAAATCACAAGTTGGCTGAAGTTAAAGGAACATACAAAAATGTCATTGCGTGCACCCTTAATAATAATGCTGAAGTAGTAACTGACGCTGTCTTTCGTTGTCATAAGGGCGCGATTTCCTTTCATGCCCATCTACACAAAGTAGAAGATAACATTAGTGTGTTTGGGACCGATAAAGGGAAGAAAAAAAAACCCTAAGAAAAAGGATGTTTGTAATCATATACGAGTAAAATAATTAGTGGGCTTTTTATGACGCCGTCTTAATATGAGGCTACTTCTTTTATAGACAAGCTTGACGGTGATATGATATCATATTTATTTGAGACGTCATAAGTTAAGATCGCCTTATATGAGTTTTTGTGTAAAATAATAAATCAAATATGAGAAATAGTTTTCTTAAAGTAGTCCACCTACTAAATTAGCAACATAGTGTGTTCGTTATTTTATTTCACTAAGCATTAAGTAATGTCTCTATCATAAAAAGAAAAGCATTAGGTAATGTCATGTACTTTATTATCAGAAGTCAGAACAAAAAAGGGTAATGTGCTAATGTCATGCACTTACTGGATAGTGGCCCTGAATTAAAAGCTTCAATGCCCAACAAGCAGACCAAGCCCAAGAAGGAAAAAAGAAAACAAAAAGCCCAAAAAGGACAAAAAGAAAAGAAACAGTCCAAGAAAAAGAGAGAAAAGAGAAAGCTCAAGAAGTAGGCAATTTTTTACAAAATGGTCCGGGCTATAAAATGAAAAGCTAGTTGCTGAGGCCCTGAGGATTGGCCGTTATTCTTGTAAAATAACCACCTGCTTATATGAGACGCTACCTTGATGCCGCCTCATATAAGTTTTTGTAATTTTATTTTTGCTTCGCCTTGAGGATTCTAGATTTACTTTCGGTAGCATATTTACAATCTGGAGGAAATAAAAATAAAAATAAAAATGTAGATTTATTTACTATGGAATGAACATGATAATGCAGAGTAAAAAAGTCATAACCATTTATCTGCATATACATTCAAGTACACATATTGACATTGAAAAGTCTTTTCTTATTGTATCAAAATCTCTCTAATATTTAGCTAATTCAATTTTGGCTTTGGTCCAAATCAATTGAGGACTTTGGCACCACAGGCTTGAGCTGAAGCTTGAACCATCTGATCCTTGCGAATCCCAGCGTTGCACAAGTTAGCAAAGGCCCTCATATGTTTCTTTCCGTAGTTCTTCAAGTAGCCACAGTATGTTTGGTATGTATTCACCTGCACATCCACAAATTAACCAATAAATAAGTAAACACGGTTCGACTTTGACCGAAATTGGTATGGACTTGTATCGTTTAAAGTGGAACAGAGGGAGTATTTACATTTTACATCGACAGAATCTGATATATCAAAGCGATGTCAACAACTTTAATTAGTAAAACAAGGTGAATGAAATTGGTAATACTGTTTTAATTGACCAAATCATAAAATAAAAATAAAAATAAAAATAAACCCAACTTTTGATGCAATTTTGTGTATCATTTTATACTCATAAGTTATGTTAGAAGGTGAATAAACTAGGAAAATGGTAATACCAATTCTTTGAGGCAATCCCAATCATCAACAACAGCTTGTCCTGCTGGCCTAATCCTCTTAAGCATAGAAGGACCATCATGTTCACCAAACAGAGCTTTGCCAATGGCTTCAACACTTTGATCCACATGTTTCCTGTGGAAAATCACTTCATCTAATTGCTTTTGTGCATCAATTCTCTCATTAGAATCCATAGGAGCTCGTCGAACCTACATCAAAATAAACCCGAAAATTATATACATTTTCTTCTTCTTTTGTTCATTTGATGAGGGGAATGCTAATTTGAGAATAATGACTAAGCTAAAACCTTTTGTTTAAAGTAAAAAAGATCAGCTTCACGTTGTTCTATAGTGATTAAGGGAGTTTGCTCAGGTTGGTTCTCAAGGTAATTAGTGTGGTCCTCTTTGCTAGAATCCGCCACAAAGTAACGAGCAAGAAGATCATTTCTTAGGCTAAGATCACCATATTTTATCACATGAGAACCCCCATATTTATCACCAATTGTGCGATTCTTCACCTGCATAATCAAATAGCCATGAATTTAGACCTGTCAAAAACTGACCCGACAAATAGCAAATTAAATCCAATATTTCAATAGTGTTTAAATAATTAACTAGACTATATCCATCAGTTACATATAGCTTTTCATAAGGATAAACATTCTTACTGTAACATATTGCTGTTCCAAGGTCTCCTTTGCTGGGTTGTGTAGGTCGCTATAGAGTTATCACAAGTTAAAAAGGTTGAAATTAAATACAATCAAGAGCATTACCAAAAAAAAAAAAAAAAATACAATCAAGAGCAAAATTATAAGAAAAAGGGACTAATAACAGAGATAAACATCTAACCAATTCAAGTAACTCAGAAAATTTCTAATGTTTCGATAACACCACATGTATATGTTATCGTCAAACAAATATATACCGCAAGATTCTTACCTATCCTCCATCCAAGCGACACTGTACACATCACCCAAACAGGTATCATTGGGGTATCCAGGAATAGGAGTGTCAAAACCACAATAAGTTGCATAACTACTCTCGTTCGCATTTGATGCTGTAGTCACATATATATTCAAGTCTTTTGGCAAAAGACCCTCAAATATGCTACCTGATTCACACGCTTCGACATAAATAACCTGTAAAACAAAAACAATGTACGCGTAAAGATCAAAATGAAACAGAGGAAGTACGACAATATGTCATAATAATCTGTCATATAATTAAATGGCTTAGTGACTTATTACCATTCTTTTGTAGGTTTTGGAAGCATGCTTCTTTTTCAAGACATGTATGAGATCCTTGGCATAAATCAAATCTGTGTCTTCATTAGGCATGCCTATCTATTCACACAAGAGGGCAAATTTTTTCAATAGTAAGAAAATTTATCAATTTTGAGTATTGCCAAATTAGATTGTTGTAATTAGTAAGACTTTTAAGAGGTAATTAATTTAGATAGTGATACTTACCAAGAATCCCAGAACCACCATGGTCGGTATAGTATATGAAAATATGATCATTCGGACCACTGTCCAAAACCTTTCCAGTACCTCCCTTGATGGCTGTTTGATTCCCAAGTATCGCCGCGTATAAATTGCTAGAGTTCACAGCTTCTCCTGTGTAATCATATCCAAAAATGACCCCATATGTAATTGAGCATATAATTAGTAAAATTTTTGCTATTACTAATCGTTGATTATGCATAATGTGGAAATCAAATTAATCATCTGAAGTTTTGTATAATCAAATAGTATTATATAAGGTTGTACAAGGGAATAAGCCAACCTTAACAACGCCTGGATACACATTCTTGCCTTGTGGATGGTTTATGATAACACCGGGCTTAGGATTTTCTTTGTTGTAAGCAATGTCATCGTACATGAAGACGATGATGTTTTCGTCTTTGAGACCACCTTTCTTCATGATGTGATATACATGGCAAATATCTGCCTGCAAGGTGAAATGGATATAATAGAAGTTTATTTTCGAAAATAAAGCCATATAATTAAAAGGATAAAAATATGGGATAACTAATGCATTTGTGTGAATCTACTAATAATTAGCATCAAACTTGCATTTCTTGATTATGAATTTTAATTTAATACTCAGTAGTGTAGCCAATTTTGGAAGATAAAAAGATGGATAACTTTGCTTAATGCATGTAGGGCGTAGGCAATGTAGCTATATAGAGATTAGAGAACGTTTATAGCTCACTATTTGCTATGTCATTGATAGTTTGACATAAACTCAAAATGTATCTTCCACAGTGCAATAACAAGAAATGTTACATTTGATTTGGGAAGTGTATGAATCACACTGTCTTAGGTCAGGGTCTGAACCAAACTCGGCCCTGGTCCGGCCAAATCTGTATTTCGCCCTGAGGCCTATAAAATGTCAAGACCGACAGACTGGGAATATGAATTGTAAAATGTCACTAGTATATTTTGACACCACTAATTAACATGGTAATACTGAAGATACGTTATAGCTGAGTCTTGTAACATTACAGGTAGAAAATAAAAAAGACATAACTACAAGATAAAAAAGACTAGCAATAATTGCCCAATCAAAGTGAAATTAAAGAAGAAAAAGTTATATACCTGATGCCTATAATTCCAAAAGCCATTAGAGCCAGCAACTAGGACAGCCCATTTTGTCCCTTCAACACTATCATCAGAAACTGTTGGAGAAGTTTCATAAAACTCACTAAACATATCAGTTGTTAAACTTCCTTCACAACAAATGGAAGAAAGGTAAAATGCAGAGACTATTGTTGTTGCCATAACAATGACTAAGTTGTAAGAAGCCATTTTTTGCAAAAATAATCAATTGTAAATTTCTCAAGAATAACTAAGAAAATATGAGTGCATGAAAATTGTATGGGCAAAGGGGTTTGTATATATAGACAATTAAATGGAAAGATTTTTAAAAACAAAAAATTAAAAAAAAATGAACAAAAGAATTATGAATAAATAATCTAAAAATCCTAATTAAAGGTTTTTGAATCATTCTGAATATATGAGTGGGTTTTTACTAGCTTATGGATATGCTTTAGGCCAAAAAAGAAATTTGAAGGTTTTTAGTAATTTTATTGCCGTAAAGACACGCATATTACTTAGTTAGAGTATATGGAGTATAAGTCATAGGAGCCTAGTTTTTGGACCTTTTCTCACTAATGGTTAGTATATCACTTGGATAATATTTTGACGCGTAAATTAAGTTACTATTTGATATTGATTGTCACCATTTTAATGATAATGTAAATAATTCAGAATATGTAAATATTCCTCTTTGTATGTAGAGCATTAATTATATTTGTATTTCTCTAGATTATACTTAGAGTATTCTAGATAATACTTAGAATATTCTAGATATTTAGAGTATTCTAGACTATACTTGCATATTATTGTAATCTTCTGGATTGTTCCATGTAATTACTATATAAAGAGACTAATACAACACTAATCCCTCAAGGGGAATTACGCTTATTCTCATGGTATCAGAGCTTCCCTAAACCTCCCTCTAATCACTCTCTAACTTTCTCTAATTTTTCTCTCTAATCCCTTTCTCTCTCCTGTACCTGTGTCCCCTCACCACCACCAAAACACGCACCGCTCCTCCCTCTCTACTTTTCATCCTCTCTGCTCCTCTCTCACCCCAGCTGCTCGGGCCAACAACCAGCCCAGGACACCGGATCCCTCTCGACCGGCGACCTTACCAAATCGTCACCTCCTTCTCATCAGTCACGGTCTGAACGTCGATACAGTTTCGCCGTCCCAACTCCGATCTCCTAGATCCGCTTCCACTGCCGCCGTTACTCGCCACCCACCCAACCTTCATACTCGGCCCTCAGTGCTCTCTCACTCCTCTAATATCTCACTCCTTTAATATCTCACTCCTTTCATTTCCCACTCCTCTCGTCACTTCTACTGTCCTCTATTTCACAAAACTAAAAGCCCCATCTTTTATTTCTTTTCATCTGTTCAAAAAAAAAAAAAAAAAAAAATCTGTCTTCCCACGTGACTTAAACCTTTAAACCACCTTATCCTCTTTTCCTTTCACCTTCCAGCCACTTACTACCTTTTCCCATTCCATTTAAATTTCCAAGACTTTTTACCTACAACCCACTTATTACCTATTACCCTTAAAGTCCATTTTATCCCATTCATTTTACAACCCATCTTTTCTTTTAAACAACACACACAAAAAAAAAAAAAATAAATAAAATAAAATAAAAGAAGCTCATGGCCGGAGAAAATACCAACCCTCCTCCACCCATCAATCCTGAAAAGCCTTATAGCATCAACAACATCAAGGCCTATATACCCCTTATCTTAGACCTTGACGAACTCAACTATGATGCATGGAGAGAATTATTTGAAATTCATTGCTTGAGTTTTGGGGTTCTTGGTCATCTTGACGGCACTTCCATTCCTTCGGGAGAAACTGACATAGAGTGGAAACGTCTTGATGGTATTGTCAAATTGTGGATGTATGGGACTATCACCAAGTCCCTTCTCCAAATGATTCTCAAGAAAGGCGGCACTGCCCGTGAGGTATGGCTTAGTCTTGAAAACCTCTTTCGCGATAACAAAGATGCTCGTGCCATTCAGCTTGACAACGAGCTTCGCAATATTGAAATGGGTGAGTCCTCTGTTCATGACTACTGCAACCGCATTAAAACCCTTTCCGACCTTCTTGCCAATATTGACAACCCTGTCCCGGATCAGAATCTTGTCACTTACCTCATAAATGGTCTCAATTCAAAATTTGAACATATGGGACCCATCATTCGCTACCGCAATCCTTTCCCCTCTTTTCTTCAAGCTCGTTCAATGCTCCTCCTCGAGGAACAACGTCTTTCCAAACCTCGACAACCCATAGCTTCCCACACTGATCACTCATCCTCCTCCACTATCCTCTTCACCCCTACCCTCTCACAACCGGAAGCCCAATCTACCCCACCACCCTCAATGCCCCGGCACACCGACAATAACAAAAAGAACAATAACAAAGGGAGTTGTAATGGTCGTGGGCGCCATAACTCCACACCACAACAAGCTAGGACCTCACAAAACGCGACTCAACTCGCACAACCGGTCTGGCCACCCTTCTACTGGCCGCCACCCTGGCCCGTAGCCCCTACTTGGCACCAGCCTAACACTTCAACCGCTACCCCTTAGCCTTCCTTGGCACGTGTTCCGGCGCCCTCCCCTGCGCCCGGCGTGCTCGGACGGGGCCCACACGCCACCCCTTCAGCATTCTCGGCCACCGTCCCACCACCATGGACCTGGTTTTCACCTGCGTCCGCCAACCAATATGCTGCTCCAATTGCGCCTACCACTTCCCTTCCGCAAGCCTTCAACACTCTTTCTCTCCAGGATCCCGGTGATGCCGGTTGGTATATGGATACAGGGGCCTCCTCCCATTTGACGTCCACACCAGGTAATCTAAATTCTGTTTTTAATAAAAGCATCACTAATTCTGTTATAGTCGGTGACGGATCCTTGATACCTGTAACTCATATGGGCTCCACTTGTTTACCCAATCCCAATCGTCCCCTTTACCTTCAGAATGTGCTTGTGTCCCCTAAAATTATTAAAAATCTTATTTCAGTTCGTCAATTTGTTAGAGATAATAAATGTTCTGTTGAATTTGACCCCAATGGCTTTACTGTGAAGGATCTTTTGACGCGGAAAATGCTACTCCGATGTGATAGTGACGGCGACCTCTATCCTGCCACTCCCACACCTTCCGCAGCTCCACCTACCGCTCTCCTCACCACCAGCCACTCCACCTGGCACCGCCGTTTGGGTCACCCGGGCGACACAGTTCTCCAGTCTTTAGTTTCTAGGGGTTTTATTTCTTGTAATAAAAAGGACAAACATTCCAACTTATGTCATGCATGTCAACTAGGGAAACATGTTAGACTTCCATTTTGTCGTTCTGAGTCTGTCGTAGAGTCTCCATTTGATATAATTCATTCAGATCTTTGGACCTCTCCCATTTCTAGTGTGAGTGGAATAAAATATTATGTTATTTTTCTAGATCATTTCTCCCAATTTTTGTGGGTTTATCCTCTTCGCCGCAAATCCGATGCTTTCTCTAAATTTCTTCATTTTCGTGCTTATGTTCATACTCAATTTAATCGTGAAATAAAAGCTTTTCAATGTGACCATGGCGGTGAATTCGATAATACCCCACTTCATGATCTTTTTGCGGCAAACGGGATGGTGATTCATTTTTCATGCCCACGCACCTCCCAACAAAATGGGAAGTCCGAACGGATGATACGCACCATCAATAATATTGTCCGCACCCTTCTTTTTCAGGCTCACCTCCCACCGACTTATTGGGTTGAAGCTCTCCACATGGCTACTCATCTTCTTAATATTCTCCCATCCACCACAATCCAAAATGACATACCTTTCTCTAAACTCTTCAACAAACCCGTCTCCCACTCTCATCTTAGAGTTTTTGGATGTCTCTGTTATCCTAATCTCTCTTCCTCCGCCCCTCACAAATTAGCTCCCAGGTCCACACCATGTGTCTTCCTTGGTTACCCTGCTAATCATCGGGGTTACCGTTGTCTTGACCTTCAGACTCGTAAAATTGTTATCTCTCGTCATGTCACGTTTGACGAGTCCGTATTTCCTTTTGCTTCTATTTCCTCCACACCACCCTCCACATATGACTTTTTGGATGTCTCCTCTGATATCTCACCTATCTCTCGCTCTCTTCTTGAGTCTCCGAGTGTTCCCTACCCGGTGCCACAGGTGGATACGCCTCTTCCTCCTCCGGGGGTGACTCCATCTCCGCCCACAAGCCCTACCGCCACCTCTATATCTCCCATAAATGGCCAGGGCTCTAATGAGTCTCCCACCCCTACATCGACCAACTCTACACCTCCTCCCCCACCACCTCCCCCTCCCCATCCCACTCACCGCATAGTTACCCGGGGTCAAAATGGAATTTTTAAACCTATCCAAAAACTTAACCTTCTTACCTCCACCCTTTCACCTATTCCTCGTTCACATATTCAAGCCCTCAAGGATCCTAACTGGCGTGCGGCCATGCAGGCCGAATATGATACTCTTATTAAAAACGGAACTTGGGTCTTGGAACCCCTCCCTTCTGGGGTTAATGTGGTACGTTCTATGTGGTTATACAAGCACAAATTCAATTCTGATGGGTCCCTGGAGCGATACAAGGCTCGTATGGTTGCCAATGGTAAGTCTCAACGTCCTGGTATTGATTGTGATGAAACTTTCAGTCCAGTTGTCAAACCAGCTACCATTCGCACTGTATTAAGCCTTGCCCTCTCCCGTTCCTGGCCGATCCATCAATTGGACGTGAAAAATGCTTTTCTCCATGGGACCCTACAGGAGACCGTTTACATGCATCAACCCCTTGGGTTTGTTGATCTTGTTCATCCTGATTATGTGTGTCGTCTCCGCAAATCGCTGTATGGACTCAAACAGGCTCCCCGTGCCTGGTATCAGCGATTCTCCGAGTATATGGCCCGCATCAGCTTCCAACATAGTGTCTCCGATTCTTCTCTCTTCATCTACTGCCACAAGAATGACATGTCATTCTTATTACTTTATGTTGACGACATCATACTCACAGCTTCCTCAGACACCCTTCTACAGCGTATCATTTCCTCTCTCAGTTCTGAGTTTGCCATGAGTGATTTAGGTCCTCTACACTATTTTCTTGGGATCTCTGCAACCCGCACCAAGGACGGTCTTTTCCTCTCCCAACAAAAGTATGCTCTTGAGATACTTGATCGTGCCAATATGACCAATTGCAAGCCTTGCACCACCCCTGTTGATACGAAGTCCAAACTTGGTCCTTCGGGTCCTCCAGTTGAGGATCCTTCTCTCTACCGTAGTCTTGCCGGTGCATTGCAATATCTCACTTTCACTCGACCCGATCTCTCTTATGCTGTCCAGCAGATCTGCCTCTTTATGCATGATCCTCGAGAACCCGATTTCAATGCTCTCAAACGCATTCTCCGATATGTCCGGGGCACCATAGATCATGGCCTCCATCTGTATCCATCCACTACCACCGGCCTAATTGCGTATTCTGATGCTGACTGGGGTGGATGTCCTGATACCCGACGCTCCACATCGGGGTATTTTGTGTTTTTGGGTAATAATCTTCTATCTTGGTCTTCTAAGCGCCAAGCTACCATTTCTCGATCTAGCACTGAAGCCGAATATCGGGGTGTCGCCAACGCAGTTGCTGAGACCTGTTGGATTCGCAACTTGCTCCTAGAGCTTCATTGCCCTCTCACTCGAGCTACCTTGGTGTACTGTGATAATGTCAGTGTCGTGTACTTGTCTACTAATCCAGTTCAACACCAACGCACGAAACATATAGAGATTGACATTCATTTCGTACGTGAGAAGGTAGCTTTGGGCCATGTTCGTGTTCTTCACGTCCCTTCCAGTTCTCAATATGCGGACATATTTACGAAGGGCCTTCCATCCACTCTTTTCAATGATTTTCGCTCTAGTCTAAGCGTTCGCCCTCCTCCCGCTCCGACTGCGGGGGTGTGATAATGTAAATAATTCAGAATATGTAAATATTCCTCTTTGTATGTAGAGCATTAATTATATTTGTATTTCTCTAGATTATACTTAGAGTATTCTAGATAATACTTAGAGTATTCTAGATATTTAGAGTATTCTAGACTATACTTGCATACTATTGTAATCTTCTGGATTGTTCCATGTAATTACTATATAAAGAGACTAATACAACACTAATTGCTCAAGGAGAATTACGCTTATTCTCATTTAACACAAGTAGTTTATAAATAGCTTTGATTAATTGATGAGAGGAGTAGGTTGATACTGATACATACTCGAATTAAGGGAGAGAGTGTTATCGATCCTTTCAATTGTTCACTAAAAAGGATGATGACTAGTATTTTAAATAGACATCTTGTTTGTTTTCACATGTGAACAAAAGTTCAAGTTCATACTCTTTTTTGTAAGTAACAATAATGTATGTATTCGATCCAACTTGAAGAAGTATGTGTTAGGGTTCGAGTCGAATAAGATGACGAGTTTTTTAAAAGGTTGAGACTCTTTTGTGGACAAGATAAGAAGAGGACACTATTAGGAATCTAATTATATTCCTTTATTATATTAGTTAATATTGGGATAGGTGATAGTTATCTTGTATTTTATCCTATCTTTTGTAGTCTTTGGGGTTAGTTTCCTATTTAGAATACAATAGGACTCTTGTGTCTTTGGCCTATATATAATCGGTGGTTAGTGCCTTAGACAAGAAGGAGAGGATGTGATAATGTGCTAAAAGGTATATTGCATTAGAGAGTGTGCTAAGAGGTATAGTGCATTAGAGATCGAGGTGCTCATATTCTAAGAGGGATAGAGAGAAAGAGAGTCACCATGTAAAAGGGAAAGAGGGCACCGTAAGGGGACGAACCCCATGGAGGGAGGCGTCAAAGGAAACACATAGTGTGCTTAAGAAAGAGAGAGTCACTTTGTGAGAGGTCGTGTTATTAGTTATGTGGTTGATTAATTATTAATACCAATATATGAGGATCGTGGATGTAGGTCATTGAATTGGGTCGAACACGTTAAATTGTGGTGTTGTTCTTCTTACTTATTGCTTTAATTATTTATCTCGAACTTATACAGAGGAACTATCATAAAAGTCCCCAACAGTATGGGTACCAATAATCTAGCCCATCTCAGACCCATTTGATTTCAGCAAAAGAAGAGAAAAAAGTTGACAAGGGTGTTGAATTACCAATGGAGAAACCTAGTTAAACCGGTTAATGTTTTTAGGGCTCCACAAATTTCTATCCGAATTTGAATTTTGGATCGGACCAGAATTGACCTGGACCAAATATTGGAGTCAGTATATGCTTTGGTACATTCTGGGTTTTGCATAAAGCAACTAGATAGGAGTAATATAGTGTACATCTTAACACAAACCCTATTCTCAACTGGATACTTACTGGTATTTTTTATTTTTGTTTTGTCCATTGATAATAAGCCAAAAGCTAAAAGGGCGCCTGGGCAACATCCCACTGCCAAGTACAACAGTAAGGTGTGGAGTTCACCTACGATTGGAGACCCCTTGTATTCGATACAACGCCCAAAGGCTTGGGCTAGGCCGAATCCATTTTGTTTTTGTGAGCACCCAATTAAGGGCAAGCCCGAAGAAGGGGGCAAGAGCATGTAAGCCCTAATCATCCAAAGGGTCTCAATGGAGTTGTTGTTGTTAGGTTTCGTATAATTGTTTATCTTAAAGTTTAAATAATATATATATATATATCTTAATGCATATTTAGCTTAATTAGCTGATGACTGTGTACCTAATCTTATTAAGAGGGAAGAGTTAATTAAATTGTGAAATTGAAGATTACCATAATTGAATATAAAACTGTTCCTACTCTTTTCCTTTGGAGTATTAATGTTTTATTAATCAAAGTACCATGAGAGTATCTTTGTGAGTATTATTCTTCTTTTTGTGTATTTTAAGGAGAGAATGATTTTTTTTTATAAATAAATAAGTTGAAATAATAGTTTAAAATTTAAAACATATTTTATTTATAAAACATCATACATGACTAACACGAGCATATTGACATGAACCCGTGCATCGCACGGGCTTTCAAACTAGTTATTATATATATAAAGGAGGCATATTTCGGGAGCAATGAAGCTTGCCACGTAAGCGGGAATTTTAGGAGCGCGCCACCTAAATGAAGATAAAGACAAAAATTGAGAGGTGTAAAATGTTTAGAAGTCTTAATATCCTTACATATAATTAATTATAACTATATTTTAAATTTGGATAATATAAAACAAGTTAAAAAAATAATATAGAACAAGCCATAAGGTAGTAGAATTCTTCTCACCATTTTTCCCAAAAAAAAGGCAGTAGAATTCTAAGGCTAATCAAATGGCATGAGTATATAATAATGCAAATCCCCCAGCCCCTAAACCCATTCTGCCGTAACTGCTCCCTCCCCCTCCTGAACCTTTTGTTTTCTTTTTCTTTTTCCTCTTTTTTTTGTTGCGGTTTAAATCTACACATTGAAGTTGTTTGACATTAAATTTCTATATTTCGATTGTTTACTTGCAGCACATGTCAATAACTTAGTATGTTGCATGGGAATAATTATAAATAACCCTCCCCCTCTGTTTTGTAACCTAACATTAAACTCTACACAAATTTGATTTTATTTTTTTTGTTTGTTTTCTTGAAGCAGGACCAGGGAGAATAGACATGTATGTGGTCATCGTCTTCATTGAAGTAGAAGGTATGTTGAAAATTATATATTGCATTCTTTTTTCTTTGTGTGTAGTTCACTGTTATAGTAAATTCCATTGAAAAAACATAGTTTGACTAGCAAATCATCTTATCGAAGTGGAAATTATGTATAACTACCATAAGTAAGTCTTTAATCCAATCAGTTTACGGTCTCAGATTTTTTTTTTTTAAACAATATCAAAGTTTAGTTAATTTGTAACTTATAATGGTTTTGTACATTTAATGCTTCAACTATGCGTTATAGGAGTACCATATATGACAAAAACTGCAAGTTTAATCTATACTTTATTTTGCTATTATATCATGGTAATACGATATTATATTGGTATTGTTGCACCAAAAAAAAAATTATATTGGTATTGCCAGTCTTTCAACAATGGTTAATACATTATTCCTTCTCTCCAAAAAAAAAAACAAAACCACATACAGACAACTTTATTTATAAAATACACAAACTTGATTTATAAAATATGATGTGCTACATGTCAAAATATCTCTTAGAAATTTGTAATATTACCAAAATAGAGGTTTGTAGAAGTGATGTTTCAAAATTAGGGTGCGTTCTTTAGAGCTTCTCCGGTCAATTTAGTTCAGTTCAGTTCAGGGGTGGTCACACATAAGTACGGCTCAGTTCAGTATTGTTCAATTCAGTTCAGTGGTGTTCAATTCAGTTCAGTTCAGTGGTGTTCAATTATTATTTTTATTTTTATTTTTATTTATTTTTTCTAATTATTATTATTATTATTATTATTATTAAATACAATTTTTTTTTTGCAAACAAACTAGAATGAGTCAAGTGTTATACTAATAGTATTTATTAACCAGTTCACCCAAAAGATAGTTAGAAAATATTTATTTCAAAATAATAATAATAATAATAATAATAATAATAATAATAACTATTTTTTTATTAATATTATGTTCCAGTTCAGTTCAGTGGTGTTCGATTCAGTTCAGTGGTGTTCGATTCAGTTCAGTGGTGCTCGGTTAAGTTCAGTTCAGTTCAGTTCAGTTCTGGTAAGTTCAGCTCTAAAGAACGCACCCTAGAAGCTAAGGAGTGGGTCAAATCAACATTGCGCTTGGAATCAACATATGCTTTACAATGGTTGAGGGCCAAAGTTATTATTTTTATTAGAGAGAAAGTTGTATTGTACTATGTTTACCTGAATCATATTGATTGCAATTTTTTTTTTTTTCCGAAACGAAACATATGATCTATAACGGTTGATTTGAAATCTTTCATTATATGCAACACATTTTTTATTTTTTTGTCTACTGGTATATATTTTTTAATGCATGATGGATGCGAGTTTAATAAAATTGTAATTCTATTAGGAGACTTTACCAATCTATAATTACCCTATATATCTTTTACCTATTACATATATAACCAAAACGATAAATGATGAATGATATGCAGCTTCCCTCAAACCCCCCTCACGTTATTTCTTCTCTAATTTTTCACTTTTTTTTTGGTTTTCTTTATCCCTATTTCAATGTCTTCTTATTTTATATATATATATATATATATATATATATATATATATATATATATATATATATATATATATATTGATTTTTAAGTTTATTTAACTCTTCTCACTAGCTACGAGTCTACGACTAGGGCTGCACAAATCTCGGTCCAAACCTGAAATTTGGACCGGACCTGACCTGGACCTGATGGAATCGGTCCGGTCCTCAATCTTTCAAGTTATGGATTTCGGATTTTCGGTCCGGTCCGGTCTAAAACCTGAATAAACCTGTTTGGACCTATTCGGACCTGATAACTAGAAAAATTACTATTTTTTCATTAAGTTGAAAATTTAATTATTATTTTTGAATAAATATATTTTCCTCACTACTTATGTTTAGCTTTTTAAATGATATATGCTTTAGTACATTCTAAGTTTTGCAAAATCGATTATAAAGGTAAGGTTATGTACATCTGTTTCTCCTCAAAATCCCACTTTCATAGGAATATTTATTGAGTTGTTGTTATTTGTGTTAGGTTTTGCATGAAGGTTTATTAAAATCGACATAAATTTGTGGGAAAAAAATCATAAAAGTAATGTCGGTCCATATAGGTCCGGGTCGGTCCGGTCCAGGGTTTTTCAGGTCCGGTCCGATACGAGACCTAAATGTTTTAGGTTCGGTCTTAGGTCTGATGATTTTTCAAATTTTGGTTTAGGTCCGGTCCGATTTTTTCCGGTCCAGTCCGGTCTTGGACCTGTGTGCAGCCCTAGCTACGACACATTAAGCATCCTTATGTATCTTAAGATTATGCTACTAATCGATTAATAATATTCTTTTCCCCTATAATATGGATATACGTACCCAAAACTAATTTCTTCAGAAACTTGAAGCAATTTTATGCAATACTTCTGGTAATTAAAAATTTTAGACCTAAATTGACATATTCAATTAAAAATGTACAAGTCTATGTATATACCTATATATAATTAATTTAATATTATAAAAGTACTTCCATTGTAAATAAATATAAAATATTATTGACACCCAATCGATGCATCGCACGGAGTTTAAAACTAGTGTGAGAAAAATGCATAATCTTTTGTATTCAACAAAGATTATATTTTTGTTTCAATTCTACATTACATCCATGAGACGTAGGTTAAATTCTACAATAGCCTACAACTGGGTTGACATATCAGTATAACAAAGTAAGAACATGAGTGATTATATAATTTTCCCCTTGACATAGAGACCCGGCCGGATACATTTTTGTATCTATTTGCCTATCTTTGCTGCACATTCCAGATCTAGAGGGTCCATTAGTTATACTCGTATTTTACATTTGCACTGCATTTAGCCTTTGTTTGATTGGGCGGAAAATCGTTTTCAACTGAAAAGTATTTTCAGTTGAAAATCATTTTCACTGTAAGATGATTTCCGTTCGCATTTTCCGTTGTTTGGTTACAACAACGGAAAACAATTTTCCTGAAAAACTGTTTTTAATAAAAAAAAAATAAAATCTAGTAACGTAGTTGCGTCGATCTCGAAAAGTTAGGTGGATTCAAAAAAAAAAAATCACATCAAACGCATATCGGAGTAAAAAATTATACTTATTTGAAGAAAAAAAAAACAATATTGAGAAAGTGGCTCGAAAGTTCGGCCCGAGGCCCAATTCAAGTCGGGTGCGAGTTTGTTTTATGACCCGATGTCCCGACAATCATAGTCCATACCCGATGATCAAGTTCACTGTTAGTGCTACGGGGACATAGTGTCCCACCAACGGAAAATCGTTTTCCCTTCCCTTCATTTTGAAGGGAAAATATTTACACCTATGTCGGTGAAAATGTTTTTCCCCTGAAAACCATTTTCCTTCTCATTGTAAACCAAACAACGAAAAATGGGAAAATTGTTTTCGCCCCAACCAAACGGAGCCTTAGTTACAAACTAGTTCAAGTTGTTCCGGCAAACTTGAGATGAAGCTTGAGCCATCTGATCCTTTTGAACTCCAGCATTGCACATATAGCAAACGCCCGCATATGCTTCCCATAGGTCGACAAGGCTCCACAATCAATATCAATATTAATATATATATGTAAAATTGAGTTCTCACTAAGCATTGAATAAGTAATAAATAGCCATAAATGCATGGGTGATTAAAAAAAAAATTAAAAATAATTTTACTTTACTTTAATAAGAGATAAGTACCATAAGCATTATATTTATTATCCAATAAAAAAAATCAATATATATATATATATATATATATATATATATATATATATATATATATATATATATATATATATATATATATATATATATATATATATATATATATATATATATATATATAAGTTCCCACCAAGGTAGCATTGAATACGTAATAAATAGTCATAAATGCATAGGTGATTAAAAAGAAATTAAAAAATATTTTATTTTATTTTAATAAAAATAAGTAACATAAGTATTATATTTATTATCCTAAAAAATATTATATATTTACTAAAAATAAATATTCTTTGTTAAAAGAGTTTTTTTTCTTGATAAAAGTATTATTATTGTTCCTTGCTATACTCCAATTATTCAACTTTATATATTGATGTGATTAAATTTTTTTATTATATTGATTCTAATAATGGAGGTGATAATCAAGAATCCGTGCATTGCACGAGCACGAAATCTAGTCAATATATATATATATATATATATATATATATATATATATATATATATATATATATATATATATATATATATATATATATATATATATATATATATATATATATATATATATATATATATATATATATATATATATATATATATATATATATATATATATATATGTATAATTGAGTTCTCACCAAGGTGGCATTGAATACGTAATAAATAGTCATAAATGCATGGGTGATTAAAAAAAAATTAAAAATATTTTGATTTTATTTTAATAAAAATAAGTAACATAAGCATTATATTTATTATCCTAAAATATATTATATATTCACTAAAAATAAATATTCTTTGTTAAAAGAGTCTTTTTTCTTGATAAAAAAATTATTATTGTTCCTTGCTAGACTCCTATTATCCAAATTTATATATTGATGTGATTAATTTTTTTTTATTATATTGATTCTAATAACGGAGAATGATAAACAAGAATCTGTGCATCGCACGGGCGCGAAATCATATATATATATATATATATATATATATATATATATATATATATATATATAATTGAGTTCTCACCAAAGTGGCATTGAATACGTAATAAATAGTCATAAATGCATGGGTGATTAAAAAAAAACTAAAAATATTTTAATTTTATTTTAATAAAAATAAGTAACATAAATATTATATTATTATCCTAAAAAATATTATATATTCACTAAGAATAAAAACTCTTTGTTAAAAGAGTTTTTTTCCTTGATAAAAAATTTATTATTGTTCCTTGCTAGACTCCTATTATCCAACTCTATATATTGATGTGATTAAATTTTTTTATTATATGGATTTTAATAACGAGGATGATAAACAAGAACTTGTGCATCGCACGAGCACGAAATCTAGTATATATGTAAAATTGAGTTCTCACCAAGTATTGAATAAGTAATAAATAGCCATAAATGCATGGGTGATTAAAAAGAAATTAAAAATGTAATTTCTTTGTTAAATATATATATTTTTTTCTGATAAAAAAATTATTATTGTTTTTTGCTACTCCTATTATTCAATAATTGAGTTCTCACCAAGGTGGCATTGAATAAATAATAAATAGTCATAAATGCATGGGTGATTAAAAAGAAATAAAAAATACTTTTATTTTATTTTAATAAAAAAGTAACATAAGTATTATATTTATTATCCTAAAAAAGGTATATTATTTATTCACTAAAAATGTAATTTCTTTGTTAAATGTGTGAAAAAAATTATTATTGTTCCTTGCTACTCCTATTATTCAACTTTATATATTGATATGATTAAATTTTTTTATTATATTGATTCTAATAACAGAGGATGATGAACAAGAACCCGTGCATCGCACGGGCACGAAATCTAGTATATATGTAAAATTGAGTTCTCACCGAGCATTAATAAGTAATAAATAGCCATAAATGCATGGGTGATTAAAAAGAAACTAAAAATAATTTTTTTTTATTTTAATAAGAAATAAGTAACATAAGTATTATATTTATTATATTTATTATTCTAAAATTTTTTTTATAAATTCACTAAGAATGAATTTCTTTGTTAAATATGTTTTTTTTTTGATAAAAAGATTATTATTGTTCTTTGCTACTCCTATTATTCAACTTTATATATTGATATGATTAAAACATTTTATTATATTTCTTTTAATAATAGAGTGTGCATGATAAACAAGAACCCGTGCATCGCACGGATTGAGTTCTCACCAAGCATTGAATAGGTAATAAATAGCCATAAATGCATGATGATTAAAAATAAATTAAAAATAATTTTATTTTATTTTAATAAAAAATAAGTAACATAAGTATTATATTTATTATCCTAAAAAAAATTATATTACACATTCACTAAAATTGTAATTTTTTGTTAAATGTATTTTTTGTTGATAAAAAGATTGTTATTGTTCCTTGCTACTCTTATTATTAAACTTTATATTGTATATTGATTTGATTAAAAAAAATTATTATATTTATTCTAATAACTAAGGATGATAACCAAGAACCCGTGTATCGCACGGGCACGAAATCTAGTTTGTTTTATAAATCTCGACCTACAAATTAAAGAAAGCATAACTGTCACATATATGTATACCACTAATCATCAAGATCATAACTAAATAATTAATTAGTGGTTTAGTTATTTAAGATTAATGGGTATATAATGAATTAAAGCGTGTGTTTGTGTGGTCCAAGAACCCTTAAATCTAGTTCTTCAATCTTTACCCTCTCATTAACAATTTAGACTCTGTGCATCTCAGCCTAATTTTATTTAAATTAAATTCGGTTCAGTTTAGTTCAATAATTGAGTTTAGTTCATTTTATGTGCTAATCAAAAGAATGTAGTTTCATTTGTACCAGAGTTTTAAAACAATCCCAATCGTCGACGATAGATTGTCCTGCTGATCGGACAGTCTTGAGCACCTCATAGCCATTTGGAGCACCAAAAAGTGTTTTTCCAATGGATTCAATTGTAGAGTCTACATGCTTCCTGTGTGACAGTGCTTCATCCAACTCCTTTTGCGCTTGCGCCTTCTTATTAGATCCTTCGGGAGCTCTCCGCACCTATTTGCATATAATTGAGAAAACTTGATTAATCAACTTTAAACATGTTACATGTTATAACGAATGCAAGAAAGAACATAAACAGAGAAATTAAAACACAATTTAACGTTGTTCACCAACAATGTATTGGCAAAGTCCACAAGCAGAGCTAAAACAAACTATTTTAGGGTTATTTTGGAGAGCGTACAGAATACAATATGACTCCCACATAGGTCATTAAGCGGCTACTAGAAGAGTTTAAGGCATAATCCTAACATTATTACATCACTTTTCAAAATAAATAGTCACATCACTAATTTAAATTGTATAAAAGAGTTGTTATTAATCATTATTGAAAAACTAATTTTCGTAAGACGATGATAACTTTTTAGAGAAATCTGTAAGGGTCACTATTTATAATAAGCGACCTCTACATTTGTAAGCAGTAATTCCATTTTATTGTGAGTTGGTCTTATATAAGAGTCGTCCGAGGGAAAGCTATATATCTACTTCAAAAATATTAGTAACATATATGTTTTACACAAAAACTTAATTTTTATTAGTACAATAATATGGAAAATGATGTATATGATACAAACCTTCTCTTTCAAGTAGATAATGTCAGCTTCATGTTGCTCAACAGTTGATGATAAGGGTGGTGTTGGGTGTGCCGTGTGATTATGATGACTACTTCTTGTTGTGCCCATGTAGAGGGAGAGAAGATCCTTGCTAAGATTTATATTGCCATATTCTATGACATGAGATCCATGATCATGGTCTTTTCCATTAGCCGTCCGTGTCTTCACCTGTTTATGTACATACATGTATATGTATAATTACTTTGTTTAGCAAAATCATCCTTTAATTTCTACACACTTTATCATGATAAAATTAAAAATGTTGTTATGTGAAATACGCCAGCGTAATTAAAAAAGACAATGGTATATAAGCAGTTAGCATAGCACACGAGCGAGTTTCATACCTGTTTATATTGTTGTTGTAGAGTTTCTGATTGAGGATTATTTGTGTCGCTGAGTACAGTACAAGAAAATATCTTAGAGTACAACATGAATTTAAGAATCTTAATTTCTGCAACATGGATTAGGCTCCGTTTGTTCACCTGAAAAATTAACCATTTCAAATTTGTCGAACCATATTTAATATTGGATCCATTTCAAAGTATGATTTGAAATCTTTCCGATAACATAATAGTTATTATCATCATGAATTTATTTCGAAATAAAAAGTTATTAGACAAATAAATTTATATATGAACTAAACTGAACTGGTATAAACTAAACTGAATTTAAGTGAGATTCAGTTGAGGCAAACATAGCTTTAGTTATTTATACCTTACAACTAATTAACACTATCATTCCATAAAGACAAAGGAATTGAAAGAAAACAAAAATATTTAATATCATAATTTGCATTTATTTTTCTTATTCTCGGTACGTACATAGCAACTTGTATAAGATGGTCTCACCTTTTTTTTCCGGTGAGACAGGGTCACTTTTAGTGAAACAATTATCATTGTTTATCTGACCCTTATATTTCTAAATAGTGATCCCATTTTAGATCGAGTTGGCCTGGTCTCACACAAGACTGTTCTCGGTAATGCATATGCATTGTCATTGTACATATATATCACTACTAGAAAACACGCTACTTCTCGACACTTTCTTCTCGACGCTTGGCGTTGCGTCGTGCGCAAAATTCTTGTACGGGTCAATTCTCGACGCTTTTTTGTGTCTAGAAGTGTTCTTGACGGCCAAAAGCGTCGAGAAACAAAAATTTGCAGCGACCCAGTTTTTATATGCCCCGCGCGGCCCATATTCTCCTGCTATTAACTGTTCTAATTTGGTCATCAACTGGCAAAAAGAAAAATAAAAACAAAACATAGAAAATCAAAACCTAACACACGTTCTCCCCCTCTCTCCCTCTCCCTCTCCCTGTCCCTTCTCCTTCCCCGTCTTCTCTGCGAATGAATGGGGTGAAGAACGCAAGAATCTCTCTTCACCCATCATCAATTGAAAGTGTATGGAGTCCTCATAATCTTGGATTCTATTTTTCGCTTTTTCTCTACTTTTTTGAGCCTTTCGTTTTCCTTTCTACTTAGAAGTCAGATCTGGTTGAATTTATGCTTATCTCTAAGTTCATTTTAGTAAAGGTTTGAATGTTTAATGGTTTAATTGTGATTTCAGATTTGTGAAGCTTATTATTTCGGCTAGCAATTTTTATTTTCATTTACAGTGAAGGGTAAGATATATTTAAGAAACCCTAAATTTCTAATCAATGCGAATCTGCGACCCTCTTCTGATATATTTTGATGTTGATTCAACTTCTTCTTTTTTAGAGATGTAGGCATCAATAGTTCTAGGGATTTATTTGATTGACAATTTTCGGCTTTTTTGATTAATTTTTGTTGGTTCAAATCTCTAACAATCTGTACATTATAAAATTTTTGTTATTCATATAATTTTGGATTTTGGGTAGAGCAATCTGGTTGTAAAGTGTGTGAAGGAGGAGGTACTTGTTTGTGTTCTTCTCATTTTCTTGTTTTCCCTTCAGAGTTCATTATGTAAACTAAACTGATTTTGACATGTGTATGTTTTTAGCCTAAAAAGTCATCCTTAGGGGTTTACTTCGAAAAGTTACCCCTGATATACACTTAGTTAATTGTAATAAGAAGTATAGATTTTCATTTGATGAATTAATATGTATCGAAATTGATTCATAAGGTTTGGACCTTGAATATGATTGGACAGAGTTGTATGTATTGGATATGTGTTTTGTTTGGGTGAATTATCTGAGCATGAACTACAGTTTTTATCTGTTCTGTAAGTGTTTATGATTAAAAAACTAGTTGAACTTATTATCCACAAGATTACATCTTGTTTAAAAGCCATATGCATGGTAGAATATCCCAAGTAAGTGTACAAACTTTTTTTTTCTGTAGCAGCTGGTTCAATCTTTTTCTCCTATGGTTGCACAGACTTTATGGTCTGAAGATTGTGCTTAAAAGTCTAATCTGTTTTAGTGATCTGTTTGGATGATTTTTGAAGTTATATGCTGAATTAAACCTAGAATAGTCAGATGAGGACATATAGACCTACTTTTGTAGGTTGGACTCAGAGCTAAAGTCTTAAACAAGGCATATGTAACAGAGGTAACCTAGTTATGGAACACCAATGGCATTTCCTCTGATTTCTTTAGCAGAACATGGTCGAATATTCTCCAGGTTTTAATAAGTTGTGCTTTTCCTTCTTATATCAGGGTTGTCAAGGAACCAATGAAAGCATGTCCGCAGATTTTTGGTTTCAATTTTTTCTTGCAAAATCTTTTGCACATCACACCTGCAAGTAACTCTGGTATGAAGGTCTGTTCTAACAATGATTGCTGGAGTTTTTTTTCTTTTCTTTTCATTAAAGAGCCAGTTGCTTCTTTCAAAACTGGCATGTTAACTCTGGTATTACAAATGCTAGCATGTTCTTTGTTTTTGCTACAAAGACAGCGTTGTAGTTAAGGTTTAAGGTTTATACATACGTTCTCTCTGATGATGAGGGAAATAAAGGTAGTTGTTTAGAAATCGAGTTCTTCTAGCAGTAGCTACTTTAGGTGAACTAAGCTTCTGATACGCTCTATTTAGGTCTAAATACTTGCTGTTTAACAATGATTTTGCATGCTAGTAGGCTGGAAACTTAATGAAAAATCAAGGTACAAAGTGGGGGACTCTCATGTATATTATGTAGCACCAGCTCTTATGCACATTTGTTTATTTGAAACTGCATATGTAATATGACTAGCTGTTGTTGATGTGTTTACGTAAAACAAATGGCCTGCCTACATACAGCGCTAATCTCCAAAAGATGTCATGGCGTGGTGTCATTATATGCTGAACTTCTGCAAGATGTGTTTACTGATTAGTTACATTTTTCTCTTACTCTAAACAAAGGTCTTATAATGTGCATAATTTGCTAATCCATAGTAGTGTATGTGTTGATTTGCATGGGAAATTTCTGTAGGGGGTTGTGGGAGAGCTACAGGAAGCTGCAACGAGTTAAAAAGGGTTTGCAGGGAGCAGAGTATGCCCTGGAATGGGTGGGGGAGGCCTGAGGAGGGGCTGCATGAGTTTGGGCAGGGGTTGTGCTTCGTGGTTTTGGTGTGTTGCTCAATGCTTACAATATTGTTTTATGTGGTCTGCTTTCTGTTTGCACTTGTTTTAGTTCTTATTACTAGCTTTTTTTGTGTGTGGGTTGCATGAGTTATGTATTCAGTTGCCCTTTGTGTTATCTGACTTATCTCTAGTCTGGTTCAAATTGTTGTTTAGCTTTGTGTTTTGCTCCAATCTTCCAAACCTTTGTGTACAGTGAGATTAGTTCGAGTACTTAATTAAGTAGTTCATTGATTTAAGTTTACCTTGACATGATTTTTTTAGATTGATTACTGAGTATAGCAGAAACTAATTATGATATGTTTTTGTCTATGAAGGTGCTTGAACACCCAGGGGTCATGATACCAAGTTACCGGTAGAGCTGATGCGAATACGTCTCCTGATACACAACTTAGATACGAGATCCAGTAGAGTTGTATTTAGACAAAGTTATTTTGTTTTTTTGGATCAGGGGATTTATATACATATTGAAAATTGCATGGTGGGTTTGCCTTTTGTTTTTTGTAATATAGGAAATTGATGGAAATATCAAATGTACAATTTTAATTTTGATAGTATCAGATCAAGTTGTACACTATTTATATATATTCTCTTTGCCTTGTATTTTTATTATTTTTTCTGAGAAGAGCTTGTACTTTACATGAGTGTTTATAATTATTGCTACAATTACCAATAATTAAAATATTTTAAGAAAGTTTTAAAAAAGAAGAGAATAACTTAGAACTCTGATTGACAGCAAAAAGTGTCGAGAACATGGGCGCTAAATCGTAGGTGGGTTGGCGGCAATTACATTTTAGTCATATAAAAGCGTCGAGAAATCATCCTCCGTCGCGTCAAAATCCGTCGAGATATGACAAACTATGACGCCAATAAGCGTCGAGTACTTATTGTTTCTTGACGCTAAAAATCGTCGAGAATTTCTCGACGCTTTTAGAAGCGTCGAGATTGTTTTTCCTCGACGCTTTTTGTCGTCGAAACATAGGCAAAAAAGCGTCGAGAATCGACCCGTTTTTTAGTAGTGTATGTAAATATTCTTCTATAGTGAAAACTTGTAAAATACCATACATAACAAAAATGGAAAGATCGAATTACTTGTATAGTTTAATTTACCTGTCTTCCATCCAAGCAACACTGTACAAGTCCCCCAAACATGTATCATACTCAGAAGGAGGAGCAGGAACAGACCCAGGACAATAAGTTGCCCAACTGCTTTCAGAAGGGTTTGATGCAGTTGTCACATATATATTCCATTCCTTGGGCAAAAGACCCTCAAATATACTCCCTGCCTTACATGCTTCCACATATATTACCTGGTATTAAGTATATGCATACCCAAAACCTTTTAATTTGCAGATTAATATGTATAATCCTATCAAAACATTACTAATATGGTAGAGTTTTTCAAGAACGGAGGTAGTATATAACAGAGATTTAATTTGAATAGCTAATTAAGGTTGTAGTTAAAAGCTTACCATGCTTTTATAGGTGCCTGATTCATGCTTTAGTTTCAAGGTGTTGATGAGATCCTTCGCATATAGTATATCGCCATCGTTAGGCATAGCTTTCAAAACGAACAAATTTCCAAGTTACGTAGAAGGTATTAGTGTATGTACAGTTATCTTGAAGACTTAATTATGTATGATTAATAAATATATGGGTTAGGTTGATTGGGTTAAGAGATTATCGGCAAATTTAACCTTGACACGGACAGGAACACGACACGACACGATCTATTTGACAGCTCAATTCTAAACGACGACAAATGAATATGACGATATATATAGAAGTAGTTACTCACTCGGTACGGGAATCAATGAGGTGGAGTGGTGAATCTGGTGACACAATTTTCACCATCCACTCACAAGATATAAGTTCGATTTTCATTACCCACAATTTGAGATCCCTCTTTATTTATAGCAAAAATATAAAATATAATAAATAAATAACTCACCCAGTACGCCAGGTGCCCCGTGATCAGCATAGTAAATGAAGATATGATCATTAGGGCCACTATTAACTACTTTGCCGGTACCTCCTTTGATAGCTGTTTTATTTCCAAGTATGGCTTGCTAAAAGATTAGTGGTAGTCAAATCATCTCCCGTATAGTCCTACAGAAAAATAATATACAATATCATTGCATGAAGCCATGAACTTCATATATATTTAAATAAATATATATAGAGCCGTTAATTTGATATGGAATTGAAGATAATATTTTAAGATAATTTAGTATAATCGTATTAGATTTATTTGGGTCATTCGCGTTCGTGATGTGTAATGTTTATCGATCTCAATAATTTCAGTCATACTCGTGTCATGGTAGACATCGACAACTCGATCTACATACTCATGCTATACTTAGTTAGCTAGTATGATCAGCAAAGAAAAGTTACTCTGCATTTGATTCTCTCGTCCGGAATCAATAATATATGATATAGTCTAGTCACTAGATTAATTGCATTTCAGTGACTACATAATAAAACTAAAATGCAGATTTGATCATGACAAAATCGAATAAAAATAACCTTAGGAACTCCTTTGTAAACGTCTGCTCCTTTGGGGCTGTTTATTATAATCCCTTTCCTAGGATTTTCCTCGTTGTGGGCGATGTCATCATACATGAAAACCACGATGTTTTCATCCTTCAAACCGCCTTTCTTAAGGATTTGATAAGCATGACATATATCAGCCTGTCAAAATATTGCATTAATTATTAAGACAAATAGTCAAATATACATCATATATAGGTCATAACGAAGTTCCCGATCTATAATTATTTTGAAAAAAAATTGAACTTCATAAACTTTGTTTGGTTTAGCCATAAGTTTACCAAAATTCTTTGAGTCAAGGTTAATAATCACTAGGTGTATGCCCCGTGCGATGCACGGGCTTTTAGTTTATCATCAAAAATATATATTTTGAATGCTATCAAGAAAATAGGATAACAATTTATCAATAATGTATATAATAACTACAGCAAATCTTGTGTGAGACCAACTCACAAAAAATTGGGGTCACTTTTCAGAAATATAGGGGTCACTTATGGTGAGCAGTGACCCTGATTTCATTGATAAATGACCCTCGTGTCACCAAAAGTTACAAAAAGACCGTCTTATAGAAGTTTTTGTGTAATAACTAATATGGAGTTATCCGTACAAAAATCAAAGTTGTGCTATGTGTAATGTAAAGTTGCTTATGTGACATACAATAACAATTGTTTGGATTTAAATGTATAAGTTAACTTTATATCTTTTCATACTTCAAAAAAGAAAATCAAAAAAATTAGATATATGATATCATCTTGATATATACTCTCTATTAACCGATATATTTACACATTCGTGTGTTTATGTTGTCCATAAATTTATCTACCTAGCTTTTTAATAGCCAATATACTACTATTATTGGTTCTTATCTCTCTTTGATTTATTTATTTTTTTATGTAAAATTACTTATTTGTCATGTTATGTGTTATGGCGACGGTTTTTTTGATCCATGTAGATAAATTAATTTCCTATTTGTGTTATACTTATAATAATGTATCGAAAAAAATAGTGTTTAAACCTACCTTATTCACATTATTTTACCATTCTACCCTATTGTTCCATCTCCATGAATCATTTTTTTTGTTTGGGTATGGAACACTTTGAAGATTGAGATTGAATTTATTCATTAGTTTTAAACGTCTCTATGCATTTATTACTTGTGACTACTTCTTTTATGAAATTCGTTGTATCTAGTTTATAGTATAGTTTAGTTTAAGTTCAATTGTCCATGTATCCTTCAATTATAAAAACCAAATTTATGTTCATGTATTCTAATTTACTTCGACAATATGGTTCATGTATCCTCATCAAATGGTTAATTTGGCATGAACTTAAAGATATAAAAATGATTGGACATGGTGATATGGAAGAACATCTATGAATACAACAACGTATATGATCCACTTTTATATAGGACACGTGGGTATCAATACACGTTAGATTCATTTTACACTATGTTGTTTTTTTGAAACTTCTGAATAAGTTCATACTTACTTGTTGAAATGCGCCTATTGATGTTAAAGAATGGAATATGAATTTTTATGTTATATGAATTTTTATGGTATATGAATTTTAAGTCATTAAAGAATGGAATGATTTTCAATGACCTCTAGTGAAACTAAATTGTCGCTAAATTTTATAAATACTAATGATATAGTTTTAATGGCTAGTGAAACCAAATAACTAAACTTGGAACACTTTTTAAGGTAAATAATAATTAAAATACATCGAATCATATGACGTCTATATATGCAATGACATGGATGCCACACGTCAATACAATAATTATCATGATTCACTTTAATATCTCGTATGATGCACGTGTTTGTTAGTATGTCATAGATTATAGTTATCCAGTTATTTTTTAAGTGTCGTTTTGAGATGTTCCTATTTAATTTGACCTTAATTTGTGAAATAACTATTAATATTCAAAATATGAATGGATATTTATTGGGTTTGTATTGAAAAGTATTTTCACTATATATAATTTACACAATTTTTATGTATTCCGATTTATGAGAAAATTGTGGTCAAAGTTCGACCATGTAAATCAAAAACAAAAAACTATTTAGATTCAAAACTTGAAAGAATATTCGTTGGGTTCGTATTGGAAAATATTTTTCACTATATATAATTTTAATAATTTTTACGTACTCTGATTTATGAGAAAATAGTGGTCAAATTCGGCCCCGAAAATTGAAAACGACACTTAATATACTAAGAGAGTATATATTGAACTTAAAACATTATTGAATAACGACTAATGAATGTTGCATTTAATGTTTTGACACGAATGACATGGCAACCAATTTATTGTGTGCAGCAGATGTATGTCCGGTGCGATGTCAAGCTTGTTAGTGAAGTGTCTGTCCTTTTTTAAGTGTCATTTTAGATGTTTATGTTTAAATTTGACCATCGATTTGTGAAAAAACAAATTAGATTCAAAATATAAAAAAATATTTATTGGGTTCGTGTTGAAAAGTATTTTTATTATATATAATTTTAAGTCTTCAATTTTATGAGAAAATAGTGGTTAAAGTTCGATCTCAAAAACCGAAAACGACACTTAAAATAAAGGTATAATGTACATTGAATTTGAAAGCATTATTATTAATTAAGCATAAAGGGTATTTATTGTATTTGAAAGTATTAGTAATGGAACATGAAAAAGTAAATTAATATTGCATTAATTATTTTTGATCGAAATGACGTGGCGGCCAATGTGGCGCCTATGTGGATGTCACGTGTCGATGCAGCAAGGTGTATATATATATTAGATGTTTGCACCGGGTCGGCCTACGAAGGGGTATTAAAATGCTCTCACTAAGTAGTTTCTCCATTCACGATATTCAAATCTTCGATCTTGCTTAAGGGATGAGATCCTGCGGAATCACTCACACCAACCACTTATTGGTATGAACTGAGTGTATCATACGCGCTCTCTTTTATTTTGGATAAAAAATACATAATTTTAATAAATATATACAAAAAATTGTGTAAGACAATTTTGCCGTATCTTTTGGTAAGATAATGGTCACTTTTTAGTGAAATAAGGTTTACCGCTCATAATAAGTGACCCCTACCTTTCTATATAGTGACACCATTTTTAAAAAGATTGGTATCACACAAGACTTACCAAAATTGAACTGAAGTGAACTGAATTCAATATCACTAAACTGGACACTACTGAATTGACTGGACACAATTGAACTGAATTGAACACAACTTGATATGTGAGACAAAAAGTATGTTTCTGAACTCAGCACCATTGAACTGAACTAAACATCATTTAACTGGATTTGAAATCACTGAATTGACACATGAACTAAACTGAACTGACCGAATAAGCTCTAACAAAAACACCCTTAGGCTCTGTTTGATTCACCTTAATTTTACTTAAATTCAGTTCAGTTCAGTCCGGTTCAGTTCAGTTCAGTTCATGTGTAACTTTATCACTCATATAACCTTTTATTCTAAAATAATTTTATGATGATAATTATGTTATCGGAAAGATCTCAAAGCATACTTTCAAATGAGTCCAATATTGACTATGTTTGAACGAATTTTAAATGGTTAACGATCAAGTTTAAAAAATCAATTCAGTTCAGTTCAGTTCAATTTTATCCAGGTGAATCAAACGTAGCCTTACTCATAAATATATAGTTGGCAAATAAATTAGGAACAAAAAATTCCTTCATCGATTTCAGAAGATGAGCAATTTTCTTTATTAGGAATAAATATATGTTTATTAGGATCAATCATATATACTTTAGTAAGAAATAAAGAGTATATGATATACACAATAAATACCAATTACAGTCCATTAAAATTAATGTACGGAAACTTCAATGGATAGATAAATATTTAATGGTCATTTTAGGATGACATCATATATATATATATATATATATATATATATATATATATATATATATATATATATATATATATATATATATATATATATATATATATTACAAAAACTCGTATGAAGCGGACTTAAGGTGAGGGCACTCATATACAAACATGATGTCATGCTAACGTCATTGTTTGTATATAGAGGAAGCCGGCCGGCCTCACCTTAAGGCGGCCTCATAATAGACTTAGTTTATGTATATTTATACGAAATACTATAATTTTCTCACCTGGTGTCTGTAATTACCATAACCATTGGAACCAGCCACTAGAACTGCCCACTTGGTCCCTTGATCAGCCTTGGAATTTGATGAATAACCCTCAAAGGCTGTAGCTATATGTTCTTTTGTCAAACGGCTCTCAGTAACAATAGTATGAGGAAGCAAAGCCAGGAGCAAGAGAGGTAATGTTATGGTGAAAATGTGGAAAGCCATTTATAAGACTTTTGATCAAGTGAAGTATTTTGGACAGCCGGGTGAAATTTATTTATAGCCAGAGTGGAATATGGCTGTTGTTGGCATTATTGTATAGTATTTATTTATTTTTAGTACAATATCATCAAGATATTATACTGTTTATTCCCTTCTATATTTATAGATATATATGCTTAAGCGTATATACCTTGCACCTCATTAAACTTCATATTATATTAGTGTATATATACCTTGTACCTCATATACATTTCTAAAAAAGTGGCATTCGAATTCTTTATCACCATGCAAATATGCATGCACATTATTGGATGTGCCATAGAAATTTAGTACCAATTGCTAATTGTTGTATCAAGTCTTTTTAATATATGTATGTAATACTCTCTCCTATATTCAGATATATAAGGGCGTGGTGACAAATGCCTAATTTATAAGGGTAATATCGAGAGTCGTCACTAAAATATTTTGGGTTCAAATCCTAATTGTTACGTCGCATATCTCGTGACCGACTCCTCTATGAGGGATAAAAGAAGAGTTCATGAGAGGCCTAAAATGAGTGTAATCCCCTTTTTATGTTCAGATACACAAAATAATATGTTAGTAATCTTAGTTCTGCCGTAATTATCAAAAAATCTTAATCATTAAAATGACAGTTGTGTAACCCATGCCATGGGTTATTAGCTTACTTAATAGCTAGAGATGAGCGGCCATGGGAACTTGGCATGAGAGTAGTCATGATCTTTTCAATGAAACAGTAAGAAACATCACGAAACGAAACTCGAATTATGATGTGTGTGAACAAAAGAGACCTAAGTCAAGTCTCTATATATGGACTGTGATGATATATCAGAGGTGTTTGAATTAACAACAGTCTTAGGCTATATTTGGTAAAATTAATTATAGCTGTAGTTGTCAAATGTAAATTAAGGAAAGAAATTAGTAAAAAAACTGCTAAACATTGCTATAAAATGCTAATAAACTAGCTGCGTGTGAAAACTTACAGGGATAGCTTTCAAAAAATTAGTTGTAGTTGTAGCTTCAACTTCAAATTGAAAATCTAATATACATTTGACAGCTAGCTGCAAGGTTCAAACTAGGGATGTCAATCAAGTCTGAACCCGATCCGTTTAGGCAAAAAATATTCTAACTGAATCCGAATCAAAAAAATTCGAGTCCGAATCCGATTAGCAAACTCCGAATCGGAGCGGATTCGGATGTTGTGTGAAATCCGCCAAAATCCGACCCACCTCCGAATCCGATCCGAATATCAAATTATTTTTAATATTTAAAAAAAAAGAAGCACTACATCCTTAATATATTTGAATTATAAGTATAAATGTTCACCTTTTTGTTTCTATCTTAAATCCTTAATATATATATACCACAATTATTTTTGTTGAATAAGCAATTAGCTATTTAGTATATATTATATATGTCCACATTTAAATAAAAAAATTTGAAAGTAAGTCGAGTAAACGGATCGGATCTGGATCAGATTCGGATGTTACCGCCTCCGAATAGTTTCGGATTCGAATCCTCCCTAATCGGAGGTGATTTTAGAATCCGTTTAGTATTCGGAGCGGACTCGGATTTAGCATAATCCGATCCGAATCCGATCCATTGCCATCCCTAGTTCAAACTATAACTTTTATTGAAAATCTAGCTGTTCGTGCTAAACATAGTCTTAAACTGGAGGATTGATGTAATAATCCTGGTACAGGAGGAGGAGGAGGAGTTATACACTCCCATTATGGTGCCTTTATGAAAGCTTTCGTTGTGAAGTGTGGTACGTATTCTTCTTTCCGCGCTGAGCTCATTGCTGCATTCCGAGGACTCATTGTAGCCAAAGACCTTGGTCATGAACGAGTCATCCTTGTGGTAGACTCGGAGCTTGTGGTTCAGGCCCTCAAAGAAGAGCCATATGGCATCCTCACTATTTTATCATCATGCAATGGCGTACTCTCTTGCTACCAGACACTTGGGAAGTAAGAGTGAGGCATGTTTATCGCGAGGCAAACCAACCAGCGGACTGGCTTGCGAATTTTAGCTTTGATTGCTCTAGTAATTTTTGTTTTTGATAGCCCGCCTGTAGGCATTAATAGTGTTTTACTTAAAGACAATGTACGCTGCTCTAAGCCACATAGCATTCCTTTGATTTAATAAAATTTTCTTTCAGGGCTCCGGCCCTCCATAGCACCAAAAAAAAAAAAACAGAAAAAAAAACAAAAAAACTGAAGGATTGATCGAACTTTCAAGGATTGAAACTGAGTGACGGTACTACTTCAATCTATCTTACATATGATCACGAGATGCAGGTTTAATTATCAGATCGCCTACAATTGGAGATCTCATCATCTTTTTCTCCCAAATCATATAATGCACCTTACCATTTAAAAACAAGAAGAAAAAAAACATGCACCACATCCAAATGGACAAGAGTGACTAGAATACACTTCCATTCCATATCTTAAATTGAACCCCCAAGACATATATTCCTTCATTCATTTTTATTTATTTCCGATCCTTTGCATTGTGATAGGGATTCGGATACATTTTTGTATCTATTTGCCTGTCTTTGTAGCAAATTCTAGATCCAGAGGTTCATTATACTTGTATTTTACATTTGCACTGCATTTAATTAGTACTAGTTCAACTTGTTCCGACAGACTTGAGATGTAACTTGAGCCATCTGATCTTTTTGAACTCCAGCATTGCACATATTAGCAAACGCCCGCATATGCTTCTTCCCATAGGTCGACAAGGGTCCACAATTTGTTTTATAAGTGTTAACCTACAAAGAAAGCAGATAAATGTCATACCACTCATCAATATCGTAATTAAATCACAAATTGGTGGTTTAGTTAAGATTAATTGGATACATGATCTAGGGAACATGAAGGCGCATGTGTCGCTTATTCGGTCCCTGATAAATTTGGAAGGGTGTTTGACGGGACACTGGTGCAAGGGTCCGAACACCGAAAGCATAGGTGATATCGAAGTTCGGTGATTCGGATGACCCTCCCGTGGCATCGAAGGTCCTCTAGGGTCATGATAGACCCCTTGGAAAAGTTTGGCAAAAATTACACCCGGGCCTCGGGAAGCGAAAACATAGGCTATAATCCACTTTTTTGGCTCCTGAGAGGCCCCGATACGAAGGTAGATATTTTCGCACAACATCGCAAGGGACACCTGTAGGGAACATGGGAGGCCCCCGGGTCCGTTATCGGGTCCTATACAGGCTTGTAAGAGCATTTTTACGGAACACCAATGTAAGGGTCCGAAAACCAAAGCTAGGCATGGGTGATATCGAAGTTCGGGGATCTTGGTGACCTGGGATCTTGATGACCCTCCGGTTCACCGAGGGTCCTCTAGGGTCATGATAGACCTCCCGGAGAAGTTTGGGCAAAAATAACACTCGGGCTCCGGGAAGTCGAAAACGTAGACTATAATCCACGTCTTTTTTTGGCTTGCGAGAGGCCCAAGAACAAAGATTTATATTTTCGCACCACATGGCACAGGACACCCCTAGGGGACATAGGGGGGCCCGGGGTAGGTTATCGAATCCTTGGTAGGCTTGAAAGGGCTTCTAATGGGACATCGAAGGTTAATCCATGGGTTTTTGGGTACCGAGCAACATGGCTCGTCACCACCCTGTACCACCAAACCCACCCCAAAACCTCTCTACTATTATAGTGAGATCTCATAATTTTTCCCAATTTTTTTGAAGTGATTTTTAAATTTTTTGATAATTTTTCTATTTTATTTCTTATTTTTCAAGGTATATTTTTATTTAAAAAATAAATTAAATAGCTACCTTCAACGACCCTTAAATCTAGTTCTTTACCTACTAAATAACCATTTAGTACTCATATAGATGTTCTAAACTTCTAATGATGGCTTCCTATGCTATTTTTAATTAATTCCATGGAGGCACCTATGTCGTAATGTTGCATATAGAAAGAGATCTACATGCAGCTATAAACATCATGTCTTGTGTGGATTTAATCCATCGTGGATCGAGTAATTTTGAGTCGGGGGTGGCTCCAAGTAAAGTAGGAGGTGGCTTCAGGTGAAGTAATTTTGAGTAATTTTAAGGGGTGGCTCCAGGTGAAGTAAGGGGTGGCTCCAGGTAAAGTAGAGGGTGACTCCAGGTGAATTAGGGGTGGCTCCACTTTTAAAGGGGGTGGCTCCAAGTGAAGTAGGGGGTGACTCAAAGTATTGGTCCACCATGGACTAAGTCCACACAAGTTTTCGTAAGCTATAAATGGGTCTTGACTCTTGACTAGATCACTAATCCGAGAGATTATTACATGGTTTGGGATTAATGATTTGAGCTCCTACCTCTTAGAAAACAAATAAAACTCACTCAAGTTCATCCACCAAAAAAAGTGATAATTGCGGGTATAATTACGTTGTTCAAGTTCTGGCCTAGACCGGAAGAGTTCGATCCGGCTTTTTGACCGGACAACTCGGGGTCCGGCCCGATTTGGACCGGTTGGCGGGGAACGATAGAAGGTAATAAATAAAAATAGTTCCACTCATGTTTTTCGCAACCGTTCCGATCCTGGCCAAGACCAGTCATATTCAATCCGGTTCGATCTCAAATAGGACATGAGTGGTCCGATCCGAATCAGTCGTGATCCAAAAGATGAACAACACTAATTGTAAGAGGTGGAGCATGGTCCGGCATCATATAATAATTTCTCCAGTACTAATCCATCTATTGATATATATAAGTGACTACGCTGTCCTAAACGTTTAAGAATCAAGTAAAAAAATATATGCGTTCTTATTGCTAATTATTGGTCGCAATATTGCTTGTTTCTTGTGGTAGTTCAAAAAAGCTCATATAAGATGATTTCACTGTAAAACAATTGAGTAAAAGATATATATGTGCATCCTTATGAGTAGTAACCAAAAGTGTAGTTTTATTTGTACCAGAGTTTTAAAACAATCCCAGTCGTCAACGATAGATTGTCCTGCTGTTCGGACAGTCTTAAGCACTTCATAGCCTTTTGAAGCACCAAAAAGAGTTTTTCCAATGGATTCAATTGTAGAGTCTACATGCTTCCTTCGTGACAATGCTTCATCCAACTCTTTTTGCGCTTGTGCCTTCGTGTTGGATCCTTGGGGAGCTCTACGCACCTACCATCATATAATTGAGAATTAAGTGCCCACAATAATCAATTAGCTCAATTAATAATCAACTTTTAACATGCACATCACTCACTAATTTAGATCATGTATATACAAGAGTTATAACTATTGCTGAACTAATTAAAGGAAAGCTACTTCAAAAATATGATGAGCAACATTTAATTTGGGGCAATGTTCTTGTCATGCCCTAAAACACTATTTTCAGGTCATTTATGTCATATATGGAAACTTAAAAGAGCGAAACTCTTTAACATTGGACATGACAGTAATGTGTTTTGATTTGCTAATAACATCACTCTTAATTATATTTTTACTAGGACAATATGGAATATGGTATATATTATACAAACCTTCTCTTTTAAGTAGATAATGTCAGCTTCATGTTGCTCAACACTTGATAAGGGTGCTGTTGGCTCCGCCTTGTGATTATGATGTTTATGACCATGGTCATGCACATCGCTATTGCTTGTGCCTATGTAAAGGGAAAGGACCTCCTTGCTTAGATCTATATTACCATATTCAATGACATGAGATCCATGATCTTTTCCATTAGCCGTACGCGTCTTCACCTGTGTACGTACATACATAGACGTGAGATTTTAGAGCACGTCATCTTGTATGTGAGACCAACTCACAATCAAATGGCGTCACTATTTGAAATTGTATGTAGGGATCATTTATTATAAACAGTGACCATCATACCAGTTTGTATTGTTATTGTAGAGTTTTTGACTGAAGATTATGTGTATCGCTGTCTTCCATCCAAGCAACACTATACAAGTCCCCCAAACATGTTTCATACTCAGAAGGAGGAGGAGGATCAAACCCAGGACAATAAGTTGCCCAACTGCTTTCAGAAGGGTTTGATGCAGTTGTCACATATATATTCCATTCCTTGGGCAAAAGACCCTCAAATATACTCCCTGCCTCACATGCTTCCACATATATTACCTGTAACTAAGTATATGCATACACAAAACCTCTTAATTTGCAGATTATTTTGTAAAATCCTATCAAAACATTACTAATATGGTAGAGTTTTTCAGGAACGGAGGTAGTATATAACAGAAGTTTTATTTGAATAGCTAATGTTGTAATTAAAAGCTTACCATGCTTTTATAGGTGCCTGATTCGTGCTTTAGCTTCAAGGTATTGATGAGATCCTTGGCGTATAGATCGTCGTCGTTAGGCATAGCTTTCAAAACGAGCAAATTTCCAAGTTACATACAAAGGTATTAGTGTACAATATTATCTTGAAGACCTTTTAGCTTGAATAACCATCTAGAAAATCTTTCTAAATATCAATTAGTACTACATATAGTATATACTAGTACTATTAATTAGTACATGCACGACAGTTCATATAGCATCATTGAGAATTTTGGCCTATCTAATCATTTTTCACCGTAGTACATGACTGACAATTATTAATATGTTTTTTTGGTTAAGATGAGGCACAAAAGCCCGTACAAATAAATTTACGATATAGAAATTATCTAGCGATAGTTAGTTACTCACTCAATACACCAGGTGCCCCGTGATCAGAATAATAAATGAAGATTTGATCATTAGAGCCACTATTGACGACTTTGCCACTACCTCCTTTGATAGCTGTTTTATTTCCAAGTATGGCCGCTAAGAGATTGGTGGTACTTTAATCATTTCCTGTATAGTCCTACACGAAAATAATATACGGAATATAATAAAATTGCACGAACTTCATAAAAGCAATACTGCTCTTATTTATATAGAGATGATAATTAAAATCGAATTAAAATGATCACCTTAGGAACTCCTTTATAAACGTCTCCACCTTGTGGACTGTTTATTATAATCCCTTTTCTAGGATTTTCCTTGTTGCGGGCGATGTCATCATACATGAAAACCACGATGTTTTCATCCTTTAGACCTCCTTTCTTAAGGATTTGATAAGCATGAGATATATCAGCCTGTCAAAACATTGCATTAAGCTAAGACATATAATTGTATCGAAAAAACTTATATAGGACTGATTTACGGTAATTTTTGGTGAAAAGATGGTCACTTTTTAGTGAAATAAGAGAAACCGTTCATATATAATAAGTGACCTTACATTTCTACATATTGACCCCATTTTACTATAAATTGGGCTCACGCGATACTTATATTAATGAAATTCCCTATTTTAACATACATAGGCTATGTTTGGCACAAACAACTAGCTTTTTCAATTAAAAACTACAGTTTAGCTTGCAGCTAGTGTTTTTTTACTCTCTGCTACCAAACAGTTTGCTAGATTATTTTCAGTCTACAGCTACACCTACGACTAATTTTGTGTAAGCTATCCCAACAAGCTTTCACCTACAGCTACAGCTAGTTTATTAACATTTCGTAACAATTTTTAGCATTTGACAGTTACAGCTACAGCTACAACTACAACTACAACTACAACTAATTTTGCCAAACATAGCCAAAAACTTCGATTGATAAACTTCGATTAATACGGAGTATTATACTCACCTGGTGTCTGTAATTACCATAACCCCTCGAACCAGCTACTAGAACTGCCCACTTGGTCCCTTCATCAACATTATTGGAATTTGATGAATAACCCTCAAAGGCAGTAGCCACATTTTCTTTTGTTAAACGGTTCTCAATAACTATAAAATGAGGAGCAAAGTAGCCAAGAGCAAGAGTGGTATTATTATGGTGGAAATGTGTAAAGCCATTTCTAAGACTTTTGAAACAATTCTAGACGCCAATACTACATTAAGGGACAATGGGTGTGAAATTTATTTATAGCCGGAGTGGAATGTGCCATTCTTTAGCACCATGCAATACGCACATTGGATGTCACTTAGAAACTTCCAATTAAATTGCTAAGGATCAAGTCCACTAATGAAACTAGTTAATTAACCATAAAAGTAGCCAGAAGGCGGCCTTGTTGTGTAAGATGATCTTTTAACAGTATAACATTTAAAAGTAGTACTTTCTATTCAAAATGTACCAACAACTTTTTGACACTTATTATAACTCTAAAAGTAATACTTTTTGATCAAAACAGTCTTCTCATTGTAAAATTGTCTTATATTAGTTTTTATGAATAACTGTGATATAACATTTTTATATACGCGGTATACTATTTGCACTTTCATAATTGTGTGTGTATTATTCTTTGATATACTTGTAGATGTGCTGTAATATATATAGGAGCTAGTATTGTATTAAATGACTGTACGTATACAAAAACTTCTATAAGACGGTCTTTTTGTAACTTTTAGTGAGACGATGGTCACTTTTTAATGAAATAATGGTCACTGCTCACCATAAGTGACCCCTATATTTCTAAAAAGTGACCCCCAATTTTTTGTGAATTAGTCTCACACAATGTATAGTATATTCATACCTCCTATATATAATTATGTTAATCTTTCTATACATATTATGGACATACATATGGTGTCATATATAGTATTGGCAGACCATTAGATAGTATGATACAAGTAACAAGTTGCAAAATGCTATTCTTAATGAAAAAGAAAATCAATACAAGAACTTGTTTAAGAAAGTTTCATCACCACAATTTTTGGTAACACGAGAGTCACTTTTTAGTGGAAAAAGGGTCATGCCACATAATAGTGATCATTTTCCTGTAAGTTGGTCTCGCACAAGACTTACCCGTCAATACTCCAAAATAATAATCATTAGGTTGTGTTTTCAACATAACAGTGCAAAACCGTTCGAAACGAAACTTGAATTGCGATGTGTGTGAAGAAATGAGACCTAGCTAAGTCGTCAAGTCTCTATTGGCGACAATCATAAAAGAACGATACACTTTCGAATAGACGACACTTTCGAATAGAAGACACTTTGCGAATTCGTCTTCTCTTTGTTATAAATGAAAAAAAAGACAGAACTTCAAAAGACACTAAAAGTCTAAAACACTACTAAAATTAGAAAAAATGCATGCTTATATCTTGAGTTTTTGACCCTAATGTACAACTAGTTGTGAAACTAGCTTATTGTTGTAGGTCAATTTACATATTCCAACTGATGATATTGTACAATTAACTTTACCAAACACATCTATTTCAAACAAAAGTAACTACACGGTATAATCTATCAACTAATCATGCAAGTTATTAGCTAATTCCGAATCTTTAGAATGGAAACATGTCTTGCTGTTCTAATTTCTCCAAAAAACAAAAAAAAAAGGGAAACACGACTTGTTGAAATGTTGAAAGCACTTTACTCCTTCGTATGCCGTCTTATTAGATCATTTTCTCAAAATCTAATACCCACCACTACTTATCATGAACCATGACCCTTATTATTTCACTAAGGTCATATTCTCTTCAACAGAATGGTGCGGGACGGTGAGAAACGAAACGGAACGGCGCGGTACGGATAATGGAAAGAATTGTGAGACAAAATGAAGTACAAAATGTGAAACGAAAAAGCGCGTAACGACAGAACGAAACGGAACAGAATGCAACATGAAAATAACGAAAAGAATAGGGCCTAAGTGATCATCATCTCATCACCAAAGTTACAATAATATGGCCGTCTTTTTCAAGTTTTTGTAAATGCATTATGGGAGATACATACCAATAGTCTAACTGCAGTCAAGATTTATGAAATTTGTCTTCTTTTTTTTTTTTTCAAAATGTCTCTTATAAGTTATAAGTAGGCCGCTTCAACATGAAGCTAACTCTATAATTAAGCATGATGTCATGCTCGTTTGAGGCGCCTCACGTTAAGACTGCCTCAAATGAATTTTTTTTTTCTTTTTTTGGACAGGGCTAGGGGTGTATGATAATTAACTGGACAGCAGGAAGCACCGACACTTTTCCCAAGTAGTCGTTTCGGTGTCGGACACCGTCACGCGTCGATATGCGGCGACACGCCTGGGATACGTGTCTTAGAAGTATCTATGAGTGTCTATTTTATGTCCTCCTTTTTTAATTAATTGGAATAAACCCGACACGCCTCGGCACCTCTGAGACACGCCACGTCAACGATACTATGTTGTTTTGACATACAACTTTCATATTTAGTTTGGAAGTTTGGATTATGTAACTCTATTGATTCTATATTTGTTTTATGAGAATGTGTGCGAAAATATGTCATTATTGTTATTATTTGTTTTTATGTTGTGTTTTTAAGTCTCTTCTAATACAATTTACTACTTGGTGCTTGTATATTAAGGTTTTGTATATCAATTTATTAAAAATACTAAAATTAATTTAAAAAATCTTTAAAAAAATTTTGTATTAAAATACTTAAAGTAATCTAATTTTTAGGCTGAAATAAATTAATTATTTAATAATTACCGTGTCACATATCCTACATTTTAGAATGTCGTATCGCAGTGTCCGTATCGGTGTCCGTATCTGTATCCGTGTCCATATCCGTGCTTCCACTACATGAAGACCCAGACCTTGTACTAATCCTTATTACTACAAACGATCAAAGTGGAGCACTTTGTACACATTTTATCCTAGTGCTCCATGATAAATTTAGTAACCTTTCAAATGTAAATAACTAGGTAAGATTCTAAAGTCCAAAAGCAATAATATCCTGTATATTCATTGTTTACTTCCTAGTGATGGCTCCTAATCATTATTATTCTCATCAACTAGCCAATGAAACCCTTAAATGTAACCTGTTAATCATAGATTAATAATGTTTAATTCTGTTCTAGGCGTATGTGATATGGTTGAGTTTGAGTAGTAATAGATTGGAAAGATACGATTTCAGGCATGGAGAAGGTTATTGGAACTTACCAAACGCACTTACTAGAGCATATTTCCACTAGTATATGGTTACATCAGTTGGCAATAATTATATACACCAAATTTGATAATGGGAGAAAGTACTAATAGTACTTTGTTTTTTTTTGTTTTTTTTTTTTTATTTCCTTCATTGACAAATGGTAATTAGCATGCTTGTATTTGAGCACTTACTAAATTGGTTCATTAGAGATAAGGATAAAAATTTGGCCCAACTACTAGTCTACTAGGAATGTACTATAAATGTTTTTCAATGGAACTATGGTTGTTTGCCATATTGTCAGCATCATATCTTATTACTTACTTATCTTTAAAGATCAGAGGAAATAAGATCGATTAACATATATATTAAGGATATAATATTGATTGAGTCTCTAATTATAAGTTTAGACTTTTAATTGAACTAGTTTTAACACATGGTATCAGACTGACCAAATGGCCAAGTCCTTAAAGCCCTATTCCCTAAGTTGAACATTCCAGCAGTGATATCATGTGGCACCGTGTTTGTAGTTGCATGCACGCACTCAGCCCGACTTATTCTGACTGAGATAACCGGTCACAAAGGATTTATCTTCTAACATGAAAGAAAAAAAATGTTCGTAGTACCAAAATGATTACCATGAAGTATATAACTTTTTAAATGGAGTATTTGTAGTAGCAGCAATAGCAGTAGTAGTAGTAGCAGCACTAGCAACAACAATAGCAGCAGCAGCAACAGTAGCAATAGTAGTTGTTCTTGTTGACTCTTGGTTTCATTGGGTATTGTGATATTGTCGACTTGTTTTCGACTTGCAAATCTGAAAATTTGTGGTAGGTGCCTTTGGCTTATGCTTGTTCCGTCAAATGTGTTTCAACCCTAGGATAATCTCATCTTTTTATAAGAATAGAAGCAATGGTTGAAATAACTCTAATGTCCTACACAATCTCGAAAATTTATCTAACTTCTCACAATCTTGAAATATTTTCATCCATTAGTATTATTTTGATTTCTTTTACCTAATGAATCCGCTAGAGAACGTACTCGATTAGAGCTTGATTGAGAGAAATTAAGCTCTACATGAACACCAATTACATATTTGTTTTGATAAATTAACCGACCACGAACGTAAAAATACTCGACTTGACCCGTTTGCAACTATAGGTTTAGGCTATGTTCTCCTCAAATTAATTCCAACTGAAAAGAACGGAGCGAGTTATGACCCTTGAACATCGTAACTTTAAGAAGTCTTGCTCCTTTTTTGAGAGAAATGAAAATCCATCCCATGCCTTTGCTCGGAATGAAAAGAGGTGTACCACGCACGCACTCTGCTACCCAGAGGTGAGTACAGTGATCCCAATCTGATGACCCAATCATTTCTTTATCCACAATGCGGAGATCCACTCTGAATAAAGCGGAGTGGTTACTTGATCCGCTTTTTTTGGGGAAAAAGAGGAGTGGATACGGATCAAGATTATCTGGTTTTTGATCGGCTTACTAATTTAATAAATTACCTACAAATGACAAGTGATTTTGAAGTTGGGTTGCTTTTGTTGTGTGTTGATATATTATTGAATCATGTCATTAACAATATATTTGATAATATTTATTGTATGTACTTTTGACATTTGGTCAGGTAAAATTGAAATATATTAAACTACAAACACTTTGTATTAACTATTAGGTATATGTATATTTAATTATTAAACTTGAAGTTACTCCATCTTAAATTTTTTGATGCAATTTAGGTAGATTTGATACAATTAGCAAGGTGCAAAACAAAATAAATAGTTCAAAATTAAAGAAAATGGAAAAAGAAATATAAACTAAATCCCACATAGATATCCAATCCTCTTAAACCAAATATCTGTAAAGCTAATATTCGCTTTGGATGAGATACTGATCAAAATTTTAGTGCTCTCGCGGATATTCGGTTTTGTTCACCTCAAGCACCCTAAGCTTTATGTGATAGTACCTACAGGATAGATCCATGATGGAGCAAGGATTTCTCAAGCCCCAGACCAAAATTTCCCAAGCCCAAATGTAAACATTTGTATCTGTGGTTCATTTAATGAGATGTCTTGAGAAGACAATATTACCCCTGTTCAAGTACTTAAATGTTAGATTGCCCCCATATATATTCGTCAAACACACCAGTTTCACATTTTACTTTCACCGCCTTTCCAGTTTCTCTCTCTCTCTCTCTCTCTCTCCTCCCGTTGTACTCGCATGTCGCAAACAGGCAATTTGCATAAATTAAAATATCGCCTTTCAATTGAACGACAAAATACCGAAATTTCTCTCCATCAAGCTAAGGTACTCGCTTTTCCTTGTCTTTCGTTTCTCTTTTTATCGATTTTTTTTGGCTCTTTTTAATGCATTGTAGTGTTTGCAGTACTTCAGTTCAAACCCTAATTGATGACGATTATGATGTCCATAACCCACTTTTTTTCTTTGTTTTTTGGTGTGATACATGGAATTTGATGTGTATGTTGTTTATTTCCTTATCTACTGAAAGCTAATGGTAGAAATTATTGTTGGGTATTGATATAAAACTAGTATGTACCCCGTGCGATGCACGGAATAAAGTTTATTTTGGTTAAACGTTTTGTAAACTTAGAGGAGTTATTTAAAATGATACATATTACATCTCTCACCATAATGTTACATACTTGCAATTTGTAGACTATATTGGGTAACTATTATCATAGATCAAGTAGTCTCTAACTCCATAATCATAATCATAATTTTTTATTCTCACCACATGAATATATGGGGGGTGATTTCAACAGTTGGGCCTAGGCCCAGCTGGTATGGGGGGTGGGTTGGGAGTGGGGGGGTCATTTGTACACTCAGCTCTCAGCCCGAGATGGGTTGGGCTCTGGGCCCGAGATGGGCTTGGCTGGGTGGTGGCCCGATCTTACCATCATAAAAAAAAAAAAAAATCATAATTTATTATTATTATTATTATTCTCGAGTTGATTAGTTAGTCAATTTCATATTTCTACTTAAGCGTAACTATTCACCATTGTTCTAAGACATTGTCATCACTGGTTTGAAATCTAATGAAAATAGCTCATGTTACTGACTATTTCTTCTCATACCAAATCCTACTGTAGAGAGCCAACACCTTTTGTTTGGCTTTGTACAACCATAGAGAGACAATGCTGCGTAAACACAGTTTGCCAAACATGTATATCCTTTGTCTTCCCGAATAATAATAACATGAAATAGCCCGAAGTCTACAATATTGTTCAAAAGTCGTCGTAAGAAAGTTGTACAACTTGATATCAAACAGAAATTATCCTTGGCAATGCAGTGTACTATATTCTCACCAACATCATCCTCAATAGCAAAATGCATATAATGCGTATTACATATTTACATATGAATCTCAAAAAATTTATTACTCTAGTCCTCTTATCTTGACCAAAAAGTAAATAGAAAATTAGAGGTTTTGTCAAGGAAGGAGTGGAGGATGATATTCCACCAAGAGTTAGTTCTTCAAATTTGATCTACAACCTTGTTCTTGTTTTAGCTTTGCCTCACCACCATACATGAGCCTTTTTTTTATCACCGACATACATGAACCTTAAATGTGGCGTTTGGGTTCAATTGTAGAAGTACTTTTGTCCATTATTTGCACATCAATTAAGCATCCAACAACATTGGACTCCAATCTCACTTGCTCTGCAAAAGATTAAAACAAACATCGTTTTAGAGATTACTCAGACATTAGTGTCACTAAACAAATATGTCTATAACTTTTAAGATAATTGTTGTTGCAAAGATCATAATATCTCAGGCAATCCCATCTATGTAGCGATATTCTTAGATCTTCCATCATAAAACCATCTCCAAATTCGTACTCAGTTCTATGTTTATCCCTTCTATGATTTTGTTATAACAAATTAGACCATTTTGATTTATTCTTTACTCAAGCACTGTCATGGAAGAACAAATTAACAACTGAGTAAGCAAATGACCATGGACAACACAAACTCATAATGACTAAGCAAATGGCCATTTTCATGGACCACACAAATTCATAATGCTGTAAAGCAGAGAACATCTGAAATGCTCAAATTTTCTTTTCCCTTTTTGGCTGAGGTTGATGGGATACTAACCTGAGTTATGGTATCTTAATTAGCCAAGGTCCATAATATTAATATTCATTTTTCTTTGTATCTTATGAATATAAAGCATAATGACAATGGATAGCATTACTAACAGTCCGCAAGCTTATAAAGCCAGTAATGCAATGTTTCATGTAGAAGAAGAATGCTATTCGATAAAATGGCTACGCCTACATGTAACCTATTTGACATAGTTAGCCTTCATTGCTCAAAGGTTAACATTCAGGCATATACAATGTACATCACATCTTTTCCTTGAAATTCTGGTTCAAATTATCAAAAATTTTGAAGATAGCATGCTATAACTTAAGTTATTTTCCTTTTTTCATTAGAGGTATGAAGGTTGTTCCCAATCAGCTAATACCTAAAAAAAATGCATTTTCCTAAGCATAGGAGCCAATTTTTGGGAATCTGCTAGCATTTTTAGACAATTTTTTTTGTGCGCGCTCTTTTAGCACTGTTACATAAGTTGATCCCTTGACTCATTGTTTTGCAGCTTCCAAAGCATGTCAAACAAAACACTTGACCTGCACAACTATTTCAGTAAAAAGCAAAATTTAGCACATTCCCGATATTTGTCTGCTATTCTTGCATTCCCTTTCTAAAGAGTAAAGAGTGCTCTCCCTCCAGGAGCCAACCTTAATAACTTGACAACATATAGCCTTATTTCTATTACCTTGGAAAATGACTTTCTCAGTCTAGTCCCTCTCTCTCTCTTTTTAGTGAGAATGTGCATCATATTAAAATTAAGAAATCAAATATAAACAGTATTATTATAGAGTCAAACTCTAGATTTAAGAATGTACTTGATTTGGAGAAAAACAGTATAAATGTTGTTCACCTATCCATTCTTGTTCGCACTGAGATGTAACCAAGCCTTCTAGATCAGGGATGATTGTAATACGGGGACAAATTAAGAGAACTACCATAAAGGTGCTTCACAAAATGTCAAAGGTTAAAGGTTCATAAGACAACACAAATTTGTGAATCAAGAGACATGGCTCTGCTAGTAGTAATCTAAGCATTGATTCTTTGACGTTCAGGAGGACCAACTTAATATATCCCATCAGCAATTTCAAGCCAGGAAAACCAAGTCAACAAAAAGACAGAGACTTTGGGTTGGTGCATTACCTTCAACTTATCTCCTTGATCAGTAATGCCAATTTTCAGCATCAACTTCTTCCTTCTTCGAATTGAATGTTGAAAACACTCCCTTGGAGCTTGGAGAAGCTCCTCTTTGAAATCTGAGCAAGAATAACGAATAAACTGGATAAGATCACAGTGCGAAGATCCTATAAGATAAATATTAATTATATCTCATTAGACTCATATACACATAACGGAGAAAAGTAATACAAACAAAACCAGATTTTAAGCATCCCAAACATTATTATATAAAAAAAAACACAATATATATATTTTGCAAGCAACCAAAACTGCAGTCAAGCAAAACCGAATCCTGAAAACTCAATGGAGAACAGAATCAGTACTCTTGACAATAATTATTTATCTTCGTTGAAAAGCAAAAATGAATTGTAATTGTTAGCAAATTGTCTTCCTAATGTAATTGTGGGACTGTGCCTACTCTCCTTATTAGACCTCTCCAATTAAAAACGAAGGACACGATTTTAAAGGGAAAGGAATTACCATCAGAGAGAGCAACAAAGATACAGGAGATAGAGCAATGAAACTGTGTGTATCAATGCACCTGGTTTGAGGTGTAATAAAACATATATTACAACAAAAATAAAAGTTTTAATGGAATATGTTAGAAGTGAAAACATCATATCTGCAATCTCAAATTTATACATTGCCTTTTTAACCCACCATGCTTTTCATCTTGCTCGGGATAGTTATTAACCAAAACTCTCAATGTTCTCAAGAACACTCCCTGAAACATCAAGTACTAAATCGATTAATTAACAAAAAGAAGCTGAAGAAAATAGTGACGAAAAGGCACGTAAGAAAAATTCAGCAAGCCATCTGACCAAACTTTGAAGCGAAAATTATAAGGTACAGAAAAGAAGAGGAAAACTAAACAACTTCCACACTCAGATTAACCAAACAATTGAGTGATACTAAGCATATATAACTGCCTAACCCAGTAAGCACCAATGCCAATCAGAGTACTTAAAATAGATAGATACTACAACCATTGTCCCTTCCAAACTTGTGCATTAGAAACCTTCAAAGAAATGTGTGAACACAGGAAAAGAAAATTTAAAAAGGGGGTATATATCTACAATTGCCTACCGCCTACTGCAACAAAGTAATAAAGATTGAAATATTGGCTTAAAATTATTGGATTATTCAAATTCATTGTACAAAAACATGATTTGATGACAATACGCATATAATGTTTCTTAGTGGGAATTCATTGAGGCAAACATAAAGAAAGGAGAGAGATAAATGAAATAAAAGAAACACACCAATGAAATTATTGCGATTTTGCGAATTCATGGTGTTCAATTACAACCATCAAGCGAATTTTCAAATGATCAAACCCCATTCATAGAATAGCTAAATCAAGAGCCTAACTTAAAGCAAAGAGAAATTAAAAAAAAAGGGATTACCTTGAATCAGAATCGGAAGAGGGCAATTGACCATCACCACTACCCAATTGCCATGATGGATGGTGAATCTGGAAGCATATTTGTGAGGCTTCCACTCATCAAGTGGGGCTGTGAGAATGTTAGGGGCAACGATTAGGTTAATCAACACAAATCTATATAATTAGTTTAAATTTTAAGATTTATAACAAAATCGAAATTGCGATTAGAATTTTGAGAGGAAACAGGCTAAATAGGGAAGTGGGAAGAAAGAGATTGAAACTTCTGAGATTGGGAAACAGTTGTAGAAGAAGATGGCCGAGCATTGACGTTCTTACGGTCATGTCGCTTGGGTTTTTTGATTAATTATATATATATATTTTTAATTCTTTCTGCTGTTTTTTTCGTGGTCCACGTAGGCAATAATGTGGCCGATGATGTGGCGGCTGATTTGTCAAGCTTTGGTTTAATATTTGTGTTTTAAACTAATTATATAGATTGTTCCCCATGTTTTTGTTTCTGTGGTTGTTATGTTATTTATTTGTTAACAAAAAATTAGCATATTGCATATACAATGGTGTTTTAGTTGTTGGAGTTATGCTATAAGCGTACGAGAGTATATCACATTGTGAATTATAGCTTGATTAAAGGGGTGGCTTAGGGTCCTGGGTCACTGGATTAATTCACAACAAAAAAAATTGGACTAAAATTTTTTTTTTCCCCTGAAAAGCCCCCTGTCTTTAATGTTGAAAGGGTTGTAGAAGGCCATAACTGTAAAACAAAAGGCAACTGAATAATCAATGCCCACTTTTATTCTCTCTACTCTCTTTCTCTCATGTTCTCTGTAAAAAAAAAAAAACTGTATCACTCAAGTTTCTCTCTCACTCGACACTTAACCTTTCTCTCTCAAAACCGACCACCCTGCCGTCCACCGCTGCACCGCCTCCACAGCAAAGCCGTCCACCGTCTCCACGCACGGCCCACTCCTCCAGCCGACAACCCCTTTTTATTTGGTATGTTTTTCCAAACCTAACTTTTTTCAATTTCGATTCTTATGATAATTAGATCTCAAATTGGCACTCTATTAATATAAATTGTTTATTTTTATAGACCTTAGGATGATTTATGTATGAATTTGAGTTAGATTTTTTGATTATTTGGATTTGGGTATTTGTTAGTTGTTATGTCAGTAAGTTTTGTAATGAAGTATTTTGTTATTATTATTATTTATTTTATTTATTTTAATTTTTTTTTTAAGGAAAGGGCTAGGTTATTTGGAATTATGAAATGCTTGTTAGAATTGAAATTGATAAATTGATGATTATGACTTATGATAGTTAGATTGCAATTTGGGCAATTTTTTTTGATGGAATATATGATGGAGTTAGTTGTTTTGTTTATTTTTGATGTGAAATGTGAATAAATGATTCGTATTTAACATTCATTAAAACTTTGATCTAGAAGTAAAGAAATGGAGGCTTAATCAAAAAGGAAGAAACCTAATCTTTTAGTATGAAAACTCGCTTCAAAACATGAAAACTCGTCAGGGACAACAGTAATCCCACCCCCGAATATTTTGTATTTTCCCCTAAAACAATGCGATTGTATCTACCCGAGTACTTTGTAATATCAAACTTATGCTTTTTTTAAATTTTTATTTGGCACCCCCAATGTTATTTTTCTAGATACGCCGCTGCATCGAGGTGTCTCACATTGAGAATATATATACTGTTCTATCAATTTTCTGAGGTGATGCATTCTTTTTCATGTTCCTGAATTGGTCCATCGTAGCAGAAACATGGGAATGTGATTCATTACATTACAACAACTATAATATTCACTTATTTGCTGGCTATGGCTTCACAATATGTGTTTGGCAATATAGCCTTTGGTTGTTATTCCGGCTAATCTCCTCGTACGAAACTAGTAATTAGAGTCGTTGAGAGTCTTGGGACATGGAAGGAGGTCAAAGATTTTCAAAATGAAATAGATGATGGCATTTATGAGATATGTTTATTTCAGTTTTAGTCGTATTGTTTTTTTCAAAGTTAGTAATGTGAATACCTAACGTTTGAAGGGGGCTTCTGTTGTTGTTTAGGGTGTATAATGGAGGCTGCGGATAATATATTAGATGTCATTCATGAAGAGGTGAGCTTGGAAGATGGTGAAGATGTGGACATGATGGATGTAGAAGAAGGAGAGGTTGTGGAAGGGCAGATTTCACGGCAAGTACGTGAGGGAAATGAAAGTGAAGTAAAGGAAGAACCATGTGAAGAAAATCCCCAACGTGCTATTAGTTTGAATAAGAAGAAGAAGAAGAAGAAAAAGAAGAAGAAGAACAAGCCTAAGGCAGGCATCCCCGCATCAAATGGCATAAACATTGACAGGTAGGCCCTGCCTAGCATATCCCTTCAGCTACTTATATATAAAAATGTTTCCTTTCCATTTGTCTTATCCCAACCTGTTCCTTTGCCCTTGCTTTGAAGAGGTAGATAGTGTTTAATTAAGGCTTTAAAATCAAGTCCGTTTGACTGTATTTAAGACTTTACATGGAACTTCTAAGCTATTGCAGGACTAATCTGAACTATGCTTTTTTTGAGCCAGCAGAAGTGTACTTCTGTTTCGCACTCTTCAATGATAATATTGTTAGCTAAAGTGTGAACTTGGCTTTACCACATATAGTGTTTCCGGACCTATGTTACTTGGATATTTGGACACCAGGATATGATATGACAGTTGGACACCTACAAATTAGAACATAAACAAGTAAAAAAAACCTTAATGTACATGAATCCGATCCCCGATCCACATCCAAACCCGATCCTCTAATCCTCCGATCCCCAAATCTGAGAGACACAGTTCTGGACTGTACAACAACAACAACCAACAACAAGGCGGGACTTGGGGAGGTTCAGATGTACTCAGCCTTACCCCTAACTTGTCGTTGAGAGGTAATGTTATGAAATCAGACAAAGGGTTCTAGTGTGTACTATCAAGTTCCATTATTGTTCTCGTTCAGAGGACATCTTGTCCTCTATCGTTGTAATGCTACTTCAGTTTTTATAATTTTTTCTCTGTCTGGAAAATCAAGTTTCATATTGAGTTTCTTGGAGTAGTTTTATGGTTCGCCAAAGCTATGAGGGAACATGGTGAAATCTTCTAGTTGACCTAACAAGATTCTATAATTGTGTTTTTCCCTTCACAGGAATATCTTCATTTTAAAGGTGTGAATATATGGACATAATCTCTAAAATCTATCTTTCTCAATTGCCTGGTTCCATTGATGGGATAAGATTTAAGAAGCTTATCAACTATATGATTCGAAATGCTGTTTTTTGCAGGTTTGTCCTTGATGTTGGTAAGCGGTTGAGGGAAAGAAAATCATATCTGCTATACACCGCTGTTGGCATTCTGGGAGTATCTGCCTTGAGTGATCTTGTGAAAGAGGTAATGAAACTCACTCACTTAAAATTATCACGAATTCCAGTCATAGGACGCTGCTGGTAATAATCAAATGCCTTTTCTTTGTAAATTAGACTAACCAAATGGACACTAAGCAATTTTCTCAATACCGGTCCTGCTATTGTCTGTGCTTCTTATAGATACTTCTTTTGTTGCTATATGGATTTTGGTATTGTTAAAGCTGGTTAGGTTTGTCTGGAGGAATCTCTATTCTCCAGCGTGGTCATTAATTGACATTTACTGGGGCGCTGCTCTGGTGAAATGTTCCCCTTGTGGAATTGTTCTTTGTTATTGGCTTATTGCTTCTTAAGACAACGCGACCAATTGTTTTTGTTATTGCCTGCTAAATATTAGTGTATAGTTTATAAGTAGCAAATCGGTATATTGGGGTTTCCTAGAAGTGGGACCCTCTTACTCCAGCTGTGTGTCACAGTCATCAGGGGTGAAACTAGGTGGGGATCAGCAGGGGCTGTGGTCCCCTCCATAATCGTGAAACTCATTTTAGGTTTTTTCTGTTCTTTTTCAGGACTCTCTCTATGACTTCAAACTCTGTTTTGTTTTATCTTTCTATTTCCTTTGCCTTACCATTTTTTCCTCATTTCCTTTTCTATTTGTGCGCGGCTTTATTTGTTCTATCGAGTTAGTGATTGAGCATGCTTATTTTTTTGGGCTTTCACTCTTAGGTTTACATAATTACATTGAGATATTTCATAAGTTTTTGGCTTTTGTTTTATATTGAGATGTTTTTATTTTTCGATATTTTTAAGTCTTCATCCAAATGAAGAATAACTTGGACAAGGAGCCCAATGTTGCAACTCAACAAGTACTCAGTTGAAATAAAAGGTCTAGCAAACTATTTCCTAACCCAAATAAATGTTAATTAATCAAGATGAAAACATATAAGAGAGGACCAATTTTAAAACCAAATTCCATTACAAATTGTGCTTCTGAGAGATTAAATTGGTTCCCAATAAGAAAGTTTCTTGTTATGCCACGGACAATCAGAGGTGAGATACTACCCTTTTGTTTTACTGTCTTAGTAATGCCAATGCGAATTGCCTCTTGATCCATGTACGTATTTCTGCTGACAATTTAGGTTCAGAGATTACCTTCAATTTGAACAGGGCCATGCAAACCTAATTTGCCCTTCGGTACAAAAGGTGAGACAAAATAAGGAGAATTTCCAGCCAATCTCCAAACCTCACAGTTACAGACTCAAAAAGTTTATAGTTTCTGATGCACAATGTTGTTTTCCAACCCTTGCAGATGCCTTTTCCAGAAGTTAATTACTTCTTTCAGTTGTACGGATTTGTAGGCTGAGACATGCCCCGGGTGATTGACTTTGCGCCTTTATAAATATCCTAAGTTTCGGACCTTTTAAGGAACTTGTGGTTCTGTTTCTTGCAAACAAAGATTTGTTGCGATTAGAATGAACATTATGAAGGCCGATATCTTCCGTATGGTTCTGATGATTGACGCAAGATTTGTTTTAGCTACTTTAATGTGAACATGGAGTTGAAGGACCTTGTCAGATTTTGAGCTTCTAAAGGGTTCAGTAGATGTTAGACTCTTAACTTTTTCCCCTGCTCTTGTTCTGCTTGCTTCGTTTGTGGAAGTTTATTTCCTGGTAGTGTATGTCCAGGGGTTCTGTTGTTCCTCTCCTTGCACCTCCTTTGTTTTGTGTATCTTTTTTAGTTCCCCCCTACAATCTATCACCTATTGGATAGTTGTTGCAGAAGCAGCAACAGCAAATTGTAATTCTGACGCAACTTGCTTGCCTAATTGCTTTTCGTTGCGTTTGTAACTTTGTATGCATCAAATCAGTGAGTGTTGAATTTGATATAAAAGATAGTAAAGTTCCATTCAGTGATCTTGATATCTACTTATTCCGTCCGGAATTATCTGCAACATATAATATTTTGGAATGCCCGGGAAACTAGTCACATTTATAAAATAGTACTCCATCCCAAAATTAACTTCCCTTTTTTTTTGAGGAGAAATAAACTTTTACTTTGTTTTCCGTGGCTGACATTGTTGTGAGTAACAAATGCCAAAGCGAAAAATTATTTTGGGGTGTAATAAACTGTACTTGTCTTTTCAAGAGAAGTGGAGTATACAAGCTAAACTTTGAATATAAGGTTAAGACTCAATGTGACAACTAAATCTGGATGGAGGGAGTATGTTCTAGTCAATGTTTTCTTTATGTTTGTCTCGTTTGGTTTGCTATGTTTCTTTCTCCTTCATCCTTGTTTCCTCTCTCTTCTAAGATATTTCATTGTGCATTTTCTGATTAATAGCATATGTGAATTACAGGTAGATGCTGTTCAGGCTTGTGGAGGTCAGAAGACTGCTGATGGTTATCGATTTAGAACAGGGGGAGGTATATTATGGAATATACTCAAAGCACGGGACCTAAATGCTTTCAAGGAGATAATGAAGAAAGGGAAGGACTTTGAGGTGTGTATTTATTATTCCTTTTATATTATGTTCCAGGTATGTTAGTGACTCTAAAAAATGTGTATTCTTTACCACCTATCTAGTTTCTTGAAAGCTTGTAGCTGTTAATACTTGTCCATTTCTATGTTCATTCATGTTTCTATGAACAATGACTTTAGTTGGAGCAATTTGTATATATCATAAAAGTCAGTTATTTGATTTTTGTCATCTATACTAAATAATTACCATGGGACCTCTTATGAGACTCCTGCGGTTGTGTATTCAGAGAGTTTGTTTATCATTTGACCTAAGATTGATTGGTTATGCATTGATGATTGTGCTATACTTCACGACAATTAAGAAACAAAGGAGTTTAGGGAGCCATTTTGATTTAGTCAATTCATTTAGTCCATGATAATTTGAACTAAACAGTTTCAATTAGCTTTTCTGAACTATAGATCTTATCTAAAAAAAGATCTTACACTGCTAAACACCAGTGGGCCTTTAAATTTTGAAACAATTGCTTTCGCAAAAGGCAAATGGTTCAATTGTCCAATTAGGAGGAAAGAAAAGTAACCTTTTTGTATTGACTTGAAGCACATGGCGACACTTGTTAGATATCTGTCTGTTTTATTGTTTATATCACACTTTTAACCAGCTTCGATGGAAACGCATAATTAAAATCATTATAAAGCTTGGTAGGAGTCCTTTACCAGGGGCTTTAGATATGCTTCTGGATTTGATACGGTTTGTTGAAAAGTATTCTTGTAGCACCCTATCTCACATATGCCTGTGTTGCTTTTCAACTTTTGTGTAAGCTAAATACCTATTTTCTGCTATACCTAATTTAGATTTGTTGTCAAACACCAAAAGCTTCTCAATGAAGCTTGTGAACTGCAGATGTAGGGTAGTTTATCTAGATTTCTAGCTGAGAGAGTTTCTTTTAACATATTTTCACCTTGGAAATAGAATGGACCAGATCAATAACCAATTTTTCTTTATTTATTTTGCGAAGTTGCTGAAAATCAATGCATTTCTACTTAAGAGGGTCCTTAGAAACAGGGTCTCTGTAGTGCAAGGGGTAATTTAACATACATTTGACCACTCTTTCGTCAGATGTATGTTAAATTATCCCCTGCACTACCGAGACCCTGTTTCTATAGACCCTTAAGTAGAAATGCAATGATATTCAGCAACTTCATAAAATAAGCAAAGAAAAGTTGTTTATTGGGCATGTAGAGTTTGAGCCGCGTGTGAGGCACTTGGGTGGTGATAGTCCTAATGAAGTAAAGTGCTCAAGACCAAGTCTCCCTCCCCCCTACTTCTCAATCTCTCGTTTCTTATAACAGGGAGAAGTAAAAAAGGAAAAGAAGAATTAGTTAAAACGGCGTGGACTGTACGTACTACTGTAGTGTATCCTGCTCCATGGGCAGGCTGACCTGTCCAGCCTTCTAGTTGTCTATTTTTAGTAGAGTTTGTGTGACATCGATTTAATGATGCCTTGCTCTCTTAAAACTTGCATTTCTGATCTTGTAGTTACTGTGTCTCTATTTGGCCAGAAACAATTTAGGCGACCAAGTGTGCAAGCTCCAAAGAAGAGCAACAATGCACCTCAAAGTGGTACTGATGCCAGCATCTGCAAGACTTCAGCTAACGTTTCGGATGATGATTTTGAGATCGATAATCCAGTAGAAGATCAACCAGTTCTGGACAGCACTGAAGAGAAACGAAGATCTGTTCGTGATAGGTTGAGGGTGCCAGTTTCATACGAAGATCTGGTTGGTGAGGAACCACCTAAAGAACAATTGACCTGAGTGAATGTATATATTTTTGTTGAGCACTGGTGACCTATGCATCATAAATTTGTTTTCATGGTGGTTAATTTAACCTCACTGGTCTTGCAGTAGATTGGGAGTAGTCAGATCTGCTATTTGTGATAAGAGAACAGGCACTTGTGTCTATTTTGGAGAAGGGTAATATAGATTATTTGAGGCTATCAACTTGTTTTGTTACCACTGAGATGTTTTCTTTGCTCAGTAGTTCCTTCTCTTTCCACACAAGGCTGTTTAGTTTGAGCCTTTGTTGAACCTAGCTTTGTGTTTAAGTTTGTTTGTTTATTACCCTCAAAGGGGGGAAAAAAAAAGGTTTGTTTGTTTATTCAACAAAGTTCTTAAGTTAAAGAACATAACTGAATCCTCAGAATGTTTGGGCTAAAGCATATCTAAGTAATGTTGTTTACGTGTAGGAGGTAATGTGTTAGCATGCCATAAGTTGAAGATTTAACTTGTAAATGGTTTATTATGTTCTAGCCAAAAAAAACTATACAATGCTTTTTAACTCTTTATAGACACTGATACAAGTTACATTCTTTTTTGGTTCGTCCTAATACTTCACACTCTTTTTTGATCGTCTTATTACAAGTTACATTCAATTATACAAATGTGCACGATTAATGGTTCCACACACACTAACACATTACTTTCTGCACTTCTGCTTGGTTTGACTGTGAAACAGGCTTCAAAACTACATCTCCGTTCATGAAAAAGCTTTAACCTGAATTTTTTTGCTAGTTTTCTTTTTTAGCCAAGGGTCACACCGTAGCACTCTATTGCATAATCTCTCTTAAACTTTTAACGCAATATATTCAATTTATATATACATTATATGTGCATCACACCAAGTGATACGTCTCATTCTAAGCATTTCTTAACCTTTCAACTCAAAGCAAAGGCAGATATCTTCATCTTTGTCACTTACGAGCAACCTTGACCACCAACTTTTGTCAGCGCTCTGGTTCTGACTTCTGATTAGTAGGAAGCAGATAGAAAAGCTCAAGTGATAAGAGGCAGTAGATTATCTTCTCTGTCCTGCAAGAATAGGCAGACAACGGTACAGTCATCAACCTTTGCATTGGGGAACTTGCATTTCCATGCTGCAAGAGCTTCATCTACTACTGCCTTTGCTGCTGTCTCTTTGCTCTTTGCTGCCCACACAGTGGACACGACTTCTTCGTTGCTCAGAACATCCCACACCTGAATTTGCATAGGAAAAACCATCAAGACAATAGATTAATAGATTATAACATTGAAGCTATTAAACTTCATAACAAATGGAAACATGATATTTCATTCTTTGCCATCAGTCGCCAGATTAGACTTTGTCATCCTCATATGTTAAACATCCTACCCATTGAAGCCTCCATTTGGCTGGACAGCAATTTATGTTTCATTATAGCACTTCCATTGAGCAACAAAAATATTCTTATTTGTACAAAAGTGAATCATTGCGGAATATAAAGAGGAGGGGGGGGGGAGATCATCAAAGAGTGCTGAACTTACCCCATCAGTAGCGAGCACAAGAAAGTGGTCTTCGGAGGTTAAGCGGTGATGAGAGACATCCGGAGTCACAATGATCCCATGGCTCTTCATGTCAAAGTCTCCAAAAGCTCGAGACATGGCAAGGCCTGGGATGTCTTCATCAGGTAACCACACTCGCTGGATGTGGGGCTCGTGCTCAAGTGCAAACACCCGTCCATTAGATTTCTTAATCCGGTCAGTTTCAGCTACACAGAAGGAAAATTATAATAGAAGTTACTAACACATAAGAATATAAGAATTAGGGACACTCACTCAAAAAAAAAAAAAAAAAAAGAATTCGGGACACAGCAAAAAACAGATAGCCTAAAGGGCAAAAATAGTGGGATTATGGCGAAATTTTTTAGGGATATTTCTAGGATATCTTTTCCATCTGCCAGCTACTCAAACGTGACAATTTATGATTGGTTCAGACTATGAATGACATGGTAATTCTGGAACCGGAAATGAAAATTAATGCATGAAAACAGGTGAAAGATCAGCACAGAGACGATGGAGAAGTTTGCTCACCAGGTACACCCGGCTTCAGATCAACTGTCAGCTGAGTAGCTTTGACTCCATCATCAGTTAGAGTTCCCATGATAGCCCTGGAGTCTCCTAGATTGGCAATAACAAGGTCTTCACCCTGTTGAAGAGATCCGGTTAAAATTCACACACAAAATCTTTTCCTCTGAATATTAACTTATGACAACTATGCTAATCGTTTTAGTTTACCTGTTGGATGATGACCACAGCAGTAGTTCCACTGAAAGAACAGTCTACATTGTCAAGCAGCTTTATTTCCTTGTCTATTGCTTTGAAAGCACTAACACAAGCCTCTTGCCATTCCATAAATCTCTTTTGATTTAACAGTAATGATGGTAACTGGTTTCTCACCACCCTGCTCACTATATGCCCGTTGCTTCCGTGCCCATCAAAAACTCCACAGAGAGCACCATCTACCAATCCATATCCCTGATAGTGTAAATCTCTCAAGTTAGCCAAAAATATCTAACAAAAGGCTGATAATATTACTCTCTAAACCTTGTCTTAAGTAGCAAAATCAATATTTCCAAGTCTAGTTTTTTTCTTTTCAAAATCAGTAAACAAAGCCTTGTCAGAAATCTACAGCAAGCTTTCTATATACAGCAGAATCTAAAGTCAGTGTAAGGAACCTATGAGAATCACTACTAAAGCCATTGGTAGCATTTCACCAATAGTCCAACCCTTCATTTCATTGTCATAATCACTGAACAGACATTTTCCAATATTTTACAGTAAATATATTAACACTTCAAAACTTAGATGCCTCCTAATCTAGACGATTAGTCTTTCTAAGGAACAAACCTGATAGAGCAGAGCAGCATCTTGGTTTGCACCTTTGGCACCTTGCTGAGAGTACACGGAACCAACCTTAAGAGTTCCATGGCCTACTGCCGCTCGAATGTGCAAAGCATTTTCGGGGCAATCATAGTCATTCTGTTGAATATCAGAAGATACTGTACAGGATGTGCAGTTACCCATTTCTTAGATACTGGTATCTCTTAATTTCAACTTGAATATTCAATAGCTTGGATGTAAGTTTTTTCTACTAGGGACCCTCCAAAGGAACATAATATATACGAGATGAAGGTAACATACATGTACGGGCACTGACGTGTCCGTATAAAATAATCATGCAACGGACAAAACCACTTCCTGGGAGTTGAAAACCATAAATTGGTTCAATGATTGTCATTAAAGAATGGTTATGTATTATTCTGGATGACCCCTAGATCCTTGTTAAAGGGCATATGAGGTGTCACCGTATAGGATTGGAATCTTCATTGATAATTAAGTATGTGAGAAGAGTCCGCTTCCGAGTTGTTTTGGTTTCCAAATGAGAAATGGTCATCAGGGACCTTCCACCAAGAAAAAAGGGAAATTAAATAAAAGAGTTGGTTTACCTTGATGCTCAAGCTCGACATAAAAGACAAAAGGTTTGTGCTTTTTGTAAGGCTTTGGCGTAGTTTGCTCTCTAGACAGTATCCTTATGGGTGGCTACTTGATTACCCGTAAAACCTTGATATAGTTGATTATTTGTTGTGAACTGCACAAAACAGGAAGGAATATGAATAAATTTGCATGACTTTGTATGAATCAAACGACTGGCAGGATCTAGATAGGCATAATGTACGCAACCTTACCCTTATGCGTAGAATTTACAAATTTTTGAACGGTGGAGATTTCAGCAAACAGAAATTAAACACGGCCTAAACACGGTATTGTTGTGGAAGTAATAATTTCATATTAAATTCTTACAAGAACTCCAAGTACATATGAGTGGCCCAAATTCAATTTAGCATAATTTCAAAGAGAGTGCAAGGAATCTTACATGTATGTTCCACAATTGAACAAGTTCTAAATAAAAATGGAAGAAGATGCAAACTGCAAAAGTTTAAAAGGACATTACAATATTTTATGAGAAGTTTGCAGATTCCAAGGTCAGAGGCAGTGAGTGGTGGGACCCAACAATTACAAGTGTCAAATGAACAGGTGAAGAAAACAACAACAAGTACTTATCAAAGAATACAATCAGAGATTCTGAATTGGAGCTTTGAATTAGTTTCCAGATCCCTCATCATAGTAATTTGCTTTCTATAATACAGTTGACTTTGGATACCTATTTAAAAATATGACAGGTCCTTATCCAACAAGCTTGGGTTGGTTAACAAGTATGATATGTCATTGGCTAGTGAATTGGAGACTTATGGAGAGGAGAGAACCCTTCAAGTAGTAAGCAGCTGAGGAAATAATGAAACTGGTTTTGCAAGTCCAGCAGGCCAAAACAAAGAGATGACGCAAGCTTATTGCTCTCAAAGTCCAAACATGATAATATATCTAAATACGTACACTGCAAGAACTAGGAATTGGAAATAGCTCCACAAAAAAATGTATATTATTGAGAGACTTTCTGAAGTTATAAACAGGTACAGATACATGTACCAGTAATCTATGAAGAACAGGATCAGGCCACTGATTAGATTCAACACACTGATCACAAATCAAACATAATTTGATAAGAACCTACAGTTCCTACACACACATGACAACTTATTTCACCTTAAGAGCAATAAGTTATGTTAAGCAAAAAAGATATCATGTCAAAAGGAATTTCTGTATCAACCTAAAAGTAGATGCAAATTAGCTCTATTTGCAACATTCTACGACTAAATTGCTGTTACTCCATATACGCACAGACATTGTGAAAGGTCGTATCACATGTGAGTTTCTGACATGTGTTAGAAATGGAGAAATTGAAAACAAGCCCCATTTTCACAGCCTATCCAAAGGTATACAGACATGAATATATGCATGTAGACACCAAAATTGTGTCAAACGATAAGCCTGAAAAGATATTATTATTCTTGAATTGGGGGTCTGCAGTTCTGCTACATTCAACAAAAAGCTTCTAAGCCATTGAGGGTTGGGTCTGCAGTTCTGCTACATTCAACAAAAAGCTTCTAAGCCATTGAATCTAAACATATCCCCGCTCCCTTGAAGAATGAAGTCAAAAGATGCAATCCACGGAGTTATCAATAAAAATTCGATTGTTCCATATTTTCTTGTCTCTTATTTACGGTTTGACATTTTTTGGTTAATGCATTCTTGAGTCTTTCTTTTTTGCGCTCTATGTCCCATGTCGGTTTCCGTGCAATATAGCTCGATATAATTTATCTTTAACAAGCCAATCAGCAAAATTGGAAAAATCATCAGCATGATAATTCTTTAATGAAAAACTTTAACTTTCCATGAAGAGGCAATACCTATTGAAAAATTCTCATTTTCACATTACTTGGTTAAGGTGTCACCACTTCTCAGGACAACAATAAACAAGTATCTCAGTCACTTTCAAAATGATCTCAGACCATTGATCAAATGTTAGAAGTCATCAAGTGGAGGGCAAAAGAAACAGGTGGAAAATACAAAAAAAGAAGAAGGCAAAGAGGAAGTAACAGATCAGCAAGATGAAAAGGTGATCATTCCACAATGGCCATAGCTAAGTCAAAGTTTAGGGAAGAGAAATTCATTTAATGGAATAATAGAGTCGTACAGGTATATGTAGGAAAAATGATCAACAGAAGTACTTATAAACAAAAATAGACAGACAGACCAAATTGGTGACCACGAGCAGAACAACCTAATGGTCTATTCCATCAATGGTTATTCAAATTGCATATCAAATGGAAAGGTTATCAGGGAGTTGACTTAAACATCACATACGTTCAGGAGAAATCACCTAATTATATAATCTTCCCATAGCATAATTTCCTCAACCTCAAAAACTATTAAATCACTAGTCCCCCCACCCACCCACCCACCCACCCTTTGAGCATTGCAAGTCCTAGAATTATTCAAGTTTCCATATGAAAATGAGAATCCAGATAACATAAAACCCTATCCATATCGTACTTCCATCTGGATAAAAATTTCAAAGACAAAATCATTCCGACAATAAAAAAAAATATCAAAGTAATCATGGAGGGTGTTGTGATAGATTAGTTATGCGGGGCATGCCTCGAACATGCATATGAAGGTAGAAGTATTTGAACATATACATGATTGATTCCTATGCATCGTTTAATGAATAACAAGATAAATTAGAGTACATTTGAACGTCCCCATACCTCAAATGGAGGTGGCATTACACTTCTCCACCATGTGTGGCAACAGGTACAATCAAGTTTATTATTATACCTCGAGAACTCATATATATGCATCAATTCTCTATACTACAATAAATGCAACTCACTATAGTTGAAGCAAGTTATAATCTTGGGTATCGCTCAAAGAATAGGCAATAGATAGACTTGCCAACCGCAAAATTATAGACATACAGTTGAAATCACTGTTACAAGCTATGGAACATGGGTAGTAACTCGTAAGACATCAAATGAATTGACCAATTGAACAACATCCTGTTGCAGTACTAACAGGATGTTAGGATCACTACTGAGTTACGAACCATGTATTCCTATGGTAGACCGATGGAAAGTAACAGGGTTGGTTCCTGCTTCTACATCATAATGTCCATCGATCCTCTTTGTCAGTCTATTGAGAAGTAGCAATTTAATACTTGGACACAAGTGATCTCACAGACTCACACACAATATTTTCGTTGTCATATGGATCATTAAAATACTACCCTTTTTCTTGCCACTAAACAAGAGCAGAAGTGGCTGCGGTCCAACTAGGCCTGGATATATGTTACATACATGCTCTCCTATATATACATATAGGCCTAAAACTAATTTTCCAAGCTAACTTCAGCTATGTCCAAATGTTTGAACTTCCTGTTAGAGTTTTAATATGCCAAAAGACCAAAGTCAGACAGGAGAAGGAGAATCATAATGTCAGTTTATGCTAGCCAGTCCAAAATATTTGTATTTTCCTTAAGGTAGGCAAGGTGCTCAAACATTAGTCTTGGATTGGTCCACTTAAATCAGAATGCTATTACCAACTTCTATCTTTTTCTGGATTGGTAAGAAGGCCCCATATGGCCCCATGGCCCCCAATCATCTTGATCAAGTGGGCAGTTTGGATTGGAATGAATCCTCAACCCCAGCAACAAACCAAGATGGACAATGAAGCCCAATGTTGTAGTCCAGGCATCCAGCTCACATCCTTAAGGCATGGCTGGAACCTCGGGAGTGCACCTGGCAGCTCGACGAACAGCCAGTGAGGCGATCATGCATTCAGCACAGAAACCCACCAATTGTCGCGTTTGGAGAGGTCAAGATATACGCGGCTTCCCCCCTAGCCTAACACACCCCCAAACCCACCTCCCTTGAGAGTTCAGACAATGAGACAATACACTGTATTCTAAACACCTCCCAACAAGTAACAACCAGTCCACAAATCCCAGAAACAAAATCACTAAAATAAGCCAGAATAATTACTTTCAGCATCACAATCACAGATACCCATATAATGAAAACATTCTCAGAATAAGCAATTCATGGACAAATAACAACATAAAGTAAATACTGATTATTTTACTTAAGGAGGGAGGGGGTTTAACAGACATACCTATAAATAATGTCTTATGTTGCCATTCAAATGCTCTCCAAACCATCTCCACCAACCAATTCTTCACTATCACTTGCCAGAAATCGTACCCACTTTGCAAATTTGCTAACTTTTCCCAAATTTGCTAACTTCTCCCAAATTTGGTCATTTCTTTGAGCTTATCAATCAAACCCAATTGATTATTTTGGGTTTTTCCCACTCTCTCTTCAAGAATTCAGGTGACCGAAATGAAAGAAATTTTAAAAGAGGAAAGTACAATTCTTTGTGTTTCATTGCATCATTTGTCAAACCCCAAATTCGAGACTGTTGTTCAAAGGATTTCTCAGTTTCTCAGTCTCTCTGGAGTGCTGTTTTCCACTTTCGAGTCCTCCATCAGTCCATTGTCAATTGTTCAAGGAGTAGTGACTTCAACAATGGCCCAGCCCAATTGCCAGATAGTCTGGATTTCTGCCCTCTCCACTCTTTTCTGAATGGGCTAGCCCATACCCTCCAATTTGCTTTACAACGAAAATTTATAAGGGCCTCCCTAAGCCTCCAACCTCATGTATGGATGACAGTGGGGCGGGTATAGATGAGTTTCGCAATACATCAGCATTAGTTGGGGCGGAGAGAGGAGAGTGTTAGGTGGGGATGGAGCGGGAATGGTTTGAGTTGTTCCTCAATTAGATACCCGCCTCATACCCACCTAAAAAAAAAGTATAAAAATTCTAAATATAAAATTTATTGACACAATTTGTTCAAATGTATCTTAATTTGTTGTTTGTAATAATGACACAAATTGCATGGTTTTTGGGTTTGTTGGTAAAATATATTGTAGTTGCTTTATGCGGGTATCATGTGGATTTAAGACGGGTACCAGGTGGATTTAAGGCGGGTATTAGATGGGTATCGATACCCGCTGGGTAATTGGGAGGGTGTGGTTTCCATCTCATATCCACTGTGGTGGGATGATTTTGAAAATTTTACCCATGGTGGGAATGGGGCGGGTGGCGGATTGACCGTAGTTAGGTGGGTATGGATATGTATATACCTATATCCACCTCCGCCTTGCCCCGTTGTCATCCCTAATCTCATGGAAAACTGAAGTCCAAACTCAACCAAATCGAATCTTGAATTACTCTTATTATTACAAATTAGTGTGCATACTCGTGCGATGCACATCATGTTTCAGTTCTTTTTGTTTTTTTTTTAATTCAATGTTTTCTGATGGGTTGCGTTGCTTGTAACTTTGTTGTAATAATTTTCTTTTTCTTTTTTGGTTCTAATTTTGTGATTAACTGGTAAATAAAACTAAAACAACACCAAGACGAGATTTGGAGAGGTTCATCCGCCGCCTAACTCTTAATTTGTTTAGAGCAAATATTAAAACGTTGGGGGAGGGATGCCCTCAAGTCCTGGTAATAGTCATTCGCTGGCCATGTATTAGCCTTTGACCCAAAAAAAAAAGTTATTCATTGGCTTGTGGTGCCTCTATAAAAGTTAGAGGTATCTAGCCCTAAATGACATTGTTTGTTGCATTATAGTTCTACTTATTATGATTATTGATAAGTCATACTGTAAACTTTGATCTATATTTGATGGATTTTTTTGTTGAAAACTACCTTCGTTTTTACACTTTTTGTGGGAAACTACCTTAGTTTTTTAAATTTGTGGGGAACTACCTTCATTCCATTTTTTTTTTGTGAAAGACTACCAATTGACGGAAAAACACTAACGGAGTTAACTTTAGTCACCTTTTGACTTTTATTGACCCTTTTGCCCCTCAATTCCCCGTGCCTATCACGTGTGCCCTCTGTTTTCCCCTTCCCCAATTTAATTTTCCTAATCTTCTTTCTTCATTCCCTCATCTTTCACATTCATCACCATTCACCACCACCATTATCACCTTCACTAGCTTCACCAAACCTGTTGAAAATTAATGAAACCAAAGATTCGATTAATCCTTTTTTTCAACAAAAACCTAAAAATCCCAAGTTTGTTCTTCAAACTATTAACCGATCAATTTTGGAAAAATTCACGATTCTCATTCAACCGATCAACATTACCACCATGAACACAAAATTACTTGATGTCATATGTCAGTAATCTCCAAAGCCCCATTTCGATCGACATTTTGGCCCATTTTCTAAAATGCCTTTAATTGACAAATCATAACTTTTCAGGATCTGGGTACCTCTTAATCACCACCATGGACGCAACTTCAAACTCTTCAGTAGCTTCTGGGATGAAATTTAGGAAAAAGGGTATGTGAATAAATCAAAGAGGGCGTGAATAGTCGTTTTCTTCATGTTATACTTACTTTTTGGTATTAATTAGGTTATCTATACCCTAATAAAGGATAAGAGGATTGTAAACAGTTTAGTTGACCCCATTTAAGGAGAAGGAATTAAGTAATATTAATTTATTTTAATCCATAACAAGATTCCAATCTCTACATTTGTTCTCTCTTATTTTTGTTTGATTTGGAATCTGAATCTGGAACCAAATCGACTAAGTAAGGCACAATTTTTTTGTGATATTTCACAATAAAGAATGTCAATATTATAAGCTCTGTGTAACGATCAGGACTGAACAAATATGATTTTGTTTTCTACAAGTTGTTTATGGTCCAACAATGGTGGATTAAGGCAGAAAAAGAGATGAGAGAGCAGAGAGAAATGGCACAATAGAGAAGATAGAGAAAGTGAGATAAGAAATGAAAAGGGGGGAGGGGAAATTAGAGTCAAGGCGATCAAAGAGAGGAAAAAGAATTTCAGTACAGTCAACATACTTAAGTGAAGGGCTTTAAGGTCTTTTACTAGCAAAGTTAACCCTGTTAGACGAAATTCTGTCATTTGGTAGTCTTTGACAAAAAAAAAATGGAATGAAGGTAGTTCCACCCAAATTTAAGAAACTAAGATAGGTTACCAAAAAAAGTCCAAAAACAAAGGTAGTTTTCAACAAAAAATTGAGTGCTTAGTAAATGATTATTGACCTTTTATTAACAAACTTGATAATACTCTGTTATAAAGTTCTTCAACCAAAGATTATCATAGTAGACAATGGATCGAAAGGAACTAAGTACATCAAAAATTTATTGAAACAAACTCTGGGTGGCCCATGTTCCATGTCCAAATGTCAAGCGAGCGCAATGTTCCATGTCTCAGCGCCAATGTCCCATGTCCTAAGTCCCAAACCCCGTGTCTCATGAGTGAAATCGGAGTTCGGGGACCCGGATGACTATCCCGAGTCACTAGAAGTCCTCTAGGGTGACGATAGACCCCCTGGAGAAGTTTGGGCAAAAACAGTAACCGAGCTCCGGGAAGCCGAAAATCAAAGGCTATAAACCACTTTTTTGGGCCTCCTAGAGGTCTCGGAAACGAAGGTGGATATTTTCGCACCACATCGCACAGGACACCCTTAGGGAACATAAGAGGCCCCCGGGGTTCGTTATCGGATCCTTGATAGGCTTATAAGGGCTTTTTTACGGGAGACCAATGTAAGGGTCGGAACACCGAATACATGGGTGATATCAATGTTCGGGGATCCAGATAACCCTCCCGGGGCACCAGAAGTCCTCTAGGGCCATGATAAACCTCTTGAAAAAGTTTGGGCAAAATTGACACCCGGGCCCCTGGAAGCCGAAAACAAAGGCTATTTCCCGGAGGCCCCGAAACAAAGGTGGATATTTTGGCACCACATCGCACGAAACACCCCTAGGGGACATGGGAGGTCCTCAATGTCGCTTGTTGAGCAATTGAGTTTTGAAGATGACAAACTTATTTAATTATAAAGTGATGCTACTTAATTTGTGTGTTAGTGTTTCAGGAATTTATTTATGCAAGAGTTTGCTAGATAAAGATCAAGAAGAAGACACAAGTTATTCTCATGTTCTCTAGGTTATTTATTTATTTCTTAGAGTTCATGTTAAAACTTTGCAATAATTAATACGTGCAATTTATAATTATTGGGCAACTGTAATCTACACATGAGATAGTATGAGAGAGAACGTTTCTTGAATCCTTAGTATCCAAAGGAACGTTTCTATATTCATACACATTTACACGTCTGATGTAGAAGTAATTTTAAGTGGAGTAACTTAAAATTATTTCTTCATTATTTGTTAAATGATTTTGGTTTAAAAGAGTTTTTAACCTAGCCGACATTTTAATCAGTAAAGATTTTATCAAAAATCTATTTGTTCTTATATTTGGCTACATGGTTTTTAACTAGGAAGAAAATACTTTCTATGAAGATATTTATTTTATTTTCTTCATAAAAACTGATTTTGATATATATGCTTTATATGATAAAGATATTTATTCTTCTTTATGAAAATCTTGTTTACCAAGTAAAGGAAAAAGAGATTTGGTTTCCTAGTTGCAAATAGGTTTCCTAGTTGCTTTTTACTTTTTGGTTATGCGTATAAAAAGAAGTTGAAACCTAAATCAGTTTTACGCCTCTCCTTGCACCGAACGTTATATTATCTTGAGAGAGTGTTGATCACAAACGTTTATACATTATAGAGAACGTTGCCTAATAGCTATAAGTTTCACAGTGTTTATTCATTGCAAAGCTATAGAACTATTATTGTACCTTTCCACTTATTGAAGTTCCTCAAGGTAACATTGTTCGTTGATTACAACAGCTAGAGTTAGTTGTTTAGAGATTGGCTTGGGTGAGTTCCTGAGTGCATTTGGCTTGGAAGAGTTTCTAAGTGCGTTTGGCTTGGACGAGTGTTCAAGTGCGTGGGTTGAGTTAGAGTTAACTTGATCGAGTTGTACTATTCTCTTAATAAAAGAAGTAGTCTTTAAAGTCCTTCGGGCCGTGGTTTTTTATCCTTTGTGAGTTACAAAGGGTTTTCCACGTAAATCGTGAGTGCTTTAATTCTAGTTCTTTTCAGCTGTTTTAAATTCCGCAAATCTGGGGTAACACAATTCACCCCCCCTTGTGTTCCTTGTGCTACTAACATCGCTTATCCGATCCCTGATAGGCGTGGAAGGGCGTTTTTACGGGTGACACAACCGCAAGTGCACGGTGTATGTTGAAGTAATAATCAAGTTCGTACCACGGAGACTCGTTGATAAAGTACTAAATATCCCTAAATTATAGGCTATCTAAACCGATTAAAGAGTAGTTGAGTAAATTGGTTAACCTAAGTAAACTAATTGATGAAAGCAAATAAAGATGTGAAACGATAATAAAGGCAACTCTAGGATAGAAATCACCACTAATCATGCACCTTGAAAGTCAATTAGTCCCAAATAACTCCCAAACTTAAATAACAAACCACTTGACAATTAGCAAAGGCATCACAAACACCTTCTTTTGAAGGGATGTGATTTACCCAAACACAAACCAAGAGTCCTATTTCTAGGGTCCTAATTAGGCATGAGTTATATTAAATTAAGCTAATTATATTGTCACAAAGGAAATAATCCACTTTCGTGGTATTAACTCTCAAGCATCAATAGTCAAGCAACCACTATCATCAAACACATTTCCATGCTTAACAATATGCATAAATAAGATAAAAAGTGGATCAAGCAATTTATCAAACACTTGGTGAGCAAATGCTTAACATTGATAGAAATTTGATGATAAACTTGGGGAAAGGGGCAAACCAACAATCAAGAGCATGGATTAGGGCTACCTAATCCTAGAACTAATTAAACTACTCACTAATCATGGTATTAAGCGAAATAAACTTCATAATAACAATACCCATTAACATTCAACAACAAATATTAGAAGTTGCCAAGTATTTATAGAAAGAGAGAGGAGAAAGAAAACTTACAACCAATATTCAAGATTAAAGAGAAGATTTCCACTAATTAACAATGTTTAACACCCACTAATTACTCTAAACTCACTATTTGAGGAACTCTAATGAAAATCCTAGAAAAGTTAAGCTAAGGATCGGATCAGATCCTAGGGTCTCGTACAAAATGGGGTATTTATAGTCCAAGGGTCGCGTGCGCGAGGAGGCACCAAACTGGGCGAAAAACGGCCAAAATAGCCAAAAATGGCCTTGGCCGTTTTTCACCCAGCCAGGCCGTTTTTCACCTACAGCAAGCGTTGGAAAGCTTGCTGAGGTGAAACGGGGGTTTTTCTTCCCCCGTTTTTCTCATAGTTTGGCCGTTTTTTCCTTATGATGCATTTTAAGCAGTCTTACACTTGGAGTTAGCAAAAACTTAAAACACAAAAGTTGTAGTTCTGTTTGTTAGCTTCCCACAGCACTTTGAATCACTTGATTTGGAGTTCATATGATGAGGTTATGGCCAAAATACTGAAGCACTGTTGAAACTTCGTCATTGGTTCTTCTCGCTCCCACCATTACTCCTCTAGGAAGCCCAAAATACCTATAAAAACATGCAAACACACACCAAGCAAAGAAAAACATAATCTAAAAAATATGGGGTAAAATCACTACACTAAATGCAAGTAACATCCTAAAAATTACCTAAAACCAATGCAAATGTACCCTAAAAACATTCACAAATACTTGTGCATCAACGGGACATTAGTGTAATAGTTGGAACACCAAAGGCATGGGTGATATCAAAGTTCGGGGATACGGATGACCCTCCCGAGGCACCGAGGGTCCTCTAGGATCATGATAGACCCCCCGAAAAAGTTTGGGCAAAAATGACACTTGGGCCCGGGAAGCCGAAAATGAAGGCTATAACCCACAGTTTTTGGTTTTCCGGGAGGCCTCGAAACAAAGTTGAATATTTTTGCACCACATCGCATGGAACAACCCTAGGGTACATGGAAGGCCCTTGGGGTCGCTTATCTGATCCCTGATAGGCTTGGAAGGGCGTTTTACGGTACACTGGTGTAAGAGTCGGAACACCGAAGGCATGGGTAATACCGAAGTTCGGGAATTCGGATGACTCTCCCAAGGAACCGAGGGTCCTCTAGGGTCATGGTAGACCTCCCCCTCCGGAAAAGTTTGGGCAAAAATGACACTCGAGCTCCGGGAAGCTGAGAATGAAGGCTATAGTCCATGTTTTTTGAACTTCCGGGAGGCCCCGAGATGAATGTGGATATTTTCGCCCCACATCGTACGGGACACCCTTAAGGAATATGGGAGGCCCCTGGGGTAAGTTATCGGATCCTTGGTAGGCTTGAAGGGCCTCCTCTTACTTGACATTGGAGGCTAATCCACGGTTTTTGGGTATCGACCATGGCTCCCCACCACCTTGTGCTGTCAAGTCTACCCCAAGCCTCTCTAACTAGGTCTCATAAATTTTTTCCATTTTTTTGAAGTGATTTCAAATTTTTTTTGATATTTTTTCTATTTTTCAGCGTATGTTTTTAGTTAAAAATTACATTAAATAGATACAATCCGTAAAAAAAAAAAATCCATAACTTGAAAATTTTAAGGTGAAACTTTTGAAAAATAATTCTTCAAATTCTCAAAAGCCTTGTATGAAAGTTATGCACTGGGTATGTCTACTACTGTTAGAACCACTAAATCTTATAAGACTCTTTAGTGGGTAGTTGCTTGATAGAGGACTTGTGGGCGAAGGGAGGCAAGCGACGCGACATGAAGCTCCTACCATTATGAAAGTTATGAACTAGGCATGTCTACTCCATGATTTTTTTGGTACCGAACATCGCTCCCCACCAACCCGTGCCACCAAACCTACCCCCAAGCCCCCTCTACTATATTGTGAGGTCTCATAATTTTTTTCAATTTTTTTGAAGCTATTTCTAATTTGTTTTTTGATATTTTTTCTATTTTTCAGCATAACCTTTTAATTAAAAATTAAATTAAATAGTTTTAAACTTTCAAGTTGGTAAATAACTGTTCAAAGTAAACAATGTAAAACAATATACGGTTCTGAGCTTAATGAAGTTGGAGGGGTTATCTTACAAAGAGAGGAGGTGTAGATACCAAATGCCTATTAGTAATCGCAAAGAGAAATACGAAGAACCTTACCATAATGGGGATTGGTTGTACACGATGCCGGAAAGATGGCGGATGACGGCGACGAGGTTCAGATACGAACATTGAACATATGAGAAGGTAGGAGATGAATTGGTGGTGTGTGGTCCCATCATCTATTCATGAGAGAGGAATTAGCTTTTTTTTTTTTTTTTTTTTGGCTCATCAATATGTGAGAGAAATTAGATACTACTCAATTTTTTGGATTTGTAACGTCTGAAAACTTGTGAGAATGAAGGAAAGGGGATGAAGGAATCATTAAACTCCATTATATTTTTGTAACGTCTGATTGTTGCTACTTTCTTTCTTTTTTCTTTCTTTTTTTTAGTGACAATGAGTCACATGACACGTTATGAGTAAATTGAAACGTCATTCGGCAATTCAGCGACTGATGTGGCGAGCTCTGGTTTAATCATTGCGTTTTAATCTAATTATATAGATGTAGTCATATAGATGAGTCATACGATATGTCATGAATAAATTGACACGTCATTCGGCAATTTAGTGGTTGATGTGGGGAGCTCTAGTTTAATCATTGCGTTTAAATCTAATTATTTAGATGACTAAGGCCCAGTTCTCTTCACTTTCTTTTTACTGAATTTATCTGCACAATACTGGACTCAACTGAAATATACTGAACTAAACTTATTTTTACTGAATCTACAATTATAAAGAGTAAAATTGTATTTCGATTTACCCAACTGAACTGAATTTTTCTGAACGGGACTTCTTTTTACTGAATTGAACTAAATTTTTTTTAAAGTGAACTGAAATTTACTTAATACGGAGTACTTTAAGGACAAGTTGAAGAGAACATGCTCTAAATTTTGGTTACATGTGCAGGAACTAAAAACTCATATGAGTATGAGTTTCTAGTTCTCACATTGTCACAAAAAGTGTTGGAGAATTTCCAAGACGTATGTTTAGTGTGTGAATCTGGATTTATTACTATATTTGGTGAAAACCACTTGAAAAGTTACACCTTTTGTTCAGTACCCCCTGAAAAATTGCTATTTGTTCAGTACCACCTATAATGTTATAAACGCCGTGGAAGTCACACCTTAAGTGAAATTCCGACCAAATCCAAAAATTTTCTGACCATTTTACCCTCACGTGACTTTTAAGTGATTTGACCAAATAATTAAATAAATAAAAAATAAAAAATAAAAAATATAAATATAAATAACTAAAGCTAAACTAAAAGCAACTAAAACAAATGAGCAGCATTAATGGCGACATCTTCGTGCTACTCCCTCACCCCCAGATCTCTCGCTCTCTCCATCTTCGTGCGCTCTCTCTCTCTCTCTCTCTCTCTCTCTCTCAAGCTCGTCATTAATGGCGACAAGAACTTAGCGAAGCCATGGCCGCGATGAAGTTTCCGTGCGCTCTCTCTCTCTCTCTCTCTCAAGCTCGTACCCATCTCCATCTCTCTCTCAAGCTCTGAAGATCGTCATTAATGGCGACAAGAACTCAGCGAAGCCAATGGATCTTCACTTGCACTAGCCTCAATGTAGTTCGGTTGCTTAGTTTCCTATGAATATAATTTCAATCCCAACTCAGAATTTCACCTCAAATACTTTGATTAAAGTCCAAAACAAATGCTCCAAACAAGTAATACTAATTAGGCACCTCTATCACATTCACACGTTGCTGCGAATCGGCCATTTGTGCAGCAAACTTCCTATAAACATAGAAAAACCAAATCCAACATACATCAAACCCAATTGCACACCATAGTAATTTCAGATGCAACTAAATTGGCAAAAGCAAGGAACTTACCTAGTAACAGGCTGGTGACCGGGCATTGGTGGAAGTTTATCAGATTCTGCATCTTTTCTAATTTCCACAAGAATCAAAAAGACAAAGAATGAAAACCCATTTACAAAAAAGGGATCAAGACACAATGCCAATTGCTAAAACCCTAAAAAATTATATATGAAGGTTCAAGAAATTATTACTCAAAGGTGGCTCTTTTATTGATAGCAGGTAGATGGTAAGGAGGAACTCCAATAATGTTCCGATTAATATCCCTCAATGCCCTCCGATTGTGCCCAATTGGTGCCATTACTTTCCCACTTCTTGCTTGCAAACCTCCTTCATTGATTCAATCAAAATTCAAAAAATTAAACGAAAAACAGATAAAACCCAATTCTCAAATTGGAACAGGGGAGGAGAAAGAGCGAATGGAAAACAGGGGAAGAGAGAGAGAGAGAGCGCTGAGCGAGAGAATGGGAAGAAATTTTTTGGTCAAATTAGTTTAGTTAGTTAGTTTAATTAATTAGTTTAGTTAGTTTAATTTAATTAATTATTTGGTCAAATTAATTATAAGTCACGGGTTAGACACGTGAGGGTAAAATGGTCAGAAATTTTTTGGATTTGGTCGGAATTTCACTTAAGGTGTGACTCACACGGCGTTTGTGACATTAAATGTGGTACTGAACAAATAGCAACTTTTCAGGGGGTACTGAACAAAACGTGTAACTTTTCAGGTGGTTTTCACCAAATTGCGCATTTATTTATAAATATATTTTATTTCATTAGACACAATGGTTTAACTATGACTATTAGTAAATAGACATGTTTGTAGGTATGATGCTTCATGTTTTATACAAAGTGTAACACACTTAACTCGCAACCTTCTTAGTGTCATAATATCGTTATTACACGACATTGTTAAGAACATAACTTTAATATATTTCAAACCCAGTTTTGTTTATTAATTCCGTTCGACAAAGGGGCAAACCAAGTATTTAGAAAAACAATTTGAGTGTGCCTTAAAGTTGTTTAAGCCATTAAAAATATTGTTACAAAAAAAAAAAAATTAAAAATATTCCCCAACAAAAAGTTGCATTTTCTTTTCTTCTCAATTTTAGGTGGTATCATTTGAGAATCTTTGGAATCACGTAGATCAAATTTTGCTCAAGTTTAAGAGGATTATGCACCACATCGCCATACCATTATCCCAAAATTAAAGAAGACTAACACACATATCATTGGATTTGGGTGGAGCCAATAACAGAGGAATGACAGGGTAGTAGAAATTCTCTCATCGATTACAATATCAACTCCAACATTAACAAAAGTAATTACAACGTATAAGAGGAACAACAAACGGAGACAAAACAATTGTATCAGAGCTGAATTCTAGCCAAAGACAACTTGGCTTGTCTTATAGAAATTGTTTACAGGAAAACAAAAGCCTCATCTCATCAACTAATTGTAACTATGCCTGGCTGCATAACTTAATCTGAAGTTAATTGCCAAAATTGATTACACTTGGATGCTCATAGCATAGCATTCAACGTGCACTTATCCAAAGATCTATCCATATATCATTTGGATAGTTGAAAGCAATTTGCGGATGTCGGTTATCTTGGTAAGTCTTACGAGGATTACACATGAGACTTGTCGAAATCCGTCTGCATCAACTTGTGTGCCTCCTTTAAACCAAACTGACTTGGGCAACCCAAGCCCAGAACTCCCTCCTCATCAACTAATTGTAACAGAGAAAGTGGGCATCCATTAAAAGAAAAACATATTTCATGTCAATGAAAAGATTCTGGAGATATGAATTGTTCCATCAACTATGATGTTCTGGCCATAATGTCACATAGGGGATTAGATGTACACATCCGACATTAATTTCATATAAACTATAAAGTTAGGTGACCTTAGGCTCTGGTGGGTTCGGTTGAAAGCTCTTCTTTGGTCAAATTTCTAACAAAGAACTTTTAAATTGAGAACAGTATTTTATTGTTCCTACACAGATTATTGTAATTGGTCTAAAACAAATCTCAATGCATTTCTTGTATGAAATCAAGAACACACCCTTACCCTAAGGAGTTGAAATGAGATGAAGAGTGAGAGGATTTTCATCTTCCCATCTTCTAAAACGGAAAACACATCATGTAACCTACAGTCTACTATTCTTGCGCTATGAAATACACCTGAGTAAATTAGAATACTTTCCATTTGATTGGAAGGCTTAGACTAGCACACTACTTGGACAACAACAAAGAAAAACAAGAATATCATCTGTTTTACACTATATTCAAGCTCTATATCATCACTGAATTCTGGAAAATCACAAGTCGAAACATGATTAAAGCCATTCCTTTAAACAACCTGGATAAACAATCTACACATCTTCCCTACAAACTCATATGGCTCCATATAATATACAACAGACAAAACTAGAACAAGAAGGCTAATCTTGAATTGCTCATTATATGCAAAAGAATAAACATAAATTCTGACACTATTTCGCGTTTTTTTGTAGTGTAAGAGCCAAACAACGTACCTGACAAACAACAGCAGCATCTTGATTAACACCTTTGCCGCCTTGGCGAGTATGAACAGAACCACATTTTATAAAGTTTATTAATTCTATAATCACGGATACAAGTTACATTTTTTTTGCTCGTCCTAATACAAATAACAATCTACTTTTGCTCATATACAAAGACACACGAATAATGGCACCACACACACACACACACACACACACACTATGGTGTTCAGCTTAGTTCGTCTGTGAAACAAGCTTCAAAACTACGTTCATTTTCGTTTGTTCATGAAAAAGCTTTAACCAAACTTTTTTGCTAGTTGTTTGTGGTGTATTGAATTGCTCACAGCCAAGGGTCACACCGCTTCACTCTATTGCATAATCTCTCTTAACCTTTTAACACACTATATTCAATATATACATTATATGTGCATCACATCAACTGATACGTCTCATTCTAAGCATCAGTTAACCTTTCAACTCAAAGCAAAGGAAGATATAATCTTCATCTTTGTCTCTTACGAGCAACCTCGACCACCAACTTTCGTTAGTGCTCAGCTGCTCGTTATGAGTAAGCTAGGCAGCATCCAAAGGCGAAAATAATGCGCTGGTTGTGATTAGTAAGGAGCAGATAGAAGAGCTCAAATGGTAAGAGGCAATAGATTATCTTCTCTCTCCTGCAGGAATAGGCAGACAACTGTACAGTCATCAACCTTCGCATTGGGGAACTTGCATTCCCATGCTGCGAGAGCTTCATCTACTACGGCCTTTGCTGCTGTCTCTTTGCTATTTGCTGACCACACAATGGACACGACTTCTTCGTTGCTCAGAACATCCCACACCTGAATTTGCATAGAAAAACCATCAAGACAATAGAATTAACATTAAAGCTATTAAACTTCATAATTATCAAAAAAAAAAAAAAAAATGCTATTAAACTTCATTACAAATGGAAACACGATATTTCATTCCTTCCCATCAGTGGCCAGATTAGACACTGTCATCCTCAGTATATTAAAGGAATGTTCTTTTCAACTGGTTTCCAGTTTTGCCCAGTTTTCTCCAGTTTTGCCCAGTTTTCACAAGTTACCAGTTACAAAATACAGTTTCCCCCCCGTTTGACCCGGTTTTGCCCGGTTTAATTTTTTAACATATTAAACATAATAATTAAATATACAATATATTTAATCAAAATATAAAAATAAATATATTCATTGACTATAATAATAATAATAATAATAATAATAATAATAATTAATAGTTTTATTAGTGTACTTTTATTATTATCATTATTATTAATATTTTTATTGTTATTATTATTGTTATGTAAATGTTATTATTCATATATTTATTGTTATTTTTAATGTTTTTATTATTATTTTTATTGTTGTTATTATTATTTATTATTATTATTATTTATTATTACTATTTATTATTATTATTAAGAAAAAAGTCAAATATACAAAACTTTTAGTTTTCCCCAGTTTGACCCAGTTTCTCCCAGTTTTCACCAGTTTCTCCCAGTTAGACTTCCCAGTTTTCAACAGTTTTGCCCAGTTTTCACCAATTTCTCCCAGATACCAGTTGAAAAGAACGAGCACTAAACATCCTACCCATTGAAACCTCCATTTGGCTGGACAGCAATTTATTTTTCATTGTAGTACTTCCATTGAGCAACAATTATTCAAAATATGTTTATGTGTACAAAAGTGGATCCCTGTGGACTACAAGAGGGGGGGGGGGAGGAAGTAGATCATCAAAGAGTGCTGAACTTACCCCATCAGTAGCGAGCACAAGAAAGTGGTCTTCGGAGGTTAAGCGGTGATGAGAGACAATGGGAGTCACAATGATCCCATGGCTCTTCATGTCAAAGTCTCCAAAAGCGCGAGACATGGCAAGGCCTGGGATGTCCTTATTAGGTAACCACACTCGCTGGATGTGGGGCTGTTGCTCAAGTGCATACACCCGTCCATTAGATTCCTTAATCCGGTCAGTTTCAGCTGCACAGGAGGAAAATATAATAAAAGTAATTAGCATATAAAAATTTGAGAAACAGCAAGAAATAGATAACTTAAAGGAATAGTGGGATTATAGCAAGATTTTGCCAGTCCGAGAACTACATGCCATCCATAGTCAATCAATAATGCAACACACATTGGATGTTCCCAACAGAGTTGATCTTATAGAGGATATCTTTTCCATCTGCCGGTCGAGACTACGAATGACATGGTAATTCTGAACCATGACTCGAAATAATCAAATGCATTAAAGAAATAGGTGAAAAGATCAGCACAGAGATGACAGAGAAGTTTGCTCACCAGGTACACCCGGCTTGAGATCAACTGTCAGCTGAGTAGCTTTGATTCTGTCATCAGTTAGTGTTCCCATGACAGCCCTGGAGTCTCCAAGATTGGCAATAACAAGGTCTTCACCCTGTTGGAGATCCAGTTAATATTCTGACACAATCTTTCGGAAAATTAACTTATGACAATTATGCTAGGGGTTTTAGTTTACCTGTTGGATGACGACCACAGCAGTAGTTCCACTGAAAGAACAGTCTACATTCTCAAGCAGCTTTATTTCCTTGTCTATTGTTTTGAAACCACTAACACAAGCCTCTTGCCATTCCATAAATTTCTTTTGATTTAATAGTAATGATGGCAACTGATTTCTCACCACCCTGCTCACTATATGCCCATTGCTTCCGTGCCCATCAAAAACTCCACAGAGAGCACCATCTACCAATCCATATCCCTGATAGTGTAAATATCTCAAGTTAGCCAAAAAGATCTAACAAAAAGCTAATAATATTACTCTCTGAACCTTGTTTTAAGTAGCAAAATCAACATTTCCAAGTCTTATTTCTTTTCAAAATCACTAAACAAACCCTTGTCAGAAATTTACAGCAAGCTTTTTATATACAGTAGAATCTACGATCAGTGTAAAAAACCTATGAGAATTATTAGTAAAACCATTAGTAGCGTTTCAACAATATTCCAACCCTTCTTTTCATTGTCAAAATCATTGAACAAAGGTTTTCCAATTTGTTACAGTAAATATAAATAAAGTAACACCTCAAAACTTAGATCATGCTCTGCAAACCTGATAGAGAAGAGCAGCATCTTGGTTTTCCTCTTTGGCACCTTGCTGAGAGTGCACTGAACCAACCATGAGAGTTGCATGGCCTACTGCTGCTCGAATGTGCAACGCATTTTCGGAGCAACCATAATCATTCTGTTGAATATCAGAAGATCCTGTACAGGATGTGCAGTTCCCCATTTCTTAGATACCAGTATCTCTTAACTTCGACTTGAATATTCGATAGCTTGAAAGGAAGTTTTCTCTAGTAGGGACCTTCCAAGGGACATTTTATATTGGAAATGAAGGTAACATACATGTACCGGCACTGACGTGTCCCCATATAAAACAAACATGCAACGGACAAAATTGCTTCCTAGCAGTTGAAAACCACAAATTGGTTCAATGATTCTCAATAAAGAATGGTTATTATGTATTATTCTGGATGACCCCTAGATCCTTGTTAAAGAGCATATGAGGTCTCACCGTATAGGATTGGTATCTTCATTGATAATTAAGTATGTGAGAAGAGTCCACTTCCGCATTATTTTGGCTTCCAAATGAGAAATGGTCATCAGGGACCTTCCACCAAGAACAAAGGGAAAGTAATAAAAAGAGTTGGTTTACCTTGATGCTCAAGTTCAACATAAAAGATAAAAGGTTTCTGCTTTCCGTAAGCCTTTGGCTTAGTTTGCTTTCTAGACAGTATATATCCTTATGGATGGCTACTTGATTACCCGTAAAACCTTGAAATAATTGATTATTTGTTGTGAACTGCACCAAACAGGAACATGAACAAATAAAAGCATGACTTAGGCCCTGTTCTTTTCGTCGTTTCCATGCTGCATTCCGTTCCAATCCGTTCCGTTCCGCGCCGCATTCTGTACTTCATTTTGTCTCACATATTTTTGAATTATCCGCACCGCGCCGTTTCGTTCCGTTCTTCACCGTCCCGCACCATTCCGTTGAAGAGAACAGGGCCTTAGTATGAATCAAACGACTGGCAGGATCTAGATAGGCAAAATGTACGCAACCTAGGCAAAATGTACGCCAAACAGGAACATGAACAAATAAAAGCATGACTTAGTATGAATCAAACGACTGGCAGGATCTAGATAGGCAAAATGTATGCAACCTAGGCAAAATGTACGCCAAACAGGAACATGAACAAATAAAAGCATGACTTAGTATGAATCAAACAACTGGCAGGATCTAGATAGGCAAAATGTACGCAACCTCAACAACCACCCAGTAACAATCCTGCCGAGGGCGGAGTCTGGGGAGGTCCAGATCTACGCAACCTTACCCCCTTATGTCGTACAATTTGCAAAATATTTGCAAGAACGTTTGAGAATTTCAGCAAACACAAATTAAACACGTCTAAAACATGATATCTTGTTGTGGAAGTATAATTTCATATTAAATTCTTAAAAGATTTTCAAGTACATTTGGGTGGCCCAAATTCAAATTAGCATAATTCCAAAGAGAGAGCAAGGAACCTAACATGAATATCCCACAATTGAACAAGTTCTGGATAAAATTGGACGAGAGATGCAAACTGCAAAAAAACTAAAGGACATTTCAATATATTTATGATAAGTTTGCAGATTCCAAGAAAAGAGGCAGTGAGTGGTGGGGCCCAAAATCAGAAGTGCCAAATGAAGAGTAGTATATACTGTATCAAAGAATACAATAACAGAGATTCTGAACTGAAGCTTTGAATTAATTTCCAGATCCCTCATCATACTAATTTTGCTTTCTATAATATGGCTGACTTTGGATACCTAATTTAAAATATGATGGGTCCTTATCCAACAAGCTTGGGTTGTTTAACGAGTATGATGTGTCATTGCTAGTGCATTTGAGACTTTATGGAGAGGAGAGAACCCTTCAAGGCTTAAAGTAGTATGCAGCTGCTCTCGTACTTTGGAGGATATTCATCGGCCATCTCTCCTACATAATCTTATGATTATGACTCAGAGAAATATTTGAAACTGCGTTGCAAGTTTAGCAGGCCAATACAAAGAGATGACGCAAATTTATTGCTCTCAAACTCCAAACACGATCATATTCTTAAACTCCGTACATTGCAAGAACTAGGTACAAATCCATGTACCAGTAATCTATGAAGAACAGCACCAGGTCACTGAATATATTCAATACACTGATCACAAATCAAACATAATTTGATAAGAACCTACAGGTCCTACACATACATGACAAGTTATATTACCTTAAGCGCAATATGTTATATTAAGCATAAAAGATACAATGTCAAAAGGGATTTCCATGTCAACCTAAAACTTGATACAAATTAGCTCTATTTGCAACATTGTCCGACTAAATTGCTGTTCCCCCATATAAACTGCTTGGTATTTTTGATGCACGGACATTGCAAAAGTTTGTATCAAGCGTGTCTGTTTCTGACATGTGTTACAAACGGAGGAAATGAAAACATGTCTCATTTTCACAGCCTATTCTCTCATTTTCACAGCCTATTCAAAGGAGTATAGACATGAAAATATGCATGTAGACACCAAAATTGTGTCAGACAATGAGTGCCGAATAGATATTATTAAATCCTTAAATAGGGGTAATTATCACAATGAGAATTGATAATTATATTTCAGGATATGAATATCTTTAATTCCAAAAATGTAAAGAATCCATAAGCTATCCAGGTTACTTCAATAACTTTTTCTATCTCCTATAGAGAGATCATCCTAGTGTTGAATTAGACTCGATGGAAACGTTCCACAAGGCAAAGCCACTATCACTTCCCTACCACAAAATAGTTGGTTTGTGGTTTGGGAATAAGTCGACAAGACCCTCGTTCTATTAGACTCAAGAAAAATCTTCTAAGCCATTGAATCTAAACATATCCCCGCTCCCTTGAAAAATGAAATCAAGAATTCTCAAAATTTGTTACCCACAAAGATTTACTAAAAGTTCTCTAGTTCCATATGTTCTAGCCTCTAGTTGCAAGTTTGCAACTTTGAAATTTCTTGGTTTACAATGCAATCTAGCGTTTTTCGTTTCGGCGATCTATGTCCCATGTCAGTTTCCGTGCAATATTACTCGGTATAATCTATCTTTAACAAGCCAATCAGCAAAATTGGAAACATCATCAGCATGATAATGTTTTAATGAAAAACTTTAACTTTGCATGAAGAGGCATACCTAATGAAAACTTCTCATATTCACATTACCTGGTTAAGGTGTCAGCAATTCTCATGACAACAATAAACAAGCATCTCAGTCACTTTCAAAATGATCTCAGGCCATAGATCAAATAGTAGCAGTCATCAAGTGGAGGGTAAAAGAAACAGATGCAAAATACAAAAAAGAAGAAAGCAAAGAGGAAGCAATAGATCAGCAAGATGAAAAGGTGATCATTCGACAATGACCATAGCTAAGTCAAAGTTCAGGGGAAGAATAATTCATTTAATGGAATAATAGAGTCGTTTAGGTATATTCAGGCGAAATGATCAACACAAGTACTTATAAACAAAAATAGACAGACAGACAGACGAAATGGATAACCACGAGCAGAACAGCCTAATGGTATATTCCATCAATGAGTGTTCAAATTACATATCAAATGGAAAGGTTATTAGGTAGTTGACTTGAACATCCCATACTTTCAGGAGAAAATCACCTGATACTAAATAATCTTCCCATAGACTAACTTCCAAAACCTCAAATAAATTATAATTACTAGCCCCCCCCCCCCAACACCCTCAGGAATTCTTTTGATAGCAGTATAGCACAGCTGGTTCTATGCTTCCATTTGAAAATATCATTTATCTTTTTTTTAGATAAGGAAAAATTTTATTAATCAAATGTTTAAGAATACAAAAAAGGAGGACAAGGCATCCTCATAATCAAAACAAAAGTATCTGCGAATCTCGCCAATGGCTCTGAATTAGAGGAACACCCTTAAAGGCCCCCGCCGCCTTTGCCCAAAGGGAAGCCAAATAAACTACATGGACTCAAACATAGTCAATGGTCCCAAAAAAATTACCATTTATCAAGAAGGAGTGTGATAGATTAATTATGACTTATGAGGGACATGCTGCAAACATGCATATAAATCTGAAGCTAGTGGTATTTGAACATGAGCAAGTCTTGTGTGAGACCAACTCACGGAAAAATAGGGTCACTATTTAGAAATATAGGGGTCACTTATCATGAGTTGTGACCCTTGTTCCACTAAAAAGTGACCCTCGTCTTACCAAAAGTTACAGTAAGACCGTCTTAAACAAGTTTTTGTGTTTGAAGTCTTCGAACATATATAAGATTGATGCAAGTTATAATTCTGGGTGGCACTCAAAGAAAACACAATATATAGCCTTGCCAACCACAAATTATAGAGATACAGTAAGGAATGATTGTTACATGCTATAAAACATGGTAGGAAGACATCAAATCAATTGACCATTTTAACATCTTGTTGCAGAACTAACAAGATCACCTATGAATTAAGAACCATGTGCTTCTATGGTAAATATATGGAAAGTAATGGCCATGATTCCTGCTTCTACATTACAACGTCCATCAATCATACTCGTCTTTGTCAGTCTTTGAGAAAGGAGGTGACTCACAAAATTAGTAGCAATTTGAGTTCTAATAGTTGGAGAGAAGTACCAAAAAAGATTAACCTCACTCGCAATATTTTCGTTGTCAATGGATCATTAATATACTAACATTATCTTGCTAGTATACTAGTATACAATATCAGAAGTAGCTGCGGCCCCAACTATGTCGGGTATATATGTTACATACAAGCTCCCTTATATAAACTAGGCTAAAAGCTAATTTCCCATACTTGAACTTAAGCTAAGTCCAAATGTTAGAAATTTCTGGTAGACCCATGATATGCCAAAAGACCAAAGCCAAACAGGAGAAGGAGAATCACAATGTTTGTTTATGCTACCCAGTCCAAACCGTAGCTTACATAGTATATTTCTCAAGGCAAGATGCTCAAACATCAGCTTTGAATTGATCCATTCAAATCAGAATCCTGCTATTAATAATTGTTTTCTTCTTTTTTTTCCAGATTGGTAGGCAGGCCCCGTATGGCCCGACCAACAACAAACCAAGCTGGACCATGAAGCCCAATGTTGTAGTCCAGATCAACCCTCTTCACAATAAGGTTTGGCTGAAACCTAGGGAGTGCACCTGGCACCTCGACGAACAATCAGTGAGGTGGTCATGCAAGGAACACCTAATCAGAAACCCACCACTGGTCGGGTTTGGAGAGGTCAAGATATACGCGGCTTCCCCCTTAGTCTAACACACACACACACCCAACCCCACCTCCCTTCAGAGTTCAGACAATGAAACAATACACTGTATTCTAAACACCTCCCAAGTCCCAACTAGTGACAAGACTGACAACCACAAATCCTAGAAACAAAATCACTAAAATAAGCCAGAATAATTACTTTAAGCATCACAATCACAAATACCCATATAGTGAAAACATTCTCAGAATAAGCAATTCATGGACAAATAACCAGATAAAATAAACATTGATTATTTTATTTAGGGAAGGGGGTAAGGAGGGTTTAACTTACATACCCATAATGTCTCATGTTCCATTCAAATGTTCTCCAAACCATCTCCCACCAACCAATTCTTCACCATCCCTTGCTAGAATTCGTACCCACTTTGCAAATTTGCTAACTTTTCCCAAAATTGGCATCATTAACCCCTCTTTGACAGTCCTCATATCTTTCAGCTTATTAATCAAAAACCCAATTCATTATATTGAGTTTTCTCCACTCTCTCGTCAAGAATTCAAGTGACCAAATTGATTTTAAAGACATAATTGGACAAGAAAATACAAAGTCTTTGTGTTCCGTTTCCGAATCATTTTGTTAAACCCGAATTCTAGGGGTGTAATTCAAAGGGGTTTCTCTCTCTCTCTCTCTCCCCTGAAGGAGTGTTATTTCCCACTTTACAACCTTCCAACTTCCAAGGCTTCCATTGTTAAAAATTTTTATATGGACCTAAGTCTATCCAACTTGGATGGACCACACGATGGCAATTATGTAATTTAGCTTGTTTTGGGGGTTTTTAGTGTATCATCGCGTTTTCTCTCTCATATCTCCCTCTCCTCTGCCGGAAACCGCGCATTACACCCTACAACCACTCCGCCGTCCATCTGCCGGAAACCGCACCCCCTCCATTCCTTTCACTTTCTCTCTCCTCCCCCCTTTTGCAAGACCCGTATTGGCGGCGAATTTGATCGGATCTGTTGATTTAAGGTCCAATGTTTGGATGGTTTGACGATGGGGATGTGCGTGGTGTGGGTGGTGGGGTGGTTCGATGGTGGGGAACTGGGTTGCGTTAGCGTTGTGCGTGGTGGAGGTTCGATGGTTGGGGAACTGAAAATGCGAATCCGTGTGTTTGGCTTGGTGATGTGAAAATGGCGACCAAGTTTGATGGCTGATGATGATGATATTTCGTTCCTTTTTTTTTCTTTTATTTGTTTATTTTTCCTTTGTTTTGGTAGAGTAATTTTGTGACATTAGTTACTCAAAAAAATAATTAATTGTTTATTTTTGTTAAAATAGTTGATAAATTATGGACCTTTGATTATTAATATTTAACTTAAGTTCATAATAAATAGTCTAATAGTTGACAATAAGGTATCAATGTATGGTTCATTAAAAATAATCTAATAGTTCATAAGGTATAAATGTAATGTTCATTTAAAATAGTCTAATAGTTCATAAGGTATAAACGTAATGTTTATTTAAAATAGTCTAATAGTATGTAATGTATAAACGTAGTGTTCATTTAGAATAGCCTAATAGTTCATACGCTATACACGTAATGCTCATCAGAAATAGCTTAATTGTTCATAAGGTACATTTCTTTCGGGTCGGTCATTTCATTGTGTCCTTGTTTTTGGTCAATGTTAGCCTAATACTCCCTCTGTTTCGGAAAAATAATAACATTTGCTTTTTGAAGGTCAAATTTTACAAACTTTGACCATTGATTTCGGAAAAAATATAAGGATTTAAAATGTAAAAATACTATCGTTGGATTTGGTTTAAAGTAATACTTTCGAAAAATCTATTTTTTATAGTTTATGTATTCATATAAACACAAATATTCATGGTCAAAGTAGTGTATTGGAGACCGGGAAAAAGTAAATGTTACCATTTTTCAGAAACGGAGGGAGTAGTTCATAATATATAAATGTGGTGTTCATTTAAAGTAGCCTAGCTAATAGTTCAATGCTATAAAATAGACTAATAGTTTCATGATATATAAAAGTAATGTTCATTTAAAATAGCCTAATAGTTCATATGCAATAGACGTAGTGTTCATTTAAAATATACTAATAGTTCATAAGGTATGAACGTATTGTTCATTTAAAATATCCTAATAGTTCATAATGTATAAACGTAGTGTTCATTTAAAGTAGCCTAACTAATAGTTCAATGCTATAAACGTAATGTTCATTTAAAATAGACTAATAGTTCATTATATATAAACGTAATGTTCGTTAAAGTAGCCTAATAGTTCATATGCAATAAACATAGTGTTCATTTAAAATAAACTAATAGTTCATAAGGAATGAACGTATTGTTCATTTAAAATAGCCTAATTGTTCATAATGTATAAACGTAGTGTTCATATAAAGTAGCCTAGCTAATAGTTCAATGCTATAAACGTAATGTTCATTTAAAATAGACTAATAGTTCATAATATATAAACGTAATGTTCATTTAAAGTAGCCTAATAGTTCATCGTAGTGTTCATTTGAAATAGACTAATAGTTCATAAGGTATAAATGTAATGTTCATTTAAAACAGTCCAATAGTTCATAAGTATAAACGTAATGTTTATTTAAAAAAATCCTTATAGTACGTAATGTATAAACGTAGTGTTCATTTAGAATAGCCTAATAGTTCATACGCTATACACGTAGTGTTCATTTGAAATAGCCTAACTTATAGTTTAATGCTATAAACGTAGTGTTTATTTAAAATAGACTAATAGTTTCATAATATATAAAAGTAATGTTCATTTAAAGTAGCCTTATAGTTCATTTGCAATAAACGTAGTGTTCATTTAAAATAGACAAATAGTTCATAAGGTATGAACGTTTTGTTCATTTAAAATAACCTAACTGTTCATAATGTATAAACGTAGTGTTCATTTAAAGTAGCCTAGCTAATAGTTCATAAGCGATAAGCGTAAGGTTCATATAAAATAGACTAATAGTTCATACCTCGAATTACCAATTTGGTCCTTTAAGTGACCACGTCTGGACAATCAGGTCCTTTAAAAATTACTTGGGTTAGCTTAGTCCTAAAAAACGTTTTCTTATGCGGATTCCCCCTTAAAACCGGTATCTGAGGGAATCTCGGCTTTAATGTTTTTTTTAATGGTTTTCGTATTTTTGCTCTTTTTCTTCCTAATTACTTAATATTTTCCTAATTTCTTCCCATTTTATTTTTCCCTTGCCCTTTTATTTCCTTTTCCCCCTTATTTCCCTTGCCCCTATATTTCCCCAAGTGCCTTCTGTACAAACACCACCACATTTTTTGCTACAGTACAAAATACCACATACGAACCATGATTTCATCACAAAATAACCCCCAAATTCTACCCATAACCTACATCAATCCTATTGCCTTCAGTAGATAACAAATGCCAACAGCCACTAAAACCACAGTCACAAATTGCCATTTGCCAATCCCAACTGCAGCAATTGCCTTGTCTGTTTCCTTCTCATATTGAACACCACAGATCTCCTGCATACTTAAGCTAGCTTCCATTTTAGCTTCCTCCAGCTCATAAAATAAAGGGGAAAGGGAAATAAAGGGAAAAGGAAAAAAAAGAAATTAGGAAAACATTAAGTAATTAGGAAGAAAAAGAGCATAAATACGAAAACCATTAAAAAAGAACATTAAAGCCGAGATTTCCTCAGATGCCGTTTTTGAGGGGGAATCCGCACAAGAAAACATTTTTTAGGACTAAGTTGACCCAAGTGAGTTTTAAAGGATCTCATTGTATAGATGTGGTCACTTAAAGGACTAAATTGGTAATTCGAGAATAGTTCATAAGCGATAAGCGTAAGGTTCATTTAAAATAGTTTAATAGTTCATAAGCGATAAACGTAAGGTTCATTTGAAATATTTTTTAAAAATACATTGATAAATAAAATAAATAAATAAAATCTTAAAGGCATTTTAAAAAAAAAATACAAAACATAATAGAACCCATTAAAAAACGAAAAAAGAAGAAGAAGGAACAAGAAGTATAAGGGTGGGGGCCACGTACGTCACGTTGTCGTGTTCAGGTTTCAGTGAATTGGAAATGAGAACGGTCATATATTTTGAATTGGGCGGCCCGCTAAACAGACTTTTCTGGGGCAATGGAGCGCGGACTGGGCCACCAGCCAATTTGGCTGGACGCAAGTCCAGCCACTACGAATGGGTCTGGATTCCCCCTCTAATCGGAATGGGGCTGATCCATTAATTTTCTTCACAGCCCAATTTGTTTTTCTTTATGGCTTCAACACTGGCCAAGCCCAATTTCCAGCTAGTCTTGAAATAAGGACCTTCCTAAATCTTAACCCTCCATCCTCAAAAAAAATAATATGTCTTGTGTGGACTTAGTCCATCGTGGACCAAGTAAATTTGAGGGATGACTCCAGCTAAAGTTAGGGTGACTCCAAGTGAAGTAGGGGGTGGCTCCACTATTAGAGGAGTGGCTCCAGGTGAAGTATGGGGTGACCCCAAGTATAAATTTGAGTGGTGACTCCAGGTGAAGTAGGGAGTGACTCCACTATTAGAGGGGTAGCGTCAAGTATAAATTTGAGGGGTGGCTCAAGGTAAAGTAGGGGGTGGCTCCAGGTGAAATATGGGGTGGCTCCACTATTAGAGGGGTAACTTCAAGTGAAATATTGGTCCACCATAGACTAAGTTCACACAAGTTTTTGTGCAAGAAAAATAAAGTCATCAAAATTGACAGTAAACAGTCTGGACTTTAATCATCAAAATGTTTTAGAATTGGTCTTGAAAAATTTGCAAGAAACTACCTTATTAGCAAAACAGTTTGTGATATAGTACCTCATTTTAAAAAGGGTGTCAGTAACTACCTTTCACCCGTATTTTAGTTGCCGGGTCGTACACAAGCCTATTTTTCGGTCAAAACCTTTTGTAAATATCGGTTATACCTCCACGTGACTGTCGCGTGCCACTTAAACCATCCAAGAAAAGGCAAAAAAAAGTTCTAAAAAGCAAAGTTGTAGAAGAAATGCGGTTGAGTTTGATAGATCTAGAGGGGATGAATCAAATGAGTTGACTTCAAAAGAGGATGGTTTAAGCAGGGGTGGGGGTTTAAGTGGCATGACAGTCACGGGGGGTATAACCGGTATTTACAAAAAATTTGACCGGAAATTTGGCTTCGGTATGACCCAACAATCAAAACATGGGTAAAAGGTAGTTATAGACAATATTTTTTTAAATAAGGTACTATCTCACAAACTGTTTTGGTAATAAGGTAGTTTCTGGCAAATTTTCCTTAATTTTATATTTATTTTAAGGTACACATCTAGTTCAAAGAGGTTAGTGTATCCAATTGGGTACACATGAGTTACCGAGTATTCGAGTACCCATAAAGCATCAACTCTTTACAACTTAATTTTGTTGATATTTATTATGAATTTACTTGTTCCAAAAAAAGATTGACATTGAACTTTTTTACCGTCTTTAAGATAAAATTTTGACAGTGAATTATAAAAATTATAAAAATATGATTCAAAAGTAATAAAATTTTTACATCATGAAACTCTATATTTTTTAAATAAATTAATGATTAAAAATTGCAAATTTTGACTTTTAAATAGTAAGTATAATGTTTTTTTTTTGAAACGGAGGAGGTTTCTATTTTGTCAATTTTGGTTGAAAGTTGTTTGCCTTTTGGTGGTGGTACTGTTTTATTGTTAATGCATTCTACCTATTTTGTTTATTTTTAATGAAATTTGTTGATTCTACCTATTGTTTACCCCTCAATTATAAAAAACTAGATGTTATGTTTCAGATACTTATTATCATTTAATGTAAAGGATTTTCATATTTTAAGTGAGTACCTACTATGAGTTTCTAGTTCCTACATAAATGTTGGAGAAATTTCAAAATGTATGTGTAGTGTGTAAATTGATATTTTTTTTCATACATGTCTCTTTATAAAGGAGTCTTATTCCAATAGATACAATGATTTAATTATTGTTGTAAACAATGGATGTTAAAGAACTGTAAAACAAAACGTTATCGGAGAGTTGTATGAAGGCCACTGCCTTGAAAGTGAAATTCCGGCACGACGAAGGTGCAAATCGATGATGCGGATCACTCCCCAAGGTTAACACAATGAGTTCTCAAAGACGTGCACTCGTCGTTAAGAACTTGGAACTCATAGAATACAATTGCCAAGAAAAGGAGGAGATGAAATTTTTGGGGAGGAATTTTTTTTGGATGATTAAAACTAATTTGGACCAAATCAATTTAAAGAGTTAAGCAAAACCGTTTTGGAAAACTGAAAAGATTTTCGTAATAAAATCGGAGTAAATCAAGAAATAAATCGTTTTGTAACGTTTATAATTGATTGCGAATCAATTACTAAAGATTCTGATAACAAACAGATATGGTTTACAAAAACATTGAGAAAAGGCCCAAAAAGTTATAGTCCAAAGTAAAATGCCCGCCCACACCCACACCCGCGCTGCGCCCAGTCCGGACCGGACCGAGCAGACGACGCGCGTGTGTGGGCTTAGCCCACTCTCTCCGTAAAAGCCCATTCTTATTAGTTCAAACAAAAGGAAGTACACTTCAATATATAAACACAAGCTTAATTACTTCTCCCACCAATGTAGGACTCTTGAACTAAATAGCTTAAAACAGAGAGAGGGGGTGAAATAGAAAGTGGGCAGCCATTAAAGCATGGAGCTTCAACAATCCCCCACAAATGGCTTGCAGACTTTCAATTTTCAAAACAAATTTTCAATTCCGGGCAAAGGAAGGGTTGTATACTTAAGCGTCAATGTCTTTCGATTGAATTGACACATAGTGGAGTGAGGCAACAACTTTAGTCTAAGTAGTGAATTTCTCTTGAACTACTAGGACACAAGTTGAGACCCCCACAACGCATATTATACCTTTAATTTCTAAGAGTTCTGTGATAGCATCACAATAGTGCTTTTAGATGGCTATGCGCTCAGCTTGGGTCTCATGAGTGCTCTAGAGAGACGACCCAAGTCTCTCATAGGAGGCGACCCACCTCCACACTCAAGTAGGTGGTTCATCAAGTCTATCTAAACATAGACCACCCAAATAAAGGGATATAAAACCATTAAGAACTAATATAGTTCAACCTTCACAAATGGTATCCATCAAGTCTATTATTACAGATCACCCATAAGGGCTATGGAACCAATATAACGGTGAATCCATCAAGTCCGTCTCATTAGGACCACCCAATATAGGGCTATGGATTCATTAAGGTCAAGGCTCAACCTTCACACAAGCACTACCACAAGCCATAGGGATGGGAATGTAGTGCATATTGAGGATTAATATAGATTCGTTTGACCATAAATGGTATCCACCATATTTCCTCAATCCAAGGGCTTAAGCCCATCCCCCTTGACGTTTCAAGAACCATTTTCCTTGTAAGTCTTTTGGTGAGAGGATCTGCTAAGTTCCCCTCGAACTTCACATAATCCAAGAAAATTACACCATTCTTTAGTAATAATTTAACCGCACTATGTCTAATGCGGATATGTCTCCTCTTGCCATTGTACACGCTATTTTTAGCAACACCAATGACAGCCTGTGAGTCACAATGTAAGGAAACCGGTACAACTTGTTTTCCCCACAAAGGCAAGTCAACCAACAAGTTCCTCAACCACTCTGCTTCTTGACCTGCAAGCTCAAGAGCAATAAATTCAGCTTCCATAGTGGATCGTGCTGTACAAGTCTGCTTTGAAGACTTCCACGAGATAGAACCTGCCTCCACCAAGGGTAAAAATATAGCCACTAGTGGAACTTATTGCATCATTATCAGTTACCCAGTTTGCATCACAAAAACCTTCCAATACAACAGGAAATTTATTCAAATGCAAACATAAATTCATAGTACCTCTCAAGTACATGAGCAAACGATGAAGAGCATTCGAATGTTCATTACTTGGGTTGTGAGTGTAGCGACTTAGTCTAATCACAGCGTAGTGTAGACGCCAAAAAAACGCCTTCAGATTTCTCCGCAAAAGCCCGATGATGAAAGGAGTAATTTATAAACTTGAATGCTATTTTTGCTTTAATAGGTAAAATAAGGTCTCAGGTTTTTCCTCGATCACTCCTTAATTCCAGTTCCATTCAAAAGCCCCGTTCAAGAGCTTTTCAAAGACACCTCTCATGACTTTTTTCGACTCCCGGCCGCCAAGTTGCGAATCGGGGGTAGAACCGTCTTTTACAGGAAAAGGGTAAAACGGCCTTTTCATATTTTTCGGAACACTAAATTCCTCCGGAAAATTAAAATAGACTGGATGTCGTCATTATGACGACATCCAGCTGGCAGCTGACAGCCGTCAGCGGCTGTGGCCTGAGCCGCTAGCAGCGCTCACCTGAGCCGCTAGCGGCCCTCGCTAAGCTTTCAAGCCTGACTATTTTTCAGCCCAAAATCCAAATTTCGGCTCCCTTCACCCGTCCAACCCTGCTTTCTGCGCCTATAAATACAACCTTCCACCCTCAGTTTAAAACACATAGTCTACAATTGACAATCTCTATTCTCGGGAGTATTGACACCGAGCTTCCCCCTCTTTCTTCCAAACTTGAGATCTTGTCTTTACTATTTTTGTCAAATATAGCCTACAGCTCAGGTACTAACTCCTGAGGGCTCAAATTAAATTACTTGCCTAATTGTTTATTTTTATAGTAGTCATAATGTAGATATCATGCTAGTAAATGTCTTTTATTGCTTACTAAATATTGTCTTTCCAAGCATGTCTAGTCGTTGTAATGCTCAACTTGCCAATCGAATGCATGTCCAAACAATGGTTAAAAATAAATGTTGTGATGCTTGTGTTGAACCAATGAACAGTCTAAGTCTAGGTTGTTAATCCGGTTTGTGTGGGAATTATGTCATTAAATTATTAAGCAAACTTGAGTTAGTAGAGTCCGTCATAAAACGGGCGAGTTGGGTGCCAAACACCTTCCCACCTCGTACCTTCGCCCCGAACCCTTTATTCTTGGGTACTCATATGTTCTATATGAGCGGGAATCTTTCTAAAAACACGATCAGTTCACTTATCGCGCTATTGGGTTGTCCCTCCGGATTGTCCCTTCAGTTTGTCCCTTCGATAAAACGCCGATAGCAGAATTGTGACCTCTTTCATGGTTTTTATTCAATCCAAGTCTTTACAAAATCTTTTCTAACTCGATGGTCCCTTGAACTTATCTAAACCCCCAACTTACAAATTTTCTATAAGGACACACTCCGTGGAGCGATGGAAAATCCCGGGTCCTTACAGTGACGATTTCACTGGGGATTAATTTAAGAGGGTGAGACTCGAAAGTCAAGTTTGCTTAATTGTTTAATAACATGTTCCATATATTGCATCATTTGCATGTGCCTTGTCACAATCTTTTGACCCTTATCAACCCTCGAGGAAGTTTGTGTCGTAACTGGTAGACAACCCGTATATCTAAAGGAATATACAGTTGTCCTATCGTGCAAACCGACGCTTCCTCACCCACGACTCATCGACTCTTGTTGATGCAAAAGAATTACAATTATTGTGTCGACCATCCGCCGAACGGAAATTGTAATTTATCATGGTGACCCCACAGGAGCCAAAAGCCTCTAAACCCACATTCGTGCATTCGCTTGCTTGTGGTGCATGTGTCGTTATAATGCCCGTCTGATCACATGTTTGCCTGTAACTATGTCGTTATAATGCTTGCCTGAATGCATGAATACCGTGACTATGTGCCAACATGTACTTACGTGCTAGGAGTCTTTTCTTTTATTTTTAGCTAGTTCCTAATGCCCAAAAATAGTGCGAGAGTTCAATTCAATGAACACTCATCATTTTCCCAATGATACATTTTGTCGCAGTCATGGACAATTTTCTAGGATTTTTTTAGCAAAAAAAAAGAGTCAGTCACTCCAATTTTCCCTCTCCCATTTTTCTATTTCTTTATTTCTTTTTTTTTGATGTAATCCAGATTCGGTCAAAAAAAAACAAAAGCAAAAAAAAAAAAAAAAAAAAAAGTCGTAAAACAAAAAAAAAAAACGCCGAAATTTTTTTTTTTTGCGAAAAAAAAAAATGATGACCGAAATTCTTTTATTTTATTTTATCCCATTTTCCATTTTCTTTGAGTATAGAAAAATAAAAATAGGATAGTCCGTCTCTTTCTATTTTTCTTATTTTCATTCATTGACTTTATTTTCCTTTGATATTTGGGGAAATATTTGGGCATTTACGCTTAAGGATCTTTGTTTTAAGGACAATATGTTTTTTTTTTTATGTGTGTAGGTCTACATTTTTCTTAGGTAAGAGTCTCATGGTCTTTTCTTGTTTTTAAGTGCTCCGTGCTTTCTATTTAGGATAAGGGGTCCGAAAAAGAGAGGAAACCTCGAGAAAAGTTGGGCTCCGCCTTCGGCAAGGCTAGTTCGCCTACAACCGTCTACACCGCCAAGTTCCCGATTACCTCCATCTCAAACAACCTCACCGTCAATAAATTCACCATCACTACATACCTTCTTTTCCACACCCATCACTCCTCCAAACTTCGCGACGCCCAAGACTACTGACGAGAGACTGGATGAGCTCATGAGTGAGCTAGAAAGGGTGCAACTCAAGGTTGAAGACATAGAAAGGAAAAGAGAAGATGAAACAAGAATCCCCTCTGATTCTGACTCTGAGGAAGAAGGGCCGAGCGCCATGCTGGCTAAGATCAACTCTGTGCTCAAGAGTAGCGGCCTGATCTCCAACTACAGTGCCAATGTGGGAAAGTTTGACACTGAAATCAAAGGCAAGCTTCCGGCCAAATTCTCTATGCCTGAAGTGCCCACTTTCACCGGAGTCGACAACCCACAGGATCATCTAAAATCCTTTACCACTGCTATGGCTCTAAGAGGGATCAACAAGCAACTTTACGCCCACCTGTTTCCTCAAACTCTTGATACTCATGCCCAGTGATGGTTCTACACCTTAGATTTGGAAAACTACCCTACCTGGTCCGATTTTACCACAGTCTTCTTGGCTTGGTACAAGGATAGTTCTACCCTTCCCATCACTTTGAGGGAGCTTGAAATCACCACTCAAGAAAAGAACAAGGGATTCATTAAATTCCTCCTTCGATGGAAGTATAAGATAGCTGAAATGGTGGAAAGACCTTCTGAAGTTGAACAAATTAGGCATTTCATTAAGAACCTGCAACCGGCCTATAAAAACCATCTTCAATATCAAGCCATTGACTCATATCAGCGTCTTTATGACGTCGGCATCCTCATTGAAGATGATCTCAACAAAAACAAAGACTATGTCACCCCTAAGCCCTTCACTTATGGGAGAGACAAGAGGAAAACTGCTGGAGCCTCTTCTGGCGCTCAGGTTAACGAGGTAGCTGCTGTGAATACCTTTGCTGAAAGAAAGCCACCAAGAGAATTCACCCCTCTTGGTATGACCTTGTCACATGCTCTTGAAAGAATGATAAAAAATAATCTGCTGCAACCTATTGGTCCTACTCCAGAACCATCTATTAAGGGCCGTAAATGGAAAGAAGATGAGTACTGTAAGTACCATCAAGGAAAGGGGCACGACACTAATAATTGTTGGGCCCTCAAGCATGCCATCCAAGATAGAATCGAGAATGGCACCATACCTTTACCCAAACCTGGACAAGCACCCAGCAACTCCAGTAACCCTTTGGGCGCCATTTTACATATAAGTGTTGAAGATGTCTTGGGACTTAAGATCGCCGGAATATGGGACAACGACGAAGAAGATGTATGGGAAGTCCAAACCAGATCTCCCATAGGCGTGGCCCATTTGACACGTTCTGATCGTCATTATAGGCCACCCAACATCTATAATGACAGGGTTCAACCTCCAACTGAAGAAGAAGCTGAAGAAACTCCAGCCAAAGACAAAGAATCTCCCATTACAGGACAGATCAAAAGGATCAAAGCCGACATCTCCATTTGGCAACTCTTAGCCTCATCCTACGAACACCGGCAATCTATTTTGAAGGCCTTGTCAAAATTTTCGGTGTCACAAGATATGAGGCCTGACGAGCTAGTCAACTTCTTAGTAGGAGAAAAACCACAACTGATCATTACTTTTTCTGACAGTGAGCTACCTCCTGAGGGATCCTTACACAACAATGCCTTATACTTGACTATATTCGCTATGGGCAAGTATGTGCCTATGACCCTCGTGGATAATGGATACGCCGTGAATGTATGCCCACTGAGAACCGCAGCAAAATTGGGCATAGATATCAAGAATCTGGGGCACTCAGCACAAGGCTTACGCGCTTATGACAACTCCAGTCAAAAAGTCCTTGGCACCATAACCATAAATGTCACCTTAGGAGCCGTAGAGAAAATGGTCCAGTTTTATGTCATGGATATCTCAACCACTTTCAACTTGCTATTGGGACGACCTTGGCTCCATGGTCTAAATGCTATAGCCTCTACCCTTCACCAGAAAGTCAAGATGATGCTAGAAGGAGAAATTTTGGAAATCGAAGCCAATCCTATCAAAGCAACCATTGACAAGGCTCCTGTCTTGAAGATAGAACATGATAGTGAGGATATTAACCTTTGGGGATTCTCTCCCGAAGAAGTAACCCTTATAGAAGAAGACACCAAATCTTACACCTCCACTGGTTCTGAAGAGCTCGAAACGTACCCTCATGAAGAAATAGGAGAACCCGATAAGTTTGGAGAAATAAAAGAAACCATCGAAGGAATGTCTATCTATGTGGCACACCACTACAATGCAATTCGACAAATGAAGGAGAAAATCGCCTCGCTAGATAAACCCACAGAGTGCAACATTGTTTTGGCTAAAGGGGAAGCTTGTTTCGAGCAGGATGAGATGTTTAGCAAGATGGTCAAGTACGGGTACGCTCACTCGAGAAGGCCTACCCCTCAAAGGCTTCCAAGGGATGGAAATCCCTATCTCCGGTGCAAATATTGTGAAGTCAATGGGCATCATACCAACCAGTGCAAACGCCTAAAAAGGGTGATCACTTCCTTCATCGATCGAGGAACCATGTGGTCTCTTAGCACCTGGGCTATAAAAGGATGGCGTCGCTTCGACCAAAAACAGTACACTCAATTGAACGCCCCCATTGGAAATGTTATGAATGTCCTCATATGGAGAGGAGACCTTAAGCATGTGATTCCCACTGAAAACCTCTAAGAGATAAATAAGGATAAGGATTTCTACTACCGCTATCATCGAGTCTTCGGCCACTACACGGACGACTGCGTCCGCCTGAAGGATGATATACAGGAAATCATAAACAGCGGAGAAATTCCGCCACCTTTGAAAGAAGAAGATGATACCTATGGAGCTTGAAACTAGTTGGCCACAAGCAAGAGCTAGAGGAAGCGAGTCTGAGTCCCCAAGTTTGTCGAGTTAGGATCTTAGCTAAATCTTTAGGTTGAGTCTTGAACATGCAATGTTCCCCCCTTTTGTTTTCTTTCTAAGTCTAGTTTCTTTTTGACGGGAATTAGAGACCATCTTCTCTAAAGTCATGTGTGCTTATCTTTTTGCAAATCAATAAAAATTCCTCTTGCTCATTTCTGCTTTTGTTTAGCTATTGACAAATCTGATGAACTCAAAGTTGCATAAATCATTAACTAATCAATTTAAGCAATGTAAGTAAACTTCGCAAAGTAAGAATACAAATTATTTCTTATACAGGAATTTGAGCACCTGAACTCCCTTAACGATGCCACTCCACATACAAAGAAGAAATGAGCCAGCCTTCTGCAATAACCTCGACACGAGTTTAACCCTGGCTCCAATCAAAGAAAACCCTTGGTACCAAGATATATTCAACTACATCACCAAAGGCACCTATCCTCAGGACGCGCCAATAAGAGCTCAACGGGTCATCCGTCTCTTAGCGGCGCAATACATAGAACACAAGGGGGTTCTATACAAGAAAACCCACAATGGAATTAACCTCGGATGTGTGAACGCCGAAGAAGTCGCACAAATCATGGCCAAGGTACACAACGGGGTATACGGACCATACATGAATGGTCGAATGCTCTCTAAAAAGATACTACGACTGGGGTACTATTGGACCACCATGGAAAGAGACTGTCACGACTATGTCAAGAAATGCAAGAAGTGTCAGATATATGCCAACCTGCAGCATATGCCACCCTCAATGCTCCACAACTTCACATCCCCTTGGCCATTTTCTGCATGGGGAATAGATATCATTGGTAAGATCACCCCGAAGGGCTCAGGAGGACATGAATACATCCTAGTATCCATAGACTATTTTACCAAATGGGTTGAAGCACAGTCCTATGCCATCCTCACATCCAAACAAGTGTCCAAATTCATAAAGAACAGCATCATCTGCCGATACGTCGTTTCGCATGAAATTATTAGTGACCATGGATCACATTTCAAAGCCGAAACAGCCACCCTACTAAAGAACTACAAAATTCAGCACCACAAATCATCCCCTTACCGTCCCCAGACCAACGGCGCAGTAGAAGCCGCCAACAAAAACCTCAAAACTATCATTGAAAAGATGATAGAAAACTACAAAGATTGGCCCATAAAACTCCCATTTGCCCTTTGGGGATATAGGACGTCCATAAGATGATCCACATGAGCGACACCCTATTCCCTAGTCTACGGAATGGAAGCAGTGCTAGCCATAGAAGTCCAACTACCCTCCATGCGCATAGCCTTAGAGGGTGAAATTCCCAAAACCCAATGGTTGCAAGCCCGCTACGAAGAACTCATGTTCACAAATGAAAGACGCCTACGGGCCCTAGACCATTCCCACATGTACCATCAACGCATGGCAAGAGCATTCAACAAAAAGGTTCGACCTTGAAATATGAAAGAAGGGGACTTAGTTTGGAAAGAATTACGTGCCCCAGTTACTGACCCCAGAGGCAAATTTCGACCGAACTGGTCTGGTCCGTTCATCATCAAAGATATCTTATCAGGAGGCGCAGACCGGCTCATGGACATTGATGGCATCGAGTTCAGTCAGCTCACCAACATGGACCAACTGAAGAAGTGCTACGTCCAAAAAAAAACAAAAAAATCCGAAAATTAAAAAAAAAAGAGATGTACACAAATTGAACGAACTACGCTGGCTTGATTCTACAATGGATACGTAGGTAACCTTTTTAAGGGGCCCGACTAAAATCAATCCAAAATTCCATTCAACTCATTCAAAAAGGATAATCTTTATTCAAACTAAACGAATAAGCTTACATTGCAAAAATCAAAATTTCTAAGGTTACAAAAAAAAGTGCAACTACGAGGGTTTGAGCTAAACAAATTCTTACTACTTTTTTTAAAAACTAGACTTGCTTTCTAAAGAAAACTACTTTAATCCTTCTTCCCTTTAGAAGACTTCGTTGAAGAGTTCTTCTTTGAAAGACCCTGACTTGAGGACGACTTATGATCGCTTCCTTGAGCTGGGGGCTTGCCTCTTTTCATTACATGATAGCCTTCCTCATAAGGCCCTTCCTTCCTTTTCTTGCTTCCTGTTCCTGAATCATACTTAGGTTTTAGTTGGTCCCACTCCTCGTGACGAAGGGCTCGTCTCCCTTCTCCATCGCTGCAGGAAAGCCGATTCAAATAAGTCTCAGAAACTTGAGTTGGGGTAATCACCCGAGGTACAGTTCAGCGATCCCTTCTACGCCAATATTTTCCCCAATCTTGAGCAAATTCGGTGGTCAGAGCCAAGGTAGGTTGTCTCGTAGTCTCCTGACGAGGGATAAACTCCTTCAACCCATATTGTCGCATGACCCTAGAAGGAAAGAAGAAAGTACTCCTGTACAGACCCACTATGGTAGTGTGAGGGATAAATTTGCAGCAAGCCACCAAAGAGGTCAAGCTCCACCAGGTCACATGCCAACGAATAGCAGGTCCTGCATGGAAAAAGGCATCCCATTCAGCTAGGGTCTTCTCATCATATAGCCTTTTTTTAACCAAGAAGTTAGCGACGGTATAAGTTTTCTTTTTCCTGGCTTGAGGGGTACGAGCTATCATCTTCTCTGGCGATTCTATCAACCTTAGATGCTCGCATAACCAAATTTGAAGCAGCAGGGGGTTGCCAGAAAAGGCTTCGCGAGGCGAAATTTTTAACCTGTCAAGCCCTATAATAGTTTCCCCTACAACCAAATGCAAAGGAGAATGCCCTTCAGCAATTTGATTCACCACTCGCAACAACGAGGCTCTACCCAGGTTGGGGGACTCCGCATTAGCAAACAATAGGCGATTCAACAGACAAAGTACAAAAGTCTGTCGGCGGCAACGCCTAAAATCGCATCTTATTCGGAAGAAATAGGAAACTTTTCACAGATTTGAACTAAGTTCACATCGACACCGAGAATCATGCGTTTCTCTTCTGCAGATGTCAAGCCTAGAGATTTCCTGTACTGATTACTAAAACCATCCCTCAAATAAGGCACAACTGGGGGAAGAACATTAGACATATTAGTAATTGCAGCAAATTCTTCAACTAGAGGGCATAATTTAGAGTTAGCAAAATGAAAGACGTGCAAGTTTGGGTCCCAATAATTCAGAACAGATCAAAGAAGGGACCACAAAATTTTGGTTGGTCTTAGAGCCAATAAGATTGAGATATGGTACGGAGCCAGTTCAAGTTTATCTTCTATGGTCAGATTTTTACACCAGGCGTAGAATAGGTTTTCAAAGGATTTCAACATGGTAGAAGCTTTGGGAAATTTGGGAGAGCTAAAGTCTGAAAATAGATACGACATTAGACATCCCATAAATCCTTTTTATATGCAAAGAATCGGGTCAGAAGAAGTCAGAAATCCACGAAAAAGGCCCAAAGCCAAAGCCGCCAGCGGCTCTGGCCAGCGCCGCTAGTAGCCCCGACCTCGGCCCAGTCAATTTTTTTTTTCTCTTTTGTTTCGACCCGCCCACTTGGTCTATTCCGCTCAGTTTAAGCCCAGGTTTTCAAATGCACAACGGAGTTACGAGGCCCGAGACTCTCTTAGTCGTATTCTTTTCCATTTTTTTTTATTCTTTTTTTTAGGGGGTATAATATGTGTAATTTTTGCTTTTTCTTACAATTTTTACCCTTTTCCTTTATTTTATTCCCTAAATTGTGGCCTACACTTTACTGCATAACACCTTGCATACTTAGAGATCAGACGGGCATAATCGAGTCATATAGCATTTATATCATATATATGCATAAAACATGAGTTCAAAGTTTCAAGACCAATGTTTACAAAACAATCCTACATTGTTCAACTGGAGTCATCATCGCCATTGCTATCGGCCTCATTCTCAACGGAAGGCCCCTGACCATAGTTCCAAGCCGAATAGTGGAAAGAGTCTTGAATACTGAACGAGCTGTAAATAGGCCTGCTGTTGTTGGGCCTCATATCCCGTCCATCATACACTGGTGCATGCATAGGGGTACCTACCGGAAACTCCGCCCTAAAGAAGCTCTCTGTGGCTTGACAAGCAAAGTCCATAGCCACATCCTAATATGAAGGCCCAACTGGAGGCACATCCCACCCAGGGGCGTTCGCCCAACCTCTAGCCATAGGGGTCACAATAGACCTACTCTCGAAAGAAGGCTGAAAACCCGCTGGAGAAAACATCTCAGGCACGGGAATGTGAGGCAAAGAAGGTCCGGGCGCCTCATCAACAGGAGGCCTGGTCGCAGCTACAGGAGGTGAACGAGTAACAGACGGCCTGCTCGCCGAAGGAGCCCTCGCAGCAGAAGAATGTCGAGGTCCCACCGAAGACGAAGACTGCGACATCTGCAAACAATCAAGACCGAAATGTTAAGCTAAGCACCACACTTAGCTAAACAAAAAGACAAAAGTCTACTTACATCAGCAGTCCTGGATCGAGAACTCTTCCTTTTACCCATCACTCGGCCATAGCCTTTCTTCAACAGGTGGATGAGCTTGAAGACTTGAGAGGTCTGCTCCCGATTCAGCTACAAAAAGAAACAAAGGATAGAGTCAACGTTCAAAAGCAGCACAAAAAAAAAGAAGAAGGCAAGAAGGGATTAAAAAAAAAACTTAGCCCCGTACAACCATCAGGCAAGGGCAAGCCCTCCACGGTCTCTCCATCAGCAGTATGTAGAGAGAACTCCTCTACTATACGTCCCTCACTCTCACCAATATACCTCACCTCATTGCTCGGCAAGGTCACGCTTGGGGGTTGGCCACGAGGAACTCTCGAATGGGACCTCCTGGGACCCTGAGGAACTAGACGATCCACCTACAAAGCACAAAAGTCAGTATATCACACATATAGCTGAAAAGGCACAAATAAAGAGCTTACCTCAGAAGTAAGGTCCGGTATCAGACGACCCAAGCAGTAGGCCAGATACACAGTTGTACGGTCCAAACCAGCAATCTCCGGCTCAACAAACTCCGTGGCCGCCATTCCACGAGTTACGACACCCAAATCTTCTACGCTCAGGCTGCGCAGGTAGAACATGGTCATAGGAGGGTCCTCCGGAACCAAATGACCACCCAAGGCAGGATAGACCAGCCGAGTCAAGCGGTCCCCCAAGTACCACACAAAGCCAAATGGCCCCTCAAAGACCACCCGCAAGGTGGATACCCTAAAGAACTCGGTGGTAATATGGGGCGGAACCCCGGGAATATCGTCAAAGGAAGTCCATGACACATGCAGTTACCAGATCAAAGTTCATTCACATCAAATGGACCAAAAAAAAAAACATACATAAGCAAATCAGAGATAACATACCTCAGACGCAGCATGACTCTCAAAGGTAGCCCGAAAATGCTCCAAAGAGGAAAACGAGTGGTTATCCATACCAACCCACCGTGAACCTAGTGGGAACATCCTCAAGCTAGGACGGTGAGGACCAAAAGCGGAAAAATACTCAAAGAACCACAGCTGCCATACAAGCAAAAAATGATAAGATACAGCTCTCCTACAAAACATGCATATGCAAAGGAAAAGGAACACATATGCCTACCTCCAGTATCCTCCACGGGCCCGAGATAGACACCCTCTGACTCGTCGGCCTAGGCCTGCAAGCCTGGCGACACCATCTCACTAAAGAAGCATACGCGGGAGCACCAAAGTTGTACTCATGGACTTTGGACAAGTCGTCCAAACATGTCAAGAAGCCAACCTGACACACACTCTTCTTCTTGGCAAAAATGGTCGCCCCCAATAGGTAAGCTAAGAAAATACGAGCTCTCTGGTCCTCAGTAAGTCCCTGCTCCGCCAAGGCTTCCCATAACCTCGGCAAGGAAACTCGATCCTCCCTAAAATGGGCAGACACAGGCCCATACAGCTCGAGCAGCCTATCACTCTGCCGATAGTAACTCGCGTCATACTGAATACGACGCCCTCTAAAGGACAAGCCCATCAGTACAGCAAACTGATAGGGGGCAGGAAACATCTCCCCCACAGGTGCATGGAAAGTGTTCTTGGTATCCCAGAACCTCTCCAGTAACCCCCGAGCGATTATCCTAGTATCCCCAGAGTGACAAGCCGGGATAACCGACAAAAAGTGCTCAAAAATCTGAACCCTTCACTATCTCCCTAACTCTCATAGAAAATGTGTCCAACATCATGAACCAATGAGAAGTGGACCCATGAGCCTGCAGCAGAACACCAATACCCTAGCCAACAAAAAATTTTTTCTCAACATCCCATATGCTACAAATACAGCCAAAACAATTCTACAAAAATTATATACAGCTGACCACAAATCCAGTACAAATCCCAATTTGTTCATGTGCTGAAGCTCTAACATTTCAAATTTTTAGTTCAAAAAAATATACTGAACAGAACCAAAAAAACGAGAGAGTCAGAAACATACCAACTGAAGGTTAGACAGATGACTCTGCCTGTCTAGTAGCAAAACACTACGGTCCCAAACCCTAGTCGGGCGCCTGTCCATGCACATAAACGAATCCTGGTACAAATTTGCCCCATCTGCATGCCGAGCAAGGGGTGTACTAGAAGAAGGAAGCCCAGTACGAAAGAGGTCCCGGTTCTCCTCCTCCTCACCCATGGGACGTTTTCCTTTATCCTTGGGAGCCATAGAAGAAGAATGAAGTTTTCTCTCTCTACAAGTGAAAATTTCAAGTTTCAGATTCGCAAGAAACAAGTACCCATTCAACAATGCAATCCAAAATTCAGCAACTAGACGGAAAAATAAGTAAGTTCAAGACGAAAATCAAAGAATTGGTCAAGAATTGACTTACCTTGAAGAAGTTGAAGCACTCAACAATGGCGAAGTAGCTCTCGACAATGGCTCTCGACGAAGAAGAAGAGCAATGCAGCAAAACGCGAAAAATTCGCGACAAAACGTTTTAGCCTACTCAAGCCGAGCGCCGCTAGCGGCCCTGCCCGGCCTGCACACGCGGGACCCTCCTGCTGTCCCACGACTTTATTCTAGCCTAGAAACCGTTATTTCAGTTCGTTCGCGGCAAAGATCAGTACCAAGCACGCGGGAGCAAGTCCCTTTGCCCCCACCAATTCAAAATTCAACAGCTGGCCCATCTTACGGTACAAATTATTATCCGGTAAAACTAACCCAATTATCTTGCAGGTCCCAAATACACGGGCCCCGATATATCCCGACGATATTTATCACCCGGAGTGTCAAATTATTTTAAGCCCAGTAAATCCGCTGGCCTCATCCAAGTTTTATCGGACAGCCAGTTTTCAAAATCGGGTCAGTCAATGACCGCTTAAGCTATTGCAGTTAAAATTTTCTTTTCTACGAAGTCCCAAAGTCGGGTCAGTCAATGACCGCTTAAGCTATTGCGGTTAAACTGTCCTTTTCTATGAAGTCCCAAAGTCGGGTCAGTCAGTGACCGCTTAAGCTATTGCGGTTAAATTGTCCTTTTTCTACGAAGTCCCAAAGTCGGGTCAGTCAATGACCGCTTAAGCTATTGCGGTTAAACTGTCCTTTTCTACGAAGTCCCAAAGTCGGGTCAGTCAATGATCGCTTAAGCTATTGCGGTTAAACTGTCCTTTTTCTAAGAAGTCACAAAGTCGGGTCAGTCATTGATCGCTTAAGCTATTGCGGTTAAACTGTCCTTTTCTACGAGGTCACTTATTCGGGGTAGTCAATGATCGCTTAAGCTATTGCGGTTAAACTGTCCTTTCTGCGAGGTTACTTATTTTGTGTCAATCAATGATTGCTTAAACTATTGCGGTTATACTGTCCTTTGTTTTTATATGTTTCAGTCAATGATTGCATAAGCTATTGCATTTAAACTGTTCATATGTTTTAACCATTTTACAACCGTCATTTTTGATCGCGTTGTCTCGTCGACCTTTTCGTTTCTTGTACAGAGACGGAATCTCGTCATCCGCCGAGTGGTGCTTAGTCACTGTTTGCTCAGAATAAACCATTTATACTATTCACCCTCACCAGTGTTATTCCCCATTTACAACCGTTATTTTTAATCGCGTTGTCTCGTCGACTTTTTCGTTTCTCATACAGGGACGAAATCTCGGCACCCACCGAGCGGTGTTTAGTCACTGTCTATCGAAGCACTCTACGTTGATCATTCTCAAAGTATTACTAACTTTTTCATTCACTCTGAATACAGGTCCCCAGCAGACGTTTAGACCATCTACGAGCGGTGTTCTATCCTGCTAACCATAACTTTTATTTTTCTTGTGTTCACATAGATGAAATCTTAGCACACTACTAGCATGCCCCAACCCAGGTTTGTCTTCATATGCATACATACTGTACACTCTCACACACCATGTGCACATCAGCATCCTGCATGTCGCCTTCGGAATACTTTGATCTTCGCTTTTACTCAAACTCGATCAAAGTGGGGGCTTCTGTAGATGCCAAAAAAAGCGCCTTCTGATTTCTCCGCAAAAGTCCGATGATGAAAGGAGTAATTTATAAACTTGAATGCTATTTTTGCTTTAATAGGTAAAATAAGGTCTTAGGTTTTTCGTCGATCACTCCTTCATTCCAGTCCCATTCAAAAGCCCCATTCAAGAGCTTTCGAACGATACCTCTCATGACTTTTTCCGACTCCCAGTTGCCAAGTTGTGAATCGGGGGTAGAACAGTCTTTTACCGCATAAGGGTAAAACGATCTTTTCATATTTTTCGGAACACTAAATTCCTCCGGAAAATTAAAATAGACTGGATGTCGTCATTATAACGACATCCAGCTGGCAGCTGATAGCCGTCAGCGGCCCTGGATTAAAATCCAGGGCCGCTAGCGGCTGTGGCCTGAGACGCTAGCGGCGCTCATCAGAGCCGCTAGCGGCCCTCGCTAAGCCTTCAAGCTTGACTATTTTTCAGCCCAAAATCCAAATTTTGGCTCCATTCACCCGTCCAACCCTGCTTTCTGCGAATATAAATACAACTCTCCACCCTCAGTTCAAAACACACAGTCTACAGTTGACATCTATTCTCGGGAGTATTGACACCGAGCTTCCCCCTCTTTCTTCCAAACTTGAGATCTTGTCTTTACTATTTTTGTCAAATATAGCCTACAGTTCAGGTACTAACTCCTGAGGGTTCAAATTAAATTACTTGTCTAATTGTTTATTTTTCTAGTAGTCATAATGTAGATATCATGCTAGTAAACGTCTTTTATTGCTTACTAAATATTGTCCTTCCAAGCATGTCTAGTCGTTGTAATGCTCAACTTGCCAATCGAATGCATGTCTAAACAAGAGTTAAAAATAAATGTTGTGATGCTTGTGATGAACCAATTAATAGTCTATGTCTAGGTTGTTAATCCGGTTTGTGTGGGAATTATGTCATTAAATGATTAAGCAAACTTGAGTTAGTAGAGGCCGTCATAAAACGGGCGAGTTGGGTGCATAACACCTTCCCACCTCGTACCTTCGCCCCCGAACCCTTTATTCTTGGGTACTCATATGTTCTAAATGAGCGGGAGTCTTTCTAAAAACATGATCAGTTCACTTATCGCGCTATTGGGTTGTCCCTCCGGATTGTCCCTTCGGTTTGTCCCTTCGATAAAACGCCGATAGCAGATTTGTGACCTCTTTCATGGTTTTTATTCAATCCAAGTCTTTACAAAATATTTTCTAACTCGATGGTCCCTTGAACTTATCTAAACCCTCAACTTACAAATTTTCTATAAGGACACACTCCGTGGAGCGATGGAAAATCCCGGGTCCTTATCTAAACCCTCAACGTAGGCTATGTCGGGTCTAGTATAGTTCATGAGGAACATTACACTTCCTATAATTTTAGCATATTCAATTTGAGAAACACTGAAGTTTTCATTATTTTTCAACGAAATGATAGAATCATATGGAGTTCTCACAGGTGTAACATCAAAACCATTAAATATTTTCAACATTTTCTCAATATAATGCGATTGACATAAAGAGAAACCATTCTCGATTTTCCTCATTTGAATTCCAAGAATCACATCAGCTTCTCCTAAGTCTTTCATTTCAAATTGAGAAGATAAGAAAAGTTTGGTCTCATTTACCACATCCACATTATTACCAAAGATGAGCATATCATCAACATATAGGCAAATAATTACGCAATCTGAACCAATCAATTTATAATAAACACAAGTATCAGATGCATTCACAATAAAGCCATTGCCCACCAAAGTACGATCAAAATTTTCATACCATTGTTTAGGAGCTTGTTTAATACCATAAAGGGACCTTTTAAGATTGCACACTTTATTCTCCTGTTCAGGTACCACAAAACCCTCAGGTTGTACCATATAAATCTATTCATCTGAATCACAATTAAGAAAAGTTGTTTTTACATCCATTTGATGCACAACTAAATTAAAAATGGCAGCTAGAGCAACAAGAGATCTAATAGTAGCAATTTAGTTACAAGAGAATAAGTATCAAAGAAATCAATACCTTTCTTTTGGGTGTAACCTATAACAACAAGTCTCATTTTTTTCCCTAAAAATCCATTTACATCTAATAGGCTTACTACCCTTAGGCAAGTCCACTAGGTCCCAAGTATGATTAGACATAATGGAGTCAAGCTCACTTTTAATAGCCTCTTTTCAAAAACTAGCATCAATAGAAGTTACTGCCTCTTGATAAGGTTTAGGATCTTGTTCTATTAAGAAAACAGAAACTAAGTCCTCACTAATTTGGTAAGAATTTTCAACTAAGAAAGCAGTAATAAAATCTGGTCCAAAATCAGTTGCAATTCTTTTTCTTTTACCTCTCCTACGTTCATTTAGATGCTCATTTGTAACCAAGGTAGAAGGTAAAGAAACAGACATAGAGCTATCATTGGCAACATTATCAATATCATCATGCACAACAGGAGCAACAGTAGACGGAACAGTAACATTGCTAGCATCCATTTTCAAAGGGAAAACATGCTGAAAAAACTCAGCATCACGGGATTCACAAATAGACCTATCCTTTAAAGACATGAATCTATATGCAGTACTATTTTGAGCGTAACCAATAAAAACACAATCAAAAGTCTTAGGTCCAATATTTGTCCTTTCGAAGTTAGGGAACCAACTTTGGCTAGACACCCCCCACACTTTTAGGAATTTCAGGTTAGGTGCAAAACCTTTCCATAATTCATAAGGGGTTTTTTCTAACTTCTTGTGAGGCACTTTATTCAGTTTATAACAAGCAGAAAGTATAGCTTCTCCCCACATATTATCAGACAAACCAGAACTTAAAAGTATAGCATTCATCATTTCTTTCAAAGAACGGTTTTTCCGTTCAGTTATACTATTAGATTGGGGGGAATACGGGACACTAGTCTCATGTATAATACCATATTTTTCACAGAAATCCTTAAGGAAATTAATGTCGTATTCACCACCTCTATCGGACCTAAGTCTTTTAATTTTTCTGTCTAATTGGTTTTCCACTTCTGCTTTGTATTTTAAGAACATTTGTTCGGGCTCGTCTTTAGACCTCAGAAGGTAAACCTTAGTGTATCTAGAGAAATCATCAACTAAGGTCATACAATATTTTTTACCTCCTCTACTAACAGTGTTCTTAAAGTCTGCTAAATCTGAATGAATTAATTCAATCAATTCTGTTTGCCTACTAGTGACAGGTTTAAAAGGTTTCTTGGGATATTTGGCCTCTACACTAACTAAACATTTAGAAAAATCGTTTGTATCCACAACATTAATCAAACGCAGAATTCTAAGCTTTTTGATAGAGCCAACATTAACGTGTCCAAGTCTACCATGCCACAAGTTAGCAGATTTAGCAATATAAGCAAAATAAGATGAAGTGCTAGCACTTCCAAAAGTGGTGTTTAGTACAAAGAGTCCATCAACTAAGTACCCCTTACCCACAAAGTCCCCATTCTTAGTTATTACAACCTTATCAGCCTCAAAAACAACTTTTAAGCCAACCCTATTGAGCAAAGCACCAGAAACTAAGTTCCTACGAAGGGAGGGGACATACAAAACATCATTCAAAGCCAAAGTTTTTCCAGAAGTAAGTTTAAGGAAGATTTTTCCTTTACCAAGAACTCCTGCAGTTGAGGAGTTACCCATGAAAACTTGCTCACCATCAGCAACCTTCTGGAAGTTATGGAACAGCTCTTTGTTGGAACAAAAGTGTCTGGATGCTCCAGTGTCAAGTATCCAAGCAGCTTTGTCCTCCACCAGATTTGCCTCAACAACGACAGCAGCTATAGTTTTGTTGTTTTCAACAAGGTTGGCTTGTGGTGCGGGCTGAGCAGCAGGTTTGTTGTTCCCGTCCTGGTTGCCTTTGCGCTGTCTACATTTATACGCCTTATGACCAGGTTTGCCACAGACGTAGCAAGTAGCCTTGGTTTTCTGGATCACGCCATCACCCTTCTTGATGGGGTTCTTCTTTTCCTGATGCTTTCCTCTTGTTGTCTTTTTACCTGTTCTTAGAACCACCAGAGGATCCAACCAGGTTAGCATTAACAGAAACAGAAGAAACAAAAGAAGCCTTATCTTTGAGGCGATTGGCCTCTTCGGTTCTCATGTAATTGATCAGCTCCTGAAGGGACATGTCCTTCTTCTTGTGTTTGAGTTTGGAATGGTAGTCACTCTAGGATTTGGGAAACTTTCCAGCAGGACATTAGCTTGAAGGACTTCGCACATTTTCATTCCCTCGGACAGAATATTAGCCACCAGATTCTCGTACTTATGGGCTTGCTCCATAATAGGCTTGTCATCCTCAACTTGAAAATCCAACCAATTTCCAACAATATATTTCTTCTTACCAGCATCGTCACTACCATACCTTTTCTCAAGGATGTCCCAGATTTCCTTAGAAGATTTGTGGTACACAAACAAATCAAACAAGGAATTGGACATGTGATGTAGAAGATGTCCTCTAACAATCCTATTGTCTTTGTCATATTTTTGTTTGGTTTGAACATCATCAGGTTTTTTGGTAGAGTCACCAATAGGAGCGGTGAGAGGAGCCACCACACCAAGAGCAGTAGTAGTTGGGGTGGATGGTGTTGCAGGAGTAGAGAGATCAGGGGTTAGGGTTGGAGCATCAGTGAACAAGACATAGTCGATCTCTAATTGTTCAAAGAAGATAAGCAATTTTTGTGACCATCTTTTGTAGTTAGTACCATCAAGTTGTTCCATTTTGGACATATCAGGAAGGATTTTGATGTTAGGGAAAGCCATGGCAGTTCTTTAACTGAAATTTCACTTTCAAATTGTTGTAAACAATGGTTGTTAAAGAACTGTAAAATAAAACGTTACCGGAGAGTTGTGTCGTGGTATGAAGGCCACTGCCTTGAAAGTGAAATTCCGGCACGACGACGGTGCAAATCGATGGTGCGGATCACTCCCCAAGGTTAACACAACGAGTTCTCAAAGTCGTGCACTCGTCGTTATGAACTTGGAACTCATAGAATACAATTGCCTAGAAAAGGAGGAGAGGAAATTTTTGGGGTGGAAAATTTTTGGATGATTAAAACTAATTTAGACCAAATCAATTTAAAGAGGCAAGCAAAACCATTTTGGAAAATTGAAAAGATTTCCGTAATAAAATCGGAGTGAATCAAGTAATAAACGGTTTTGTAACGTTTATAATTGATTGCGAATCAATTACTAAAGATTCTGATAACAAACAGATACGGTTTACAAAAATATTGAGAAAATGCCCAAAAAGTTAGAGTCCAAAGTAAAACGCCCGCCCACACCCGCGCCAGCGCCGCGCCCGGCCCGGCCCACTCTCTCCCCAAAAGCCCATTCTTATTAGTTCAAACAAAAGGAAGTACACTCCAATATATAAGCACAAGCTTATTTCCTTCTCCCACCAATGTGGGACTCTTGAACTACCTAAAATAGCTTAAAACAGAGAGAGAGAGGGTGAAAGAGAAAGTGGGCATCCATTAAAGCATGGAGCAAAGCTCCATTTCCAACAATTATGACTATTAGTAAAGAGACGTCATGTTTGTAGACATTATGCTTCATATGTGAATGAGTCGCAATTGTACATGAGAGGTGTATCTTTTTCTTTAAATAGAGAAAGCCTTAAACCTCTTGAGATGCTGTAAGAATGGGGTAATATCATGGGATCATATAACACACTTATCTCTCAATGTCCTCAGTGCCCTAGTATCGCGATTGCAAAACGTTGTTGGGAACAAAACTTTGTTGTATCCAAAGACTGTCTTGATTAATCCCTTTATAGATTAGGACAAATAAAATATTCAGAAAAACACAACAGTGTGCCTCGAACTTGTTTAAGCCATTAGTCTAGGCCCTAAAAGTACCCAACAAAAAGTTGCATCTTTTTTTCTTTTCAATTTTAGGTGGTATCATTTGAGAATCTTTAGACTTAGATCAAATTTTGCTTTAAAAGGATTATGCACCACAACCCCATCCCAACTTCGAAATCTAAAGAATAATAACGCACATATCATGTTGGATTTGGATAGAGCCAATAACAGAGGAATGACAGGGTAGTAGAAATTCTCTCCTCAATTACAATATCAACTCCAACATTAACAAAAGTAATTACAACGTATAAGAGGAACAACAAACGGAGACAAAACAATTGTATCAGAGCTGAATTCTAGCCAAAGACAACTTGGCTTGTCTTATAGAAATTGTTTACAGGAAAACAAAAGCCTCATCTCATCAACTAATTGTAACTATGCCTGGCTGCATAACTTAATCTGAAGTTAATTGCCAAAATTGATTACACTTGGATGCTCATAGCATAGCATTCAACGTGCACTTATCCAAAGATCTATCCAAATATCATTTGGATAGTTGAAAGCAATTTGCGGATGTCGGTTATCTTGGTAAGTCTTACGAGGATTACACATGAGACTTGTCGAAATCCGTCTGCATCAACTTGTGTGCCTCCTTTAAACCAAACTGACTTGGGCAACCCAAGCCCAGAACTCCCTCCTCATCAAGAAGTACAAGCCGTCTTGGTCTAGGCCGCCCTGATCATTGGCAGCCCGGAAAGGAACTGCATCAGATGTCACTGAGCCAAGCACTCCTTAGAGGGAAAGGTATGGAATATGGAAGTGAAACATGTGCTCAATCTTCACTAGGCTAGAAAATAAAAGAGGCATTTGCATAAAACTTGGAAGTTTCATCCAACACACACTGCTCTCTATGCCAACAAGATCTTCACAATTCATTTGCATATTCACAATCCATTTGACAGTGGGGGAGGGAAGGGAAGGGAAGGGAAGGGAAGGGAAGGGAAGGGAAGTAGGCGAGGAGTCGAGAAAAAAAACAAGCAGCGAAAAAAATGGGAGAGAAGCTCAAATTCCTCAAAATCCTTCCTCACGTAAAGCAATTTCAAGTGAGGGTTTAAGATTTACGAGGGATTGGACTCCCTTCCAAGTTTTATACAAGGGAAGTGAAACCCATGTCCAAACTCCTCTCCTTCCACTTCCTGTAAAATTCGACTTCAAAATCACCATATCCAAACAAGGGGGGTTCACTCTTTGCATATGATACAAAGAGAAGTCTTAGGCAAAAAGCTTTGTTCACTTCAAGCGAACCAAATGCAACCTGGACTTCTTTACCACCATAGAGCAAAATATTATCATGAAAGGGACGTTCGAGGGGTGGCTGATCGTGCTTGGTTGTTGTTTTGAAGAAAGAGGCAAACAGCAGTGCAGTCGTCAGGCTTGCCATAAGGAAGCTTATTCCTCCATGCTGAAAGAGCGGCGTCCACAATTTCTTGCGCTGCCATCTCTTGTTTCTCCACTTTGCAGACAATTGATATCACTTCCTCATTGCTAAGAACATCCCACACCTGGATTCAAAGGTGTGTCAATTAACTCAGAAAATTTCATGCAATTTTCGTCTTTCAGTTTCCCGCCATATATTACAGGAGAGAGACAGTTAAGTAATATGAAGTAATTTGGGAAGTCAGAAACTAAGAATGCTAATGCTTCTTCAATAAAAATAGTTAGACAAGCTTGCTTACTCCGTCAGAAGCGAGCACAATAAACTGGTCGTCAGAAGTTATGCGGTGATGAGTGACCACAGGAATGGCGATAAGGCCATGGTTTTTCATAACAAAGTCTCCGAAACAACGAGACATGGCTATCCCTGGGCACTGAACGCGAGGCAGCCATGCTCGCGCAACACCTGGTTCTTCCCTTAATGCAAAGACTCTACCATTGGACTTTCTAATTCGATCAGCTTCGTCTGCACAACAAAGTCAAAAGATATGAATTTAGACTATATGAGGCAAAAAAGACATGATATACCAAGTTAGCTAGCTACTAATAAAGCAGACGAGCAAAAAGAACAGAAAACAGAAATTTGCAAAATTACCAGGTGTTCCGGGCTTTAGGTCAGTAGTTAACTGAAGAGCTGTAACTCCATCTTCTGTTTTTGTTCCCAACACCGCCCTTGAATCCCCAAGATTAGCTATGAAAAAATCTTCACCCTGCACAAATTTCTCATCAGAAACACTGAATATAACCTGTTACAGAAAAATACCGATGCACGCTTATGAGTTAATCTGCTTAACTGACCTGTTTCAGAACTACCACAGCAGTAGTTCCGCTGAAAGAGCAATCCACCTTTTTCATTTGCTTAATCTCCTTGTCCATTTTCTCAAAAGCATTCACACACGTCTCTTCCCATTCGAGAAATCTCTTGTTTGATGATAATTCATTATCATGTTCCGTTACTTGATTTGCAGAGTTTTCATCTGACTCTGCATCCGCATGTGCTACAACATTGTTTTGATCGAGTAGCAGCACTGGCAAGCGTTGCCTGACAATCCTGCTCGCTATATGACCAGATTTCCCATGGCCATCAAAGACTCCACACAGTACCCCATCTTCAGCGCCATAGCCCTGCAAAGAAAAACATATTTCATGATTGGAAAATATTCTAAAGATATGAATTGTTCCATTAACTACGATTTCTGGCCATAATTTCACATAGGGGAATATACACATCCTTGACATTAAATCATATAAAGGTAGGTAACCTTAGGCTCTGCTGGTTTGGGTTGAAAGCTTTTTTTTTGGTCAAATTTCTAACAAAGAACTTTTAATATGAGAACAGTACGTACTTTATTTTTCCTATACAGATTATTATACTTGGTCTAAAACAAATCTCAATGCATTTCTTGTATGAAATCAAGAACACACCCTTACCCTAAGGAGTTGAAATGATATGAAGAGTAAGAGGATTTTCATCTTCCATCTTCTAAAACGGAAAACACATAATGTAATCTGAGTAAATTAGAATACTTTCCATTTGATTGGAAGGCTTAGACTAGCACCCTACTTGAACAACAACAAAGAAGAACAAGAACATCATCTGTTTTCCACTATATTCAAGTTCTATATCATCACTGAATTCTGGAAAATAACAAGTCGAAAACATGATTAAATTAGCCATTCCTTTAAACATCCTGCATAAACAATCTACACATCTTCCCTACAAACTCATATACCTCCATATAATATACAACAGACAAAACTAGAACAAGAAGGCTAATCTTGAATTACTCAAACATAAATTCCGAAGCTATTTCGCGTTTTTTTTGTAAAGAGCCAAACAACGTACCTGACAAAGGACAGCAGCATCTTGATTAACACCTTTACCGCCTTGGCGAGTATGAACAGAACCATATGTTCTCTCGTTGCCATTGCCAGAAATCATGCCATGTTGATCATAGATAACAGAACCAAGACCCTCTGGAATCACAGGAGAAGCTGTAGATACTCTAATCCCCATTATTCTGCAACAGACAGACACAAAAAATTTCTCAACTCCTTATAATTGATGTTCTTCTAAAGTCTTCTCTTTGAAAAGTTCCCCAAAAGAACAATATATAACAGAAAAAGGTACCAAAGCTGGCAGTTAGAGACCATATTTTACCTGATTATACAAGATTAGTTTAACATACAAGTTGGATTTTTTCCCCACTATTTTATTTGCTGAAGAACTATTTTGGATTGGTCTTTGCAACTTTCCTACTAGGCAAATGACTAGATGAGGTGTTGACATGTAGGATTGATATGTCCTTTAAAACACATTATACTTGGTATTATCCATTCTGCTAACGCCCTTGAAATAACCCAGCAGGATGTGTCCAAACAGCACCGATGTATTGATAATCACAAAAATTTGTATAGGGTGGACCTATGGGGTAAGGCCTTTCACATTTTCCGCTCCCCTCACTTTCTGTCTCCTCTCCTTGTTCCACGCCTCACGGGATAGCTCCGCCCCACACAAGAACTATTGTATTATAATTTGATGTACTAAAAGTGAGTCCAAAGATAAATAGTTTTTGTGCCAGGCTGTTTGTTTGCAAAAGAGAAATTTTGGTGGTCCTTTACTCTGCTGCGTAAATGAAAGTGATGTTAAAAAGCGGCCATAGAAAAAGAAAAAAAAAAGAGTTCAGTTTTCATATCATTCATCAAATAAATATATGCAGCTACAAGTTAAGCCGAAAAGGCATACTTTTCTAATCAGATAAAATCAAGCTAATTAATAAAAATGATGTACCAATAAATTAACAGCTTCGTCTATATTAACATATGCCAGCAGAACATGTCAAGGGAACCCACTTGACTTCACATGTCGCTTTAGCTCGTGAAACATGCATTGTACCTTACAGTATAAATAAAAACTGAACAATAGGTCTTGTGCGGGGCGGACCTATCCCATAAGGCATCGAGGAAGAGAGGAAACAAAAAGAGAGAAGAGGGAGAATGTAAGAGGTCCTATCCCATAGGTCCGTCCTATACAAGGTTTTGTGCCGGGGTTGAAGGAGCCTACATGAAAGGTTACATTTTATACAAGAATAATAAATCATTACAGAGGAGAGAGGGCAAACTGAACAAAGTCTAGAGCAAGGAGAAGTTTTATTTAGCTACTTCAACACCTATCCACCACACATTGACAATGACAAAGACAAAAACTATGGGTGCTTTTCAAACCTCAAAGCTACAGCGCCGGTATTTTTTAAGCACATCAACTTGGGATGATCGTCTAATGACTGGATTAGCCTTCATAAAAAAAGCTGAACCTCTGTTACATGTGGGCATTTCTGTCTTTTCATGGCATGTGACCCATGAGTTATATAATATATATCTAACTGTTGTCTGTTAATGATTGCTCTTAGAAATCTGCATACTGTAATCCAATCAGAAGTTACAGTCAAATTACCAAATCATTTTATGGATGAAGAGCAAACAAAACTATTCTATTTCTACTACAGGCAACATGATATAGCCGAGGTGTCTCGGTCGTCATTCACTTACACCATCGGTGTCTCCGTCGTCATTCACTTACACTTTGTTTTTGATTACCAAAAAATAGAAGATCCTAAAATAGTTTCTGGAATTTACAGTCTTATTGTGAGGAAAGGTTGCTAGAAGGGAAACTACAGCATTTAATGAGTTAATGACCACCCACCACCACCAACAGTTGGTTGGAAAAACAAATTTAGGGACCAACTTAATGCAGAAGGTGATAAGGACAGATGATAAGGCCATAAGGGCAATCCTCAGCTAACAAAAATGAAAAAGGACTGATCTGAATATCTGATCTGATCAATTCCAACATATTTAATTATTTGATGAGAACAATCAATCAACTACTCTCTTGCATGTATACACGTTCTCAATTCACAGGCAACATGTAACATAACAAACAAAATGATACTGATTGAGACAAAATTGGCAAAAATGCAGGACATTTATTTTCTTTATAGTTATACGGAGCATGATAGGTTGACCCACTGTCACACACCCATTATGCCTATCTCTCTCCTCTATTCTCACCATCTCCCTCCTCTATTTTCAAAAAGCAATAATTAAATAGGAAAAAAGATAGACACATAATCCCAATGAGTTGTCAACAAAACATATTCCTAGTTATACTTATCAATCGAATTTAAAGCCACACACAGAATAAGTTATGAGGTTGGTTTTGGTCTCTGACATTAAAAATTGAAAAGCTTATCCATGAATTCTGATGGAAACACCTTCAGATTTAAATCCATGAATTTTTGTTACTTCCTTCATGATTTTTTTATTTTTGTATTTTTTTAATTTTTATTGACAAACAAAAATCCATTCCCAGGATTTCCTTTTTTTTCTTTAACTTATCTTTTAAAAAAGAAATGCCATCTGGGTAAACTACTAACAGGTAACAGCAACATAAGTTTTCCTGAATAAAGGCCTTCCAGTCTCTTTCAGCACATATGAATTTTCCCAGAAGCAACCGGAAGAGGTCCAGTAAAATAATGACCACGTCAATATCTCATCCTGTTAGATTATATCCACTGAAAGCCAACAAGTTAGCACTTGGATGATAGGAGTATATTACTACTTTCCCCCCAACCGATCAAGCAAATGTATGTAGATCAAGATGAGAGAATCAACATGAACTCACATATTACTATATTAGCCAATCAATTGCCAGAAAGCACTGCTGCTGCTCCATTCTGAGCACAGTACAGACATTCAGAACTAGGCTTCGTTCAAAAAGGCAGAAAAAGCAGGCACATACGCTTACAGAACTGTGGTACTTCATGTTTGGTCTCGACTTGTCACAGTTAAGGCTGCTTATTGCATCTTAACCCTTCACAAACCATGCCAGCGATCAGATTGGCTCATTGTTGCAACTGATCTGCTTCCGCCAACCAACTGCCCAGTGTCCACACCTGCATAATACAATACTATGTGACAGGTGCAGTACAAGACCATGCTTCAAAATGGCTCGACAATTAAACAGGCATAAACTCACCAACTGCGAGCCCTCTGGTCCACTGCACATTTCCAACAAAATCAGCGGAAATAACTTCACCACGTGATCAGTAAGTTATGCTCTGATAGGAGACGGGATGAATGGAGATCATGCCATTACTTCTCTTACCTAAATCTCTGAGAGCTCATGAATATGTAATCATTGGAAGTCATTAAAGGGCAACCATATTTAACAAGAAAGGCTCCTCTTCATTACAGCAAAAATAGCAGTTGAGCTCCTATCTGCTTCAATACTGATTGGTGGACCATGTTGTCCTCGCTTATAGCTCGCTCTCATTTCCAACCCCAGAGGCATTGGCTTTCAAACAAGAAAATTCAGTTCAGGTACAGCCTAATGTTTTGTGATTCTAGCATTCAACGCTGTATCCCTTAAACCTTGCAATGCCCCGTCAATAAACCTCTTCCTAATATTACACAGGATCACTGACAGTAACATACAGTATTTCTTGAGGGACACTTTTTCCAAGACTGAAACTTTTCTGCAACTTTTCATCTCATAAACATAGCTGACAACACGCAACACCACCACCATCTATGCTTCAAAGGGCATTCATTTGCCGAGAGTAAGCTGCAGTGAGGCCATTGCACAAGCATCACTTTTAATCTCCTAAGGCTTGAATGGTCTAACATGAAGCAATATGTATATACATACCACTAGCAGCCAATACTATTTTTTGTCTCTTTTTCCATCCCTTTTTCCCTTTCAATTTTCCCTCTGGTTTTCCTTTTTTTTTTTTTTAGGCTGCAAACTAGATTGATATACTTCTTACAAGACTAGGAAGCCGCCTAGCACCTACTTTCCCAGATGCCATAGGTCAGGCATGATAAGAAGAGCCTTTCATATGTAATTGAAGATCCAAAACTAGCCGGACAATAAACCACTCTTATCCAGAAAACAGGGAAATCAGGACTACACCTGATCAAAATTTTCAAATTATCAAAGCTGAAATCCAGCCAAAAGAGATCCAGAATTTACATATATCAACTTACAGGAAAGAAAAAAGTGACAAAGAAAAAGGGTACCTAGGCAACTTCGTACAGACGAAAATAGCAGAATACTAATAAAGAGGACTAGGATGTTGGAGTACAGATAAGGAAAGGAAAAGCAGCTACTGTAGCTTTTAAACTATATAGTACAATATGTTTCAAAACAACCTTGACGTACATGCCAAAGCTCGAATATCACCTGCAGGCTGCAACAAGCTTGCTCTACTGAGTTATCAGCATTCTCATTGGATGGACACAGTGACAGTATCTTCACCTTGCACAGAATCAGTTGCTGGCACTTTCTTTGTTAGGGGCATGGGTAAGCCAAGATCATCTTGTATGCAACGTTGCTGAGGGTGTGACAACAGCAGACACATATGCCGGAAAAGAATGCGCTGTAGGCCCTGACCACTTTCAAAGATATAGCCCTCATACTCAGTCACATGTTCGAGGGCTTCCACAAGCGCATCATAAACTTTCTGGGGGCAATTGTCAGGTCCTGGCTTGTCATGGAGGTAGATCACATCAAAAGTGAAGAGCTTCTGGTTAGCAGGCCACTGAAATTGTGGTTGCACAGATGACCGACAGTATAGCAAGATCTGAACATACATGTGGAGTATTAGACAGGTAAGAGAAGGGGCGACCACTACAATGTGCCAGAAAAGAATTTCCCCCAATAATCAGTCTTCACTTAACAAAGAATTTATATGATTTTCTTTTTTCTTTTGTTCGGGGTTCAACCTAAGGAACATGACGCAGACTGCAGAGTGATATTATGAAGAAACCCTTATCAATTGGCCAATTTGAGTAGACGGACTGAAATAACCTTACAGATTAGAGAGGACTTATCTCTTACGGTTTCACCACATCCAAGAGAAAAAAAGACAGAAATCAAGATGGCACCTATCTCTTGCACATCAGAAGTCATAACTGACCGTGCAATATGCAACAATTTACAGATGATAATCAATGATAACATAACTATTTACCACAAAATGAACTACAAACATTAGTCACAGGGCAATGAAACATTCATCAAATAACTATTTACTAATCTAACATATATATGTGTACATAAGTATCAAATTAACAATCTATATCGATGCTAGAAAACCAATCATTCACAATTCTATACAAAATGGGTTGGCGGGACATTCTGGAAGAATTAGCACATGATGATTATTTTCAAAATCATGATCAAAGCCCATATCAACAAAGGCACCAAACTTCTGCCTCTTAAGCAACTTGCAAGCGTGTTTCAAAACACGAATCCAAATTTCAAACTTACCACTCTTAACAGTCTATTCAGGGAGCGGGACTTTTTGGCTTCATGAGCTGCAATACGAAATAGCTGGGTCAGATCTGCATGACCTCCTGACAAACTGACAGACAAGCCCCGAAGTGCAGCAATTGCAGAATCAATTTCACTACTAAACTCTTTACGCACCTTCAAAAAAATCAAATCATAATCAAATCAAAATAAAAGGTATGGGTAACTTTAAAAATAATGCCCAGAATGGCTGAGCCAAATCTAAACTACGCCTTTCTCCGCAAAATGAAATGGATTTAAAAAGCGGGCTTGAAGCAAAATGGTTCTATCCTAATACTCCTGTAAACAGAAGTCATACTTTGCCTTAAATAGAAACAAACACTGATGAGAGAAGCAAAACAGTTATAAAAGCATTAGACAGTTTAAAGTATCAACACTTAACTAGCACAGCTTTGATCAAGTGGACTCCATACTTAAATGTTCCACCTATTATCGGAGAGAAACATCATAGACTTTCTGAGCTCAATTCACGATGCACACTTAGCATCAGGGTATTCATTTTTGGCCCATACACAATGTATCAGCCAGTACGTATCGCTTATTGAGGTTGGCGGTACGTAAAGTCCTAGTAAGTTAAGGGGTACTGGGTACGGCCAATCAACAAATAATAAGCCAGTACAACTGATACCCAGCACGCAACATTACGACCGTGACCACTATTTTGCACTCTGCTTAGCATTGCTTTTCGACATAAAATTCTCAACCTGCAGATTTATCTTCTTTCTAGTCAAGGATGTCATCAATGTCATCATAAATTAATATACATAAAGGGAAGTGAATAAATCCAAGGCCCATTCATATTTACTTACTGGGAAACTTTCCAATTAAAGTTCAGTGATATGGCTGCATATAAATGCAGTGAACAAGAATGTGGTTCCCAAAACTTGGCTCCTTTTTCTGATGCACTATTCAGGCTTCTTCTCTTCTTCTTTTTTCTCCTCACTAACAAGATAGTTTTGATTCTTCTTCGCCCACTAATCAAAAGCTCTTACCAAGTACCAAGTACCAAGGATAAACGTTATACGCCTATTAGGAAACTGGTTATATTCTCTTCAGTCCTTAGCAATTTCTATCTAATACTAACGCTAATTGCACCTCAGAAGATATTTGAAGCACCTCCTAAAAATGGTATTCAAACTCTTCTCTATCATTTGCAAGCACTATTACCACAAAACCAACAAAAGAGATAAAGCTGTCAGCAGACAATTTCCCAAGTGACCATTCACAAACTCAGCTAGTTTTTTGTGAAGCTGAGCACGGACGCAAATAGCATAATGTATCTCCTGAGTGGGCATGGCAGCAGGCCTTTTTTCTACCACAATGCCATTTGAAATAGTCTTCCAGTTCTAGAGAAAAGTGTGTCTGGACCAAATTTTTCCATACCCCAAGTCCCACAACAAACAAGCTCCACTTACTATATTTAGCTACTATACCTCATCGTTCTGTAATAATCAATTGTTAATTTCAGAATCTGGTCAGGAGAACCTTTCCTTCTGCAAGACCATGGTATTAGTCTCTTACCAAGAAACGGAGTAGTGTAAAAGAAACCATTGATATTTTCACAATCTCATTTGCAAGGCCATGCAGGTCATTGATTTGAGTAATGAAACTTTTCTTGTTCATTGAAAACACAGAAACCAACAGCCTCTATATTGAGGAGATATGAGATGTGTGCGTTAAAATAAATCAAGTTAGATTCCTTTTAGATTGAAGGATGACCAGTAACACAACATATGCCACTTCAGAAACAACTCGGACCACAATATTTCCATCAATGTTGCTCCCCAGTTGCTCTAGCCTCTGCCAGCATTCCAGATAAAGCCCCGATACCCTAAGCAGTTTTACAAGAGCACATAGAAGTCTTCCACACATGAGGCCAAATACAATCCTCCAGCCAAAGCAACAAGCCATTAACAACACAGAGTGACCAAGGTCTGACTACTTGCTAATACCACACTCAATAGTTGATATGCCGTAAGGTCAGTCTCACAAATTATGAATGATTATATGCTTAAAAGTACTAGTGGGGACTCTTATCAAACTGACTGAACCAAAAAAGTCAAGCTAGATACTTCTTAAGCAAGGAGCCAAGGACATTGAAAAAATTGAATAGAGCTAACAGCATAGACAACCACAACAAATTAAACAAAACAGACTTCAATAAAGAACACACAAATTTAACAGAACGGACTTCACATGCAGTCCAGGCTTCCAGCACCAATCCACAAAAATCAGATAGGCCCTCCAAAGTGGAGACCAAGGATGATCCAATTCCACCAAATTCCACAACTGGGAAACAGCAAACAACCACATTACTTGGGCAATCAGCTTATAATCTCCTGCCCCACCAAACAAATTCCTCAATTGAACACAAATTCTCCCAAATCAGATGAGCTGTTCAAAGTTGAAAACCAACTATGATCACCTTCCACTAAACAACTAGTCTGGGCATCAACAAAGCACTTCATTTTGGCAATTTCATCCCATTCAGTGCCCATTTGAGAAAACAAAATCTACTCTATTGCATGAAACCTCCAATTCAACACCAAATCAAGAAAACCCACAAAAACACTTCAAACACAAAGCCAATTATGATCACCTCCCACCAACAACAATTATGCCAACAATAATTCAACAAACATCACCAATTTTGGGCAATTTCATAGATTCTATTCTCAAGAAACCAAATTTAACTAATTCTCAAATTCCCAGAGCCAATTGCCAAATAAAACAAAAACCCTCAAACCACAACAACCTAGGCTATGATTATGAACAAAATCGAAATGGGGTAAATAAGTACTTACCCAAGAAACAGTTTTTCCAAGATGGGCAAAAGCAAAGCGATGATCTGGGTTCATGGTAAGTTTGGCATTGACAAATAAGAGAATTGATTGCTTAATTGAATCAAGCCTGGTAATGGGTCGTCCATTATGGCCAGTGTTCTTCATTTCCGCAAGAGATTCTTTGTCAACATCTACACAAAAGAGTATGTCTTCGTTGTTGTACTTTGTTGGGTGGAGTTTGTATGGTGTTTTCACGCTCGAGCTTCCTTCTGCTCGTTCCATCTCTCTCTCTCTCTCTCTCTCTCTCTCTCTCTCTCTCTCTCCTCTCTCTCTCTCTCTCTCTCTCTCTCTCTCTCAAATTTTTGGAGTGTCACAGTGAGGGGTTATATAGTTACGAGCACTATATATTTACCAAATTTTGCGAGCTTCCGTCTTTGTCGCTGTCGCTCCCCAAATGAATACGGCATGTTTGGTAGACGATGAAAATGAGGGCCGGGAAGGTTGTGTTTTAGTGGGTTTGACCAATCTTTTTTTACTACTTTGGAGATAAGTGAGAAACCGTAGGTGAAAAAGAATACACCCAAAAATGTAGGGAAATAATTTTGTTTATCAATCTTGTTAATATTTGTTCATGATGAGTGTGTTGATGTCATTGGAGCATAATAGTAGATGTTAACAAGATTGAAATATGTATATACTCATTTTCTTTCGGGACAAGAAAATGAGGCATTAACATAGCAACTTGTATGGACATACACTTAAGAAGCTATTAAAGAGATAGTCTAGAGGATTGTATTAAATAAAAAAAAAAATAAATAAAAAAAAAGAGAGAGAGAGAGAGATAGTCTAGTGGTAAGGACTTGAGTGTGGTTTCCTTTCCACCCAGATTCAAATTTCCCTAGAAGTATTTGTGAAAAGAGATTTCTCCACCTTTTACTCCCCTTCCCCCTCCTTACATATAGGGCAAATCAAGAAAAATGGTCCTCCTTTACCAACATGATTATTAAAAAAAAATGGGCATATTGTTCAGTTGTTAAGGATATTTTTGGAAAAATATCTAACTTTTAGATTAAAGTTATATTTTTCAACTGCTAATTTCACTCTCTACTTTCAATTAGTTTATCGAATTATTTTTAACTTAATAGCTCTCTAAAAATCGTTAAATCTGAATGGTACCCATACAAGTTTTTAATTCCAACTAACAAATCAGTTAGTTGTGTCAAACATAGCCTAAATATTGAACTACGTCCTAATGTTCAACCTACTCAGATGTTGGGAATTTGACTAATAGCCTAAATTACTCATCAACTGAGTTGAGCTAAATATCTTATTGGAGTGAAAGATCGACAAACTTACTCATGTATATTCCATGTATTGTGCTTCCAAGTTTGAGCTCCTAGAGACATGATTAGTGGGTTTTGTGTTGTGTCATCTCGTCTCATCTTCAGTATAGACGTGATCTACTATGTCAAAATTCGTTGTTCTTGTTGCCTCCATGTTGAAGGCCTTTTTTTCTTTTTCTTTTTTTTCTATTTTTATTTTTTTTTTTTTGAGTGAAAGACCGACAGAACGGTCATCGATCTTCCATTAATTTCTCCAAATTATAGGATAAAGCTGCATCAACGTTACCTGGGAAAGACGACTCCCAAAACCGATACCCTACCTCCCAAGGTTGCACATGCGCAAGCTCATGGGCTACTTTATTTCCATCCCTTCTAACAAATGACCAAGACACATTTCTAAAGCTACTAATACTATCCAAAGCATCATCAATAACTAAATAAAAACTACTAGACCCACGACTAGTTCTAGACAAAGCATTAAATACCTTTAAACTATTAGTCTCCAAAATTACTTCCTCGAACTCGTGGCGCGAGGCAAGCTGTAGACCAAGTACAATCGCCTTAGCCTCAGCCACATCTGTATCCCAACAAACACTGAAGTTCCATGTTGCTGCAGCCAAAGGGTACCCACTTGCATCTCTGCAAATTACGCCAATAGAAGACCCAATGTCACCCAACCTCCCAGCATCCACATTCACCTTAATTTGCCCATTAGCAGGAAGCGCCCAAGTGCTGCTCAACCTTGGTTGCTTCGTCCCCAAACTCCCCGAGGTTCCTTCGCCATCCAGCTCGATCCGAAGCTTATGAACGAACGACTTCACTTCATCGGGGGACCTGCAGGTTCCTTCGAAAATCCTTTTGTTTCTCGATTCCCAAATGGCCCATGCAAACAAGCAAAACATTCGAAACTCCTCAACCCCAAGAGTTCCTTGTAGAAATTCAATCCAGTCACGAAAAGATCCAACACCCACATAGCTACTAACAGGTAGTTCGCTAACCTCCCATATAGCTTGCGCAAAGGGGCAGTCACGCAAAGCGTGGAGGCCAGTCTCCAAGTAATTAGGACACTAGCTGCATTCTTCGCCGATCACCTCGACACGTCTATGCAAACCCGCTCGAGTAGGTAGCGCCTTGTTACTAGCACGCCACATAAACATCTTTGCTCTCGGTAAAATATTGCACGACCAAATCTTAATCCACAGTGATCTGTCAACCAAAGAGGCCGAAGCCACATCCGACGCACAGGAGGCTGCCACGATACCGTGGTACGCGCTTCGAACGCTAAATTCGCCTTTTTTATCCCAACTCCAAGTTGGGACGTCCATAGGCAATCTAGCACTCAAAGGTATAGCAAAGATACGATCAACGCCAATTGGTAGAAACGTATTCCGTACCTTATCAACATTCCATTCCTTCATTGCTGGAAGGATCAACTCACTAACAGCCATATCCTCAGAGTACGCTCCCCTGTAAGACAAAATTTTATGTGACCCATTTCCTGGCAACCATGGGTCAGACCATACACGAATCTTCTCGCCATTCCCAACTCTCCAACACATACCCTTGCGAAGTACCCATTTGGCTTCAAAAATACCCCGCCAAGAATAACTTGGGTTGGATCCCAGAGATGACGTAAGATAGTCACCATTCGGGTAGTACCACGCTTTTAGCATCTCACCAAGCAGCCCGCCACCCCCATTCATCAAGCGCCACGCTTGCTTTGCTAACAATGACCAATTAAACATTGTCATGTCTCTCATACCCAGTCCACCGTCACACTTCGGCTTACATAATTTTGCCCACGAGAGCCAATGAATTTTACGCTCTTCTTTTTTCTGACCCCATAAGAATTGAGAAAACATGGAACGCACCTCATCAAAAAAGTTTGCTGGTAGTTTGAAAACACTCATCACATAGGTAGGGACTGCCTGGGCCACTGTCTTCAACATCACTTCCCTACCCGCTTTTGACAACAACAAACCTTTCCATCCTTTAAGCTTGCTCCACAACCTCTCTTTCAAAGAGTTACAAAGGACCTTCTTTGAACGACCAACAAACACCGGGAGGCCGAGGTAACGATCATGGAAATCTACCACCTCAACCCCAAGAATAGATGCAATGTCGCTCTTTGTTGTATCTCGAACACCTTGGCTAAAAGAAATTTTTGACTTCTCCAAACTCACTTTTTGGCCAGAAGCTCTCTCATAGAGAGCCAAAATATCTCGGACTGTCCCTGCAGACTCGGTCGTAGCCTTCGAAAAAAATATACTATCATCCGCAAAGAAAAGATGAGTAAGAGAGGGAGCTGCAGCACAAATACGGACACCTATCAAACTGCCAGCTTCCTCCGCCCATCTAATCAACCCAGATAATGCCTCAGCACATAAAATAAATAAATAGGGTGAAATCGGATCACCTTGCCTGAGGCCCCTCTCAGGCGAGAACACAGTGGTGGGCTTCCCGTTAATGAGAATTGAGAAAGTCACAGAGCGCACACATGCCATGACCCCACTTACCCACGCTGCATCAAAGCCAAATTTCTTCAAAACTGACTCCAGAAAATCCCACTCAACTCGATCATACGCCTTTGACATGTCCAACTTCAACCCAAAAAACCCTCTCTAGACTAGTTATTTCTTATAAAATGAATCATCTCTAGAGCCATCAAAACATTATCAGAGATCAGACGGCCAGGGGTGAATGCACTCTGGTTCAAAGAAATAATATCAAGCAGGAACACCTTCAACCGGTTTGCCAACACCTTAGAGACCAACTTGTAAATAACATTACACAGACTAATTGGTCTAAAATCAGTTATCACCTCGGGGTTTATCTTCTTCAGGATCAAAACAATAAAAGTGTGATTTAGACCTTCAGGTAACCCACCCCCATTTAACACATCAATCACTAACTGGGCCACTGAGGAGCCCACAACATGCCAATAATTTTGAAAAAATAACGGACACATACCATCGGGTCCCGGGGCTTTCAACGGGTGCATTTGACTAAGAGCAACATGAACCTCCTCCTTCGTATAAACTTTTCTCAAGCCTGCATTCATAAAATCATTCACTCGACCATCAATAGCCTGTAAAGCATCCTGCAGGTCCGCAACACCCTCGGTCGAGAATAGTGTCCCAAAATAATCACTAGCAATACGTCCCACAACAACGTCTCCTTTCCCGACCTCACCCGTCGGCTCCTTCAGCTCTTTGATCGTGTTTTTCTTCTTCCTAGTTGATGCTTTACGATGAAAAACGAGGACTTTTTATCACCAACAAAGAGCCAAAGTACTGGAGAGGGTTGACGCCACTATAGTTCCTCTTCCCGAACCAAACCTTCAATATCTCGCGGCAATTTCCGCCTCTCCTCTAGCTGGTTTGAGGTAAGGCCAGCTTTATTAAGCTTCTTCAACCTCCTTCGTTTACTCCTCAACTCACGAAATAGAGCACCAAACTCGCTCTCGCACCATAATGCTAACTCCACTGCGCAGGCTCCAATCTTTTGCAAAGCCGTTTGCCCCCCTGAAGACCAGGCCTCACAAATCACCTCCTCACACCCCGTGTTCTCAGTCCATAATTGCTCGAACCGGAACATCTTAGGGTTACGCCTACGATGATCATCTCCACGTAAATGCAAACGAAGTGGAGCATGATCTGATAACTCACGGTCCAAATGGACCAATTTGGCTGACGAAAATAAATCGAGCCATTCCTTCGTCGCCATCGCTCTATCAAGTCTACTTTGGACATTATCATCCCCAGCTCTGCCATTATTATAGTGTGGGGCCAGATTCTTGGGTTTTCCTGGATTAGGACCCGGGAATCGTCGCGATACATGCCAGAGGCACGTCCCACAAAAATCGACCGATTGAAGGGGCCAATTGTCAAGGAATCATCTTAAGGTTCGAAGTCGCCACCTTGTTATGGCCCGAACAAGGACGGGTTTTTACAAAAGAAGAGTCGCCACCTTGTTATGACCCAAACAAGGAAAGATTTTTACAAAAGAAAGGGTTTTATAAACGATTTTAAAGAAAACCATTTAAGAAACCCAAAAGTTGACTCCATCGCGATAAGGCACGAAAATTCTTTGACTGGTCTGCGAATCAGCGATCTTGGTTCGGGGTCTAGGTTAGAAGGTGCGGACGTCCTCAGACTCGTCTCCTCCTCCGTACTGAGTACGGGCTCTTTACTAATATGTTGTATCCCATATGAAAGCTTTGAATTGAATTACGTAATACCTTGAATAATAAAAGAAAAACACATATATTTATACATTGTCACTTAGCACACAAAAAAAATCGGTTTTGAACTGGTGTATTCGTTTACGTACGGAAGATTTGGATATTGCAAAATACTGCACTACGTACCATTCATCGTAGATCTTGAATCTACTCCTGGATCAAAATCCTTACGTAGTTCTGACCGGGGGATCCGGTCAATAAGACTCGTTGGGTGCCACTAAGGCGGGTATGGATGTTCTTTCCCGTAAAGAGGGATATAATTGAGAAACTTATAGGATGACTCGCGACTTAGAGTCGAATTGATCCGAGGAACCCCCTACTCTCCTCGAAGAAGTAGGAAAAGGCTCAAATGGGATGATTAGCCCGCTCATTCGAGGCGTTCAACCCAACAACACTTGGTAATATACGGGGATCAACCCAATTCATAACTTTGAGTATAAAGATTAGACTTCTCAAAAATATTCGTTCTTCACTGGGGAAGAACATTCATTGGGGGTGGATAAATGGATGATTTGTGTAGAGCATAGATATGTATGGGTGGGTAATGGCTTACAGGAGTCTTTCCGATAGGATCCCCCGGGGTGGCCCGAAGCCAAATAAGAGGGGACGATCAATAATTAACTTCTATTCGATCATAGGTATTCCACTGGGAAAATGGTTGTAACTGGGGAAATGTGGATTCCACTGGGGAATGTGATTTTGTATGAAGGTGGTTTGATGGAATGGTAGGTGGAACACCCATGATCGCGTATAAGCAAATTTCTGATTCTAACCTCGAATTTGGACCCGGACCGGGTTGTGTACATAAACGAATACACTGGTTTTAAAAATCTTTTTCTAACATAACATACATCACATAAGTGAGAGAAGTTATTTTTATTTTATTTTCCGAGTTGAATTATTAGGTGGGAGCATATGAATGCAAATGTACAAAATGCAAATAAAGAGACCTCGGAATAAACAAATTACAAATCGAGTATTTACAATACAAATACAAAAAATGTCTAAATATCCTAAAAAGGAGAAAAAGACTTGATCTTCATGTACATGGCGCCTCCGGGGCTCGATCTTGATCTTCGTCTTCAAAAGCTGGACTTATTCACAAAGGATTGGTTCATTTACAAAATAATTGATTTATTTACAAAAGAATTGATTTATTTACAAAAGAATTGGTTATTTACAAAAGCGGTTTGAAAGAACCGACAAGGGATTAGTCCAAAAGCGACTTTCTAACTCCAAATTTATTTTTATAATTAGTGGGATGCACTAATAGAATAAACTGGAGAGTTTCGTATTTTTGTGAGTTTGTTTGATAATTAAACGCAAATCGTTCATAGAATCGAACAAAACCGATTTTACAATAATCTGGACAGAACTTCTAGAATTCATATCTCGGTCATAAATCAACCAAATCGAGTTCTTCAAAAGCCTAACTTGGTTCATTTTACTTCATGTTTCTACTGTAAAAATATCAAGTCAAGAAAATTGACGGTCAGTTAGTTATTCACGATTTACGAGCTTCTGAAAGTCATTGGACAGACCATTGGTTTTTGATTTATTGGGAATTATTTACAAGTGATCTAGGTCTAAAATTTACAGGACTTAGAGTAGACTTGAAGGTGGACATTTACACAAAAGTTCATGAATTTTAGACAAGTTTAAGTCATTTAACGAAAATAACCAAAAGAACTATACAAAAATCCCTAATGTTCTAGACTAACCACTTTGTCTTTCATTTTGACAGAACCAAGCTCGGTTTGATTAATTCATTAAAAATCGAAAATACATCCGAATAGAGTGATTCCAAATCCTAGATTGGTTATTATTGAGTCTATTATCCAAATCAAAGTTTATCTTTTATTAAAGAGGTGCTAAACACCGCAGACGTTTCAGTTTAGGGAACGTTATCATTTATGGACACATACTCGGTTGGTTAATTTTAGAATTAAATATACTTCGTTAAAGTTTAATTCTTCTTTACAGATTGAAGTAGACACACTAAGGACTTTCTACAAAAATTATCAAAAATTATCCTATGTGGTTAAAGTGAGCCATTTATTTACAAGGTCGAAATCTGAGAAAATCTTCAAAGGGACAGCACTACTTCGTGTTTTAAAAAAAATTTAAAATTCATTTGGTATTCAAAATGGACGAAATAGGTGTCTGTAGACATATAAGGAAGTCCTATTTAATTTACTCAGAAATAGATCAAGCTCAAAACTTAATTGTTTGTTAGTTATTTACAGATCTATGAGCGTTGGTCAGTTTTAGACACAGAAACTTAAAAATTCAATTGTGGACGACTAAACAATTGGATCTGGATGATTTTTATCTCGTTAGAAAGCCCTCTGGACAAGGTTTTCTATGAAACTAATTTCATTAAATTCCAACCGTTGGATCTTCCTATATCTACAAATGAATTCTTCTCTAAAAACTATCAACTATCCGAATTATTACAACTTTGTACAAAAAATAAATCTGAGGCCTCTATATGCAAAATGACCTTTTTTATTCAATTTCAAGTATAAAAAATAAAAATGGTGATGAGAAAGAGAGAAACATTCATTGATCACACAATTTTGGCACAAGCAAACTCTCTTCCTCACCGCAAAAAATCACTCTCTACAAGCTGGATCTAAGTCCCCCATGGAGACGGGTTCGCGTGGATCTTCCAACCGTTGGATCTTCCTATATCTACAAATGAATTCTTCTCTAAAAACTATCAACTATCCGAATTATTACAACTTTGTACAAAAAATAAATCTGAGGCCTCTATATGCAAAATGACCTTTTTTATTCAATTTCAAGTATAAAAAATAAAAATGGTGATGAGAAAGAGAGAAACATTCATTGATCACACAATTTTGGCACAAGCAAACTCTCTTCCTCACCGCAAAAAATCACTCTCTACAAGCTGGATCTAAGTCCCCCATGGAGACGGGTTCGCGTGGGCACTTAAACCCTTACCTAGGAATTTTGGCCGCTTAAAAAATAGGGTGGTTCGTGCCCACACCTATAAAGAGTCTAACCGGTGAAAATGGGATTATTAAGGGGGATAATAAGGTTTAATAGCAATTTATATACAAAATGAAATGGTTAGTGAAAACACTTAGAAAATAAATAATTGAAGGAGAGAGATAAAAGATTACCCTTGCGTAGATCTAGAAAACCCAATCTTCAAAATTAAGTTAGTTAGTACAAACGCCCTTTAGTTTGCACTAACTAGATAAAAAAAGAAGTTTTAGAAATAAAGAGAAGTTTTTAGAAAAGCTTCAAAAGTTGAAGTAAGTTAAAAAGATGATAGGAAAACTAGAGAGAGAAGGAGATTTTAAGAAGTAGAGATGAGAAAGAGGCAAAGGCATTTAGGTTAGCTTTCAAAGGGGTATTTATAAGGGGAGGGGGAAGATGGGGGTGAATTAGGGTTAGGAGAAATAGAGGGTGGGATTTGATGGGAGGTGAATGGTGAGATGGGGGTTGAGAGAATGTGGATGGGAGTGTGACAAGTGTAACATTTGTGGTGATGGAAGAATATGGGAGGAATCTTGTGAGGTAGAAGTGAGTAGGAAAGAGAAAAGATGAGATAAGGTGGGAGAGAAAATAGAAAAGGGAAAAACAAAATAAAATAAAAAAAATAGTTAAAAAAGAAATAAAAAAACGTGGGGGGGGGGAGATTTTTTTGTCTTTTTATTTTTCTTCCCCTTTTTTCGGTTGTGAGGGTTTTTTTTTTATTTTTATTTTATTTTTTGGGTGGGGGTTTAATCTATAGAAAAGGGGAGGGTATTTTGGTATTTCTACTTGATACCATTATTCCCTTTTGTCTTTAGCTATCGGATGGGAACATGGGAATATTGTGATGTCATGCATGACATCATAAGATGATGTCATAGAATGATGTCATGCATGACATCATAATTCCAATCCTTATTTATTTTTTGCATTTTCTCTTTTATATTCTTTTTGGATTTTTGATTTATTTCGTCTTTTGGGCTTTGGGCTTTGGGCTTTGCCTTGCTAATGAGTTAGGTCACCTTATGGACCCTAAATCTCCTTTTAGTCCAAATGACTTATTTAATTAAGGTAATTACAGTTAATGTTAATATTAACTGTAATAATTATTAAAAGAAATACAAGTCAAAATTCGGCGTCTACACATAGGTGAAGATTGAACCCTTATAACTGACATCCCGTAAGCCACAATAATCCACAGCATCTCGAAACATTTTCATTTGCCTTTCCGAGCGATCACGTTTGACACACATCTCAGTTGCAAATAAAACTTCATTGTAGTCACCCATACACAACCACGGTACTTGTCTCTCATCTGCAAGAAGTTTCAAAAGTGACCAAGAAAGATGACGATTTGTCCCTTTCGGCCACCCATAAAACCCTGTGAAACGCCACGGTAACTCACCCAACCCACTCTCCACTAGCACGTCTATATGATGTAAAGACTGCGAGAGGAGAGAGATTGAAACATCTCTTGTCCACAAAAGAGCCAGGCCCCCAGAGCAACCTGCGCTATCAACAAAAATTCCAGTATAATTTCTAAGTTTGTCAACTATCGGAACCATCTCACGCCCATTAAGTTTTGTTTCCAATAAAAACAAAATGGGCGGGGCCTCTCTCCGGACCAAGTCCCGGAGTAAAGCAACTGCCCGAGGGTTGCCCAACCCCCGGCAGTTGAGGCTTAAACAACTCATTGCTCCCGGCGGGGCCGGACTTCGCCGACCTCCACCGATTTGGAAGACACTGTAGCCTCCCCACTAATTCCTTCATCAGCCAAAATATCCATGCAGTTTGATCGCTTAGCCTGATCCTCACCACAGTAATCGAGCATCATAATATCAGTTTCCATCCCAACACGCTCTCGCTTGCTTCCCAAGAGAGCCATACCAGCACCACTCCCAGTCACCTTCTTGGATGGAGGGTGACCCGCCTCACAAGCTCTTTGAAACCACTTCCTACTCCCACCCCCCTGCCTTGATAGGCCTACAGGCGCCTGACTATCACTCCCCTCACCATTTGCAGACACACCCTTTACCTCTTTTAAGGAGAGAGAACCAAGGGTGGGGAGGAGAGGTGTGTCCTCCTGCTGAGCCCTCAGATTCCCACCAGCCCCGTCACTCTCCGAGGTCTCAACATCTCCAGCTATAGCCTCTTGAACACCAGGCTTTGACCCAACAATAGCTTCAATAGTCGCTTCATTCCCAGTCACCACGTTCCCAGGTGGCATAACAGGCTCCTGCACAGTAGCGTCTGCTTCCGCAAAGACTATCTGACGTTTACATGAACCCGTATCATCCCTGCCCATTTTTTCAAAGAGTAGCTTTTCCTTGTCACGCTCAGCCATTGGCTGCCGTCGTGGCTCCTTGTTGGGTATTGCACGAAGCCACGAACCATACTGCAGCCCTAAAGTTTTCAAATCTTCCTCTCCAAACTTACCACACTCTTTCTCAGTATGCCCTATCACTCCACAGGCGTAACAAAAGTTTGGAAGGTAGCAATATTTAAATTCTAGCCATTCCTCGCATGCATCTTCAAACGCCATCCTCATACCCCTCCGTAAAGGCTTAGAAATATCCACTTCAACCCTTACATTCATATATTTTGTCCACCCAAAGTCATTGGATGGATCATAAGCAACAAAGCACCCAATCTGCTCACCCACAAGTTTTGCTGTATCAAGATCCCTGCCTCCAAACGGAACGTTCCGAACCTTGACCCAAAACTTCGCCCTATTAAACAGTAAGTCATCAGGCTTGTCAGACCCCCGAATCTCAAGTAACGCCAGTAAATGATTTTCAAAAGTCCATGGCTCGTGATCAAGCACAAACTTCCGATCACCTTCGCTAAAAAACTGAAACACAAAGGTACTAGTATCCAAATCTCGAATCACCAAGTCAGCCCCTGGCCTGAAAATCCTTCTCAATGTATCCTTGAAAGCCCTGCGGTTCAATGGCTTTGGGTCATAAGCCGACCAGCAAGACTCCATGCAATTCGCTTATTCTCCTCCTTAATCCGCTTTCCTTTCACCACCACCACCGTGTTCTCCTCATTTGTCAACCGGAGTTTCCCCCAATCTTTTGACAATTGTTCAGCCATCTCTCTCACAAAACAAGAACACCAAAAAACCTGACACAAAGACCACCAATAATAAGAAACAGGGAGCAATGATCAAAGAAATCAATGTCCTACCGTCAAACAACACTTAAAACGAGATAAAATCTCAAAAAACTGACAAAACGCAGTTGGTCGCCGCCTCTCACCAAACCCTAGGTTGAGAGAGTTTCTGGTTTTTTTCTCTTTTTCTTTTTTGCTTTTGCAATTCAAACATTGATGTATGGTGCTTGTTTTCTTTCATGTAGTGTGCTTGCAAGTTTGAGCTCCTAGAGACATGATTAGTGGGTTTTGCGTTGTGTCACCCGTCTCATCTCCAATATAGACGTGATCTACTATGTCAAAATCCGTTGTTCTTGTTGCCTCCATCTGAAGGCCTTTTTTCTCTTTCTTTTTTTTTTTTGTTTTTGCAGTTCAAACAATGATGTACGGTGCTTGTTTTCTTTCATGTATTGTGCTTTCAAGTTTGAGTTCCTAGAGACATGATTAGTGGATTTTTTTTGTTGTGTCACCCCATCTCATCTCCAACATAGACGCGGCCTATGATGTCAAAATATGTTGTTCTTGTTGCCTCCATGTTTAAGGCCTTATTTTCTTTTTCTTTTTTGTTTTTGCAGCTTCAAACCTTGATGTTTGGTGCTTTGTTTTCTTTCATGTATTGTGCTTACAAGTTTGAGCTCCTAAAGACATAGTTGATGAGTTTTGTGTTGTGTCAACCCATCTCATCTCCAGTATCGACGCGACCTACAATGTTAAAATGTGTTGTTCTTGTTGCCTCCATGCTGAAGGCCTTTTTTTCTTTTTCTTTTTTGTTTTTGCAGCTCAAACCTTGATGTATGGTGCTTGTTTGTGTCAAAGTACCTTTTTTTAAATAAAAAACTTGTGACACGGACACAACCCACGCCCCACTAATTTATATTGTGTGAACAAATATTCGTATGAGGCGGGTTCGAGGTGAGACGCCTCAAACAGGCATGACGTCATACTTGGTTATAGAGGTGACCTCACCTTGAAGCAGCCTTATAAAACAAACGTGCACCGTATGCTACACTTAATGGGCTAATTTTACTTCTGATTCATGTATGATGCCGGCCCAACCCATGACCATCTTTATGTTTTTTTTTGAAAGCATGACTATCTTTATGTTGGGTTTAGCCAAAAATGGGGTTTATGGCTTTTGAAAGTGTCTCGAGGCCTTGCAAGTGATCGAAGATGCACGCGTTGTGGGGCGGAAGAGGAGACACTAGACCATATTCTTAGAGGTCCACTCAATTATATGGTTCGGAATAACTTGAGTGATCGTCCCATACACACAAGTTTTTGGACTACGCCTTTACAAGAATGGATTGTGAATAATCTTGATGTAACAAACCCTTATCATGATCCTGTAGGTCCGATGAAGTTCACCACCACAATTTGGTGGCTATGGAAATGGCGTAACACCATTGTGCTCGGCCAGGGAGATGACGTTCCAAACCATCCTGCTGAATTCCTGCTTCGAAGATTTCAAGAAATGCAGGAAGCCATAGCAAAGGATAACCTTTGTGACAACGAAAGGAATGTGCCAAGAACTGAAATTTTAATTAGATGGGACGCACCACCCACTAGGTGGCATATCCTCAACACAGATGGGGCATCAAAAGGCAACCCAGGCACTGCTGGTGGCGGTGGTGGAATTTTGCAAGATGATCAAGGTAATTTCATTCGTGCATTTTCTAAAAATCTGGGGGTATGTACAGTGACGAGGTCAGAAATACTAGCCTTGCTGGCGCTGCGTGGTATTACAATGGCTATGGAGCTTGGCGTCAAAAAGCTAGTAATTAAGATGGACTCAGAGGCTGTTATTCAGATTAGAGGTGATCATCGGGCCGTGCCATCGTGTTTCCGTGCCAAAAACTCATGTCCATACCCGGCCCTATTGGGCTTTGGGCGGGCATGCGGGTTTTTCGGGCCAATTTCGCGATTTCGTTAATTTTCAATATTTAAGCATAACTTTTGATTCCGATATGCGTTTGAGGTGATTTTTTTTTTAAATTCATACAACTTTTCAAGATCTACGCAACCATGACATCAATTTTCCAAAATTATATTTTGAAAAAAGTTAAATTAAAATTACAGCAAGCAAATTAATAGAAAAATATGGAAAAAACTAAAAGTAATTAAATTTCGGGCCGTTCGGGCCAGGTTTGCGGATTTGACCTTCATCCCAAACTCGGCCCAAATCCAGGCAGGTTCGGATCAAGCCCTCGGGCCGGGTATTTTTTATCAGGTTTAATTCAGATGGTGAAATGTGACACAATTCGTAGTGGACTCGCTATTTACATGGTCAGGAAAATCCGTGAACTGTTGAAAAAGCCTAGTTGGGAGGTGAAGCTTCTCCATTGCTATAGAGAGGCAAACCAAGCTGCAGATTGGTTTGCTAATTGGGGATGTGATCAAGTTGATAGAGTGCATGTGTTTTCTTAACTCCCCCTCTCGGATTAGTTTCTATTCTTCAGGATGATGTAATTGGGGTGGCTTGGCCACGCATGGTTAGAATTGTGTAATTTTAGGGACTATGCCCCTCACCCGCACCCAAAAAAAACATTTAAAAAAATAAAAATAAATAAATAAAGATAAAATAGGCGACGGCGAGTCTGAACAGAAGGGTGCGCTTTTAGGATTCTTTGCTTTTATAGCGGGGAAATATAATTGGAACAGCCTGCCCTTCAGACTTCTCTAGCATTTGCGATTGTTTTCTGGAGAGAGAGAGAGAGAGAAGAGAGAAAGAGAGAGATGGCTTGCGTTCATGACCACAGTTGCGAGGATCACGACTGCTCAGCTGACTGGTCTCTCTACAAACATGTCGACCTCTCCAAGGTTCCCCCATTTGTTTGGTTTCAACTTTTAACAACAAACTTCACTCTTTTTTGTGCCTTTCGATTGTGCATTTTTAGTTGATAGAACTGATACAACTTCTGATCGTATCAATTACTTATCAGTAGATGATTTTTGTTGAATACCCAGATGATTATTTAGTTCAAAAAGTGTTCCTTTATGCTGAAATTTCCGTCCAAAATAATTTATTTCAATTGTGCATTTGAACTGACCCAATATTGATTTGGTTAGTTATCAAGTTTAGTGGAAGGGTTTTGTGGGGAGTTTGAGATTTTATGTCCCATTAGGCTTAAATTTTTATATCCCCAAACGCTGCTCAATGTATTTGGATTATTCTGACTTGTGGTACAATGGCTAAACTGTTGCTGAAGAGGTGTGTGAACTGATGAGTTGTGGGGAGGCTTTTTGCACTTGAGAATTGAGTCAATTTAGTAGTTGTGACGCTATTTTCGGTTATAGCTTCTTTCTTTCTTTAGGGCAATCCTAAATTATACCCTTTAAATCCCTAGACCTTTCTCTGACAAGAGCATTGAAGTTCAAATTATCAAAAGGTGTCATCTGAATTGAGATCAACTTGGTATAAGTGAAAGAAGATGAAACAAAAGGACACACACACTCGCAAATAAATTGGCCTAGATGACAAGTTAGCTAGAATTTGAAATGGGCAGGTTGCATATGTGGATTGTGTGGCTTCTTCTTTCTTTACTTTTTCCGGACGGGGAAGGTGAGGGGAGTTGGAGGGAGAAGGTCTTAGTGGCAGCATTTGTCAGAGCCTTAGGGGACTTGTTAATTAGAGCATACACTTGTTCAAATGGCTGTATTGAAGAGTCTGTAGTCCTTTCATTTTCTTTTTTGTGATTGGTTACTTGCCAATCAAACCTTTACCAGATGAACATGAAGGAGAAAATTATGAATCTTAGCATGTCATTCTTACATGCATTCCAGTCGGTTGTAACTCTCAGTGTAGGCATATTCTTCATAAAATGACCCTAGTTCCCAAGTCAGGCGGTATGGCGTTTTGTCTTTTGCTAGTTACCGTATATCTTGTTGCATGTCATTGACAAGTAGGCACCTTTTTTTGTGTGTGTGTGGGGGGGGGGGTGCGCTTACCAGGGAATTAAATAGCGGTCGCGATCGCGAATGCAGTAACGGTCGCGATATCGCGGAAACGTACTGTTGCGGGTATCGCGTAGTGAATCGCGGTAATCGCGGTGTGAATGACTCACATAAAGGAATATTTACACTTCTAATTGCATTTTGGAATCTTTGCTTTACCATTATAATTCGAACATAATATGCATTTAAATTCATTATAAAATAGATAATATTAGTTAAAAGAAACTAATAATAGAGTTATAAAGTAAAATGATAATAATTTAATGATCATATCGGAAAAGTAACGGTAAAAAGCGCCGCTTTCGCGTAATATAATGGCCATAGCGGCTGTCGCGGCGTGAATGACTTCTCAACTTCGCAACGCGGTAAAACGCGTCGCGGCCAGCTCAAAATCCTTTACATAGCGGCCGTCGCGTCGCGTAGCGGCCGCTATTTAATTCCATGGCGCTTACTTTTGATATCGTTTTCTCTATTTTTATAATTGCTGAATGACTCCACATAACTCCTTAGTTAAAATCTGCTAGTCTGATCATTTCTCCCATAAAGTTAATCCATAAGTCTAGACTTTATGCAGGTATCTGCTCTGAATGAGGCTGTTCCAGGAAGTGCAAAGTCAGTTTTCAGATCTTGGGAGCAGCGTCTAAACTCTTCAGGGGTAAATACTTCTCATGCTATTATTTATCTGATGATGGAGCTATATATTAAACCCTTCTACTTCAGTCATGTTTGGCTACAAGGCTACTCTGTATAAGTACGAAGTTATATTGTTTCTATGTGACATGAAGAATATCATTGCATGTTTGCTTTTCACTCTGCATCGAGTTTGCTTTGTGGTTCTTTCTTCTTGACGTGAATGGCTAATATATAGGGCTAGTGTATTAGCTGGATGGATTGTGGTGCTGAGTTGCTTGTAAATGATGGCATATGGGTTTTTCATCCCTTCTTTCCATCTATGGTATGGCATTCAGCTATTATTTACTCTGTGTTTCCACTATACATTGACGCTTCTGATGAGGTTCGTCATAGATACAAAAGTGCTTACAAGTGGCAACGTACCTTTTTGATCTGATAACACAAGTGTACAACAAGTAAAATATTGATTCGTTTAGCAAATGCAGAAGTGATTGAAGAACTGTAGCTCAAAATTTTCCTACATTGCTTACTTTGATGCTTCCTTGCTCCTAACATGAAGAGGACTTGATGAATGTTCATTATGCTTGTTGCAACCTTAGGGCCTTAGGCTGTGGTGACATGTTACAATGTGCTAAAGAAATGATCTTGAGGATGCCCAACCTGATCAATGAACTCTTGCACTCTCTTTGTTCCCTATTGTTTGTGTGAGTATTGGAAGCGTCTTATTTACTTGACCATCAAAGCATTAAAGAAGGAGATCAAGTAACTGAATGTGATGTCGGTTATGCTTTACTCAACTTTGAATCTCATAAAAATATCTTTAGAATATGGGAATGTTGTGGAATTTGTAGCTTGAGCAGCAAAGTGTGATAGATAGTGATTGTCATGAATCCCTGAATCTGATATCGCTAGGATGTATAGGCTTTAGCACATTAGCAATTGGACCTTGCACAGAGTTCTACGTACTCTCATGAAGCCGTTCTATTGTTCTACACCTAACGAAATATGTCATCTATTTTTGATGCGGAAACTTAATAATTATGGTTCTCCATATTAGATTACAAAATTGGGGACAAAAAAATGCGAATTTTTCTCTATAACAATAGAAGGTTCAGCCCATGCAGATGTTCTTTCTTCCCTGTTGAAGGCTTTCTCTTGGGTGGAGCTGATTTTCTCTTGCACCATTGTGCCTTTTCTTTTTTCTGACTGTGATGCTTTTCTTCTATTATTGGATTGATAATGTTAGGAGATTGGATTGGTTTATTTTGTTGCACCAGGGATACTTGGAAAGTAATGAAGATGATCCTGAGCTAATTGTTTTCATCCCGTAAGTGACTGCTTTATGGTTTTGATGTGGACTTTCTGGTAGATTTCTTATGCTGATGTGTTAAATATTATGCTGTCAGATTCACATCTGATGTCAAGATCAAGAGTATATCAATTGTGGGTGGTGCTGATGGAACGAGTCCTTCCAAGATGAGAGCGTAAGCTGTAGTCGTGCTTTTAAATGTTATAGGTTGCCTAGCAATTTGGTAGTTTTATATATGTTATATGAATGACTTCTGAAAGATTTTCAGCTCAAAATTCGTGGTATATTGCTCCACCAGAACTCCTGAACAAACCTCACTGAGAACCAACTATGAACTCAATGCTGTCTATGCACAGCAATGGAAGAACAATTGTCTACTAAACTAGAAAGTTAATGATGTGCAATATATGTAAAAAATAAAAATGCCCGAGTGTATTTTGTTCCAGTAATTTGATTATTAAGATTCAGGACCTTAGCCTGCTTTACTCAATCTTTGTGAGTGCACATGCTATGGAGGTTTAAGGCAATCAAGATTTTGCAAAGAAAGCTTACTAGTAGTCATGGAAATAAGGGAAAGAGAGTTCTAGTTGGGTACTTGGGTTCCAAAATTGCCTGAAGGGGGGGACTAAGTTTCTGAGATTTAGGTTGAAAGATTAGAAGGTTCTTGTCTTTCCATACATGTTCTAGAAAAGGTGTCGCTGTAACTGGGGGATTCGAAAGTGAAGTGAAAAAATATCACTTAGATTTGGGTGAGTTTAATTTTGAGGGCGAACTTTTAATTAGGATTTAGGAGGGAAAGATTTAGTTTTCCATAAAAGAAAAAAGAAACAGAAAAAAGGTTGGGCTGGGGTAGTGAATATCGGAAGGGGGATTGACTCTTGAAACCCAACCTCGAATTACGGAGAAATAAATAAAAGTTGCAATATGGGACGGTAACTACTATACTTTTTATATATCACTTACAATGAAGATATACTTCCATCTTGGACTGGAGAGTGGGGTGGGAGGGAATTTGTTATAGAGGTATTGTTTCTTATAGTTAACAAGAACTTCAAATGATCTCTCTCGTCCATTGCTTTTGTTTCACTTCCCATGAAGTTATTGGCTAATCATGTAATTTCCTTTGCTATATTTAGGTTCATCAATCGTGAGGGTATTGATTTCTCTGATGCTCAGAGTATGCAACCTGTTCAGGTATCTACTTGTGAAAGCAAGAAGTATGTTAATATATCTCATCTTTTTTTTCCCGTTAATTAAGCTCCTTGTCTTCCTTAAGGAATGGGAATTGGTTGAAAACCTGCAAGGAGTATTGGAATATCAAACAAGGTGAGTCTTGCATTTTCCCCCTTTTATCATTCCCATATTCTATTGCTAGATAGGCAACCTATCTTACTTTCATGTCTAGCTAAGTGGCTGATTTTCCCTCATGAATATTTGTAAGTAAATAATGTAACAAGAACCAGGGAGATGCTACCTATCTTCTCTATCAGTCCCAGTTAGCTAATGATATGGCTCGTTTTCTCTCATGAATTCTCACACGAAATTCTAATGTTGGATGAGGAATTCTGAACAGATACTCTAAATTTCAAAGTGTGGGCAATTTAACTCTGCATTTTCCTGACAACTTCGGTGCTGATACAAGTCAGATACACTACATTGGCTTGAAGGGTGAAGCAACTGAGGTATTGTTATTAGTAAAATCCGCTATTATTGATGGATTATATTAGGGTAATAGTCTTGTTTCCTTGGCTTTGGCGGTGTCATTCTTTCCTTTTCACAATGGATTTACAGCTGAAGAGGGATGTTGTTGCCACAATTGTTTATGAGCTCATGCCGAATCCGTCTGACCACAAGTAAGTCTTCATTCATTTGAGGTTGGGTCATTGTTTGATTCCTATGTTGTTTTAATTGTTATGTTTGTGCTTCAAATTAGGATAAGAATGCTATGTCATGTGGCTTTTCTGCCTCTTCCCAGGAATGCTAATAGTTAAACTATTATTCTCAAAGAGATGTGGATTTCAATGGTTTTGTTTCATTTTAAACATCTACGCCTTATTTGCACTATGAACACACAAATCCATTGAACTGTTTAATTGTCAACTTATGCAAGTAAATCACACTGGGATTGACACGCATTAATGCAAGTTTGTTGATGTGAAATGGGTTATCGCTTGGCTAAATACAGAAGTACCCTGTTAATATTTCTAGAGACAAACATGATGCCTCTGGCAAATGAAACATACATTATAATAATTTTTTAACTCCATTGTCTCTCACAAGGCTCTCCTAAGGCGTGGTAGGCTGGTAAGATATATGTAGACTTGCCTTTATAATGACAGAGACATTATCCATTATTGTTGATTTCTAATTTCATGTTCTCCTATACAGAACTCGTGCTGAAACAGGAGGTGGTCTTTCGCAGGTGGAATGAAGCAAAGCAAAGAATACAGGATTTGTGCTTATTCGTTTCTTCACTAACGTTATCTCACCCGAATCCACGTGAAGCAGGAGATGAACATGATTTCGACAGCTGATGATCTTTGAAGCACCTTGTTTATATAGACTGCAATGGGGTTTTATGGTTGATGCTCCTCTGAGCAACTTTACTGGATCAAATCAGCTACTGCTGTTAGTTATTATGAGTTATGACAAACACAGGACCCTTCCCCCAAAGAAACAAAGGAATTTGAAACTATATGCAATTTCTCTTGCATGAGAATTATGGTATCTTTAAGCATTGATATTTCTCTCTATTCCCCGCCCTACCATCGCCTCCCCTCTCCCAAGTCTGGAGCTTGCTTGACACAGATTCTGCCAGGGTGGCAACATGCCTTCGGCCGGCGGGTTATGAGAACTGAGAAGCGCTCGGAATTATGCATTCATCCCTAACCAAAAGAACTGAAAGGTGAAAATTGATTACCTTGGATATATTCCAAAGCTACTTGGGCTATATGGACCTTGAATTTCCACGCTGCAGTGTGCCTAGGCCATATGATTACCTTTCTTTTCTTCGACAAACTGTATCATAGCCTAAGGTCTTGTTATATTCAACAGTTTATTAGAGTGCTGAATTGAACGAGACTGATCGGATTGCTGAACGAAGTAAGAAATTAAAATAAAAAAATAGTTTAGTCTAGCTTAATTCAATTCAGTATTATTCAGGTGATGGGAGCTAACCATTAAAATAGGTCAGTCAGATGAAGGGAAATGTTGGTCAAAAGGTATAGCTGGTGAATTGTGATTGGCGATTGAGGGGTGGGGAAGGGTCGATGAAGGGTTTTAGAACAGGAGCAAGGGCGGGGGAAGAGTTAATTTTGATAATTCAAAATGAGGACATGTTTAGATTGAGTATAATAGATTAGGGGATAATGGAAATGATGAATAGAAGATAAGAGGTAGAGATTGAGTATAATAGATTAGGTGATAATTCAAAATGAGGACATGTTTTGGAGATCAGTCATTGATAAGATGGAGCAAAGATTAGCTGGCTGGAAAGAGAAATTGTTATCCTCAGGAGGTCGTGCTACTTTGCTGAAATCTTGTCTCAATAGCTTACTTCTCTATTATATGTCCTTGTTTGGTGCCCCTATTAAGGTGATTGAGAAAATAACTCAACTGCAGCGGGATTTCTTTTGTCTGGGAGCAATGATTCTAGAAAACAAGCTTGCCTAGTTAGTTGGAGCCAGGTTGAAAGACCAAAAAATATGGGAGGTCTTGGTTTTGGCAATTTAAAAAACATGAATGTTGCCCTTTTGAGCAAATGGCTATGGCGGCTAGTAGCTAAAGATGAGGGAGTTTGGAGGAAGGTGATTGAGGAAAAATATAATTTGAGCAATATTAATTCTTTGGATGAGTTAAATGTGCCATGAAAAGGGGGAATTTGGAAAGGGATAGTTTCTTTTGTCAAAAAAGATTCTAGAGTTGGGGAGATTTTTAAGGAAAATTTGGTTATAAGCTTAGGAAGTGGAGGTAAATGCAAATTCTAGTGTGATACGTGGGTTGGGGATACGCCTCTAGCAAGAAGATTTCCTAGACTTTTTTCTATTTCTAATGACATGGAGGCTTGTGTCAATGAAGTAGGAGTGTGGGATGGTTTTCTATGGAAATGGAGTTTAAGTTGGAGGAGGAGACTTTTTAAATGGGAAGAGACTCTTAAGCAACAATTGTTTGAGTTGCTTAGTCAAGTCCAACTTGATCCGGGTGTAGAGGATAAGCTTCTATGGAAGTGCGAAAAAGGAGGCTTGTTTACTGTCAAATCAGTTAGAAAAGAACTGCTACTCAAAGAAGGGGTTACGATTAATGAAGCTGTTAAAGGAGTATGGAAAGGTCTAGCATCCCCGAAGGCGGAGATCTTGATGTGGCTTGCTTGCCTTGGACGCTTGAAGACTAAAGTTAGATTGAAGAGATTTTGCTTTAGGTGTGTTGGGGATCTTTTGTGTGTACTTTGTGAAGAGGAAGAAGAAGATTGCAATCACATTAGTATTCACTGTAAAGTGGTGAGGGATATTTGGAACAAGTGGTTAAATATTTGGGATATCTGTTGGTGTGCTCCAAGATCAATGGTGGAATTCTTCTCACAGTGGTGTGCTTTATTTAGAGGTTCCCACTTTGCCAAGGTTCATGCTACATTTATTTTAGTTTTACTTTGGTCATTGTGGAAGGAACGTAATAGCAGATTGTTTGAAGGGAAGAAGATGTCTAGCGGCGAGTTGTTTGATCTAGTGTTAGTAAGATTGGGATGGTGGGTTAAGGGTTGGGATGCTACCTTCCCTTACAAGGCCCAAGAAGTATGCAGGGCTCCATTATGCGTGAAGATTGTTAGGCAGCCTGCAATGACTAAAAAACTAGTTGATTGGGAGCCACCTCCAATTGGCTATTTGAAGAGGAACGTGGATGCTTCTTTGATAGATGATAAGGCGACAATAGGTGGTGTACTTAGAGATTGGAACGGGAAGTTCAGATGCATTTTTTCTTGCCCGGTTCCACTAGAGGAGATCAATCATGCGGAAGTTGCAGCTATCGCTAGACCGATCTTCGAGGTATTCTCAAAGGAGTGGTTAACTTTCTTCAAAATTATTATTGAATCCGATTCGTCAAATGCAGTACTTTGGTGTAATGTTAATACTAGAGGGCCGTGGAACGCAAGATTTGAGTTGAACTTTGTAAGGCGTGCAAAGGAGTCTTGGCCCTATTTCTCAATTGTTCATAGGAGCAGGAGTGCTAATGGGATCGTGCACGGGCTAGCGAAGCAAGGGATACATAGATCATGTGATTTTGTAGCTTGGTTTTAATATTTCTTTCCTTGATTGCTTTTTCCTATTCCCTGGCATGACGTGCTGCTTGGGTTTATGTAGTGGTGTTCTTGTAATTTTTCAAAGATTATTAATAAAAGAATACCGATAATTATAAAAAAAAAGAGAGGTAGAGACGGAGGTTACCCTTCCATTTTATGCATAGTTTTCCTACCCTCCCATATACACTATTAGGGTTATTCAACAATATTCTAATTCAAGCATCCAATCCGAAAATTTGAATATCCGATATGATATTATCCCAAAAAGGCGATACCGAGAAACGGATATTTGAATTTTTGGATACGGGTTTAGATACCATTTTCCAAAAATTTTGGATATCCGAATAAATAACAAAATATTTGGGTCACATTTTCAAAATATTAGATGCAAAATAGAATTAAAAAATTTAAGAATATCAAATTTTCAGATAACGGATATCTTTGAATTCAGATATCAAAATTTTGCATCCGAGAAATTTCGAATATTCGAAAATGAAGATCCCTCACCCATCGGCCATTGCCACCTTACCTCGACCTCCATCTTCTCGTCTTATCCTTTTAATCAATTCATTACCCTCAATTCAAGTCCGCCCGCCCCCAAATCCCTAACCATAAAAAAAGAGAAGAAAAAAAAACAAAAGAAAACTCTCCTTTAAATAATCCACTTGTTTTCCCCCCTCGGTGTTTTCCACTTTTCCTCGAGTCTGTTGACACAGAAAAATATTAAACCGTAAACGGCGCGCCAAGAGGTTAGGGTTTTTAACTTGTTTTAAGCCTCACAGGCTCACAGCTCCTCTCACAACATTTAGACAATATTCTCTTTCCTCTTTCCTCTTTCCTCTTTCCTCTTTCCTCTTTCCTCTTTCCCTGCTTTCTCTCATTTTCTCTCTCCAAATTTACAAAACATGCAAGCTTGCAGTGGAGCAGCAACAGCAGCAATGATGGGCTCAATTCATCAACCTTTATTGGCCAAAAATTCCTCTTTTCTCCTCCGTCAAAAAGGGTCCAACAATTTTGGTCATTTATCACCCAATAATTATTCCTCCATAAATTTTTCCAAGCCCTCTGGCTCTTCATTTATCTCCAACAGCTTGGTAACTGGCAGACCACCCTCCTCTGCCTCTGTTCCTGTCCCTGACATTGAAGGTTTGGGCTTATTATTTATTTATTTTTTTTGTTTCTATTAGTGATTAATGGTACATATTCTTGTGTAACTATGATGGTTTATGATCATTATAGAAAATATATGCTATTTTGTATCTGGGTTTTTGGTATTTTGTATTGGGTAGTAGTTTGTTTCTGTTTTATGCCAGTGATTTTGATAAATTGTCTGATATTTATGTAAAAATTATCAACTTCCCAAATGGATGTTTGTGTGTATCATTTCTGGAGTTATGGGGGTGATCAAGCCTTTAGTTCTGTTCCTCATTCATCATTGATGTGTGGTTCAATTTTGTGGATTCTTTGGAAACTGATTTCAATTTAGGAACTGTGGTAGGTTTCAACATCCAGAATGTATATGCTATTCTGTATCTGGGTTGTTATTGCCTTTATTAATTTATGTCTTTAGGAAGTACCTATGCTTGGTAACTTCTGATTTTTTTTTCTTTGTAAGTATGTCTCAGCAACCAATAAGGTATTTTTCTGTGGGTTCATGTGGGATCATTGAATTATCAATTCTTTCTTTATGTTTTTTTTATCATCTCAGAAACTGTAGTTTGAATGCTTGATTGTAGCCTGTAGGAATCCTTTGGAAACCAATTTCCATTTGTGAAGCTAGTTAACCATATAGGTCAATTCATTGATGTATTGCTAGAGTGGGAGCTGTTATAAGTTGGTTTTGGTTTGGTGATTCTTAGGGCATATCGTCTTGTAAGTACCTGCTTGGTTGTTTGTTGCATTTTGCCACTTTGCATTGCAGTTAGTTGAAAATTGGTGTTTGAAAATTGAGTTATTCGGATATTTCCTCTCGTCGGCTATGATCATTAAGAGCTTTTCGGTTCCACAAATCTCTTAGCACTTCACATGGTCTCTGATCCCTTTACAAACCACCAGCTAAAATAGAATTTGGCTTAAAGCACTTCAACACTGCTTTTTGATCTTTCGCCCTTACATACTTAATTTCTTCTGGAGACTCCGACCACTGTAAATGAATGTCATATGAAACAAGTCATGATTATGATGGACAATGATGGTTCTCAACTTCTCATGCAAGTAGTTGTGTCTTGCATTGGTCAGGTGATGAAAGCATCTTCAAAGACTACGGGCTCAGTGATGTTGATCCTGAAGTGCATAGCATCATTAGTAAGGAAAAGCAAAGGCAGTTTAGAAGTCTGGAGCTTATTGCCTCAGAAAATTTCACATCTAGAGGCGTGATGGAAGCTGTTGGTTCTTGTCTCACAAACAAATATTCTGAAGGATTACCTGGTAAAAGGTAAAACTTGTGCTAAGAGATAATGTGTGTGTGTTTTTGGTGACTTATTATATGTCATTGGCTCTTACAAGTTCTTCTTGCCCAGGTATTACGGTGGTAATGAATATATTGATGAACTTGAAATCCTCTGTCAACAGAGGGCTTTGGAAGCATTTCGTCTGGATGGGCAAAAGTGGGGTGTAAACGTTCAACCGTTGTCTGGTTCTCCCGCTAATTTTGAGGTTTACACTGCACTTCTAAACCCACATGACCGGATCATGGTAAGTTTTTTCCCATCCTCCTTGTTTGAGCAGATCAAGATGTGCTTCTTTAGCCTTATCATATTCAGTCCTTTTCCATCTATTCAGGGTTTAGATTTACCTCATGGCGGGCACTTGTCTCATGGTTTTATGACTCCTAAAAGACGAGTTTCAGGAACATCAATTTATTTTGAATCTATGCCTTACCGACTTGACGAGTCTACAGGTACTGCATGGTTTCCTTTTTGTTGGTAGTTGCTTTGTTATACGTGAGTTAGTCGGATCTGACTGAATTCTGCTCTAAGAGCAGGTTTGGTTGATTACGACATGCTGGAGAAAACTGCTACTCTATTTCGACCGAAACTTATAATTGCTGGAGCCAGTGCGTATCCTCGAGATTTTGATTATCCTCGTATGAGGAAGGTATGTGTTGATATTTAGCTGTGTCAAACACTTTTACACGTTTTGTCTTGATTGGTTGTTTCCATTCTCTTGAAGCTGATTTCTAATTGTTGTTTCACCTGTTTTCTCTTGATTGATTTTCTTGAAACTGATTTCTAATTGGTGTTTCAAATGCTAGATCGCAGACGCAGTTGGTGCATTTCTTATGATGGACATGGCCCATATAAGTGGGCTTGTTGCTGCTTCTGTGGTTGGTAATCCATTTGAGTACTGTGATGTAGTGACAACAACAACTCACAAGGTAATGGCTGGATACGTTAGATTGTAGTCTGCTGATCTGATGGTTATGGTAACTGACGTTTTTGTTAGAACTTAAGGTCATGTTCATGGGCCAGGTTTGGTGGGTTACTAGATAGTTTAAGTCTTCAATGCTTGCTGAAGGATTGTTGTTTGTTTTTACGGACAATCTTACTTTGATAAATAAATAAATATAGGTTTATTTTGTTCTTCTAGGAACTCACTTTAGGCACATCATGATCCATAAGATCTCAAGAGTCTATGTTCTTCCCTATTGCTGTAAACAGGCAGTACTCTAACTTCTAGAGCTCTTTAATTCGAAGATGGGAAAATGACAGTTTGCTGAGACAATTGATTAGTCCATTATAATCCAAACCTGATATTTCTGCTCATTAGTAACTCTCTCATCTCTTTTGAATTGTGGGTCTAAACCTTTGTGACGTCAAAATTTGAATGTTGGCGGAGAACTTAAATCGACTGGATCTTTTAGTAACAATATAGAGCACCTTAGCCTCAACATATTATTTCAGGTTTCAGCATTTTGCCAGAGCAATGTAGGATTCTCTTTCTTATAAATATGCTGTAGTTGCATGCTTCTTACTGGACTGAAATGTTTTTTCCAGTCTCTACGAGGTCCTAGAGGTGGAATGATCTTCTACAAGAAGGATACCATATTGGGAGTTGATTTAGAATCTGCCATTAATAATGCTGTCTTTCCTGGCTTACAGGTGAGTTGTTTTTTGGTCATTGATGTTGGTCCTTTTCCTTGTCCCCTTTAGTTCATTTCCTAATTTTGCATGCTTCACATGTTTCTTTTAGAATTATGTTTGAATCCCTTGATTATTTGCAGGGTGGCCCGCATAACCACACCATAGGTGGACTAACAGTTTGCCTGAAGCATGCACAATCTCCAGAGTTTAAGGCTTACCAGAACAATGTACATTTCTTGTTCTATCATCAGTGATTCAGAATATGATCTATATCTCATCTATTCTTAATGTGGGGCCTTGTAATTCGCAGGTGGTCTCAAACTGTAGAGCTCTTGCAAGCAGATTGGTTGAATTGGGATACAGGCTTGTCTCTGGTGGGAGTGATAACCACCTTGTTCTTGTGGATCTTAGGCCATTGGTAAGTTAACAATTTCTTGAATCCTGTGGCTAATGGTCTTGGAATTCAACTCCACGGAATATTTGTTTGATTAATTAGGTTAAAATTCCTATTGTACAACCACTAGTCTTTATGATTCAACATTGAAAATAAAGCCTCTACTGTCCAAGAGCCTTTGCACTAGGGCTTATATTTAGTTGAGGCAGGTCAGAAGTTACCACTTGCCAATGTGACCATTCGTAGCTCTCTCAAGGATGATTGGAGTTTGGACTTTATTAATGACAATCATCCACCAAACCGGGCACTAACTCATATATCAGGATGACTAGATGAACAAAAGAAGCAGTAGAACTGAAGAAGTCCCTAACAGTATAAGCATGAGTAGATCATGGGAAGAACTTATGAAAATATGTAGTAGGTCTAACCTTTTCCGAATCCTTTTGGAGGAAGATCTGCAGAATTCAAATGTACTTGCTTCTCTCCTCAGAACTGCTTTTTCAGGGATGTACATGTGTGTTATTTTATACGATCACAAGGCAGTACCACATCCTTGGCTCTGTGAATCATTATGATGTATTACTAAGCGGGAACTGAACTTGCAATATTTGAACAAAATGAATATCTTTCCTATTCGATTGTTTATAAGCTGAAGCATGTAGTTATCACTTGGTCTGCACTTTTTCTCTGAGTTACCTCTCACATACTATTGTACTAATTGTTAATGCTTTAGGTTCGTTTAGAGATACTAAGTTATACTGCTGCGTTTTCACCAACCCTAGTGGCTCTAATGCACCAAGGTGTGTTCACCACTTCACCTCTACCATTTCTGATGCTACGAGGCCAAATAGCTTGATCCGATTCCAACTCTTCCTATTTTAGTGGGAACCCTTGTTTTTTTTTTGGTGCTAGAGAGGGGCTAAGCCCCAAAAGAAACTACGATACAAGAACATTACGAGGTAAACACCAATGACATCCTCATATATAATAGGCCGCAATGTTGGAGGAGCTTCAGTGAAGAACGCCACCGTCGTCGCTTGATCACAACCCAGGTTAGCAAGCCAGTCTGCAGCCCGATTCGCCTCCCTATAATAGTGGTTCAGCTTCACTTCCCAGTTGGAATCCCCAATTAACTTCCTGCAGCGTCTCACCATGAAAGTAGCTGGGCCATTACGCATATCATCTCTCAACATCATCTGCAGCACTACTTGTGAGTCACTATGAACAATAAGTTTGGTAATTCCAGCTTCCTTGGCCATCGATAAGCCCCTAGAAAGAGCTAAGATCTCTCTTTGATACCTATGATTGCTGCTTAGTAGGACAAAGTGGTTGAATAATTTCATAAATTTTCTTACCTCTCGAATAGCTTTGCCTAGAGTTTTAGCCGATGATCCACTAATTCCACTTGTGTTTTTGAGGAAAATTTGGCGTCAAGAGGATTCTCTGACTCTCCATTAAGTCAGTATGTGTGAGTAATCTACTCTTAACGATAGTTGAGGAGGTAGCCAATGTAAATCTGGATGGGATCATTCATCGGTGGATTCGATATGCTAGTTTCCTTGTTCCTAGCAGATGATCCATATAGCCAGCCCCACCAGTGGCTAAATCTTGGTTGGTTTTTCTTGTTTTAGTGGGATTATAGCCTTCCTTGACAATGTGAATCCTATGTCTGACTTGTGAGGGTGCTACAAATGCTCCTTCACTTCCTGCGTGACTGACTTGAAGCGACCTTGAGGCGTAACTGACTTGTAGCCTGTTCTTTATTGTCCAAAAAAAAAACAGTAGCTTGTTGTGGATTGAATATCAGCTGTTCTTATAGTTCATCTGGTGATCAAACGGCTTTTCTTTCTGTAGGGAATTGATGGTGCTCGAGTTGAGAAAGTTCTTGACATGGCTTCTATCACTTTAAACAAGAACTCTGTGCCTGGTGAGTTGTTCTGAAAATATATCTATGCTCGCACTCGGTTGACTCAAGCCTCTCGGTGCTAAATTATTGTGATACTGTGTGCAGGTGATAAGAGTGCTTTAGTTCCAGGTGGGATACGAATTGGATCTCCTGCTATGACAACCAGGGGGTTCACGGAGAAGGAGTTTGTGGCAACAGCAGATCTCATTCATGAGGGTGTCCAGATAACTCTTGAAGCAAGTAAATTAGCTCCCAAAGTGAAGCTCCAAGAGTTTTTGAAATTTGTGGCATCTCCAGATTTCCCCTTGAAAGAGAATGTTTTGGACCTTCAGAGGAGAGTTGAGGTTCTGACAACCCAGTTCCCGTTGCCTGGAGTGTGAGGGCAGTTTACATTGTTGGGACTGAACCCCATTAGGAGGCAAAGATTTCAGTGACCTGATAATAGCTCCTCCACGAGGAGGTAATTTTTAATTTCTACCTAAATGATCCACAGTAAGGGTTATTCTCGACTGCGGTGATTTGTATGGTCACTGTTTATTACATGTGGTGCTGAAACCTGAATCTCTGATAAAAATACTCGTGTCCACTCTGTAACAATTGACATATGCTGGTCCAGAATGTTGTACCTTGTAACTTGTACTATGCTTTATCCCGGTGAAGGGAAATGTTGAGCTTCGGCCAAATTTGATCTTTGTTGAGCAAAAGAACTGCTCAATCAAATGTTTTAACCTTGAAATTATAGCTAGTGTTGTGGTACAATTGTAACATTACAGCTATGAAACACTGCAAAATCAAGGGCTGCCTTAGCCGAATGATTACTTCAGCAAGTCGAGTTTCAAGCCAAACTCCTTTGGGCTCCTTCACTATGTGATAACATTTATTCAACTATCACTCCTTTGTCTAATTTGGCACATAAAACACCATCATGAACCAAGGTCTTACAATTGAGTAGTTATTGAAGTGCACTTGTCATGAATACTCGTCGGAAAACTCATTGTCCCTTTGAGCCATCATGCCCTATTGCTAGCCTGTGTTCCAAATCCAATTATCTAAGCGGAAGTTTTTGCCATAGTACCGTTCGTCCTCAGTCCTCGGTCTTCACTTTAGTCCTCATACATATGCTTATAAGGTGACTGATAGATATTAGTCCAGCGACATTGTAACAAATAACAATGCTATTATGACAGCACTATAGCTCAAACGTCTTCAATTCCATGAGCTTGAAGGCTTGTTCAGTTTGCATGACAAGAGAAGTATGGTGTGCTCTATTCCAATCATTAATCGGTTTGGTTTAGTTCATTTCTATAGTATACTTTTATCTCCCATATTACTAACTCAAGTACTTAACGGAGTTCAGTCCAATCCAGTCGAGTTCACTACAAAAAGAATTCTAAAAAATGAGGCTATTAATGAAAAAAAGTAAAAAGAAAATATAAATAAATAGGACCGTTCCTCCAATGAAAAAACCCACACGCCGTATAAAAGACCCTGTTTTTAACGCTTTCTAGTGTTTACTGCTTCAGTTCAGTTCAGTTCTGTGCATCCCCGTCTTCAAGCTCCAGTCCAGGTGCTGCTCTCTCTCTCTCTCTCTCTCTCTCTCTCTCTCTCTCTCTCTCTCTCTCAATTTTGCTTCTTTCCTCTCTATTCTATCTTGCTTTAAATCTGTATCTCCAACTTATTGTTCAGATGTCCTTCATCTCTCTCATCTCTAATTTTCATTTTTGACTTTTTGTTTTGGGCACGAAAAGTTGTGCTTATATACAGTATTTTACTATATCTATGTAATATTGTTTGAATTTCTGTCTAAACTGCTTCATGTAGTTCTTATCTTTTTTTCTATTAATTCGATTTGGGGTTTGTGTCTTGACCCCAATTTCTGGGTTTTTGCTGGATATTGTTTATGTAATTAGGGTTCTTACTTTTTAAGTCTTTCCAAGCAAATCTGAACTTCAATTTGTCCATTTTTGCTCTCAGATTTTTCGCTACAACCTCCCTGCTCGTTGCGTGCTTGCTATTACCAAGACCGCCTTCTTCTCTTGGTATTATTCGATCCTCTTTCTCTCTCTCTTCTCTTCAGTTCCTATTAGGCTATTACGGTTAATTGAGTTATTGGTAGCTGTTTGAGCAATTAAGACCAAATTTATCCATCATCAACTATAGAATTGCATTACTTAGCATTGCATAATTTCAAGTTCAAATGAATGTATATGTTGTCATTATACTGCAAGCTGCTGATGAGGGAACATATATCTAAACCAAGCTCACCTGCATGAAATTTTTTGAGCACTTGGAACCAGTGGCGGAGCTAGGGGGTGTCAAGGGAGACCCCTTGCTCCCCCACTCCCACCAAAAATCAGAATTTTTATAGGGGAAAAAGAAAAAAATAATATTTGGTAAGTATATTATAACCTTATTTTTCTAATTTTTGCACCCCCATTGCCACTCCTCTGGCTCCGCCACTGCTTGGAACCAACATGCATGCAAACATAAACTTGCACTAATCCGTAAGAACAACACGTCTTGCTTTCAGAAGGTGAAGGTTTGAAGGAAGGGGTATAATACTTGAAAACATTGAAATGAAGCCCTTTCCAGTATAAATGAGACGTCCTGTGGGCAGATATGATATAGGGGAGGGAAGAAGATAGGCAAAAAAGAGAGAGGGATAATGGCAATGCTCAAAGAGGAGCGATAGATTAGAGTATGAAAAGAGGGGGTAGGAACTAAGAACTCAGAGATATGGATCCAGCTACTATGATGGAGAGATCATTCCTACTCATGTCACACAAATGTAATTTATGACGTAACCCTGAGGGGGTAGCTCAGCTGGTAAGACCTCTGAGAAATATTCCAGAGGTCCCAAGTTCGAGTCCCCTCAGGGCCACTGGAGGTTTCACCGGTCGTTAACTTCAGGGCTCATGGGATGAGTCAAAGCAAAGCTTGGACATCCGTTATCTAAAAAACCAATGTAACTTATGACATGATGATGAAGTTATTTAGGCGAAAATTTTAATAGCTAGTCGATGTAGCTTTGGATTACTTTCAGAAATAATGAAAACCTATCTTTAGTGACTGATCTCTCACTTTAAGGGAATGAAGTCATTTAGATAATGATCGTTCCACACATTTCACTCGCTTGAGCTAGTCTATTTTGGTCTTTGGATCTTTAATTATCCTACAGAAGAGGACTAGAAACTGATCACCGTGATAGTACTCTTCAGTTGGATTTTAAATTGAGTACGATGATGATAATCCAGTGATAACATCTCTCTTCTATGTTCCTAAATACTAGTCAATGTTGGTTGTTCCTTTATTTTCTCTTGAAGTAATATGAATTTTGTTTGAAATGCTAATTGGGGTAATCAACTTGTGTACTCCACTTGAATAAAGAGGTTATCGATAGAGAGTAGCACTGCACAAGAGGTATCAAAGCTTCATTCATCCACCATAACAGCATGTGGGAAATTAGCATTCCACCTTTCTTTTTTCTCTGGGATTGCAATGAATATTGGATGATAGTTACTATGATCCACCCTCCCTCCCTCTCCCCCTGCCCCTGCCTGCATTATCCTGCCTATGCAGGAGGCTCATGAGTGGCACTGGAATAGTGATAATGTTATTAGCTATTTAACCTCCACCCAAACTCCCGCACTCTCTCCATAATAAGAAGAGAAAGTATGCTTGAAAAGATCAACCAGTGGATATACAAGATATCGCTAGTGCATTGGGCTGCCTCTGTTTATATGACGGTTCTGCATTAATTTTGGACTTTGGCGGACAATTGATCAATCTATTGATACTCTACTGCAGGCTGTAACAATGCCTAAGAAAAGTTCTGAGGTGTCTGCCATCACAAAAGAAAAATCTCATGCTGAAGAAAAAAAGCAGGTGACTACATCCAAAAAGAAGGATGAAATTGATGAAATATTCTCAAGTAAAAAGAGGAAGAACCCTGAGAAGGGAAAGGTCGAGAGGCCTGGCGAAACGAAAGAAAATTCTCATGCTGAAGAAAAAAAGCAGGTGACTACATCCAAAAAGACGGATGAAATTGATGAAATATTCTCGAGTAAAAAGAGGAAGAACCCTGAGAAGGGAAAGGTTGAAAGACCTGGCGAAACGAATGAAAAGCCAAAGAAGTCAAATAAAAAGAAGAAGAGTATAGTTCCAAGAGAAGTAGAAGTTGTGCATGATTCAAAACCTAGAAGGAGAACAAATGATGGGTTTGTTATCTACTCAGCTCAGGAGCTGGGATTTAACAGGCAAGATGCTGGTGGAACCCGACTTTGTCCTTTTGATTGTTCTTGTTGCTTCTAGTTTTGCACTCTTTGCTTGCATTGAGTTTTAGGTTTTCACATTTCAGCTTCGTACTTGGGATGACACTTGTTTGAAGAGTATCCAATTTTGTACTTTGCATGCCAAATTTGTATACCACCACCAATTCAATCAGAATTTGTTCCAAAGGATGTGTCAATGTTCTGTTGGTCTGTCCGATTGTTGCTTAGTTAGTTAAATCACTGGAGAATTGTACACTAGAGACCTGGGTTCAAAACTTGTCTACATCGGCTTTTGTTGCTCATTAGCCACGGGCTTTGGCACTTGATTCATTCCATAGGGATCAGTTTATACCCCAGAAGTCAGAATGTATGTTTGTTGCAACTGTATTTGTTCTTTTTGTTGTTCGACTGAGAAATTGCTACCTCATATGCATAGGTTACTGTGGGAGATCCAGAAATGCCCCATCTAGATTCTAGAGCATATTAGCAATTGGAGTTGGTTGAAAAAAAATAAAAAATGCAGTGTGGAGATTACACGCTAAACATGGCTAATCTTGTGTTGTGGGCTTGTGGCACTACCTGATTTGCTTCGCCTTCGCAATGCTCTTGTGTCGTGCCTCTAGCTCTAGCTAGCAACTTCGATGAGCTTACATGGCATGGTGTGTTTTATCGTAATAATGTAATCCTTACCATTTTTGAGGGGTTGATAACGAAGATGGAGAAAATTATCACTAATCAATAGTCATGAGTACTACATATATACAACATTAAATATTCAAAATTGAACTATTCTTAGAAGTAGCAATACATGTTTTTGTCTTAATTAAAAACCCACATATATCTTGGTCTTACATTAGAAGAGAATAAATTATCATCAAAATGGGAATATAAACTCCTACAAGTTGAGTCTGTTGAGACTCAAATAGTCAAATGTATGAAAACCAATCAAGACGAATAAACCTTCATTACTTTATGAGTTGTTTACTTTATAGAATTATTGCAATGTATTGCATTGCATTACATTACACTATTAGCAAGTAAACGAGCCCTACGTGCTACTCCAATAAATAAAATACATTGTTCAATCCGTTTGAATAAGTCTTTGTAATGGAGACTGAGATTTTAAAAAAGGAAAGAGGTTTGGGTTTTAGCCAACAAGCATAATCTAATATATATATATATATATATATATATATATATATATATATATATATATATATATATATATATATATATATATATATATATATATATATATATATATATATATATATATATATATAAAAAGTGAATACGTACAATTGCTATAATGACACGTGGACATCGACATAAGCTTTTATTTTATAATTATATGCCACATGTAATTGATGTCTCATCTTATTTATTACATTCACACTTTGGTCCAGGTTTGACTTTTGATTCAATGTATGTTGACTAACTTAGTTGTACTTATGTTTATTACTAATGCATGCATCGGATTTGGGTATTACGATAAAGAATTGATACATGAAGTATAACAATTTTATTTATGTTCTTGGTAGATTCGGGATAATTTACGAATATATGTCCTTATCATAGAGGAATAATGATATGATAATACTTAATTATTAAATAAGTTTTTTCTGGTTGTCTCATGTATTTATAGGCTATAAATTACTTTAGTATGGTAAAAAAAAAGTTCGTGCATCGCACGGGGCATACAACTAGAATTAAACATGAAAGTATAAAAATTGATTTGAGTATCAAAAGGGAGAGAATTCGTAGATTAGGAATTCCATAACAAGATGTAATATAGGCAAAAATTTTGTTACAAGTTTGTACCAATAAAAATATTTTAATTTTTATATACACACAAACCGTGCATCGCACGGGAATGTAACTAGTATATATATATATATATATATATATATATATATATATATATATATATATATATATATATATATATATATATATATATATATATATATATATTTGGGTAAGAGCGCCGGTAATGTGACATGTGTCACATTATTAGTGGCTATTATTTTTTCTTTTCTTTTCTCTTTTTATTTTGTCATTATGGTTTTTTATGGTGATCATGAAGTTTATGCATTGAATGTAATAATAAAAGTCCCTATTTAATACTTGATCATTTTTTAATTTAAATACTATTTTAGGTCATCATTTTTATTAATTTTAATATTTATGAGTATAAGAGCAGTTAATGTCACCACTTTTATTGAGTTTTATAATTGTAGGGAAAAACTATTTTGATGTGGCAATATGATTTAGGGAATAAGTGCGTGTAATATGATAAGGGTTACATATAGAGTCACTATTTTTAATAAGTTATATATTGTGGGTATTACGGGGTAGGTGATATTTGACTGATATTTGACTAATATTTGCGGCGATAATCGTTTGTCATGTAACAACAAACATGTCACTAATATTTATTTGCCTAATTTTACCGGGAAAATGGCATGTGTGACAATGGTTACGTATAAAGTTATCATTTTCAAGTTTTATATAGTTTTTGGGTAGTACATGATAGGTGATATTTGACTAATATTTGCAGAGATAACCATAGGTTACGTGATAATTAACATGTGACTGATAATATTTGTGGAATAAGTGTACGTATATAGTTTTGGGTAAGATCACAAGTAACGTGACAAGTGTCACAATTTGATTGGACATTAATTATTTTTCTCTTTTTGTTTTTATTTTGGTGAGTAATATATTAGTTATCAACATCATATAATAATTGTTATAGCCTATTCATATTCTTTCTTTTTTCTTCAGATAGAATTAGATTAATCTAAAATGACATTAACGTCCAGTTTTAATGTTTTCAACACAATAAAAACTGTTATTGAGTATACATCATATGATGAATATTTGAGAAAATAGAACCAGATAATATAATAAGGTTTATATAGTTGTGGGTATAAACGCTGGTAACAGGCAGGTGCCACATTTTGATGAATTACATATTATTTTCCCTTTTCTAGATAGTGAGTTGTCGCTATTTTCTCCAATTGAAAGAAGGTAAGTCTTTTAACTTTTAGATTTCAAATACTGAAATACACATTAACGGTCAGTCTAACCAAAATGATGGTTGTTTAATAACAAGAATTATATAAGTTGGTATAAGCATAGGCTATGTGAAAATTGTCTACTATTTATGGGGATAATCGTTGTTAATATTACAAGCACTGAATATTTAATTTTTTATATGAAGGTATAAACACAAGTTGGACATAAATTTTGTAAGGATATGCTAAAATATAATGACATGAGTCACATTTGGAGTGACAATTTATTAAGTTACACTATATGATGTACAATTGCAACTTAACTGATAAATGATAGATATTATTTTATTTTTTAATCGGAGAATGATGAGTGGTATGACATGTGTAACATTTCAACCAATTACTATTTTCATTATTTTTTATATGCCTATGTATAATTTTTAAAAAACCAAAAATTTATTTAAACTTAAACATATAGGGTAAAGTCCTAGTGTTAACTTGTTTTTGGGTGAAAGGGAAAAGGAAAAAGGAGGTAGTTGGATTAGCAGGATACAAATAGCAAACTAGGAGGCTCATCACCAAAAGGGGTGGTGGCGCAGTTGGCTAGCGCGTAGGTCTCATAGCTACTTTGAGTGATCCTGAGGTCGAGAGTTCGAGCCTCTCTCACCCCATATTTATCTTTTTTGGCTTTTCTATCTGTTAATGGGGAATGGGGATTGTTACTTTTATGTATTTTGTTCGGTTCAACCATAGAATGAAATCACTTAATAAGGTCCTTAAGTGTTTTCCTTTTTTGGTCTACTACTCAATACTAAGGTCCTTAAGGGTTATTATTAAGGTTGGTATTGGTCATTTTTCACTATGCAGCCACTATCTAACTATACTTCTTGTTATTAAGGTTGTATGTGTGAACATGTAACTTTCAGGGTGTCCTAATCAGCGGTAGTCAGCTTAACTCTTTTTAATTTATAATCTGTGCATTGAATGATATTGGATCCAAATAGTCTTTATTTCCATTTAAAATTATTCTTGCAAGGATTTATAATAGCTAAATTTGTAACTAGAAACTTGCAAAATTAATCCTTAGGCTCGTTTGGGCAGTGCAATTGCAGCCATGATAACCAAGATGCATGAGTGAAGGGGGCTAGGTGGTCTTTTGGGTGTGAAAGGATCGGATTTATTGGTTTCCACAAATTTTTATACGATGTCGCCTCAACGTGATGTCAGGCTTGACTATCATGTTGAGAAAACCTCATAAGAGACCAATTGATCGGTTTTTGGCTGTGAATTACTCCTTAAATTATAGCCCAAGGCAAAGAAAAGCATTTAACAATCTCAACCATGGTTTCAAAGTATGATGGGGGCCTGAAGGGATGATCTACCTACCCTTTATGCTTCGGTATCCAATGTCCATCAACGGGAGCTGTATTTGTTGTGATTTTCAGGTAATTTTTTTGTAGATGCTGTTGTTAGAGAACAGGCATCCTATGGTGCTTGGGTTGGGTCCATATCAACTCCAAAAATGAGATAACTGCTGCTGGCGCTACTCTTTTAAAGGCTTCTAATGCCTTAACAGCGGAAGCTGAGTCTGTCCTTCATATTTTGAAGTGCTTAAGAGATGGTTACATCACGAAAAAGACCATTATCACTGATGCAAAGTTAGTGGTTATTTGGTTGATAATGAGTAATGTAGAAAGTGCAACTTCAGCACATTACTTGCACAAATCAGTATGATTATTTGTGATGATTTGGATTGAGAGTTAGAGTTGTGCGTCAAAAACTGAACCAAAACATACTGCATTACGCTGTTTGTGATGATACTGCTGTAGTAGCAGTAATTCATTGCATGGAGAAACAAGTAATATCATTAAAATTCAAAAGAATCATCAATTACAATTTGCAATTTGCACCATAATCTGTATAATAACGAAGTCTTTACAAGACTTGATGGGGTTGGTTGTAAATTGTAAAACACAATCTTGCTCCACTCGTACATGACAGCACAATTGTAAATTGTACTCTAAACTGTATAATAGTAATACAATGTTGCTCCACTTCAGCACATTACTCGCACAAATCAGTATGAAGAACAGCTGTCGCACAAATCGGTATGAAGAACAGCTTTCGCAAAGTCAAGCACAACTACCAGAATCTGAAGTGTGAAACTTAAACTTCAACCTAGCAGAGTTCTGTTACTCTGACCACAGTCCACATTACTGGTTAATTTACCAAACCTCACATACTGAAACAGTACTCAAAAACATTGTTCGAGGCCGTCTCAAACTGAGGCGGCGAGGCGCGCACGCATTGCACCATATAGCACCAATATACAGGTGAAACAAATAAGCTTAACAGGAATTGTATGCCTGATGATTGTCTCAGAAGCCAAGCGTAACAAAGGTATTTCATCGAAGATCAAACTACATAAGTAAGATCCTCTTATATGTTAAAGCCTCATCACTGATTCATCATCAAACCAAGTTTATACAACATCAAGAGTAATCACACAACAAAATGCAAATCAATATAGATTATCCGAAATTTTCTAACAAAGAAATGAAAGAAGGGTAAAGAAAACAAAACATTCATTACCCTCAATCCATTTCGGTTTGGAGAGAGAATCCCCCCATTTTAATCTTAGCCTCTGTCTGAACCAAAACGGTTTGCAAACCCCTCTTTTGGTTATTCGGAGGCTTTGAAATTTCATGAACAAAACTTATAGAGAGCTTGAAACAAATGTCTAAGGCTGCTTGGAAAACCATTCTTGAAAACGACAATAGTTTCCTCAAGAGGCCTTAGATAAATGAATCAAATGCATGAAACATTTGACTCAAATTTTTTTTATGCCCCCTAACTAAACCAATTTGAAATTTTATTTTCAAGTAGCTTCTCTAAGAGGCAAATTAATCATACAGATGCTTGCCCATTATTTTCACAACAATAACAATAACAACAACAACCCATTAATTTCACAACAACAACAACAACAACAACAACAAAGTGGAGTTTTGGATTATGTGAAATTTAGCCGGGTATTGTGGAATGAAACAACAAAATGAGTTTCAAACAATCTTCCTCCGACTTGGTTTTTCATATTGGCTCCAAGCGGCAGTCAAATTACCATTAAAATGGCACTTGCTGTTGACTCGTAAAAATGAAGCCAATTTTAAGCAAAAAATTATACAACCCAAATCATAAAAACAGAAAAGATTGGAACTTTATTGGTAACCCAGATTCAAGATTGAAACTTTATAAACATGGATGTCAAAAAATTAATGATTTAATTAGCAGAAATTTTTTATATAGCTGCTTCAAATTTGAAGGGGAACTATAGAAAAAAATATAAGAACCCTCCAATCGTGATCAGTAGCAACTTATAGGCACCGTGCAAAAGGTGGCTAATTATTGAATATTAACTAACACCCGTGTCTAATTTGTGCCAATTTTAGATGAAACACAAACTAAAACCCATTAAAAAAGATCACAAATTGAAATATTAGAGTACCTCAACCAAAATCAGAAATTTCAATTCAGAAAAATGATCTATTGAAGAAGAAGGGGATTTGGGTTAGGGTGAAAATGGAGTCTGAACGAGCGATGATTGATAGAGATGATGAGATAGGCGGCTAAACTGTGTTTATTTATAGGAGAAGGTTTTACAAAACCCTAGTTGCTATTTTACAAGTCCCTGAACTGGAGATCGGGTCGCGTGACTCGCGTCTCAGGGAGTGTTTTTTTTAAAAAAAACATTAGTTGATAACTGGTACGAGTATTTGCTTGGGAGTTGGAAGTTGCAACTTCACTTTCAAAAACCCTAGTTTGAAGACTAGTTAAGTCTATGTCACACTCAATATATATATATATATAATTGAGTTCTCACCAATATGGTATTGAGAGTATAAGTAATGGTGCATCCTATATATCAATTTCTCTCTCTTCCACCTCATAAAGTAGCATTTTTCTCTCTTTTGCCTCCTTCTCTAATCTCTACCTACTATGGTGCATCCAATATATATACTTTGTCTCCTACTTTTTGATCTACCCCACCTTATTTTCTCTCTCCTTATAATTCTTATTTTACAATAAATTTTTTTATAACTTATTGTCTATTAGTTATTAATGTTTGTTAATTTATTGAGGATGAATAATATGAAAGTTAATCACAAAACAAAAAAATTATTTAATTCGTATTAATGAATAATTCAAATTCGTTTCTTATAATTAAACTCGTTTTAGTTAAAAAGCTAAATTTGTTATTGATTAATTATTTTTGTTATTAATTAAGTTTCATAATATTTATTTTTTTTGAACTCAATTAAGTTTCATAATTCATTAATAGATTCGTTAATAATTATTAATGACATAAATAAACTATTATAGCAATTATTAAAAGAGGAAAGGTTAGCATAAACAATACAAATTTATATTAAGAAAAAATCGTTAAAATTACATTAAGCATTGACATTAAAAAACATAAAAATATATTAAGCATTGAAATAAAAAGGAAAAAAAAATACATGAAACACTAGTAGAAGCATTAAAATATCTCTTAAATAGTTTATTCCCACGATTTTCCCTTTCGTTTTTTTCCTAAATATTCCTAATCAAATCATCCCTGAGCGCTCTATGAGCGTTGGTATCCCGAACCCGAGCTCTATTTTCCATATACCTTACTATACTCGACCTCTCATCAGCAGGACATTGATCAGAAGTGGTGTGATCGGAAGGTATGGGATCACTATTATTTGGTGTAGTGCTACTAGATGCTTGATTTTGATTGGGCACTTCTTCAAAATCTCTTGTAACCCAATATGCATATGTATCACGTTCGTCATCGACTATCATATTATGCATAATGATACAAGCAATCATAATTTTTCCCAAAGCTCTTTTACTCCATGCTAAAGCTGGTCGCTTCACTATATGAAATCGACCTTGTAGAACACCGAAAGCACGCTCTACATCTTTTCTTGTTGATTCTTGTTTTTTCGCAAACAATTTATGTTATGTTGTGGTTTAGTGATTGATGGTATGAAAGCGGCCCACTTTGGATAGATACCATCAGTAAGGTAGTACCCCATATTATATGTATGGTTGTTCACCACATATTGTACAAGTGGAGCTCGACCGTTACATATATCATCAAACACGTCAGAACGATCAAGTACATTTAGATCATTACACGAACCTGGTGTGCCAAAGAACGCATGCCAAATCCATAGGTCACGGGAGGCTATGGCTTCAAGGATAAGCGTCGCTTTATGATTTCTTCCTTGAAACTGTCCACGCCAAGCACGTGGGCAATTTTGCCAATGCCAATGCATGCAGTCGATACTGCCCATCATCCCTGGAAATCCACGATCGGCTCCTTCAGCAAGTAGTCTTCTTGTATCTTCGGCATTTGGCTTCCGCAAGAATTCACGTTCGAATTCGGGTATCACACCTTTAACAAAATGTTTTAGGCACTCCCTCGTTGTAGTTTTAGCAACATTCAAATAGTCATCTACTTCGTCGTATGCCATCCCGTATGCTAATATACGAATAGTAGCCGTGCATTTTTGTTCAATACTTAATCCCAATTTGCCTGTTGCATCACGACTTTGCTGAAATAAGTCATCAGATGAACCTACGGCTTCCATGATACGGCGAAATAGTGATCGTCTCATGCGGAAACTTCGACGGAATATATCATCATTGAACTTTGGGTTTGATTGAAAGTAGTCTCTTATTAAGATATCATGTGCAGATATACGATCCCTTCTAATAACTCTTCTTCGAGATCGGGGTGTATCATTATTAAGTACACGCTCTATTTGTGGGGCAAGAGAGCGAAGGACTGCCTCTTGTTTATCATACATCTCATCTTCTTCGATATCCCACTCAACACTATTTTGAATTAACATTTGCATAGCAACATCGTATCCAGTAGTACTTGAATCAGAAGAGTTTGAGTTTGAGTTTGAGTTAGAATTTGAGTTTGAAGAATAAGACATTGTGTTGGTAATAAGTTTGAATTGAGAATAAAGATATGATGGTTTAAAAAAGTAAAGAGGAAGATGAATGGAAGTGAATTCTGGGGTAAGGATGGACTTCTGATACATAGCACCTTATATAGAGAAAATATCTTCCTACATTCCAGTACAATAATAGAGAGATTGAAATAATTACATGTAGTTTAATAATTCGGATATACTTTTCAGTGAAATGTCCATTCACAAATAAAGACAAACCCTACTCAAATAGTGAAAGCTGAAAAAGATGATATGTCAAGTCTGTATAAAAAGTTGAAACAAAATTATTACATCAGAGCAATAATATCTTCACATTGATATTTTTATAATATTATTATTTTACTACAATTAATAGATGGATTAGCAAAATAAACAAACAAATTCAACAATAACTTTTTTAAATAAACAAAAAACTATTACATTAATTCGAAACATAAAATTTAAATAAACATTACAACATTAAAATTAAACATTAAGCACATAATGTAAAACATTCAACATTTAAATTCAAACTTAGTAGAGCTAAACACAAACATAAAACTTAAACTTAAACTAAAACAATAAAGTTAAACTTAAACAATAAAGTTAAACTCTTAGAAATCAGATTGAAATTCTTGTTGCAATTTAACGTACAGCTCCATGTCGCTCTGTGTCAACACTGATTTTCCCATCAATATTTGGTATGTGGAAAATCTTTCATCACGTTTCTTCTGCTCACGCATCAATGCTCGCTCACGTTGTTTCTCCTCACGCCTTCTTGCAATTCGTTCATCGATCTTATCTTCCTTCTTTTGCAAAAACTCTATAAGTTGTTTCTGCATTTCAGCTCTATAGTTCGCCCTCTCTCGATTTTCAATAGACAAACCGTTGATCAAGGAAGTTATTGAACCTCTTTCATCAGAAGAATAAGTTTGTTTACCTTTCTTTCTCGACTTACTTACGCCATCCGGATGAGTATCTGGATCCTCACTTGTTGGCGTCTCCGGGTTTGATCTCTTTGAGCTATGTTCACTTTCGGAATTCGCTGATTGATAATGATCAACAGACCACTTGGGATAGTTTTTCAAAATATTCCAACAATGTTGAAGATTGAAAACTTTGTGTTTGGTTTTTTTGAATGTTACTTCCCAAATGCTTTTAGCAGCAGTGACGATATCGTCTTCATTTTGCCCGCTCGTCCTGTTTCGTCTCGCTTCTTCGTAAAAACCTGAAAACTTGCCCACAAATTTGTTTATTCTTCCCCACCGAGATTGTAGACTATCTAAACTTTTTAGGTTAGGAAATTTGTCCGGGTTTTCAACCCGAGCTTTGTTCATTTGTTGAATTATATCTTCCCACAAGCCACCCCTCGTTGGATTTGTTCCCTTCTCTACACAACCACCACAATGGATGTAAGCCCAACAGAGAGCTTCGTCTTCGACTATGGTGTATTTGATTGCTTGCGCTCTGTTTGAATCCCTTTCGGGACGATTACGACTGCGTTGGGTGCAGATGACATCTTCTTCTTCCGCCTCCTCCTCGTCTGACTCATCACTGTTTATATGATTTTCTTCATTTTCTAGAAATAGTGCCCTCGAAGTACTACCCTCACCAGCAAGAGGTTTGCGAGATCCAGTGGATTGTTGGGATGATAGATTTAAATTCGCAATCAAATAATACGTATTTGGAGAAGCAGAGAAATGATTTTGGGAAGGAAATGGAAATGAATTCTCTTGGGAAGCATAGAAATTTTGATTACTTCCGTGAGCAGAAAATAAATTTGGAGTGTTTAAAACACTCGGAATTTGGTGAGGCATGATATTTTGGGATGATTGATTCATTAATCACAACAGTTGAGATAACTGAGGATGGTTTAACAATGAAGGATCAATTGGAGGGTGTTCAACATTTAGATTTAAATGGGTATTTGGATTCGGTACAAAATTTGGATTTGGTTGAAAATTCTGATTTTGTTGTGAGTTTTGATTTCTCCCGTAATTAGGATTGTAAGGATCCATAATTATGATATTTTTTTTAAGTGGGAAAAATGTGGATGAAAAATGACTTTAAAAGGTAAAAATTAGAATTAAACAAGGGTAATTATATGAAATATAGGAAGGTAGGATATTTTGAGAATGTGTGAAAATAATAGCGAAATGGGTGTCTATTTATAGAGGAAGATAAAATAAATCCGTTGGTGATTTTTTCAGATTTTTCCGATTTTATTTTATTTTTTTATGGCCATTTCAAATTTTATGAAATTGTACGTGACACGTGTCAGTTTTTGGCTGGCTGGCCTGACGTGAGTCAGACCGGCTGACATGCCAGCCAGCCGCTGACACGTGTCTAGGGGGCCTCTCAATTTTATTTTATTTTTTTTGGCTGAAAACAGCTCAAAACACTGACCGAACTCAAAACACAGCATTTTGAGCTGTTTTAAGCCAAATAAAATCTGGAATGTAGAGTCACGTGTCACAATCTGGGTGATTCATTTTGTTGCCCACTTATTTAGTCAGAGTGTCAATGGGCAATGTTCCCCTTCTCTCTCCTCTAGACATTCATCTAGTGCATGTGTATCACTATGGTACCATCACCCCAACTCTATTTCTCTCTCCTATTGCATGCTATATACATTCACCATAGTGGAAGCTCTGAATAGGTAATAAACAGCCATAAATGCATGGGTGATTAAAAAGAAATCAAAAATACTTTTATTTTATTTTAATAAAATAGTAATATAAGTATTATATTTATTATCCTAAAAATGTATATTATGTATTCACTAAAAATGTATTTTCTTTGTTAAATGTGTGAAATTTTTTATTATTGTTCAACTTTATATATTGATATGATTAAAAAAAAATTATTATATTGATTCTAATAACAGAGGATGATGAACAAGAACTCGTGCATCGCACGGGCACGAAATATAGTATATATATGTATAATTGAATTCTAATCAAGGTGACATTCAATAGGTAATAAATAGTCATAAATTCATGGGTGATTAAAAAGAAATTAAAAATAGTTTGATTTTATTTTAATAAAAATAAGTAACATAAGTATTGTATTTATTATCTTAACAAAATATTATATATTCACTAAAAATGAAATTTCTTTGTTAAATGTGTTTTTTTGGTTGATAAAAAAAACATTATTGTTCATTGCTACTCCTATTATTCAACTTCATATATTGATATAATTAAAAAAAATATTATATTATTCTAATAACGGAGGATGATAAACAAGAATCCGTGCATCGCACGGGCACGAAATCTAGTTCAAACCTATTTTTGAGTTCATCTCACTACACTCATAATAAAAAGTATGTGCGTTTTATTTTAATACATGCTCCAATAGTAGGTGAAAATTTACGTAGTTGCTTGCCACCTAAGTCAGCACAGGGGAGGTGAAAGTCCAACCCGAGTACAAGCTCACCTGATCGTGTCTCTAGCATTGCCCGTGTTTTCGCAAAAATCGTCTAATTTAATCGTCCGACACAGTTTTGAGAAAAAATGAATAAAACTTCCAAACAATATGGCGCTCGCACCTAGACCTTGCAATACTGACCCGATCCGAATAACCCGACCCATTACCCGATTCAACCTGGATAGTAAGATCTGAAATTGAACCGAAATCCAAAATAACCCGATCCAAAGCGAACCAACCTGAAATTAGCAGATCTGGTATGACTAGTACCCGAATATGATTCAAACCGAAATCAACCCAATCCGAATAACCTGAAATGACGCGAACCAAACAGAACTCGTAATTTATGTCCCGAATCAAACTGAAGCCAATAATATATTATTTTTACTTATTTATTTATTGTATATTATTATTATTATTATTATTATTATTATTATTTATATATATATTATATATATATATATATATATATATATATATATATATATATATATATATATATATATATATATATATATATATATATATATATATATATATATATATATATAGTAAAATTAAAACTTCTACTTATGTAATCAATTTGCTTATTTGTGACCCTATAATAGTATTGACTCCGTATAATATATAGGAGTGACTACAAGCAGAAAAATAACTAACCCGAAACAACATGAACCGTACTTGGAAAAGAAAATTTGTTACTCCAATCTGCCCGACCCATATCCAACCTGAGCCTAAACAACATGATTTGAATCAAACCCGAGCCTAAATAATATACCCGAATCGACACGAGCCCGAACCGAGAATAAAGATACCTGAATCAGTCTGAACCGAAATGACCCGACCCAAACCCAACCCAAATGGCCCGTTGCCAGGTCTACTCGTATCTCCGTATGACAATTATTTAAAAAACTTATCTAAATAACTATTAAACCACTAAAAATTATCTTTAAAAACTTATTTAAAATCTATTTTCTTCAACCGAATGGATTGCACAACTTAACGGAAAAAATATTGCATGACAAACTGGAATGTAAACCAAAAGGATAAAAATGGAATGAAACTAACTCAGAATAACATAATAGAAATTTGGAATGCAACATGTAGTAACAAAAAGAACAAGACTTTAATTACCCTTTACCTCATTTATTGAACTACTACTCTCAAACATTATATTAGAGTTTAGTAGTATTTAACTGGAGTTGTGCATTACGTGGTCAGACTCACGAGTCTCCTTTAGTTATTTACGACTTTATGGTTTGATCTCACTTAAAGGCAACAAAATAGGAACTATTAAATTATTTGATTTAAAAAATAAAATTTCATAACATAGGGTACATTTCCTTCCATCAAACATTATTCTCAGTCAACCACGTGTCATACATACTAACATACCTCTCTACTCTCCCTGTTGGGCATTGGAGAAGCCTTAACGATTGATCACCAATGGATGCGGATTGAACAAAACATCGCTTGCAAGATTCTCCTATAGGTAGAGTTTTCATTGATCAGAGTTTTCTTAAAGGTATAAACTAAACCCCGCTTTTGTAGGGATTAGTCATTAAAACTCTTCGTAGCGAATGACACATCCCACCAAAACTTGAGTATGTCCTTATTGACACCTAACAAAACAGTGGCGGATGTATGTATTGAAAAATGGAGTCAAGTGCTCTACTTGAAAAAAAAAATAATAAATCATTGTTTAGAGGGAAAAAATTAATAAAATATAAACAGTGGTTTACTATTCTTTTTTTGAAATAGTAAAAAGTTAATTGAAATACAAGTTTGTTTTTTTTTTTTGGTTTTTTTTTTTTTTTTTTTTGTTTTTTGAATAGGTAAGGAAGCTGGGCTCTTTGGCCCATTACAAGAGGGGTGAGGGTGGCCCAAATGCTTATAGAATTAAGAGTATAACCCACATGTGAGTGTCTCACATTGAAAAAATTGGAGAGAGTTGAATTGTATATAAGTCAATGGGTTACTCCACCTAACACCAATTGGTTTTAGGATGGAACCCCAACCGGGCTTATGTGCAGTCTACTTTTTTCCATGTGCGGGCCTGCAGGCGGTAAGCTCATTGAAGATTTAAAATGGTATCGAAGCTCATGGTAAAGATTCTAACCCATTATTTGCCCTAGTAGGGGGCATTGATCAAGCAACTAGAGAGGGTTTGATTTGCTGTATGGAGTTAAGAAGGCTCATCAGTGTTTTGTGTACCCATGTTAAGGGTAGCCCAACAAAGGCATGTGAGTTGGTTTGTATATAAGTTAGTGGGTTACTCCACCTAACACCGTTTGATTTTAGGATGGAACCCCACTGGGCTTATGTGCAGTGTACTTTTCTCCATGGGTTGGCCTGCAGGTAGGCCCATTGAAGATTTAATATAAATAGCAACAAATATCACCTTCAATTCGAAATTGGAGGGCAACTAGGTGTATGCCCCATGCGATGCACGGGCTTGAACTTTATCATTAGAAAATATATTTGGAATGATATCAAGAAAATAAGTTAATGTCCATCCAAACAAAAAAAGGTTAATGGTTTATCAATACTGTATATAATAAGTAATATGGAGTTACCCGTACAAAACCTAAATTGTGCTATGTATACTATAAAGTTTCTTATTTGACATGCAATTGCATTTAAATGATAAACTGATTTTACATTTTTCATACTTTAAAAAATTATTCAAAAGAATAGTTAAATGATAGATTCATAATCACCACTTTGATATACTCTATCAACCAACACATTGATACATTTGTGTGCTCATATAGTCCATAAGTAATCATGATATGTTGCCTATGTATGCAATGACATGGATGCCACAAGTCAATACAACAATTGTCATGATTCACTTTTATATCCCCTACGATACACACGACCTTGTTAGTATATCATGGTTATTAGTGTTCCGTCCTTTTTTAAGTGTCATTTTAGATGTTCGTCGTGTTTAATTTGACCTCAATTTGTGGAAAAACTGTTTAGATTCAAAATATGAAAGAATATTTTTTGGGTTCGCATTGAAAAGTATTTTCACTATATATAATTTTCATAATTTATACGAACGCAGATTTAAGAGAAAATTGTGGTCAAAGTTCTACCTCGAAAATCGAAAACGAAAAACTATTTAGATTCAAAATATGAAAGAATATTTGTTGGGTTCGTATTGGAAAGTACTTTCACTATATATAATTTTCATTTTTTTTACATACTTCGATTTAATATGTTAAATTGCTTATGTGTCATGTCATTTGTTATGCAACGATTGTTTGGATCCATGTGAATATATCATTCATTGTTCTCCTTTTTTTTTAATTAAAATAATTGTTGAAAAAATTAATTATGTTTACGACTTCCTTATTATACGTACACATTCTACCAATATTATATTTCTCCATCTCCATAAAGTTTAATCATATAATGTCCCAACATTTGTTTTCTACTCTATTGTTCAGGTATGAAATCATTTAGAAAATCGAGATGTATGTGTGAAAATTATCAATACATAATTTTCATAATTTATTTTTAATGAATATTACTTGTGAGTTATGACTATTCTCCCTTATTAAATTCGATGTGCCTAGTCTTTAGTATAATTTAGGTTAAGTTCATGAACCGTATTTATGTAGTTTATGTTCATGTATCCTACTTTAATTAGATTATAAGGTTCATGCATGTATTTTATTAATTTAGGTGACATAGCATTAATTAATGAATATGATGCTGACTGGGTATGGTGACGTGGCATGACACGTGTCATATATATATATATAGATGAGTTTTAAAACCCCTACCTATAGCTCTGTCTTTTTTCTTGATACGATGAACCCGCATCTACTACCCTTTGAGTGTGCACTCGATAAACCCCGAGTGTATGCAAATAGCGTGCAAACCACACACAACATGCAAGCCAACAAGATAAATATTGCAAACAGACTCAACTAGGAGTATTTAGTGGAATTTAAACCATGGTCTTTTCCATAAAATCGGACCTCACAACCAACTATACTATTTACTACCCTTTCAGAGCTATAGCTTTACCACTTAAGGTCCAACATTTTGCTCGAAATACAAGCTCTATGAATCTATCGTATCCGTGGTCGTGGAAGAGGTTGACAAAATAACAAGTTGTTAAATGTTTCGACCTACTTTAGACTGCACTTTGACAAAAAAAAAAAAAAACGTAATCTATCGTATCCGTAGTCTTGGAAGAGGTTGACAAAATGACAAGTTGTTAAATGTTATGACCTACTTTAGACTCCACTTTGACCAAAAAAAAAAAACGTTTAATAAAAAAATTCATGAATTGAAATATTAGAGAGCATGGTTTGCCTTTGATTTACGACAAAAGCCAAGGTTCCGAGCTTTAAACTCATCTTGAGAAAACAAAAAAGATGAAAAATAATGAATCTGATGAAAGACAATGCAGAAAACTGAAGATGAAGATCAATTGAGAGCGAAGCGATAGAATTAGGGTAGAATGATAATGGAGTGTGATCAAGCGATTGATTGAGATTCTGAGATAGGCAGCTTTGCTAGTGACTAAACGGTGTTTATTTATAAGGGAAGGGTTTTACAAAACCCTAGTTTCCGAAGTACTTGCAACTCTTGATCATGTCTCAATTTTTTTAGAGGTAAAATTTGCTTGGGAGTTGGAACTTTCTGTTTCACACTATCCTTGTTTGAATAAAAGGTGGCTCTGAGTTGGGCAAATCCGTATTAGCCTCAGTTGCAATATCGAATATAACTTTTTAAAACATGGGGCCGCCCTATCATGTTGTGCTTTTCGACCACTACTCGAACGTCCAGCTAGACCCTTGATAGGATAGATTCCTCGAAGATAAGAGATCTTTCGATTATGGAGAGTTAGCAAGAAGCTCATGATCTCATTTGTGGTCTTCTTCTCCTAATTAGGAGAAAGACATGCTTAGTTCGACTAACCGCTTTCAAGTGGCGCATTTATCCATTTGCGTCACTCCAAAAAAGCTTACTCGGTAGCCAACTTAAATTATGGTTTCAAGAAAGAGACATGTCCGAAAGTATACTCTTTGACAAATTTAACGCTTGCGGAGACTATCAAAATGAAATTAGAAAGCTAAGAGAAATTATATGTTATTCTACTTTTCCCAAATTATTAACATGGAAGACATGCAATTTGGTTTAGTGTGCATGGGTTCTTTTTCACTTACTCAATACTAAGTTAACTTAAGTGGAGTTGTTCAATGTATTTATTTGATGTATTAAAAAAGAAATAAAAAAAAAAGTAGCCAAACAATGTGAGCAAGTCGTCCCATTAGTGGAAACAACAAGGGCAAATGTTGTCGCTTTCTTTAATAAACATCTAAAGCGATTCTTGGCAATCTTCCATAATTCATGATTTTTTAGTGGCCGAAACTACTTCTACATGACCTTATGGTCATAAGAACTACCGGTTTACTAAGGGACGAAGTTACATAAGGGGCTAGCATAGGCATGCACTCCCTTCCCCCTCCTCCAGCCCAAAGTCGCTTTTTTTTCCCATCATATTATGGCCCATGTAGCAGTAGAGAATACATAACGTAGTTTGCAAATACGAACAACTAATGTTTCCTTGCAATTGTTTGCAACGTTGGAGGTTATGTAAAGCCTTTTTGTCAGGCCCAACGTGTGTTGAACTCTTGGTCCCAGCTGTTTTTTTTATTTCCTTTTCTCCATTCGCCCTTATTTCCCTACGAATTGGTGCGAGTGTGTTATGCACTGATACATCACGATTTTTCTCTTACAAACAGGCTGACTTAAATGTATGGTTGATGAAGTTTTTACTAACTTTTTGGTGAACAATATCATAGGGTGACCTTATTAAGGAATTAAGTCAACTTTTCTTACTCTTTTTAAGAAAAAAAGACTTGTACAACGCCACATCCCAAAATTTTATAGCTTTAATGAAAGATTTGAGTTTCATCTCGCCAACCCTAATAGCCAGGAATCTAATCACCGCACCACCAAAAAAAAAAAAGTTCATTCATTCAAAGAAGTCTTGACTATTAAGTGGTTGACAAGGTGTAGATGTGTAGTTTAGACTCCACTTTGACAAAATTCCTAACTATTGACTATTGTTATGGTTGGTGGTGCACTTTAGTTTTTGGTGCTTCCTTTAAACTCTCAAGTACCCACCCCAAACTCAACTCCAATAATCGCACCAAAAGAAACTCGACTCCAATTATCTTACGCACCCTTTCTCTCGGTGAGTTATTCCTTCTCTCTTTTCTCTTTCTGGGCATTTTTATTTTTGCTGATTGATGAACGAATTTGGTTGTTTTCTTTGAATATTGATTGATGATTGATTACCTTTTAACTTGTGCATATGTATTTCCCCCTCCCTTTGTTTATCTCTATGTCAGCCCCTGATTCTTTTCCCAAAAAAAAAGGAGTAAATTGCATGTGGGTTTCAATTACATGAGAGAGAAAGTGATTATACTGTATTGTGACTTGTGAGTGTAATTTGTATGTGGAATTCCAAAGAAATTGTTGATGAAAAATTACATGGGAGTATATAATTTACTTTTAAACAAAAAAGGGTGGATAGTAGATTAAGTAGAACAAGGGAAAAATGTCATCTTTAGCAAGCAAATAGCTGACTCATTTGCATTTTGAACGGCCAGGATTCCTTTGAGGTCAACAATACCAATTATTCCACAATTTCATAAGTTATTGCTCAGAGCCTCAGAGTCTGCAAAATGGGAGTGAAGGCGAAAATTGCGCCATCCATGCTATCCTCAGACTTTGCTAATTTAGCTTCTGAAGCTCAACGTATGCTGGATTATGGTGCTGACTGGCTCCACATGGATATCATGGTAATGCTCAACCCCAAAGTTTATTTTATCCTTGCATTGTTCCAGAATTGGGTCTTATGGGAATTCAATTCAGATTGTTTGATAAATTCTCATTATGTGTTATCAGTATCACAAAAGTTTCTTTGATGGAGTTGATTCTGTTGAGCTGGATTGTATTTGGTGAAAAAAGTTTGACAAGGCATTCCATAAACTTTTTTTTTGGTTGCAAGTCCCCCCCCCCCTCTTTTTTCCCGGGTGATAACTTAAAAGGTCATGTTTGGATTGGGGGTAATGATTAAGGGGGTAATGGAGCAAATTAAAGGGTAAAATAGGAAGGAGGTAGAGGTGGTGATAGGGTAATGATTAAGGGGGTTACGGAGGAAATGAAGGGAGAAAGGGGGGTAATGCATTACTCTAGGGGGAGGGTGGGTAACTTTTACCCCCCAAATGGGGGGAATGATTACCCTCCTCTTCAAAAAATCTAACACCCATCATCTCCCGCACCCTCCATTTTAGCCTATAATTCTACCTATTACCCCCTTAATCATTACCCTCATTCCAAGCATGCCCTTAAGAGAATTTAGGTATTCCAACGGTAGCCCGCAATAGAACTGATGAGTAATCATGTAAATGTTTGACATTAGTTAATTTTTGCATGTTTGTCATAATTGTGATGTTCGCTTTATCAATAGCTTCTTGTCAAGTCTAGGCACAGAAATACAAGAGTGGACTACCAAGGTCCTTAAGCTTCCAAGTTTCAGTCCTTAATGATCTGTCACAATTATAGCCTTCTGTTATGCAGATACACCTCTCCAAGAACTTGTTTCTTAGCGTTTCTTCTCCTTTTATTAAATTTTTTACCTGCTAATGTTTTATTAGTGTATCTCTGGATCAAACCTTACAATAAAGGACATTGCTTTTTTGAGAGTGTAACAATGTGCCGACGTGGTGACAAGTTGGTTTCAGTGTAGTGCTACACGGATTGTTCCTTTTGAGAGGATATTCAACCCACTGTTACCATGCTCAATGCTTTATTACATTGTCTATCTGACATGATGTGTAGATGTGTGTTCCTTTAGAGCTTTCTGATGCCAACTGATAAAATGTCTTTGGTTTTGTTGCAGGATGGGTAGGTGGACATTTCCCATATTACAAATTGAACTGCTTTTTTTTTTCGTGGTCTGCCGCAAATAGATGCATTTCACAGGTTGTGACTGATGTCTTGGGCCAGTGGTTAGTAATTGGGGGTAGAGAATTCCTTGCATTTCTGGAGGCAAGGAGAACACGAAGTGCTTTTTGAAATTGATGCAATTAGTCTGTTGATAAGATCTGAGTTCTGGAAGTATGTGTGCTGTGCTCAATTCAATTCTCTAGATGTTTTCTGATGTACAATGCTTATGTCTTTATCATCATGTCCTCTTTCAATTGCCTTTATGCATGCGATTCATCAAACATTGGATGCGCGAAAAAATCAGGAACATTGCAAGATAGACAATGCTGGGTAACTGAGAATAAAGGGATTCAGATACCCATTTTGTTCTTTCATTGTCTTTGCAGTATTTGATAATGAAAACAATAACATTTCTTATAATTGTTAGTCCATTAAGATAAGAAATGGTGAGATGTTTGATATGAGGGTCATCTGTGCTTGAAGTATATTAAACTAATGTTTCCTCTTTCATTTCCGTGAAAAATTTCAAATTCCTTGTGCCTTTCTTTTGGCAGTTAGCTTTAGCTCAGTGTGTTCTAGTTCTTGCTCTGTAGACACCGAGCTTCTGTTATTATAATTTGATGGCCTGCAACCCGTGTCAGCATTTGTCTTTGTGGTTCCCTGTGCTTAAATTTCCTCCTATTTTGAAGGCACTTTGTTCCAAATCTTACAATTGGTGCTCCAGTGATCGAGAGTCTGAGAAAACACACACAGTAATTATTCTGTTCTCCCTGTTCCCTTTCAGTTTCATATCAGTAAACGCATAATACTCACAGAAATTTCCATCCTGTTTGGTGTATAGGGCATATTTGGATTGTCATCTTATGGTCACAGATCCTCTTGGTTATGTGGAGCCACTAGGAAAAGCTGGTGCATCGGGCTTTACATTTCAAGTTGAAGCCTGCAAAGGTGTTTTACAATTTTCCAGTCACACTTGCTTTCTCTTTTTCTTTATTCCAGTTAGTGTTTAATTCCCGGTGACAGCTCCATGGTTGATTCTGCAGACAACTGGCAAGAGCTTGTCGAAAAGGTAAAGTTGAAAGGGATGAGACCAGGTGTTGCTCTGAAGCCTGGGACACCTATTGAGGAAATTTACCCACTGGTAGGTTTGTCATTAGTTCAAGAAAATATTGAAATTCTGTATAGGAAAGAATGTGCCATGTTTCCTGTGATGTTAGAGATCCAAGAGTGCAATTACTTATAATTTCTAGAATGCCCCTTTCTAAATAATCTCATGGTTTTACATTCTAGGTGGAAGCATCTAACCCAGTGGAAATGGTCCTTGTAATGACAGTTGAGCCTGGATTTGGTGGGCAAAAGTTTATGCCAGAAATGATGGATAAGGTTGGTGAATATATTCTTCTTTCTCTAGACTCTTTTTACAGACATCTTCAATGAATTGTAACCTATCGACGTGTTTGGGTATTCAGGTTCGTGCATTGAGGAAGAAGTATCCATCCCTTGATATTGAGGTACCATCTTGCATTAAGATGTTCTATCCAAGGACAATTTCATTTGTTCATCCACTTTTGGCATAAAAGAATTTCTCCATGTCCAACATTATGTATGGATTAAAATGATTGTATAACACTAGAAGAGTTGTATGAGAATCACCTTTATAGAGAGAATGAAGGGGGGAGAGATAGTAGAATTTAATGGCTATAGGCCATCAAATGATTCACATGCAAGATCTTTGTGTGTTTTTGATAAATAAGCAGGCCCATCGAGCACAACAGGTGTGCACATGCATGCCCGACTCCGAAAAGAAATTCCAGTTCAGTTAAAGAAAAATTAAAAAACTCATGCCGCATGACACGCCTCATATTCTCGCTCCCTTATCTTTTCACTACTCTAAATTCCAGTATGATGTGGGACAAGGGGCTAATACTTTGACCATAAATTAGTAGTCTACTTTATGCATTAAATTTTTATGCTTTTATCTCTGTTATTAAGGTAGTATTAGTTGCAATTTGATTAAACTATTGGTTACAATTGGGGTTTAGATTAAAAGAAAGATATGATATAGGTATTTTAGCATTGAGAATAGAGATTTGTAGAGCTTCAATTTCAATCCATTAAATTGAATTCTAATTTATTACCTAAGTAACAACAATTTAAAAAAATTGCTATGTAAATTGTGTTAGTTTAATTGTCCTTTAATTTTTAAAGTTATAGTTGTTAAAAATACAACAACATCTCTCTATTAATCTCTCTCTCTCAAATGCATCCTAAAAACTAGGATGATAATAATAGAGAGAGCAAACAATCATAAGGAATTGAATTGTTGTTTAGGAAGAATTTTTTATTCACTAAATAGAAGGAATGTTGTGTGCGGCATATATGTGCTCACAACGCATATAAATATCAAACATCTTATCGTAAAATGTAGTGCAACAATAAGAGAGAATATCAAACTTTGAGAGTTTTTCTTTTTATATTAAATACTGATCAGTATTTAATATCAGTATTTAATATAAAAAGAAAAACTCTCAAAGTTTGATATTCTTTCTTATTGTTGCACTACATTTTACGATAAGATGTTTGATATTTATATGCGTTGTGAGCACATATATGCCGCACACAACATTCCTTCTATTTAGTGAATATAAAATTCTTCCTAAATAATTCAATTCCTTACGCTGATTGTTTGCTCTCGCTATTAATAACATCCTAGTTTCTAGGATGCATTTGAGGAGAGAGAGATTAAGAGAGAGATGTTGTATTTTTAACACTCCCCCTCAATGACAACTCTCTTTGAATGTTTCACTAGAAACCATCCCGAGCTTCTCGCGAAATTCTACAAACTTTTTTGCACCAAGACCTTCCATAAAAAGATCTGCAACCTGGTCTTCACTTTTGATATATATTTAATCTCTTTTCTCTCGAAGTACTTTCACTCAGATAAAATGGTAATGGACTTCCACACGTTTAGTCCTTGCATGAAACACTGGATTTTCAACAAGTCTTATTGCTGATTGTATGTCACAATACAGCTTCACAGCATAATTTGTAGACTGGTGAAGATCTTTCAGTAACTGTGTCAGCCATGCATGCACATTCTTTAGCTGTCATTGCTGCTGCTCTATATTCAGCCTCTGTACTTGATAATGACATAGTAGTCTCGAAACAAGACTAAATACATAACCTATTGTTGAACGTCTCGTGTCATGATCACCAGCATAATCTGCATCACAAGTTTTCATAAACTCACATGCTCCTCCTTTCTTGAAATAAACTCCATAATCAATTGTTCCTTTTACATATCGTAGGATTCTTCTCACCGCCCCTAAGTGATTTTTCTTGGGGTTCTGAATATATCTACTAACAACCCCAACTGCATATCCTATATTAGGCCTTGTCAGAGTCAAGTATATCAAACTTCCCACAAGATATCGAGTTGCATATCCTATATTAGCCCTTGTCAGAGTCAAGTATATCAAACTTCCCACAAGTTGTCGATACACTGTTCCATCTCGTAGGTCTTTACCTTCTGCTGAACATAATCGAGCATTAGTTTTAATCAATGTTGAAATGGTCTTACAGTTGAGCATTCCAAAATTTTGTAATACTTATGCTGATAAAGAAGGCACCTAGTAACCAATCAAATAATTGCTCCTTCAATTTGGAAAGATCTCATCAGTCTTGTTCCTAAGAATTGTGAAGGAGTTGTGTGAAGACGACCTTGGAATATTAGTCGATGAACCTAGTGATGTGTTGAAAAATGACTAAGGAGCAAATGGCTCTCTCGAATGTTTGTGTGAACCACAAACAAAGAGCCATATGTTTCTTAGTGGACACATCACTAGATTCATCGACTAATATTCCAACGTATTCTTCACACCTCGATCACAAGAACCTTAGTTTTTTTTCTTTAGAACAAGAGTTGATAAGATTTTTCTGAGTTGAAGAAGCAATCATTTAATTGTTATTAGGGCATTTCTTTTAAACCACTTACCAAATCATCTCTTCTGAGTATCTCTCAACAAACCATCTAAAAGCTCAAGAAAATTGCTCCTGTTTCATACATCATGACCACAAATTGTCAACACTTGGTGAATAAGGAATCTCAATCAATTAAGTGAAGCAATCAAGCGGATTCAATACTTTTTTCTAGCTTGTTTAGACTGTCAAGAAAAACAAATTTAGATGTATATTCCATAATTAGTTACAACCTTATACTTACGTATACAAATATTATGAACACTATTAACCTTTCCAACATGCTTAACAAACACACCTGGTCTATTCCAACCCCTAATCCATTCTATGGAAAAGCATCACGACCACCAACCCTGCCACAATAGTTTTATTCTGAATAAGTAATAAGCAAAAACAAAATGCAGCATCCTTTTCAACACTATACTTAGCAACTTGAAGCGAGACATCCTTTCTCCAACTTTCTTTGAGAATTCTTTTGATAACATGGCTGACAAGCTTCTCTTTGATCATATTCTCTACTCACTACGTCTTGGTCATTTGGACAATAGTCGAGAATATTTATTTTTTCTGTTATTTGAATCATGTGGAAAACGTCAAATTGACTTTCTCTTTCCCTAGAAAGCAGTTGAGTTACATTAGGTAAGAGGTATGGTATTCGAAGGAAGAAGGAGATTAGTTCTCATTTTCAAGTTTGAGGTGCAGTGGATGATGAAGGACCTTTTTGGGTCTCCTTTTAAACCTGATGGCCTAACCAATATATCAAATCAAATTGCTGGTAATACTTATTTAATAACAATAATAATAAAACCATAAGAATTTGACCCATAAAACAGATAAGTGAACACAAATAACAAACCTTACGCTTAGATAGAGTTATTACGCGTAGCAGCATCTCCAAGAAAAAGAAAAAAAAATACAATTAGCAGTTAGCAAACAATTGACATGAAATGAGTATGAGTGTATGACCGACCTTCAGTGTCTTGGGTTGGGGGGGGGGGGGGTCTTTTCACTTGTGGTGCTGTCAGTCTACTTTTCTACTCTTTTTGGGGTATGCAACTGCCATCTATGAGCCAAACCAAATAGAAGATAGATTGGAAAATAAGTCAGAAGGGTTTGTTTATTTTTGTTTCCAATTCATGTCAGGGCTTTCCAATCCAAGAGTGATTGAATAAGTTTTAGAGGGCCTCCTGCTTTATGGTCAGAGTATTAGTCCATTGTCCCATGTCATATTTGAGTTTAGAGCCAGAAATAGAGAAGGGAGCGAGATTATCAGATGTGTAATGCACAGGTATGGGCTGGGGACCGCTGAATCTTTAAAAGAATTTACCTGACCTGGATTTTTGTGTGAGCTGTGTATGCTCGTGCATACCCTATTGTTGTGAGGTGGGTCTGCCCCTGGGCTAGAGGAAGAGCAAAGCAATCATTTTGATTTCACAAGGTTTAAAATGCGGCGAATAGTGTGAGGCTTGTATATCACTTATAGCCTTGCAGTGTTTAGAGTGTGTGAGAAAGATATATCAATCTCCCAGCTTCAGTAGCTATTGTTGTTTACCTTTTCTTTATTACCACTTACCACCGATGGCTTGTTTGTGCTTGGTCATCTATACCACAACATTTGAGTCTCTTTATATAGATTATTGACATATTTCTCTGGTTAGATAGAGTTACTTCTATTAATGGATGTTGCATCTGCCCCAACTCGTCTCCTGTCAGTTCTTTGCCTACTTCTGAGTACTTTCTCATATGCCCCTTTCTTCCATCTTCCTCTCTAATGCTTCTCTTTGGGGCCCAATCTCCTTCCTCTGTTTTGCATCACATTTCTGTCTTCCAACCATGGCCTTGTTCACTTAGAATTAACCCAGGAGGTAAAGAGGTAAAGGTTATATATAGGTTGACCTATGATTCTCGGACTCTTCATTTCAACAGAAGTATCCGTGTCAAATACTCAAACACTAGGACACTTCAAATAAGCCACAAAACAAGAAAAAAATAATTTCAGTGAGTCTGATGATTAGATCCTCCTGATCCTCGAATTTCCGAGTCTAAGAAACATAGAGTTGACAATATGTAAAAGATCAAAATCAAAATTTATAAGAAAGTTTAGAATTATCCCAGAAGGCAAAGGTTGTAAAACGTTGACCATATATCTTTCCTAGTAACCCATAGGAAGATAGAAGTCATGAATAATTGATTACAAGGTAAGTAGAAGTCTCTCAATGTTGGTTTTGAAAAAATGTTGAATTTGGAAATATTGGTACAAGTAGAGCTGAATGTGGGAATCGATGGAGTTGCTGCTTATTAAAATGGCTGTTACCTTGATTTTCAACTTGAGTATATTATGTAACTTCACCACCCCCCCCCCCCCCCCCAAAAAAAAAAAAAGCCCTCTCTGGTGCACGGGAAGGTATTGACTAAAGCCCAGCACCAGAAACCCAAGCCCCCAACCCAACAGCTAGTGCCTACACGTGCTCAACTTGGAGATCCAAGGTTTGAACCATTCTGCTTGTGATCAGCAATATACACCTAAAAAGTTCTGGCCAAATAATTAGAGAATTTTTATTTGAAGTCGCTAATGATATAAGTTGCAAACAGCACTACTGGATCACTTCAGCGGGCCTTTGGAGCATTCATTGTGAACTTGCTCTTGAAGCTTCACGAAAGTGCCTGGATATCCACGAAACTAGTCCAATGAATGGTGAAAAAAATCCATGACGAACAAAATAGGACTCGGTTAACTCCATTTTATAGGATACCTTGAAGCAGCTAATAACCACTGGCCTTAAATCGATAGTGACAAACCATCTGTAAGTGCCTATAGAGAAAGATCCTAAACATGAGAATTGATTGCCCAAAGAGCAGCACTTTTATCACTAGTAAATAAAACACAACTAGACTTTTTTTAGCAATTGTTTTCGGATTATCTAGTGCATTTTATTAAAATAGAGCCTAAGCTGAAAACCAAGGAGCTGAAACTCAATATACAGTTATGATCAGGGTACTCGAAAACCTCAGCCCCAATACACCCTAGAAGCCATAACACACAAACACTACACAAATGAAGACATTTTATTGGTCAAAGCTGCAAATCACCTTGCACACCCTACAGGGGGGGGGGGAATCAATGCCCTGAGAGTGGATTAGAAGCCGCCAACAAAGTAAATTGAAATCCTATAAAGTACAAACTATGAAGCTTTGGAGTGGAAACCGTCATACAAGCCACAAACTCCTTCCGGGATACGAATGACTTCTTTTTCTCCTTAATTCCCCATAGTTTCTGAAAGACATTCCAGAAAACATCCTCCAAAGTTGCATCAACATCGGGTGGGTATGTTTAGCATTTGCCTCCCTTTTGTTGGAGCTCGAAATCGTATACGCACGAAAATATTATTTGCAAGCCTCACATAGTTAAGTGTCTAGATTACGGGGACAATAATTATAAATGATGGATCCCCCGTCTTTGATTCCACTCATGCATTTCTGGGCAGTTGTGGAAGCTTCTGGTCAAATTTGATTAGTAGATCTTAGCAATGGCCAAAACTAACTTCCACCATATATAACTGCGTTTTGTTGGTGGTAACTAGGTGCAATGGTAGATTATGTCAAATGCAAAATTTGCAAATGAGACATGAATATGAACTTGAGATTTAGGAATCTGAACTTTTGAAAAGAGGAGTCATAAGTAGTTAAGCTTGCTCATATTAAGGTGATTGCTTTGTTGGGGGTAAGGCTTCCACACTGGGTGGCTGTTGTAGTTATTTGAGCTGGCAACATACATGTAAAGATGTTCACTGAGAAAGCACATCTTCTTTTCCTATGCAGGTCGATGGTGGTTTGGGGCCATCAACCATTGATGCTGCTGCTGAAGCTGGAGCAAATTGCATTGTTGCTGGGAGTTCGGTGTTTGGGGCCCCTGAACCGGCCAAAGTTATCTCATTATTGAGGAAGAGCGTGGAGCAAGCGCAGAATCAATGAGTTCTGGCAAAGTATATTGCCAAGACACTGCGGGTTCAAATAAATTACTACTTTTTATAGGTAACACTTGATAGGGATTAGAGGGATGCTATCCGCATACTGAAGAACTACAGAAGCAGACTTATTGAGAATACACAAACTATGTACATCATCAATACCAGTTAACTATGATGACATGTTATTTCCTGGACTTGAATTTGTCTACAACTTTGATTGGATTCTACCTTTGCACAATTATCCATACTACTATACCAACATACTATAGTAGCTTTAAATATGCATCAGATCTTGTCAAAACTTGACTGTAAGCATAAGTTGGAAATGTCTCATTTTCTACTGCTCCAAGTTATGTAGAGGTTCCTCGTACTTATCCGTTCGTCTTGTGAGTATTGTAGGGAAAGGGGAATTGAAAGTGGAGTTTAGTTCTTAACATGATTAAATCTGTTTATAAAAGGTTTTTAATGTTATAATACTGTTTGGGTTTATCATAAAAGGGACAAGATTTGTTGCTTATGGTGATTACAACCAGATTAGGAGTGTGTTTAGATGACATTTACACCTGACCTCAATGTGCTTACCCCCCCCCCCCTTGCGGCCACCAGCCTCTTGCCCTCATCAGACCACCACCGTCGTTATCAGCACACATCGTCCCCTTCCCCTCATTAGATCACCTCCATCAACATCACCCCCTTCCACCATAAAAATTACAGGCTCAATCGCATATTCAATCACCCCTTTAAAACTCAATCCCTTCAATCTTTTGTTTCAATTTCAACTGAATCATGTTGAGTGGATCCAAGAGAACACTGGGCTCCATCTTTAACCCTGGAAACAAACACTCATCCTTGGAAAATTGTCTACCCCATTCCTGCATGGGAGATCTGGAAAAATAGAAATAAGATGTTTTTCAACAACCATGCAATATCCCACCACAAATCATTAAAATATAACCTTCTCAAAAAAAAAAAAAAACATTAAAAAATATATATCCTAAACCCGGCATGGGAGGTATTCACCTCCCTCTTCATCTTCTTCTCCTCTTGACTCAGGATATGACTCTCTTTGGGTCCCTCCATCTCATGGTGTCCTTCTAATCAACACTGATGCGAAGTTGTGATTCCATGAAATAGAATTTCTTACAAAGTAGCCAAAACTGTTTGGTTGTGGGAAGTAGTTATTACTATGCAATGATTTCCTAATCAGCAAAATTGTTTGGTTGATGAGAAGTGAAACTTCCTGCATGAAATCTCACTTATTTAGTGGGGACTAGGTAAGTGATTTTTTCTATTTTGAAGGAATTAGAACTTCTCGGTAAGTCCTACTTTCCTAAAATTTATCTACTTATTAGGGGGACCATGATACACATACATTAAGTGTATATCTCAATTATATATACAAGCTCTCTTCAAGATTGGTAGAATATTCTTTTACCCCACTTGTGCAATAAACATAGTAGTAGAATCTTTTTCAACTCAAATTTGAACTTAGGATTGAATTTCAATTTTTAAATTTCAAATGGAAAAGGGTGTCTTATTAATTACTCTCTCATTCCCCATGCATTGGTAACAACATACATCTAATCACCTATTAATTAAAAATAAAATAAAAACACCGATCACCATGAATGAAAGACCTCCGTACCACCCTACTAGCAATAACTTTTCCGGCAACAAATTTTCCGATTACACAATGCAAACATGAAAGAGGAGAAGTCGATCCCTGTAATACCCGACCCAACGTTTTTTCGGCGAGACACTACAAATTGTTTGGAAAATAAAATTCTACTGAGACAACACAAATTAATTGGAAATTAAATTTCGATGTCACACCATTTTTTCCGACGAGATTGCAAGTTAACGTGAAAACAATGGTTAAAATTACGAATGATTATTATGGAAGTAAAACTACTGAATGCACCAATTTTGCTACCAAAGTCTTGAGATACTTTGAAGAAACTAATTCAATGTGTAAATAATATTGATACCCAACAAAGCAAAACTACTAAACGCAGTAAATTTGCTACCAAAGTTTTCTTTGACTAAACTGATTAGATTTGCCAACTACATCTATGGATTAATATTAAAGATCCATCGTTCATGAAACCACAACAGAAGAATACTAAGGACCATCATATTTCTATTAAAGTCTTCACATAGAAAATCCTTCAAATTTGCTTAATAAATTTATTTTTAAATCTAAATCTTAGACCTCATTTTGCTACTAAGATTGAATCTAATGTATGAGTTACACGTATGTTGATCAATTGAAAGAACATGTTGTCAAGGGTTTAGATTTTGGAGTGTGATTTTGAATTTACAGTATAAAAGGATTTAGAGCGCGTTTGATAGGGGGTAATGAGTAAAGGGAAAGTTAATTAAAATGCATAATTCCGTTTCTCTGTGTTTGGTACTTTGGTTCGATGAAGCGCGAAAACCATTCCGTATTTTCCCGCAATGCAATTACCCTGTTTTGGGGATAAAGTATTCCCCACCAGAACCATTTTGGCACTTCTTCCCTCTCTCTCTCTTCCGTCTTCCCACTCTTCGGTCTTCCCATCTTCATTTACTCAAATTCACGCTCTCTCAAATTCAATTGATCTTCCCCTTTGAATGGAAAAGGAAAACATACAACAATGAACAATGGCCATAGGATATTTTTCTCTGTCCTCGTGTGCACTGCACTGAGAATATGAATTCGAGAAAAAAAAATAAATAAAGAATAGTACAATAGTTTACAAGGAACACATTGCCAAGTTGCTAGCCCCGCTAAGGCACTAGGACATAAATAACTCTCATTAAAAAAAGAAAAAAAAAACTATCCATTAAGTAGAACAAGCAGACTTTAGGCTAGAATTCTCTCACATGGGAAATTTGTTGAGGTGTTTTTGAATTAATAATTCGACTTTTTTGGGTTGAAGGAATTAGGAAATTTTAGAAAAAAAATAATAATTCATTTTAATGAACCAAACAACAACAAAGGGAATGAAAATCTTATTTCCTTTTTAGAGTGAACCAAACAAGTTGGGTAATCAATTCCATTCCTTTTCTTTACCCCCATTTTCCTTTTTTTTTAATTCATTTCCCTTTCCCGAATGTGAACCAAACGGCCCCTTAGTTTAGGACAAGGGTAAAGGTTTAGTCGATAAATGAAAAGGGTCAACCGTAAAGAGATTAGGATCATTTACCGTATACCTAATTTTTGCTACTAAAATTGAATGTTATTGTCACAATTTAATAGCCAAATATAATATTTCAATCTTTACCAAACCAAAAGCATTGTTTCAAAAATAAAATTTTATTAGTATACTATAAAATTTCAATATCGCAATTATTTAATTGATATTGTGAAACAATAATTGAAAAATATGTACTAATTTCCTATAAATTTTCAATTCTATTAAATATACCAAGTAAGTGTTACTACTAAACTTTTATATATACCCTAAAACAAACCCTAAAAAACCTTCAAGAAAAATAACCTTATTTTATATATTGGTAATTATGATAATTTAGTTGAGAGTTAAGATTTTCAATCAATTACGTGCCTTAATTACTCTACATTTTTTTACCTAAGATACCTTGTTACTATAATATGAACTTTAATCGCATGATCATGATATCTCTTACAAAAATCTCAATATTTTACTGAATTACTTAGACAGATCATAAGTGAAAACGTATCTAAATCCATAAAAATGAGTCTTTGATCCGAGTTGAATACTCACTCAATTCTTAAATTATCTATCCACTTCTCCTTAGTACGGAATTTAATGGGAGATGGATTTGGATCAACATTTCCCATTTGTCCTTATTGGTAGTGAGTTGGTTGTAGCCAAGTCGTTAATGAAGATGAAAATGTAAGGGTTCAAGAGTAACTTAACAGTTAAAACATTACTAAAAGGGGAAAAATTTCAAATAGTATAAGTACATGAAACTTTAAAACCACAAATCTACAATACAACTTTAGAACCCGAATTAACCCAATATGGGTTTGACATCATAGAAATGACTATTGTTCAGAGAGCATATTGATACAAATTTCATGATTGCGGATTCGCTCACTACAAAATTTTCGGCATAAGTGTTTCATGAGCATGTTGCTCATGGCCCATGGGTGTCAAATCAATTGAAAATATTTAAATTTCATTTCAATATGTTATGTTAGGTTATATTTTATCAACCAATGACGAGAAGTGTGAATGTGGTTTATTAAAATTTGGAAGAAATTAAAGACGGGTGGATGATGTACATTGCAAAAATTTAAATACTTACTAATCGATTCTTGTTTTAGAAGCTTAACTTGCAAATAATTGTGATTGTGGACTGTGATAATCTCTCAATGAGGATGGATCCTAGTGTACAAAAGATCTTGATTGTGTACTGGGACAATCATCACGGGCATGGATCCTAGTCCACAAAGGACCTTGATTGTGGACTGGGATATTCACCATGAAGATGGATCTCAGTCGATATTTTTGGATGATAAAATTACATCAAATTCTGATGCCGATTGCTCGGAATTTTGATTAGTTTACGTAAAAAGATTGATTATAGTTGTCACTCTATCTCATCACTATTGTTTCACTCCCCCTGGAATAAATTTAGAGAATGAATGACTTATTAAGACGTAGTATTTGCATTTGATGATTGTGTTAGGTTATGTTATGTTGTCCAAAATCTAAGAGGCTTTGATTCAAAATGTACAATTCTATCAAAAAGATGTGTTAAAATCCTACGTATACAAATATATAAAACAATATTCAATTAACCCAATAGAAGACTCAAACAAATTTAGGGGCTACTGTCACACATATTCAAGCAGTCTCCTCAATTAGAAATTCTAGTAATAAGTTCGTAAAAAGATTTTAGGTGGTCTATTTATTACAACTTTTGTAACTGGATGATCAGAAATTTAATTAAAATCAGAGTGCCTTCAAGTTATTCAGACTCTCGAGTTGGGTTCTAAAGGTTTAAGTGAATTTAATTTGGTTATTGATGATATTATTGATCTTGTTTCATAGTTTGGTAGTATTAGTTGGAGTCTTAAGATAGCCAACCCATTGAAAAAAGCGGATAAAAGACAGTCAAGATTTTCCACAAGCTACATGATTTGGTGCTTCAATAACCGACCAAGAAAAACATATTACAAAAATCGATGAAGGTAATTATATTACGAGAAAGACAAGTCCAAATAAATTTGACTAAATCGTTGCATTTAGAGTGCTACGAAGGAATGGTAATTGTGTAGTCCATGCTTTAGCTTATGTTGTTCCATGGAAATTAGGTAGTCGTTATTAGGAAAATGATTTTCCTTGCAATGTAACTGATGCTATTGCTGTTGACATCTCATATTTGAATGAAATATAATGCCGTCTTGCAGAGTTTATATAAAATTAAAAAAAAAATTAATTAACATCATTTACCAAATACATAGTTTTATTAAATTATTTCTAGATTTCTTAAAGCATGGAGAATTGATCCCATAACATCTTTATTTCTACCCAATCGAGTCCCAAATTATTATTTTATCAAGTTTATTATCCTACAACTATTCCCTCAAGCCAAAAGATTTTTTCCTTTTTCGTGAACCTACTAGTTTTAAATCCACCGCCGTTATTGTTGAATCGACTAACTCTTTAATAATTGAATATCTGCCCTTTTCTCTCCTCCATTCCTCTCCCCAAAAAATAAGAATATCTTATAACTTTAATTTTTTGTTCATATACAATGGTTCCTATTAGTGAGTAATCACGGATGGTAAGCCCCAAATTCTTGAAATATTATTTTATGCCTTTTCAATTTCATTCGGTTTGCCAATTGGCACACAAATGAACAATGATAGTGTAGGTCAATAAGAGGAGTAGGAGTGGAAAAGGATTGGTAGGGATATTACCAAGTTTATATGATCTAATTGCCAATTTTTTAACCATTTTTCTGAAAGAGATACACTATTAAGAAATGTTCTCGGTAGCAGAAGCATTATTTGACAATAGAAATGAAGATGGAGGCTAATTTTGCTCTCTTTATTTGAAAATCTTTTTTGAAAATAATATTTTTTTTTTATCTAAAAGATCAGAGTAATTTCCATTCCTAAAATCTATAAAGATAAATTTCTCTAATTTCAACACTAGTACTTGAAGTTAGTGTCTTCCACGCCTCCCATTTTCTCTGTTGCACATATATCAATCATGAGTATTCACATTTGTGTCACCTTCTTCGTGATAAGTGATAACCACACTTTTAAACATTACAAATTGATTTTGTACAAATAATTGTTACCTACACTTTTCGATAAACCTCAAAATCCTTGCATCAAATTCCAACATGGGGTAGGTAGTCTGCGACAGGAATGAGTTTCTCTACCAAAGAAAATATAGTGTAATATTTTGGGTATATTGGGTGCAAATGGCACCTCACTAACGGTTGACTCTTTTTTTTAGTAAAGAAAGTGAGAAATTTTCACTCATAAAAAGTCATATGTAATCTACAAATACGAATTTATTTATATAAGAACAAATTTAAGATAACAGTATGAATATAACTTCCTACATTACTCCTTGAAAACCAGTGTCTTTACCGGTTCCATCGAAATTTGGGGTGTCCATACATCCCTATAATCGGAGATAACTACAAAAAGAGTTGTAATTATTCGAAAGTACAATTTTATTTCGTATTGAAGATCAAAGTTGATTTCTCGATCCATATAAACCAAAAAGACTCTATAAACAAATTAGGATCTCCTTAATCTAATGTCCTAAAATTGCCCACAATTGGTGAGAACTAGTTAGATTCCCGTGCAATGCACGGTTTGTGTGTTTATAACAACTAATACATTTTCATTGGTACAAACTTGCAATAAATTTTTTGCCTATGTTATATTTTGCTCTTTCATTCCTAATATATGAACCTCTCCCTTTATATACTCAAATCAACTTTGTTGTTTTCCTATTTAATTCTAGTTGCATGGCCCATGTTATGTCCGAACTTGTTATATTTATAGTAGTTTATAGCCAATAAATACATAAGCAATCAGAAAAATCTTTTTTAATAATTAAGTATTATCATATCATTATTCATCTATAATAAGGACATAAATTCGTGAATGATCATGAATCTACCAAGATCATAAATAAAATTGTTATACTTCATCTATCTCTCCTTCATCATACTGCCCAAAACCGATGCATGCATTAGTAATAAATGTACAACTAAGATGGTCAACATACGTTGTATCAAAAGTCAAACTTGAACCAAAGTGTGAACGTAATAAATTACAGTATGACATCATTTACATGTGTCATATAATAATAATGTAGAAGCTTATGTGGATGCATACGTGTCATTATAGCAATTGTCCATATTCACTTAATATATATATATATATATATATATATATATATATATATATATATATATATATATATATATATATATATATAAGCCTCTCTTCTCTTCAATATCAATAACTCCCATTGAAGTCAAAAAAAAAAAAAAAAAAAAAAAAAAAAAGCAGCTAGGCTGTTACGGCGTCGTTTCGTTTCCTCTTAACACCTTTGTAGCTGTGTCTCACTGTCACTTACAGACCTCTTTGGAAAAGTCTGCGTGCAAAATGCAAAATGCAAAATGCAATATGCAATATGCAATATGCAATATGCAAATGCATTAGGTATATATATATATATAGAGAGAGAGAGAGAGAGAGAGAGAGAATGAGAATACATTCACCTGCCCTCCATTGTTGAACACGTAACTCTCTTCTCTTCCCCTCTTTCTTTCTTTCTTTAATTAGTTGACCAATGACGTGATTCAAAGTATATATCTTTTCAATAGCTGAAAAAGGAAAAAGGAAACATCTCAATATATCACACACCCCACCAAAAACCCTAAGAATTTTCCTCCATTTCGATCGACATTTTGACCCTTTTTCTAAAAGGCCTTTAATTGACGAATCACAGCTTTTGGTGCATCTGGGTATCAGTTAATTGTCACTATGGACGCAATTTCGAGCTCTTCCGTCGCTTCTGGGATGAAATTATCTGCACCCTGTCTTCGAAATTTCGATAAGAAACTTTCTGGGTGAGTTTTTGGATCAATATCATGGTTTATGAGATATCTTGTGAAATGCGTTGAATTATGGGATTGTTTAGCGTTTTGGTCATATTGGGTACTTGGGTCGTTCGTTTTCTTTGATTTGAATTGATCATGATGTTGATCATCATATTTTTTGGTGCATTTGATCCGGATATTAGGCTGCCCGTTTAAGCTTTACTGATGTTGCTTTACTGATGTTGTTGTTGTTGATTCTTTTATAATATTTGAATTGGTTCATCTTGGGATTGATTTTGTCTTTTTGACCAATAACAAGGGTTATGTACTTGTAGTCTTGCACCATACGACTAGAATTTCCTCTCTTTTTTGGGTTTTTCAATCGAAGAAGAATAAGTAGTGAAAGTAATGTTTGCCTTCTATGCTGTAATTCGAAAGGGTTTATATTTGACAATTAATCTGTTCACTTTCCTCATTTGGCATTTCTATGTAGCCCATTATTTCAAAATTTGATTAGTGTTGCATCTGATATTGTAGTCCCTGGTTTCCTCCTTAAGTCAACTTCATTGGTACTATAATGTAGTTTACCAGAAATGTGATCACTTGTGTAACTAAAAAAAAAAGTATGAAGATTTAGACTATATACCTTGTCAAATGATTGATTGATTGGCTAAGGTTGACTTGTGTATAACATTTACTTGGATTTGCTAATGAGTTGTTCCACTTGCAGGTCATGTCCACAATCCCGAAGTTACATGTACACTTGTAGCAATTCTCTTAATGGATCACTGTGTCTTGATAAATCTTCACACTCCCACGCCATCTCAGCTTCTTACCCAATTGGCAGCAGCAGTTCCAACAGCAGCGGATGTTGTCCTATTCAATTGGAGCACAAGAATAACACAGTTAGGAAAACGTTTTTTTCTGCCAGCACATACACCGGTACTTATTCTGATGATATGGTGGAAGCTCCTTCTCATGTTACAGAGGAGAAAATTGGGGTGTTGCTTCTGAATCTTGGAGGGCCTGATACTCTTAATGATGTCCAACCATTCTTGTTTAATCTATTTGCTGATCCGGTATGCCCTTTACTGTTTTATGTGCTCATAAAGTCATAATAGCTGTTAAGCTGTTATATTCAGGCTGGTTTAATAGCTGATTTTACTGATTGTAATAGGATATTATTCGCCTACCCAGACTCTTCCGATTTCTCCAGCGACCTCTGGCTCAATTGATATCTGTGCTTAGAGCTCCTAAAAGTAAGGAAGCATATGCTTCAATTGGAGGGGGCTCACCGTTGCGAAAGATAACAGATGAGCAGGTAAGAGTAGGGTCATTTATATACTTCTCCATTTAACCTCTGACAGAACTGTGATTGTTTCGAATATGCCTCAATTTTTTGGGGTTCTGCAAATTTTTGATTGTCAAGTCTTATGTATTGAGCCATGTTTTTAAGGCAAATGCACTCAAATTGGCATTGGAAGCAAAGATGAAGAATGTATCCGTCTATGTTGGCATGAGATACTGGTATCCATTCACAGAAGAAGCTGTTGACCAGGTCAGCATTTACTAATATTTGATCTTCACTCATTGCAATGCTAAAAGACTTGTATAAAAAGAAATTAGATCAATTTATTTAAAGTCATGTCAGCTAAATATCTATTGTTTTATATTGTACATATACATATAACATGTAATGAAGGAACTGCACTGGCTCATCTGATTTTTTTACTGATATGAGCAAGTGATCCGAACTCCGAAGGACCTCTAGCTAGTCTGTTTACTTTGTAGTTTGTAGTCTTATCATTTTGCCCTTCAGTTTTGGGGCATCCAATGGCTGAAATTTTGTACGATGATTAGCATTGAGATCAGCTAGTTGGTATCATGAAAATCTAACTCATTTGTGGGAACTCAGAGTGTATTTACTTATAGATTTTTTCCTCCCACAAGATCTCCAGTTTCTTTTCTATCTCTACATTTTGTTTTCCCTGGAAAGCTAGAGTTTGTCTTGACTTCTTATTTTCTAAGTGGATAACTAGAAGAGTAAGCTGAAGAGCTGTGAAAGAAGACTTAAAATATAGGAAAAACATTGTTTTCTATCACTAGTTATATTGTTGGAGAAGAAATTTGTTTGCCTTGTATTCCAGCTGTTGTGCATTTGAAACAAATTTCTTTTTTAATAAATCGGAAATGCCTCCCTTGTTTTCTGCACACAACACATACCTCAGGTCGTATTATTCTACTGTAAACTCTCTGTTTCTCTTAAAATGCTCTCAGTGCGTCTGGTTAATAAAATAAAGCTACATTTTTATTATTTGGAGCATTCTAACTATTAGAGATTTTATGCATTTTTCTTGATTGTTTTGAATTTTTCTGTCTTCTCTTACCTTTGGCCTAGTGAAGCTTGATCATCTTATCTATAGTATGACCATTTATAATAGTCCCTCAGAGTATATGATGGACTTGTGCTTGTTGCATCTAGAAGAATTGAACTGTTGTCTGTTCCAGTTATCTTCTGTTGTTCCATGATGTTTGTGTATATTTGTTGAGCTAATATGGTTAATCTTGCTCAATCTTTTTACGACAGATTAAGAGGGACAAAATTACAAGGCTTGTTATTCTTCCACTGTACCCTCAATTTTCTATATCTACAACAGGTTCTAGTCTACGTGTTCTCCAGAGCATGTTCAGGTAAATCGGTTTTTCTTCATTGAGAAAACATGTTTCCTGGTTCATTACTGTTACCTAAAATTTAGCCTTCATCAGGGAGGACGCATATCTCTCGAATATGCCAGTGGCTATCATCCGATCCTGGTACCAGCGAGAAGGTTATGTCAAGTCCATGGCTGACTTGATTGAGAAAGAGCTGCAGGGTTTTTCCAACTCAGATGAGGTAGATTAGGCTCTTTAGCACAATTTACTAGGTTGACCATTATCTTCCGAAGTTTAGGTGATGGTTGGAACTGATAGTATTTCTGGATGTTTAAATATCAGGTCATGATATTCTTCAGTGCGCATGGGGTACCGCTTAGTTATGTGGAGGAGGCTGGTGATCCATATAAAGAGCAGATGGAGGATTGCATCTTCTTAATCATGAGAGAGCTGAAAGCTAGAGGAATCAACAACCAGCATACCCTTGCTTATCAGGTATGTGTAAAAGTAAATCAAGTTCATCTTTTGGCATGCCATGATCATGGGTCTCAATCAGTTTGTCGTTTTTTTCCCCTAACAATCTTCAGTCCCGTGTCTTCTATACAAATTGACACTCTTCACGTGGGACTCTTCTGTTGGTTTATGCAACTAATGTTTGTTAATTTCATTCTTTGCCCCCTTTATTTTTCAGAGTCGAGTTGGTCCTGTGCAGTGGCTGAAACCTTATACTGATGAGGTTCTTGTTGAGCTTGGTCAGAAAGGAATCAAGAGTCTGCTAGCTGTTCCTGTAAGGTGAGGTGCAAATGATTGACAAGCTAACATCTGTCTTATCAATTCTGCTAGTGATTCTTCTACATTATGGTTACTATGATTGTGTTATGGCGTGCCGCATGACATTGTTAGATGCTGTTTTTTGATAGAATTGCATACTATCTGTTTGCTTGTAATTGGCTACAAAGGATGGTGTGAAGAAGCAGATATGTTTTCTTGAAAAAGAGAGTTAAATTTATATTGCTAACAACATATCAGAAAATAAAAGGATTCTGTTGATTTACGTTCTTTTAGAAAATACGTAAAACAGTTGGTAATTTGCACGCCTCTATTTTTATCCATACTGCCATTCTTCTGCAGGCACTTTTTTCGTTGTTCTTCTCTAAAAATGTTGAAAGATAAATGTGGAGGAAGTGCAAATGTAATGTATTATCTTGCTAAGAACCTAAATGAGGGATATAAAACAAAAAATTTCTAATAGCTGTATTGGACATGGTTTGTACTTTGATTTCGGGTCTGTCTTAGTCTTTTTCCCATTTCTTTGTTGCAGCTTTGTCAGTGAGCACATCGAGACGCTTGAAGAGATTGATATGGAATACAAGGAATTGGCACTCGAGTCTGGCATTGAGAACTGGGGTCGTGTTCCTGCTCTTAATTGCAGCCCTCCTTTCATCACCGATCTAGCTGATGCTGTCATTGAAGCCCTACCTTCAGCAACTGCAACATCAATCTCAACGAACGCTTCTGAAGAAGATAATGATCCGGTGAAACTTTTCTTGAAAGTGTTCTTTGGTTCAATCATAGCCTTTGTCCTACTTTTGTCCCCAAAACTGATTCGCGCATTCAGGAACAACCTTTTGTAGAAGCAGAGGATACAAGTCACATAAAGAACACATCTTTCTAGGCTTATAGAAACAAACACACCATATAAACCACACTAGTCAGCCAGTTGTTAATGGAGTTCCAATGATCTTTTGTCTTCTTTATCGAGCTTGTAACCGCACAAAAGAAGAATTACAGCTCACGGTATATTTTTTTAGCAATTTTTGAGAGGAGCGTAGTAGAATTATTTCTCCTGATTTTGCAACATGTTTGAGTTACCACTTACCAGTGTTTTGTTCACTGTTAATACTCTTTGTGATCAGTTTTGGCAAATAACTCAATTAAGTTCGAACATATTATATGTAACTGGACTAACGGCTAATATGTCAATTTTTGGGGAAGAACCCAATTAAAGGCGTGGGAACATTAATGGCCTAGTAACCACAGCTCCAGAATTGGGATTAGATGATATTACATCCACATCAATCCCCAAAGTTTTACAACCGGGGAGTCTCAAGATTCACAACTTCCGTTGTATGATTTGTGTGACGTAATTCTAAACGAGAAACAAGATTCAAATATAAATCAAATCTGCAAAATTTATCTCTGGGGGGCAAAATCACCCACCCAACATCACAAATCTGTGACTATATTCACCTCACTGGATGAAGGTTATTCACTAGCAGCTCAGTCAATGTCAGATACATTGCATCTAGCAGGAATCCACAGCCAAAATACCACAAAATTATGTTTGCATTTTATGTGAAGATCATCTGAATGTGAGAGAGCAACAGAGACAAATTTCAAAGGAATTGAACTTCCCTTGACTGATCAATTACAAAATTCTCATTTTGTCTGGTATTTCTCAAAATCTTGAACTCAACTAGGTACTGAGGGCTAAAGGAATTGAAAGAAGCCATCTTGGCCGAGGGCGACAAACGTGAAGTAGATTTTGAGTTAGACTTTGTAGCCAGTGATGGAAAATCCTCGTCCTACAATTTCCCCAGCACAGTACCATGCAAAGCACTCCAGTCCAAACAAAGCTGCAACTCCCACTTCTTCAACTTTCATGTCCTTCCTGTTCTTCCACACTTGCTTGACTTGGTCAAGTTCTTTCCAGAAAGCTTCGTAACGACCAGGTACACTGAAACAGCAAAAACAATTAAAATATAAGATTCACTAATGATCCAGGCAAGTTATCATGTTATCTTTTAAAAAAGTATGCGGTTTCTCATGCATGCTTAAGATCAATGGCAATTTCATACTTGTACAAGATGAACAGCTAGTAAACAAGTGATTTTCAACTCATTAAACGTCAGTCTGATGGTATTGTAGTTTCCTTCAGGGAGGTGGTGTTCACTGGAAGAAAAGAATCTGTTCTCTCTTTAAAATTTGTGCCGTGAAGGCCCACCACAAGATTCTTTAACTTCTCTTCTAAAAGTTTAACTCCAAATGCTATCATGATTCCATGGTGTGATCCTTGGGGAGTTGAATCAACCACAGTCTAATACAAGTTGCATATAGCAAGAGGACATTTACATAGCTAAAAGCACATGTCAAACAAGAGGATACTTTGACAATAATAAAATACAACATACTATGATAGAATAGAATGTCTTATGCATTCTTTTCTAGGACTAGATCTGTGTTTTCAACTATGTTATTCTGTAAGCAAATAAAAAACATACATTAGCATACAATAGATATACAGCTGTCAATCCCTGCTCACATTAGATGGAAAAGATATACTGCAAGATAACACTCCCTGCTTCCCTTGTTCATCATCAAATATCAAATAAAAATTCCAGTTATCAAACAAGCAAAAGCATTTACAAACATAAATGAAAACTATAAATACAATGGTTAAGCTTGGACAGATAGTAGTCGATGTCAGCCAAAAGCCTTTCCTCTATTCCCTTGGATTCAAGAGCTTGAAGTACAAATCACACCAAACTTCTTTGGGATTCTAGATTTCCAACGAAACAAAAACTTTGGCAGTATAGCAGTAACAACTTGAGAAATTTCACAACATCGGTTGTTAACAAGATACATGTAACACATCAACTTTTACATCCAAACTCACAAGAACTTATATCATGGCCTTTCCAATCCAAACTAACCTGGCAAGACGAGTGTAGAACAATTGCTTTGACAAGCGATTGCAAGTCTCAACGGTGGCTGGCTCTTGGATGAGTTCCTTGTTTTGCTCTAGCATTTGCTTGTAATAAACGTTCCCATGTTTAGAAAGAAACTGTGAAGCTTGACAAGCCTTGGATTGCAGCTGACGTAGCTTTGATGCCATTGAAAACCAGAGCTACAGACATATCAAGCAAAGGTTTAGTACTAGTAATAATGTGCAGATATTAGATCATATTGACGTCACAGACATTTAAGCATGAGCCAAATTCCATTCTGGAGTGAACCTTATGCAAGCACTATGGTCCAATTTTCTTAAATTTAGTACAAGCCAACTGCACTACGTCTGCAAGGGTACTGATTCCATGTATTGTGTTTGCACTATACCATCTTATCTCTAATGCATTAAAAATCATCAAGTTAATCACTATGAAAATAGCAATCTACACAAGCAAGCATACTATTCTCCATACTAAAGAATTGAAAAGGTAGACTAATATCATGTTGTAGTAAATCTATATAAGAATCTATTCTAATATCTCTCATATGCAGTACAGTGGAATTGCACAACGACTCATTACGACAACCCATGCTACTTCAAATCCACATTTCAATGCAAAGTGCTAGGGTCTCACTTTTCAATATCCAAATATAATAGGTAGCCAGGATAAGCCAAACTAGCCCAAAAGCCATCTAACTCTCTGAAATACTTAAAAACAACCGAACCTCACCCCATCCAACTACTTCAATCAAAGTCACCCAAAGCACAATCACCTTCAATTGCAAATAACAAAATGCTGCATTTTGATATATCTATTTTCCATCTTTCATTTAAAATGGAAGTCCACACAGAGTGAGCTGCTTGCAACAAGAACACCAAAAATGCATTTACTTTTGACAAAGCCTGGTCAACTCAATATTCACATTTTGATCATCACGATGAAACTGCATCTAATACTTTATCTGGTACCAAAATCCACTATTACAAAACATCGAAGAACACACAAATCATAAATCATTTCTGATTTCACAGTAAGGAAATCACAATTTGTTCAATATATTTCTCATCTGCAGTAATCAGCACTGCATAAACACAGTTTAGCCACCAGATACATGCATTTGGTCATGCTACTAAGAAGGTGTAATCAATAACGATCTTCAGTTTCATAATTCTATATTCAAATATTTCAATTCCTTTTCGATAAATAGAACATTCCCCATTCCTTAAATGAACTCCTAAAAGGCCCAGAAACACACCAGTACATCAGTAATGCTGCATTTAGTTGATTTTATGTTTCTTGCTCTGCCCAAAAGACAGTCACAAAACAGTGAGCCCAACAGCAAAATAAAAGCAGAATCATGAATCAGTTCTTACGATCGTTTACTTGTAATTGCTCAAGCCTCATAACTATTTATCATTCATAACATTTCCTCTCTCCATCTATCATTCATAACATTTCCTCTCTCCTTCATCTATCATTCAATCTTCAAACCCAAATCAAACTCCCCATTTGGTTCAAGAAATTCATATCAATCATTCAAGGGGCAAGACATACACATTTAGCAAAAACAAAATTAACAGTAAAACATGCTTTCCACAAATAAAAGAAACTGCCAAGATCTCCCTTCCAATCTTCAACCTAATTTGAGCTTCAAAGTCCATCTCCTCCACAATATAACATTCAGTTTCCAACCAAAACAAAAACCCAATCTAAATCGACCTAATATCCCCCAAATTTTAGTTTAATTTGACCGATTAGGGTTTTGTTTCTTCCGAAAAACCCTAGATCGCTAAGAGCGAGTTAAGTTGACGCCCAAATTGACTACAGAAAACACTAAACTAAAACATTCTGAGATGATGTATGATGTATTACCTGAGATTAAATACTATACCTAATGACGGTGGATTAACTTATATACAGATCAAACGAGAGAGATCGATCGACAGGGAAATAGAGATGCAATTAGAGATAAATATATTGATCGAAAAACATAAGAGAACTTGGATAACAAATAAAATAGCAGAAGAGAGAGAAACAGAGAGATCTGTACCTGGTGCTTGGAGAAGAAGAAAGAGTGAAAAGATGAACTGAGAAAGTGCTCCCTTCTAAAAAAAACTAGAAAAGAGCGAGTGAGTAGAAGGGGGGTTGGGTTGAGGAGAAAGAAAGAGAGAGATATGAGATGATGGTAGGGTTTATAGTTTATACGACCTTGTAATTTGTAATTTGTAATTTGTAATTTAGGGGATTGCGGACCCGGTTTACTCACCAATCATATTTCATCATAAAAAGATTTTTGAGGGAAACATTGTAAAATTATTTTTGTTTTTTGAGATATCTCATTTAAGGGAATATATATACATATAAGTTTGAGACTTCATTATTTACTTTTTAATCAAAATTTGAGATTATTTTATAAAGTTGTTTCAAGAGGAAAATACGTATTCTAACATCATGAGTCTAATATCGATGTAAAAAAATTTCAATTTGAATGTTATATTAACTTGTTTGAGGAATTTGTATTCAAATAAGAAAATATTAGAAAATTGACTAATATAATTAAATAAATGAGTGATGTTTACATATTGGTAACTCAGGTAAATATATAAAAGTGGGGTCATCAAAAATATATAATATTGGAGTGGTTATATGTCATACTAAAAGTTTACTGAAATATTATAAATTAGTACCGCACAAAGAATATACCTTACATATCAGTGTTATACCTTAAAAGAGTAGTGCGTTTGGTTTGAGGCCATGGCAAAGGTCATGACTTCAATTTCAAGGTCATGGCAAAACCTCTTTATTGAACCTGACAAAAAATGTATCTTAGTTGGCTTGCCCGATATATGTAGTTTACAAGCTTATTTATCCAATACACCCTCAAAGATTAGCGGTTGCGGATTTCTCGTATAAAAAATAACAAATAATTGTGATATCTTTTTTTCTCATACTAGTGTTATGTAACACCAAAGATATTATATAGCATGTTCATCCATAACACCAAGCATTTTCATCCATCTGAGCTTGGGGTGATAGCACAGACTCGCAGTGATGGCGTGATGCATCCCCTACTTGTTCCTATCAATGATCTAAATTCAAGTCTCATTTCTAACAAAATTGGGAATAACTTTAACGTTCAAAAAGCATTTTCATCCATCTATTGACCATGTAACGAGAGGTGATTTGGTTAAGTAACTATATCTATTAAAGTTAAGACATTTTGCTTCAAGGTTGAGTTATCGACTTGAGTTTTTCTTCTTCCATAAGATCCATTAATTTGATTCTTTCCTAATCCCATTAAATTTTTTTTTTTTTTTTTGAGGGATTACTCCCATTTAATTTGTTAAAACCAAACATTTAAATTCAGACATAACCTTAGGAGAGAATACAATTTTGACTTTTAAGCGCATTATCTTTAGCTGTGAAGTCTTAGCCTTTGCCTAAAGTCAAATACTCCAGGCAAGATCAGAATTGCAACCTGCCCAATGCACTCTTCTCCGGTTCTCCCCAATAATACTCCTGGATGAATTGTGGGCTAAGTGTGAGTGTGTGACAAGGCATTTTCCATTGGAATCAAATGGAAAATTATGCCATGTTTCAATTGAACTGAACTGAAAAGAAAATCAAGAGCACTCAGAATGAGCATTTGCTGTTGAATCCTTGAAAATTAAGTACTAGTACTAAACAATAAATGTCGAGTTTCGGAAACCTCGGGAAAACAATTCTAACGATGCAGTACATGTCTGCTGAGGCGCTGAATGATACCTGGTTCTCAACCAAAATAGTAAGCAAAGACTGACAAGAACAAGAAACATAATAAAGAAATGAAAACAGGCAAGTCATTATCATACAAGAAGCTATAACATCTACGATTATCTCCAAAATTTAAGAGCGGAACAAATATATTTAAGATTCCTAAACTAAAACACTACGCAACTTCCCGATTCCTCATCGTCACCTTAGACACAGATCACTAACTCTCGGGTGATGTTTTGGCAGCCCCACTTGGCTGAGCAGCAGGCTGGGAATCAAGAGCAGGTACAGAAGCAGCTCCAGCTACATTGCCATCAGTTGGGTAAGCAGGGGCTTGGGAATAAGCAGCTCCGTAGTACGCCTGTGGTTGCCCATAGCTTGGGGGGGTCACTGGAGGGGCACCATAAGGCGGAGCATAAGCACCTGACTGAGCTGTTGCACCTCCATAAGCAGCAGTAGCAGCTGCGGGAGCACGTGGTGCCCCAGCATCAGGTTGACCATAACCAGACTGAGCAGGTGGCTGAGAGGGTGGGTATCCTGGCTGACTAGGAGAAGGTTGGGCGTACCCACCCCCTTGGGAAGGTGATTGCTGAGGCTGCCCATATGCTTGTGGATTTGGAGGAGTCCTCTGGCCCTGAGGTTGCCCATAGCCAGCACCATAGCCAGCCTGAGAGGTTGGTGGCATTCCATAACCAGCCTGATTAGCACCATGAGTTGGATATGCAGCGTTAGGGTTTGGGCTAGGCTGCCCTGTGTACCCCTGTTGAGTAGGGGGCACTTGGCCAGTTTCACCTTGGGTGCCATATGAAGGAGGATGGCCATCTTGGGGAGGGTTTGTCACATTTCCATAACCATGCTGCTGATCGTACCCAGATTGAGGATTTGCAGGTGGCTGGCCATAACCAGGTTGAGCAGGTGGGGCCTGGTATCCACCCCCATACCCATCTTGAGAATACCCTTGTTGGCCATATCCTCCAGATGTTGGTGGCTGATTGTAGTTGTAACCTGAAGCATCAGTCTGTGCACTAGCTGGTTGCTGCTGCTGAGGTTGGGTCTGCTGGCCATAATAATCATACCCAGCGCCCTGAGGAGCCTGCTGGCTTTGCGGGCCACTTGACTGGTCCCAGTTTTGGGTGTACCCACCGGGTGTCGGTTGAGGAGGATACCCAGAGTATGGTGGCTGAGACATATTGTACTGAGATGAAGCACCAGGGTATGATCCGGGCTGTTGCATGTATCCATAACTACCAGGTTGCTGCCCTTGAGAGGGTTGAGGAGCCCAACTTTGAGGTTGTGTTTGGTACCCTTGCTGAGGATATGCTCCAGACATTGCCGGATTTCTAAGGCGATTCTGCAAAGAATTGATATTCCCATATAAACTGAGGTAACTTCTAGCATCTGCTGCTAGCATGTGAAAGGAAAAGCACACATGGATGCATATATAGACCCAAAATAGAGACACAAAAATACAATATAAGGCATAATAGAGAATTAACATCATAGACGGTAAGGTCAAAAAACAACAATTACATAGAGCAATATGGTGAATAAAATGAGTATAAGGTAAGGCCAAATACAACATTAAAGTATATTCTGAATAACATATTAAATAGCAAGTTTATGTACCTACACAAGGATTTAGAATTGAGAGAGGGTTTAGACGCCTACATACCGTACCGGTTTGTGGAAGTATTGAATTACTCCAGCAGTTGCCCAACCTCTCCCTATCCAAAGTGAAAGGGTACAAGCAATACATACAGGCTATGCAAAATACTAACATAAAAAGCAAATAGGTATTGTCATCACTAACCTATAGTAATACTAAATGGAAACCATACTCAATAGAGGCCAAAAATGACTTAACTGAGGAGAGCCAACTATGAAGGAGAGCCAATAGGAGCAAAATTTTATTTTCTGAAGCAACAGAAGATATACTAACAAGGTAATAATCAAGGTTGGGCCTTCATGTGTTAGAGGAGCATATATTATTTATAATATATGAAAAGTGAAAGTAGTTTAACGTCACAAATAACAAAAGAAAGAGGATAAAAGTGACAGATGATAGAAGTCAAAAACTTGTACTTTCAAGATTTGATTACTCAAAAAGATGATTATATAGGTGTGAATCTTTGTGTGAGAAACATAACTGCAGGATTAATATTACAGGTTTGGTCACTGACAACAAGTCTCTCTTCTCTTCAGACCATACTTTTCCAAGAGCATTAGTAAACAAAAGACCCAGAGAGCTTTGCACAAGGATAGTATTTATTCATATATGTCAGAGTAGACTAATAGACAAGGCAGCAGTATCCCCCACATAGACTGCAACTCTGTTGGCTGTAAAAGATGACATCAGATGACAACCTCATAGTTTTGCCAGATCAACAGCACTGGAGTATAATAGGACAGTACACCATGAGGCAGGACAAAATTCTATGCCAATGATACTCATGCTGCTGATCACCAAATCAAAGCTATGTAAACAAGGAAACCTCAAAAAAGCAGACCCATCAATTCTTTCTATAAAATGACACTATTGCTTGAGGACCAATTTAAGAACCATACCAGAACCATGCTGCAGAAAATACCAGCACTGGCATGTTTAGTGCCATCAATACACCACCATCCCCACAAAGAGTTCCCAATAACAGTCAGTTAAAAGTTAGCAGCTAGTCACCACTGCAAAGACTAGGACATGCTATAATCAATTAAACCTTGCACATCCAACCCAGTATAACCACTGTGGTATTAGTCTCCGAAACAAATACGCGCAAAATCAGATATTTATCTCTAGATCGAACTTATAAATGCAGTGCTATAATTTGAGACATGACAATCTGCTATAACTTGTCTCAGAAACTATAAATCCATGAAACCATCACAGCTACCACTACTACTTACAGAAATACAGAAGTAGCTTCCTGATACATGTTTCACAAGCAGTCCTTCAGAAGTGGAATATGCCAACGAAATCCTTGAAACTAATCTGTCTCACAGCATTGCTCAAACAATACAGTATATAGGGTGGGCCACAGCTAAATGGTGACAACTAAGTATCATCTATAGTAAAAGACTAACGGCTAGAAACCATTGGACTTCACTCTGCAAACCTTTGCATAATAATGTCAACTATCCACCAACATCATCTAAAAAGTAGCACACCAAAATAACAGCTATAATAGGTTGCCCCGTTGATGACCCAAGAGATACATATTATCCATGCATTATCTCATTTAGGAACGAAACTTCATGAAACAGGGCTGAGTGATAGATTATTATAAAACTCTAAAAAGGGAAAGATATAGGACATATTAAGGTTACAATATATTGTTGTCATGTCTAAAGGCCACTGTATGACAGGACAATAAACTTATTATAGACGAGAGCGGCAGTGAGCATAAAATAGAGCAGCTCAATCATAATGTAACCCCCTTTAGAAAAGAGACATCTTTATTGAAACGGCATGGCGTTAGCAAAGTAAATCAATTGCGGAAGTACCAAAGCCAATTAATGAAGAGTGAACTCCATCAAGTGCAAAGAGAGGCGTTATTCCACGGTAAATAGCATCTAAATTTTCACATTATAATACCTATTAGACTGCATAATCTCCTTACGTATAAATAAACTACAGCACTATCATGCAGACAGACCATGTATATATACAGCAACAGCATAACATAGTAAGCAGGCAGGCAGTTAATAGGAGAAGTGAATTCAAACACTATTTTCCATCCTTATCATATTACCAGCCTATAGCAAAGAACAAGGTGAACACAAACAAGGAATTGTGATATATGATTATTCAAATCCCCCCACAAATTCCGATCAACGCCAACCATATGATAATACTTCGCCACTAAGCATACCATGACAGTACATACCTCAATGACTTCATTGACCATCTGTTTTGCAATCTCAATTTGTTCACTCGAACCATCAATCTGCACTGTTCTTTCATTTGACATGTCACCAGGGGGCGGATGCAAAGGTATCACCTACAGTTAAATCAAATATGATAAAAAAAATTGTAAATTAAATCAATAGCAAAACATGAGTAACTGAATAAATACTTAATGGTAAAGACAAGCAAGATAACAAATGCAAGGAAGGAACAAATAGCCAATATCAATTCCTACTTAACCTCTAGAGTAAAATCTACAGACAAATTCAAATTCAACAACCAACCTGCACTCTTGCTCCTGACCTAGCCTGTATGTTCTTAATAGTCTCACCTCCTTTTCCAATCACCAACCCAACCTGAAAAAGAAGTAAACCGTCATCGACTATTGCCAAACAAATATCACAATTTTGCCTGGCCAACAAGAAAAATGAGTGTACCTTGTTGTTCGGGACCTTCATAGCAAATTGTTCAGACGCTGATCCCCCAGTTACCCTCCTTGAAACAGACCCAGGACCTCCAGTATCAGCCTGGAATTAAAAATCATCATGTACTCTTCAAGAAATATATCATGACCACATTTTTCCAAAGATAAATTTTATGACCAAACAAATACTACAACAGAACATAAAAGTTTGAATATTCCAATTGCACACTGCAGATACCAACAGGTAGTTACCAGTTAGGAATTAGGATGAGCATGCATCCATGAGTTGAAACTCTGAAACCTTACCTCAGCCAAGACCTCATTAATAAGTTGCTCTGCCTTTGCGATTTGATCTTGATTACCCATTAGCTCCACAATTCTATGGGGCAAACTTGGGTCATGATCTGCGTCCCTAGTGACTTGGATTTTTGCTCCAGACTGGATCTGGAGGTATTTAATTGTCTCCCCGGCTTTACCAATGATAACACCAACCCGCCCATTGGGTATTTCAATCTTTTTGTTACCAGCATAGCTATGTGATACCGGAAACGATGTTGTGCTTCCAACTGGGATGTTTGAGCCCAGAGGCTTCTGATCTGTAGTAGACAAAACAGATGTAAACATACTGCAAATTCAACCCCATAACACATACATAAATTATCAAAAATTGATTACCAAACCCAATTACAAAGACAAAAAAAACCAACTAAACCGAAAAAAATCAAGAGAAGTAAGATTAGATTAAACTCCCAAGATATGCCGAGATCTGAGATGGCCAAACATATTGGATGAAGAAATACGCTTTGGTGCATCTAGTAGACCTCCTCCCTTTCTCCGCAAGATGGTTGAACGCATACAATGACATCAAGAAATCATCTCTTTTTTTACTCAATAAGTTCAGTTAAATGCTCTTAGTTTTACTATTTCCTTTTATTCATTTCTATCTGCAAGTATTTTTTTCTCCACCTTGTGAACAAAGAACACGTCAGCAGAGGTGAAATTCCCGACAGAGTTAAATTAATTCTGCTTCATGACCAACTTAAAAATTAAAACACCATTAACTCGCTAATTCCTTCATCTTGTTTCTATAAGCCTTTTACTCTTTCACACTTTAATAAAGACCTAAAGTCAATAGTTTTCCCACTTTTTAGGTGGGTAAACCAGTGGAATACTAAAAGTCGAAACAAACACAAATGTTTTCAAAAGTTCCCAACAGTCGTAGTAAAATTCTACTATAAAACCAATTGTTCATATACTTTAACCTAATTTCCCTCTTTAAATTGCATAACCTAATTTCTAGTGGAACAAATTCTTTCACTAGACTTAGTATGACATATAACAATCCAAGCACAAAGACTAGAGCAGAAGAAAAATCTTGAATCAATTAAGTACTTAGTGAATTTTGGAAAGTTTTCAAGAAGTGGAACTTATAAGTCGAGTTCTCGAAAGTTTTAGTGAAATTCTGTAACACCAATGGTTCACACAGTTAACCTAATTTTCCTCGTCATTGCATTACCACACATAGAGCTCTTTCACTGGAACATCGTAAGTTCGTAACAATACAAGCACAAAACAAATCTTGACTGTTCAGATCACAATTAAATTGAAACTTAAACTTCATGAGTCATGAATTAATTAGACAATTAAACAAATAAACCCTAAACCTGTAAGAAAACTAAATAATGACCTAAAAAGCGAAAAGTCTAACCTGCGAGTGCGTTATAACCGCCATTATCGACCTTAGTTCGCTTAGCTTCAGCGTTCAAAGCACGATTAGCGATCTCCTGAAGCCTTTGCTTAGTGAGTTCAAACTCGTTCATTGGTGGTGGAACGCTGTTAAACGACGCCGTTTGAGAAGGGACATCGGCATCGGTGGGTGCAATTGGGCCGGAAGAGAATCCGGTTTTGCGGCGTGGTGGCGGTGGTGGTGATGTCTCTTCCTCGTATTTCCTCTTTTGTGTCTCGTATTGAGCTTCGTCCGCCATTGTTGGTGTCTGAAGTTGGAGAGAGAGAGACACTGAAGATGAGGAATTGAGAGGAGAGAGAGAATGAGAGAGTAAAACCCTAGAGGACACCGGCGACTCGAGAGACTCTTTGGGGATATGATACGACTGTTTGCCTTTCGGTTTTATATGTGGTGCTAATTCAGTGTTCCAATCGGTTCGGTTTTCTCTTCCCTTTTTTTTTCTTTTGTCTTTTTTTCTTCTTTTTACTAATGCTTTTGTTTCTTTTAGCGGGCTTAAGGGTTGGTTTTTTTTTTTTCTGGGTGCAAGTGAATAACGATCGAAGTATCTCCGTTATGTTATATTCGGACTCTCATATTCAACCGCGAACATATCAGACTAATTGAACAATCAATGTAAGCATTGGCCCCGTCAATATAACACCAACAATGGACTAGTATAGTTCCTAAAAGTCAGTAGACATAAGGCATGGGAGGAATGAGGATTCGAATCCATGACCTTGACTTACCAAACCACTTGGGAGTAAAATTGGAACCACTAGACCACCATCCTTGTTGGTTGTTAGTTTAGTGGGGGCTAGCAAGATTCGAACTCTGGTTGACACTTAGGGCATCGAATAAATTCCCACTAGACTATACTAAGTCTGGTTAGGAGTATCTATTTAGGGAGGTGTAGGGTTGTCAATATTTAGACTTTGTTATACTCATTAATTTTACTTAAATTCAGTTTAGTTTAGTTCGCTTCACTTCACTTTCGTTCATGTGTGCGAAATAAATCTATAATGATACTTATGTCATTGAAAGATTTAAAAAAAAACAAAAAAAACATACTTTTAAAAGAGTATAATGTTGAATTTGTTTGGATGAGTGTTAAATGGTTGAAGGTCAAGTTAAAGAAAACAGTTCATTTAATTTCATTTCAATTTGGTTCAGTTTTTTCCAATTTTTAAAACCCAAAAATTTTGATTTTGTTTTTGTGATGCCCAATTTCCCCTCTCTCTCAAATGCTCACCCCCCTCCGCTCCCCTATCCTCATAGCTAAACCTTCATCTTTTCTTAAAAACTTAAAACTCAAATATGTACGTAGTAATATAAAATCTTGTTTCACCTTGTAAAATTTTCAAATCTGTTAAATTTTTCTTCAATAGTAAAAATTATTTTTTGAATTGCCTAAGGATGACATAACTTTTGCATTTCTTTCTATTTATCTAAGTTTGTTTTTAAGGAAATGGTTCTTTACTTCTCTCTTTTCTTTCTTTTTTTTTAAAAAGAAAATGCATAATGTCATGCTTTTATTGAATATTGCAATTTCAATATCAACACTTGCTTGGACGAGCTGCCCTTAGCACAAACAAACCCTTGCCTATGCGTCATAAATCACAGAAAGTATTTATAGACTATTATGATTATTCATAATTTTTAGTTTTAATGTAGTTTTACCGAACACAAAAACTTCTATATACGGTTTTTCTGTCACTTTTGGTTACGGAAATCACTTTTCAATGAAAACAAGGGTCACTTTTAATAAAATAAGGATACTACTCACCACAAGTGACCCCATATTTCAAAATAATGACCCCATTTTTCTGTGGGTCGTCCATCACACAAGTGACAAGACTTGCTGTTTATCGAATACATCAATCGAATCAAGATTAAATTATTATCTCCACATAGCTAATCTGAGTCCAACACTTGCAGTTGTAGTGGTGTTCGAGAGAGATTGCTAGTCCTAATATTCATGCTCTCACATTTCAGAAAAGATAGAAACAGGCAACAAATTAGGAAGCACATGTAAATACAACATTACATATTTCTTTATTTGAAATTGAATTCAGAGCTTTCACCCGCAGCTTGCACGATACAAAACCCAAACAGAGCTTCACTTCAGCCCCAAACAAAAAATATTATAAGATTTTACTTGAAATCTGCTGAAACTGAAGGAACTACAAAAAAAAGTGTCATCCCATCTTTCAGATACAAATACAACTAACCAACCATATGTGGCCTGGCCAATAGCACAAATTTCACAGGACTTTCTTCAGAAATCATAAACATCCCCTGGCCAGGACAAGCTACCATAGTACAAATTATTTTTTCTCACCAAGATGTAGCTAGGTCAAAGGAATAGGAAGCTGAAAGACCTCACTTGGTCCACCAGTGAAGGAAATCCTTACGCCTGTTTATTTTCTTCTGTAGCTGCAGAATACCATAAAGCAAGGCCTCAGCTGTTGGTGGGCAACCTGGGACATAGATATCCACGGGCACAATCCTGTCACAGCCTCGGACAACAGAGTAGGAGTAGTGGTAGTATCCGCCTCCATTAGCGCAGCTTCCCATAGATATAACCCACCTAGGTTCAGGCATCTGATCATAAACCCTGTAAAATTTCAAAACATCAGTCCTTCTGGCATTTGGGGAAGCAAATATACACAGATCAAGATAATAAGATTTACAGTCACACAATGGAAGCATACTAATCACCATGCGCACAAGATAATAATACCACTATAACATACAACCCCATATCATAACAAAGGGAAAACCACAACACAACATTATCAAACATTTGCTATAATCCATATTGAAAGAGTTACACTGGTAAACTACAAAACTGTGCAACACTCACATCTCTTAAGCCAGTGTTTGATGCTAACCTCCACCTTTGCTCACCTTTGATGAGAGCCTCAATGCAACATAACCTCTCATTTAACTCTCTCACCTCTTACCCATCGGCGCTCGGTGGTATTTACTATTTAGGATACAAAGTAGTTACAAACCTATCCCATTAGAATAATCCTCCTCATTCATAAGCCATAAATAATTTCTTGTCCAACTATATCCACGTAAGACTGCAACGCACACAAGAAACACATTTTACCAAAATATACTATCCTCGATACAACTAATATCCTTTCAATTGTGTGAAAGAGGCAGTAATACAAATCATCCACAAAGGCATCTCATCCACCTTATGGAAATTCTTTCTTGTACGTAGTAAATAGTAACAAAGCTGATCTAATACGCTAAGGTGGTGTTTACTAGCTTGCAATCAACTTCAATGCAATGCAATCATTTTTTAGAGTAAACGTGTGGTGAAAAAGGAAGAAGGGGGTGAAAATAGATAGGAAAAATGAGTTTGATTACACCATCAAAAGTAATCACCATTACATTGGAAAAATTGAGCAATTGTGATTACATTAGATAATGCAATCAACCCCACTTTTTCCATCCCTCTCATCCCACTCCTTCACTTTTCACCCCACATATATTATATAAATTGATTGCATTGCATTTGATTGTAAGTAAGTAAACGAGCCCTAAGAGAGCAAAAGGATTGGGGGGGGGGGGGAGGTGGGCAGAGGAGGCTAAGAACCCACAATCTTATTTAGATATGGATATTTTTATTAATGAAGAAGTGTAGAAGTATAAAAGTGAGTGTGCACAGCCCAACGACTCACAGATTATTGATGAGAATGCCACCATCACACACATAACAGCGCTATTGATGCATGGGAGGTTTATGTCCCTCCCAAGTCTTACAAAAGTAATCACATAAGCTGATATCTCCACTAAATGATCATTTGTCTGGACATGACATAGTACACCAGACTGTATTGAACTTCATACAGATAGAATCCGTACTCATGTCATGTGGGCTTTTGTAGAGAACCCATGCACCAGCCTCCTCTCTTCCTCCATGTCTCATGACAACACATTTGTTCCAAGAGCTTGGATGGTTTTTTCTTTGTTTTGAAGCAAACAATAGAGCAACACATAGTTATACTCCATCAATGTACAAAATCCAAAAAGAAACAGATATCACTTCTTTTTTAAAAGCAAAACACACAACACCAAACCCTTTTCAACACTCCTTAGAAAATCCAAACACCTAAGCATCTTTAAACAAACAGACCAAACATACCTTTCAAAATACTAATCCCGAATCCCAGTAGACAGGTGTATGAAGACCTTTAGTATACCACTAGGCCAAATAAAGACCATGGCACTTAGCAGATCTTACAAGGAATAGCACTACGATACCAAGCAAGTGTCAAACTTAGGTATAGATCTAAGAATTTGACATGGGAAATTTTTAATTTGAAGATAGGGGGCACATTTTAAAGTGTCTGAATTTTAAATATGGATATGAGGAAACGGAAAGTCAAACTATTTGCATGGTTAAAAAGGGATGCATGTGAAGCTCTTAAATAACATCAATAGTGTACTGTTAGACAGTTGGTCAAGTTAATAAGACTGTGCTCAGTATAAGCTTATTGGGTAGTGCTTAGTAATTTGACTCGGGCAAACACTACTAGTTTTTCTTTTTAGTGTTCGGTAAACGTTAAACTAGATTTTGTGGCTAGATGTTAAGACTTTGGAGTAGAGTTTTAGAAATATATATAGTTAAACAATAGAGCACAACAATCAGTAGTGCAATTTCTCCCACAGTTCTCATTCCAAGATTACCCCAAGATTACCCTTGGCACCCCTATCCTTTGAAATATGAATATGCTATAAGATCGCATACTCCAACTCCACAGGTGAACGCCTTTTCATTAATACATTTAAATTAATACTGTGGTTGGTCAAACTTGAGATAATGGTATAATACATATGTCCTTTTACACCATAGCTAATTTCAAACAGTTACATACCACTACATGACATCTAAGAGGTAATTGAACAACTAACTACTCGTAAAACAACTAAAACTACTAGCTATTGCCAAGCGGAACCCATATAGTAAGTAGGCCTTTAACAGGAGAGAAAAGAGACTAGATATTATCACTTTTTTCGCTTATAAACTCTTCTGTACTCATTTCCCTACTCACTTAGGGTCTAGTTAGCTATTGTAGTAGTCTTAGTTGTTTTACTAGTGGTTAGCTATTTAACTAGCTATTAGTTATCCTGTACTTATGCAGTAGTATGTAGCTATCAGTTGTTTACTTGCCTAAATGACAATAATATTAGTTAATGCGTTAGTTGATAGATGTAAGAAAACAAGTATCATTGTTTTTTGATTTTATTATTTTAGAACAGCAAACAAGTATTATTGTTATCTTGAGTTTGACCAATGGAAAAAAAATAAATAGTGCATCTGTGGAGGTGGAGACGTGGAGTGGTCACTTTTTGATAGCATATTCATATTTTACAGCTTGTAATACTAAGGGTAATCTTGGAATGAGACTTTTGGGAGAACTTGAATAGCTAGCCTAAAATCTAGTTGAGCACTAAAAAGAAGCAGTAATGTTCCGATTGAGCCAAACCACTAAACACTACCCAAAAGCTGATATCAAACGCAACCTTAATAACTTGAGCATTTAAAGTTTCACAAGTATCCCTTTTTACCATGCAGATTGTTCGCCTTCAGGTCAAAAGAGTCTTGTTTCCCTTTTATATTCTCTTTTCCATATCCCCATATCCTAATTTTAAATCTGGACACCTAAAAACCATGTACCTATATTTTCAGGTTATTTAGACTCTTAGATCCATACCCGCTAAGGAAGTCCAACACCCATACATCAGTTGAAGCATCATGACTTAGTCTTGTTTCCCAACACCTTTTTTCCATTGTAGTATTGGGAAGATAATGCATTTCATGGTATTATAAATTAATAGCATAACAAACTTACCACCATTCTTGTCGAAATAACATAGTAGATATAGAGAACAATTAATAATCTTTTGGTTTCATTTTGGGATAACTAGAAAGAAAGCATGGTATACCAAAAATGAAAGCATACTCCCCATCTTGCCCGAAGAAAAAATAGTAGATTTAGAGAACCACTATCCCCCTAATCTATCAAAGAGCGCAAAAGAAAAGATTGTCATCAGAGCTTCAGCCTAAGCCCTAAACATAATCAGGCACCATACCACTTGGTCTCGGGAAGGGAAAGTAAGAACAGTTCAAAACTTCTTGCATTTGTTAAGACAAAATTGCATAAGGCGCGTCCCCTATCTTGCCCCAAAACTGTCTATCATTAAATGTAAGAAGTACTTATTCACAAAAGAGTATATAAGAAATGGACATAATAAGGAGGTCTACATGACCACATCCAAAAGCACGCAATTAATCAGTCAATTTCAAAGCATATGACACTCCAACTTTACATCTGATATTTTATCTTGAACATCCAGCAAATTATGACAAATGGTGAAAAAGAGAAAACAAGAGAGAACGGAAGAAAAAAAAAAAACACAAAATCATGGATGTTCCAATTTCCAAAAGTTGTCAACAGCATATCCAAATGAAAATAATACAGAGAAAATTCATATACTTCACCAAGAAAATGCGCAAAACTGAAATTCTCACACTCAAATCATAACCTCCACCCAAACTAGAGTGACTAAAATACATCATACTAATCATATAACAATACCATATTATTGAACATCATACATAGCTCCCAATTTTTCGAGAATCTCTCAAAAAATGACAATGAATGAATTTTCAATCATAGAAAATACCAACAATAATCCTCAACAAACCCTAAAATCACCGTACACGAACAAAACAGGCCCAATTGAAATCACAAAAAAACCCTAAATCCCCAAAATGCAAAAATCAATGAATAATTAGACAGAGAAACTTACTTGCGAAGAGCAGGAGCCATCTTGTTGGTGAGAGTACCAGCAACGATCATACAATCAGATTGACGTGGGCTGGGTCTAAAAATGACACCATACCTATCCAGATCGTAACGAGCAGCACCAGTATGCATCATCTCAACAGCACAGCAAGCAAGCCCAAAAGTCATGGGCCAGATGGACCCACGACGGGCCCAGTTCATGAGGTCATCAACTTTCGAGATGACGAACTCTGCAGCCTTTGATGTGGGGGCTGGTGGTGGTGCACGGGTGTATGGGGTAGTTTCGGTGGTGGTTGAGGAGAGAGAAGATGGGAGAGTTGTGTGGATCGATGCGACGGATGCACGGTATGCTGTTAGGGCGGTTGAGCGGGTTGCTGAACGAGCTAGGAGCGCCATTGGGGAGAGAGAAAGGGGAGAGAGATGGGGAGAGGAGAGAGAAAAATGGTGGTGGAGGTATTTATTGGAGGAGGTGGGAAGGGTCGGTTTATGGGGAGGTAGAGGTGGCTAATTTCCCCCCTGGAATTGGAAATCGATTTTAAAAAAGGAAAAATTAAAGGAATTTCAAATTGTACTACAATTGACTCAGCGCATCGGGTCGGGTCGGACTAGCTCGATGGTCAAATCTAACTTAACTCAACTTGTTAACCAGGTCGACCAGTATGGTTAATTTTATTAAAGTGTGGGTTGAGAGATGATTTAATAGGATATGGATTAATGGTTCAACCCAACGTTAAAAAGAGGGGGAGTCGAAGCATGCCTGGATTAGATTAGCCCATGACTCAATTGGCTCAGCTAGCACGTTTGTCTATAACTATTAATGTGCTCGTGAGCTCGTCTCATAATTTGATATAGCGGCGTGCTCAACGTGCATGCATTGATGTGAGTGAGGTGCACCTATGGGGAATGAAACGCGCCTAGATCTGTCAAAGGAGCCAACCCAACGACTCGAATCCGATTATTTTGAGTATAGGTACGGTTACAGGTTGATTTTTGGTTCAAATCCAATCTTTAGTTCATTCTTCGATGGTAAATGTGTGCAGAACAAGAAAATTGTGCCAGGATTCAGAAAATCGGGTCGGATCGGATCAGATCCGCTTTTGATAAGTCGAAATGTTATAGTAGTGTGAGACAGGTGCATAAAACTTACTTAGTCTATAATAACAAAACCAAATTTGATCATAAATAAATCATAATGCATCGGTCAATATATAGAACCATCTAATCACTTCATATTCTCAAATTAAGATGAGTAATATACTAATATGGTAGTCTAAGATGTCATCTCCAAATGCTCCAGTACACACGCAGCACAAACCAAAGGTAAGAAGAAAAGGAATTAAACAGTTACCAAAGTTAATATTCAACTCTACAAGTGAATCATCAATACTTGTACAACAGCAACTCTTAGAGGGTGCTTGAATTGGGGGTAATGTATTACGGGGATAAAAGGACAAAAGAATAGGTTAGAGGGTAAAAGGCTATAACAGTTGTAAACATTCACGAACAACTCCTAAAGAGTACCAAGGTTCAATAATAATACAAGGTGCGGACGATATTCATGTGAATGATGAACCCAGCAGCTCGAACTCAAGCATTCTGCAGTTGTATTTCAAGTCTCAAAATCCACAAGCACCATCACTGCAAACTCAGAAGCCCCCATATGTCATGAAAAAAATTTCTAAAGTTACATTCTGCATCTAATCGAACAGCAGAAAAGACCACTCTCTGCATCCCTTCTTGATTTCTGGGGCAACTGCTCGAGGATCCACCATCAAGCTGAAGCAGAAATTTGTACGATTCTCCTAAAATGCATATAGTTTGTGTCATTTAGTGCCAGACACTGAAACACTCGTCTTGTGGTTTAACTTCTTGACGAACAGCTTGCCATAGAAAAATTACATTATACTCTCGAGTATCTCTATGCATAATACATGTACAGGCTGTTAGCAGCAGCGCATGCAATTGAGTTCTCCGTGGGATGCCATGCCAAATGAAGCAGCTTTGTGCTAAAGTCAAGTGCATTTCCATTTGCATCAAGTCCAGGGCTCTCCGGTCCTTTTTGCAGCCAAAACAGGAAGGGGGTAAATAGTTAGTAACTTAGTAACCAACTGTACAGCTTTTCCGTTTTAGCGGAACCCATAAGCACTATTAACTCAAATTTAATACAGGTATATGGTATCTCTGAACATAATTTCAAACCATTAAAGAGTTATAACCAACACATTTTCGTGAAGAGTACTAAACTCATGATCTAGTTCCAGATCTCTTTAACATCAGCATGTATTCTCATCACAAGATAAAATAGAAAAAAGAAGAGGAAAAGCATCTCCACAAACCTCGTCTACCACCACGAGAGAAAGCACCTGTTCTTGAAGGTTTTGAGTTTGCGGTGGTTGGAACTTGCTTCCTGCAAGTCACACAACATAATTCTATCAAACAAGGCAATCCAGCATACACATGGTGTTGCAACAAAACAGAAAGATATAACTCAGTTGCTAGTTGATAAATTTCCAAAAGTTCATACATTGCCCATTTAAACAATAATGTTAACCCTAGGAAACTCTAAAGGAATCAGATTTTACCTCAATGGGTTTTTACTGGCTTCCAAAGTTGCGGCTTCTGTGCTGGCCGAAGAGCAATCAAAAACACGAAACAAATTGCTGGAAGTGGAGAATATATTTAGATATCTGGTAACAGAGCAGATTATAAATAAAGGACACAAAGCCATGAATCCATTGACTCACCTGTAGGATCCAGTTGCTACTCTCAGACCATCTCCACTCAAACAGCACTCAAATTTGTCAAATATGGAATCATTCTCGTACAAATCACATAGCTATATGATAGACGAAATGGATCAGAGTGACTGGAAACTACAATGAAAGTTATTTAGATTGGAAGTGTAACAGACAACTAGAGCATATTGACAATGGAACACACCCTTGGTCTCAGATGTTCATGAACTTGGAAAGTCGCAACAGGACCAGAATCCATATGTATATCCCATAGCTGGAGATAAATAAAAGAGAACAAAATTTATCGAACTTGTTCTACAGGAATGTATAAAGAAGTTGCAAGTTAAGAAAATCTGCAAAGCATTGATCATACAAGCAAATTATCAAACCAACCAATCTCATAACCTTATCTGCACAATTAAGTGTACAGTCAAACTTTAAGATTATTCTAGGGTTATTTTCTTTTCAAAAATAAAGAATTACATGTTTTCAATACGAGAAAGTGATGTCCAACTCCAGAGGACTGGGAGGACAGGAGTTCTCCATCCAATATTTGAATATACATATATACAAAGTTGCATTGCAAAGAAACCCTGAGAAAGCACCAGCTTCAATGAATCCATGGTGAAAAATGGAAGGCAACTTAATCTTGTTAAAAATAAGTAGTAACTAACATGATTCCAGAAGATTATGCCATTTCTTAATAACTACCAGACCGACAAAATCAGTAGGAAAGCCATATGCTAAAAGGGCTTCCTGCTCCTAGTCTGATCCAAACCCAAAATAAATCACCTGAAAAAATGCTCCAAAAAGTCCATCAACAACAACTGTTTGCACCTCATTGTCTCACAACTTCAAGGGGTTTGGTGGCCTACTATGCTATTATGTATCCCCATTATCATTGAGGATATAGTCCTAAACTTAGTTCCTGATTCATGAGATATACTAGCTCCATGTGAATATCTGTGAATGGCCGTTAGTCTACAAGAACATGTAAGGAAGTAACAGCAGCAAACCAGTTGTCAAAAATCTCAAAATGAGAGACACAAGACCTCAATATTTTTGAACGAACAGCTCACTGTTAACCTTCAACAGGATCTTTATTTATATTCTAAAATCTAAATAGAATATTGAGCTTACGAGGCCTGCAGCTCATTGTTAGTGATTAGGCAGGGGTTCATCCTTCTGTCTCATACACTATTAGCCACTCAGCCGTCAGGAAGTCATACATTTTGAACTCTACATCATTTCAAAAACAATCTTGTATGTGAACTAAATTCTAGAAATGATCTCCCGCTTTTAAAACAAAAATATTAAAACAGAAATGATCTCCAAGAAACTTGAATCAAGTTGCATGCTTTTGTGTGAATCAATATCTGAATTTAGAGGGCTACTAATATATAGAGGGCCAGTTCCTATTACTTGATCAGTTGTTCGCTTCTTTGCTTCTTGGTCAATCAGAAAGTTTCAGTACAATTTCCTCGATCAACAACATTTGTAAGTCAAAATTAGCCATCTGTACCATTGACTTTTTTTGTAATTCGGGCTGTATAGATGGTCAGTTCCAATTAGTTGATCAGTTGTTCTCTCTCTTCTTCCCTTAAGAAATCAGAGATTTTCAGTACAATTTCCTCGATCAACAACATTACAAATCAAAATTAGCCATCTGTAACATTGACGATTTTCTAATTCAGGTTGCATATGGTTCTATACCATGCATTGCAGCGCATCCATATAATAAATTTATGATTTTAAAGCCTAAGGAACACAGGAGTATGGAAATACTGACCTTAAGAGTCATATAATCACGACTGAGCATATACCTACCATCCCTTCCAAATTTAACATCTGATACTGAAGCAATTATCTCAGTGAAGAAGGATCTCGAACCAGGCACCTCCTGTACCTCAAACCTGCAATATTTGCTGAGCATTAACCATCTAAGCATATATATAATAATTTCTATTAGTGATCTTTACGAACAATTTAAATGCTCCTTGATTTAAAGCAGCTGGCACATTATCATACAGAACCACTTAAGTAGAATGAGGACTCAGACATCTCACAGTTTGCTATGAGTGTCACATAAAGCAGACTGTCGAAGATCAATAAGTCTGATGGAACCCTTTGAGCTACTGTATGCTAACATGTGACAGTGGGTAGGATGAAACTCTGCCGAAGTTATCACCTCTGCAAGTACAAGGTCAAGCATGTCAGTTCCAAAGATATAGCATTGCAAGTCAAACAATGTCCTTTCAAGGTAAGGAAAAGATTCATTAGCGGCCAAATTAGTCCATCTGCAGCAACTCTCTTGTTTCCTATATTTTCTTTTCTAAACTGTCTACCATCTATAGAAAGTACATGAAAAGATCAGGCTGCCACATATCCTTAACAGATGAGAAATAAAGATACAAATATACGAGACATTTCAGATTTCTCATTACACACTTCAGGTTATCATGTCTTGCTGTCTCTTTTTTGTTTTGTTGCCCGATTTGAGAAGACAGAAAATTTCATAAACAATCCAGGTTACTGGTGCATAAAGGATACTTCCATTTGTATAATAAAGAGATACAAAGGAACTGTAAGAACACTTCAAATGAGAAATGAACAATTGAAGACTTAATGTGACTTGGTACAATCTAACTCGGCTCAATTTTAAAATTACCCCTTCCATCTGCATTAGTAATCACATAGCGACAGTCCAAAGAAAAATTCAGGATCATGTGTTTTCACCAAAATAACCCGTAATCAAGAGGAGTGTTTTGGTCGATGAGTAGAACATGCAACAGTGTTAGATTTAAGCAGAAGTATTACCATAAGTCTATAATGACAATCACATTTTTTTTTTCTGGGATAGTACTCTCCATGATGTGCCTATTGTTCCATTTTTTCATGGTGATGGTGGGTCCTGGACCTTCATTTACGGAGAGCCTCCTAGAACTCGGAAATGCAGGACCTGACCTCTTTGCTTAGTGTTCTAGGTACCATTCATATTGGGTCCACTAAGGACTCTCAACTTCAGGATGGAGATGGAGATCCTTCAGGGGTCTTCTCCTGCGAATGCTTCATCACCTTAGCGGATTATCCTACCATCACATTACCATCTTTTCCCCCTTGTTACGTTCATTTGGAAGTGTAAGGTTCCCCTCAAGGTGCGTTCCTTTGTATGGACCATGGTACTAGGTAGGTTGAACACCCATGACATGTTCAGCGGACGAGCGGAGAGATCTGGTTGGGTTGTCTCCTAATGTGTGTGCGCTTTGCAACCAGGCTAGTGTGACTTCTATACATTTATTTCTACAATGTGAGTTTGCTTGGAATTGTTGGTGGAGGCTTCTTGGTATAAGGAGGGAGTGTGATATTTGTCCTGTTACAATGGTGCAACATTTGTAGGCTCAGTAAGTCAGTATGCTGGTTAGGAAGGGGGATTGGGGAAGGAGGCGTGATAGCTGTTCTCTAATGCGTATGGTTGAAGCGGAATGCACGGATTTATCTGAGATCGCATGGTGTGCCTGGTTTCTCCAAGGGCCAAAGCAGATGAGGATTTTAAGGGGGTGCCCCTTACTGACGTTCAACGTCCGTGGGGTGACTTGTAATTAGTAGATTTTTGGAGGACTTCTTGTCCTCTTAAGTAGTACCATTCTTTTGACGAGCAAAAATGTAGTACCATTCTTTTGTTTTAATAAAAAAAAAAATCCTTATCTAGAAAACATGAATACAATCACTGTCTTCTTTACTATTTTAGAAACGAGTATGTTTTCTAAACATCTTCAAATAGGATCATAACTATTATTTCCGAACAGAGGGATTGCAAAAAACAATAATTCATAGACAAAACAGCTCCCACCCACACTAGTCATACCTCTTCTTTCCTCCTTAGGAAAGGGGAGAAAGGTGAAATTATTAATTTGGTCGGAAAGGGAGGTCAGAAATCAAATCACACCATCAAGCAAATCTATTCATCTGCACAAAAAGTAAAGAAAGATGACCATTCAAGGCCCCAAGAGCCATTTAGGGAAATGAGAGTTCTACCAGACAGATCTTCCATGTTTGTAGGCTTCACATCAACAATATTGAAACTTTGACTGCTGATTTCCAAGTTCCAGAGATTTATGCGGAGATCATCAGCCGAAATAAAGGTCTCACCATCACTGTAAAATGAATGAGAAGAAAGAAACCAAGGTAAACAAAGTGATGATCCCGGACATGAAGGCAAATACAGCAAATTACAATGAAACAAATAATTGATGGCAACTAAAAATAAACAAGGAAATGACACTTACAAGCTAAAACCTACGTAGTCAGTCAAGACGGACATGCTGTAAACTGGTTGTATTATGTGTACCAGGAGTAACGGTAGCATGAAACATCAAGCTTAAAATCCTTACCTAATAGATTTAACTTGGCTTGAGGAGTAGATAAATGTGAAGAAATGCTAGACCAACATACCACGGTCAAACCAAAAGCTGTACAGTCGAGATTTACGAATGCAATCAAATTTAGAAACGTTTTGGCTGTTTGACAATTTATATAACATTTATGAACAGTTTTAACTAGTAATTTGATGGTGATAGGGGAAAAGCATATTTGATAAGTATATCTTTGTTCGGGAGCCAGGAGTCTTGTTTGTGTGCTCCATCATTTAGCCATTGTAAACAAGTGATGCATTCCCTCATTATCTAATAATTTTAAGAGTCAAGAATTGAGGTCACTTGGACATTCATAAGAACAAGTTGCGGATTCCACCTACTCTGGCCTAAACCTAAAGCAAGTGCGCATTCTAGAAATTATCATTAAAGTAGTGAGGGATTAAGGAACATGGATCAACTCAACATGCATCCTACATCAAACAAATGGTCAAATAGAACCTAGAGTAAAGTTCTGGAAATAAAGTGTTGGGAGTAATAGAAGGGGCTTTTTGGTTTTATTCAGTAACAAGGGAAGGACCAATCAAGATTGAGAAATCGTCAAGGTTAACGGTGTGGAAGGCTGCTGGAGTCTAGGTTGAGGAGGGGGTTTTTTTAGTTATTTATGTTATTATTTTTTCTCAATTTTTTTTTCTTTTCAGAAACTAATCTTAAACTGTATTCTATTACACTTACAATGCACATCCAACATTTACTGAACATAATTGGCTGGCAGCAAGGCTTGTGTCACTATAATAACTCTCAATGTAAATTTGCCTTTGTTTTGCAAATTGAACAAAGCTGGTGAAAGTTGGTGTTATTTATTGAAAGGCAAAACAAATCATTTTTTATTGAGACAGCTAATGGCCAAAACTCATCATACATAAGTTCCATGTCCATACAGGGCCCAAACCAGGAAGACCATCAGACAAATCTGTACAAACTCCTAGAAGAGGGGGAACAGGAAGGAAGAACATAGCGAAGAAGCACTTACTCATAGAACCGTAAATTTAATCTGACGGAAAACAAACCTGTTATTTGAAATAGAATTGATATGATAGTCATGGGCATGAGCATATATTCTTCTACACCTCGCCATAAGACTTGTCTCTTGACTAGTTACCTAAACATCAAATAAGTTTGGTAAGTCAAACAATATTCTGGTACACCTGAAAATGTGGCTCTCATTTACTTTTGAATAATTCATTATAAAGGAAAGACTAAAAGAAACTAAACATAAGCCCACATTAGCAATTAGTTCATTCATCCTTACAAGCAATAAACAGCAACAACAACCTAGGATGTTCCCCGACAAGGATGGAGGCATGGGGGGTCTACATGTATGCAGCCTTACCCCCTAGCTAGTCTCCTAGTAGAGAGGCTGTTTCCGATAGACCCACTAAAGCACTAAAGCAATTTTGAATATATGAACAGTTGAAAGATAGTTTAATGAAAGAGTGAATGATGAATGAAATAACCACAATAGTGTTAAGTAATTGACTACCATTGGTAAGCGCAGCGATGAAATGCCCCCAGGTGGGAATGAAAAGTCACTGCTCAAACAATCAGCGGATTTGACATCATATCCCCCATTTGGAATGCATGGTTTAGCACTCGTGAACATACTCGTTCCGCTTCCATTGCTTTTTGATGTATCCAAATTCACACTGCACACTTTCTTGATTTTCTTTTCTTGTACCTGTCCCAGAGAAGGCATAGCAACAGGAACAATTTCCTCAAGATCAGAATTGTTTATATATTTGGGTTGCAACACTCTAAATAGACAAGAAAGCTTCTAATTAAGAATTTCTTTGTTATACAAATAATTCCATACCGACTCCAGATTAGGGCTATTTGTAGGTCCAAACAATTCTATAGCATTCCTTTGGGAAACTATACAGGCCAGCCCTTGTCAATGTTAGCACTTAGCAACATATTCAAGGGTTTCTGGGAGACTTCAAGTCCCCAATATACTCTAAGTACCTCTATACTCGCTCATACTTAATGTCAGCCTAGCACCTCTAAGGCTCATGCCAACCTTACTAGCAGTCCAGCGCCCTTATTGAAAAAGCATCAACAGGGCTCCTTCTTCACAACAGATAGGAAGTATAGTTTGTACAATTTGTATTTATTGTATCAGAACTTCAAATAATTATTTGGCAATAAAAAAACAATCAGAAGAAAAATGCTTCAGCCAACAGCAGAAGTGGAGCACAGAATCCACTATTCAAAGTCAATCTGATGAATTCATCCCTTTATTTCACTCCCCGTAGGCTCTTAGTACAACACCTCTCTCCACATTTTCTCTCTCCTCTACACCTAGAGAGCTCTTTCTTTCCTGCAAATGACGTTAGCCATCTTTCCAACTTTGAATTTCTTCTCCACAGCCAAGCTTCCACGAAATTACCAGTCCAAGACTCCAATTCCCACCCCTTCAATTGAAAGATTAAATCAAATTGGCAGTAGAGCAAATCAGATGGAAAAACAAGGAACCTATTCAAAATCCAGTTCAGTCCTTGAAGGATTTAATGGTCCACAAGCTACACATCAAGGCCCAGTAGCCCAACACTTTTAGTTAGGTTTAGCACTCTTTGCATAATTCTGCTTCTCTATCAGACTTTCAGATCTTTGCAACTTTCAAACATCTTCATGAACCTTAAGTCCTTAACACAAGCAGAATTGATACCCTAACTAACAACTGAATCTAGTTTCCATCTGAGGGGCCGAGTGAAAGTCATAATAATTATCATAAAGAAAAGGTAGATAAGAGTGCTCAAAACCACCATCAGCAGAATCAAGGCAGCCAATTGATTACATTAGTTACCGCCAAACCATGATAGTAATGCAAACAGATAAAGCAATTATGAGTTCCCTCACCTTCCAGTACTTAATAGTTTTATCGTTAGTTGAAAGCAGAAACAATGCGCCATTCGCTGCCTGACACCATCTGATTTTGTTAATCTTCTCTTCGATCTCTAAACTCTTAAGGTAGTCAAACTGAAACCAGCAAGCATAAAGATGTGGGTCAAATTTGAAAGTGACTATGCCCACTATAAGATCAAGACAAACATCAGACATATTGGCGAACTGATGAAAAGATGTACCTCAGGTTCATGACTCTGGAATTCAGTCTGATAGTGAAACTCAGGATGCCTACTAGTTGAGTTATTCCTCTTCTCAAGATCTTTTCTAGGTCCACCATGCTGCATATCATATGTTTCCAATAAAGCTAAATCATGGTAGTGGGAGTATGGGATAGACAATAGATCAACTAATGACAGAAAGGAAGATAGTCCCTAACAAGGTGAACGAAGCATGATAGCACTTACACCCTTTCCGTCAGTTCTTTCAAACAAGACCACCCGACCCCCGCGATCACCAGTAGCAAGGTGGCCCCCAGTTTTGTCGAATTCAATGGCTGATATTATATCAACTGCAAGGAAGGAAATAGCACGTAAGCAAATGAACTATGCAGAAAGGCAATCAGATTACAGTTGAAGACTGGCACACCAGTAAGTACTAACATACAAATGGAATTGCTCCTCACATCGTCTAGTTAAGTTATCCAAAAGGTGACTTATTTTTGTTTCCTTTTCTTTTAAATTAACGATAAGAACGCAAAGGCGAGTACTTATTGACTGTGGTGACTGGAGAAATCATCTGACTTCCAACAGCTAAGGCTCGATGTCCATAAAGGGCATTTTCTTTACACAATATAAAGCATTCATTTGGTGAACTTTCCATGCTCTTTTAGAACTCTATAAGCTTCTTTGGTTTGATGAGAAATGGTAAGAAGAGAAAGGAAGTGATTAAAACCCAGTACATTTACAACGTTTGGTTTACAAAGGAAAATGGAAGAAGGATGGTAGGAAAGGGTCCTTAAAACAACTCCTATTTCACTTTCCAACCAAATTGGTCGGATATGGAGGGAAAGAAAGCCAATAAATTGTAAAATCTATGATTCCTTTCCTTTTCTTTCTTATTCCTACTAGCTAACCTAACATAGGAAAAATGCCTCATTTCCTTCCATTTCATTATTACTAGGCCAATCTAAGGAAAATTCTACTCCTTTCCTTCCTTTCTTATCATCTTAGAAAACCAAACACACTGTATATGAGATACCACCAGATATTGCAGCATATCAGCCTTGCATTTTATAAACGGATAAGCATTGGAAGTTTTGGAACCTTATCCACAATATTGAGGTAATCATCAACATGAACTAGAAGCTGCCTGCACCATGCCTTTGTAATGTGTTCTCAACACCAACCCACTAGCTTCCAATTCGTCTATACCACGAATTGCACCCCCATGTCTTATGGAAAATACCAAGTGGTAACTGACACATACGTGATGTACACCAAAGCCCATTCCAAATTTTTGAAAGTTCCAAGAACCTGCCAAGTGTCGAACTTAAGTGTATGCTCAATCAAGAATCCTATAGTGTGCTTATGTGACAGTTCTGTAAATGTCATACCCTCTTCAGCTTAAATCCATCTCTTTCCAGTAACCAGGGAGATACAACGTTTCACAGCATACTTGGACCAAAAGCATAACCTATAATACACTTGAGGCCAACTTCCCGAGGATACTAAATGATATGGTAGATTGTAGATGGAATATGCCATGAAAGAGCTACTTTTGTGGTTCTCCGTAAATGACAAATTGAAGAAATCTTCATGAGAGAGTGGAAAGTTAAGACTTGGGATTGCATGGGCTCGGTTTCTTTGTTTATAAACACTAAGTAGACTATAGAGACATTTCGTTTCTGTCCCCTTTTAGAAAACAATTGATAGAGACACTTCTGCATAACTTTATCCCTAAGGACTACAAGGGCTCCAAGCTTATTAGGTAACCTATTCAATGTGGGTAACAAGTTGCATTCTCTTAAAGAAACCTAATTTAAATGTAGGTCGTACATTTCCAAGCAATACCAGAAAGAGAGGCAATATCGGCAAAAACTTGGCATGCTCTTCAATTCATCATACTCTTTGCAGCAGTCTAGCAACTACAAGCAATTGATCTCTGCTTAATCAACAAGTTCGATCATCGAAAGCATGCAAAATTGAAAATGCCAAAGACTAATGAGAATTCCATCAAACCAAAACCAGAATGCACTGGAATGACACATATAGATCTCTTGAGGGTGGCATTCACAACTCCACCAAAATCATATGTCTAAGACTCTAAATAAGTTGTAGGCCAAAATCCAATCTTCACAGCAGTCACTGTGACAACAAAGACGGGGTTGATCAGTGTTGTGTTGAAGGTCCACTGAGACCTCCATAACAAGGAGTAAAAATGGTAACTCCTCAAGCTCAACATCTTTGTTTCCATATATGCCACTATCTCACCCACGCAAGAATCACAGCCAAAGTAAAGTTGAGGCTATTTGTGATCAAGTTCTAAGAAAAACTCCACAATTGACCAGGCCGGTACTCAAGGGCGAATGTAAAATTACACTACTATATACTAGTTTAGTACTAGTATTCTGTATAACAAACAATGCATGTAGCTCCAGCTTCCAAGAGGGAAATAGAAGCAGATCCTAATTACTCAATTTGCATCCCAATATATCTCCAATATTCTTCTAAACGGTTGACTACTTAAAAAGTACTCAAATCATATCTCTAAACTCCCATTTTGAAATCACTGACAAATTTGTCACCAAAAACACAACATAGTCCACCCATGTGAGAACAGATTCACATACCAAATACAATCTCAAACTTTCTACTTCCTACACTAAAACAACTTCACTAACAACATCAAACGGTCAAACCATTAATATCCACTGTAAAAAAAATTCTAGATAACATAAACTTGAAGTCAACAACTGAAAAATGACAAATACCCATTTCTGAGCTTGCCATATAATGATGAAATTAAAGATCATTCATACCTTCCTGAATCTCTTCACCAGCGGTTCGCTCCCCGAACACCTGAGAGAATTTCCACTCCAATGGCGGCGCCATAGCCACTCCTTCATCACCCTTCATTTCCATATGAAGTTTCAATCAGATTCACAATCAAAACCAACCAATTAAATAATGGGTATTGCATCAATGGCTGATCAAGTCCCTAGATTCTGAGTAATAAAAGTTCCCAATCAAAAACACATCTTTATACTTGAACTGGGTTTATGGTGCAATGCCCAATAACTTTGAGAGATGGGTTTTCAGTGAGAGAGATGTTAGATTCTGAACATTTGCTAGGAAACAGAGAGATGGGTTTTAGATTTTTTCTTTTTTTCTTTTTTTGGGTCTCTTGTATTTCTGGGCTTTTCACAATCTCAATGATAAGAGATCTCAAAGGTTGTCAAAATCCCAGAAAGTAAAGAGAAAGACACACACTCACTTCCTATATTTCTTCTCTCTCTCTCTGTGCTAGAGTGTGCACTGTATAGTAAAGTCTGCGGATTTGGCAAGCAAAATGAGAGAGAAAAGGTTGAAGGAGAATTGATGGGATTCTTCAGACAGTGTTTCCTATATTTTTAGTAACATCTGCGACTTTTGTGGTGTTTGCCCCTCTTCTTCTGCGTTCACTCTTTCAATTTTTCTGCCCTTTTCTTTTTTTCTTTTCATTGCCTTTTCATTTGATAGCCTTTTCGGACTTTAGAAGAATCACGCCAACAAAAACTTGAATGAGACCGTCTTTAATACCAATATCTTATTCTTTTCGGAGAATTTATGTTGTATTTCACTCCGTTATATTACATTATACTAGTTTTTGTATCGTACGTACGATACACGGTGTTTGGCTAAACCAATTGAATATATAATTTTCATATTGAACAATTGAAATTTTTAATCTAGTAGAAAATAAAAAAGTTTCTATTGCAATAAAAAAAAGTGTGCCATAAGAAGATACTTCATCTTGATTCTCAAGCATTATTGGAGATTTTGTTGCAAACTTTGCTCAGTGCGAAGAAAAGATTCACGAATGTAAAAATAATTACATGTAAATTATTTATTTGATATCATCCATTTTAAAACGAAATTGCTTAACGTAAATTCTAAATTACTAAACGCAAATCTTTTTGTCACAATAATCCCTAAAATACCTTTTTATTTGAAACCAACTTCATTCCCATGGTTGTTTTTTCTCTCAAATATCCATGTACATCGTTAAGGTTTTTATTTTTTTATTTTTTATTCTCTTGGGTGATTGTAAAGATCTAGAATTGAATCACTGCTTTTGATTGATAATATATTTTGACGCCATAAATAATAATATATGAAGTAACAATTAGAACTAAAAATAAATTTTGTGTTTTTCTTGATGGATTAGGGTTTGTGGTTGGGTGGATGGCAGTTGGGTGGCGGCTGGGATCCAGGCCGACGGCAGGCAGGGGGCGACTGGACGGGGAAGTCCCCATTTCAATCTAGTCCGGTGCCGGGAAGTCGACGCCCACCGCTTGCAAAATCTCCGATGGCTATTGCAGATTGAGTATTGCTTTTGATTCTCAATAGCCCCTGTCTTTCAATTGCCCATAATAGTCATTGAACAAGTTACAGAGTCAATGACAAAATCCAGAAGAAAGACTCAAAATGTCAAGCCCCAAAACCAAACACGTAGTGGCACTTGATGGAGAGAGATTATGAATGACATTTACGTATTTGCTTCATAGATAGAAAAAGGAAGGGGAGAGGGGCATGGAGAAATGGCAGAGAGAAATTTAGGAGAGAGAAACGTAGGACAAATTTAATAGGGGTATTTTAGGAAAAGAAAATTTACGTTTAGTAATAAGGGATTTACATTTAGCAATCCCCTTTTAAAAATACAAATAAATTAATAAAATTGATAAATTATTTTTTACTTTATTTAAAGTAAGTTGTGAATTGTATGTAATTACATGTACCCATGCAATGTAAGATTTTTACTAACTTGATAATTATACTTAATTTCTTTTCAAAATTACCCATTTTTTCTAACACAACAAAATGTCATTTCCCACATGTTCATTGCTTTCTGTCCATTATGAGCTCCTTATTAAAATCAACTATTCATTAAGAAAAAAAATATATCATTTTCAAAGAAATAAACCAGCTTCAAATGATCTTCCCGCTAAAAAAAAAAGTAAATTCCATTTGCTATAACATCCTAAATAATGAATAAGCAATACATAGGTACTAACTTCCTCCACCATTATAGCAATAGGCTCAAAAAAAGATTGCATCCCTGCATTTTCCTGTTGCAAGCATGTATATGATCCATAATGAAATAGACTAAGATTTGATAAGCCAAATCACATACATCCACCAGACTATATTGAAAAGAAAATAATATACTCGTATTATACTCGAATATAACAAAGCCGATTGGGTGAGTCAATCCAAATCTATCCACCAAAAGCAAGAAGGGAGGGGAGATTTCTAAAGACAGATTGATGCCTTGTTCTCATAGGCTCCGCTGCTTGCTGGGCTAGGTAGTAGCACTCACAGGGGCCTTTGCTCGTCGCTACAACTGATGCCAACACTTGGGTCACAAAAGTTGCTCAAACTTCATACTGTAGTTTCTTTTGTCACACTTCAAATTAAGAGTGAAAATACAGAAATAAAAAAAACTTCTACTAACATGATGATACAGATATAAAAGATTTGATAAAAGCCATAGAAATATCAAGGCCATTAGTTGTTGAACATACAATTTAATGGTTTATACAGCAACATATAGATATCTATCACGAAACCTAAGTCAATCGTCAAACATCACAACCCCATCTTATCATGTGAACATCAAAAGTAGTTATTAAATCAGGCACATCAACATTCATACTCAATCGTTCAAATAAACAAATAAATACATAATATCTTTAGCTTGAAAAGAAAAAAAAAAGCATTTAACTACAAACTATTTGATTCTTCTGTCATTCCTATCAAGGTAATCAATTAATCAAATCTAACCAATTTTTCAATCATTCAGCACCAACATAATACATCAAATAAAATAACAAATGATATTTTTCTTACTTAATCACATGATAAACATTGTAGAATGGAGTTTGGAGTACATCTATTTTTTACCCAACTCCTGCAAATTAACTTTCCCTGCCAAAAATAAGAACCCGAAAAGCAACCCCTGCATCTTTTTTTTTTACGCATTGTCATACTAACCTAGTTGTCCTAGCAAATATGAACGGATCAGATGAGCAAGGGCATGTTCTATATCACAATTCACAAACTATTTGCCCACTATAGCTACCTTCGAGCTCTGTTACCTTATTTATCTCAGTTTCCATACTTCCAATCAAGCAATTTGCCTCTAATTTCCATTTCTCCATCAAATAAGATAGAAAAATATCATGTGGTACATCCAAAATTGATACCAAATAAAACATCATAGAGAAAAGCTTACAGGGCTAAGCCATCCGGATTATGTTAGAAAGGAGAGATATGCATTCAGCTCAATATAATAATATATAGTACTTTGTATAGCCTCTTATACATTTAAGAGATCAACACTTTATGAACTACATATACCCCTAAATTGCATCAGATACATATGGGCCAAGTTTATAATGTTATTCATACCCCAAAGTAGAACATTTTAATTCAAACCATGTTTTCGAGCCAACAAACTAAATTAACATGATATAAAATTTTAATTCTAGATAATAAAACCAAGAAAAAAAATAGAATCACGCACCCATTGTAAGACTGTAAGTTCACAATTTTGAACTAAATGGACATAAATGTGAAAAAGGATTAAAGATTCAACTTGACCTCAGTGCTTACGGTCAGTAACTTCTTCTAAGTTCTATGCTATCGGTGAAAAATGTCCTCTGCGTAGGGTGAAATAAATCGCTCTCATAAATACATTGAACATCTCAGTTATGAAACATAATAGAGAGTGGAAGAACCTTAATAATTCTGAACTTTTGATGATGGAGGGTGGAAGTACCTTGGTTGTTTCAATGATGACCATCAAGATTAGGATTTTCATTCTGCAACCCATTGGGCAATTCCTAAAATTCCAAGGCACAACTGCAAAAGAAAAAAATAAATAAATCAAATTGTAATTAGGTGATCTTCATCAAAGGCATTTTCAAAGCCAACCCTTATAAGCACTGGGTTAAGCATAAGTTAAAAACTTAATCCAAACAGATAAGATCAGACACTGAAAGAGGGGAAAATAGATAGACATGCAAATCAATTCAAATACCAAAATCCATAAAAATCAACCTAAATGTTGAAAATAGACTCACTGGGTATTGTTTACATAAATTCTTAGTGATGATACAAATGAAGTTAGACCCACTAACATGTGAAAGAAATCCATTACCCTCTCAGTATCATCCAATTTGAGAATTTCATGATACCCGTTTTTCATATGGGATGAAGTTTCAGAATATCCTCTCAGTAGGTTAGAATTTAATTAAGAAGAAGGGGGTTTGACCAATATTTTTGCTCAACCTTCTTCAACATTTTTGCTCGCAAATTCCACTCGTTTCTCATTAACCTCCATTTTCGAGCACTCTGTTTTGTGGCTTGGAGAATGAAACTTAATCTTTTTAATTTTCTCATACAAGTAATTAGTGGGTATAAAGTCACATTAAATTAGTGGCAGAGAAAATTGGGGGTAGTGGGAGGGGTGGAATCATTTACGTTGCTCAGGCTTAGAAACAATTTACCTTCATTGATCAAATTGGGTCCAAGCACACTGTTACTCATCGTTTGTTTTTTTTTTTTCTTTTTTTTTTGGGCAGAATACTCAGTCATTCGTTAATGTAGACTGGGAGAAGAATGGAGAAGGAAGTGGAGAGTTTTTCTCCGTCATTTTCTCTGAAGCGTTATTTTTTTTTTTGAGTATATTTAAACGTTAGTTAGGTGTTCTATTTTTATGGAACCATTAGTTAATGTTCTATTTTTATGGAAGTACTTTGTTTCTTATCACTTTTTTTTATCACTGTGTTTGTTTGTTTTTTTTTCAAAATTCTGTTTTTTTTTTAATGACACATGGCCAAACTCACGAGAAATTGACATGTGGCCAAATTCATAAAAAATTGATACATGGCTAATCCATTTTTTCTCTCTGGCAGCTTCTTTAGTATAAGTATATAGATTTTCTGTATCTTTGTTCTCTATTTTGTACTTCTTCGTCTGATATTCTATTTCATTTTTCAATTTGTTTTGTTCGCACTATAAATTCAATTCCATTTGTTTTGTTCTTCGCAACAAGTTTTGTTATGTTTTGTTTAGCGTATTTTATTCCGCACCATTTCATTAAAAAGAACGTGACATATGTGCTTTACAATCAATTTTATCTACAATTGTAGTTGTTGTTATGACATCCATTTCACTCTCATACTGTTGGGATTTTTGACCCACACAACAAATTCCTCTGATTAGTATTCAAACACTCTAATATCAATTGCGGAATTAACAATAAAATACAGAAAAAAAACACACAATAATCAACACCAAATATAACGTGGAAAACCCCAATAGGGTAAAAACCACGGGCCAAACCGACAGACAAATCCACTAATAACTCAATAGTGATTACAAGTCGGTATCATCCGATAACATATCTACAACCAAGTATACTACCCAACTCCTATGAACGCGGCCAAGTACAATATTGATACCAACCGATCAATACTACTATCAAAATCACTAAGACTGATACAAATACCTGTTGTAAAAACCCGTTGGTTTTATGCCCGAACCAACAAACGCCATAACCGTTGATTTTATGCCCGAACCAACAAACGCACTCACTACGGACTCCCGGCGTAGTTGTTCACCTAATTAAGTCTCCCCCTAATTAGGACTTTCTTCATCATCTCGGCTCATAGGGCGGCTCAACATCCGGAGCTAGGGCTGCACATAGGTCCAGAACCTAACCGAACCTGACCGAACCTGAATTGGACCGAACCTGAATCTAGTCAATTGGTGGACCGATGACCTAACCTAAATAATAGGTCTTGGACCTAACCGAACCTGGAAAACCTGGACCGAACCTGAATGGACCTAACGGACCTGAATTGTTTTGAGCTCCAATACGATTTTTATTATTACTCATAAAAAAAATTGCTTAAATAATACTCAATTCCAAGCAAGTAAACAAAAACAAAAAAAAAAAAACACACAATAAAAGTCCAAACAAGCCTTAATATGTTTAAGAAATGCAAGAATGAATTTTTAAAAAAATCAAAAATTCAAAGATTTTCGGCTCACAAAGCCCACAAAATCACTTTTTTTATATTTTTTTTCATAATTCCGAAAGTTTTTGGTCCATAAAACCCCTCAAAGCCAATATATATATATATATATATATATATATATATATATATATATATATATATATATATATATATATATATATATATATATATATATATATATATATATATATATATATATATTATAATTTAAAGGTTTTTGGTCTAACCCTGTCCGATCAGGTTTTTGGTCCAACCCGGTCCGATCAGGTCCAATCAGGTCCAAACCGGGAAAAAGACCGAACCGGACCTAAACAGAAATTTTATAAAAGATGGACTGTGGACCTAACCGAATACATTAGGTTTGGTCTAGGTCTAACCCGGTTCAATTAGGTTCGATCTAAATACCAGGTCTGGACCTATTCTTGTGCAGCCCTATCCGGAGCACTCTCCCTAAGGCTTTCCGGCACCCAAGCTCTCAGCCTCCCTTTTTCCTTGGCTTCTTGCGGCACACCTACTGCCTCTCCTCTCTGTTGCCTTTATACTAATTAGGTCTCTAACTCACCTTTTGGGCCTTTTAATATAAACCAATTCATGAGCCCACTATTAGGCAGTATCACGCACCATTCACCGAAATTCGGTGCTTCGGTTTATTTGCTTTTCAACATTTTCCTTCTTTTTCTTTTTTCTTTTGGTGTTTAACACAAATTAGGATACAACCCAACACATACAAGGTATACTTTTGTGTGATTTCCTCAAATATACATCATTTACAAACTAATTCCCAAATTAGCTTCGGTTTAAAACTATTTCCCCACATATACATCACGTAGGATCGGACTGTGGCCTGGAAGCGAATTTAATTTTTTTTTTATAGCGAAAGGCAAAGCCGCTGTGGGCCACAGCGGCTTAAGTAAGTCGCTGTGGGCCACAGCGGCTTTACCTTTCGCTATAAAAAAAAATTATAAATTCGCTTCCAGGCCACAGTCCGATCACTAATTTTTTTTTATAGCGAAAGGCAAAGCCGCTGTGGGCCACAGCGGCTTAAGTAAGTCGCTGTGGGCCACAGAGGCTTTACCTTTCGCTATAAAAAAAATTATAAATTCGCTTCTAGGCTACAGTCCGATCACTAATTTTTTTTTTTATAGCGAAAGGCAAAGCCGGTGGGGCCACAACTGCTTAAGTAAGCCGTTGTGGGCCACAACGGCTTTGCCTTTCGCTATAAAAAAAAATTTAAATTTGCTTCCAGGCCACAGTCCGATCCTACGTGGTGTATATGTGGGGAAATAGTTTTGAACCGAAGTTAATTTGGGAATTAATTTGTGAATGATGTATATTTGAGGAAATCACACCATACTTTTGATCAAAAGAAAGATCAATTAATTAAAGGAAAATATTTTGGTAAATCGACCTCGCAAGTGAAATCAATAAGAGCATGATGAACATCGTTTTTAATATGGTTTGCAAACTAATGACAATTTCGCATGTGAAACCAACAAGAGCACGACAAATAAGAGTTTTGAAGTTCACACTCCATTTTTCCAATGTGAAATGTTCAATTTCATTATATGATAGGAGTATGTAAACACAGATCAATTTGATCCAATAAAATTTTCATTTGAATACTCCTTAGATGAGACTTTATCTCTTCTCTCAACCTTCCCTACAGTAGTTCCATGAGACCACCATCGGCTGCCGGCGAGCCTTAATCTTACTTCCTTCAGTTCTGATTCCCACTCGTTGTAAGGTCATAGTTGCCTAGATTTCCTTGCTTTTTGCATCATCTCCAACCAATATCCACTTGACAAGCTCCTCATTCGGTTGTTCCCTGCGCTTTGGGTTCGATTATCTTGATCCTGGTTGGTGGGATTTCACTTCCATGTCTATTTACTCCTCTTTATCTACTTTTACTCTCGCGTCGTCTTACTTATTAGTTATTAGCATATCATTGTGTTTGTGTGTTTGTCTCATTGCTTTTGGGTTCTGGCTTATTCTTTAAGGGTCTTCATACTTTTTTGGACGATACTTTGTAGTTTGCTTATCTGCATCAGTTTCTTTGGTTGTATCTCCATTTTCCTTCTCATGGATTGTGGCTCAAACCATGTTTCTTCAATTTCTTTGTCATCTTGATGAAGATAATGACGGAAAATTGAACATTTTCTCATGACTTTGGATGACCCCCATGACGCCCTCCTAGTCGCCAAAGAATTTGAAAGAGAATGGAAATCATTTGTTCAAACAAGGTCAGGTTAATGATGTTGCTACTATTTACATCAAAGCTATTAAAGTTTTATACTTTTGCATGTATTTGGGTGAGGAGGAAGTTTCAACTTTTTTGCGAGTTAGCTTTTATTTCTTTATCCGAATTTAGCTATGATTGCGCTTAAAATTAATGAATGCTCACCATAAATGATCTCTACATTTCTAAAATTTGATCCCAACTTTTTATGAGTTGGTTTCAAACAAGATTTACTGAAAAAAAATAAATTATGAGTATATATAAAATGAATTGCTGGCTCTTCAATTTTTTTTAATAGTTACTAGGGTTCTTTTTTTAGGGAAAATTATAAAAAACTTAAATGAGGCGGTTTCAACGTGAGGCTCCTTAAACATGACGTCATGCTTAGCTATAGAGGTGGCTTCATATTGAGGCGGCCTTATAAGAAAATTTGCACTAAATAATTAAATATCCAAAATAAAATATTATTCTACCTTTCGTGGAGGAGAGAGAACCCTCTTACACATTATCGTAAAAACTTATGTGAGACAGTCATACTATACGACAGTCGACATGTGTTACTTTGAAACCAAAAGTGTTATGTTGTACTTAAAAGTGATACTTTATCTTCAATACTTTTGGTCGTCGAACAAAAAATGTTATTCTTGTAACAAAAATTGCCACTTTTGATCGTCTTACCCTCTTATTGTAGCCTTTTTGTCTCACATGGTGTCTTATCTACTATCTCACCCGGGCATGAGATATTGAGATTAGTGTTTTTAAGAGAGTGTGAGACAAGTTAATTACCACTAGTATTTACACAAAACTTGTTTTTAAGACGATTTTATTGTAACTTGTGGTAAGATGATGGTCACTTTTTAGTTGAATAATGGTCACGACTCATGATAAATAACTCCTACATTTTTAACAGTGACCCCATTTTTTTGTGAGTTGGTATTACACAAGACATGTGGTAGTATTTAACATTGAGAGGAAGATTAATTAATTAATAAATTTGGTATAGTTGACCTTTTTTTTTTTTTTTTTTTGAGAAGATTGACCTTTTATTTTAGTAATAAACTGCTTTGTTCTAAAAGCACCATAAAAAGATATTTTAATGGGAGAAAAAAATTAAATTAAATTATGCTGCTCTACTTTCTTGCTCTCAAATTCAAATGGCACTCAAAAAGATTCAAATTCTCGCCCGTTACAAAGAAATCCCACGCTTTTTCCTCTTCATCCACTATTACACAGGATTCCCCATAGCTAGGGTTTCGTACTTCCCAGTCAAATTCCACCCACATCATAATTCAATCCCAAAATTTGCCTCAAAACCCTCAAAATCTAATCAAACCCACAATTCAATTTCTCCAAATTCACCGTCCTTTTTGCTCAGAAATGGCTGCAAACCCCATAAACCCTACAATTCTCTCTCTCCCCATTCAACCATACCACCCCATGTTACAAGAATCAGTTCACCATTTCTTGTCACAACTTCAAGCTGGAATTTCTGATTTTACCCACTTTAATTCAATGTTTTCTCGCTTGATCCAAACCATGCCTTCACCACCCATTGAGGTTGTTTGGTTTTATGCAGCTGTAAATTTTCACACCCACAAAAATATAACTGCCATAGATGGTAAATTAGGCATGGTTTTAGCTCTCAAGGAGCTTTTTCAGTTGGTAGTATCTTGTTCTGGTCCTTGTAGTAGTAATCTCAAACGTGTTGCTGTTTTGGCCCCATTAGTTTTTGAGCTGTATAATTTTGTTTGTGAGTTGAAATTACAAACTGGGTTGAGCTCAGATAATGTAGTTGTTGAGAAAGAAATTGGTTGTTTGGTAGAGCGTTTAGTAAGTTATATTAGTTTGTGTTGTTGTGAGGGAGTAAATGATCATGATGACTCTCTTGGGTTATCACCTTGCTTTGTGGATTTGGTAAAAGTTTGGACTGCTCAAAGGCGGGGGAGAGATTATGGATTTGAGGATGATTTTCGGATCTTTATTCCGGTGATCAGCGAGGAGGTTCGAAACTCGCTGCTTGTGGATACTGGGGTTGGTGTTTTAGCTGGGGTTGTTATGTGTCAGGCCTTTTTGCTTAGCCTGAGCTTGAAGTTTGGCTTGGAGAAACCAGCAGAGAAAGTGGCTGAGGTTGTTCTGCATTCAGCGGTTGATACCATTACTGGATTCCGGAGTTGTTACTTCTTTGGTAAGACTTGTTCCTTGTTTGTTTCATAATGAATTTTGCATGTTAGGGTGGCTGTTTAATCTTTTGATATACTCAAGTAGCTTAAATACATAGTAAGATGCTTTGATGTTATCAATGGCCCGTGAAGTGGCATAAGTTTTTAAATTTCTTACAGAGAAGCTGTTCCTGTATTTTGCCTTTGGTGTATTTTTATTTTCTTGTTAAGTGATGAATTGGAAAACTTGGACATTTGCGTAAGTCTGAAGTAGACATATTTATTGTTGCAAGTATGCTTACATCACAAGCTAGATTGGAGCCTTATGCCCCATAGTCGAAACTTAATTATCTAACTCCTAAATACAAAGGGTGTAGCTAGAGCTTAGAAGTCAAATGAGATGATGATAAGAACAGTTGTCTTATGTTTTTATATTCCTAGAAGAAAGGGATATGACTTGTGAGAGTGGTGATAGTCATCAAGAGAGGAGGTGTTTGCTTCGTACTTGAGATCAGCAAGCCTAATTGCACTCGTCTTAAGGCTTTGATTATTTGCTGCCTTTCAACCTTTTGTGAAGTCTAATGAAAAGAAGCAGCTTCAGTTGAAACTTTTAGCCTGATAATGGCTTACTTATAAGGTTACTCAACATTGAAGCAGCATAGATGAGTCATAAAAACAGAATCAGTTTCTGTTAATTGTGAGGGAAGTTTGAGCTAGAAAGTGTTGGGCTAAAACACAACACCCACGTGATTGTTGATAGTACGATCAACCAAAATTTGGGTAACCCAATCAAGACAAATATGAACCAGAGAAAGTTTTGGCATTTTAGTTAATTACTTTTAATCACAATAAAGATTGGGAAAAGAAGTAAAAGGGATGAAGGAAAACCAAACTGATCTAGGTTGATACAGTGAGGTGTTGAGCATGGCTTTTGCATATGGTTTTCGTCTTTTATTAGTTTGTCTCAAACCCACATGGGTTTGTTGACTTGTTGTGGCTTTCAAAGATAGCCTTTGCACCTGATGGCATTCTTGGACAACAAAAAGGAAGTTGTCTTGTTTCTTATAGACAAACGAAAATGAAAAACAGAATGAGAGCGAGAGAGAAGATTAAGAAGATGCTCATCTCAATCTTTGGTGAAAGGGTCTGGAATTCTGCTTTGGGTCGTGGTTCAGAAAGTGAGGGTGATTAATGTGCCGTTCTCTTGAGGTTCTTCAATAGAGGTATTTGTAGGGTTTGTTTTCTAGGATTTTTGGGGAGTAGTATTGATAGGAGTATCAATTTGTTCTTGATCTTGGAGCCTTATTGGAATGCTGTTGTTGATTTGTTTTGGTGTTTCAAGTTAGAGTTGATATGAAACTTGAACCCTTGTAAAATTGCTATTTGATTTAGTGAATATGCTGTTCATCACTCCATTGTGGTCGTGGTTTTTCTCTCTCCCTGCATGGTCCCCTCATAAATTTGGTGCTCCATTTATTCTTCTCTCACTAATTTTGTATGGTTGATTATTTGTTGTGATGGAAGTTGCTTGAATTTCATAGCTTGTATGTTAACGCTTTTGTGGGTGTTGTTCGGATACTCAGACCCCAACAATAAGGGGAAGTTTGAGCTGATCATTAGGCATGAAAAGTGGACAAAAATGCAGAATTATTTTGGGAAAGATATCTACATCAATTCTGGAAAACTTAAACCTGTATTGGAGTTATTGTCAAACTAATTGACATTAAAATAACACTCTCAGATACGCTTTATGGCTTCAGAAATGAAAGAGGAAAATGTCCAGACGAAAAATAAAAGAGCTATTGAGTATTCTATTTGACATTAAAATAATGCTCTCAGATATGCTTTATGGTTGCACATCAAAGAACACAGATTTTCAAATGCAGATTTGCACATCCACTTGGAATTTAGCAGTGATCCCTATGCCTTGAGTATTGTCTTTAGGCTCTAACTGGTCCTGCAGAGAATAGTTTTGTCTCCAATAGCTGCTAATAATTCTTTAAGCTGATGAAATAGTCTAATTAGAAGTCAAGAATGAATGCTACAAGCTCAGGTGAAGCCGATAGCCATGCAGGCATACAGCAGATGCTGCACGAAGCTTGTGTAGAATTTTCTTAGCTTTCATTGGTTCAAAGTTGTGACTGTTAATTTTATGTGTTGTCCTGCATTTTTTTGGAGTTACTTTCTGTAACTTTTTTACTTAGCCTAGAAGATTTATAAACCTTATATAAGGCCGCATTTGCAGATGTTAAACCCAGTTTGAAACCTTGAATTACCAATTGAGAAACCACAATTTTTACAGAAATCATAACCACTGTCCACTAACTTGGGGATGTTAGTGTTGTGGATCAGGCCTAGTTCCTTGTTTTAGTGATGTATCTGTATCTAAGCTTGAGTAATTAGAACCCCAACAGGGTGAGCTCGTTTGGCGAAGTTTTTACTTTCTAGGATATTTAGTTTCTCTCTTTCACATGCCTCTTCCTTCACTCTTTCCTCCCAATGAGTTTCTAAGAAACCAAAATGGGGCTAGAAAGTGAACTCTAAACTAGAGCTACTAAATCTAGCTCCGTTTTGGTTTCTTAGAAACTCATGGGGAGGAGGAAGTGCTGGCGGAGGGTGAGGGGAAGAAAGATATACGAAGGAGAAACTCCAAATTCTAGAATCTTCGCCAAATATGCTCGAAGTGTCCGTATCATGTGCTTGATCCTAGTGTTTGGTCAACATAGGTGGTGAATCTTTATCCTAGGCAGGTTAAGCCATATAAGTTTCCTTATCATTGGTCTTTACTTCAATTTTCAGTTTTCTCATTTTCATTTTTAATTCAAAAACAATTTATTTGAAGTATTTAAGGGTTTGGCTGCAAGTTCCATTCTGTTGAATTTCAACAACGACAACCCAGTAAGTATCCCGCTTAGGGCGGGGTCTGGGGAGGTCCAGATGTACGCAGTCTTGCCCCTAACTAGTCACCTAGTAGAGAGTCTGTTTCCGAAAGACCCACAAAAACTTCTTTTTATTTTCAAAAACATTTGCAAAACAAGCAAGTTTTTTTTTTTTTATTATAAAATTTTTGCAAGAGCGCATGCAATAAAGAAGAAAATAAAGAATGAGCCAAAGAGCGAGAGGAAGAAAGCATAACCAAACTAGAAAATAAGATTAGTAAAAGAAAAGGATAAAACGAAGAGATCAACTACAAGTTAGAAAGATGCCGCAAGCTCTAGTTCCTAGGCAATGCACAAGTATAGCCTATCGAGGATCCTCTACACGAATCCTACTACGCCAAATTTTCCTATCTAAGGCTAAGTCCTTGGTATGCTTGCCCTTGGAGATTCTTTTCTCAGGTATCGCCTTTCTTCTTTCCACTGGTCAGGTACAATGTGGGCAATGGTAATCGGGTTCGTTTATGGGAGGATGCGTGGAAAGGTAACCCCTTTTCTTCCACGTATCCGCGGGTTTATCGGCTATCCACCCTTTACGGGGCCCCTGTGTCTGCCTTCTATTCGGGCACAGGTGGTTCATGAGATCTACATTTACGCTGTTCCCCGCATGATAGGGAGATGGAGGAAATTGTTTCTCTCTTGGGTGTCCTTCACCCTACTTCTCTTGTCCCTACGGACGACTCCCAGACTTGGATTGGGGACCCTTTTGGGGTCTTCTCTTACAAGTCCTTCCTTCACCAGCTTAGCCTTCCCTCACAGTTTCTTCAATTCCCTTTAGCCACATTTATTTGGAAGTCTAAGGTTCCATTGAAGGTCCAAGCTTTTGTGTGGACTTTAGTGCTTGGTAGGGTGAATACTTATGATATGGTGCAATGCCGGAGGCCTGGATGGTCACTTCTTCCGGGTTTCTGTGTGGTGTGTCGTCATGATGGGGAAAGTAGTCTGCATCTGTTTGTTATGTGTGATTTTGCTAGGTCTTTATGGAGTAGGTCGTTGGAGGGGGAGAGTTTTGCATGTCCCGCTACGGTGGGAGATTTTTTACAGCTTCGTTTCGCTGTGATGCGGCGAGGGAGGGAGGGGAGATTGTTCTGGAGGTGTATATGTATGGCCATCCTATGGTGCATTTGGTTGGAGAAGAACTCTAGGGTGTTCTGTGGTGTTGGGAAGCCTATAGACTATATCTGGGACCATGTGGTCTATTTGGCCTCCCTTTGGGCTAAGGCGACGGGTGCTTTTAAGGGCGTTTCACTTACCTTTGTGCAGCGCCATTGGCGAGATTTGTAGTTTCTTTTGTTTGCTTATGAGGATGCCTTATCCTCTTTTTTGTATTCTTTACATAATTGATTAATAAAATTTTCTTATCTAAACAAAAAAGCTTTAAAAGGGTCAAATCCTGCCTGATTACCTCTCCCCAACAAAAACCACAAGTGACCAAAAAAAAAAAAATGAAAGAAAGATTGTTTTTGAGTGCTAGTGAGTTTTCTTGTGTGTTTGAGGGGCATTGTGCTATTAGCTGGCCTCACTTAGACACACGTTTGATCAAAATTGCCTTGAATGTCTTGTTTCGGTATACTTGCTTTTTTGCTTCAACAAACTCTGCCACTGGTTTTCAGCACAAATGCATAGTTCCCAAATCCACTTGCTTGGTTGTATGCTATGTTGTTTATTTATAATGAATTGGAACAACTGAATGAGCTACTAGTTACTCTATCAGTATGGTGCACTTAAGTGTTTTTTTTTTTGTTTTTCAAAAGCACATAGACGTCAATTATGTGCGTTGTACTTCAACAGTAGAGTGCTATCCTTTGCTGGAGTGCTAGACTTAGATGAAGGCCCCACGCTGCATTTTCTTTTACCGTTTTACTCAAATGGTTTGAATGCCTATATTGTCTCAAGGAACGCTACCCTCTACCCTTACAGCTGAATTGATCTGATACCCAGGAACACTTTGTAGATTTTGTTAACGCAATTCCAAAATAAGGTTGTTGGAAGGATATCTCTTGGTCACAAAACATTTAACCATGTGTCATTTACCATCAAAAGTCGACACCACAAATTGGAAATACTTTTGATCATTGTCATGCTCGGTAAAGAATTGATTACATGCAAGTGTCCAAGGTTTGGGCTTGCCAGCAAATGCTGATAGTTGTGGAGCATCATGTTATATGTGCAGTGGGATTTTTCTTGTTTTCTCATGAAACTAGGTTCTTAAGCATTTAAACATTGCTCCCTTTAGTCTTGTTCGCCTTTCCTTTTCAGTTTCTGGATAAGCATTCTCATACATGTTTGATGGACCTTTGACAGATATTCTTCTCAAGGTGCTATTGGGCTTACATTTGCCTGTTATCCCCTTATTGGTGAGTATGTACGTTCTAAAGTTTCTTGTCTTGATATCATCAAATTATTTATAAATGAAGGTGAAGCATTTCAACTTGACTTGTGTCATAAAGTCTCTACTTGTTTTGTTAGCTATTAGTTGGCCTTCATACACTGTACAATTAGAGCATTTCTTTGCAGAATGGGTGACTCACTGAGTTATAGACAGTAGCCTTTTTGCTGGAATTTTGTGCTGTTTAATTGCTGGAAACTTCGCCACAGGTTACCTATTCTCTTTTGGTAAAACAGGCAACTTGCATATGCTACTTTTACAAACATTTAGCTTTGGTTGTTATTGGTCTCTGCAGACTACTGTTGATGAAGTGTTGTTGCGGCAAATGCTCTTTGATGCTATCATCTTGGTAGATTATCCATTTTTCAATCCTGGATATGGAAGTCATCTTTGTAGCCTTCACTTAAACCGCCTTGCTTCAACATGGTTGTTCGTTGCAGACAAAGCCATGCAGTTTGTTAGGTATGATAGACATTAGATTTCAGAACTGGAACCTATTGTTTTGCCATATATTGAGGGTATTAATTCACTGTTGGCTGCAGGATTAATGGTGACCAAAGTAGAGTCATCAATTACACGAAATATTTCTCTAATTCTCTCATAAACTCTCAGTTATTGAGGTGGGTCTCTAATCAAGTTGGTATGGTGGAGGATGCAAATAAACCAAATTTATCAACTCCAGCAGCTTTTGTTGGTGAGTAATTCTGGTATTTGGTCCTCTTCTAATGTGTTTTTGCCATAAGGGCTCACCTGCTGCCATCTTCTGCCATGCCATAATGGAATGAGACTTGAGAGACTCTCGGTGTTGCTTGGGTGAACCGCATTTTTTTCCCTTTCAAAAGGTGAATTAGTTGTTGCAGTTGTTTAGACTGCAGTTGTTAGGGATCCTAGCAATCAGCATATTAGTTATTATGTGATTGCTTAAACAGAGCTCTATCGTCTTTATTGGTTCTATCAAATATTTGATGGTGGATTCATTTGTTCCAGAATGGCTTGTACAACTTAGAAGTCAAGCTTCAACGGGCTTCCATAGTGAGTTCACAATGCTGCTTGAAAAAGCATTGCATTACCAATCAGAGATGCAGCGAGAGCTGCATTTGTTGGAGGCAGATGCCAATAACAAGGACTTCCATTTTGACCAAAAAGAGGGTGAAGAAGGTGGTGCTCATGGGAATATTGAAATGATTGAGGATACAAATGTTACAATTTCTGCCTGCAATCCTAATCTTGCTACCATTGACGGGTGTAAAAAGCGTAAAGGGGAAAATGGTGAAGGCAGCTTACGAGTTAAACTACTCAAATATCATACTCATCACAGCCCAATCAAGAACTTCACGCCTTTCCAAAATGAAGTTGGTTTGGTGAGAAGGAACTAGTAAAAAACGAAATCAGTGAAAAACTAGTATGAGAAGCTGCAAGTGTGATTGCATGGTTCTGTCCCGGTCTAAGCAAGCATTACATTGATATCGCCCTTTCATATATATGTTGATTTCTGCCTTGCTGGATAGAAGAAGCGTCTCACATCTGCTGTAGTACTAAGGTTTGTATCGGAATGGAGAGAAAAGAGGTACACATGTTTCGCCAAATGAGTTTATTTCACATTTCTCACTGCTTTGTACATTGTACCTCTCAGTGTTACTAGGATCAGACGCAACTCGTAATATATGTAATAATATGGGAGAAGTTTTTCTCATTGATGCCTTAGCTGTTGCATAGTGCTTGTAGATCTTGTGTATTAGCTACAAGCTTATGATGCTTGTGATAAATGAATTGACATCTATGTACTATGAGTATATAATGTTGCCGTTATGACATCAACAGCCTAGTGCCCCTTGTGGTGAAGATGAGGGTTAAATGACTTAAATGTATGTCATTTACTTGTATGATTGCAAAGAGCTTTGTTCTGGTAAACCTTGGGAGTACAGGATTTCTCTGCAGAATGACATTGCCAAAGATGGTAATTTACGCAAATATTCCAAAATATATTTAGAACATCTATGACCTAGTCGCACAACATCTCACGACTGATGACAGCCGAGGCCAGGGTTCATGGGAGCGCCCAGCGAAAGCGTAATCCCTTTTTTAGTTAAGCGTAAAATCCCGATCTCTATGCATCAGTAGTTTGTTGACAGGGCACATGATGACATGACTCTTGAAGCTTGCTATCAACAAGATGCTATCTAGATTTACCAGTATGTGATCCAGATGTTGAACATTTATTTCTATGCTAAGTAATGCACAATTCAGCACGTCGTTACACATATATAATCTGATATCTATACTTTATTGTTTAAGTACTATTAATGTTATATATTTATGCAACTGCAAATCTGCAATGGACAGCCCCATAAGTGCATCCACAACCTTTATATCATCGTAATAGATGTGGCAGCAAATAACTATATATATACAAAAGGGGTTGGTGGCAGGTGAGACATGGAGAAATTAATATAAATAATTTTATAGTTTTGTATTTGTTTTGTCTTAAAGAATAAAAAGGTACAAGTCAAATTATTATTTTCATTTATTCTTTCTGTTCAGGGGTCTGCATCAGCAACTTTGTAATCTTACATCTAGCCCTGTTTCTCTTCAACGGAATGGTGCAGGACGGTGAGAAACGAAACGGAACGGAATAGATTGGAACAACGAAACGGAACGGCGCGGTGCGGATAATTCAAAAAAAAAAAATGAGACAAAATGAAGTAAAGAATGCGGAATAGAACGGAACGGAACGGAACGGATTGGAACGTAATGGAACGAAATGCAACATAGAAACGACGGAAAGAACAAGGCCCTAGTCTTTTAGTGGAATTTAGGTTATCTTGAAGGAAATTAATCTATTTGTTTGGATCTTTATTTGAAAAGATGTTTATGGGGGATGTTTCAATCAATTAGTACATAGATTCTAAAAATCGACGATAAGTCAAATCTTATGTGAAACTAACATATTGGTCGTATAGTTTAAACAACGTATTTAGGGTACGTTCTTTAGAACTTACACAGTCAGTTCAGTTTAGGTGTCAGTGCAGTGATTTCAAATTCAGTTAAATGATGTTCAGTTCAGTGGTGCTGAGTTTAGAAACACACTTTTGTCCCACCATATCAAGTTCTGTCCAGTTCAGTAAATAAGAATTACTACTTTTTTATGGTGCAGGATCATTTATAATAAACAGTGACCTATATTTCTAAAAAACCGACCCCGTCTCATCGTAAGAGTTGGTAAGAAGGTTTTTTTTTTTTTTTTTGTTCTTTTCTGTGAGGGATTTTTAGATAAGATAAGTGATACTTTCTAGTAGATCAACTCAACAAAATGAACAACTAGTTTACAGAAATAGAGCCTTACTATGCAAGCCTTAAAGACAAAAGATGTGAAGAAGTATATGGTACGGCTTTGAACATAGAAGGATGAAATGATTACAACTTTAATGATTTTGATTTTATTGGTGGATGTTTTTTGTTTCTTAATGGTCGATTTTAAGGGTGTGAAGATGTTGCTAGAGAAACTAACAGTTTAGTGGGGATTAGTTTAGTGGTGGATTTTACAAGAAGAGAGCATAATAGTGAAATAATAGCCTTAAAGCAATGATATGATCCACTATGAGCAGTTTGGAAATGATTAGTAATGAGTGGCCAACATACCTCTAGAAATAAAATAAGAGGGCTAAGTTTTAACTTTTGCATTTCATTTTGATTCTTATAAGTGAATAGTTTATCTAATGCTCATTTCTACTCATAAGATCCTAAAACACATAAGAATTTAGAAACCCCTTGGTACTCATATTAATGAAGGGAGTGATTTAGGTAGAAGGTCGTGCTATAGAAATGGGTAATATTTAATATATATTCGCAAAAACTAAACTTGAATAATGTAGTATAATCATGAGACGGGGTGACTCTTATATTGTTTTAAGCCGGTTAAGAAATATTAAGGTCATGGTACAAGTTTGATTCCACCTTCATTGGAATATGTGTAAGAAAATACCACACTGTAATATTTAGTACATATATAAGGGGGCCAATTGAACTTCAAAGTTATGTACCTAATTCACAGTTTTAATCACTAGATCAGTGCCTCATTTGCTACACTTTATTTTAACACATATATAAATTAAAAAAGTCATAAAAGAACCTACTTTACAACTACTATATACAACTTTCAAGCTTCAAATTGACGTAAATAATACAACAAAAAAACTTATATAATGCAGTCTCATATTGAAGACCGCCAAAAAAACTGATACTTATGAGCAAAAAAAGTGAAACCGATGGATAAAAAGATCGGTGATACCAATAAATAAAAAAGTGATAGCTCAAAACGAAAAAGTGGAAGATAATTATGTTGCTCATAGTAATACAAACATTTTAACCAAGTTTTTAATGTTTGAAACTAGATCATATCTGCCATTCACCATTATACCTCATCGAACATGTGTAATGACTTCACAATCAAATCACAACTCACAAACTTGGACGTTGGTGTCCTGGCTTTTGGTATTTTAAAAGAGGTAAGAAAACCGTGCACGGTGAGATGAGCAAACTTTTTTCCGGGGAAAAAAAAAACTTGCTCTTTAAATAAGGTAACTGGTACATTAAATTTTTTTTTTTTTAGGGAAAAAATAGAAATTGCATTAATAACAGGTCATACGGCGTCTATAAACGCGGTATCAAATTCAACAATAAACGGATCTAAAACGTCAGAAAGCATTCTAATTGACAGACTATCAAGCACTTGAGGTTCGACAATTCCAAACGGCTTCATTTTTATCGCTGTTTTCTATATCACCGTCTCTTTATGGAAAATCCTGCCATAGCCTTGATGGATGCACAACTGGTACACTTAAAAGGCAGTAATGAGGTATGATGCATGTTGGTGAACAATCTATAATACTATGTTATAGGTTGAGTCTCATGAAGATCATGCAGCTAGCTTGTTTTTTTTTTTTTTTTTGGTGGGGGGGGGGGGCAATATCTTAACTTAGTATGACGATGCTTTTCAGCAACGGCCACACAATTTATACCCATAATCCCAATGCTTTATGAGAAGTTATCTTAAGTAGAACAAGTCTTATATGCGATCAATTAACCGACAAAAAAAGTCACTATTTAGAAAGGTGATTATCACTCATTATGAGAACTGATCACTGTTTCACTAAAAACTGACATTCGTCTCATCGAAAATTACGATAAGATTATCTTATACGGGATTTGTGCCGCAAATAACTTCAAATATTGAAATATTAGTAACAAAAGTAGATAGGGCAATTGGTGAATGGTAATGACATATACCAAATGCAGTAAGCCACACTGGGTGAACTAGAAGAAAGTGATGAAATGTCAACATGTGCATAGATGATGAATCGCTGGGAACCTATAACTTTTGCGATGTTTCAACAGAAATATTGAATGATTGAAAGCTAACTAGGCATCTATAGATATATACTCCACTTTTATAAAATCTTCAACCAGGGGCTAAAATACTGATGCTCTGCTTATATTTATGTCAAAGTTTGCATTCTTTATTTGGTATCTAATTTCTGTTTGACATTGTAGTTTTTTTTGGGATTGGCAAAGAGAAATTTTTTTTTTACCTTTGGACGTGGTTAAGGGCAACATAGGGTCTCGGCCGATATTCCACGAATTTCTTTGTGTAAGTAGTGCTCCACATAAGATTTGAACTCATAACCTGATGGTGTATAAATTGTAACTTGTTTATTTTTTTTTTTTGGTTCACGATCAAGGGTATCCACCGTCGACCACAGTGACTAATCCCCGCGCTGGCTTGTAGGCACCTCAAAGGGTGGGACAGCTGGCCAAGGAATTTAAAGCTGCTCCATGCCCAAGGCGAGATTCGAACCCTCGACCTTGTTTAAGGATGGATGAATCCATACCACTCAACCACACCTCCTTGGTTAATTGTAACTTGTTTATCATTGAACTAATTAACCACCTTTTGGATTATTCTCAAATGTTTCCTAAACCATGAAAAGAAAGTTAAATTTTTTAATCCATTTATATACTTTTCTTCAAAGAGAGGTTGAATGGCTAATGGGTTGACCAATTACATTTAGAATCCAACTTTCATATTACTTAATCCTCTGATTATGTTAGTTCACTGTTTCATGCATTGTCTTTGGCTCCCGTATACATACATGAGTGACATATTTAATAAGATATCTGATCTACCAACATGGTTTCTTATGCTCTTAATTTGAATTTTGGCATTACTTATTCTATTCCAAAGTAGAGTATAAAATAGACATCAATAAATATATAGTATGGCGTGATAATGTAAATTCTAACTTAACTAATAGGTAACATAAACACACTTTATCAATAATTAGTGCAGTTTTTTTTTCCATCCCTTTACATGCCTTATTTCTTTGAATAATAAAACTTTCACAAGTTTATAAAAATAATACAGCCTACATTTAATATAACCAAACACGTACACGCCTTTCTTCGACAATCTTGTCAGAAAAAGAAATTTTTCTTCTAATCAAGAAGTTATGTACAATTATTTATATCTCATTAATGTCTCTATATGCTACTCATAAAGATCACGTTTATCTAAAATATTGAATGTATAAATTCAATTTCCTTTTTGTTCTAAATTTACCTGTTTTCAATTGTCATAATTTATTTGTTATGGAGAATACTTGATAATGTGTAATATTTAGTTTAGATGCATGAATCTGAATGAACTCTCAAACGTAAACTACTCTTTCGTATTAACAAAAAAACAAGATCATTATTCATTTTTCATACCTTATGTAGCCAATTTATAAGTTACACTCCCTCATTTTCTCATAATTCTTCTAAAACCAGATTTTTTTTAATACAAATGAGTAATATTCATTTTTCTTGGTGTTTTCTCTAACTCTTCTAAAAAATGTCTTTTGTGTAACTTGTAATTTTCCCCAAAGAAGCATCACTAACATCTAGGGACATGTATAGGGATTAGGCCCCACATAAACATGACATGGAAAGCAAACAAGAAAAGAGAGAAAACACAAGAAAATAACAATTCACCAACCAATAATTAGAGGATTTAGCACTTTTTAACTGTTTTTTTTCTTTTGTCAATTAAAAGAGATTTGGGAGCCTGTACCTCAAGATCCACATTACTATTTGACCTTTCATATCCATCATCATTTATTTTATTCTCCTCACTCACTCACTTACTTAATTAATTGAATTAAATATTTAATCAAATAATTAATTAATAACTTTCAAACTCACCATCACCAAAAGCCAATTCCCTCCTTTCCCCATCTTCTTCCCCTTTTTTTCCCAAACAATTACCCTCTCACATCACAATCCAAAACATACTCATCTTATAACACAAGGGCAATAGTGTAATTTCATAACATCTGTCGGTCCACTAACCCTAGTTAAATTCTAACCCAAAGTGATCTCATCACCACCCTCTTCCCTTCCCCTCGAGCGTCGGTGACTCACTGCTCACTCTCACACAGAGAGAGAGAGGAGAGAGAAAATGACGATGACTCGTATTTATTTATATAATATTATATTATATAATATGATATGTGATATATAAATAAATAAATTCCACCGAACGAATCCAGAGCTTCCATAGTCAGAGAGAAAGTGAGGAGAGAGAAAATATTGAGAGAGAGAGAGGGAGAGAAATTGATAATGGGGGATTCTAGCGATTCTGTTTCTGTCAATATTGAACCGATCTCCATTGATAGCCAGGTGCATTTTCAGTATTTTCTCTCTCTTCCTTTTTTTTGTTGTTATTCTTGGTTTCAGTTTATTGAGCTGCATTTTAATTATGGCGATGATTGTTAGTGATTGTAGTTAAGTTTCCATGCGGTCTTTAATTAACCAAGTTTAAATGATGATTAATGTATCAAAGAAATTATGCAATTTTGTGCTAATAATATTTATTTTTGTGAATTAAATGTTTGATTGTAGCATCAATTAATAATAGGTTTTGTTTTGGGGAGAAGATTGTCCAAAATGAAGAAAAATCCAAAGGTTCATTTTTGGTTGAATGCATTTCTATTTGAAGAAATTGTGAAATTTGTTTGAGTTTGTCGGGTTCTATTATCGTTATACATCAAATACAAAATTTGATTATTTTTTTTAAGTTAGTTGCTTTTACAAATTTTGATTAGCCCGTTTCTGCTCATTTTATTAATTTTTTCTTTTATTTTTGATTGCCCCTCAATTGATTGCCCGGTAATGTGCCTAATTATGGTATCATGTTCCCTTTTTCTTTGAAGTAGATATATAAATTTGTGTCATGTTCTTCTTTTTTTATTTATTTTGCTGTTTGTGGAAAAACTTGAACTTCCTCATTGAATGATATATATATTTTTCCTTTTAATTTGTATTGCCCCTCAAATGATAGCCTGGTAATGTGCCTAATTATGGTATTCTATTCCCTTTTTCTTTGAAGTTGTATCACTATCAAGTTATCAACTTGTGTCATATTCTTTTTCTTTTTTGGTGCTAATTGGTAAAATTTATGCCTGCAAATCCGCAATTGACAATATTTTCAACCCTTGTTGAAGTATACCGGAATTCTGGTTGGTAATTGGCAAGTTTAGGTCAGGGACCAGAATTTATGAATATTTTATCTCTTTCTTTCTGAAAAGAGCAAGTTGAAAATGTTGCTTGTTAGAGATCTCTTGCTAGCTTTAAGATACTCCTAGCTCTTTATTCATCTCAGGTTAATTTTTTGACAAGGTGTGTTTAATTTTGGTAAATCTGTTTTTTTAAATATATGTCTCGGTGTTTTGCAGGAGTACTATGTAAAAACAGGTTCTGGTCCGGTGTCGGTTGCTGTTTTTGGTGACCAGGATAAGCCAGCCCTTATTACCTACCCAGATTTGGCTTTGAATTGTAAGTGACATAGTTAATTCTTCTTTTTTCTCTTTTACGTGATTTGTTGTTTGTTTCTCTGTGGGGCCATGGTAACTCGTAGTTATTATTGTTATTATTAACCTTAGTGGCTTTTAAATTACCTTACAAAGTATGATAACAATCCACTGCCAGAAACCTTGAGCTGTTGGATTACGTTCGATAACGGACTTTAGTATGTAGTTAGGAAAGAACATGCTAACCTCTAGTGTTTTCGAGCTTGAATATATTTCTATTTTTAATTTCCTTTTTCTTTCCCACCCATGATGATGATGAAGTGTTTTGTTTCCTCTTTGTGTGATTGAGCAGATGCATCTTGTTTTCAAGGATTATTTATGTGTCCCGAAGCATTATCTCTACTTCTCCACAACTTCTGCATATATCACATCAGCCCCCCTGGACATGAGGTTTGTAAACTGGATAACTGAATTTCGTATGTTTGTTTATATAGTTTCTTATTGCTCATACTTTTCGTGGTAGACGCCTTGTCTGGTTATCGTTAAGAATTGTTTGTTTTGTTTCTTATATGGCAATTTTTAAAGAGCTTTTTCAGTGGGGAGCTGCTGCAATTAGCTATGATGGTCCACCACCTTCAGTGGATGACTTGGCTGATCAAATAGCTGAGGTGCTTGACTATTTCGGGTAATCCTTCCCTTCTTGCAAGCTTATTTTTTGCTGTGTAGAAAAGTTGTGCTCATGGCTTTTTCTGCAAGTTCTGTGCTGGTTCATGATGGATGTACGCAGTACAGCATAGAAATAGGCCACTGTTGACCATGTTGAAAATAGTAGCAGTAGGTTGACTAATGCGATTAGGGTAACTTATGCTGGGGATTATTTTTGTTGCAGACTTGGTGCAGTGATGTGTATGGGAGTGACTGCCGGAGCATACATCTTGACATTGTTTGCTGTAAGTTGCTTTGTCAATGCCCATGAGTGTGAAGATGTCACAAATTATTTTTACTCATTTCCCTCGCTTCTGTGTGTGCAGATGAAATATAGGCAGCGTGTTCTTGGTTTGATACTTGTTTCTCCTCTTTGCAGAGCACCATCTTGGACAGAATGGTTGTACAATAAGGTCCCTTTTTCTGAACTTGTCTATCAGTATTTCAGAGGAAAGAATCTTAGTCTCATAAAGGTCTTCTTTTCTTGTAGGTGATGTCAAATCTACTATATTACTATGGTATGTGTGGCGTGGTAAAAGAGATGTTGCTTAAGCGGTACTTCAGTAAGGTAAATTACATACTTCTGCCATTGTGTACCATGTACTATTGCCTTGTATGGAATGGTTTGATAGCTCATTGCAAATCCTCCTGCAGGAAGTTCGTGGTAGCGCTCTTGCACCGGAATCAGATATTGTTCATGCATGTAGAAAAGTGAGTTTTTCTGTCACAATATCACCTCTGTTTGGCCTCAGCTTTCTTTTGTTAAAGTGGGATAGAGATGTGGTGATCTGTAATTAGAAGAAGATTTTTGTGAGCATTGATGTGGAATTACTGATATCTTGATCTGTTTTTGTCCCCTTTCTTCTAGTGGTTGGGTGACCAAGAAAGTAACAATGTAGTGCAGTTTCTGGAGGCAATTAACAGGTAGGATATCTCTCTGTACCCTATTGATTTGACACACTTGGTATTTAGTTTGTCATGGATTCTGCAACATGCATAGATATGATACTTTATCCGTCCCTCTGCTCATCTTCACCTTTCAAGAGCATTAGAAGCTTGTTGTGTTGTCTAAGATGATTTGTTATGCTTTCTCAAAATCTTACTTATTTCTCTCGGAAGTCACATATAAACAGTTGTTTGAATACTGGTTCAACAAAAAAAGATGCCCTATAGCTTAAAAGTCTGTCTAGACTCTAGAGAACTTAATTGATGGATCGAGCTAGATATGAGACAGAAAACTAAGCAAGGATGTGCCAGAGAAAATGAGAAATAATATTATAGCTAGGCAGTAACAACCTCTTAATAGTCTCCTTTATCTGATAGGCCTAAGGAGGATTTCGTCAACGATTTTCTTTTTAGGAAAGTTCATGGCTGTGTACCCCTGTACTTTGGCAACATGCACAAAGTATCCATTTTTATTGAACTTGTACATGGTATCTCTGGACTTTCAGAGATTTGTCAGTAGTTTTCTTGATGAGCCCGTGACTCTGTATTTTCCTAGAAATCTATTGTTTCTAAAAATCATCCCATTGAAGGTGGCAGTAATGGGCAAAATCTGGGATTGAAAGGAGATTTTGGATGAAATTCTGTCTTTAAGGTATAATTTTCTGGAAACTGTATACGCGATACAATTTCGGAAAGGATTACAACATACTAGTCTTAAAAGGATAGACCATGCTTTTTGCCAAAGTGCAGGATCACCCGGCTATCCCTCTAGCAGGGTCACCTGGCTCACCCCTCTAAAATTTCCGTTTCTTTTTCTATCCCGGGGGCTGGGAGAAAGGGCTGCGGTTGATGCACTTAGATTGCTTGGTCGTGGCAAACGTACAACGATGTAGGTGAAGGCCTATATCGAGGATCTTTTTGCCATGGTTATAAATATAATCTGTAGCTTCCACTATTCTCCTCCAACTTGATGTTATTTGCTCCTCCAGGCCCTTCCATTTCCTATTTCCCCTTGTTTGTTTCAGAAAACATCGATGAGGCACCCCTTTCTTATCCACAGCTTATTAGCTGTTGTTACTGTATCCCATGCCGTTGCTAGAATTCTATATCTTACTATCTTTGCTTCAGCGCAGATACAATAGCTTATTCTGAAACTCAAAGATTATTCTTTACATTGGTGAATTTGGAGATAACTTTTGCATAATGAAAGCTGTATGGATAATTACATTGACGTATACCTTTAAATAATTGAGATCCTGATATTCTACTTGGCTATCCTAGTCATTTGAGTGCCGGCTTGTGCCTGTGTCTTCCCAACTCACCTTCTTCAAATGCATTGCTTAGTTGTGCTCCAAGAGTTCTTTTCTCAATGTTTTCCTGATCTCCCATCTATTAGGAGGCCAGACATAACTGAAGGATTGAGGAAACTGCGATGCCGGTCACTGATATTCATTGGAGAGGAATCAACTTTCCATTCAGAAGCAGTGCAAATGGCCACAAAACTTGATAGACGATTTAGTGCTTTAGTTGAGGTATCCTAATGGGCTCGCTTATTCGCTTTGATGTCTCGTTTTTATGTGATCCAGAGCTAGGATTTGCTCATTAATTTTCTCCTGGGAAATTGCAGGTTCAGGCATGCGGGTCTCTGGTGACAGAGGAGCAACCACAGGCCTTGTTGATCCCTTTAGAGTATTTCCTCATGGGCTATGGTTTCTACAGACAATCACAGTTGAGTGTTAGCCCGAGAAGCCCATTGAGCCCATCTTGCATCTCTCCGGAACTGCTTTCACCTGAGAGCATGGGTTTAAAGTTGAAGCCGATCAAGACTCGCATCTCATTAGAGGTATAGATAGGAGGAGGAACAGCAAGGGTCGCCCCTTTTGGCTTTTGTAATCTATATATGCAGTGAACAGTATTGCTAGTCGTTTTTTGGTCGAATAGAAGTGAAGTTGAGGAGGTACAGGATGGTTGTAGATACAAAAAAAATAGAAGAGGGAACTATAGAAGATAAGATATTTCAAAATAGACTGTGAAGTGGGAGATTGGAAATTTGTCAATTTTGTAATCATAGATTCCATGGGAGCTGAGTTCTCTGTAAATCTTTGAATAATAATCATCATGATGATAGAAATAACAAGAGCAATTCTTTGTCAAGGCGAGATGGTCAGGTCTCCGGTTCTGTGTCTTCTACTCTGGTCAAGTCTGGGCTGGGCTGGTTCTGGACTGGTGAACAGCCCTAGTCACAGCATGTTCAGCTTTGCGTGCTCAGGAGAAAACTTTCAGACGAATTTTGTATTTTCGTACTACAGGGAGATGAGGCCATTCAAAGACTGCTGTCTATTCAATGGTAGGACGTATCTGTTAGACCCTCATGTGAAAGACAAACTTGTCTTTTGTTTTGTAATTTGTAGAGAACAGTAAGAGAAGTAGCAATTTGTTGTACATCTGGAATCAAGTTTTTCATTTATCCAGGCTTCAACGCTTGTATCTCAATGAACCGAAATAAGTACAATAGTTGTGAAGAATCCAATCCATGGTATCAAATATCGCGTATTGGCCACAATGTAACGGTTTTTGAAGTTGCCGATGCACGATATCCTGTTACATAACAGTGTTTTCAGTCATTTGTCAAGTCTATGTATATTGTATGACTTACATTGGCAGTATAACAGTAAAAGTCATGGTAGGTCATGCACTCATGCTTTTGCTGTGAAACCAATACTTCAAACCAACCTTTACATGACTTGAAACCAGAAAACTAGCGATTTGAAAATGCCACTTAACAAATGTAAATAAGAAGTTTACAAGTTGTAAGTCGTACTAATGTGGAACTTGGACTGTCTTCTGAAAAGAACCCTGTGCAGGACTAGGGCATGTTTGGGACTTATAATCAGCCAAAAGTTCCTCAGAAATTCGATTGTGGTTTTCTTCGATGATAAGAGTGATTAAGCTAATCAGGATTCTCTGCAGTTCTTCGCCGTTGTTCCATTCATGTATCCCTGCTTTTATAACTGCATTTTTGCTAAATATTGCATCCCACAGTGGGAAATTCTTCCTTGGCATCACAAAGTCTCTAGCTGTAAGCTTTAGACTTGGGCAGATATCATTTTTCCCATCTCCAATGTAGATGAACCGCTTTTCTGACGACAAAGCTCTAATCCCTTCAATGATTAGCCCCTGTTACCAAGATTATATACTTCAGGGTTTGATAAAATGAAGCATCAAATGAAATTTGTTTACCAAAATGTCAGTGGAAACACAGACATTATAAACTGTAGTTGCAAAACACATGACCAGCTAAGTTGAAGATTAGTTGTAGAAGAGTAACTTTTAGGCATACCTTGCACATATTGGCAGGGCAAAGACTGCAACCATGAGAAGATAGTTTGAAATCATGGAACGGCAATATCTTGAGCCTACCATCTTTATCTAGGAAAGCTTTGTTTGTTTGATTTCAGAAAAACAGTGTAACACCCAATGATGGTTCAGAATTGTTTCAATGAAAAAGGTATTCGCATCGCTGACGATCCTCAAATCACACCTGAAACATCAAAGACATTAGCAGGTGGTTTTACAATTCTGACTTGCTAGATTACACGGACACGGACACGGACACCACGGTTGAAAAGCTTAATACGAGTATAGTCTTTCAGACACACGACACGACACATATATGGACTCTTGTTTTCTTGATGACTAGGCTCACATTTAAAGATTTTCCAAGATCTTTAGCATTTTATACTCAAGATTAACCTTCTTGGGAAATTTTTTCTAGAATTTTATTTTTTGAAACAACTCAAGTACAGTGAAAAACCTTACGGCAAAAATTAAAGAATTAAGCAAACACATACAACTATACAAGAAATGCATTTATATCATACCCTGAAGCATAAGCTGACTTGATGGCAGATACGATGTTAGGTGACAATGGAATCTTCTTCAAGCATTCAACAATTTCTTGTATTGTCGTCCCTTGTAGGTGAAGTTCCTCCATCATTTTATCCTGTTTACAATAATCAAGCAAAACAAAAGGTTAAATACAGCCAGTGAGAGTAACAAACAAATTAGTACTGAAAAGGAATTAATTGTATATATATTTCATCATCAGCGATAAGTCTCTTATGAGGCGGGCCTCAAGCCTGAAGGTGAGGCCACCTTTACAACCAAGCATAACGTCGTCATGACATTACTCTATATTTGCATGGCGCCTCACCTTGAGGCCGCCTAAGTTGTAACCTAAATAATCCTAAATTATTTTAATCAAGAACAAGGTTATAGTAACAAGAACGTTTATACAATATAAAATATAAACAGAAACAGGAAGGAGAAATTAAAGAACTGACCATAAGAGAGTTGTAAGGCATGGTAGGGAGAAGTGAATTAAAGCGAAGCCTTAAGCCAAGATTGTCAACCAACCAATCATCAGTATCACATTCTTCTACTATCGTCTTATTAAAATCAAATACCACTACTATGTTTTCTCCCATTCCTTCTTCTAAGCAAGAGAGAGGAGAGAGAAAAATGCTAGTAATCGAATTACTTGCACTGAAATTGACCTCAAACCCAAATTGACAAAGGTATATATAGAGGGCAAAAATTGGAGACAGCCAATTACGTGATCACAGTGTGCTTTTTGCACCTGTTTCCCTTTAGTCCTTTGGCTTGCCTTGTCACGTGACACTTGTAATGCATTTATATCTTCTTTTTTTTTCTTTTTCTTTATTTCTTTTTTTTGATTGAGGAGAACAGCTAATTGAGCTAAGATATTGTATAATGCATGTAATGTAAATGTATGTACTTTGGGCGGCCTAAAATATTGGATCCTATAGAATATCCCTTGCGTAGTTTCTGTTAACTAAAGGTCATCAAATCTACTCCATTTTGAGATGTGATTACAATCCTTGAGGGTATGGATTCTTGACATCAATTAATATCCTGGGAGTTATGAGTTATCTCTTGTTGAACAAATTTATTATTATTATTTTTTAAATAATTTTTGGGTCGCACTCAACGTAAAGACCAAGAATTGAGACTTTTGCCTCTCTTCTTTGTTTCTCCTTCTTCTTTTAGAACCCTAACATTTAATTGGGCCTATTTTCAAATCGGGAGGGTCGATTTAGGCCTGTGGTTGATTTTTTTATCGCGTTTAATCTTGACTTCTAGCTTTTTTTTCGTTCTGAGTAGAATAAATTCTCTCCTATTGTGGAGTGTTTAGGGATCTTCTTATCTTCCTTTCTATAGGATTCTCTTTTTCACCTCTTGTGCGATTGATTACTAGTAAAAGCAGTATGAAATTGGGGATCAGATATACACACGATCGATGGAATCATAGAGATTTGTGGGCAAGCAATTGCGTTACTTGTGGTGAACATCTCCACTTCCGTGAAAGATGAAAATACATCAAATAAAGCACATGGTTACTATGCATCTTGGGAGTAAAAAAAAAAAAAATCTGACTTGCAGATGGGATCGTGTCGTTTGGAATTCGACATCTCGATTTCACTTTTTATTTATTTATTTTTATTAAAATTATAATTTTTTATAAAATATTTAAGGGGACATACATCAAAAATAAATGGAACCCATTTTTCGTGTACAACTATCAAACTATCCCAAACTTTTACCTAATTAGCCAATTAAGTACTAGTATCCCTTTTATACCCTAAAATTTTAGGGTTAAGTACAACTTAAATGGTTTGATGGTATTACGATTACTCATACAAGTTACCACTAACACCAAGATGCATCTCTTTGCTTGTGCTGATTTGTGGGGGTCAGTTCTCAGCCATGAAAACAGTTCTTGATAGCACCCGTCGTCAAGTACGACCAAGGTGTTACAATCCCACAAGAAAAAGACAACCAACGATGTCTTGACTAATAGGAGTAACAATAGTGAAGATTAAGGTGTTGGATAAATTATGCCTACGATATAAAAATAAACAACCAATAAACGGGTTCATGAGATAAACTAGGTGATGGTGTAAAACTTAAGTGATACTCACTCATATTTATTTTCTTTCTTAATAATTTATTGTAAAAGGTTCACCCAAAGGATACCTCATAGTCTCATACCCTAAATTTAATTTGGGATAATGTAAGGTACGAGGAGAAATGAGAGAGAGAGAGAGAGGAAAAATAAAAAAAAGACATGAGAAGAGGAAGAACATTCCTACAAGTAACCATGATCCATCCTCTTAGATAGTGGCAATAATTCCACCCTTTTTGGCAAACAAAGTCTATTTAAAGAGTCCAGCTCCTCTCCATTTAGCTCATAAATGGACATCTCCAGTTCATGTTATAAGAAACAAGCACGTGGCAGTATTAAAAATGAAAGACTGAGATTACTTGTCCGTTTTATATTTTAACTTCTTCCTCACCTCCCTATTTTCAAATCAAATAAAACTCCACTTGATAAGAATACAGTACTCCTTTTTCTTCTCTCAAAACTTTCATCCTAATAATTGCCCAACTCCCTGACTCTCACTGTCTCTCCCTGTATCTCAGCCACAAAGAAAAAAAACATAGTAACAGCAAAACTCTCATCTCTCTGATTTTCTCTCTCCTAGTGAATCTTCATTTTTACATCTTCAATGGCGGAAAACGATAAAATGAAGCTCTAAAGCACCATGGGTAGTCGTTGATGAAGAAAATCATGAAGATGGTCATCTCTTTCTCTATTGAAGTCCGGTGCTTCTGTAGATCCAAAAACAAACATTGGTCAAAAACAATTTGGGTTTCTAATGTTCCATCTAGCGTTAATCAGGTAAAGATAAACTTCTTTTTACCCTTTTCTTTATGGAATCATTGTTCATGATTTTAGATTAATTTGTCGGGCTATAGTCAATTAAGCTTGTTGGGTCATATTATTTAGGGTTAATTTTCATGGTTAATGATCCAATTGAGTGTAACTTTTTGATAATTGTATATTGGCATGTTAGATCTCATTATTACAATGGAAGGCTTCGTGTGATTATTCTCATCATAGATCTAATTGGGGGTCAATTGTTGAATTTTCTAGACAATTACTTGGGGCTTTTTTATTTCAATTGGTTGATTTGTGAGTGCTGTACTTTATGCATAAGAGATTTGAAGGTGATATGAATTGCTTGTCTGGTTCTTGGTTAATAGCTTCATGTACATCAAATGAAATTGGGATTTTTTTTTCTTAAATTAAATTGGAATTTTTGCCTTCTTGTGCCTGATTTTGTATGGCTAACTTGAAGTTGATTTCTCAAATTAGCCCATAGGACCAAGCACTGTGTAAAAGGAACAGGTTATATGTGAATTGTAAAATGAAATAAAATCAATTCAAAGTGATATAGAAAAAAAAATTGAACACTCATTGAACTGATGTTTGTATATGCTCAATGTACACGAATTTGTAACTTACTTGACGACTTTAAACAATTAGATGATCCAAAGATTGGGAGACTGAATTGAAGTTGAGTGGTTCCTACATTATATTAGAGAAATCAAATAAGTAACTTGTGTAAAGTAGAAGGTGAAAATGATATTTTATACACTAGAATAAATTGTTCTTACTGTTAACAATTGTGTAAAAGTGTGACCAGTAGTAGTATGAAGTATACTGTCACCTGGTAGGGAATGATTCATTGTGGCTTCCTACACAGTTAACAACATACATAACATGTATTTGAAGCATGAGATAGCAATAATAGTAAGAATATTTTGGAAATTAGGAAAACAAAATTTTAAAGTTAATTACCAAATTTTTCAGAGGCTTTCTCTTTTTTAGTGACGAGTTTTTCTTTATCTTTCTATCCAATTTCTCAACCCAAGACTTCGGCCGATCTTTACCCTTGTAGGAGTGATCTTTCTTTTTTATCCCTTTTGCACCTCCAAAATTGGGTACATTCCCATTATTCTCAGTGTCATCATCTTTTGCAATTGATATAGAAACATGACAATTGTTGCTTGATTCTCCTTCCCCGCTGGACCTTGTGGCTAGCATTTTCTCCACGATTTTGCTGGACTCCTCATAAACTTTGGACATAAATGTGTAAGTCTCATGAGATTCAGATGCTCGATTTGTCAATTTGACCATTCGAGGACACAATTCTTCGTATCGCTTTGTGAAATGGGCTTTCTTATCTAGTTCAATATGTTGTCCATTCCAATCTCGATTCGTTCCAACTCTTGCATTTCTTGTCCATCGCTTTAGAATGTATTGTTCTGGAATTAGCTTGATATTCATAGCATCCAGAACTTTTAAAGCATGACTACACAATATACCTGTGTTTCAAATTTTCGGCAATCGCAAGCAACTGTTTGATCTACATGATTACCAGTTACCATTCGCTCTTTACTCATATCTACATTTGCAACAATATACAACCCCTTTTTTCTTTCCTTAAAGTAAGCACCTTGATACTCCTCATAATCCTCTTGGAATTCTTCAAAAATTGTAGGAGTATAAATATTTCCGGCTTGTACAAGCATTGGTGCCTTCTTCATCTTCAGTCTAGGCAACTTATGTCTTGACTCGTATTCAGCATCTGACTCGTTGTTGCGTTTTCCATTGACAACCCTCTCAAAATGTGTGAAAAATTACACTAAGCTTAAATCTGACTTCAAATGATTTTTCAGATCAGCATTAAAACTCTCACTTAATTGAGTGGATCTCATGCCCGCTGTGTATGTTTTTCTGACATAAGCCCATGCCCAATTCTCCCTGTATTTAAAAATCATATGCAGCCATGAATCATTGGAAATATTATGCTCAGTAAGTATGGCTTTTCATGCAGCCAGAAATTCTCCTTCTTCTTCATGTAAATCAATGCATGCTTCAAATTGCGAGGCAAATTCAGAACCGTTTTGATACAAATGGTTTACATGTTTTAACGCATTCTGTCTTATATGCCACGTACACAATCCATGGTATGTTTCCTCCATAGGCATAACCAAGGAAATAGCCTTTGCCATTGCACCATCTTGATCTGTCAAAATAGTTTGAGGCTTTTTTCCACCCATTGCTCTCAAAAAAGTTTGAAATAACCATTGAAAAGAAGTTGTTTCATCATATAGGAGAGCTGCTCCAAAAATCACTGTTTGCCTGTGATTATTGAGTCCAACAAATACTCCGAATGGTCGATAATCCTTGTTTGTTCTGTATGTGGTGTCAAAAGTGATGACATCAGCAAAGTATGCATAATCGTTTATCATTTGCGCATCTGCCCAGAATATATTGGTTATTTGCTCTTCCACATCCATTTGTAAGTCATAAAAAAATGATGGATTCTCACTTGTTTGTCGTTTGAAATACGTCAACAAAGCACCTACCTCACCATACTTCAATGATTGCATCTTTCTTGTTCGGAGATAATTTTTCTGGTCTTGTCGTGTATAACCAAGGTTCTCCCTTCCACCCACTAGCCTGGATGAATATTCATGAAAATCTTTTGGAGTTAATCCTGATTCATCAGCTATCTCGATATGTGCTGCTTGTGGTTCACATATTTTTCGATGAGAGCGAATCATATGAACATAGTCTGGTGGTTGAAGAGGGTGATTGTGTTCAGCTACAAAGTCAATAACCTTGTACTTTCCACTTTTCCGGTCAAGTGAAATAACCATTCGTGCTTGACATCCGGTTCTTGTTTCGGCTCTAAACTCCCTTGTCAAATCGTCTCGCTTATCAACACCACATTTTCCTTCTTTGTAGCATGGAAATCTCCTTGAAGTCAAGACCCCATTTATTCTGCTTTTGTTGCAATATTCTCGACGAATACCGAAACCGACTTTTTTGCTCTATTCATTGTAAAACTCATAGGCATCTACCTCAGACCCAAACTCCATTTGCAATTTTGGCGTGATATCAGTAGTACTATGCTGCCCAATATGTTCATGAATATTGTTGACCCATTTCTCTATAAATGCATTCATACCTTCTGTTGAAAAATACACCTGTTAGTAAAATCCTTTTTCATTGATAAGGATATGTTTTATCCAGTTTATGTGTTCTCGTTACATATTTATTAGTATCAACGTAAGTAAAGTTTTTTTTTTTTTTTTTTTTTTTTGTTTTTTTTTTTTTGGTATTCAAAGATGATGTACCAGTTTTGTTTTTGATGTGACCTATACAGATAATGTGATCCATTATGGGTATCATTCAAGATCCAGCAAGTACAAAAAATGATCAAGCAAACAAGAAGAGATTGATTATGAGCTACATGGCTAGGCACTCTATCGAAAAGTCACAACAACCACTTGAATTAGTGGATGTAAATAAGGCGATTAATATTGTAAATGGTTGATTATGTAATTTTTTTTAGGATGGAAACTCAAAATATAATTATTTTTTTCCCTGCAAGATACTTAGATTGAAGCATTTCCAACATTTCATCAATTTGCTTTTTAGTTGCTTAATTACATATGGGAAAGAGGAAAATGAGTACCTGGTGTACTTAAGGGTTGATTTCCATCTTGTTCCATGGAGATGAGAAGACTAATTGTTCCAGATTATGAGAGAGAATGGGCAATTGAGTAATGAAGTTAAAGAAAGTGGCAAAAGTCAATATTTTTGAAAGAGAAATAATTTGATAGATTAATTACATATGAGAAGATGGAGAGAGACAGAGGAGCAATTAAGAAGTTCAGAAGAAAGATGAGCTTTGAAAATAAAGAGGAGGGAGAATGGGCTGTGTTGCCGCCTAAAACCAAAATAACTAAAATGGCGCCATCGTAAAATAAATGGTGGGGACCAGGATTAATACACAGCAAACAAATGAAAGGATCTCAGCCTTTCATTTTAAATACTGCCACGTGTTTTTTTTTATAACGTGAACTAAGATGTCCAGTTATGAGCTAAATGGAGAGGAGCTGGACTCCTATCTAAAGGCCTTGTTATGGTATTTGGTATTATTTGTAATGTGCTTGATGAGTCATAACTCACAAGGCTCACATCACAAAATGGTTGCTCTGGCCTAATCCAGTAGTTAGCCACCATATCATATACATGTCTTGCAACTTTAGCTTTCTTATTTCTTTCTGTCATGCTCAAGCACGGAACTCAGTACATAACCATGCAATTTGTCATTGAAATGCATGAAATGCCATTTTAGATGACATGTATAGATGGCCACTCAATTTGTTGTCGTTAGTTAATTAGCTAGCAAACTTATGGTTTTCCTTCCAATGGATATAATGGTTACATGGTTAAGAGTTCATTGCATGTAGATGTATATTATACCCTCGGGTTTTAATCCGTTCAATTTCTGTACCCCCATTGCCACATTTCTGGATCGGCCACTGGTTTTGCTTCATAGCCAGGCCCGGCTTTTGGGATGTGCAAGTGGGGCGATTGCACAGGGCCCCCACTTGCACAGGGCCTCACTTGAAATATTTTTTTTTGGTGAGTGAAAATATTAATGTGTGAACTACAAAAACTAAAGTATGTGCTTGATGTACGAATATCAGAATAAAAGGTACTGGAAATACCCCTATTTAGTACTATTCACTATCATTTTACTGCCTCATCAAACTTACTATCTCGAGATTATCTTTCAACCCTCACATATTTCTGTGGCTCTTCGTATTTTGTTCTGCGGTTCTTCCCATTACAAAGGACAGAGATTCATAAACCCCTATTATTCCACCATTAACGGTACTACAATTCTACAACAAATTTCTACTTCCTATCAAAAAAAAAAATTCTATAGATTTATTGCCAATTTCTAGATTTTCTTTTATTGTTTTTGTTTTGTTGCCCATTTGTTTTTGCAGTAATGCCACAAAAGAGGAAGTCTTATGTTCAACTCCATATAAAAATAATAAAGGAAAAAAAAAATTTTAAACCGAATAGGTTTATCGATCACTATAAAAAGTTAGAGTAGGGCCTCACTTTTAGTTTTAGCACAGGGCCTCTTAAATCTCAGAGACGGCCCTGTTCATAGCTATAGTTACAAACTTGCAATGAATACATTGTTGATACTTGATACTTGATACTTGCTACTTCCTTTTTGGCTAATCAATAAGAACGTACTCATGGTAACTGTAGCTATCAAGCAAAACCCATATATATATATATATATATATATATATATATATATATATAGGCAACTTCAAACTGAACACCCAACCATCCAAAATGACCAGAACAGATTACCATGGGAGCCGGCAAAACAGTAGTACCAATTAAGATGAGACCTCATCATATAAGCAATTTATGTACAGTTGCAATAATTTCCTAGGAAACAGCTAACCATATTTACTTACTTATATATCAAAATAATAATATATTCCCTACCAAAGTGAGTACTGACTTCCAGTAGCTATCTGCCCTGAAATTACACCTACATATACATTAGTTGGGCATGGAATTCAGGTGTTGAATCTTTGATCATAGTCATAGATAACTAACTGGCTTCTATGACGATTGTTCTTGTTGTTGTCGTTGTTGTTGTTGGTTACCTCATCGTTTTGGCGGCCCCCTTTTCTCCGATGCAGCTCTGCACACATTTCCTCAACCAGAGGTTTCCAGAGGCGAACTCGGGCATTTATAAACCAATTTGAAACCTGTCATGTTCACATAAAGCAAGAAATGTCATGAAAACACTAACATTAATGGTATTGTGAGTTGTTCGAAAAATTAATTAGCATGAGATGAAAATAGGATTAGCAGAAAAGTGCGAGAGACAAATATTTAAGGGGTGCTTAGAACAAGAGTCTCCTACAGCGAAGATATCTACAAGACTACAAGAGATTTGTCCCACATTGAAGAAGAGAATGGGAAGGAGAGAAAAATGAAAAAGAAGCAAAATCCATGTATATATTGGTTTTAGAGGAAAGTTCACTTAGGCCTATGCTATCAGTCAATTCAGTTGTCTGTTAGTTGTTCCTAAGAAACTTCACCTGAAGCTTCTTAGAACTCTAGAAGACCACAATACCACTCACAACTCACAAAACGTATACATCCTATAGATGTGCGAGGACCTTAGCAAGTTAGCAGAGACCATGTATCAAAATGCATCAGGTGATAATCTAACTAGTCAGATTATGAAGCTTATTTCGTACCTGGCTCCTTGTCAGGCCACTTTTAATTGCAAGCAAATGCTTCTCTGCATCTTTAGGGTACCTGAGATCATTAAAATGAATTACAAAATCAGGTTCGTCAATCCTGATTTTTCTACTCTTTAAGGATAGCAATCTCCCCTTCTCCTACTCAAAAAGGCAGCAGTCTATGTTCAGTAAGCATGATATGCTGTATCCTGACAAAAAAAAAGAGGTAGATGTAGATGCTCAACCAAGGCATACAGAACTTACCAGTTTAACCTCTTTTTTATTCTTTATTTCAAAACAACTTACAAGTTTAAATAACAGCTCTCTTTAATTGACACATGGATAGCGACATTAGGAGTTAAAATGTCACCACAAATCGAACTTAAGGGATTGGTTCGGACATAGCACCATCAAAATTTAAGCAAGGATGATAATGAAGTTAAGTTGAAACATAGTCCGTTTTCAGGTTCAGCAAGCTATTGGGATTACAAGGAAGGTGTGGAGACGACAATACAAATTATACTAATTTGACAACTAGGAACCTAACATTAACTGATCTTTCTTCAGACGCCTTATTTTGTGGATTTCAGTTTGGGCCAATAGGAACCTGTAAGAAACTTTGTTCTGGACTTTGATTAGCCTTTTTCACAGCAAGGAACTAATATTCAGTCTTCAATAGTGAATTAGTGACTACAGAAGGATAACCAGGAATTTTGTCACAGTATTCTACTCCCATAATAACAGCTTTCAGGTGCATAGTTTCAATTATAATTTTCAATGTATACCTCTCAGGCTCTCATCTCATATAACCACTAAAATAGCTTAGAATTCACGACAGGGTAAAAAAAAAAAAATCTAACTTACCCTTGTGCCCCTCATTTCTTAATTTGTATGTTGAGGTGTTCCAAATTTAAGTAACTACATTGTATCTATAGTGATACTAATTTTGCTGTCAATTACTGCAATGCCATTGAAACCTGATTGAGCCAATCACTAATTTATAGAGTACCTTTCTTAGGCAATCCTGGCCTAACTGTAGAGTACTAGACTGCTAGGAATAGGAGAGAACTACGCCCCCCCCCCCTCCAAGAAAAAAAAAAGAAAGAGAAAACGAAACGAAACAGCACATACTTTCAGTCCTTTGAAACCATACGATCAAAAATTTTGAAATCTATGTGTTACAAGCAACAATGATAATAACCGGGAGAGGTTTCATATCATGTTTGCATATGAACAAATCAATTTAGCTCTATATTGAGGTCTCTTTTACAGCCCGAAAAGATGTAATTATCCAAAACTGAACACAGGCCCCGGGGGGGGGGGGGGGGAGTAGAGGGAAAGAAGATAATCTCAATCCAAGCAAATAGAGGAGGAAAGGGAACTCACGGGTGAAGAAAGTTGTCAAACATCCACGCTCGCAAAACTGAAACAGATCTCTCGGGCAGGCCTCTCTGTGGTCTCCACAGTTGTTGATCCTTTCTCTTCAATTGCTGGAGTGCCCACTGCTTTTGAATGAAAGATTTCTCAAAAGATCGCCCATTGTCTCTCGTACTTCCTATATCCATTCCCATTGCAAGGATCTCATTGCTGATCCTCTCTCTCAGGTTTTTGTAGAAGATTGAGACTGTTCGAAGAGCAAAACAAGCATGTACTTGAGGGTCCAGCTCAGTTGCAGCATGGAATGCAGATACTACAGTATGTATTTCATCTAAGCAATGGTTGTAGCAATCATCGACCTGCAAGGTGCAAGTATAAGTAGTCGTAATGCCTTTAGTGCTCGAAATTTATGCATGAGGAGTTGAGGACTCCGGAGATCCTAACTCAGCAAGAATGCATTGAATTTCGTGTGTAAGTGACGTGGGGGAAGGGAAGACGAAACATGATGGAGTAACAAAACACGGGGAAACTTTAAGATGTTCTCTGATGGTTAAACACCTTCTCAACACAAGAGTCTAAACCTATGGAATCAAGGAAGGGTCATAATTCCCGTATGCAGATTGGAATGTTCCCAAATGAGTGTAATTTAGTCTAGCATTTCCAATGAAAAAGAAGTAAAAGAAAACAAAAGGGAAATAATAAATTCAAAAGGATTCAACAGGTCCCATATGGTTTGTATTTTCTTTTCCTTTTCCCTTGTTTTTAAAGTTTTCTAAGACAGAGATGTGAGCAAATGTTATCGACCAAGGAGTATGCTGATGAGTAACTCTAAAAGGAGTAGGTTATAAACATAAAATCACTACCTTGTATGTGGCACACATTGATTTTCTAATGTGAAACGTAATGTTTTGTAGTGTTACGACAGAATTAGAGAGGGAGAGCAAGTAGTTGCACTGGTGGAAGGTAGCAGCTAGGCCTATATCATGCAAGCAAGCTAAGACCACAAGACGAGAACAGTTATGTTTGCTTAAATGGATAGTCTAAATTCTAAAAATAATTCTAGGTGAAGATCTGATTAGTTTCACTATATCATAAATCAAGTGAAGGCTCTAGGATGATAAGTGAATACACAAATGGAACGTACCACTTGAAGTAGAGATAACAACTGTGACCTTTTGGACTCAACTTCTCGTCTTCGATATGAACTTTCCACAATATCTAATGACCCATCATCATCACAAAACGCATTGGAATTCTTGTATGAAAACCTTGGGTCATTGAAGTTATTTGAGAACATATGGTTCGAACTAGAGCTCACCAAACCAGTGGAAAAGCTGGTCTGGGAATAGCTAGTGAATTCTGAAAGAATTTGCTGGATTACACCAAGATATCTTGACCCAGATACTATTTGTGAAAATTGAGGAGACCTACTATTTGAAGCAAAACCAAGTGAGAGCTCCTTGTTGCCATGAGCAGTACATTTTGAACCTATCCTGGTTCGAGATTGTGAGTTGGGCATGACACTGGTACAACTCATGTTAGAATAGCGATCCTGAATACTTGCTGAACCAGGAAGAGAAGGCCTGCTAGTTGCAAGACTTAAAGAGAGCTCATTATGAGAAATAGATGTTCCACAAGGATGACTTGAGCACACATTTGTCGAGTTTGGCAGTATCCACTGATTTGCATTTTGATTCTCACTGAATTGTAATGGTTCCATTTCAGATGTTGATGTTCTCCAGCTCAACTGTGGCTGCATCAGAAATCTGCTCTGATCCCATTTACCATTTACATCACCAGCTAAGCCATCATAACCAGAGTTTATGGTGTTCGGAACTGAATTACTAGGGACATAAGGGAAGCCGCTTGAGCACATCTCTCTTAGAGACTCCGATGGATGCATTTGTTGCAACGGGACTACTGCATTGTTCATATCATTGAGACCATATCTACTGGCTAATGTACCCAATGTACCAGGAGCAAGAGAACTACCTGCCAAACAAAGCTCATGAAGATTCAAGCTACCTCTACTGAGCAATCCATCATAGCTAACAGTTCTATCAGCGTGAAGATCTTTGAAGGGCTCCCCTTGGAAAGATGAAGGCATTGGAAACCCACTAATGCTCTCACTTTGGGTGTTAAATTGAAATAAAGTGGACCGCAGAAGGGACTCTGACAACCCTTGAGGGGAAATTTCACCATTGACCATAGACATTCTATTAGAAAGATCTGATTGCATGTACAGTTCACTCTCCATGATCTCCTTGCAACAAATCTTTCAGATCATTCACACAACGCACAAATCATAATATTCCATATCACCAAGCAAGGTTCGACATTTCAACCACATTTTGTGAATGACTGGCACTAAAATCAGCCATCCTATTCGTGTAGAATCATCAATATATAATCTTCAGAAATGTAGACCTGGGAATCACAATAAATTAGCTTCACCATTTGCACATAATGAAAACTCCGAAAACCAAAACAGAAAAAGAAATGCACAAGAAAATGTTAAAAAGAATCTCCCTAGCAATTTTTTCGAATTCTAGTCTCTAAACTGAGAGCCCAAGGGTGAAACCCATTAAACATTAGCAAATGGGTAGTCACCAGAAGCTCCTCCTCTTCCTCACCTAAAAGTTAAAGAAACGAAAACACACCTTACTAGGGATTCTAAGGCCTCCTAGTTCTTTGTCTTTTAGAAATCGTCTAGGCTCTGTGAAGGCCGGCAATGCAACATGAAATAAATTTTCTCTACATATCTTAATCATCTAGTTGACTTAATTGCAAAGGTGAAACTCAAGGATATATACAATTAGCAAAATTGTCACATTTTTCTCGTAATCATGCCAGCAATACATAAGAAACCACGATACAAGAACGTGGAAAACATTTTATCAGCAATTGCACCTCAAGACACAAGGAAATAAAGTATTGACGGAAAACAACTTATTTTCGAGTTTTCACTGATCAGAGGGAATGTAGCATACATAGATAGCGACCTCCCAGTCGCAACCTATGGCGGAATTCATACTAGCTTGTTTTTGTTGGTGGCAACACTGTTTGAGCATGCTAAGTGATGGGTTATCATTTTGCATGGTGTTTTGCTGACACCTAAACACTTTTAGGATAAAGGGGCAGTTGACCAGACCAATAGTTCTTTTAGCATCCTAAGAGCGTGGCATCATCCAAAGCTCTTCCCTTTCCGGCAATGGGCCAAAAATGAACAGAGGAATAAAGTTCCCTTTCAAATACCTTCTTTTACTTGGAGCTGGCCCCCTTACACACACATTCACAAAACAAAACAAAAAAGACTTGCAAAATTGATAAAATCATAAAGCTTCAGCAAAAAGATATTAAACGTAGGTTTCTTAATCTATGCCTCCTAACTTCCCGAATTCTCCTCTCTTTTGAAGAACATTACTTTCGTAAATTGAAATATATTTGTAATTGTTGGCGAATTGATGGAAAACAAATAATGCAGTAGTCAATGACAACAAGACTTCCAAACTCTATATTGCCTTTTGAGATTCTTTTGGTCGAAACTATCCAGGCATAAAAGCAAGATAATTCCACCACATCCACAAAACCAAGCATTTAAGAAGCTAAATTGGTTACAATGGAACATAAAACCGCACTTTCGAACACCAAATTCACCGAATATTGCACAACAATGCAGAAAAGAAAGAGAATGTGGTCGTTTCTATTCCATTCTTAGGGGGGCACCAATTAACCCATCAACAACAATTACAGGTTTACTACCACTTAGGCGAGCTTCTGTACAGTCAAATATACGACGCCTTACGCCCAAATACAGCATCCAAGCAGCCAATTAACTAGTGAAAAGTACTCAAGTGGGCTCATCCTTATAGTTTAATGACATTAACTGAGCATTACTGAGTACACCATAGTCCTTAAGTTCTAAATTCTAAAACCAGCAACTTGAACTCTGAATGGTAGCCCAAGTATGTCAAAGTAGATGTGTCAAGAAAATGCAGCAGTTAAATGAGAGGCTAGCTACCCAAATGCCACCAAAAAAAAAGCGAACAGAACAAAGAAAAACATATCTCAACATATCTGAAACAGAAGACCTCCATAACACCCTAGGTTCAACACTAGCAAACTATAATAGGCAAGTTCTTAACATCATGAGAAGTAACTTAAGCACAAACTGTTTGAGTGTTTACTAGAAAAAGTAGCAGCAAATCATTGGATATTGAAAGTAGAGACATCATATAAAAAGAACTAACCTTTCTTTCCTTTCTCCAGCAATAAAAAAAAAAAAAAAAAAAAAAACAATCCTTTGATACTCCTCCACACACAAGTTACCAAAACTTGAGAGGATAATTAGGTAACAAGAATATTCAACCTCAAGACTTGATTGATTTCCAGCAATCAGAACCCCAGAAATATGTAATAGTCTTTGAAAGAGAGGAAGGAAGTGAATGAGATAGTTGCTTTTTTATACTGATAATAACAATAGGCAAACCCCCCAAATGTGTTTCCTCAGGAAAACCCAAAACAAGAAATCACTGGTTTCCTCTTTTCTCCCAAACAGTGTATAATAATAGTCCAAAGGAAAGTGCCATGTGAGAAACAGTTTCCCCTTTGACAAAAAATAAGGACCAAAGGTAAAAGGCTATTGAGGATTATCCCCAAACCCAATTGCCTAACCTTCTCAAACCCACAAGGCCACAAACAAGTTGATCTTTTAAAAGAAAATATCAGTACACAATAATTTATAGAAGAAATAATGGCTTGCAAATTTGCTAGCTTGAACAGTGAAAATGAACAGAAAAATGGGATTTTCTTTTTCTTTATTTCCTTTTTCCTGCTTAGCCTTTCAAGAAACCAACAAGTCCACAACCCAACAAAGTGAACAGCCAGAATCCAAAATACCCATAAAAATTCTCTATACTAGCAAGCAAAACATAAAAACAGACAAATGTATGTCCAAAATAAAGGAAATCCATATCAGAGAAACCAATTAAAGGAGGGAAAAGAGTGTCAAAAAGCCAATAAAAGCAAGGGATTCTGTAAGGGAAGCAGCAGGCGATGGACCCATGAATGAAGATAGAGAGAAGAAGAGGAACCACACATACATTTACACATAACATAATAAAAACAAGAGAAAGTAGAGAGAGAAACTAGAGAGAGGAGAGAAAAACATTACTTGGTGCAGTGCCACTCATTTCAGTTGCAGGCTATGGAGGGTCCCATCTTCTCTCTTTCATCGATCCATCTTTTATCCTCATCACCTCTAATTACCTGACTCACTGCAATCATCACGATCAAAAATTACAGCTGGATTCTCTCTCTACCCCTCTCTCTATATTGCTCTCTGTTCAAACTCCTGTTCATGGCAGAAGGGTTATTTATCAGATATTTTCTCTCATAAAGCAGTTTACTTTTAATAGTTTTATAGCCTATTTTAGGGACAGTTTCTTTGCTCATTGTGATAGAGATAGGTGAGGAAAGGAAGTAATGTTTAGATTATGCTTTCAGTTTAGGATCTAGGATGCTGTATGAGGGTTTTAGGCCCTGGGTTTTAGGGGGATGACATGTTTGAGTCTTCATGTAGTCATGTACATGTAAAGATGGCTTTGTGCCGTGAGCTCGGGCCATGCTTGTGCCGTGTGCTCGGGTGTGTCTTCGTGCTTTGTCACAATATTGTGTCGTGCTGTGTTTATAGTTATCGTGCTTCGTGTCGTGTCGTGCCTGCTCTTCCAAACGGTAGGCCCAGCTCGTATCCGTGCTCATGCTTGCGTCATGTCGTGCGTGCCGTGCCCATGCTTTTTCAAATAATATTAAAATTTTCGTCGTGTCGTATCCCACTGTACCTGACCGTGCCCCACGTGCTTTCTTTTCAAAATTCAAGTCCGGTCATTCGTGCCGTGCTTCCTCCGTGCCTATGTCGTGCCGAGTGAAAAGCTCAGTCGTGTCGTGTCTCGTACTAACCGTGCCCAGTATCATCTCTATGTACATGTACTCACAAAGTTCAGTACCCTGTTTCTTTCATTTCCTTTTTAGCTTTGTTTTTAAAATTTTGGCGGATCTACAATGTGTTTAGGTCTTCAGTTCGTTTCCTTACTTGATTAGTAGTCCTGTTTAAATTATCTTTAAAAAAAGCACGTTTCAAATAGATACGTATTTTTTCTCTCCCACGTAACTAGATTTAAATGTAGCATGAAAAAGAAGGAACAAAATTCCCTGAATAGAACAAAACAGAAAGGAATTAAACAAAATTTTGCAGAATGATACATAACAAAACATAATGAAGAAGGAATCGAACATAGGACTAAAGTATAACCTTTTGCTCCCGAGATATTACATTGTTTTTTCATAAATATCCCTTTTTTCTCCATTGAATATGAACTTTTGTGCTTATAATTTATACACCGACTTTAATTATTGAAAATGTGACATATCTAAGTCTTTAAATAATGGAACTACCATGTTACAAGTAAAGTGATATGATTTTAAGAGATACTAGGAGTATCGTTCCCAATCTATAAGTTCAGGGTTCGATTTCTAGCAAAGCTTTTGTGCCTCCTCCAAAACCAAACAAACAAAAAAATGTAATTAGATAATAAATAAGAATTAACAAAAATTAAAATAAAGGGCTAATAAGTTGATTTCGTGTGTTCTTCTGAGCTTACCTAGTAAATTCAGTTTTGGTCCGTAGTATAGATGGAAAGTGGGTACCCAATTCCGCCAATTTGTTACTAGTTTTCCGGAGTCGGGCGAACCACAATTCCAATGTCCAATTTTTATTGCCTAAAATCGGGGTCCATTTAGTGATGTAGCTAGGTGAACCTCCCCTCTCTCTCTCCTCCATTTATGCCTAGGTAAACCCCAAGGTCTAGACAATAATTTGGCCCAATATCGGATTCCAGTTGCAAAATTAGATATTGTATTGGGATGAAAAAGAACTAATAAGATGATGAATTGATGGAGGGGGGGCTGGGAGTTGATGCAAGCAAAGGCTGAAAAGTGACATATGGTCAGGAAATCTTTGGCGAATTAATTAAGTATACATTTGCAATGAAGTTGGGTTTCCTGGCCTTTGTACGGCTGAAGTGGAGGGATTAACTTTCAGACTTCGAGGGGAGAGAGAGAGAGAGAGAGAGCGAGTGACACACAAACAAAATGGGTTTTATCCACTGGGGCTATACAGGGGGGATCAAAATTACATATGCAACGCATCAAACTTTCAGCCACTTTCAGGCCTGTATATGCTTCAATGTCAGCTACCAAATAAGCTAAATCGTGAAGTTCAGGACTTAGCTGTTCTGGTGCAAAGGGTCGATCTGTTAACAAGCTGTTCTGGTGCAAAGGGTCGATCTGTTAACAATAATTAAGTCTAGGTAGCATCTGAAAATGTGCAAAGTTATGATGAACTTTAATATTGATTTGCTAAACACCAGTAGAAATAGAATCACAAAATATAGCAACAGTTTTCTATAATACCCAATTTCCATTTTATTTTGATCTTCCCTTTTTGTTGAGGAAGGCTAGACACTAAAGTCACTAAAGACTCCGTTCACTTCAACTGACTGGCGGAACAGTGAGGAATGAAACGGAACAGAACGAAACAAAACGTAATGTAACATAAAGACGACGAAAAGAACAAGACCTAGTAATCCAAATTTTGTTTGGTTGTACAACAAGATTTCCATAGGAGTATCATTTTGTTGCAAAAAAAATCCCACTTGCCCACTTTAATGCTATGAGTTAAATGAAAATGATGTCAACTTTTCATTTACATTGTGGCTGATGTGTAAGATCTGTTGAGAGGGTGAGTTAAATCTAGATTTAAGCGCGATTTAAAAGAAGGAAGAACAACTAGGTAGGATTAATTTATCCCAAAATTTTGAATTGATTCAATCTCCTCCATGTTGAACCCCTTCTCCCAAATTGAATCTTTCTTCCTCAATCCTACTAATTCCCCAACATGGTTAAGTTATTAATCAATCACACCACAATTAAGAAATAATCACTTAATACATGAACTTAAAAAACAGGATTTTGAAACCCATGTTTTGAGGTGTTTTCTTTTCTGGTTTTGTTAGGTACAATCACACTTCTTCCATATATTAGATTGATTATTTTCCATTTACCCCTTCAATGTTTAAATTCATTATAGTTCAATTTAGTTCAGTTTAGTTGAAAAACATATTTTTTTCATATATTACCATTTAGTAAAGTTTAATTTAGTGCAAGAGAGCACATACTTACTATCAATTCGGTGAAATAGAACAAACCTGTAGTGTCTTACAGTATGATGTATGCTCTTATAATGTGAAGAAGAAAATTGATTTTGAGACACAAACTACATCTGTTCACGGGTGAGCAGCAGGTTAGTCATGAACATTTATGGGAGATGAGATGGTAGTGTCCCACTCTTACGACTTAATGGTAAAGGGTTCGAATTCTTGTATAGGGTAAATTAAATCTTTATGTACCATTTTTTGTAGAGTGAGCGTAACTGGGTACCTACCGGGTATTGTACTATCCGAAATTGGAATTGGATCTACCGGTTCCTAATTCTTAGGAATTGGAATTGGTTGCACCGGTTCCTAAATCTTGAATTGGAATTGGATCCACCGGGCACCCACCGGTTCCTAGATACCTAAGTCCGCATTAAATGCAATTTTTATTATTTTTTAAATCATATAAATATATATTTCAATAATAAAAAAAATATCAATTATAATATTGCACTAACAAATATTAGTTTTCGAAGATACCACAAACATAAAATCAAATAATACGATCAAAATACTTAACAATATAAATCAAAATTTAAAATAACGTATACAATTATTTGATTACTAATAGTACAAATACGATTATTAAAACATAAAAATTACAAATACAATTTTTAAAAACCATTAATCTTACTAGAAAATCACTATTTTTTACTTCTATTAAAGGATAAAGTCTTATAATTTTTTTTACACCAGGTACCCAACCGATTCCGGTTTCAAAAAGTCAGGAATTGAAATTGGAATTGGTTGATACCGGTTCCTATTTCTGGGAATTGGAATTGGAATTGGTTAGACCGGTTCCGGAACCACTGGTTCCAAACCAATTCCGGTTCCGGTACTGGATACCCTGATTTTCTGCTCACCCCTAATTCTTTGTGCAGGGAGGGTCTTTTCGTTTACTTGATCCCGTCAGCCTATCAAAAATAGATTAGCTTACTCGTGCATGTGGTTTGTAGATTATTGCAAGTAGGGTTGTTCACCGGTCCCGACCAGGACCGGACCGATTTTTTTTTTAAAAAGAGCCAGGACCGATTTTAAGCTTTTGACATTATTTGCCATCCGGTCCAGACCGGACCGGACAGAAACTCACTCTGTCGGTCCAAAAGCATGACCGATCTCTTAGCCGGGTCCGTCTGGTCCGGACCGAAAGATGAACCGCGCTAATTGCAAGCATCTTTGCAGCAAAAAAGCATTAGAGTAAATAAAATTGAACGTACCAACAAGGGTGGTGGTCTAGTGGTTCCAAGCTTACTCCCAAGTGGTTTAGTAAGGCAAGGTCATGGTTCGAATCCCCATTCCCCCCATGCCTTGTGTCTGCTGGCTTCTAGGAACTATACTAGCCCCTTGTTGGTGTTACGTTGACGGGGCTAGTGCTTGCGCTGGTTGTTCAGCTAGTCTGATATGTTCGCTATTGAACACAAGAGTCCGAACATGACGTAGCAGGGAGTGCCTCGATCGCCATTCACTTACACTCTCTTTTTGACGAGCAAAAAAATAAATAAATAAAATTGAACGTACACGGACTTTAACTATCAGGAATTCAGGGTCGTGGATGTGTCATGAATTGGACTGACGGACCTCTTTGGATGGTTGAAGTGTTGGGCCTCCACCCTCTCGCACTTAACGCTTAGAGTACAATGCAAGATGCAACTATGGTGAAGATGGTTCTTGGGCTTTTTCATATTGGCTTTGTTCAACTAATATTTAGTCAGCCTTCTTTTAACTTTTCAGTCCGTCTTGTGTAGATTTGGTCCACCGTGGATCAAAAATATAGTGCAAATATAATAAGGACATGGATGATATTTTTTTTAAAGATTTGGTCTCTTGATCCTCCATAAATAAAGTCCACCCAAGATCTTGTATTCATTTTTTTGCTCATCAAACATGAAAATAGTTTCCTTTAAATAACTAATGGGTCTCTTATGATGCCGCATCAACGTGAGATCACCTCTATACTCAAATATGACATTATACTTGTTTGAGTAGTCTCATGTTGGTCGGACTCATAAGAATTTGTGTTAAATAACAACCTACGTGATCGAGTATATTTTACAAGATGACTACTCTCTCCGTCCCAAATGCTAAATACAACCTGGGATTTAAACCAAATACAACATTTTTTAGACAAAAAGACCCACATACCCCTTTTAATTTACCACTCTTCCCTCCCTTTCTCTCTCTTCCCCAAATTCCCCTTCTGTCCTTCAATCAACAAACTTACTCCAGCTTAAGAGCACCCTTTGAATGAAGAAGATTCAACCCTTGAGGAAGTCATCACTCATCACCAATCAAACTGGAACTTCCCCTTGTTCTTGGTTGCTGAATTTCGTCATTGTTTGCCATCCATATATAGTCAATGAATCCATGTATAGCAGTGGCGGAGCTAGGGGGTGTCAACCTTGCTCCCCCACTCCCACCAAAAATCAGAATTTTTATAGGAAAAAAAGAAAAAAGTAATTTGGTAAGTATATTATATCCTTATTTTTTTTAATTTTTGCACTCTCATTGTCACTCCCGTGACTCCGCCACTGATGTATAGCCACCGAATCACCGACAAGGCGACAACCATTTGAATCCATGATCTTATAGATCACTAGATCAGCCATTTAATCAAGTCACTTTACTGTCAATTTGTCAAATATGAATAATGATGCCAACTCTTCATCAATTAGGATTCATTATTAGCAGGTTTTCTTTCTTTCCGTAAATAACATTAAAAAGGTTATTTGGTTGATGATTCGTTAGCTTTTGTCTTTTATTTTCGTAAATCAAGTTACTGAGACCGGCACATATGAAATACTTTGTGGTTGATCGGAGACTTTAAAAGTCACCAAAACTGGGCACATTTCGTTTCACTGTCGCCAGCAAGTGGGATAAATGGGCATTACAGTCGCTGAAACTGAGCGACTCTAGTGCCATGTTGTCGCCCAAGTGAGGCGGCAAGTTTGAGATGGTGTCGTCATAACTGGGTGACCCTATGTCAATACAGTCGCCTGGTCTGAGCGACAACATCACAATCGTGTTGCCTGTTCATTTCCGGTGACCATCATGGTGTTCGGTCGCCTACTTTGAGCGACTGTCATTGATGTATGACTTCAGTTGTGGGCGACTGTTAGCCTGTTGGGGGGAAGAAGTATATGATTTACATCTTGATTCTTGATCAATGCTATAATTTTCTAGATATATGAAGTTGTACGTAGTTGGTGACCAACCTTCATCATAACTTGTGGTATTGTTTCTTGAATTAACTACAAGTAGCACGGATGCGTTATTCTTGGTCTCAATATAAGTTAGATTCAATTCCTTATTCTTCTTTTAATTTGACCTTTACAATTTATAAGACCATACTTTGACCATAGAATAATTTAATTCTATTACAGCAATTTTTGAGTGAGACCAACTCACATAAAAATGGGGTTACTATTTAGAAAGCCTAAAATATATTCATATTTTATATCAACAAAATATAACAATTAATTTGATTTATATTTTCATACATTTTTCACAAAATTAATTAATTTCTTATTTTCATACATTTCTCCCTTAAAAAAAACACAACTAATTTGGACTACAGCCGCCTGTTGGAAATGAAGCTTGATATGCTTCATGAAGCTTGGTATGCTTCAAAGTAAAGTCCCACAAAAGCCTTGTTCATAAAATCCATTGTCCCACATTGGTAGAGAAGAGAAAAGTGTTTCGTTTGACCGGCAAAAAGATTCTGTAACCGTTACAAAATAACTAACCATTATTACCTCCCTAAAAATCCGCCCCACATTAATTATTTTGCGGTTACATATTTTTTCTCTTTATATACTTTGTTTCTTGATTTCTTTTGGACACACTAAAAAACATACACTCTCAAATCCTCTCATCTTCTCTAGTCTTGGCAGTAGATCAGTTTGCTCTCAAAATCATTGCACCGTAGTACACCGGAGCTTTGGTTGTCGTGTATCCCTGGAGGTCGGTTGCCGGAAATTCCCTAGTGTACGTGTGGCGGCAAATTCGACTTTAGGGCAGTGATTCGTCACGCCACGACTTTCTTTTGAGATAAGTTTGTTCCTTCATTAGCCTTGTTTCTAACATTCTAAAGTCGAATTTCCGTTTTCAACTATGGCTGGTGATGGAATCATATTTGCTATCGATTTTTCTTTAATGACTTAGTATTCGGTCCTCATGTCTAAATCAAATATGTTTGTTAGATTCGGGAGAAAGTTTGGAATTTTTACTTTGCCAATTTGGATTTATTTTTCTTTTCGTTTATGTAATTTGATGCTATGGCTGCTGCGAGTAACCTCTTGTGGTTGATAGTTCACTGTTTTATGCTATCTTCATTAAACTTTAGTAATTTTTTATTTTTGTTTTTGATAGGCTGTGAAAAGATTGAGGTACATGGATATTATAATTTATACATTTCCATATTATGCCCATAGTATCATGAATATATACTAATACAGTGTAACACATTGCCTTTAATTTTATTGGTTTACAAAGTGGACAATGCATCTTCCGACGCATTATATTAAAGAATAAAGTGGTAGATATATATACTGAAAAATGATGTGGTCGTTTTTTGCAACTTAATTTCTTCAAGGTTCAATTTTAATTTTAGAGAGAGTGCTGTTCAATTTGCATGCTCCTGAAAATTTCAATTGTCTTGTATACTGGTAGTGATTAGTTGAAAGTTTTGGAGTTTTTAGTGTATAAATTTACGTTTGGAGTAGTTGACTGTCTTTATTTTATGACCTATTTATTATGTACCGTTATATAATAACTTTCATACTCCACCATTGTTTGTTCTGTTGGTCTCATTAGTGCCTCAATGGTAATGTTATGCTTAAACTTGATACACAATTTTGCTCCAAATGTATATTATGGTCTACATAGACACTAGTCGCTCAGTTGCTCTCTTCATAAATTTTTAACCCAAGTATTATTTGGTTTGTGACCTTATTGACTATCTGACAAAGCTATGGAGTGTAATTGTATTTTATGCAATATCTTGTTACTCTAACGTAATGGATAGGTGAGTGATTTACCAGGTAATTTTAATTCCTTGTAAAGACAAAGTGCTAGATTGTTTATCGTGTACCAAAGTCTAAATTGTCAATAACTGATCTTCAAACTTGTTATGTACAGAGTGTATGGGATATTTTTTTTTTTTTTTTTTTTTTGAACTTTATAGTTGTTAATCAATTTGGTTATTGTGTTATATCCTCCGCAATATTGATATGGGATGATTTGTAACCAATTTCTAATTAATTGTGGATAATTCATATCCTATAATGTGCCACTAATAAATCCATTAAAGTTATTTTAATAGGTAGTGAGAGGTTACATTTTACCATCTTAAATTCTTATCGTGATTGATGGGCAATTGGGTATTATTAGAGTAACGTATATTTTTAACTTTGTTTAGTGTTAAAATATATGGCTATGTATTTTATATACATGCACTAATTGGGTTTGGAAAAATGATATTTTGGTGCCTATATATTTGGCAGTTTATGCCTAGAGGCTAGAGTGATATGACAATGGTCAAGGAAATGTCATGTGTGGAAAAATGACGGTTTACTCTTAAATGACCAACCGTTGTTATTAATGGAGAAAAATGAAACGTCTTCTTGTATGTCTCTTGTATAGTTGCATACTTGCATTTCTTGTGAATAACTTGATTGAACCCGATTAATCAACTCTCTTTGTATTGTGGAATTTAATATTTTTCATTGTCATTAAAGGAGTTACAATTAAATTGATGAGTTAATATACATACATATTGAGAACATATGGGGAAAGTTGTATAACTATATTTATACTTATTGTGGTGTTCTCAATCTAAATTGATTGAACCCGATTCTTTGAGAATGTGGGGGTAACTAATAAAATTTAGTTTAACTAATAAAATTTAGTTTAACTAATAAAATTTAGTTTACCGAAATCTTTGTGGGTTTTGTATGATACCTAAGATATTTGAATGTTTATGTATATTTCTTTTATACTCATAAAATGTTGCATATAATTCTAGAGATATCTTGAATATGAAAATGATGATTTGAGTGAAATCATTTATTATTTCTTGCATAGCTTATTTGCAATATCGAAATAATAAGCTAATTTTTGGCACTTTGCTTTTGTGCGTGGTAGATAAAACCATATTATTTAAATATGAAATTATCATATATTGAAAGAGACCATTATTTTTATATTCTCTATGCGAGGAACTTATAATAGCATATCACATAAGAACAACTAAGGTTCTAAATATTTTTTTATTTTGTGTATGCTAGGGTTATTGAATTAGTATGCTATACATTAACTTGTGTTTGCATTTTGATAGACATCTTTGTCGTGTTTGATGGGTATATTGGTGCAAATTATGTGACAAGTTAATAACATATATGTACAAGTGAATATCTTGTCTTTCTCCTTGTTGAGGTGTTGTCTCTAAAACTTGATTTGTATCACATGTTATCATGGCATATGATTTAGAGACACGTTGAAGTACATTAAAATCACTAGAACTTCTGCGGTTTGAGTTTGAATCAGTCTCAAAAGTTGAGAATTTAAATTAAAAAAAAAGTTAGTCAATTTTGATTCTACTCTCATTTATAATTCTAACATCCAGTTAGAAAAGAATAGAGGTAATAGTGTATTACAAGGAGAATATGTTAAGAGTGTTGGAAGTGTTTGATGAGTTATACCATACCAAATATAGCATATGATGTATGCAAGTTGAGTAGATATACTCATAACCCCAATCATGATTATTGGAATACTTTGATTATATTATTGAGGTATTGGTAAGGTACTATTAATTGGGGTTTAATTTGCACTACAAGAATTTCCCTTGTATTTGAAGGAATTTGCCATGCCAACTAAGTCTCCTAGAATGATGAATACTCTTGCTAGTGCTGCTATATTTTGGAAAATTTTCAAACATTTTTGTGTTGCAAAGATTAACAATGGAATCTAAATTTTTATTCAAGGATGTGGCAGGTTAAAAAGCCGAATGGCTAAGAAGTTTGCCTGTAGATATTCCATTGTGGGGGAGACCGGCTCCACTAGTATCCATGTGTTGTGATTGTCAATTGTGTTTGTCAAGTGGCTAATAGAGTAGCCCACAACTATTCTTTCAACGGAAAGAGAAGGCATGTACGTCTTAGACATGGAATTTGTGAAAAATCTGATCAGATATAATGTGATATCACTCGAGTGTGTTAAGTTGGAGAGAAACTTGCAAATCCTCTTCCAAAAGCCTTTGTGGAAAGATAGTGCTTGAGTCAGCACTAGGAATGGGGCTTCAGCCCAGTGGGAGTGAATTGTGATGGATACCCAACCTGGAATATATCCAGGTTCAATGGGTCAAACGAAATCACAAAACAACTCCAGTCATGTACTACAAACCTCATTCCTCTATAAAATGATGTAGTACTTTTCTGTATACTGTCATGTGTGTGAGGTTGAGCATTTTAGCTCTTAATGAGTTCATAGCCTTGTAAGGTGGTGTGAGACAGTACACACTTGATGAACTCACCTATGTGAATGTGGGGGAATTGCCCGCCCCCTATGAGAGCATTGGGCTAATGACTCTCTAGAGCGCTCACAGAAATATCCAGGCACGTAAGGGGCTAATGTATACTCCCTCCGTCCCTTCTTTACTTGGGCATATAGAAATGGCACGGGTTTTAATGGGAGGTAATTTTGGCATACACTTTCCACTTATACCCTTGACCTTCATCCCTTCTCATTCTCTTTCCTCCACTCCTTAACCCCACATGTTGGAACTAATGATGGAATAAAGAAAGGGCATATAAGTACATTCATCACTTTTTTCTTACTAATTAAGGATATGCCCAAGTAAAAGAGGGACATCCCAAAAAGGAATGTGCCCAAGTAAAGGAGGGACGGAGGGAGTATATATTTTCGCGAGAGTAAATCTGATTTTGAGGTTAAACTAGTGCGTAGTTTGTACTGAACAAATACCGTGAAAGGTTCAAGGAATTTTTTCCACCTAAATGGTTGTTGGGCAAACTTGTATGCACAAGGTACTAATTCAAGTCCACAAGACATTAGTATCGTAACGTGCGACCTCCTACTGCCATGGACTTCTTCTACCACTTTTCTTTGAATCATGTGGGGGATTGTTGAAAATGAAGCTTGATATGCTTCATGAAGCTTGGTATGCTTCAAAGTAAAGTCCCACAAAAGCCTTGTTCATAAAATCCATTGTCCCACATTGGTAGAGAAGAGAAAAGTGTTTCGTTTGACCGGCAAAAAGATTCTGTAACCGTTACAAAATAACTAACCATTATTACCTCCCTAAAAATCCGCCCCACATTAATTATTTTGCGGTTACATATTTTTTCTCTTTATATACTTTGTTTCTTGATTTCTTTTGGACACACTAAAAAACATACACTCTCAAATCCTCTCATCTTCTCTAGTCTTGGCAGTAGATCAGTTTGCTCTCAAAATCATTGCACCGTAGTACACCGGAGCTTTGGTTGTCGTGTATCCCTGGAGGTCGGTTGCCGGAAATTCCCTAGTGTACGTGTGGGGGCAAATTCGACTTTAGGGCAGTGATTCGTCACGCCACGATTTTCTTTTGAGATAAGTTTGTTCCTTCATTAGCCTTGTTTCTTAACACCGCCAACAACTGGCGATATTTTTTCATGACAGTCGCTAACAACAGGCGACCAACCACCACGAAAAGTACTTGTAGCAGGCGGCCAAAAGTCAATGTTGTCGCCGAATTGTGGTGGTGGTATGCTAATGTTGTCGCCGGGTTGTGGTAGTGGTATGCGAATGTTGTCGCCCAGATCTGGCAACCATGTTTCATTTATTCCGCCGGTTGCAAGCGACAATGTGGAAGGACAGTCGCTCAATTTGAGCGACAATAGTGCCAAGTTATCGCTTAGTTTGGCGATAGTGGTACGAAAATGGCCAAGATCTATAAACAGATTACTGCACAATTCTGATAGTACAACGATAGAATTATCTGCATCCAATCCAACTAAAAGATAAGGGCCCGTTCGGGGTGGTTGTGAGTTGCAAGTTTCTGGTTTTCAAAATTTTTTATCTACTTATAGAAATTATGTTTGGAGCTGAAATTTTTTCCCATTATAGTTGTCTACTCTATTTTTGAAACTGACAACTGAAAACTGGAAACCAAAAATTGTGGTTTCCAAAATCTGATTTTTGGTTTTCAAAAAAACTGAAAACTGAAAACTGAAAACCACCCCAAACAGGCCCTAAGATAATGATGGAATGCTATACACATCCATTTTCACCATCCAAATTGCGCATAGTCACCCATGTTTGGATTTATTTGACTTCGTCACTCCATTACAAATTAAAGATTTCATGTGCAAATTAAAGATTTCCAGTTGAAAAACATAAATCAAAGCTTGATTGGTGATGGTTTGCTCAAGGGGTGATGGTGGGGGTGCTTGAGCTGGAGTGGGGTTGCTGATTGAAAGAAAAAAGGGGAATTTGGGGAAGAGAGAGAAAGGCAAGGAAGAGTGGTAAATTAGAAAGGCGGGTCTTTTTGTCTAAAAAATATTGTATTTGGTTCAAACCCTATGTTGTATTTAGCACTTGTGTCTTTTATTCATTCGAAAATGACTCGCAAATCGAGACAACTCTTCTTCTGAAATATTTTCCTTTTACCCCTTACAAGTGGAGTCTTTGATCAAAAAACGATGAGACCGTAAAGAGCTCCACATACATTGGCAAGAGTGGGGTTAACCCATTTCCAACCCAATGTCAAATTTTGACATGTATTTTGTACTAAAATTATTTTCTCTTTCCTCTTTTCTCTCTTTTGAAAATTTGGCAAGAACCCCTCTAATGTATTGTCAATTTTGATAATGTCAATTTTTATTTTTTTTACCATCATTCCTCAAAATTTACACCAAAGTCACACATATTTTCTCTCTCCTAAATTAATATGCATTGGGACTAGCAATTTGGTAATCAGATTTCATTGGCAAATATTTGACAATTGCATCTATAAGCCATGTATTTGGCAAGGCTCCAAATACACTCTAATGGGGAGATGTCAATTTTGGCATGCCAATTTTAAATTTGGCAAGAGTTTTATACATGGGTTCGAGATGCTCTTAGGCAAGTCTGTTTGTGTACCAAAAAAAATAAAATACTAAATGAAGAAATAGAAAGGAAACTATTGAACATCCATAAAAATAAGGGGCCGTTTGGTTGGGGGTAATGATTAAAGGGATAATGGAATGAATTTTTAGGCTAAAATAGTAATGTGAAGTGGTGATGAGGGTAATGATTAAAGGGGGGTAATAGAGAAAATGAAGGAAAATGGGGAAATATCATTACCCTATGGGGAGGTGGGTTTCAATTATCCCTCAAATGGGGTAATCATTACCCTCCTTCTCACAAAATCTAACCCCTACTACCTCACATACCTCTCATTTTAGCCTAAAAATCCATTCCATTACCCCTTTAATTATTACCCCCAACCAAACGGCCCCTAAAAGTAAAGAAGGTGAAAAAGAATTATGTGACCAACGGAATATTTTCTCATGGAAAAGAAAGCTAAGACACAGAAATTAAGTTACAAAGACAAGTATGACTCAAAAGTGTTATCAGACTTCCCACCAAAAAAACATTTATTAGATTAGAGGCCATTTGGTTTATTGGAAAATGATTAAGGGGGTAGTGAAATGGATTTTTAGGCTAAAATGGGAGGTATATGAGGTAGTGGGGGTTAGATTTTGTGAGGAGGGTAATGATTATCCCATTTAAGCGATAATAGAAACCCACCTCCTCCTAGGATAATGATATCCCTCCATTTTCCTTCATTTTCTCCATTACCCCCTTAATCATTACCCTCATAAGTCATAACCACTTCACATTACTATTTTAGCCTAAAAATCAATTCAATTACCCCCTTAATCATTACCCCCAACCAAACGGCCCCTAGTGTCCTTAGCGATAATGCTTGATCATAGCTGGTACAATTCCGTAATTGGTTGTAGCTAGAGGTGATTATTTGCGGGCTCGGGCTGGACACGGGCCGGGCTTTTGATGAAAAAGTTGTCCAACGGGCCTAAAATTTGTTGCCCTTGTCCGCCCATCAGGGCTCAAAAATGTTGCCATGGCTCGCCCTATTAGCGGGCCGGGCTTGCCCATGGGCTAACGGGATTTTTTAAAATTTATTTTTCAATTAAATATTAAGAGTTTTTCTTTGTTTGCGACAAATAATTTTACTATTAGTATGCAACCTAACCCCAAAATCAAGCGTAATACTCCATATAATCATGATTTTGATATTTTCTCATACAAAATAAGTCTTAACAACCCACAAACAAATAAAAAAGCTCACAAATTTTTAAGTAAAAAAAATTAAATGGGCCAGGTGGGCCCGCCCACGGTCCATTTTTGAGTTTGTCCGCCCATTTATTTAAACGGGCCGGGCTAAACCCGCCCATTAAATAATTTTTTTTCAAAAACCTTGTCCATACCCGCTCAAATTACGGGTCGGGAGGGTTGGGCTTTTCGAGCCGTCCCATCCATGATCAGCTGTGGTTGTAGCATATGGAATTTTAAGATGGATTGTGTGTGTGATTTTGTTTTCTTTTTTTTGAGGAGTGTGTGTGATTTTGAAGCTGTAATACAAGGTTGGGGAGGTGTTACTTGTTAGGCTAAATGCAGGAGTTGTATCCCGTGACTGTTTTATGCAGTTCAGAGAGTTGGGTCTCAGTTTTTATCAAATGAGTGTGGTTGTACTCCCATAGTCCTTCCTAAAAGTTAGGAAGATATTAATCATATATGAAATGTGATGATAGATAGTATTCGCTCCCTTTTAGAAAAAATTTAATATTTACTTTTTGAAAATTAAAAGTTATAAACATTGATTTATAAAAAAATATGAGGATTTACAATGTAAAAAATAATGTTGTTAGATCCGTTGCACTTTTGGAGCTTAATAGCTTGTAGTTAACTAAACAGTTGAACATATAGCACTATTTGCGTTCTCTCTCTCTCTAAAACAATCCTAGTCCCCTTTCTCTTTGACTCTTCTTGGGGCTACCAACGGCATTTTTGCCGGTGATTAGCCCATACGTTGTTATTTCCTTGATTACGATCTAATTTTTTAGTTTGTTTTTCTTTATGGTTAGTAATAAACTCTTCTTTGATGAGAGATTGTGGAGTTCTCCGCGTTTGTCGGAGGGTTGTCGAATTTCTATTTTTAGGTTCGGTTTTATAAATCAAGAAGACAATAGTTCAATCTACTATGGCAGGGGGATTTGTTCTTTCAAATAGCTGCAGCACGTTTCGTGCTTACCTCCGATCGTAGGGAAAAGTCGGTGGCCTCCCGTTTACTGTATAGTATATTTTTTGCTATATCAAGGCATTGTCAATTATCAATGAAACTGATCAACACGCCGATTTCTAGCAGTGATGTTTGGATTGGTAGTCACTTATCGATGGAGCTGATCAAGATATCGATTTCAAGAAGTGATGGTGGGAGCCATATTCATATTGTTATTTTAGATTTATACTTGGTTCTGTTAGATTTATATTTGTTTAGAGATATTCATCGTTGTAGATGACAAATGGCTTTTTATAAATAAATGAATTCTCTTTCCTTAAAATAAAATAAAATAAAATGAAATACCTTTCTGAAAACTGAAAATTAAAAAGAAAGCTTGCTGGTGAGTTATGATCCACAATTATATTATTGGCTGACAATAATATTATCAGTATATCACAATATGTATGTATAATAACAAATTAACAATATTGTTTATTGATGCATCAGGAGAAGTTTTGCTCACATGTTTCTCAAGGGTAGTTCACAAGTGGTAAGACTTTTGCTTGTACAACCATGTCTTTGTAGCTGGCTTCTTCTTTTTTTGTTAAAGAGTTGACATTTGAAACCATATAAAACAAGGGAGGCCAATTTTGGGTTGACATTGATATATATATATATATATATATATATATATGTATATATATATATATATATATATTATTATCCATCAATAAGTAACACACCAACAAGGTGTTGATCTAATAAGGGTTCCAAACTTACTCTCAACTGGTTTGGTAAGGCAAGGTCATGGGTTCGAATTCACATTATTTTTCCTACTGATGTCTTGTGTCTGCTGGCTTTTAGGAACTATACTAGCCCATTGTTAGTGCTACATTGACGGGACCAGTGTTTGTGTTGGTTGTTCAGTTAGTCTACTGATATATATGGCGGTACTATTGAATACAAGAGTCCGAACATGACGTAACAGAGGATGCCTCGATCAATACCATTCACTTGCACCCAGTTGTTGACGAGCAAAAGAAATAAATAACACAACAGATCTATCTGATAGGTACCAAAGTAATGTCCATACACTCATTTGCAATTAGGCTAAGACAATTTAGGGTTGTCCCCACCAGAACCCTATCAAAACCAATGAGCAAGCCAAGATCAAGAGGAAAGGTATATGTGAAATTAATTGCTCACATGATGCAAGAAGTAAGCTTCTGAACCTTTACGATGCAGGGATAATGACCTGTTCTCTTCACCTTTTTTTTTTTACTGAATTTATCTGCACAATACTGAATTGAATTGCAATTTACTGAACTGAACTGAATTATTCTGAACTGAACTTATTTTTACTGAATCTATAATTACAAAGAGTAAATTTGTTCTTTGGTTTACCAAACTCTACTGAATTTTTCTGAAGTGAACTTCTTTTTACTGAACTGAATTAAATTTTACTAAATTGAACTGAATTTTATTGAATACTTCAGTATGAAGTTGGGGAGAACAGACCCTAATTCCTGATTTGTGTGATTTCATTGATCGTACAAAACGAGGGCATACATCATATTGCCATATATTTCTGACTTTGATCATAATGTAGTAATATATGTATATAGACTATAGAGTATTAGTTTAGGGCCTTGAGGCTATATAATCATAATCATAATCATAATCATAATATCTATATATTAGAGGCATTTTCTGACAGTATTGGAGGTATCCACCTAAGCGAGCCATTGTAATAAAATTTTAAAATAAATATAAAATAGAAATATATGTTTTGGTATAGAATATATACTAAAGTTGTACTTTCCTAAATCATTAAAGAGTTACTAATAATTGGAGGTCTTAGAATATATACTAAAGTTGTACTTTCCTAAATCATTAAAGAGTAGATTATTAGATTTTAAAAACCATACAACTTTAGTTTCACCGCTTAAGAAATTAAATTGCTTACACCATTGGAACGAGTTCGAAATATCCTTTAAAATGAGACTCATTTGTAGTATGTTCTATTGATTTACAATATTAGATGCGTCCACCTAAAAAGGTAATCAGTAATTAGCTTGACAAGCTGACACAACTAAAGAGTTGCATGTAAAAATAAGAGAAAAAATATGTATATTAGTTATAAAAATTTAAAAAGCAATCTCAAGTTAAAATGTAATAGAAAGAGTATAATTAGAATAAAGAAATAAACAATGAAATCTAAAATGATTCTAGGTCCAATCTTTAATAGGAAACTTTACCATTATCATGTATAATTTTATCCTCTTATAACTGTACGTAATATACTGATCCCCCATGTTATTTTAGGGTTCCAATTTATGTTATAATTATTAATGTATCCCCTCGGAACACAAATAAAATTACATTGGACTTTTTGCGTTCTTAAAGGCAGTACTTTGACCGCATATAATTTTGAAAAAATAAGCAAGCATTGAAATATGTTTTGCTATTCTAAGGTTTACGTCTAAAACTTCTTTATTTTTTGAAAAGTAGTTACGTTTACATTAGACATTTAAACTGATTTTACCATAAAAGAAGGATCATATCTTTGGAATGTTAGTCGTACACTTATATCAACATAAGAGTATTGGCGCACCAACATCAAGCAAAGAAAGACTTTGAAACTATTACCTCTTGGATCATGTAACATATGAGATGAGTTAATTAATAGTTAATTGAAATTGATGATAAGAGTTTAAATTAGATAAGATTCCATATAAAGTCATTGTAATCTTATTATATGACATTTATGATATTAAATGGATTATATAATTATATTTATTTATCCATATATTACTAAGGCTCTGTTTGATTCACTTGGATAAAACTGATCTGAACTGAACTGAAATGAACTGAACTGAACTAAATTGATTTTTAAAACATAAGCGTTAACTATTTAAAATTCGTCCAAACATAGTCAATATTGGACTCATTTGAAAGTATGCTTTGAGATCTTTCCGCTTAAATAATTATCATCATGAAACTATTTCGGAATAAAAAGTTATATGAGTTATAAAGTTACACATGAACTGAACTGAATTAAAGTAAAATTAAGGTGAATCAAACAGAGCCTAATAGTTTTTCATAAGTGACAATTACACTTTGATTTTTCGATGAAATTAATAATCACATTATATTGGTTTTATTATATAATCACAGTCCGTGCAACGCACGGGCATACACACGGGCATCCACCTAGTATTGACTATTAAGGACCACAAGATGAAGATCCATCCAAATAATTGGAGCATTCAAAATATTAATTTATTTATGGTATTATAATTCTATTGTTGGTGATAAAAATAATAAAATAAAATTAAGTCTGTCGTTAAAAGCATAACAAGCCATTCGCACCAAAAAAAATAAGTCATTGTTATAAATATATAAATGTATAATATGTCTAGTTAAAGATTAGACCTCACTTCTACCGTTCTAAGTTATATAGCTAGTCACACTCACAAAGTCACAATGACTTAAACACATTTACACTTTTAGAGAGTTCATTTTATTTGTTATCTTACAAATAGTATTCCTATCAATCTGTTAAATTAAAAAAATAAGTAATTGTAAGTATTGATAAAAATCTATCTTAATTATATCCGAGAACAAATGAAGCATGCAAGTATATGCTTGTTCCTTTCTTTCTCAAAAAGTCAAATAGAAAGAAGAATTAGGAACAGAGGAGGCGTATTGATATTGAATGATTGCAACTACATACTTGCTAGATGGGAACATTTTTTTTTTTTTTTGTGAGAAAATATTGGTAAATATTTTCCAATATTTCGAAGCTGGTCTCGGGATTAAAATTTTGCGCTCCTTCTAATCGTAGTTGTGGGGAATCAAACTTGATTCTCTCTACCAAAGTCTTGCCCCTGACACCACTAAATCAACCCACGATTGATTTGTTAGATGGGAACATTAACTACAATGATCATCCCCCAATACAAAACAAATCCAACCATCACTGCAGCACTATCGCGACCGTTTGCGGCTACCAGTGTATGATTCATGATTATTCATTCTCCATTATTGGAGAAAAATCAAATACAGCAGCATGACTTTTTAATATTGAAAATTGAATAGTAGGTCTTGTAGTCGTCACATAGTATAAAACCGTCTCATAAGTTTTTACCAAAAATGAATAATGATAGAGCTCAAAAACAAACTTGCATTGGATGGCCGGTAAGGTAAGAGTGTATTTTTAGGATTGCACGAAACTGAGCTGAATTAAACTTAACTGAACACCACTAAACTAAATTAAACACAACTTAATTGATCAACGACGAACACTTACACTAGTTAATTAAAAAAAGAAAACTACATATATAAATAAGAATCAATAAGAACAATAGTAACATTAACACCAGAAAGTACTGATTCAACCATTAGCCCACATTCTTGTTCCTTCCAAACTAATTCCTCAAAATGGAAAGATCAATTCACTAATTAATTAATACAATTCTTGAAATGATCAAACCATCAAAAATCAATGAAAAATGTACAAAAACATTGACTACGATCCATCAAAGTGCAAATACTACTAATTATCAAAAAAAAAAAAAGTGCAAATACTAATCCGAACCAAATGATACAAATACTAAAAAAAATAAAATTGGTAGTAATAAAATAAGCTAGCACTAATCAGCAATTTAATTAATTTTACTCACTGGCGGACCTGGTTAGTGATTCTCTGCAAACAACCCCGAGCTTTTGTAGATTAAGCTTAACAACCGTGTCAGTAAACATCTTCGTATCTTCAGCCGTGTTTCCATCAGGAATATCAACAACATAAGACTCAAGCACGACCGTGTAAAGATGTCCATCAACCGTGTCTCTGAACTCATTAACCGAAGTCACGGATTTATAGTTCCTCAACCGGTGCTCCCCGCCAAGAACACGGAAGCTAATGACACGACGAGTGTCATCGACGAGCTCGAGCCGCTCGGTGCTCGTCGAGGCAGGGAGGCCGGAGACAACGGTGACTTCACGGACACTTCCCACGGACGTGCCATCACCCGAAGCCATACGGCAACTCTTGATGAAGTGCTTGTAACGTTGAGGGTTGTCGAAACGACGAACGTAAGGCCACACGTGGCGGGCCGGGGCGTCGATACGTTGGGTGACTAGGGAGGTGGTGGTGTTGGGTGGTGTAGGGTTGAAGGTGTGGTGGGTTAGGATTAGTGGCTCTAGAGTGGCGTATTCTTCTTGGGTTAGGCCTATAGAACATGATGGTGTTCTAGTGCTCATGAATGTATATGGTATGTTAGTTAAGGAAAAGGAAAAACGATGGTTAATGATATGGAGATTTTGTTGATCTAAGGAAGGTTATAATAAACCAAGTGTGGATGGGGATTTGACGGGATGAAGGGAAGAAATGGGGTTCTTGTTTGGATGAGGAGAGGGATTTTGGCTTTTAATAGGGTTTATGATAGATGTTAGAATGGGTCTTTTTAAGTTGTGTTGACATTTGAGATAGCCGTCTACTTATAGGAAGGGTAGTGTTATATATGGTATATTTGAAGTGTCATATCATTTGTTCACCCTATCATCATTAAATTGTTAATACTTAATAGTATAAAATTTAAAGAGGATCGGAGCATATGATTTTGATTGTTCATAATTGATGTACTATGTTTTTTAATGTATTCAAGAAATTATATGAGAGCTCAAGTCGTTGAGCTCGCCTCCCACACCTCCAATTTCAAAGTTAGTCGTCAATGTTAAGGTTAGATTACTGAAATCCTTCGGAAATTCAGTTAATTTTGACAATTTTATTGTTAATGATTTGTTTTTCCGTTTGTACTATATGCATCTAATTTCGAGGTATGTTCATTAGTTGTTTGGATGTGTTTGTTTTGGGGTGGTGATTAGTGATTTGGAGTAGTCAAACCACTACATACTAATTCTAATTTGTACAGTGTTCCATTTGAGTTTTAAGTAATGTTTTATACAGGGATGGAATCAAGGGGGGTTGGTGTAGGCCATGCTCTTCTGATACAGAAACATTTTGTTGTAGTGAAAGCTGACTCAGTTGGTTGGAATAAAGTTCAAACTTAGTGTAAGTTTCAGGAGGTTTTGAGCTCGATTCCTAGATCCTGCTGCTTTTTGTTCTTTTTATGTCTTCTTCACACCTGTTTTTTACCTTACGAAGTTTGTGTGTGTGTGTGTTTTTCTTTTCTCTTTCTTTTTCATTTTTTTTAATTGCATTTCATTATCATTTGTCCCTTTTTCTGTTATAAATAAATATTGAGAGTCATTAGCCAAATAAAGAATAACATTATTAGGAAGGAGGAACACAAATTTAATACATCTTCAACAAACATATAAATTTTATATAAGTTTAACAAATTAAATACATAGTTTTCACTCAAACAAATACCTATAGTTCATATCAAATATCTTGTATATTAATGATGATTATCTAACTTTATGTATGTGTGTGTTTATATATCCTCAAGAGTTAGAAGGAAAAATTTTAAAACAAATTTCAAAACAAATTTTGGCTCCCCAATAAAAAAAATTCTAGTTCCGCCACTGGTTTCATAAATTTACTTTTAAATCATTTTGTGTGTTTGGATAATAGTGGTCACACAACGAAAGGTAGTTATTACGTTTATTTTGGTTCATTATCATTTCTTCATAAGTCTTATGACGCTACTGCGAATCTAATTTTTCAAGCGTCGATCTTTAATGTCAGAATTGCATATTCATCAAGATAGCTGACGGGGTATTCCCTGAAAAGAATGTAATATGGAAACAACAAGTGATCTTGTGTGAGACTAACCGATCACAGAAAAATTAGGTCACTATTTAGTAATGTAGGGATCACTTGTGGTGAGCAGTGACCCTAATTTCATTGAAAAGTGACCCCATTTGACCAATAATTATATATAAAAAGACCGTGTTAAAGAAGTTTTTGTAATATGAAAATAGGTATAAAAAGAATATGAGACAAAGTATAATACAAAATAAAATGCAGCTAGCACGAAACAGAACAAAATGAAATACAACGAAATAAAATACACTACGGAGACGACCAAAAGAAGAGGCCCTCACTCCCAAATCCTCTAGCCCGAGAGTCACTTATTATTTACATATTCAGAATCACTGAACCACAATTTAGGTATTAATTAGTTAAGACATGACAGCCTAAGCTTGCTAGCTAGCATATAAAAACTGATCCAAAACAGTACATACGAATACGATTGGGTCTCTGGGTTTGACTCATTTAGTATGCATGCCGACCCATAATTGGCAACAATTAGTCAGCTAGCTTATTATTTTATGTAATTTGCCTTGTCCTGTGCTTGAGCAGGCACAATGCCACAATTAGATAGCAGTATGCATGATATATTTATAATTTATTAGGGTCATGCTTTGGATTAAGGTACCTCTTAAGAAAAGGTTAAATTACACATTTGGAATAAAAACTTAGGTGGGGCTTACTTGGTTGTAATCAAATGCTTGCAATGTAATTATTTTATAGGGTAGATGAAGGAGGGGGAGGAAGAAGATGGGAAAATTGAGGTTGATTACATCATTCAAAGTAATCAACATTATGTGAGAAAAATTGAGCAATTGTGATTACATTGAATGATGCAATTAATCCCACTTAATCTCATCCCTCTCCTTCAACTCCTTTACTTTTCACCCCATATTTACTCTACAAAATAATTATATTGTATTACATTTGATTGCAAGCAAGTAAAAAAGGCCTTAGTTTAATGAGTATTCAGTGGACCATTTACATTAAATGGCCAATTGAGGAAAGTGGCAATCCAGCTTGACAATGAATCAATCATATTCTTTCCCTCTCTCTTAAAGGTGCTGTTCATTCTTGTTTTTAGCCACAAGAAAAGGGTTTATTTAAAGTTTCTTGTGTATCTTATCTAGGCTTCTTCTTCAAAGCAAGTATATCCATGACCATAGTACATGATGCTTTCATACTTGGTTGGTGTATTTCAAGTCAAAGTAAAGCTGGATAGCACGACCTTCAGAACAATTGGCAACAATTTATTAATGTAATTATGTCTCTAGCGTTTCTTTTATAATTATCAAAATGTCTCCTATGAGACCGGTTCAATATAAGGTCATCTCTATAGCCAAGAGCATGATGTAAGCATAACGTCATGCTTGTTTAAACCGCCTCATGATCATGTTAAGGCTAGTTTATATGAATTTTTGTGTTTCTTAAAATGTTTCTTATGAGTCCGCCTCAACATGAGTCTGCCTCAACATGTGGCCACTTCTATAACCAAGCAGAACGTCAGCATGACGTCATACTTGTTTGATGCGCCTCACGTTAAGGCCATCTCATATGAATTTTTATGAGAGGTGGAGTCATTATTATGAACAGAGACCGGCCATATTCATTCATTAGATATTTTGGGTGAAACTTTTGCAATGAATATGTGAAATTAGAGTAAGTTTTGTGTGAGATCAACTCATATATAGAAAAATTGGGTTGTAATTATTTAAGAAATGTAGGGATTAATTATTACAAGTCGTGACCCTTATTCAACTAAAAAATAACCCTCATATTATCAAAAGTTACGAAAAGATCGTATTAAACAAGTTTCGTGGTGAAACTAACAAAAAGAAAAAAGAAAGACAATGAAAATGTGGGAAGAAAAGGAGGCTAGACGGTGGCAAAATAAAGCAGGCGGCTTAAGATTGGTGGATCTTGGGAAGAGTTGTTAATTGTTAAACAAACGCGCAAGTTTGCTGTCATATATATCGATCATCCAGTATGGAGTTTGGCCCTTTGCTTGTTGCTGCGCCAATAATATTGCATGTACTTGTCAGAAAATTGCATGGACTTTATATTTCATTTTCTCTTATTTTATAAGAAGCTGAGTAGTGGGGTGAGTAACTAGCAAAAAAAAAAAAAAAGAGTAGTGAGGTGAGTAGTTCGACACTCTTATCGTCCCTTAAGTAAGGTTAAGAGTTTCAATCTTGTGAATGGCGAGAAACTATTTAATGGGAGCACTTTACCCTTTCGTAGGCCGATCCGGTGCAAACAGGATTAGCTTTGGCCCAAAAAACTTTGGTAAAAGTGCGGCTAAACCAAAAAAAAACCAAAAAAAAAAGAAAAGAAAGAAAGAAATAGTAGAGTAGATAATTTGGTGCATTTTATTTTCTATATACGGCTGCCTACCAGGATGCAAATTGCAAAAGGCCGTGATTTTAGATAACTTGATCAGACTGCTGGTTCTTCTGTTGGTTTGATTATTTTTGTTTTCTAGTTATTTATTATTTCAAGGTGATTTTATCTGATCTGTTGCTCTAGAAATTGTCTTGATGTGGTAACGTAACACTTTATGTTTGGTTTGAAACGGTCATCCCATAAGGGCTAAGGCCTAAGAGTACGACCATACCCAAAAGGCAAACTCCCTCCTACCTTATCTACAAGCAAAGAAAAAGCTCATACTTATATCACAATCATCAAGTTTTGATGAATGACATGTATCGATCGATGAATGTGTCTTTTGGCTACTCATGAGTCGTTAGAGCATTAGAAAAATTCATATGAGACGGTCTCACCTTCAAATAAGTTAAGTAGAATGTCATTATGCTTACCGCTTACTTCATGCTTGACTATAGAGGTGACATCATTTTAAAGCGCACGGTCTCATAAGAGACCTTTTAGAGTAGCTATAGTCTATAGATGAATACTCCAATCCCTTAAATAAATTTCATGTACAATTAGCTTGGCCGGTGTGAGAGAATAATATAGGGCTTTATCCAGCCCAATCTATATGGAAAAGAGACTATATGCGTGTGAAGTTTGTTATAGGGCTGGATTTAATATATGACAAAGGTTGTGGGGTTCAATTCCTATTAAGCCTCTTTGTTGAGCTTGCCTCACTACAACATTTCAGTTCAAAGAGGGTGTTTTAAAACGTCCTTTTTGATCAAAAAACTCCTTATTAGATTAAGAATGTGTTTTTTAAAATGCCCTATTTGTCTCTTTGTCTTAAGTTATTGAGGCACTTTTAAAAAACGCCCTATTTAATAAGAAACAAATAGGGCATTTTCAATTGTCATCCTTATTTTTACTCAAATAGGACATTTTCAATTGCTCTCCTTATTTTTGCTCAAATAAGATATTTTTAAATGCCTTCTATACACTTAACATACAAGGCATTGTTTTATCACAAAGGCAATTTAAAATGCCCTTTTTATCTTAGACAAGAGAGTCTAAACCATTGCAAACCAATCGGTCAAAGCTATAAAATTTCGGTCAAACCTGGGAAACAAATTAAACAAATGGTCCAAAACAATTTTTCGCGTGTAAATTTTATCACGCTTTTTGAAATTTTAGCAGTAATTAAGAGGGCATTTTTTTTAAAAGTGCCTTATTAGATAATGCATAATTAAAAGGGAGGGCACTTTTTTTTTAGAAATGCCCTATTAGATAATGCATAATTGAAAGAAATGGCACTTTCCAAAACGGCCATTTTGATTCATACAAAACGCCCTCTTTAACCTTATTTCTTGTAGTGCCTACAGGTTTATCTTGTTGGCTCGCCTAGTATACTAGGTGTATCCTTGTAGATTATCATTAAAAAATATTTTTTAAATGCTAGTATTAAATTATTAAAGAATGATATTAGGCATATAGCAAGTAATATAGAGTTACACAAAATCAAAATTGTATTTGTGTGTAATGTTTCTTTTTCCTCTTCTTTATTTATTTATTTATAGCTATGTGTAATGTAAATTTGCTTATTTGACATGAAATAGTTGTTTGATCCAAAGGGATAAATGAATTTCATATCTTTTATTCAAAAAAATAGTTAAGTGCCAGATTCATAACTATCATATTGACATACCATATACCATATACTATATCAATTGATATATTTATACCCCCATGTGTTTACGTATTTACATAACTTTCTACAAATGGTTTTTATCCATCTTTACTTTTCATCATATTTTATTTTCTTTTTGACTACAATAGGTTTACATTATATTTGATGTTAAATTTCTTATATGTGCCATCGCATTTGTTATGCAATGTTGTTTGGATCCATGTAGAGATATCAATTAGTTTTCTATTTTTTTAAAAATTAAAATAATTTTTAAAGAAGTTAATTATCTGTACAACTATATTATTCACACATTCTACCAGACACTATATTTCTCCATCTCCATGGTGTTTAATCATGTAATTTTCCAATACTGACTTTCTACTATTTAACTGAGGTATGAATTATCACTTATAAATTTTGAGATGTATGTATAAATATTACCGATACATGACTTTTATCATTTTTTTAAAAATAGTTATTACTTGTGACTATTCTCCCTTATTAAATTCATTATGTCTACTTTTAGTATAATTTAGGTTAAGTTCATGTACCGTATTTATGAAATTGATGTTCATGTATCCACATTTAATTAGATTATATGGTGTGTGCATGCATGTATTTTATTAATTAGGGGACATAAATAACATTGACTTTTGGATAAGATGCTGACTGTGCATGGTGATGTGGCAAGCCACATGTCAATGCCGCAGCATGCATGATCCACTTTTATATATATACATTAGATGTGTATAGTTTGCAGACTATTACACATATTTGGAGTTTATCCGTACATACTCAATAGGGATTGTGAGTTCTGAGTTGCGAGTTGCGAGTTGCTCGTAAAATATATATATATATATATATACATTATAAAAATAAAAATAAAAACCTCATCCATGCGAAATCCAAATTGTAATATGTTGCAGTTGCAGATGTGGAGAAAGAGATGTGAAGAACAGAACATGGTTTCCCATTTCGTGCGGCGGTTTGTCTGCCATATATAAATAATGGCTCAGACTGTCAGCCATAGATCAGCAATTGAGCATATTCCTGGAATTCCTTATAAGGAAGTTGTTCCCTTGCTCTTGTTTTATATTGGTCTACATATATCTTTACTGTAATTGGACTTCAATTTCTTGTTTTTAAATGAAAATCATCTCATATCTGTTGCAAGCACCGGTAAGTTTTGTCTTTCTTTTTTTTTTTTTTTTTTTTTTGAGGTGAAGTTTTGTCTTTCTTTAGCAAACAGGAGAAAGGAGACTAATTATAGAGAGGTCACTGTGCTAATCTAGATACTGTTAATATATGCTTTGCGGCTTTTAATATCGTTTGTGCTTAATATTTGTAAGGGAATCAATTTTATTTTTTTAATGCGACACATATGCACTTGTACACATATAATCATCATCATCCATTTTATACTTGTGCTTCAAAGACTCAATTATAGGAATCAAAAGGTTTTCTATGAGTCGATCTCAAGATAAGACCCCTTTATTACTATCCATTTTATGTTTATAAAAAATTAATGTTGTCTGATGGATCATGGATCAAAATGAACTAAGTAGACAAGGGATAAATATGAACTAAGTACTCCCTCCGTTCCTATCAAACGTTACCATTTACTTTTGGCACAAAGATCAAGGAAAGCTTTTTTTGCCATGTGCTTTCCCCTTCTACCCTCAACATTAGTCACATTTGGATGGTGAAAATTACTCCCTCCGTCTCACCAAGATGTTTACACTTTATTTTTCAAGGTCAAAGTTGACAAACTTTGACCATGAATTAGTGAAAAAGGACAAAGATTTATAATGTAAAAATGCTATTGTTAAATTCGTTTTAAAGAATACTTTTAAAAAAATTATAAATTTATAATTTATTTATGCATTTAATTACAATTATTTATGGTCAAAGTGGTGCATTGGAGACCATAAAAAAGCAAATGTAAACATTTTCATAAACCGGATGGAGTATTAAGTAACAATATTAATTTTTAAAATTTCCTTAATTAACTAATTGTTTTTCAGCCCCAACTTGTCCGGCAAGAGGAGAGAGAAAATTAATTTTTCCGGCCACTTTTGTTTTCATCCTCAAACTATAGCCCATTTCAATCCAAACTTCAAATCTCAAAGGGGTAATGGTGAGTGGTGGATACATACAGATTTGAGAGAGAGAGAGAGAGAGAGAGAGAGAGAGAGAGAGAGAGAGAGAGAGAGAGAGAGAGAGAGAGAGAGGAGGGTGGGGTGTGGATGGTGGTTCTGGTGGGTGGGGCGCGGCTGGTGGGTGGGACGCGGTTATGGTGTTTAGTGACTTGAGGAGAGAGAAAGAAGAGGGTGTGGGATGGATGAAGGGCGCAGCTTGCGGGTGGTGGTTATGGGGTGGTGGACCCACGAATCTGAGGAGAGAGAGAGAAGAGGGTGGGGCGGCTAGTGGTGGTTGGTTGGTGGTTGGGTGGGGCGACATGGAGTGGTTGGTTGGTGGATGGGGGGTGGTTGGTTGGTTGGTGGTTTTGGTAGGTGGGGGTTGGGGCGGCCGGTGGTGTATCTGGTGGGTGCGCTGTGGGGTGGGGCTGCAGGTGGTGGTGGTGGTTATGGGTGGATAGTGACTTGAGGTGAGAGAAAGAAGAGGGTGGGGGCTTGGATTTTAATGGGGGGTAATATTGTAAATGACTAGCAAATTGTTTACCAAATAAAGAAATGAGAGTGTTTGTATGAAACATCCATTTTAGGCAAATGATAGTGTTTGACAGGAACGGAGGGAGTACAATTTATACAAACAAAATCTAGGTGGCCATTGTCCTAGCGCCCAATGAGCGTCATGTCCCAGATCCCATAGGTGAAGTCGGAGTTCGAAAACCCATATGACCGTCCCAAGGCATCGGAGGTCCTCTAGGGTGACGAGAAGTTTGGGCAAATAAATCGGGCCCCAAGAAGCCGAAAATCAAAGGCTATAATCCATGTTTTTTGGGCTTCCGGGAGGCCCCAGAATGAAAGTGTATATTTTCGCACCACATCGCATGGGACACTCTTAGGGAATATAAGGCCCCCCGGGTCCGTTATCGGGGTCCTTAATAGGCTTGTAAAGGCGTTTTTATGGGACACCAATGTAAGGACCGGAACACCAAAGACATGGGTGATATCGAAGTTCGGGGATTCATATGTCCCTCCAGGGGCACCGAGGGTCTTCTAGGGTCATGATATACCCCTCGAAGAAGTTTGGGCAAAAATGATACCCGTACCCTAGAAAGCCGAAAACAAATGCTATAATCCACGTTACTTGGGCTTACGGGAGGCCCCAAAACGAATGTGAATATTTTCCCACCAAACCGCACGGAACACCCTTAAGGCACATGGGAGGCCCAAGGGGTTGCTTATTTGGTCCCTAATAGGTTTGGATGGGCGTTCTACGAGACACTAGTGTAAGAGTCGGAACACAAAAGGCATGGGTGATATCAAAATTCGGGGATCCGGATGATCCTCTCGGGGCACCGAGGCTCTAGTAGGGTCATGATAGATCCCCCGGAGAAGTTTGGGCAAAAATGACACCCGGGCCCCGGGAACCGAAAACGAAAGCTATAATGCACGTTTTTGGGCTTCCGAAAAACGCAAAACGGATATTTTCACACCACATCGCATGGAACACCCCTAGGGACCATAAGAGCCCCCCTGGGTCCGTTATCAGGGTCCTTGATAGGCTTGTAAGGGCGTTTTTATGAGACACAAATGTGAGGGCCGGAACACAAAAGGCATGGGTGATATCAAAGTTCGGGGATTCAAATGCCCCTGGGGGAACCGAGCGTCCTCTAGGGTCATGACATATCCCTCGGAGAAATTTCGGCAAAAATGATACCCGGACCCCAGGAAGCCGAAAACGAAGCCTATAATCCACGTTTTTTGGGCTTCCGGGAGGCCCCAAAACGAATGTGGATATTTTCGTACCACATTGCATGGATTACCCCTAGAGGACATGGGAGGCCCAAGGGGTTGCTTATCTCGTCTCTGATAGGGTTTGGAAGGCGTTCTACAAGACACTAGTGTAAGAGTCGGAACACCAAAGACATGGGTGATATTGAAGTTTGGGGATCCTGATGACCCTGTCGGGGCACCGAGAGTCTACTAGGGTCATGATAGACTCCCCGGAGAAGCTTGGGCAAAAATGACACCCGGGCCCCGGGAAGCCAAAAACGAAAGCTATAATGCATGTTTTTTGGGCTTCCGGAAAACCCAAAACGAAGGTGGATATTTTCACACCACATCGCACAGAACACCCCTAGAGACCATAAGAGGCCCCTGGTGTCTGTTATCGAGGTCCTTGATAGGTTTGTAAGGGCATTTTCATGAGACACCAATGTAAGGGCCGGAACAAAAAAGGCATGAGTGATATCGAAGTTCGGGATTTCGAACGACCCTCCCGGGGCATCGAGCGCCCTCTAGGGTCATGATATACCTCTCGGAGAAGTTTGGGAAAAAATGATACCCGTACCCCAAGAAGCCGAAAACAAAGGCTATAATCCACGTTTTTTGGGCTTCTGGGAGGCCCCAAAACGAATGTGGATATTTTCGCACTACATCGAACGGAACACCCCTAGGAGACATGGGAGACCCAAGGGGTTGCTTATCCGGTCCCTGATACGTTTGGAAGGCGTTCTACGAGACACTAGTGTAAGAGTCGGAACAACAAAGGCATGGATGACATCGAAGTTCGGGGATCCGGATGACCCTCTCGGGAAACCGAGGGTCATTTAGGGTCATGATAGACCCCATGGAGAAGTTTGGGGAGAAATGACACCTGGGCCCCGGAAAGCCGAAAACGAAAGCTATAATCCACGTTTTTGGGCTTCCGAAAAACCCCAAAACGAAGGTGAATATTTTCACACCACATCGCACGAAACACTCACAGGGAACATTTATTTATTATTATTATTATTATTATTTTTTTTTTTTTTTGGTTTTAAGATGGTAAGATAGTCCCAGCAGCTTGGGGGGATGGTAAAGGGGATCCCAAACTGCTAGGGATGAGAATCGAACCCCCGTATTGGGGGTGGAAAGCGGGAGTAGTGCCACTGCACCAAACCCAAATTCTCCACCCATAGGGAACATAAGAGACCCTCGGAGTCCGTATCGGGGTCCTTGATAGGCATGTAAGGGCTTTTTTATTGGACACCAATGTAAGGGCCAGAACACCAAAGATATGGGTGAAATCGAAGTTCGGGAATTCAAATGACCCTACCGGGGCACCGAGGGTCCTCTAGGGTCATGATATACCCCTCAGAGAAGTTTGGGCAAAAATGATACCTGGACCCCAGGAAGCCGAAAATGAAGGTTATAATCCATGTTTTTTAGGCTTCCGGAAGGTCCAAAACGAAGGTGGATATTTTCGCACCACATCGAACGGAACACCCTAAAGAGACATGGGAGGCCCAAGGGGTTGCTTATCTGGTCCCTGATAGGTTTTGAAGGGCATTCTACGAGACACTAGTGTAAGAGTCGGAACACCAATAAAGCCATGAGTGATATTGAATTTCGGGGATCCGGATGACCCTCTCGGAGCACTGAGTATCCTCTAGGGTCATGATAGACCCCCCCGGAGAAGTTTGGGCAAGTATGACACCCGGGCCTCGGAAAGCCGAAAACGAAAGATATAATGCACGTTTTTTGGGCTTCCGGAAAACCCAAAAACGAATAAGGTGGATATTTTCACACCACATCGCACGGAACACCCCTAGGAGACATGAGAGGCCCCCGGGGTTGCTTATCTGGTCCGTAATAGGTTTGGAAGGGCGTTTTACGGGACATTGGTGTAAGAGTCGGAACACCAAAGGCATGGGTGATATCGAAATTGGGGGATCCTGATGAACCTCCCGGAGCACTGAGGTTTCTCTACGGTCATGATACACCCCCCGGAGAAGTTTGGGCAAAAATGACACACGAGACTCGGGAAGCCGAAAACGAAGGCTAATAATTCACCTTTTTTTAGCTTCCACAAGGCCCCAGAACGAATGTGAATATTTTCGCGCTATATCCCACGAGACAAGCCTCGTGGACATAAAAGGCCTCCGGGGTAGGTTATTGGGTCCTTGGTTAGGATTGGAAGGGCCTCTTACTGAAAATCGGAGGCTAATCCATGGTTTTTGGGTGCCGAGCATGACTCCCCACCACCTCATGCCACCAAACCTACTTCCAAGCGTTCTCTACTATTATAATTAATGAGGACTCATAATTTTTCCCAATTTGTTTGAAGTGATTTCTAATTTTTTTTTTTATACATTAGTTCTATTTTTCAGCGTATTTTTAAATTAAAAATTAAATTGCTACAATTTGTGGAAAAATAATGTTTTTCCGTAACTTAATAATATGCTTGAAAAGTTTGGGTAGTTGTTTCTACTCCTGTTAAAACCACTAAACCTTATAAGATTATTTAGTGAGTAGTTGTTTGAGAGAGGGCTTGTAGGCGAAGGAAGGCAAGCGAGGCAACATCAAGCAACTACCATTATGAAATTTATGCACTAGGTGTGTCTACTCCACGACTTTTGGGTAACGAGCACGGCTCCACACCCCCCGTACCACCAAACGTACCCCCAAACAGTCTCTACTATTATAGTGAGGTCTCATAATTTTTTCCAATTTTATTTAAGAGATTTCTAATAATTTTTTGATATTTTTTCTCTTTTCCAGTGTAACTTTTTAATTAAAAGTTAAATTAAATAGCTTTAAACATTCTAGTTGGTATAACTGTTCAGCGAAAACAATGTAAAGCAATATATGGTGCTAAGCTTAATGAAGTTGGAGGGGTTATCTTGTAAAGAGAGGAGGTGTAGATACCAAATGCTTATTAGCAATCGCAAAGAGAAATACGAAAAACCTTACCAAAATGGGGATGGTGTACACGATGCCGGAAAGATGGCGCACGACGTTGATGAGATCCAGATACGAACGTTGAACATATGGGAAGGTAGAAGATGAATTGATGGTGTGTGATTCCATCATGTATTAATGAGAGAGGAATTAGCTTTTTTATTATTTTGTTAGCTCAATTTCTTGGATTTGTAACGTCTGACAACTTGTGAGAATGAAAGGAAGGGGATGAAGGAGTCACTAAACTCTATTTTGTTTTTGAAACGTCTGATTGTTGCTATTTTCTCTCTTCTTTTTTTCCTTCTTTCATGACTCATATAACACGTCATTAGTAAATTAACACGTTATTTGGCAATTCAGAGGCTTATGTGGCGAGTTCTGATTTAAACATTGCGTTTGAATCTAATTATATAGATTTCAAAAAATGAAACGGGTCATTGTTCCCAACTCCCCATAGCCCTGATCTGGATCCGGTTAGTGTTGGCTGCTGCTACCCCCTCTCTCCCCACACACGGTCCCCACAGAGTTGCCGGAATTTCTTGTATTATTATAAGGGTTTTTTGGTTGGGGGTAATGATTAAAGGGGTAATGAAATTAATTTATAGGCGAAAATGGGATGTATGTGAGATAGTGGGAGTTAGATTTTGTGAGAATGAAGGTAATAATCACCCCCAATTTGGGGATAATAGAAACCCACCTGCCCCTAAGGTAATGATTGTCCTCATTTTCCTTCATTTTTTCCATTAACCCGCTTAATTAATTACCCGTGTCACTACTTTACCTTACTATTTTACACTTTAATTTGCTATATTATCCTAATAACCATTACCTTCAACCAAACGACACCTAAATATCTTGAGTCTTTGTGATTAGAGACATAAAATCAATTTGTGCCCATATGTACACACAGTCACTCAGTCATATACTGTACCACTTATGCTGAGTTGTGCATTACTACCATTTAGCATTTGCGTGCCATATCCTTAAAAAGTATTTAAAAAATTGGCCTTAATAACGTTTGTGGCCTTTTCGGTTGTATCTTCAATGCACCAATAATTTTCCCCTCCTCTCAAATCTAAGGCACCAATTAATTATTTATCTTTCTCCCTAACTTTCGGTACCAGTGTTTGGTATGCCCTGCATGTCTTTGGGGAAACATAATGGTGAACTTTGTGTATGATTTTTTTCTGTTTTATCGCTAACTACAGCCCTAATTTTTACCCTTTTTTTTTTCCAGTCATCAGCAAATCGTTGATGGTAAACCCCAATTCTTTTAGTTTCTTTTAGTATTCTTTCCGTTTCGCCAAGATGTTTACACTTCATTTTCTAAGGTCAAAGTTTATAAACTTTGACCATGAATTAGTGAAAAAATACAAAGATTTATAATGTAAAAATGATATTGTTAGATTCATTTTAAAGAATATTTTTGAAAAATTATAATTTTATAATTTATATATGCATATAATTACAATTATCTACGGTCAAAGTGGTGCATTGGAGACCGTGAAAAAGCAAATGTAAACATCTTCATGCAACGGAGGGAGTACTTCAGTTTTGTTGTTGGGAATAAAACCAGACTCTCTTAAGAGGAGCCAATGCAACTTGGCTACACTCGCAATCAAGTAATAAGGCTCCGTTTGATTCACCTTAATTTTACTTAAATTCAGTTCAGTTCAGTCCAGTTCAGTTCAGTTCATGCGTAACTTTATCACTCATATAACTTTTTATTCCGAAATAATTTTATAATGATAATTATGTCATCGGAAAGATCTCAAAGCATACTTTCAAATGAGTCCAATATTCACTATGTTTGGACAAATTTTAAATGGTTAACGGTCAAGTTTAAAAAATCAATTCAGTTCAGTTCAGTTTTTTTCAGTTCAGATCAGTTTTATTCAGGTGAATCAAACGGAGCCTAAGTGTCCAAGAATGAAGTAATGAGTGTCCAAAAATGAAGTCTACTACATTTTGAAAAAAAATTTAAAAATTTAAACAAATAAAATAAAATAAAGATGTTGTGAGAGGGTGTGGCCAAGTTGGCTATACTTAGGTGTAGTGAATAATCATTGGTTAGTTTGTCCCAATTTTTTTGGGTATGATGGTCTCTCCTTTTATGAGAGTTAGTTTGTTTTCTATTTCGTTATTCGTATGATGGCACTGCAAATCTTCTTCTTCAAGAGGGATTCTATGATGTTAGATTTGTACATTCAACAAAGTTATGGCGATAGAGCCCTCCTGGAAAAGGCTGTAATATGAAAAACAACCATTGAAAGGAGACCGTTCGGACTCGTTGAATCTACCATGCTAAATAATTTTTTTACTCGATTATTGTTTGATGTTTTAGAATTGCATCTTGTTGATTTTGATTTCGTTTGTAGATGTCGTATGACTTATTATATAAATGAATTTATTTTTACAAAAACTTGTGTGGACTTAGTCCATGGTAGACCAATACTTCATCTGAAGTCACCCCTCTAATAGAGGAGCCACCGCTCTAATAGTGGAGTCACCCTCTACTTCACCTGGAGCCACTCCTCTAATAGTGGAGCCACCCCCTACTTTATCTGGAGTCACCCCTCAAATTCATACTTAGAGTCACGCCTCTAATAGTGGAGCCACACCCTACTTCACCTGGAGCCACCCTTCAAATTTATACTTGACGCCACCCTTCAAATTTATACTTGGCGCCACCCTAGTGGATCCACACCATACTTCACCTGGAGCCACCCCCTACTTCATCTGGAGCCACCCCTCAGACTTACTTGATACACGATGGACTAAGTTCACACAAAATATACTGATTTATTTTTCCCCTCAAAAAAAAATTGAAAAAGTCTTGCTGCTTACGGCCCAAGCATAACATAGCCAAGGATGATTTAAGGTCCAAACATATTACAATCAGTGAACCACATACTCCAAAATCAATTAGGTCATCAACAAATAGTCTCGAAGGCAATACGTATATACCTATATAACGCTAATTAGGGGTGAATACCGGTCCAAACCGGAACCGAAAAATACCGAAATCTGAATCACCCAAAACCTAAGACCTAAACTTGTTTAATTCCAGTTTAAACCAGAACCGGACCTGAAAATTCAGGTCCGATCCGATTTAAGACCGAAAAGACCGGAATTTTGTTTTTAAAAAAAAAAAAAAAAAACCGTGTGCAGCGCCTGTATCCAAATCAGAGTTTTGGATATATTTCCAAAACTACTAATTCAGGCGCGGCAGCCGGCAGGCGTGTGGACCCGTTAGGCCGCTGACGGACAAGCTCCAGGAGCGGCAGCAGGGGCTGCACGTGAGGCCGCTAATGGGTAGGCGCCAGGCGCGGCAGCAGGCGCTGCCCGTGAGCCGTGACTTCCGTGAGCAGGTGAGATGGTGATTGGTGATGCAGGGCTGCAGCCCTGCAGGCGGCCACTCCGGCGGACGGCGGTCCGGCCAAGCGTGAAGAGACAAGAGAGATGGAGTGAAGAGAGAAGGAAGGAGGAGAGAGAGAAGAGAGAAGACAGAGAGAGGCGTGAAATCTGAAATGAAAAACAAATAAAACCCTAAGTCTCACTCTCTGTCTCAACTCTCACCCGTGATAATTCACAATTTTTTTTTATTTATTTTTTGGTAAAATTAAGATTCCGGTCTATTCCGGTTTCAACCGGAATATTCCGGTTTTTGAACCGGAAAAGACCGGAACTGAGATCGTTATTTTGCGCGGCCCTGAACCTGAACCGGAATCATTCAGGTCTGGTTTTTTCGATCCGATTCGGTTTAAAATTCCGGTTCCGACCGGATAATGAACAGCCCTAATAATTTCTAGCTTTGCTAGTATACCCTCATTGTCATCTCCGAAAATGGAGAAAACACATAACACCTACTATGCTCCCAAAATTCCTGACGATTTGCTGTTTCACGAAGTACTAATCCGGTTACCAGTTGATTCCTTGCTTCGCTTTCAAACCGTTAGCAAGTCATGGCATTCAACTATATCCAACCCAGCGTTCATGGCTGCTCATCAACGTTATTACAGATGCTCAGTTATGCTCCTACGTCGAAATGATTACGTACGTATAGACCAGTATGATCGCAATCAGTGGCGGATGCAGAAATCAAGTCAAGTGGGTTCACCCTTTTTAATACATAGGACAATTTTTAATTATTGTATTGAAAATTTTTAATTTATAAAGGATTTTTTAACAAAAAAAATTCAAGCGGGTTCGGCGGAATCCACTCGGTGAAGAGTGGATCCGCCACTGATCGCAACCACGATAACAAGGTCGACACTATTTTGATCGATTTACCAGCCTATGTACGAAACTATACTTTCGTAGATTATAGTAAAGGAGTTGTAGCCTTTCTAATGTCCACACCTCGTATAGAGATCGTTCTTTGGAACCCAATCCTACGTAAAACCCTAACCCTTCCTACTTCACATGATGATCAGCATTTTTCGCTCGAGAATTCTCATAAGTTGTTCTTTGGTTTAGGGTTTGATAAATCGTCGTGTGACTACAAGGTTGTTCTAGCCTCCTTGGTTCGTGGAGAGACTAGGGAGTCTACCCTTGTTCGTGCTAATGTTTACTCTCTCTCTCTTCTAACACTTGGAGATGCTTTAACGTCTCTCTCCTTTACCGTTTCACCCGTCGTAGTTTGGGTACGAAGATTGGAGGGGTACATGTGAATGTCGTGGTATATTGGGTGCATTATTGTTTAATTGACTCGTCGTCAATCTTGGCTTTTAGGTTGACTGATGAAGCGTTTGAGAAATTCTGTGGACCGGTACAAAATAATTATGTTATACCTAGCACTGTTCAATTATTTTCTATCAAGATAGATGGTGAGCTCAAGTTAGGAGCGTGGACATCTGGACATGAATGGTTTGATCTTTGGGTGTTGATGGAGAAGGTTATTGGATCGACTAAATCGTATTATTGGATGCAATTAACTAAACTTAATGAAACTAATATACCCCAATTGTACCAATACTTGGATTATGGAATACTGGATGGTGAAGTCACCATGGTGATATCCGATATCATCGATGGGCAATGCTGGTCTGTGATCTTTGGTGTGAGGAGGAGTTTAATGTGATTATGAAGGCTAATAGGGACGCGGGTTATCTTCCACAACAAGCGTTTGTCACTCCTTTTGAAGAAAGTTTCGGTTTATTTGAACACGCGGGTGCACCTAAATCTTCTAGGTGAAGCGTTTGTCACTCCTTTTGAAGAAAGTTTCGGTTTATTTGAACACGCGGGTGCACTAAATCTTCTAGGTGAAGCGTTTGTCACTCCTTTTGAAGAAAGTTTCGGTTTATTTGAACACGCGAGTGCACCTAAATCTTCCACAACAAGTGTTTGTCACTCCTTTTGAAGAAAGTTTCGATTTATTTAAACACGCGAATGCACCTGAAAAATTGCGCTCATAATCGGAATGTTTATAATGGTTATACACATTAGGAAGGTCATCGAAAGATGCATGAATCAAGTTGTTCATCTTCTCCTATAAGATTACAGTTTACTTTCATATTTCCATTTCAGCGTAACAGTAAATTGAATCAAATCTTTTATGATATTCGTCACTATTTCATCTCTCATTCCCTAGCTACAAGTTTAACAATACAGATCTTGCCTAACCAAAAAGATACTACAAAAGGATGTGAGTATTTCAAAAGGTTCAGCCAACTGCAGATTTTAGAAGTGAATTGCTAAATACCGCCCCTTTTTACTAGCTACCGCCCCCCAATTTCCAATTTTACCCTCCCCCCTTTTCCTCACTCACTCTCACTCACTCTCACTCATCCTCTCTTCCTCACTCACTCTCACTCATCCTCTCTTCCTCACTCACTCTCACTCATCCTCACCACCACACCATCACACTGGCAACCACCACCACTCACGGCACAACCACCACCGGTAAATTTTTTTTTGCGCATTTTTTTTGCACAGTCGTCTGAAATTTTCGACTCACCCTTGGGTGAGTCGGAAATTTCAGACGACTCACCCAAGGGTGAGTCGCCTCTAGCAGACGACTCACCCAAGGGTGAGTCGAAAATTTCAGACGACTGTGCAAAAAAAAAATTATTATTATTATTTATTATTATTTATTGTTATTATTATTAATATTAATATTATTATTATTATTATTATTATTATTATTATTATTGTTTAATTAATTAAAAATGTGAACTAGCTCGGCACCGATTTACCGGCTCCTCCCCTCTACCATTTCACATTTTTAATTAATTAAACAATAATCAGTAATAATAATAATAATAATAATAATAATATTAATAATAATAACAATAAATAATAATAATAATAACAATAAATAATAATAAATAATAATAATAATTTTTTTTTTGCACAGTCGTCTGAAATTTTCGACTCACCCTTGGGTGAGTCGGAAATTTCAGACGACTGTGCAAAAAAAATGCGCAAAAAAAAATTTACCGGTGGTGGTTGTGCCGTGAGTGGTGGTGGTTGCCGGTGTGGTGGTGAGGATGAGTGAGAGTGAGTGAGGAAGAGAGGATGAGTGAGAGTGAGTGAGGAAGAGAGGATGAGTGAGAGTGAGTGAGAGTGAGTGAGGAAAAGGGGTGAGGGTAAAATTGGAAATTGGGGGGGCGGTAGCTAGTAAAAAGGGGACGGTATTTAGTAACACCCTTTTAGAATGAGCACAAATGTGGAGTGTGGTACAACACCAGTACTGACACCGACACCTCATACAATACAGAGCACAACTTTACAATAGCAAACCGTTTATTTCTTTCTCGCTACTTCTCCTCGTACATTACACTACTTACAAGAGGTTTCTATAGCTGTCACATCATGGAAGTACAACAAACAGACCACTATTCTATATTCACATCATGGAAGGACAATGATACATGTCACAACTTTTGAGCTAACAGAACTTTCCGTATTGTACAACATAAGCCGCACTGCACGCAAAAGTAAAGTATATGTGATCGAGATAGAACTCATTCGCTTCATGGACAACTTGTTTATACAGAGACAATGGATACCTAAACCCATGGCTTGGATCAGTGATGATATTCTTGCCTTTTACAGAGCATTGCATTGTTAACTTTCAGTTGCTGCAGTTTCCTCTTGGCCCCTCATATCTATCAACTGTTTATTTGATAGATTGATAATTGAATCCGCAATCACTCTAGCGCTCGACTTCAGATAGCCACCTGAAACAAATAATTATACCATCAAACTCGAAGCATGAGTCATCATGACCTACAGGCAAAAATGAGTTATACTGAAATGGTGACGGGGTAAGCCTGGAAGAAGCTCTCTCCAGCACTCAATCCTGATCCTCATCTTATGAGAAGGAACCAAGTGTTCATGATCGTCGTCCCAATGAATTGAGTTGATGTGAGCAGGGAAAAGAAGCACTTTCTGACATTAGGTCAAATTAACACCCTACACAATCTATACATTGATGTGGATTCTGGAGGGTTTTGCAGTACATGCAAGTACAACGTATTTATCTCATTTTCGGTTCACAACATTTGAACTTTTCTCTGGTGTACAGTTGTATACAGCCAGCAAACTAGAAATAACAATGGCATTGGCAGTACATTGCCAAGCAATAAGAAACAGAAATAGAAGACCAAAAAGAAAACTTTTAGCACTGAACAGAACCTGATGTAAGCATTAGAAGGGGAGTGTTCTTCTCACGGGCAAATGTAAAAACCTTCTCATCTCTTTTGATTATACCATCAGGGCTAATCTGGAGGCAGAGATAACACTCCGTCAGTAATCATTGATCGTAATCAATTTCAAACAAATTCAAAGTAAACTATCACAAGGGACCTTGCAACTAGCGGCTTATTCACCACAAGTGTTACATAGAATCATATATAATGAATTAGCAAGTCACACTCACTCGTCCATCTTCTAGTGATGTGCACACTAGCCCTGTTGACAAGAGAGTGTTTTGAAGACACCAGTGAACTTTCAACCATAGACCTACGGATTTTAAAATAAAATTTATATCTGTTTTTCTATTTGGGGAGGAGATGACAAGTGATAAGTCACTGCACAAAAACATCAGTCTGCAACCCTGCTACTATCAGTTCCAAATTTATTTCTCACAAGGAGACTATTCCTAAGGAGATAACAGAAAATTGATTCATCTGGTGAATTTCTAGGAGACCATCTGATAGTTCTTCTTCCCATTAGCTTCCAATGAACCATATCAAACAGTTGCTGTCCACGAACCTTCTCCTACCATCTCTCTTTGTCATTACCATCTCATACCAACTGACTAGCAGTGAGCAACTCTCTTGACTATCAGAATCTTAATAGACAAGTTCTAGCATCTCTCTCCAGGTACCAACTTTAGAAAGACCAAAAGAAACCTACATACACCTAACACCTGCTGACCTATTTATTTCCATGGAACCCCATCCTTCTCATCCCCCCAGTCTCCTGTAAAATAACATTCCTCTAGACAAATTTCTGCAAAGAAGCTGTTGGTGCTACTCAATCTCATTCTTAACATGGTTAGAGCATCAAATGTAGGTAACTTATTTTCTTAACAAGGTTAAAGGAGTGCTAGATCGAGTATAGGAATGCGAGAAGTGCATCAAGTCATGTCGCACCAGAAGTAATGTACGTCTAAGCATCTAATTTGTGCAGATTGTATCCTTATTAGAAATGCTGTAATCTTCAATATGAGATACGAAAGCATAATGTTAGTCAAGATAAACCAGATATACAATATGAGATGTTGAAAATGCAGTTAATGTGACCATGCCACAGTCAGATATGGCTAAGCACAAGTGCCACCTTGTACTAAATATAATAAGCTTAAGTCAAAAGTATAGGATATATCCACCTTTAAAGAGACAAAACGAGATCTTACCTTCAGCCTGCCCAATGGATCTCCATCTAGGATGTCCGTTCCAGCATTGTACACCACTAACTCAGGATGGAACATACGACCTGCCACCTGCCAGTTATGTAAAAAGGCATCAGGATTGTAGTTTGCACAGTGCTTGTACGAGGCAGCACTTATAATGATCACAAACCCAGCAGAAGAAGAAAACTACCCCAGAAAATCTTAAATGAGCAGCTAAATCATTCATTGGGTAACAAAATGACAGACTGAAAATTAACACCAATGACAGACTGGAGATGTGCCAACGGCCAACCCTACCTGCATATGAGAAGATATAACTCACTTTATGTACAGGTTCACCTGACAACTTTATATACATATCATGCATAATTCTAGAATAGGGCACTGAGATGTTCAAACAGCAATATCCCTTCCAAAAATGCGTGGACGACTGACGGCAAAAAAAAAACCAACAGCATTTCTCTTACGAGGCGGCCTCATACATGAGGCGACCAAACATATCACTTAAGCTATTCACTTCGTTGTCTAGAGGCATCACTATTTTGCTCAAGGTATTACTTCTTCTGTTTCCTTATTTTCCGCCATAATTTAAACCAAAAAAATGACTTGACACTAGTTAACATAAGTTTCGACTGACGTAAGTTGTTACAAGTAATAACCCCTTGCTTATAGTTACATCTTATGACCCAGATATTTTGCAATTCTTGCACTTAAACTTGACACCGGTCAATTTCCACCGACATAAATTGTTTTTTTTTTGCTCATCCACCGACATAAATTGTTACAAGTTAAAACCCGTTACTCATTTTTACGTCCAATTAATGACACAGATATTTGCAATTCATGCAGTTGATCAAATTACGAAAGAGACAGGAAGAAAAAGTAGCTCCTATAATATATATTGGCATGAGCCACAATTATGTACCTCAAGTGCATCATCTAACTTCTTCAAGTACTCATCCGTTGAGGTCCCACTCTGTAGACGCAGATGAGATGTTTATTCCATAACAACATAGAGTCATAGACAACACATAAGATACAAATTTTTGCTCCTTAATAATGGCTTACCGCAACTTCAACCTTTTGATCAATGTACCTCCTGGCTGTATAATCCTAGAGCAGCAACATGGCAAAAACAACTTTTAGAAATTTTAAGGAGTGTCAACTGTCAAGTATTACAATGGTAACAGGATTTTGTTGAAAAGGCACAAATTAACTGGGAAGATAAGTGGAGCGACAAATTAGGATAAATGAGAGACACTGATCAACTGATTTCTGCACTGAAAAAAAAAGATAAAACGGGAGCTATGAGAAGCTATCTATGAGTATACAGGCTACAGCAACATTCATCTGTGAACCAAGGCCAATGGCTACTTTGAAGACACAGGACCCTTAGAAGCCCAGTATCATATTTGTATTGTGACAGAAAGTCTACAATTACTACAGCCATGAAAAAGAGAAAAAGGTGACTTCACAGAAAAAAGCTAGCTTTCAGAGTGAAATTCCACCTGGTGAGGAAGATGAAAATTCACGCTAAATCACTATCATGCCGTGGAATGAAACAGAAACTTGCAAATAGCTTGACCAGGGCTTTTCCAAAACAAATACTCCGTCAATTTTTACAACAAACACAAAGGAAGTAGTTGTTTTGAAGAATGCCACATCATTGGTTAAGAGCTGCACATGTGTTACATGCCAACTCAATGAAGTGATGATCATGATAAAGGTGCAGCTTGGAATATAACAAAATTTCATTTTAAACACCCTTGAACCTTTCTTTTCAACTCCCAGGTTATCCACAAATAGTTCAATGAACAAGTCGATTTGGCTAGAACTTGAAGCTTCCTGAAAACAAGAATTCCGCTTTGACGTGGATGGGATTCCTGTGGTTCAATTGAACTCTCTAGTAATCTCACCTGAAGATTCTAAACCCTTGCACAAGTTTTGATAACACATAGGATACTCCTCAAAAAATGGTCATCTACAATTACAGCATCAAGCTGCTGATGCATAAATAATCGAGTCAAACAATTCAATCAGTAAAATGGGTCATCTAATATGATACTTGCAATCCACCAATCTACAAAGAGATGATAATTGCCACCCTCATGTGCAGACTTGACTTGTGGAAGGATCTTCCGCACAAAACCCATGACCATTACTTCTTTTCTTTTTTAAATATTGTTGGTATCATTTCAACCTTCTTGTGCTTCTGTAGCCTTCCCTCAACAACAAAACTAGTAAATTGAGTTGGCAAGTCCAAAACAGCAAACAAGGTCGGAATGAACACAAAAAAAGACAATAATGGAAGTAGTGGTGACAGTATGTCAACTTACAAATGGATATGTTTCTGGATTGTACATATCAAGAATATATACTCTTCCTGCGGATAAAGAGAGTATAAGGAACTTGTTTAATGGTCAAAGGTTTAAATACAATCAGGGCAGACAAGGAGAGAAAATATACTGTCGCCAGAAAAATCTGTTTCATGACCATTTCCTTGATGCGCATCAAGATCAATAATCATGACCCTGTCAATTTGAAAAACGAGATATTAACCATGGTTCCAAATCGCGGAAACGGTCACGACATTGCGGAAGAGGACTGATAGCGGCGATGCGTATCAAGTCGTGCTTGTCGCGGCATAAATTTTGTATCAACTATATCTCCTGTATCGGCCATTTATCGGCCGTATCGGCCATATATCGGCCCTGTATCGGCCGTATCGGTCATATAGCGGCCGTGTATCGGCCATATTGGTCAAGTATCGGCCAAATAATAAACAACGTTACGTAGCGGGATATCGCGTATCGGCGACCTAAAAAACCGATACGATACGGCCGATACGATACGTCGCGGCCGATATTTAATACCATGATATTAACTCATAATAAAGGTGTAAGCTAAACAACAATTTCAAGAAAATATGAAAAGCTCAGTCCCCTTGGCTTTGGATTAGCAGTTGATACCTAGAAATATTCAACTTGACAAAGGCGAAGTGAATACACAGAGAGATATCGGCATAAGCACAAAATCCACCTCCCTTATTAGCAGAACAGTGATGAAAACCTCCACCAACATTGATGGCCCACCCTCGCTCTTTTGCAAGCTTTGCAGCTAGAACAGATCCCCCCACCTAGATCAGCATGTAATTAGCACATTAGATGATCGGCTAAGACTTGCAAATGAAGTAGAATTCAAAACCTAAATGCAACTTACAATAAAGTTTCAATAATTAAGATAATTGTATACTACCTGCTTTCTGAAAGGGTGAAGAACTTTCCACTGCACGACGAAATTGGGCAACATTGCAACTGGTGGCACCTGTGCGTAAAATTATTGGAGACAAGAGATTTAGAACCATACAGACACCCTGCCAAGACAGGATAGGAAACCCATTTAGCAACCCTAAAATGGTCAATCTTACATAGCTATGAATGAGTTACCTTGAGAAATTAGATACTTAAAAGCCACCATACCCTTAACTGATATTTGTCTGATCAAATCGGTTGTAACAATTTCTTCTTAGACAATCAGCAGTTAATGTTCAAAGAAGGGCTTGTCTAAGCACTCTTGAAAGATCATCAAGATTGGGGAAGTCAACAAGTGCAAATAGACAAAAGGATAACTTATGCAAAACGAATATACAAGCAGTATTGTAACAACCAAAACGCGCCTGTTTAGTCACGGAAAATCAAAATAGTTTTCCATCTGTAAATTTTCCTAGAAAATGAAAAAAACAGAAAACATTTTCTAGAGATAGAACACATGCTAGAATGTCTAGTTGTCTAAAAAACACCATGTTTTTCTCGTTCAACTATCTCCCTTGCTTACCCACCAAAACTCTTATCACCGACAATTGACAAGGTTGGCAGTGGATATATTACCCATCACAACCATCAAGCGGGCATGGCTAACCACCAACCATCCCACTACCTTCAAGTGATGACTTCCGGCTACCGTTGGCCAAGTTCTCACAGCAGGTGATTGGTGCAGGAGAAGGGAGTGAAGGCCTAGTGATGGGAATGAGTTGAAAGCAATAGAAAAATGTATCTTCCTGTTTGTGAAGGATATTTGGAAAACAATAAAGTACTTTGTGAATATAGAATATTTGTAAGTTGGTTTTCATTCAACTTTTTCTGGAAAATTATGCTTTTTGAACCCGTTTCTTGGAAAACTGCCCCGAAATCCCATAACTGCACATGCTCAAATCTAGTTTTCTCTTTGTATCTCCTACCTTTTCTTCTCGTCTCTATTCTTTATCTTCTTTTGGTTTGTGGGGAGGGCACGTATCAACTACTAGACCATCAAATTTGAAGTTCCAAATTATTTGCTAAAAGAATCAAAATTGTAACCTTCATCAGATGAGCCAAGAGTTTTAGTAAATTAGTAAGTAGAACAGCAGAATGCTACCCCTTAACCTCCATAATAAGGGTTATCACATAATGCCAAGTAAACAAGCTTTCCTATCTTTACAAAGACTGTTGGAGCGGGAACGGGGAGCGGTAGACTTTAAGAATGTAAAATGAAAGGACCTTGTCAGTATGACTCTTGCACAAGCACAACTATGCTCTTGCTCTAGGACGGTTTGTGCTAAATACTCAATAATTCGACTCACGAAGGAGAATCCATACCTCCATAACAGTAGCAACAGTCGAGCTGCTTTTCAGACTTTCCAGGTATTTCTCTGAATGTACCTGGAATTGTAAACACATGAAGTTCCCAGGCAAACTAAAGATTATAAAAGAATTGCTGGATCTGGACAGGAAATATACAATTTGACCCGACAAAGTTGACTAGTGTGATGGGAGAATTGAGAAACATTAACTTGCAGAAGGAAAGGGGGAAAATGTGTGAAAGATGCCAACCTACCACTAAAAGATCATCTTCTGAAGCTTCTTGAGGCTCAACAATACGTTTCTTGTCCAGCACATCCGCCGAGCCAAGGAACAGGCATATGCGACCCCATTTTGAAGAATCAAACGGATGCCTATAGTGCTTATTTATGAGACGCATTTATAGACAAACATATCTAACATACAGGGAAAGCAAAAGTTCATGAACACAGAAAAGCACATATAAGTAGTTAGTAGCAAATAGCGGTGCGGTCGAGATAGCAAACTGTTGCACTATAACAAAAGCATACTTTTGCGGGGAATGTAGAAGGTACGGCACTGCGGCTACCCCAATGCTATGACGTGGATAAGGTGATTTTAAAAACAGCTAGAACGCAGCCACTGCATAGGCGTAAAGAGAGGAGGAAAAGACGAGCCATTCCTTTCTTTGCTGAGAGTTCTTCTTCAAACCCCAATCCACTCTCACTCGCCACGCAATTCCGGGGGGAGTCATAGTTGGGCATTGGGTCCTTTTGGAGCTGGAGAACATGTGACGTCGGATCGGAGTTTAGTGAACCAACTCGCTGCTCGGCTGTCAATCCCGTATTCCCTGGAGTCCAGAAATTTTCATATTTCCCAAAACGGCTCCGAAACAAACAAAGAGGTGTGTGCTGCCTCGTCTCACCCTCCGAAGCATATAATATAGATCTACCCACAAAACTCGGACTCAAAAGAGAAGTTTCATTCTTACCATAGTTCATAAAGCAGGTGGGATTCTGTTTTTGTGTTCCCACTTATTGTTTCATGGTTATAACCTTTTCGGCCGAATCTGGCACTTAACTAGTTTCTGGAACTCTGATAGCACTATCCTTCACCACTCAGCTGCGGGGGATATAGCTCACTTGGTAGAGCTCCGGTTTTGCAATTGGGACGTTGCCATTACGGGTTGGATATCTAATTGTCCAGGCCAGATGATATGAGCTCTTTATGAAAGAGCTCACTTTGGGGTGATTCAGGCTCCTTTTGCTCCCAACATAGATTCAAACCTTTCTACTAGCAGAATTTGTTCAACATAGAGTAAAGGTAAATTGCCACAAACTAACATTAAAAATATAATTAAGGTTGACAACTAAAAAGAGCCAACAGCTTGCAAAGCAAGGGAAAGAAATCATGTCAAAAATTAATAACAGAACAAGCTCCACTAAGTTTCTCAGTTTGTAACAAAGCTTTCTGATGCTAAGAACTTGAAAAGAGCATATCCAAGGTTTGGAACACAAGACTCCAATGCCCCAAGCTCAGAAGAGGTAAACAGGGAAAATCCTCCAATATGCCTGATCTTTACACTCCCGAAGGGAAGAACATAAAGAACTTGCGGTCTCAAAAGTCAAGAGCAATTTCCATGACCATAGTGGACTCAATCAGTCAATTATGTACAATCCTGTATTATATGGTGGATATTTTAACCATCTCTTATATTTATTCCCTTATGTGCATCCCTGAAATCAAGAGTTGCTCATCTTTGAAAGCTAAGTTCCTGGGGACTGCAAACAATAATCACAAAATTGTGATGTCCCCACTGATTTACATCTCAAATAGCTGAGCCACACGCCCACACTACATAGCACAGAATGTAGATGGTATACTTAGAAAGCGAGAATCCTCCAATTGGATTGTATTAATCCTTGTCTCCTAGGTGGTGTTTACTTGCTAATAACACAATACAATCATTTTATAGGGTAAATGTGAGGTGGAAAAGGAATAAGGGGGAGGAAGGAGATGGGAAAAGTAAGATTGTATACACCATCCAAAGTAATCATCATTACATGGTTAAAGTTGAGCAGTTGTGATTACATTGGATAATGCAATCAACCTCACTTTTCTCATCCCTCTCCTCGCAATCCTCCACTTTTCACCTCATATCTACTCTATAAAATGATTGCATTGCATTGCATTGCATTGCATTACTAGTAAATAAACGAGCCCCTAGTGTTTGCATTACATATTCACTTAAAGATGCTCCTTCCTCCCAACTTAAAAGTTTCTTCCCTAAATAAGTGAATTTTAAGAGGTAGCCTTGGCCCTCGATTGAATCAAAGCATAGAAAGATGTTCAAGAAAAAATTGTACGGTGAAAAAAGTAAGTCCCACAGCCACAATCATTCAGGAAATCCTAAAGAGTAAGCTAGACATTTAAAAGGGCTTGGACTTTGGAGGAAGTAAAATCTTTGCATTTCATCCAATAGACCAGATAACAACACCCCAAGTGTATGGGTGTAGTTTTGATACAACACAACCTATAGTGTAGAACTCAGTCATCAATCCTTTAATAAGCAATTAGCTTGATAGACACATATCTTATGCTCCCTCCGTCTCATAATATAAGACAATTTCCCTAGTCAGAGATTTAGTAAGCTTTATCCACATCTTTTTACCATAATTCATAAAGCATTTCCCCAAAATTACAACCCACAAAAGCAAATATAGCACTCTCTCCATCCACCAAGTATTGTCTTTAAACAGAGGAAAATACGTCGAAAACACATTGTCATTTTAGGAGTCCAATGCCAAAAAATGAATGCAAACTCAAAAACTACCCTCAACAATTGATTGTAGTTAACTTTAATTGCAGTTAATGTTGCTCCTCATTTCTGAAACTGATTATACTCAGTTTACTATGTGCTACATTTTCCAAAAGTTAAACCAATACTTGCAGTATAACATAATTTTATTTTATATTTTTGTGGAAATAGTCCGGTATGCATTTTCTGATAACTGATTCATGGAATATTATTAGGTGCACTAATAGAGAGTACAAAATTAAGTGAAATTCAAATAAGAGGTGATTTCTTCAACTATGAACATTGTTATGATCACAATTCACATCAATAACTGCGCTAAAAAACTTAAATTGGACAAAAATAAAGATGAGAAACCCTTACAATTTCTCTAGTCCCATGAACGCAATATTGTAAGAAGACGAATAAATCACCGGTGCCTGAAAAAACATGAAACTCATTAGAAAATTCAATGTTTAAACTCACAAATTAGATAATAGTACAGATTTAAAAATTCGAATTCGCAAAATCATTGAATAAAAGTATACCTTAGAAAGAGGAACATCAAAGTAGAGCTTACTGGAGAGAATTCGATTATGGCGAAGAGTTTCAGCTTCGGTTGAAGATGACGACGACGACATTTTTCGGAGGAGAGAGAAAATGCCAGGTAAAGAGAGATAGAAGCTCAAGTTTGCAATGGTGAAACGACGACTGCGTGTGGTTTTGTCACCAGTTCTCTACCCCGCCGGTAAACGGTGAACACTGAATTTTATTTTATTTTTTTTATATAGGTAAGGAAGAAGTGGAATTAGGAGCGCCTCCTTTCGAGGGTGGCTCCTAACTGATCCGCAAAAAGCAAATTGTCAAGCTCCGCAGTAAAAGATTGATTCCAAATAAACTCATTTCTAGTCGTATGTCCACGATTTGCAAACCAGTCTGCTACGCTATTTCCTTCTCTAAATATATGATTAATAATTGCCGGGTGACAGGTGGCTAAGAATTTCCTAGCGTCTACAATGATATTGTGTATAGTCCATGATAGTGTAATTTCTCCTCGCATTGCTTGAATGACAATGGAGTTGTCTCCTTCCATCTGGATATATTTAAACCCATTTTCGACTACTGCTTTGATTCCGTCGCGCATGGCTGTAGCTTCTGCTATAAGGATTGAGGTGTGACCAAGGTTTCTTGCACCTCCTTGAATGAAGTTGACGTGGTGGTCACGTAAGACAAATCCAGCTGCAGCACCATCCTTATTGAGTGACCAATCAAAATTAACTTTGACGTAAATAAGAGGGGGAGAGGACCACCGAACTAAGTCCCTACAAATTACTTTCTTAGTTGTTGTCTTGTGCTCATCTGAGCCATCAATCGGATCAACCTTCATTCGAATTTCCCATTCCTTATGACAACTAGAGGCTCTGAAGAAGGTGCGTAAAATGTTGGGTTCGATGGAATTGAAAACCTTGTCGTTCCTATCTTTCCAAAGGCTCCATAACAGATAAACACATTTGTTGAAACCATTATTTCCCATGTGTCGATTGACTCTAAAAGAATGCAACCAATCAATTAGTCGGTGTGTGGGGCCATCTGTATTGAGCCAACCGTCTTCTAAGACCTTATTCCAGAGTTGCGAGGCAACAGGACATATCACAAATAAGTGGTCAATTGACTCTTCATCGGCATCGCATAGAGGACATTCGTCTGGGAGTTGAAGACCTTTGCGACGAAGATTAGAACGTACAGGGAGAGAGTTGCGAAGTATTTGCCAGAGAAAAATCTTAATTTTAGGATTAATATCAAGCTTCCAAACCCATTTGTAGATCCAACTGTCCTTTGAGTCTACATCAAGACCATGTGCCAACCACGTAGCTGTTTTCGTAGAGAAAACACCATCTCCTGTAAGCCCCCAACATAACTCGTCATCAATGTCGTGAAATGGTATGGGAGTACCTTCAATCATGTTGACAATAACTGTAGGAAGGAATCGCTTAAGTTCAATGACATTCCATGTTCTATTACCGTTAATGAATTTGCTAACCCGACAGTTGCGTTCTGAAATGTTATCTATGTCAAGATTTGTCATTTCCGCAATAGTCTTATGGTGACACCACCGATCAAACCAAAAGTTTATACGTTTACCATTTCCGAGCTTCCACCTCAACCCTTTTTGTAAAAGAGGTCGACATTTAAGGATATTTTTCCATGCCCATGAGGATAAACTCGAAACTTTGCAGTCAAAGAAACCATTGCTTTTTAGATATTTGGCCGAAATAGTTTTGACCCAAAGATTATCAGGTTCTGAAAGTATTTTCCAAGAAAGCTTACATATGAAGGCTTGATTGGTAGCCCCTGCTTTACGCAATCCAAGACCCCCAGCATTTTTAGGCTTGCAAACAGAATCCCACGCGACCATTGGGATACCTTTTCCATCCGTGCCTTTTTTCCAGAAAAAATTTCTATTAATTCTATCCAGTTCCTCCGTGGTTTTCGTAGGTAGTTGGAAGCATTGCATAGTATGTGAAGGTATGGATTCCAAATTGGCTTGTATCAACACCGTACGTCCCGCTTTAGATAAGGAGTTGGCAGCCCACGAATTCATTCTACTGCTAGCCTTTGAGAGTAAATCTGAAAAGGCATTAGCGTCAACTTTCCCGCTGAAAATGGGGCATCCCAGATACTTTCCCAAGTTGTTCTGTTGAGGAATACTAAAATGAGAGGCTACCATTTGCTTTACTGGTTCTGTTACACTCCTAGAAAAGGTAATAGTCGATTTATGATAATTAATTAGCTGACCGGACTGATTACAAAATTGGTCTAGTAGGGTTTTAATTGTTGAGCAAGCCTCTCTAGTAGCTTTACATATTAGTAGACTATCATCGGCAAACATTAGACAAGGTAGAAGCGGTGCATTGTTATCAATCTTAATTCCAATACCCAACTTGCGATCATTAGCCTTGGAAATAATTCTGTTGATAAGCACATCCATGCAAAGGATAAAGAGATACGGAGATAGTGGGTCTCCTTGTCGCAAGCCTCTCGAAGGTGAGAAAGGGGCTTGCGCCTCATCATTAACAAGGACAAAATAGGAGACTGAAGTAACACATTCTCGGATCCACTCAATCCATGTATCACTAAATCCTAATTGTTTTAAGCATTGGAAAAGAAAATCTCATTCTATTCTGTCATAAGCTTTTTCCATATCAAGTTTAATCGCCATCCATCCTTTCTTTGCTTTCGAGTTCTTAAAGGTGTTCATAACTTTGTGTGCTAACAGAATATTATCATGAATAGATCTTCCTGGTATAAAAGCTCCTTGATACGGGCTAACGAGTTTATCAAGAAGAGGGCGTAGCCTGTTAACGAGAACTTTAGTTATTATTTTGACTAATGTGTTACATAGGCTAATAGATCGGAAATGACTTGTTGTGATAGGGTTAGGGACTTTTGGAATAAGAGCTATGAAAGTATGATTAATTTCTTTTAGCATTTTCTTGTGGTGGAAAAAGGCTTTCACGGCTTCGCAAGTTTCCTGTCCAACAATATTCCAATAATGTTGGAAAAAACCCGCCCCAAAGCCATTAGGCCCTGGGGATTTGTGCGGATTCATTTGGAAAACAGCAATCTTGATTTCTTCATCTGTCAAAGGGGCCGTAAGCAGGAGATTATCTTCATCGGAAACACGTCTTTGTACATCTGGTAGAGGAGGGGGACAACGATTCCTAACTTCCGTGGACAAACGCTTTTTAAAATCAGTGAAAATATGATGCTTTACGAGCGATGCATCCTCCAACCATGCTCCTGCACTATCTCTTATTCTAACGATATTTCTACATTTCTTCCTAGAGTTATGGAATTTTTGAAAATAGGATGAGTTTCTATCACCGTCTACTAACCATTTCTTTTTTGAGATTTTACTCCAGTATTTTTGGTTGAAAAGAAGCAATTTTTCTCGCTGTAAAAGTAGTCTATTGAACATTTCCTTATGATTATTATAGCGAGGGTTAGCTAAAATTGCATTTTCTGCATATTTAAGTTTTTCATAATTTTCTGAGAGCTTGGTATGATTGTTGCCATAGTATTTTTTGCTCCACTGTTTGAATTCTCCTTAATTAGTCTTAGTTTCTTAGCTATTCTGTACATTCTGGAACCTTGAATATTTTGTTTCCAACTGCTTGAAACAACTCGAGATGAATCCTTATTGGTGGTCCATAGCGGTTGGAAACGAAATGGCTTTCCTTTGGAGGCGTTGAGTGGCTCTGTGATAATACATATAGGGGCATGATCTGAACATGTAAATTGTCCATGATGAACCATACTATTAGGGTAGAGCTGTGCCCAGTCATTTCTAGCCAAAGCTCTATCCAACCTTTCTAGGATCAAATCACCATTGATTTCTCGCTTCCAGGTAAAAGGATTTCCATCATAGGAAGTGTTTCAAAGTTGAGTTGGGTACAAAAATTGTTAATTCTTTGAAATCTGTAAGGGTGAGGTTGATAGCCTCCGGTTTTATCATCTCTTGAACTTAGTTCATTAAAAATCTCCCACAATGCACCAAGGTAAAGTGGTAGCATTGTGGAGCACTTTAAGCTCATTCCATAAATTATCTTTATCCTCTTCACGTGCTGGTGCATAAACGCCCGTTACAACAGACGTTCTATTTAGTTGGAGGTCACATACTTCTAGTGAAATAAGTCTGCTAGTTTTTAAAATGATTTTTGCACTAATATTAGTTTGATTCCAAAGAACCCAGATACCTCCTGAGTGATTAACAGGGTCTACAAAATCATAAAATTCATAGCCAAGACGACGAATAAGACGGCTAGAGTTTGAGGGACTAATCATTGTTTCTAGCACAAATAAAATGTCTGGATTGAGCGTCCTTCGTAAAAATTGTAATTCGCCAGCGGCAGGAGCTTTTTTAGCTCCCTGAATGTTCCAACAAAGGATCTTCATTTATAAACTAAACGGATGAGAAATTTTCTTCTATATGATGCTTGAACATGTATTTCGCTGCTTGAGCAGGTTTTCATCAGGTATTGCAAGGAGAAATACCATGCATAGACAAGGGGTTGCATGAGTGAAGAGATTTCTACCAATGCCAACACCAAAATCAAAGGCATAGAAAAGTTTGCAACAACCAAGGTTTTATAGCATATAGACGGCCATAATAAGACTGAAGGGCAAAATAACAAGAACCCATAAGTTTGCACAAGTCGGAAGTGCCTAGAAAAAAAATACTTTACCCTTACGGATATTAGTATGCATAAGAAGTCATCATGTTTAGGAAACATAGACCAGCAGAGTAAAAGTGAGCGTGATACAAGGAAAAATTTCAGAGACAGATTTTCCAGTTCATTCACAAAAAAAATCTCCACTTAAGGAGAATCATTAGTTCAAAGCCAGTTTCCAGAACATGGATTGCAGAGGCAGTAGTCCAAACAGACAAAGCATAGATCTGTAAAACAAAGACCTTGAAAAAATAATATTGTACCATACCAATGGTCCAAAAAGCAATAGCGTCATCATATCTAGCTACTTCAACCAGATATATTAGCCATAGTACAAGTAAATATATTATAAAAGGGAACAAATAATACCCAATAAATAAGTCGATAACACCCGTTTCATTTCTTGAGAAGGTTCTGTAATCAGTGACAATAGAGATGCTTGGATCCATATTAGTCTGCTCTAGCAAAGCCAAGACATCCCTGCATTTGAATATAGGTTCCAGTAGAACATATGTTTCAGCCTGAGACCAAGGTCTCCAGGAAGTAGTGAGTTTCGTTTGATAGAATCCTCGGAGTAGATTAATCATTAGCACTAAAGATGCCAAGGGCCTAATGCAATTGAGTATCACCGCATCTTTGTCTAGCACAAGAGAATGAATAGTATGCAAACAGTGGCTAAAGGATAGCCAATGAAAGCAGGTGCAATCTGAAGAAGAGTTCAATAGAGCGATTTTCATAACCCATTTATGCAGTTCACAGTTTCTGTTGGATCCCCGCTTAAGGAGAAGCATTGGTTCAAAACCATTAGAAATGTGACCGCGAAAATAGGGTGGCAGTGTGGCAAAGAAATTAGACATTGGTTTAGTACCAATGAAGTGGCAGGCGGAGCCTATTATGCGCACAGAAACATTTTCAGTTGAGAGATTGCAGGTAATCAAAGGGCTAGCAACAATTTCCAGAGCACACTTCAAAAAACCACAAACATAATCAAGACAGTTTTCCACTGTTTCATTACAAAAGAAGGGAAACCATCCAGGCAGAATACTACAAGCTAGGACACTGCACACACAATTAGAGCCATAAATGAAAACACACCAGACCAATGCATAAATCTCTTCCTTCACTATACAAAAGTCTTCAAATAATAATAGTCTGCTAGACCAGAAGATGGGTCGGTCGACTACAATGACGCACGCAACAATGCAGTGAGTAAAAACCAGCCCAAAACAATACCGTACACAAGACCAATGCTGAGAAAAACCAAATATAAAAGATGCACCAAATAAACTTGGACTAGTGCTAAACCACAAAAGTTTAGCTGGGGACATTGAGATAGTTGATGTAAAGGTATTTTTCCTTGAGAGGTCATGAAGCCAGAACCAGACAAGAAAAAGTAGTTCAATAGTAACAGTGCAAAGATGTTCATTATGAAATTGCTGCCAATGAGTATGAAAAGGCAAGGGACATTTGAGCATGCAAACCGTTTGCCAGAAAATAATGCTGCAAAGAGGCACCAGAACTAGTGTAGATAGTTTCATAGTTTTGACATATATACTTTTCCAATCTGACACCTTGCACGGGTAACTAACAAGATTACTAGTGTCCATACTTAATGAGTACTTTATCAATCTAAACCTCCACTTAAGAAGAATTGTTGCTTCAATGTTAAAGGAATAGAAGCAGATAGAGAAACAGTAGGTCTTTAAAATTCTAGAACACCAAATCACATTGACAAACTGACCATAATACATGTCAAAGCAAAAATCTCATAGGACACAAAAAGTATATCAGTAGCATAGGAATGCAAAATGGTAACAAAAGTGCACTTTAGAGCCAAAGGGTAGTAAACCCAATCAACACAAATCCTAAACGGAAAACTTGAGTTCCTGGAAAACAAAAGTTGTCCCAACAGGCTATTAAAAGCAAACAAATAGTGAGCCACAAGAACCAGCCCATCAAAATGAATGCTTACTCTCACAAGAGATTGACAAGCTCTAGAAGAGCGACCAAGAGAAAATTGTTGGATCTTACACTTAAGAGAAAGGTACGGGTTGAAAAGTGAGACACTAGGAAGAAAAATGATGGTTGTGGAAACAAGAGTTGGATGAAAGAGGTACTGGTAGACAATGAGAATGACCCAAAGGTGACCACCAAACCGGTGAAGAGCAACCTCCCTCCCCAGGGATGTCAAAGAGTGAGTTGGGTTCAATTGGCAAAGCAAGTAGCCAAAACAAGCAAAAATCTTTATTATAAGTACTATCTGCTCTAATTTAAAAAAACCATAGCCAAAAAACCAGGCAGTCAAAGCAAAGCCCAGACAATAAGATACAGAAGGAAAAGATATACCAACAAATTGCTGATTGCATTTAAAAACGCAGAAACCCACATTTTCCTCCAACACAAATTGATGAACTCTAGATTTAGACTCCTTCTTCTCCAAAATATATCCCTTGTCAGATGAATTGAGGGAGACTACTTGCTGCTGAGAATCAATTTTGTACCAAACACACAACAATGGATTCCTTGTCGAAATCCAAATTACTGATTTAAAAACGAACGGATGGTGGTTTCTCACCCTTTGGTTTGATCGGAATAAGGGCGGTGACAGAAAAGGGGGGCTAGGGTTTTTTCGATTGTGAAAGGGCTTCGCTTTCAGGGGAAGCTTTATTTTCTTTTTTTGGTGTTTGGCATAGAGGCCGGACAGTGAGGGCTTTCGTGGACATTGGATTGATCGGGGAGGGGGGCGGCACAGGGTGGTTGAATGGTGGTGGTAAGTTGGCGAGCGAAGGCTGATGTAAGGTCGAGGGTCGGGGGGCTTCCTTTTCGGGTGGGTCTTCACTTTCTCTTTCATCATCCTTCTTTTTTTTCGGTGAATACTGAATATGTCTTTGCTTAGTTGATTCTTGTTTTTTGGGTGTTTTTTTTTCTTTCTTTTTTTTTTTTTTTTTTTGGGGTGGACGTTGATTATATACATGTTCTAAATCTAAGGGCTTATGTGTCAATCTTTGGGGAAAACAACCGAACCAAACTACGTGTCAATATTTATTCGTTGATGAGATTTCGGCGTCCACTAAAACAACCAAACCAAACAAACTACGTGTTAAGCTTTGTTCGTTAAAGAGTCTCCGTCCCATAATATAGGTCGTTTGAGGTAATGGTAAATAAAAGTAGAATGGGTAAAAACTAATAAATACTTTATTCAACACCAAAAAATAATATAAAAATAAATACTTTATCGAAATTCTAAAGTGACTAATATAGAAAAAAACCAATTTTTTAAAACGGCTTATATTGTGAGACGGAGGGAGTAGCATCTAGCAGGTATTGTTTGGACTTAGGCCCTATTCTTTTCGTCGTTTCTATGCTGCATTCCATTCCGTTTCGCACCGCACCGCAATTTCCGTTCCGTTCCGCACCACACCGCAATTTCCGTTCCGTTCTGCACCGCACTGTAATTTCCGTTCCGTTCCGCACCACACTAGTTATATTTATTGTTCCATTCCGTCCCGCGCTACAATTTCCGTTCCGTTCCGTACCGCGCTGCAATTTCCGTTCCGTTCCGCATCGCGCTGCAATTTCCGTTCCGTTCCGTTCCGTTCTGTTCCTCACCGTCCCGCATCATTCCGTTGACGAGAACAGGGCCTTAGTCCATCGTGAATCAAGAAGACTAGTACAAATATTTAGGGATATAAAAAGTATATTTAAAAAAATTTAGTTCATTGGTTGATCATAGAACAAGTTCATACAGATTTTTGTACTTAATGTGAAGATTTGGGCTCCCAATGAGGATGGGAAGTTGGGCTAAAACATGCATCTGGGCTCTACAGAGTAAGTTAGTCCAAAAATGTCAAATATGCAATTGAGTTTCACATTAGCTCTGTAGAGTACGAGAGATTATTGTATAGTTGAGGAATATTGCTCATTCTTCTCATAAAATAAATGGAGTTTACTCTAAATTCAAATTGATAATCTTCTATTTTGTGAGAGAGGGAGCAATAGTGCGGGATTACACAATAATTTCTCGTACTATACACTTTAGTTTATTACTTTTTGTTTTTCTCCCACCTTAATATTCTTTTTATCAAAAAAAATAAATTATGAGAGTGTCTTACCATAACTTTTAGTGAAACGAGTCACTTTTATTATCAAACAAATAAAAAAAATTGGGGTTTTGAAAAAGAAAAGAAAAAACATTGGAGCAATATAGAATAAAGGAAATTTAATTGTTGCAAAAGCTTAGAAATGAACAAAAACTGATACTTCATACTTGTTCATGAAAAAATATTACTTGTTTTTAAACACTTGTAACATTAAAAAAGAGTAATATTTTTTCATGAGCAAGTACGAAGTATCCATTTTTGTTCATTTCTAAGCTTTTGCAACAATTAAATTTCCTTTATTATATATTGCTCCAATGTTTTTTCTTTTCTTTTTCAAAACCCTAATTTTTTTTTTATTTTGTATGATAATAAAAGTGACTCGTCTCACTGAAAGTTATGGTAAGACAGTCTCATAATTATTATTTTTTGATAAAAAGAATATTAAGGTTGTGAGATTATTGGTGTTGTGTGTACTTTTCTGTTTAGCTTATTTTGTAATTCTTCTTCTTTAAGATTTTACTTAAATAAAATACCCAATTATCAAAAAAAAATAATAAGTGATGATGTTACGGAGAAAATAATACTTATGGAGGAAAAATGTGGCACCCACGTAAGAAAAATCAATTAAATTAGGTATTATAACATGTTAGGAACATAGATTCTAAAATGGAATCTATTAAGTATTTTGAAAAGTATATAAGCCATACAAATTTATGATGGTTTTATAAGTCAAAGTTGGTACTTACAACCTTTTATTATTATTATGATTATTGGGGTACACACAGAGCCGTACCTGATATTTCGGAGGTCCTGGGCGAGATTTAAACATTAGGCCCTCGAAAAATTTAAATATTCTTTTGGAGGAAATTTTCAACCCCAATTTAGAAAACATGAAATACATTTTGAGTGGGAGCAATAATTAGTACAATAAAAAAGTGACACATAAGGAAACTTGCGTGCAATGGCCCAAAAAATACGAAGCGTGGGATTTGAATACCGACTAGCGCACTACTTGTGCCAAATATTGCAAGTTACATACCAGTTCAACTCTACACCTTTAATTAATCATTAAATATAATATTATCTATATATAACAGTTATGCGCGTAATTGGGCCCCCTTCTACAATGGGCCCTCGGCGGTTGCCCTTCCAGCCCTCCCATCTGAGGCGACTCTGGGTACACAAATCATTTTTCATTATTATCAGGTAGGTGGATGTTCTTGTTTTTCCATTGCGTGAAGCCATCAAGGGAGATATAATTACTATTAATTGATTGGAAAATGTTTTATCTACTCAGTAGATGGCCAACCTATTTAGATATTGTATATATCTTTCTCTTTCTTTAATTGCTACTTTTGAAAATAAAGGAGAGAGATTGTCAAAATAGAGGAGAGAGATAGACAAAACAAAATTATAGGTTGATAACTCAGTGGATAGATGTATCATTCTCCTGATTGAAATAGTGTTATCAACCCCATTGCATCTCAATTAATCAACATAATTTAAAATGCAAAAAACTTATTCAATCCCATGTTTGATGACACTTGAAAGACAATAAGACACGCTATGGCTCCTTCCCTATTTGATTAATTAACTTCTATATTTAGAACAAAATGCTTCGATTCTTTGAACTTGAAAAGATGATACTCTATGATATAAAATAGGTAGTATACATGTTGAAAACGTGTGACAAGATATGTATCTACTCAACAAAGTTTGGACATGAAAGTTACTACTCATATTGGATGTTTTAGTGGTAAAGTTGTACTACACACATTGTTATAAGATAGATACTTGTTTAAAACAGTCTTATTGTAACTTTTGATAGGACGAGCGAATGTATCTTTTTACTGAAATAAGGGACATGGCTCATAATAAGTGATCTCTACATTTCTAAATAGTGACCTTATTTTTCTATGATCGAGTTGGTCTTACACAAGACTTGCTCTTGTTATAAGATAAGCTAATGCACAATTTTCTTTTTCTTTGAGACACAACTATTATACAATTATATAAAGTTAGAGAAAATTTTGCGTAACACCAACTCACAGAACAATGGGCTCACTATTTAGAAATGTAGGGGTCATTATTATAAGCAGTGACCCTTAGCTTATTTTCACTATAAAGTGACTGTCGTCTTACAAAAAAGTTACGAAAAGACCGTTTTAAACAAGCTTTTATGATAAATTTATCAACCGGATACCCACCGATTCCTGTTAAGGGGAAGATTATTGAGAGGAAAGAGAATGTAGAGAGAGAAAGAGGGAGAAATCTTATTGATGTAATGTAAGAAGAAATGAATTGATTACTGTACAAACTAACAGAATTTAGCTTATAAACACTGTGCACTAACTAACTCTCATGCTGACTTGGCACTAGTTTGTTATGACACTAACAAACTTTCACTAACTACTTTTGTATATTCCTACCCCTCCCCCCTCAAGTTACAGGGCGTAAGGACTCCTAACTTGTCAAGTAGGCAACAGTGTTGGTTTCCATTTAAACTCTTTGTGAAGACATCAGCAACCTGTTCTTGAGTGCGGACATGCTGTAAATTGACTAAACCTTCCTGCAACTTCTCTCGTACAAAATGACAGTCAAGCTCAATGTGCTTGGTTCTATCATGAAATACTGGATTCTTTGCTATGTAGATAGCAGCTTGGCTATCACATTTCAGGGGAAACAGGTAACAAGTTTGGAACTGTAATTTCAGCTAGCAGCCTAGTCAACCAAGCTAACTCAGCACATACCCTCCTCATGGATCTGTACTCTGCCTCATGAGAAGAAAGAGACACTGTGGGTTGTTTCTTGGACTTCCAAAAAATTGGAGAACCTCCCAAAGTAATGAAATAATCACTCACTCCTGTGCTAGTCAAATAATCCAGCTTTCCAACCAAATTCTTGTATTGGCCTGTGTCAGAAAGAAGTGTGTCTTCTTCAATTCTAAGCCTAAGGTTGCATTCCAAAGGACCTACAACACCATTGTTAGCTGTAACTTAAAACTCTTTTAACATATCAACAACAAATTTTCTCTGTGCCATCACTAAACCATCCTTTTCCTGGTATACTTCCATACCTAGAAAGTAATTCAGGTGGTCAAGATCTTTAATCTTGAACCGAGAGTCCAGAAATGGTGCTGGTTTCCAAGGTTTTTGATGGCTCAAGCTATGGTGGATGGAGAAAGGCGATAATGATAGCCTTATCAGCAAAGAACAAATTATCTTTCATTGATGGAACTCAGGTAAAACCTGCATCTGATTTTCCTCAAGTACAAATACAAAGGACGTGAAGAATCAATGTTTGCAGGAGCCATTTTGAAAGAAATCAGATGATTAAAACAGGAAATTGATTGATTTTGATGTAATCAATCGAATAGAAATCATAAAACCCTAATTGTGAGCTAGAGAAAATGATGAATCAAATTAGATTCTCGAAAACGAAATGAACAATCTGTATTGAAAAGTAAACAGCAGATTAATCAGTGAATCAAGCTGATCAATCGAAATGAATTTTTTTTGAAGAACTAGGGTTTCATGATCGAGCACCATGGCTTTGATACCATGTTAGGCGGAAGATTATTGAGAGGAAAGAGAATGTAGAGAGAGAAAGAGGACTAAATCTTATTGATGTAATGTAAGAAGTCCATTCACTGACTTGGCACTAGTTTGTTATGACACTAACAAACTTTCACTAACTACTTTCGTATATTCCTACAGTTCATGGGTACCCAAGTCCACATTAAATCCAAATTTTATTATTTTTTAATCAAATAAATGTATGTTTTAATTATAAAAAACATCAATTATAATATTACACTAACAAATATTAGTTCCCGAGAATACCGCAAACATAAAATCAAATAATACAATCAAAATACTTAACATTGTAAATGAACACTTAATTTAACGTATACAATCATTTAATTATCAATATTACAAATACAATCACTAAAACATTAAAATTACAAATACAATTTTTTAAACCACTAAGGCCCTGTTCTTTTCGTCGTTTCCATGCTGCATTCCGTTTCGTTCCGTTCCGCATTCTGTACTTCATTTTGTCTCGTATTTTTTTGAATTATCCGCGTCACGCCGTTTCGTTCCGTTCCAATCCACTCTGTTCCGTTCCGTTCCTCACTGTCCCGCACCATTCCGTTGAAGAGAACAAGGCCTAAACTTACTAGAAAATCATCATTCTTTATTTCTAAAAAGGAACGTACCTCATGAAGATTGACTTGAGTCTGGTTGAAGATATGAAGAACTAGGATGAAGATTAAGATGAAGATTAAAGCAAGGATTGGGAGATTCTCTCTCTAGAAGTTCTTTCCTAAAATTGGAAAGTGGACAAATGATTAGGAAAATGACGTTCTTAAGGCATTTATAACAAGGGCTCTTGAAGTCAACCCCTCCGTGTGATCAGATTGGGCCAAAAAGGCCTGTAAAGCCCAATCTCAATGCATACTGTTCAAAGTCCATGGTTGGAACAGTAGGATCATCACGTGACAAGCACGAGGTCATTATAGAGGAACAGTGTATCAATACTTGGGCTCTCCCAAGGGCTTATTTAGTCCCTAGGGGTCGCCTATTTCAATCAAAACAAGACTAGCCATCATAGAGACTTCATCCCCATACAGTTGGCTAATACTTGGGCTCTCCCAGGGACTTATTTAGTCCCTAGGGGTCGCCTATTTCAATCAAAATACGACTCGCCATCATAGGGCTTCATCCCCATACAGTTGGCTAATACTTGGGCTCTCCTAGGGGCTTATTTAGTCCCTAGGGGTCGCCTATTTCAATCAAAATACGACTCGCCATCATAGGGGCTTCATCCCCATACAGTTGGCTAATACTTGGGCTCTCCCAGGGGCTTATTTAGTCTCTAAGGGTCGCCTATTTCAATCAAAACAAGACTCGACATCATGGGGGTTTCATCCCCATACAGTTGGCTAATACTTGGGCTCTCCCAGGGGCTTATTTAGTCCCTAGGGGTCGCCTATTTCAATCAAAATACGACTCGCCATCATAGGGGCTTCATCCCCATACAGTTGGCCAACACTTGGGCTCTCCCACGGGCTTATTTAGTCCCTAGGTTGAGCACTCGCCCATCTCAGGCCAAAAGAGAACTCGCCCAACCATCAGCTCTCAAGGAGGTGCTTCCCCAGGTTGAGCACTCGTCCATCTCAGGCCAAAAGAGGACTCGCCCAACCATCAACCCTCAAGGAGGTGCTGTCCCAGGTTGAGCACTCGCCAATCTCAGGCCCAAAGAGAACTCGCCAAACCATCAGCTCTCAAGGAGGTGCTGTTCCAGGTTGAGCACCCGCCCATCTCAAGGCAAAAGAAAACTCGCCCAACCATCAGCTCTCAAGGAGGTGCTGTCCCAGGTTGAGCACTCGTCCATCTCAAGCCAAGAGAGAACTCGCCCAACCATCAGTTCTCAAGGAGGTGCTGTCCCAGGTTGAGCACTCGCCAATCTCAGGCCAAAAGAGAACTCGCCCAACCATCAGCTCTCAAGGAGGTGCTGTCCCAGGTTGAGCACTCGTCCATCTCAGGCTAAAAGAGAACTCGCCCAGTCATGAGCTCTCAAGGAGGTGCTGTCCCAGGTTGAGCACTCGCCCATCTCAGACCAAAAGAGAACTCGCCCAACCATCAGCTCTCAGGGAGTGCTGTCACAGGTTGAGCACTCGCCCATATCAGGATAAAAGAGGACTCGTCCATATCAGGCCAAAGGGGACTCGCCCATTGCAAGCCAAAAGGGGACTCGCCCCTCCTTTAGCTCTCAGGACGTGCTGTCCCAGGTTGGGCACACGCCCATCTTAGGCCAAAAGGAGACTCGCCCATCTCAGGCCAAATGGGGATCGCCCGTCTCAGGCCAAAAAAGGACTCGCCCATGTCTGAGCGCCACCAAAAGCTGCAGATATGTCACAAGGAGGTCTCCACGCATTCTTCTTTCAAATCATGCCAAACTCAAGATCTTCCTTTGACATAATTCGAGGGGCTAAATGTTGGGGCCCAAAATATGTATTTTGACCAACCCTTGACCGCCACGTCATCAGAGGGGATACACAAATCAGACGGCCAATCGTAAGCCGGCACGTTGCATTCAAGGGGCTATAATAGAGCCCCCTAAAATCCCGGGAATATTCCTTAGCGCGTCAGCATGATTGATCTGACCAGCCTGGCCCATGAATACTGTAAATGGCAGGCCCATTTACCGAGGCGCTGAGGTTTCCGCCTGATATCTGACAGGGTACGGAATTCCGTGCCCTAAAGCTGACGTCCTATAAATATATGGTCACTGTTCATTTCAGGTAAGATTTAATTTCTCTCTCTAGCACTACTTCCAAAATATTCTCTTTGGACTTTCTCTCTCTTCCTGCAAATATCTGACTTGACCGTTGGAGGGGCCCCCTCCCGGGAAACCCCCCGGGGTAGTCACGTTTTCTCTTTTGCAGCTCACCCGTTTAGACCTTCGATTCAGGAGCTCCCTCACTTCGACACTTTTCCAGTCGACCCCTCAAAAAGAACCCCAAAACATTGGCGCCGTCTGTGGGGAGCCCTTTGTTAAATGGTCTACTCCACAAGATCCAAAGACTATATACTTTCTTCTCCCCTCAACTCTCAACCTCTCGACCAGAACCAAATGCCGACCTTGGAAGAGGATTGGTTTCCGTGTAGAGGATGAGACCAGAAAGTCAGCACAATCTAGTGAGACTCCCCAATTCTCGAGAGGTCACTCGGGTCGACATTCGACTCGTCAAGTCCAGTTTGTCACAGAAAAGCACCTTGAGAAATCCATGCATACCATGCAGAAATCTATGTTTAACATGCAGAAATCTATGATAGATCTCTTCCATAGAGAGATGAAAAAAGGGGCGAGGATGCTCGCTCAAGTGGCCGCGGCGACTCAACCCAGGCTTTATGCTGCCCCTCACCCCAACGCGTCATAGTTGACTCGCCAGAACCCTAATCAAGGCGGGCGCCAGGCAGGAAGTCGCCATATTCTAACAATTCCTGGTCGCCAGGACCCCTCTATGGCGGCTCGCCCAAACCCTGAAAAAGACACTCGCCAACTCTCAAAGCGTGAAGGCAAAAGGCCTATTGACCCACAGGTCGCCCAAAAGACCTATTCACGACTCGCCCACCCTGGGGGCCATTCCCAGGTAGACGCTCGTGTGTACTTGAACAACAAGAAGTTGCTCTACTCGCAGCAGAAACACCTGGCAAAATCGACTTCCACGCCTATCATGGCAAACAGCCAGCCTTCACTTCACCTCACCTCGGAGGCATCATCCATGTCTAAGTCTCAAGGTAAACAACCCATCCCTATTTATTCAGATTTTGGGGAGGGTGATTTCGAGGGTAATGAATATGGGGCGGGCGAATATGACCGAGGCTACGGGGACGAATATTATGATTATGGGGACAATGACGCTAACTATGACGGTTACGATCCGAACCCCCCAAAGGGCGACGGGACTGGCTGCAGTCGCCCTTTGAGCGATCGCCTTGGCCCTAGGAATGGTAACACTTCGGGTAGGCTCCCACTAATGCCTCTGCCATTCAGCGATGCCATTATGAATGCCCCCATGCCCCCAAAACCAAGAGTGCCTTCGATGCCCTCTTACGCTGGAAAAACGGACCCAGACGATCACTTGGCTGTCTTTGAATCCAAAAGGATGTTACAAGCCGTAAGTGACACGGTCTGGTGTTGATACTTCCAGTCGACCCTGACGGACGCAACTTTGAGGTGGCACAAAAACCTCACCCCAGCAAGCATCCATAACTTTGACGAGTTGGCCAAAGAATTCTCAGACAGATTTATGGCGCACAAACAGAAAAAGAAGTCGAGCGTCCATCTTCAAGGGATCGTTCAGGAAGAAAATGAAGATCTCAGGAGTTATCTTAAGTGGTTTAATGACGAAGCGAGCCAGATCGCCCATCTTTCAGACGAAGCCTCCTATATCGCTTTTATGAATGGCTTGCAGGACGAGGACCTTAAATTCTCACTCGCCAAAAAAGCGAACAACTCCTTCGCCTACCTGATGCAGAAGGCAGACGCCTACCTCACAGCTACCGACTTGGTGGGTTTCAAGAGGCCGACAAAGAGAAAAGCCCATGAGCGGGCGTTCATCATTGATGACAAGCCTAAAAACAAGAAGTCGCCCCAAGAGCGTGCGCCCGAAAGGAAGTTCCAAGGGCAGGAGCCCTCACCCTTCAAGACAGATATACGGATCATATTTATGGAGATCCAGGACCAAATGACCTTGCCAATACCTCCACCACTCACAACTCCCGAGCAATACAGAAACAAAGCAAAGTTTTGTGAGTACCACAAAGAGCATGGCCATTACACAAATACGTGTAGGTTCCTTTATCGAGTGCTGAGAGCATGGGCTAAAGAGGGCAAGCTGAACAAGTACCTTAAAGACGCAAAGGGCAAGACTGTGCATTCGGTTAAGCCCATCGACGAGGCGGAAGGTAGTGCTAGCACAAAATTTTGTGCAGTAATTTTGGGAGGCTTCGCCTCAGGAGGCCCGGCAGTGGCAGGAATAAAGACTTATGTGAGAAGCCTCAGACAAAACCTGATGGTGAAACCTCTCACCATGCCAGAAATGACTTTTAAGGCACAATATAGGCAAGACCTACACCTACCCCATGACGACCCTTTGGCCGTCCAGATGAAGATAGGCGGTTGATTGTTCCCAAAATTCTGATAGACACCGGTAGTTCTGCCGATGTGATCCACATCAATTGCTTACAAAAGTTAGCATGGGGCGAGGAAAGCATGTTCAGATACGCCTCCCCGGTGGTAGGCTTTGGCAGCCACAATGTGGAGCCGTTAGGCACTGTAAAACTAAAAGTCAGAGTGGGTGACAAGAAACTAAACAAGGTGAGAACTATTGATGTCGACTTCTTTGTCTTCGATGTTCCATTGGCCTACAACGCCCTTATTGGGCGACCAACCCTAAACAAGATTAAGGCGGTCATCGCCACCCATATGTTGATGCTCAAGTTCGAATGTGACGACGGGACTGTGGGTAAGTTATGCGGGAGTCAGGCAGAGGCGAGATAATGCTACTACACATCCCTTAAGCTCCAGCCTGCAGTAAGGGCGGATCTATTGGATATCCCCGACAACCCAGAGAGTAGCAAAGCCTCTCTCAAAGATCTACCAGCTGGCAAGAAAAGGAAGCTGGAGGAGCCAGAGCTGCCCAAAGAGCTGGGCCGAGCACTATGTCGATTGATGCTATAGAAGTCGATGCAAGGGTTGAGTTTGAGCATCACCCAGAATAGAGGTGATCATTTGTGGGTTCGGGCTGGACACGGGCCGAGCCTTTGATGAAAAAAATGTCCAACGAGCCTAAAATTTGTTGTCCTTGTCCGCCCATCAGGGCTCAAAATTGTTGCCATGGCCCGCCCTATTAGCGGGTCGGGCTCGCCCATGGGCTAACGGGATTTTTTAAAATATTTTCCAATTAAATTTTAAAATTTTTTCTTTGTTTGCGATAAATAATTTTACTATTAGTATGCAACCTAACTCCAAAATCAAGCGTAATACTCCACATAATCATGATTTTGATATTTTCTCATACAAAATAAGTCTTACCAACACATAAACAAATAAAAAACCTCACAATTTTTTAAGTAAAAAATACTAAATGGGTCGGGTGGGCCCGCCCACGGGCCATTTTGTGTTGTCCTTGTCCGCCCATTTATTTAAACAGGCTGGGCTAAGCCCGCCCATAAAATATTTTTTTTCCAAAAACCTTGTCCATACCCGCCCAAATTACGGGCTGGGAGGGCCGGGCTTTTCGGGTCGTCCCGTCCATGATCAGCTCTAACCCAGAACCAATGGAGGAAGTGACAGAACTCGCCCTAGATCCCGCCTGCCCAGAACGCACAGTAAGAGTTGGGGGGATGCTTGGTCAAGAAACCCAAAGCAAGATCCACCAACTCCTTGTTGAGTATCAAGACATATTTGCGTTCTCTGTGGGAGAAATGCCCGACATCGACCCAGAAGTAATCATCCACAAACTGAGTGTGGATCCCCAGATTAAACCGGTCAAACAAAAAAAGAGAAATCTGGGTCCTGAGAAAAACGCGGCGGTTCAAGAAGAAGTCAAGAAACTGTTAGAAGCAGGGTTCATCAGAGAGTGCCAATACCCGGAGTGGGTGGCTAATGTGGTAACGGTGAAGAAATCCGGCGGCTCCTGGCGTATGTGCGTCGACTTCACAGACTTGAACAAGGTGTGTCCTAAGCATAGCTTCCCCCTACCCAGGATCGAGGGACTGGTGGACTCGACTGCAGGCCACGCAGCCCTTAGCTTCCTTGATGCTTTTTCGGGGTTCCATCAGCTGGCTTCACCCTGATGACCAGGAGCACACAACACTTGTTACGGAAAGAGGCTTGTTCTGTTATACAGCAATGCCCTTCGGACTTAAAAACACTGGCGCCACCTACCAGTGCCTAGTAAGCAAGCTCTTTGCTGATCAGTTGGGAAGGAATATGGAGGCTTATGCTGATGATATGATAGTGAAGAGTGTAAGGGTTGCACATCACTTGGGCGACCTCAAAGAAACTTTTGAAACTTTGCGAAAGTTCAAGATGAAACTCAACCCAAAGAAATGTACTTTTGGGGTAGAGGCGGGTAAGTTCCTAGGCTATGTCATCAGCCAAAAGGGAATCGACGCTAACCCAGACAAAGTCCAAGCAGTGATCGACATGCAAGCTCCAAGAAACATCAAGGAAATACAGAAGCTCACAGGATGTGTCGCCGCTCTGAGACGATTTATGTCTAAATCGGCAGAGCGGTGCCTCCCCTTCTTTGACATACTCAAGAAAAAGGGCAAGTATGAGTGGACGTCCGAGGCTGGGTCAGCGTTCAACAACTTGAAACAATGCTTGGCTCAACTGCCGAGAATGGTGAGCCCCGCCCCAAAAGAAGTGTTGTACCTATACCTGTCAGTGGCAGAGAAGGCGATCAGTGCAGCCTTGATTGTGGAAAGAGAGGCAATTCAGGTCCCAGTCTACTATGTTAGTCACGCCCTAGCAGGGGCTGAAACTCGATACCCTGAAATTGAGAAGTTCGGCCTCGCCCTCCTCATGGCTAGCAGAAAGCTAAAACCATACTTTGATTCGCATCAAGTTGTGGTACTCACAAACCAACCCCTGAAGAAGGTGCTGGAAAATCCAACCTTTTCTGGGTGAATGATCAAGTGGTCAGTTGAGTTGGGACCTTACAGCCTACAATTTGAACCTCGCCGTACCATCAAGGCACAGGCCCTTTCTGACTTCATTGTGGAATGTACTATTGGACCTGATAACAAGGAGGAACCGACTAAATTCTGGAGGCTCTACGTCGATGGCTCGGCCGCATCACATGGCAGCGGGGCTGGAATCATCATGATCAGCCCCGAGGGTAATAAGTACGAATATGCCATGAGATTCCTATTCCCAACCTCAAACAATGAAGCTGAATACGAGGCATTGGTGGCAGGAATGGAGATGTGTTCTGCTGCTGGGGCAAAATGCATAAAAGCCTTCACAAACTCCCAATTCGTTGTAGGGCACATCAATGGCGACTATGAGGCCAGAGAAGACACAATGCAAAGATACCTTGCCAAGGTCAAACAGGCGATAGAGAAGTATGATAATTTTGAAGTCAAGCATATCTCCAGATCTGAGAACCAAGAGGCTGATGCCCTGGCCAAGCTAGCCAGCTCATCACCAAACGATCACCCTAGATCCGTTTTTTGGGAGGTGCTCCCAAACAAAACCATCGAAGATAAACAAGTTGTGTGGGTCGACAGATCCGAGGGTTGGATGGACCCAATAATCCAGTACCTGAGACACGACATGTTGCCTGAAGACCAGGAAGAGGCTGAGAGGATCAAGAAAAAATCAAAATGGTTTGTTTACCACGAGGGATTACTGTACAAAAGAGGTACCACACAACCCCTACTGAGATGTCTCACTCCAGAAAGAGGAAAAGTCATCTTAAAGGAGATCCATGAGGGCGACACTAAGTGGGTAGAAGCAGAGTCGACCAAAAACATAATTGTGAAGGATGTAACCAAGTTTATCTGGAAAAACATCATCACACGATTTGGCGTTTCCAAGAACATGGTGTTTGACAACGGGAAACAGTTTGACACACCCAAGCTCACCGACTTTCTCACTAAGCATGGCGTCAAACCTCTATTTACGTTAGTTGCTCGCCCTCAGACAAATGGCCAAGCTGAAGCCGCCAATAAACAGATTTTAAACATCTTAAAAAAGAAGCTCGACGACGCCAAAGGCAAATGGGTCGACGAACTACTGTGTGTATTATGGGCCATAAGGACCACAGAGAAAAGCGTCACTGGCGAGAGCCCATTCATGCTGGTGTATGGCTCAGATCTGTCATGCCAGTTGAGATTAAGGAGCCTACTTGGCGTATGATTGAATATGAAGAGGAAGAAAATGCACAAGCTATGGCAGAAGCATTGGACCTCCTACTTGAAGTAAGGGGCAATGCGGTCTTGAAGCAGGCAATAGCCAAAGTTCAAATGGCCAGACAATATAACAGGCGTGTCAAAGCTCGTCCACTACAAGTAGGCGACATGGTTCTTCGAAAAATCGAGGTTGTTGGACAAGGGGCGATCCATGGAAAACTTACCGCCAATTGGGAAGGACCTTAAGTGGTCGTGGAAGAGGTAATGAAGGGTACTTATCGCCTATCCACTCTGGAGGGTGAACAACTACCAATATCTTGGAATGTCGACAATCTGAGGAAATGCTACATCTAGGTGATAGTACTTAATAAAATTCCTTAGATTTACTGCTTTAATACTGTAAGTTCCAGGGGCGGCTTGTATGTAACTGCTCACTTTGTATTGCAAATCTCAATGGAAACTTACAACATTAAATAATATTGTATTGTGTTACTTGTAATGCCCTTACCCAGGACTCACCCAAAAGAGGCTTTCCTGAGGTCGCCCAACTGTACTTCATGTACCTGTGGGCCTAGTTCAGCACTAACACCCATTGGACCCACCAGTGGGCAATATGGTGGTGCTCTTACCCAGGGTTCGCCCAAAAGAGGCTTTCCTGAGGTCGCCCAACCGTACTTCATATACCTGTGGGCCTAGTTCAGCACTAACACCTATTGGACCCACCAGTGGGCAATGTGGTGGTGCTCTTAACCAGGGTTCGCCCAAAAGAGGCTTTCCTGAGGTCTCTCAACTGTACTTCATGTACCTATGGGCCTAGTTTAGCACTAACACCCATCGACCCAAAAGTGGGCAATGTGGTTATGCTCTTACCCAAGACTCGCCCAAAAAGAGGTTTTCCTGAGGTCGTCCAACTGTACTTCATGTACCTATGGGCCTAGTTTAGCACTAACACCCATTGGACCCAAAAGTGGGCAATGTGGTTATGCTCTTACCCAGGACTCGCCCAAAAGAGGCTTTCCTAAGGTCGCCCAACCGTACTTCATGTACCTATGGGCCTAGTTTAGCACTAACACCCATTGGACCCAAAAGTGGGCAATGTGGTTATGCTCTTACCTAGGACTCGCCCAAATGAGGCTTTCCAAAGGTCGCCCAACTATACTCTAAGTACCTATGAACTACTACGATTTACACAAATAGCACAAGTATCTCGCAAAATTGAAGAGCACACAAGCAAGGTAAAATTGACGGAAATTTCATTAAGATGGGCGAGGGATGCCAGGCCCAAAGCTTGGCATTAAAAGTTATAATTTACAAAGGATGGAATACTTGTTCAAACTTCAAAAATAAGCAAGTCAAGGTGTGTACAGGCCACACACTCTTAGACACAAAGTAATATCTCCCTACGGCTCAGTGTCTTCTTGCTCCTGATCCTGATCCTCCCGACCTTGGCCTTCATCCTGCTCATCAGCCTCAGAAGCCTCAAGTTGAGTACCCTGGCCCTGGTCATCTCCACCATCGTCTGCTGAGGTGTCAGCCTGAGAAGTACCAGCCGCCTGGAGATCTAACGCCCTCTAGAGGAGAGCCTCCTTGCGGTGGTGCTCCTTGAGCTTTTTCCTCAAGTGGCCCTCAATCTTGGGATGCTCAACGTCCTAGTCGACCAAGGTGTTGTACTTCTCCAAGGTCGGGCTGAGGAGGCTCCTAGCCAAGTTATAGCCCTGCTTGACAAGGATCTGGTCCCTGTCAGCGTCCTTTGCTTCCACCAACCTCTTGTTGAGGCCGTTGATCTCGCCCTGCAGCTTGACCATGCGAGTGTCTTTCTCTTGGATCTCCTTCATGGCCTTGGCATGAAGAGCTTAGGACTCGCCTTTCTCCTTCTCAGCCTTGGCAAGCTCCTCCTTGGCCAGTTTGAGGTCCTTTTGAGCCTCCTCCATCTTGGCCCAGCACTCGCGGGCGCGCTTCCCCTCAGCAGAATCCTCTTGCCTTGCCAAGGCCATCTTCTCATCGTGATGAACCAGCCGGAGACTGAACTGCAAAGAAGGAAAAAGTTAGCCCAGAATCACGAAATTGAATCAGGTAAAGAGTACTCCACTCCCCTTACCTCGGCGAAGCTCTCCATTAAGTTGGTATCAATACCAATGCCCTCGTCATTCAAATGGGCGCGGTCTTCATCCGTCAAGACCTCCTTAAGCTTGGCGATGGCAGCTTGGTTGTTCTTAGAGGACGCCACATAAGGGCGAAGGGGAGAAGAGGAGGCTTGAGCTGGACTCTTCGCCACCTCCTGGCTTTGCGCCTCCACATTCCTCTTGAAGGGAAGCTTAAATTTTAAACTCCCTGAAGAAGGAGTGTTAGTAGTGGAAGAGCTCGCCCTCTTGGTCTTCTTTGGGGGAGGAGGGATGATTAAAGCGTCAGAGTCACTCCCCTCAGAATCAGAGGGAGGAAGCCCAGTAAGGAGGCCCCCAGCAAGGTCCTGCTTCAGCTGCTCATTCAACTGGTCCTGCTTCCTCTTGGCCTCCACCTTAGACTTGGCCATGGTCTTCTTGGGTTTGGTCACCACCCTGGTGACGTATATGGAAGGCGACTCCTCGTTGTTGATAGGCATGTCACCCATCTCCTGAGCTGGCAGCGAATCCTGGCTCTTACCCGCCTTAGGAACCCTGGGGGGAGGCTTAAGTTTTGCCGCCTTGGTGGCCCAAGCAGCCGCAGAAGACTCGCCACCCTTCTTGCCAAATTTCTGTAATTGAAACTATGTTAAAAAGAAAGGATCCACAAAGTTAGGAACATGCAAGTCAAGAGGAAGAGAACTCGCCTCTAAGACCGTCTTCTGCTGAAGCTTCCTTTGCTCAGCCGCCTCCCTGGCCTTCTCCTCCGCCTTGGTGAGAGTTCCAGTCTTAGCAGGATCGACCATGATTGCAGCTTGACCTGCATAGAAGGAAGTATAAATTATTCAGTACTATATGAATACAAAAATACCAAGTCAAAAAGGGTCGAGTACCAGCGTCCACTACGGAAGAGATGCCACAGAGACTCAAAAAGATGTCGTCCTTGAAATAATCCCTCCAAGGCAACTAGTTGATGAGTCTTCTGATCGACTTTTTTGGATCATTGGGATACTTGGGATATGGCCTCAACTTGTATTCAAAATACTTGATCACCCTAGACTGTTCAACAGTAAGGCGAGTAACCATCTTATTCTTGGCTTGGACGTCAACGTTGTCGTTCCACTCAGTTGGAAGACCCAGCCTTCGCCAACCCTTATGGCGCTTTACAAAGAAAAACTGGTGCTTCCAGTCATGATTATTGTTGGCCTTCTCACGGGCAGTCAAGACCGTATTACGATTGGCGATCGTATACCAACCCACGTCCTTTCCATTTACTCTGGTCATATAATGGGTTAACACAAAGGTCTCTATTGAACACTCCAGACCCTTGAAAAAGGTGGTAGCAATGGCGCTAAGGATATTCATCCAACTATTTTGGGCGAGCTGTGCAGGGACAATCTCATAATACCTACATATCTCTATGATGAAAGGGTGTAGGGGATGCCTAAGACCCAACTGGCAAGCAATTTTGTACAGGGCTATACATCTTTTGGGCGGATCCTTGACCGTTTGAAGTATCTCAGGAGGTTTCAGCTCGTAAGGGTAATTTACAAAGTAGTTAAAGGCGAAGCTCTTGAGAAACTCATTATCCCCGTATAACTTATTATGCCACTTTTGGTCTATGAAATAGTTTGAGGGGAGGTCATCCGGATCCAAGGGCGGGGGCTGTTGGTTAACAGAACCCCCAGATTGCCCAGATGTTGTGGGCTTATCCACTTCCTCCTCCGCCATTATTCTAAAAGCAGGATGCTTAATCACCTGCAGTAAGTCGTTCGCCTTCGTCACTTGCCAAGAATAATTCACAGGGGGATCAACCCAACTTGAAATACTAGACACAGACCATTCAAACCCATCGCCATCTGGGAAAATAACAGTACACACCCTACCATATAGAGGGACCGCTAAAGAGACCTCTACCCCAGCCTCTTTATTCAACACACTCTCTACAACTATATTGCACAACATTGGGCGAATGCTCTCATCCGCCACTTTACAGGCATGGGGGTTATTAGTGGAGCAGTTTTCAGAGCAATATGAATTAACATGCGAGTTGAGATTGATATTATTGATATAAGGCAAGTCAACAGAATCACTATGACTGATGGGCGGAGAACTCATTATTTGCACAACAAGGAAGAAAAGAAAGATTAAAAGTACAAGTATATTACAAAACAGGAACGTACCTGATGAAGATTCACTTGAGTCTGGTTGAAGATATGAAGAACTAGGATGAAGATTAAGATGAAGACTAAAGCAAGGATTGGGAGATTCTCTCTCTACAAGTTCTTTCCTAAAATTGGGAAGTGGACAAATGACTAGGAAAATGACGTTCTTAAGGAATTTATAACAAGGGCTCTTGACGTCAACCCCTCCGTGTGATCAGATTGGGCCAAAAAGGCATGTAAAGCCCACTCTCAAAGCATACTATTCAAAGCCCATGGTTGGAACAGTAGGACCATCACGTGACAAGCACGAGGTAATTTAGAGGAACAGTGTATCAATACTTGGGCTCTCCCAAGGGCTTATTTAGTCCCTAGGGGTCGCCTATTTCAATCAACACAAGACTCGCCATCATAGGGGCTTCATCCCCATACAGTTGGCCAACACTTGGGCTCTCCCACGGGCTTATTTGGTCCCTAGGTTGAGCACTCGCCCATCTCAGGCCAAAAGAGAACTCGCCCAACCATCAGCTCTCAAGGAGGTGCTACCCCAGGTTGAGCACTTTCCCATCTCAGACCAAAAGAGGACTCGCCCAACCATCAGCCCTCAAGGAGGTGCTGCCCCAGGTTGCGCACTCGCCAATCTCAGGCCAAAAGAGAACTCGCCCAACCATCAGTTCTCAAGGAGGTGTTGTCCCAGGTTGAGCACTCCCTCATCTCAGGCCAAAAGAGAACTCGCCCAACCATCAGCTCTCAAGGAGGTGCTATCCCAGGTTGAGCACTCGCCAATCTCAGGCCAAAAGAGAACTCGCCCAACCATCAGCTCTCAAGGAGGTGCTGTCCTAGGTTGAGCACTCGCCAATCTCAGGCCAAAAGAGAACTCGCCCAACCATCAGCTCTCAAGGAGGTGCTGTCCCAGGTTGAGCACTCGCCCATCTCAGGCCAAAAGAGAACTCGCCCAATCATGAGCTCTCAAGGAGGTGTTGTCCCAGGTTGAGTAGTCGCCCATCTCAGGCCAAAAGAGAACTCGCCCAACCATCTGCTTTCAGGGGGTGCTGCCACAGGTTGAGCACTCGACTATATCAGGCCGAAAGAGGATTCGCCCATTTCAAGCCAAAAGGGGACCCGCCCCTCCTTCAGCTCTCAGGAGGTGTTGTCCCAGGTTGGGCACTCGCCTATCTCCGGCCAAAAGAAGACTCGCCCATCTTAGGCCAAAAGGAGACTCGCCCATCTCAGGCCAAATGGGGACTCGCCCGTCTCAGGCCAAAAAAGGACTCGTCCATGTCTGAGCGCCACCAGAAGTTGCAGATATGTCCCAAGGAGGTCTCCACGCTTTCTTCTTTCGAATCATGTCAAACTCAAGATCTTCCTTTGACATAATTCGAGGGGCTAAATGTTGGGGCCCAAAATATGTATTTTGACCACCACGTCATCAGAGGGGGTCCACAAATCAGACGGCCAATCGTAAGCCGGCACGTGGCATTCAAGGGGCTATAATAGAGCCCCCTAAAATCCTTGGAATATTCCTTAGAGCGTCAGCATGATTGATCTGACCAGCCTGGCCCATGAATACTGTAAATAGCAGGCTCATTTACCGAGGCGGTGTGGTTTCCGTCTGACATCTGACAGGGTACGGAACTCCGTGCTCTAAAGCTGACGTCCTATAAATATACGGTCACTGTTCATTTCAGGTAAGATTTAATTTCTCTCTCTAGCACTACTTCCAAAATATTCTCTCTGGACTTTCTCTCTCTTCTTGCAAATATCTGACTTGACCGTTGGAGGGGCCCCCTCCCGGAAAACCCCCCGGGGTAGTCACGTTTTCTCTTTTGCAGGTCGCCCGTTTAGACCTTCGATTCAGGAGCTCCCTCACTTCGACACTTTTCCAGTTGACCCCTCAAAAAGAACCCCGAAACAGAAAATTTTTTATAATTTCTTTTACACTGGGTACCCAACTTGTTCCGGTTCCCAAAAGTTAGGAATTGGAATTGGAATTGAAATTGATTGGTTGGTACCGGTTCCTATTTTTGAGAATTGGAATTGGAATTGGTTAGACCGGTTCCGATTCGGAAACCACCGGTCCGAACCAATTCTAATTCCAATACGAATTACCTGAAATTTCTGCTCACCCCTAAATACCTCAACACGATTGGAAAACGCTTAAATGTTGAAGCGGATGATTGGTTTATGGCATCACCAAAAAAGACATGGTTTATAAAAAGTGCTATTGTGTAATAGAATGACAAATATTTTGCGGTTTATATATATGAGTCTTCCTTAAAACATTTAAGGAGAGATCGGAGGTAAAAAAAATAGCCACAACACACGCGTAATGCCATATGTCTGCTCGGATCGAGCTATGTCCACAGTGTGGGTTATTATCGTATGTACTATGTCCATTCTCTTTGTACTGATTCAAAAAATATCTTGGAGGGTGGTCGCTTCAGAAAGCTATCCACGAAGCTACAAGTTCATCAGATAAGTTTCTTGTTTCTGTTTTTTATAATTGTTTCACACACTAATTTCCAACAAACACAAAGTTTAATAAACATATACTATCATTAACCAAAAACGGATGGAACACACAGTTAAAAAAATGGATATGTAACACTCTCACAATAAATCTAACTAAAGAAAATGATAAATGAAAATAACATACCCTTTTAGACTTTGTTTTATGTTTTTGTTTATTAGCTTTGAAAGCAACAAAATAAACTTCTACTTTTGTTACTGTTTTGTAGCCCAAAGGGCAAAGTGTATAAGATGAACTCCCGTTGCTTTCCACGGCATTAATCCATATGAATTACTTGTTTGATGTGACATTGCAAGCTGGAGTTTAACACGTGTCGCCTCCTCTCACCTATGGTTATGTCATTTAACTTTTATTTAACGGTGATATATCCACCCACTGGGTTGCTAACCCTTAACATTATTGTGTCTATCTCTCTCTTCTATTTTCACAATTTCTCTCCTCTATTTTCAAAAGTAGCAATTAAAGGAGGAGAGAGATAGATACAATATCTAAGTGGGTTGGTCACCTACTGGATGGATAAAATATTTTTCTTATTTAACTACTCCCTTTGCACACGAATTAAGAAAATTATTTTTTTTGAGTGAAAATTAAGAAAGTTAGTATTAAATAGTCTTAAAAGTCAAAATTATTAAAAATAATTAGACTTGACTAATTTATCCCTTAACTTTATGTTTAGCAAAAAAGTGAGTATAATGTAAAACAAGGGTATAATTAGGGGTGAAACTTATTCGGATTAAATCCAAAATTTAATCCAATCCAATCTAAATTAGGCGATTTGGATTGGACTTTTAGGATTTCGGATTGGATTCGGACTCGAAAAAAATATTTTTTTGTATTTTTGGATTGGATTCGGACTCACCCTTTCGGAGTCCAATAATCCAATCCAATCCAAATTAGATATAAATTAATAAATAATAATACATATAATCCAAAAATGATGTTAGCGCCAAATAAAGAGTAAAACTACAAATTAAAACCCAAGGGATTGAAGGCAACAATAAAATGCATTCATGAATTAAGACAAAAAAAACTTTTTCAGACAACTCACTCAAGTCACGCCTTAGTAGTCACTCGTCCACTTCCTATGTCTCTCTACATCTGACTTCTCCATGTACACTAAGCGGAGATTATCGGACAACTTTCAAACTAAATAATTCAATTTCTTTTTTTAACGAATGTTGTAGACTTGTAGTTGGCTTCGACATTTGTATTATTATCTTATCGATAAACTTTTTTTAAAGTATGGATATTGTTGTAGAAAAAAGTTAAGGAGTGAGGAAAAAATTGGATTATTCAGATCAAATTGGATTACGGAAAATAATTCGGATTGGATTCGGACTCAAAAATCAAAGTCCAAAATTAGTTTGGATTGGATTTGGACTCAAAATTTCGAGTCCAAAATTTTTTGGATTGAATTTGGACTAGGTCATAATCCAATCCAAAGCCCAAAGTTTCACCCCTAGGTATAATGGGTAAAAATTTTAAAATAAGTATTTTGTTGGAGCTCTAAAATTATTATTATTATTATTATATATATATATATAAAGGAGGCAATTTACGGGAGCAATGAGGCATGCCACGTAGGCGAGAATTTCAAGAGCGCGCCACCTAAGCGAAGATAAAGACGAAAATTAACTCGTGTAAAACGTTTAGGACTCTTAGATACCCTACTGTTTAGGATTTTTGAGTTGTGATAAACCTCTAGAGTTTTATAAAAGTTAAACTAGAACTCTGTCAAATATTTGAAATCAAATATAACTTTTTCTACACATCTCAAAAAATAATAACTTTTATACCATCAAATTCGCATCGAAAAATACTTTAGAACGAGATGCATATACACTATGTATAAGAAACATGTAAGATCGCATGTATATGTTGGTTCCTGTAAATAAGTAAAAGTCATAATAATATTAACAATAAAATTAAGCTGAAAATAAAAAATGAGCGAATATTAGCCACCTAAGCAATATTTTTAAGAGCATGCCACATAAAATAAATAAAGGTTAGAAAATGAAATATAGAGCTTGAGTTGTGATAGACCTCTAGAGTTTATAGGAGCTATATTAGATATCTGTCAAATATTTATAAAATAAAATATAACTTTTTCTACATGTTTATAAAAATAATCTTTTAAATCATCAGATTCACATCGAAAAGTATCTTAAAACATTCATTTACGATATGTATAAGAAACATGTAAGATTGGCTTGAAAATAAATTTGAACAAATGTAAAGTTGAATAATATGAGTAGCAAAGAACAATAATAATATTTTTATCAACAAAAAAAAAAACACATTTAACAAAGAAATTACATTTTTAGTGAATGTATAATATAACTTTTTTTTGGATAATAACTATAATACTTATGTTACTCATTTCTTATTAAAATAAAATAAAACTATTTTTAATTTCTTTTTAATCACCCATGCATTTATGGCTATTTATTACCTATTCAATGCTTAGTGAGACTCAATTTTACATGTATATATTGATATATTGATTTTTGGATAATAAATATAATACTTATGTTACTTATTTCTTATTAAATTAAAATAAAATAAAATTATTTTTATTTCTTTTTAATCACCCATGCATTTATGGCTATTTATTACCTATTCAATACTTGGTGAGAACTTAATTTTACTTATATACTAGATTTCATGCCCGTGCAATGCACGAGTTCTTGTTTATCTCCTCCGTTATTAAAATAAAATTAAAAGAAATTTTTTTTAATCATATCAATTTATAAAGTTGAATAGTAGGAGTAGTAAGGAACAATACTAATTTTTTTATCAAAGAAAAAAAATTAAAAAAGAAATTATGTTTTAGTGAATGTATAATATATTTTGTTAAGATAATAAATATAATACTTATGTTACTTATTTTATTAAAATAAAATAAAATAATTTTTAATTTAGTTTTAATCAATGCATTTATGGCTATTTATTACCTATTCAATGCCACATTGGTGAGAACTCAATTATATATATATATATATATATATATATATATATATATATATATATATATATATATATATATATATAAATTCAGTCGAGTATGAGGTTTTGGGTAATGACAATCTAAAGCTATTTAAAAGCGGGCTTAGCTGGACGTGGGGCCGGGCTTGACATGACTTTTTGGCCTATGAGATGAATTGACAAGTAAACTTGGCCCAGGTTAACTGAGCGAATCCCTATAAAATCACCATAACACAATGTCCAAACCTATCCTTTTTCAGAGGCGACCGGGTCAGGCCTACTGGCTTCCCACCCATATATAAACAACTCTATGCCATTCAGAACATGGCTTAAGGAAATTTTGGTGGTTAATTAGAATAGAAGATACTTTGATTGGGTGGTCCAGGATTTTGGCACCATGATATGGTAACTTTGGAAGTAGCACAATTGTAAAATATTTGTCCGAGTGAGGGGCATACCCATAGACCTCGATTAAGACCCTGTTCTCTTCAACGGAATGATGCGGGACGGTGAATAACGGAACAGAACGGAACGGAACGGCGCGGTGCGGATAATTCAAAAAAATGTGAGACAAAATGAAGTATAGAATGCGGAACGGAACGGCGCGGAATGGAACAGATTGGAACGGAACGGAACGGATTGGAACGGAACGGAACGGAACGGAATACAGCATAGAAACGTTGAAAAGAACAGGGCCTTAGTTCATTTTTGCAAGCTTTGAGGAGTGATGGGTTGTTTTATTTTTTATTTTTTTTGTTTTTTTGTTGGTATGAGATGGTGATCAGAGTGCTTTAGAGGTGAGAACTAAGATTAATTAGCTTGTCACGAGTGCCTGCTTCGTATGTATGTACATGTTGAACACTAATGTGACAACATAACGGAACATAGGTCTGACTAGTTTAGAATGATACGTTATGTTGTAATTGTAGTGAGCCGATTGAATCCTTTGCGACTCCTCCTCTTCAAGAATTGAATTGTTGGCTCTTTGAAGAAGTTTGCTACTCCCTCCGTTGCATGAAGATGTTTACATTTGTGTTTTTCACAGTCTCCAATGCACCACTTTGACCGTAGATAATTGTAATTATATGCATATATAAATTATAAAATTATTATTTTTCAAAAGTACTCTTTAAAATGAATCTAACAATAGCATTTTTATATTATAGATCTTTGTATTTTTTTCACTAATTCATGGTCAAAGTTTGTGAACTTTGACCTTGAAAAATAAAGTGTAAACATCTTGGTGAAACGAAGGGAGTAACTAATAGCATACGACCTGGGTGTGAGGAAATTGTTGCCATGAGTTGTTTTCGTATGGCTCTCAACTTGATAAGGCTTGGTGTTGAAGCTATTTACTAGCCAAACAATATGCGCACATATTGAAAAAGTGTGTAGAGAGCTCATCGCTAAGGCAAATGGCATGGAACATCAAAATTAAACATTCATACAAAGTAGCAAATAAAACTACAATTAATATGCGTGAAAGAACCAATTCAACCCAAAAATTGAGACCGATAACTAAGGCCCAACTCATAATTTTATTCCGTTATAGTTGACAAATCTTTGAGTGTGAAAGGAGTCGAAGTTACATATTTTTGATGAGCCTTCCCATATGCTCCTTCATCACATTCTTAATCTTCTCCAACATTTCATAGATTTAACTAGCACGTAGCACCCATTGAGCTCCATCATCGTTGTTTTTTTTCTGTTTTTTGCTTCGATTTGTTTTGTTTCTTTCGTTGTATTATTCCTTTCGAATCCAAACTTACCCCTAAAAAAAAAAACAAAGAAAAAGTCATGAGAGGTGGCTAAAGTAAAACCAAGCATTCGCACGTGCCCAAACTGCTAATTCCAAGCTGGCTTTAGTTGTGTTTGGATAAGCACATTTCCCTTTGGCCCTTTCACCCCCACACAAAAACCAAAACAAAAAACAAAAACAAATTAAAAGAATGAAAACAAAAACAAAAGAATGAAAACTCAACAAAAAACCACCATAACTAATAATTACCGTATCTAGTGGTTCCAAAATTACTCATAAATCGTTTGGTTAGGCAAAATTATGAGTTCGAATCCCATTCCTTTATCTCTATGCCTTGTGTCTGCTGGATTATAAGATTTATACTAGTTCATTATTGGTGCTAATGCCCTATTTTTTTTTTTTTAAATAAACCACCCTAAATATAATACTATCATTAAACGTGACCCGCTTGAACTGTCTCTCTTTTTATGTCCTCCTCCCTTTCTCTCTCCCCCACACCATAGGCCATAGACCATACCATTTATTTTCTCTCTCCTCAATTCATCAGCTCATCATATCACCAAGAACAGAGAAAAACATCAGAAGATGCTACTCTAGATTCCATCATTTTCCTACAATGAATTACGGCAATAATTCATCGGTACTTCTACCAATTTCTCTCTCTCCTGATTTTCTTCAACAATTCAAATCTTTGAAATGGATTTTGATGTTTAATTGTTTGTATGAAATAGTTGATTGATTGATTAACCAATAATGTTGCAGAGATCTAGCTCGTTCACAATTGGGGAGAAATTATGCGCTGTAGTGATCCCTTTCGTAGCAATAGCTGAAGCTTTATTTTTCGTAGCGGCGAATTGTTTCGAGTATAAACCAACACCTAGGGTAAAAAAATGCAAATTTGGTTACTCTGATCTCGCTCGCCTCGCTAGTGAGACTCGATGTAAATGATATTTTGTATGTTTGGATTTTATTTTTTTCAATTTCAGTTTGTTTTTGTTTTTCGAGGATTTTTTTGCCGTTGTTAATGTGTGTGTGTTTTTTTTTTTTTTTTGAATGTTGCAGTTAGTGTTAATGAGGTGGAGGCATTGTTCGAGCTGTTTAAGAAATTAAGTAGTTCTATCATTGATGACGGCTTAATTCACAAGGTATTATTTTGATTATTCTTTTTTTTTTTGAGTCCTTGAAATTGTCAGCTTATTGGTGTGTTTGGGATTTTGTAATGTTATGTTGGTTGGTTTCTGAAGGGGGGAAAAAGTTATTGTAACTTTATGTGATGTGAGTATTTGTTAGGCATTGTTAATCTGCATCTTGTTGCAAGTCTGTTTTGAGCTTTTCAGGTAGATTTTTTTTTTTTTTGAGTGAAATTTCAGGTAGATTTTTAGTATTGGCGTTTTGGGTGCATGATTTCATTTTAAATTACAGAAGTATGCGAGTTGGATGCACAATGGATTTGAATATGTACTAAATTCATTCATGGATGTCATTCTAAATTGCAGAATTACGCTAATTCCAATGTTTGGATGCACAAAAAAAAATTGGATTTGAATACTTTTATGGGCTAAATTCATGGAAGTTTGATCCTGCAAAAAAAATTTCATGGAAGTTTGAAAGACCCACAATTTAGAAATTTCAAGTGTGTTTTCTAATTCCTTTGGTGGTTTGACTCATGTTACACTTACACAAATTAATCTCTCCCTCTCCCTTCCCCCTTGTGCCCCTCTCTCTTGAACCAATAAACATGAAGCTGAAGCTGGTATCCGTGGTTGCTCGAATCCAATTTAGGGTCTTCACCTCAATCGAGCTACGACACTCACTACCGACCATTGATAACCATTCTTCCATGTTCCATCTCCACATTTAAGCCATTGAAAGTAAACCCCACCATTTACGGCGTCAAACAGCTATAGACACAGCTGGCCTTCATAAACCAAATCCAGGGGCTCAAAAGAAAAGCATGTGAAAGCACATTGATCCTTGTCATCCAGCCTCGCACTATGATCTCAACCTTTCCAAACTTTAAGAGTTAGATTCTGTCTTCATCAATGTAGATTACTATTTCAACTCATTCAGAACTTACCTTTTCAAATTAGATTACATTGACACTATCAAATCTGACTCTTGCTCATTTTTTTGATTTGCAATTGATCAGAGAATTACTCTCAACAAATGTATATTCTTTTTCCAAGTTCTAAAAATTGTATATTCTTTTCCAGACTGATTCTGATTCTGATTCCGTTGAAGCGAGTAGTTAGCTATTTTATATTTTGTTATTGAGGTTGGGGTGTTAGTGCGATTGTGATTTTTTCTTTTTAAATAATTTGATTAGGTCCGTTGTTTTATTAAAGAAAAAAAATACTTATTCTCTTTTGCATAACAATATTTCTTCTTTATCTGCCTACCTGGTTTTGTGTCAGAGTTAAGATGGATCTAGAAATGTTAAAAAATTAATCATGTGAATATGATGCTATGTAATTTGTATAATAATTCCAAAGGGATATTGCTTGACTTTTGATTCGACTGAAACTTAACTTACAGTAGAGACATATTAAAAGTGGAAGGGAACCTTTTGTGATTCAAACTATTATTAATAAAACTCTAGTTGTAAGCATTAGACATCTATCTTCATTCATTGAAAGCTAATTCTAATTTGCGTTTGTTTTATACTTTAGACTTAAGATAACTCTATTTTTGATGCTCACTTTAAAATATAAATTATATCAAATGGTACTCAATGATCATTCTCACGGGTATATCTTAACTGATATGCAGGAGGAACTTCAATTAGCACTGTTCAGAACCTCATATGGCGAAAACCTTTTTCTGGACCGGGTAACTAATTGAAATAATTCCCCTTGATCTTTCTTCCCTTTTTTTTTTTTATAATAGTTTTACTCACAACTTTTGTTAGGTATTTTTGTTTGAAACTGTTTGTATAAGAAGCAGTATAGTAAAAGGCATGAGGAAGACTGAGCTTGGAGCCTTGGCACAAGACTTGGGAGTAAAGGCTCTCTCCTAGGCAAAGCAAAGGGTCTATCCACAATTAAAAAGATTGTAATCCAAACACAGAGAATGCAGCATAATTATATACTTTTACTACTGTATACCGTAAATAATAGACCGTGATTTGAAGAGAAAAAGCAAGTGACTGAATGATGTGCCTAGCACCTTAGACCACCGTTGATCCTGTGCTTTTAGTCATAATATGGATTTCAACTCTTTGGTGGCTTTATTATATTTTTGTTTAGAGTTGTTTTGGGGAGAAGCAGTTTGTAAAAGGCATGAGGCACATTGGGATGTACAGCTCTTGGAGCCTTAGTACAAGGCTTGGAGTGAAGGGGCACACATATGAAGATCTCTTAAATTGACAATATAGGTATCCACATACAGAACTTTTGGGGTACAGTGGCACAAGGGTGGTCTTCTGAAAAGTAGATTTTTGACTATGTCAGAACTGGCATTGTATCTTATTTGCCTAAAGTATTTATGCAAAGAGTTGAAACATATACTTACACCATAATCGGAGTTGTTGTTGACCATCATATCTATTTGGCAGGTTTTTGACCTCTTTGATGAAAAAAGGAATGGCGTAATCGAATTTGAGGAATTCATTCATGCTCTTAGCGTATTTCATCCCCATGCCCCTCTTGAAGACAAAATTAATTGTAAGTCCATATTTTAGAATTTAGATACAGTCTACTTAACTGCTTTTCGTTTGCTCAGTGATTTTTTACCTTTCTTTGTTTATTTCTTGCAGTTGCTTTTCGTCTTTATGATTTAAGACAAACTGGGTTTATAGAACGTGAAGAAGTAAGTGCATTTTGTATTTCTTTCTTAAATTACGTGATGCGGAAGGCAGTTCTAAGACATGTTTTTGTCCAGGTTAAGCAAATGATTATTGCCATACTATCAGAATCTGGGCTGGATCTATCTGATGATCTTCTAGAGGCTATCATTGACAAGGTAATCTTTGTTCATCTGTCATGGAGTTTGTTTTTTTTGCATGTGGAACTTCAAAAATACCTAATTAGATTTGAACATTGGTCTCCGATCCTCCAGTATAGGAGACGTGCGCTTGAGCAACTAGGGTACCTCCTGGGGCTCCTTGTTTTTGATCTTTAATAATGCACCCCATTAAATAAGTCAAAATGTCAGTCATCTTCAGACATTTTCTGATGCTTGGGCTATGTGTTTCTTGTTTTTCCTTGTTCTTTACTTTTGTCTTTTGGCTGCGTTGAAGTGCTATGCTTATAAGTTTTCATTCTTCTACAGACATTTGCCGATGCTGATGCTGACAGAGATGGTAAAATCTGCAAGGAAGATTGGAAGGCTTTTGTTATTCGTACCCCTGGCCTTATGAGGAATATGACTCTTTCTTATCTGAAGTATGTCACTTTGCCCATGATCCCCTCATCTTACTTGTCTTGCATGCTCTCAGAAACAGTCATTATTCCTCCCCAGTTATTCTCTTTCTTCTTGGTTTATTAACCTGGAGGGTGTATCCCTAATGATAAATTGGTTTTGACTCCAGATTCCAGTATGAAGCTCAAAACAGTTAAATAAGTAACAAAAATTATACACTAACAGGATTTTGAGTACTCATTTTAAACTTTGTTCCTGTCTATTCAATTTGATGAAGAATTCCTATAAAAGAAGTTAAAAAAAATATAAAAAAATTGATCAAGTATTTGACTTAATGATACAGATTTAACAACTCCTTGACTGCAAGCTTTATTGAAGTGTAATACTGGGTACAGACTCACTGTGGTCTTGCATATTGTGAGGATTAGGAAGTACGCTTTCTGATTTGTTTGTATAGCATGAATGTCCAAGCCTATGTAGTTGTTTGGTGAAGTCGAAATTGTCTTGGGTTTCCAAGAACTATTGTGAAATGCTCAAAATTGTTTGGTTGCCAACAAAGAGATGTAACTTCTTTAGGTTCTAATCTAGATAGGGATAGGTAAGTTACTTCCCCTGTTTTCCAACTTCTATGTGACCAAACAACCTAACAAACTGCTACTTCCTAATAACTTACTTCTCGCATTTCTTCATGTCAACCCGATAACCTTCGTATGGAAATTTAACGATGTTGCATAAGGAGGGAGAGATACAGTGAATGGTAATACACCAGTTGCATACTCATCCTCCCTACTCATAGGCATAACGTACACTTCATCTCTCTATTGTGCTAGAGGTTTCTTGGAACGCATCTTCATTTCACTAATAAATCATGTAGTAAAACGATTTGTTCTGAGTTTCCTTTCTGTTAGCGGTAATGTTTTGGTCGGGTGGCCTGCTCATCACTTTATGGTGATTTTTTCAGGGATATCACCACAGTTTTTCCTAGTTTTATTTTTAATACCGAGGTTGAGGAATGAGCAGTGGTCTTTCATGTGGGATAATCAGTGGAAGAGGGAGATGCAGCGAAGAGTTCTTGGAGAATCAGTGTCATTAGAAGTGTCACTTGGGCTTGAGAGGTAACTACTTTGACAATGTAGGAGGACTGATAATTGCTGAACAAAGATACCTGCAGAGTTGAGGGTGGGTTTCTGCACTGAGGCTTTTAGTGCACTGAAGAGCAGCAGCACTTGAACACATTGGCTGTTTCACAGGATGCCTACATTTCAGTGTAGAATTGTCGGTAGCTGTCAAGTTCATTTACAGAGCTTGGCAATATTGGGCAATTCTTCCCGCGGAGGAATTGATACTTTTCACTTGTTAGATTAGCTTTAGGGCTGGAATATTCTGTGACCATCAAATTGATGGATGCAGAATTTCAATTTATTTGCTGAGATTATTTAACAAATGATTTATTCGGGAGGAAAGCGGTGGAATAATTGTGTCTAACTCAGTCTCTTAGAGGGGTGTCCAATACTTTGGGCTAAGAGGCTTGGATGTAAGAAGGAACGTGGCTTCTTTTGATGTAATATAATTTGACGCCCTTTCTCAAAAACAGTGTAAGCTGTGCATTGTGAAGCATTCTTCTCTGACCCTTGAAACTGTAATATGCCATTCTGCATCTTTATTGTTCTGTAGATAGCTTTATCTTCAGTTTTAGTGATTTCTCCAAAATTTACTAGTATGATTATTGGGCTAGTGGTTTAGGGTTCAACCTTTATCCACCTGATCCAAAGTCTACTAGTTTGCCCGTTGATTTTTTAAAAGGTTTGACCATAAGAAGTCAAGAAGGGACAAAAATATAAGGCAAAAACTCTCATATGAGGCGGCCTCAGAGGTATCGCTTTTGAGTTTTTGTGAATATTAGGATAAAGAATTTATCTTCCTACACTCGCAAAATCTCAAAGTGACATTTAATAATGGTCTGGACTGGTGGCTTTTTACTAGCACCCAGTTTATGACTTCCGATATCAAGTGTCAACTTGGGCATCTAATTACTAGCCAAGTAACTGGTGGTGGCTGGTGAGCGAGTCTATCAGTGGCTGTTTGAATGAGTGTGTGATAACTTGAAAAGACACGGGAGAATTCAGAATAGGGGTGGGGAAAATCCATATGAGGCACAGGTTGAAGAGGGGCGTGATAGTGTGGATGGATGATAATTGAGATATCGTTATCGTGCTTAACTGGTCATGGTGACAAATATGAGCTAACGATAGAGAGATTGAGACATAGATTGAAAAAGGTTATTGGATCAGAGTTAGCATTCAGGTAAGGTATAGGCATTGGAAGAATATTTTTGTCTTCTTATATATCGACGCAAAAACTTCTATAAAACGGTATATAATTATTAGAAAATAAACAATGAAATTGTATTTCAAGAAATTTATGTAACTTGCTATATATGTATCAAAATCTTCCAAGCTTATATTATACCTTTTTTACGAATGAATTCAACATTACTGAACTGGACACGACTGAATTAAATTGAATATCATTAAACTGAATTGAACACAACTTGATATTTGAGATAAAAATATGTTTGTGAACTCAGCACCACTGAATTGAACTAAACATCACTTAAATGAATTAAAAATCACTGAATTAACACCTGATGAACTGAACTTGAACTAAACTAAACTAATCTGATCGTGTAAGCTTTAAACAAGGCACCCATTGCTCAAGGCTGCTGGTCTACTTACATACAGTATATCTTCTATTGTGCTACCTCAACAGCTCAACTTTCTCTTTTTGACAAGTGCCTACAATTTACTCCATTTCAACGACATGTTTTGAAAAACCATTCCTCAAATGGATAATTCTTACTATTGGTCAGTATACTGAGTACAGTAGTAGAGAAGGGGGTTAGACCTTTGGTGAGACCGTCTGTCATGCATAGAGTCAACAAACCCTGCACTTACTTTGCAAAATGAATTTGTGGGGTGTGATATCTGATATGAGGTTTTATTAGGTGGAACTGTCACTCTTCTTTATTGCTCCTAAAGCATGTGCACCGCATCATATGATAACCCCCACACCGTTCTGTTGAAAGCAACATTTCTTAAAAGGCATTTCATTTCATTTTAATTGATCATTTATTATCTCTCATTTTCCTTTGTCAATCATTATTATTATTTGACAACCTTGGGTCATTTTCATGAAACAAAATGTAGAAGAAAGAAAAAAGGAAATGAAAGCATTTGGCGCCAAAATATCCATGCATGTTAGGTTTAAAAATAGACAAATCAAATCTGTGAGATTTTAGTGTCTTTGACATTCTACCTTGTCTCGTTTTGGTGATCAATTGCAAGTGGCGCGAAATCCTTTGAATTGTATGTATATATACACAATTCAGGTAGTGTTTGTTTCAGCTTTTACTGTTTTTGTTTTTAAAAGAGTAAAATCTGTTTTTTTTTTTTTTTTTACTTTTAAAAAATAGTTTTTATGAAATAATTTTGTTTGGTTTAATTCCTACTCAAAAGTAGTTCTTCAAAAACATGTTTGATGTTTGGATAACATTAAAAATTAAAAACGTTTTTTGTATTAAAATTTAAAAATTGTACTTTTTCTTTTTGGAAAAAAACTAATACTAGTATATCTTCCATCACCCCTTGAATAAATGTAAGGCAGTCATCATATATTATAACTGCGTATACTTGATTCTCAATTGAACTGCAGTAAGGCAAGCACCATATATTAGCAAGAAAATCATGTTCTATTATAATAAAATATAAAATATAAGCACCAGAATTTCTTTTGGGAACTAAAATACATTCATGTTTGAACTATAGTAAAGTTAGCATATACATTACAAACAAAAACAATAAAAAAAGCACCCGCCAAACCCAAAAAAAAAAATTAAAAAAAATGGAAGAATATTATTGTTTCTATAAATAAGCCGTACTTTTACCCCCCCCTCCTCCCCATTTCTCTCTCCTCATCCCTTAATTCCAGGTTTGGTCAAGTCGAAAAAACGTTTTTTTGTTTCTAAAAGTAAAAAAATTTTACTTCTTGTTTTTCTGTTTTCTTGTTTTTGTTTTTTCTGATTTCAGTTTTTTCTTTACCTAACCAAACACCATTTTTAACAAAAAAATTATTTTTCTATGTTTTTAAATAGAAAAACAGCTTCTAAAATTTGAAACAAACACGCCCTCAGTTTCTCAGAAACAATTTTTCAGCCTTCTCAAAAATAAGAAACTTCTGAATATATAATGTTTTTTTTTTAATTTTTTGGAGGGGGGAGGCGATAATCGCTCGCTCGAAGACCATATATAGCTATTAGCTAAAACATACTCGTATAATGTGAAAACTTAACTATGAATATACTGGGATTGTCATATATTTATGTCATACTATACAGAGTGCAGACAAGCTAAGCTAGCAATCTCTTATCGAGTAGTAATCAACATAGAGTGTGTTCTTATCTTTTTCCATTTAATTGAATTGAACTCCGTCAAAGCTGAACTTAAATGAATAATAATGTGTGAGAAAAAGTAGATTACTGAGTGCAAACAAGTTAAGGTAACAATCTCTTATCGAGTAATCGACGTAGAGTGTGTTCTGATTGATCTGTTTCACTCAATTGAATGAAATCCACCGATCTGAGTTGAACTGAATTGAATAATAAATTTAATAATATGTGAGAGAAAATGTAGATCACCGAACTAAATTGAAAGTTACTAATTGGACGTCATTGAATTGAATTAAATAATTGTTGATGAGTAAGTGGAAAAGAACACACAAATATACTAGTCAGAGCTGTGCATATTTGTGCAAGAACTCTAACAAGTGAGACACTCAAAATGACAAGAAGACAACTAGAGGGTGACTAGTTTTTGTACACCGTGTCCAATACTTTATAATAGACAGAAACAACATCAAGACAATGTAAAGACATAAAATAAATCTGCTCATTCAGTAGACAAGAAGATCTCTTAACTCCCACTCTTGACATGCATAAACACATTAAATCATTGATTGTTTAGCATGCTTCTTTCAAGATAATAGGAGGAATCTAATTAGTTGCAATGCAGTTCTAATGGCAGACACTTATATTACCTTGAGATGGTAGTTGTTATGCTTCATTGGGAGCTAAAGGATCTATCATATGGGTGTGGAAGAACCCATGATTATTGTTGGTCAGTTTTAAAATCATGACAATTACTTTTAAAAGTATCATTCCATGCACCTAAAAGCAAACACCAATAGCAAAAAGCAACAATATTAATTTATTACATAAAATCTCCTTTCTTTGATTCTTGCTCACATCAACCCAAATCATCATAATAACTATATAAATATTTCCATCATGTGTTTGATATAATGACACACATACATACATACATACATAAATCCATACAACCACAAATTAGAAAAATAAAAAACAAAAGTTATAAAAAAAAGAAGGCAACATCTTGTTCATAAATCCAAGTTGGGCCCCTCCCATATCTCCTTTGTATGGGAGAATCAAGCACTACAATACCAAAATTACAAAATTCTTAAAAAAAAAAAAAAAAGAAAAAAAAAGAAGCAAAAAGTCACCACCACTAAACATAGGTGGTTGTAAAAACTTGACATATTATCTTGTATCCTTTTCATTCTCTCTCTCTATTGCTCTCCCTTTCTTTCCCTTTCAAGCTAGGGAGAAGTTAAAGATATTTTTCCTAATATAATTTCCCTAAGACAAACTATATTATACAAGCACCTAAACCAACCCAACTAAATGATAGGCTGGTAAGGTAAAAAGTAACCATCCATCAATCCATCCATTTCATGACTAGTCTTTCTTTACATGTTTACTAGTATGAAGAAACAGGATGGTTAGTAATTTGCTAACACTAAAATCAAACTTTAACAAGCATCATCATATAATTAATACCAATAATTACTATACTAACTAACCAGTTCTAATTAAGAGTCAAAACTAAACAACCCTTTGATACTTAGGTGAAGAAGAAATTAATGTTGAGCAATAATCCAAATGATCAATTCCTCTTTTCCTTGGGGAATTAGTGTTACTAGAAGGGCTAATGGCAACTGGTGGAATTTCAATGGATTCAAGTTGAGGAGGTGGGTGTTGCCATTGAGGGAGTGGTCCTGCTAAAAGTAGCGTTTGGAGTAGCGGACCTGCTTCCATCACTGCCTTCAGGAGGTTCCCTTTTTCGGGTAATGGGCGGCGTTTGCTAGCCAATGTGGCTGCTATTTGGGGTGGAAGGGGTGATGATGAGGTGGCCGAGGGCGGGTTAAGGAGTAATGTGGGTGGTGGTTGTGGTTGTAAGGTTGGAGAATTAGTAGTATTACCACCACAAGGGGAAGATATCATGCTGCTTTCCTCGCTTTCAGAAGACGAGGTTGAAAAGCAGCAGTTAGTTGTTGTGTTAGTGTTGGACACAGAAACAACTTTTTGTTTCAGCTGTTGCTGCTGCTGCGGTTGTCGCTGATTATAATGAATTTGCTGTCGATTATCGTGTTGCAGCTGCTGTTGTTGCTGCTGCTGCTGAAGAAGCTGCTGTTGGATAAGCAGCTTTTCCAACAGGAGCTTTTGGAACTTAGCTTGAGCTTCATCTCTTTCCTTAATAGTCAACATTAAGAGATCTTTCATGTGGATTAATTCCTCCTCTTTCTTCATAATTTCCTCTTGGGCAGCTACAACTGTGGCTTCTAACTCCATTCTTGATTGTAAAATGTAATTTCTCAGTTCACCCATCATTCCCTGTCAAAAATTCAGAAACAAAATTAGTGAAAATTGTCATTTTTAAGCACTTAAAATGAAAATTGAAAATTGAAAATTGAAAATATAATTACCTCTTCTTCATTGTAGTAATTAACCCAGCTGAAAGGGCTACATTGCTCCATTATCTTAATTGAATTTGTTAGCAATTGGGTTTAAAGTCGGGGGAAGTAAGTGAAAGACAGAGCAAGTACTAAATGTTTCCTAAGTTAACTCTCTCTCTCTCTCTCTCTCTCTCTCTCAGGCTGGAATGTTAAAAAGAGTTTAGAATGAAAGGGGATTTGAGAGGTTTGTGTCCCTTATAAGGAATTAAGGATAGAGTAATGTAGTGGGTACTGTTTGCTTTTTGGCTTCAGTATATTTGGTAGATTGCTTTTTGGGATTCATGGGACATTTGGTTGGACAAAAACGCTAAAAGCCAAAAGCACACAAAGCCCCAAATGTCACTTTCCTTTCCTATTTGCTTCTTTCTTTATTAAAAAAAAATTGAGTATAGGATATAGGGGGTACGGCAATATGCCACTATGTACATATGAAATCTTTATAAAGGATTGAAAATATAGAGGGACAAATTGAGTGGTTAAGCTAATTATTTGTATAACGAGCAAATATATATATATATATATATATATATATATATATATATATATATATATATATATATATATATATATATATATATATTGACCAAATTGGTATATTTAGTAAGACATCCGGACAAGTTGGTATATTTTTTAACTCCGGCGACATTAGGGTATATTTATTGACTGATTTTGGCACTTGGATCCATTATTTGAATTTAAGTGGGTATCTCCGGTCAGATCTCATACTTTTTTTTTAATTATTGCCCTATTATTTTTTTACTTTTCTTTTTTTTTTCTTAATTATTTTCATATTTTTCACCATTTTTTTTTTCCTGTATTTAACCCCTAACTCCCTTTACCTTGCTTTCCCTTACACAAAATTAGGGTTTACTAAATTGAGGGAGGAAAAATAAGGGGAGCACAAATTTGAAGGAAATTGGGGAAAAATTTGTTCAATCCATCAAGTAAAAAGGGGATGGTGGGGGTGTGTGTGTAGGGGGGGGGGGAGTTGGGTAATAAATGGGAGGAATGAATGAGGGGTGGGGAAAGAAATAGGAAAATGATTTAACAAAAAAGAAGTAAATTAAACAATTAGGAAAATAGTAAATAACAATAATCTTACCGGAGATTCTTACTAAAATTGAAATAATGTGTCTAAGTGCCAAAATCATTCATTAAATATACCCTAAACGTCGCCGGAGTTAAAAAATATACCAATTTGTCGCGGGTGTCTCACTAAATATACCAATTTGGTCAATCGAGGTATATATATATATATATAATATGGAGTATTTTTGTCGAGTAAAATTAGGGTGTGTTCTTTTAGAACTTATACAGTCAGTTCAGTTTAGGGGTGATCTCGTGTTAACATAGTGATTTTTAATTCAGTTCAGGGGTGCTCAGTTTAGAAACATATATTTTTTTTCCTCACATATCAAGCGATGTTCAATTCAGTTCAGTAGTGTCCAATTCAGTTCAGTGGTGTTCATTTGAGTTTAATGGTTTTGAATTCAGTTCAGTTCAGATGAGTTCATCCCTAAAGAATGCACCCTTAGAGTGCGTTTGTTAGAGCTGAACTAAATTCAACATCACTAACAGTGGCAGATCCACTCTTCGCCGAGTGGATTCCGCCGAACCCGCTTGAATTTTTTTTGTTAAAAAATCCTTTATAAATTAAAAAATTTCAATACAATAATTAAGAATTGTCCTATGTATTACAAAGGGTGAATCCACCTGACTTGATTTCTGCATCCGCCACTGATCACTAAACTGGATACTACTAAACTGAACTGAACACAACTGAACTGAATTGAACACAATTTGATATGTGAGACAAAAAGTATGTTTCTGAACTCAGCACCACTGAACCGAACTCGACATCATTTAACTGAATTTGAAATCACTGAATTGACACCTGAACTGAACTGAACTGATCGAGTAAGCTCTATCAAACGCACCCTTAAACTCCCTCTGAATTCAAGAGATCATGGCTTGTGGGTACAAGTACGAATTTATCTAGCATTGATAAGGAATACCTAGGGTGTGTTATTTTTCACTACTCAATAATTATTTTGGTACATTTCATTCATTTCAGTTCAGTGGAGTCTAGTTATAAGTTCTTATTTCTCAATGAATTTAGAATATCCATCTCAAACTGGATGCACGTTTAATACCATATTTTTTGGTGCAAGAGAGGGGCAAGGCCCGAATGTCTAATACTAAAATATATTAATTCTGACATTGATTTAATTTTAGGAAATTGCTCATCATTGAACTAAGGGAGTAATAGGAGTTTAATTTGTAATATTGTCATCCTTCCCGAACACTAAGGTTTTATTCTAGTTGAGGTTTTTCATGTTGTTACTTGAGCTTCTGCTCATATATAACATTTTGTTTACCATTAACCTTGCTTATTCAATAGAAGCTATATATGTCAATGAAGCATGTATTTATATCTTTCAAGAGTTAAAACTACAAGGCATAGACTCCGTTTGATTCACTTGGATAAAATTGATTTGAACTGAACTGAACTGAATTGATTTTTTTTTTAACTTGATCGTTATTAACCATTTAAAATTTGTCCAAACATAGTCAGTATTGGACTCATTTGAAAGTATGCTTTGAGATTTTTCCGATAACATGGCGGTTATCATCATGAAATTAGTTCGGAATAAAATGTTATATGAGTGATAAAGTTACATACGAACTGAACTGAACTGAATTTAAGAGAAATTAAGTTGAATCAAACAAAGCTTACTGTCGTTTAAGACATTAGTCGTCACTAATACTTTAATTGTTCCCATTGTTTTAATGTTTCTTATGAGGCGGCCTCAAGGTGAGACAACTTTTATAATCAAATATGACGTCATGCTTGTATGAAGCACCTCACCTTGACACAGCCTTATACGAGTTTTTGTGAAAAATCAACTGTTTCTGTTGAGTTAAAAAATCAATTTCTATTGATTAGATTTTGTAGCTGATTATATATGACCTGGCTTATAACTTACAATCTAAAATATTTAATTATGATTTTACACTATTTGTGTGAAAACTATTTGACATACTATTATAGTATTATACGGTCCCAAAAAAAAATAAAAAAGAAATGAAAGGAATACACTTTAGGGCACACAACTGTGGTTTGAAGCAGTTATGTTTGACAGTGAGAGTGTGAAATCAATAGTGAAAAGGGTCGAGATCCGCCGCACTGTGCACGTGCAGTTTGCCCGTGTGAAACTTCAAGTCAGTTTTTCGGTTTGAGCCGTTTGGCTATTGAGTATGATCAAAAGGGGGGCTTGACTTGACCTTCCCTTATTTCGATTTATTTATTTTAGTGATTTCATAAATAAAATTAACAACATAAAGTGTTGACTTTTTTTACTTATACAAAATCAAGTATCTAGATTTGATTAATTCACAATTCAGTTATTGTCTCACCTGAGTAGTTCAAATCAAGTTGAAGAGCAGTATTTACTGCGGTATAATTGTTTGTAATTGAGCATGAAGGCATGCTTTCATTTTACTCAATTATAGTTTTTTTGCTATGCACTCCTTGAACCATGAGTACCTTTGTTTTCATCTTAGGATATTCCTTTGCCTAGACACACAATACCATTTTGACATTATTGGATTTGCTATGGTTTTCTATCCAATTTTATGTACGACTCTCCATCCCAATGATTACATTTCGACCTTTTGTAATTTTGTCATACATCCCAATTTAATGATAAAATAAATTTAAAACTGGTGTCAAATGTATAAATGAGTGGGAGAAGAGATAGCACACAAATTGGGACAAGTAATCCTAACCGGTTCAGATTTTAAACTGCACACAACAAGCATACTTTATCGAATAAGTAATTATTATGACATTAGACCACCTAAGAACTATAACTCATCGATCTATATGAATGAGAACATTGGAAATACTTGTGATGATTTATAAGCCTATTCGATTATTAGTCCTAAAAATGACATTGAGCGGTAATTTCCTGTAGCCTAATAGGAGTCTGGAAATTACTTGAAGGGCCTTAACACGAAACTGGGAGGAGGAAAAGTGACTGTCGTGGACTCTGATACCATATTAAACTTCTCATAAGTCTGGATAAGATCATGAAGAAAAAGAACAATAACTCACACAAGTCAAGTAAGGAATCGAGCATGAAGAGGTTACGCCATTTCTCAAATATAAGCCCCCACCACCTCAGAAATTACATGAATATGTGTTATCTTGTTTAATAAGTATTGTAAAAAAGAAGAAGCTCATAGTAGTATATATTATCTCCCCATAAAAAAAGAAGAAGAAAACATAATCATCCATAATGTGCCCAACTGCCCACCCTCCGGATAATATACCTATGATGATAACATTATAGTTAAGGTCATTTGACAAACCCTTTGGCTTTTATACAACCCCGTATATATACTTTTAATTAACCAAAATAGTGCATTTATCCATGATTATTTCTGTCATTTCACATTTTAATGGGCATGCATCATTCATGGTGGGATATGAACATATATACTTTTATCAGGTGAGTAATCCAAGGATCGAATCTTGCATGTGTCATGACATCATGAAATAAAAATATTTCAGTACACATTTAGTAACAAGATGGTCAACCGACTGAATCATTAAAGCCCTCTTATCTATGTTAAGCTTTTTCCATATAAAGCATGTCCTTTGTTTTTGCCCTTTTGGACTAGATAAAGTAGCTTCTACTCCTTACATAACATAGAACTGTACTCGTACTCATTGCTGTGTTTTTATTCTTTTATAAATTCTACTGTAACAAAATTGTGGTATTAGTGAAAATTAGTGGCAAAATTTTACTCAATTAGTAGAAACTAGTGGCAAGATCTTATCCAATCAGTAGGAATCAGTGACAGAACGTTACCCAATCAGTGGAAATTGTGACAGGACCCACATTCATACTCACATATCAGTGACAAGACCTTACTGAATCAGTGAGAATCATTGGAAGGACTTTACCGAATCAGTGGAAATCAGTAACAATGCCTTACCCAATCAATGAAAATCAATCACATGATCTTACACTATCAGTGAGAATCAGTAGGAATAAGTCACTACAAAAAAAAAAACGCTTTTTTGCTGCGGAAAAACCCGCCGCTATTGGCTCAAATCCGCCGCTGTGAAGCCTCGGCGGCGGAATCAGCTGCGGAATCACTCCGCAACTAAAAAGCCGGACACTAAGAAAATTAGCGGCGGAATTTATTTCCACGGCTGAGAACAATTATAAAAAAAAAAAAGTGAAACGTCGGATTGAGTGCGCGACCCTGCTGCCCCCCCACCCAACGCACGCTTACCTGCTCGACTTCTCCCACGCGCGCCTGACCCCAGGTGTACGCGCGCTTGTGAGGAATTAATTCCTCGTTTCCTCTTGCGTGAGGATTCAAACATTGGTCTCCTGTGTGGAAAGTGGAGCCATCACCAGCACTCCAATGCATGCTTCCTTGTTAGTATGTATAGTGTGATATATTCTATTTAACCAATATTTACCCAGTTTTAAAAAATAAAGTTACATCGGAATTAATTAATTCTGTAGCTAATTTAGCTACGGAATTGATTAATTCCGCATCTAACATTTAAAAAAAAAAAATTAAATTTTCAGCAGCGTCGGAATATTATTTTTTCGCCGCTAATTAGCGTCGGAATTTTAATTTTCGCAATTAATTAGCGCGGGATTTATAATTTCCGCCGCTAATTAGCTACAGAATTGATTCCGTAGCTAATTTTTGCAGCTATTTCTTGATTTTTTTTTGTAGTGTAGTGGAAAAAAACGCACCCAAAATAATATTGTCAAGTCTAATGTAAAATTACTCTTTTATATTTCAAGGATAACCTTATAATAGTGTGTTACAATCAGCTCTAAGCAATACACAAAATATGGTTCCTGCTTTTCCCTCGTTCATTCGTTTCAAACTTTGTTGTTTAAGATGTCTTCTTTTATACTTATTGTCTCATTTGTTGTCCCATTTACTGTCCCATTATGAATTTTAATATCGTCTCTCTTTATAAGAATTTTGAGCTTTTGGGTCGTCGGAGTTTATGTTGTGGTTTGTTTGTTGTTGGATATATAACATAAACGTATTTCAATGTAAGATTTTCATCTACGTACAAGAATCAAATATATCTCGACACACATTATTGAAAGCCATCTGACCGGTCAAATTGTTAAACGTCTTCGTGAAAAACAACATTATGAGACAATAATTTATTTCAGGACATGCAATTTAGTAAGAATTGAATTTCCTGTGGATATAGGTTTGTTTTGATGGAGTATTTCTTAGTTTTTGATATATTGTAAATGTCCTACGACTTTCAATTATTCGTTACAAAATATACAGGCTTATTTTCAATTAATAAGTGCTTTGTATAAGGAGAAAGAAAGAAGTCTTGAGGCAATGCGTGAATCATGCTCTTAGAAGCACACATGAGGGCACCTTAATTCGTGGTGCCTTAGGATGCAACCTCATAGCTCAAGCACCTAAAAATATGAAATATTGACGAGAGAGTTGTTTCAATCCATTATCATGGTCTTATTTTTATGAAGTATGGACAAAGGTAATAATAATAATAATAATAATAATAATAATAATAATAATAATAATAATAATAATAATAATACCTCAAAGAAGAAAATACGATAGAGAAAAAAATGGAAGGTGGTGGTTACTCAACAAGAAGTGGTTTATAAAGGCTAGTTATTATATACCTTATATGTCCTATAATAATACAATATGCTAACTCGCTTAAAATACTAAATATTAGTTAGGAAATGAATTTATAATTCGTGCAATACGCTTGTTCTATATCCTAATTTCCACTTTGAATGTATGAATAGTATGGCTATAAAGGAACCAGTTCAATCCTCACATGAGCAATTTACGAAACAACTTGGTTAAACCTTATTGATTAACATTTGCTAAATGGATAAACGAACATAAACAACTTTTTTTAAACTCGCTTAGTAAACAAATCGAACTTGAACACCATAAAGTTTGACCTTGTGCACAATTTAATCGATAAACTTATATAAAATCTTCAATTATGATAAACTTATCTTTGATTTTTTATTTTATTTTATCTTTGATGCATGTTTAATTAACTAAAATTTTCATACTATTCTCTTAATATACGATTTTCTTCCATATTGGTGATTATTTCTTTTTGTGCATAGGAGCTAAGAACCTATCTCGCAAGTTGAGAAAGGACTACGCACCGAAACGCGTAGAAGATAATGGTGGTAGGGCTGCATGGACCCCGTTTTGTGCAACAAGATGTTCACTGACGCTAGAAGCCGAAGTGGAGATTTGGAGGCTTTTCTTCTTTGACCACCACTTTCAATTTTAAAAAATGCTTTGGCCATGCATAAGCGTGTGGGTCCTTTAATTTATATTCATATGTTTTATTTTTGCCAAATTCATATATCAAAGGAAAATGAATCTCGTACGGTGATTGTACATTATAATTATTTTTATGTGTCTATCTCTCCACTCTCATTTTTTATTTTACCACAAATACCCCCCTGAAATCCCAAGTAGCAAGGGCAATTTTGTCACTCCTCTCACATAAAAAAAAGTTGTAATGTACAACCATTGTATGAGTATCATTGTCCTATATCAAACTAACTAGCACTAATCAACAATAATGGTGGTGGTTTAGTGGTTCCAAACTTACTCTCAAGTAATTTGGTAAGGTAATAAGGTTGTAGGTTCGAATACCCATTCCTCCCATGCCTTGTGTCTGCTGTCTTGCTTCTAGAAACTACACTAGCCCATTGTTAGTGCTACGTTGACGGGACCAGTGCTTGCGATGGTTGTTCAGTTAGTCTGATATGTTCGCTGTTGAACACGAGAGTCAGAACATGACATAACGCGGGGGGAGGGGGTGACTCGGTCGCCATTCACTTGCATCCTCTTTTTGATGAGCAAAAAAACTAATCTAGTACTGTAACTAATAAGAGTATATGCCCTGAAAATGATAGACATAGTTGGTTGTGAGATTAAATTTTATGAAAAAGGTCATAGTTCAAATTCCACTAAACCCTCTTACTAAGCTTGTAATAGCATACACTCGAGACTATATATAACTGTATAAGTGAATAAATACTTTCAGACCAACAGAGGTGATGGTGTAGTGGTTCTAAGCTTACTTCCAATTGGTTTGGTAAGGTAAGGTCATGGGCTCGAAACTCCATTCCCCCATGCCTTGTGTCCGCTGGCTTCTAGGAACTAAACTAGCCCCTTGTTGATGCTATATTATTGACGGGCCCAATGCTTACGCTAGTTGTTCAGTTAGTTTGATATGTTCGCTGTTGAGGACGAGAGTCCAAACATAATGTAACAGGAATGTCTCGATCCACATTCACCTGCACCCTGTTTTTTGGAGAAAAAAAAAAAAACTTTCAAGAGTTTCTTTGAACCACTTGAGCTGGAGTTCCACAGAAGCTAACTCGGTTATACCTATTGTCCTTCGTTAAAATGAACTGATTGAGCCGACAGTTATTCAAGTTCACTGTTCACAATATTGCTCTGATATATATATATATATATATATATATATATATATATATATATATATATATATATATATATATATATATATATATATATATATATATATATTCCTTTATTTCCTTTTACTAGCCTTATTAGTATGTAATTTGTATGTACTTTCTAGTTGCCAAAAAAAAAAAAATTTTTTATTTTGGTTTGGCAAATAAGAACTTCGTTTCTCTTTGGACGTGGTTAAAGGGCACCTCCTAATGCACGACCTCGGGTATTTCACGAAATAATTCGTGTAAGTGCTCTCCAGGAGACTTGAACCTATGACCTGATATACAAGTTGTAACTTATTTACCAGTGAGCCAATGACCTATTGGATTTCCTTTTACTACTTTGAGCATAGCAATTAGCACGTGAATACGCACGTTCTTGTAATACAAAGAAGGTGAAAATAAATTATATATTTTTAAAATTTCAATTAAGTATAGTAAGTTAGCATGTTCCATCCCATTACTTGCAATACGATCTAAAAAGTTACGGATTTCTGCAGGTTTATTTATGATTTAATTGTGACTGTTGGTAAAGAGACACCATGTTTGTAGATATTGTTGGGGTTTATAGAGCAAATATAAAGAGAGAATTAAACCACACAATAAAGCAATGAAATAGACATAAAGTATTTTAACGTGGAGGTTGAACCCTCCGTACCCCTCAATAGTATTACTTGTTAATCCTCAACTAAGCAATACAATATCCCTAGTGTTTCCCCTCTAAGCTTAAGCACACCAACCCAAGGCTCAAGCACACACAATGAGATATCTAACCCTAAGCCTATAATCCTCCTTATATAGGCAAAGTATTCCTAACCCTAAAACCACTAGACTAAGGAATACATCTTTTAGGATACTAGTTTCCTAGTTACACAATAACACCTAGATATTATCCTACTCAAATAGGTAATTACATGCCAATAGAAAATCCCCCATAATATCCTAAAAGATCCCCAAAAGATAAAGGGAGAAGATCTCCCAAAAGTAGACAAAGAAAACCGTCTTTCGTAGCTCGGCTGGGACCGCATGGTCGTGCAAATTTTGCCCACGAAGTTGCCCGGTCGTGCGGCGTTGACAGCCCTTGCTGTCAGCTCCGCATGACCATGCAACATTACACCACCAAATCCGCATGACCCCATGTGTTCTCCACTTTTCCTCCTTTAGCTTTGCGAACTTGTCCCGTCATCCCCGGGACCTCCCGAACTATGTTGGGCTTGTTCCAACAATCCTCCTCTCAAGCCCAACTCACCTCCAACTCGATCATCTTCCAAACATCTTCCCTTCGATGACGACGCCTCCTCTTGAATCGAGCTCCGTTCAATGCTTCCTCCCTCTAGCACAAAGAGATTCGTTTTTGTCTTTCTTGCCTTGAAAATCACCGACCCCTTCTTGTTGATAATTTTCAAAGTAGCGTCTTTAAGTTAAGCGACACAACCCTTGCCATCCAACTTACCTAACGATATGAGATTTTGATCAATATTCGCAATGTGCCTTACCTCGCCCAATTTCCAAATCCTTCCATCATGTGTCTTGATCTCTACCTCATCAATCCCGTCAACCTTTACCTTTTTCCCATTAGGTAAAGTTACCGTCTTGCGGTTACATGGCTCATAGGATGTGAACCACTCCTTCCTCGAACAAACGTGTTGCGAACTCCCCGAGTCCACGAACCAAGCCTCCTTTGATGGTCTCTCCTCCTCCATCATATAGATATCTCCATCATCTGAATCATCATCACTACCCACTGCTGTAGTGACGACACCCTTACCCTTGTTCTTCATTGCCATCAAGTCTTCTTTGTATTTAGGGCACTTCATTTGAATGCGTCCAACCTCATCACAATAGAAACACTTGATGTTAGGGTTCACCTTCTTCTTACCTTTCCACTTGGTACGAGTCTCCACCACTAAACCCATCCCATCTGAAGTAGATCCCCCTTGAGTCATCAATTTCTCCGCCTCTAGAAAAGCGACTACGGACTCATCCAAGGCAAGGGTCATCTTCCCAACAAGTAAACTCGTAATTACCGGGTTGTACTTCCTAGGAAGAGACGCCAACAATAGGATTGCCTTGTCTTCCTCTTCAATATTTACATCCAAACTTGCTAAAAAGGTGATCAAGCCATTAAACTTGTTTAGATGATCTTGTAACCCATTATCTTCCATCATGTCGAGCGAGAAAAGATCCTTATTCAAGAACAATTTATTAGCAATAGACTTTAAGGCATACATACTCAAAAGTTTATCCCATAAAGCTTTCGGACTCGGCTTTCGGACCCGTCTCCGAAAGAACGTTGTACTTGATATCGGGCGCAAGAGCCAACCGGATCGTACTAGTTGCACGTAGTTTCATATCCTTCCACTTTGCATCATCTACCTCTGCAGGCTTCTTATCCTCCAAGGTATCGTGCAAACCTTGTTGAATAAGTATATCCTTAATCATGCTTTGCCACAACGAAAAGTTGTTCTTCCCATTGAATAATTCCATCTTGAACTTTGCTCCGTAAACCTTTTTCATCTATTCGAACCCGTGCTCTGATACCAATTGTTGGGGTTTATAGAGCAAATATAAAGAGAGAATTTTACCACACAATAAAGCAATAAAATAGACACAAAGTATATTAATGTGGAGGTTGAATCCTCCACCCCTCAATAGTATTACTTGTTAATCCTCAACTAAGCAATACAATATCCCTCCTGTTTCCCCTCTAAGCTTAAGCTCACCAACCCAAGGCTCAAGCACACACAATGAGATGTCTAACCCTAAGCCTATAATCCTCCTTATATAGGCAAAGTATTCCTAACCCTAAAATCACTAGACTAAGGAATACATCTTTTAGAATACTAGTATCCTAGTTACACAATAACACCTAGATATTATCCTACTCAAATAGGTAATTACATGCCAATAAAAACCCCCCATAATATCCTAAAAGATCCCCAAAAGATAAAGGGAGAAGATCTCCCATGAGTAGACAAAGCAAACCGTCTTTCGTAGCTCGGCCGGGACCGCATGGTCGTGCAAATTTTGCCCACGAAGTTTCCCGATCGTGCGGCGTTGATAGCCCTTGCTGTCAGCTCGCATGACCATGCAACATTACACCACCAAATCTGCATGATCATGTGTTCTTCACTTTTCCTCCTTTAGCTTTGCGAACTTGTCCCGTCATCCCTGTGATCTCCCAAACTATGTTAGGCTTGTTCCAACAGGTATAATACTTCATGTGTGACACATAGTAAAGTGCTAAAATGATTTATAACAGGCATATCTTCTTATATGAATAGAGACAAGAGATCACCTCTAACTTCTTGAGGCATGGTGATAAAGAAGGTAATAAAGTGGAACCATGTAACGCATTTATATCTCATTCTTGTCTTCCCTTCAGTCTCACTCATAACTTGTTTGACTATATGATATTAGGAAGATATATATAGTTATTACAGTCTAATTGCAAAGTATGAGATTTGAGTCTCACATTGATTTTATGGGGGTTTATGTGGTGTTTATATAAACTTATGGGCTCTCTCACCCTTTTAGCTAGCTATAGGGGTTAAACTCTTCCATAAGTTTGTATTAATTGGTATCAGAGCTAGACACCACTCCTCAGAGTCCTCGTGCCATATATGGGTGGTGACGCTGGTACTGTAGTGTTCGCCCGAGGCTAGCGGGTGCCAGGGTTGCGGAGTGTGGTGGATTGTTACGGTCCAATTGTAAGGTATGAGACTTGAATCCTACATCGATCTTATAGGGGTTGATGTAGGGTTTATATAAATTTATAGGCTATCCCACCCTTTGTGCAATCTTTTGAGGTTGAGCTCTTCCATAAGTTTGTATCAATTGTAAAGGAAAAGAAAGAAAGAGATAGGGAAGATAAGAGAAAGGGAAAAAAAGCACCCAAGTTTTCTAAGAAAGAAAGGAAAAATAGGATTGCTTTTAAACTAGTGTGATGTTTCAACTTATTTTATTTTATTTATTTATGCTGGGTTGACTTGCTTCTAACTTTGTTGTAACAATTTTTTTTGGTGCTAATTTTGTGATTAACTGGTAAGTAAAACTAAAAGAACACAAAGGCGGGATTTGGAGAGGTTCACCCGATCCGCAGCCTGATTCTTAATTTGATTAAGGAAAATTTTAAATTGTTGGGGGAATGGATGCCCTCAAGTCATGGTAATGTCATTCAGTGGCCGTGTATTAGCCTTTGACAAAAAATAAAGGGTCAACTCATTGGCTTGGGTGGTGCCTCTATAAAAGATAAAGGTGCCTACCCCTAAATGACATTGTTTGTTGCATAATAGTTCTAATTATTATGATTAGTCATACTGTAAACTTTTATATATATTTGACTGAGTGCTTAGTAAACGATTATTAGCCTTAACAAACGTGAGAATACTCTGCTATAAAGTTCTTCGAGCAAATAATATCATAGTTGACAATGGATCGAAATGAACTAAATACATCAAAAATTTATTGAAACAAAATATGGGTGACCCATGTCCCATGTCCCAGCGCCTAGCGAGCGCCATATCCCATTTCCCAGCGCCCATGTCCATGTCCATGTCGGAGTCCGGAGACCCAGATGACCGTCCCGAGGCATTGGAGGTCCGCTAGGGTGATAATAGACCTCCTGTAGAATTTTGGGCAAAAACGAAAATCAGGCCCCGAAAACCCGAAAATCAAAGGCTAATACACGTTTTTTGGGCTTCCAAGAGGCCCCATAACGAAGGTGGTTATTTTTGCACTACATTGTATGGTACACCCTTAGGGAACATAAGAGGCCCCAGGGGTCCGTTATCGGGTCCCTCATAGGCTTGTAAGGGCGTTTTTACGGGACACCATATAGGGCCAGAACGCCGAATTGCATGAGTGATATAGAAGTTCGAGGATGAGGATAACCCTCTCAGAGGCACCGAAAGTCCTCTAGGACCATGATAGACCCCCAAAAAATGTTTGGGTAAAACTGATACCTGTGCCCCCGGAAGCCGAAAACGAAGGCTCCGCAACACGCCTAGAGGACATGAGAGGCACTCGGGGTCGCTTATCCAGTCCCTGGTAGGCTTGGAAGGGCGTTTTACAGGACATTGGTGTAAGAGTTAGAACACCAAAGGCATGGGTGATATCGAAGTTCGGGGATTCAGATGTCCCTCCCGGGGCACCAAGGGTTCTCTAGGGTCATGAAAGACCCGCCGGAAAAGTTTGGGCAAAAATGACACCCAGGGCCCGGGAAGCCGAAAACGAAGGCTATAAACCACGTTTCTTGGGCTTCTCCGAAACCGTGGAACAAAGATGGATATTTTCGCACCACATCGCACGGAACACCCCTAGAAGACATGAGAGACCCTCAGGGTCGCTTATCCAATCCCCGATACGTTTGGAAGCGCGTTTTACGGGACACTTGTGTAAGAGTCAAAACACCAAAGGCATGGGTATAACAAAGTTTTGGGATCCGGATATAACTCTCAGGGCACCGAGGGTACTCTAGGCTCATGATAGACCCCCTAGAGAAGTTTAGGCAAAAATTATACCTGGTCCCAGGAAGCCGAATATGAAGGCTATACTCCACGTTTTTTGGGCTTCCGGGATGCCCCAGAACGAAGATGGATATTTTCACACCACATCGCACGAAACACCCCTAGGGGACATGGAAGACACTCGGAGTCGCTTATCCGGTCCCTGATAGGTTTGGAAGGACGTTTTACAGGACACTTGTCTAAGAGACGAAACACCAAAATCATGGGGGATATCAAAGTTCAAGGATCCGGATGTCCCTCCCGAAACACCAAGGGTGATCTATGGTCATGATAGATCCTTTGGAGAAGTTTGGGCAAAAATGACAGCCGGGGCCCGGGAAGCCAAAAACGAAAGTTATAATCCACTTTTTACGGGACACTGGGGATAGATAGATATTTCCGTACCACATCGCACAGAACACCCCTAAAGGACATGGGTGGCCTTAGGCATCGCTTATCCGGTCCCTGATAGGCTAGGAATGACATTTTACGGGACACTGGGGGTAAGAGATGGAACACCAAAGGCATGGGTCATATCAAAGTTCGGGGATTTGAATGTCACTCCCAGGGCACCAGGGTCCTTTAGGGTCATGATAGAACCGCTGGAGAAGTTTGGGCGAACATGACACCCGGGCCCGGGAAGCCCAAAACGAAGGCTATAATCCACGTTTTTTTGGCTTTCGGGAGGCCGCGGAACGAAGGTGGATGTTTTTGCAGCACATCGCACGGGAGACCCCTGTGGGACATGAGAGGCTCTAAGGGTCGCTTTATCTAGTCCCTGATAGGCCTGAAGGAGCGTTTTACGAGACACTTGTGTAAGAGCCAAAATACCAAAGGCATGGGTATATCAAAGTTCGGGGATTCGGATATACTTCCCAGGCACCGAGGGTACTCTAGGGTCATGATAGACCCCTTGGAGAAGTTTAGTCAAAAATTATACCCGGGTCACGGGAAGCCGAAAACGTAGGCTATAATCCACATTTTTTGGGCTTCCGGGAGGCCCTAAAATGAAGGTGGATATTTTCACACCACATCGCATGCAACAATCCTAGGGGACATGGGAAACACTCAGGATCACTTATCCGGTCCATGATAGGTTTGGAAGTGTAACACCCCCGAATTCGCAACGATTTCCTGGGAACTATCGACGTCGCTATACACGACTCGACAACGCTGAACCGTCCCAAACCCGAGGGATGCTACTGCAACATTCATCGCTAAGGAATAAATGCTAAGCAGAAAGGAAAACTAGGTATCAAAGGAAGCATCTAAACAAACTAAACATTAATATCAAAGTTGTATATCAAGTGAACTTAAGTTCATTAAAGTATTATTATAACTTTGCCTTCAAAGGCACAAACCAAAATCCCATAATCCAAAATAAATAATAAGTCTAGAGGACAAGCCCACAATTAAACTCCAAGCTACACGTCCTCACTCAACAACACCTGCACTTTGGTTTCCGTGACGGAAACAAGGTACAAAAGAAAAGAGAAGAAACAAAGAAAATAAAAATCAGATAAACTGAATAAACGTCGTCCATACCCAGTAAAAACACTTTCACAAACCTTACCTGGATTTTAGAAGAATCATTGAAATTCATTTGCATGCACAAGTATTCATACAATCAAGCACACACATACTCAATATTAAATTACATGCAATTCTTGCTTTAGTGATCATTCGAACACAAACAGACAAACCGTCTTGATTAGAGTAATAAGAGAGCGAATAGAACAGTGATTTCCCATACTGTTCATAGATAGATATAGACATACCATGGACTTACTCTAGTGTATATTCACACTATGTCTAACATAATAATCGATACGTAGAGAATTAATCAATGGGGAATGATCCTTCCCGAACACACTACGAGGTGTCCATAATAAGTAACTTGGGAATCACGCATCCCTAGACTACATCAATTAGATATAGTCTCGATTGCTCGACTACTCCTAAGGATCCATTAGGAGTCTTATTCTCATTTACAATTCAATTTACATAATTACATTGGTCGACTTAGTGGTACAATGAGACCACGACTTACTACTTCATTTCATGCTCATGACAATGAATAATAATAACGACGATAATGACATTAATGCATATTAAGAATAATCATGCTCCATATATGTCTAAACAAATTTCGGCAGCACTTCGGCAGTAATACATGATATCCAAAAATTACACTTTCAACAAATAATCCAACAAAGTATATTAGGTACTCATTAGCACTCAATAATAACCCATTCCAAATAGCACGTATATTATATCATAATAATATTAGAAATTCAACATCGCCATACATGCTCAATAATTAGCATATGAACTAATTAATTAACGAAAATTCATAAACTCACTAAACTCAATATATTTCATAATTACATCGAAGAATATATTTCTAATTCTCATAATTAACGACGATATAATTTAATCATGCTTCACATATTAAATTCACAACAAATAGGCAATTAGCACATAACAAGTCAAAACCTTTTTATGGGTTTTGGAAAGAGGTAGGCACAAAATCGCTTACCTAACAAAATCTCATTAGACAGTAGGTACGCTTCCAAATCACAACCCGATCACGCTTGTCCTTTAGGTCCTAATTAAAAACAATTATCGAGACATAATCAGTAAATATGAAAATCTAAACAGTAACAAAATATTAATCTAATATTTTATTTAAATTTCTTGATTTATTTCAATCAATCTTGGCTTTCCAAAATCCGGATTCGGGTTCTAAACGAGTATAGAAAAATAAAAATAATTATTGAAAAATACTGAAAATCCGAAATTAATTAAAACGAAATTATTAAACAAAACTCTAATTAGTTTTTCGAGTCTAGGCCACGATCACCCAAGTATGGGGACCCACGGCCTATCCCATCACAAAGACCACCACCCACCGACCCCCATGGTCGGCGGTGGTCGCCAGAGCACCGGCGACGGAGGAGAGAGAGGCGAGAGAAATCGCGAGAAAGAGAAGGAGATTGAGAGAGAGAGAGAGAGAGAGAGAGAGAGAGAGAGAGAGAGAGAGAGAGAAAAGCGACAGGGTGGCTCCAGCAACGTCGGCCACCCGCCGGCGACCACCCAGGCGTGGCCTGGTGGTGCGACAGGCCACGACGCCCGAAAACAGGGGAGGGAAAAAAACAGAGCACGAAAGAGAGAAGAATAAAGGGAGAGAAAGAGAGAGAGAAAGGGAGAGATTACAGGCGGAGGAGGAGGCCGGTGGCTGGCGACAGCAGGGGAAGTGAAGATGCACGGTTGAGAGAGAAAGAGAGGAGAGAGAGAGAGAGTTGTGTCGTGAGAGAGAGAATAGAGAGATGGTGAGGTTTTGGCTCTGTTTTACAAACTGATAAATTGGCCCATCTGTTTGCTTATATAGGTCTCCAGTCAATGAAAGTCAAAATCTACTAGACTTAGAAATAATTTTCTGATTTAATTGCTAATTAAAACCAATTAAAACCAGTTAAATGCTAATTAAAACTAATTAAAACAATATGAATAAACCTTATTCATATACAAGACAATTTAATTAAATCCCTCAAATTTGATAATTATAAATCACGAAATTCTCATAATAATAATTAATATTATTATGGCTTTAATTGAGTAAATCGAATCGTTAAACATAAATACGATTTAAATCTGCGAAACTATTTATAAATGAATTATAAATCGATATTATAATTATAGAAAATATTGGAGTATCACAAGAAGGGCGTTTTACGGGACCCTTGTCTAAGAGTCGGAACACCAAAAGTATGGGGGATATCAAAGTTAGGGGATCTGGATGTCCCTCACGCGGGACCGAGGGTGATCTAGGGTCATTATAGACCCACAGGAGAAGTTTGGGCAAAAATGACAGCTTGGGTCCGGGAAGCCGAAAACGAAGGTAATACTCCACTTTTTTTTTTGGGCTTGCAAGAGGCCGCGGAAAGAAGGTGGATATTCTCGCACCACATCGCACAGAACACCTATAGAGGACATGGGAAGTCCTCAGGGTCGCTTATCCGGTCCTGTAATACCCCGATTATTTATCTTTTTTTCATAAATTGATTTTTATATTTTGATAAATAAAAGAATTTGCTTTTAGAGTTGGTTGGTTATTAAACTAGTGGTTAGTGGTGTTTTGATTTCGGATTAGAAAAATAATTCCTATTAGTTGGGAAGTCTAAACCGACTTCATTTTCTTTCACCGCCTCACCTCCTCCTTATTAGCATAACCTGTCAATTTCTTTCTCCTAAAACCCCTTCTTCTTTGCTCCTTCACGATACTCACGCACAAAAACCACCCACCACCATCATCATTCGAGTTGTACTGTGCCAACACCACCGTCTTCTACATCGTCCTTCTCGTTCGGAAACTTTACTGTTACAGCCGCTAGTTCGCTGTTGAAGGTCGAATCTCGTTGTCTTTCTCTGTCCTCTGATTTACGCGTCCCCATCATCTCCTTTGTTTCGCGTTGATGCTGCCGCTATCACGTTGGGTGCTGCACCAGACCAGCAGGTGGCGGGTCACCACCCAAGCCGCCGTCCAAGCCCGACGTTCACGCCCAATTGATCCTTTTCGTGGGTTTGATTTCAGAAACCCTAAACCCCAAATTTATTGTTTCGATTTCTGATTTTTAGGGTTTCGGTTATTAAGTTCTGATTTTGATTATATATGCATATGCTTGATGCTAGATGATTGAATTGGGGAGATTTTGATGCATAATTGTATTGGAGCTCGATTTAGAGGTAACCAACTTTCTATTCGATTGGGCATGATGTTTTTGTGTGAATTGATATGTGTTTCGTTCTGAGTTTTAATTATTAAGTTCTTGAGTTTGAATTATTTGTGTGGATTATTTGGTGAAGGAAATTCTGTTTTGCACCTCCATGCTTCAGTTCGACTGTTTTAAGTTTAGATTATGAAGATGGTCAAAACATGAGAGTTGTAGCCCTTGTTGTAAGGTTTGCACAGGTTTTTGAATCACCTCGATACGATGTCTAACGAGTGAGATATGGCCAAAATACAGAACTGCTGTAATAATCACCCGAAAACAGAGAATTTAACCTTTTAAGCTCTTGAACCCAAATTGATGCTTGAACTACATGGCTTTTGTAAAAACTTGTGTAAGTGTATAGTTGCCTATGATCTTGGATATGTATTAGTTATATTAAGGTGAGATATAATCATGTGTTGTTGGCTAGATGGAATAGTGCTTGGTGGTTGGACAATGAAGTGACTTCATTGTTGTGAAGATATACAGTAGTATTATTAGAGTGCTTATTATATAGGATTATTAGAGTATAAGTAACCTCAAATCCTAGACCCTTGTTTGTTAAATTCTGTTTTATGGGTTTTATTTATGGAGATCTGAATTGGGTATTGTATATAAATTCTAATTTGATAATATATGTACGCTCAGTAATTTGATTGAAGGAATTGGATGCTTAATTGACATGGATTGTCAGTTTTGATGTAATCTTCATCTCTATTGGTCAGAGATGATGATTATTTTATTTTATGTGAATTGAATGGATTGGAGCATGTCTTTTAGTTAAAATTGATGATTATAGTGACGCGGGTAGGTCATGTATGTTTACAAGTGAATTTTCATTCTGAGTTATATGGCCTGTTTCAGTAATGTTTATTTGCTAATTGGACATAACACTGACTATTATAATGGAGGACACCAACAACAACTAGTCTGGTATGGAACTAGTTGACAGAATTTGTATGAAGGGAAAAGATTCATGGATGTGTGGTAGTAGTGAACATGGTGGAATTTTTGTAATATCTATGAATGTATGTTCGTGTTTACACTCATTCTGTCTACTTGAATATTGTTGAAATTTATGTTAAAGATGCTGGAATTATAACGTGATCGACTTGCTTGGTTAGTATAGAGAATTATTTGACTTGTGCTTGTAAGCTAGTTTTGGTGAAGATTGATATGTGTGTTATAGTCTTGATATGGATACCTTTATGAGAATTTTTGGAAAGACCCTTTGAGGTTGTTTGATATAATCTGTATGAGAATTGAAATTGACTGGTGGCTAGTATGCCTTTGATTGGTTATTGAAATGAGATGGATTGGTGTTATGGCATTGTATTGGATTTGTGATGACTCATTGGTGTAAACACTTGAAATCTTTTAAACTATTAATACGTAAAGTTGAACAATTGAGGGAAAGATAGCTTTTAGGTAGGATCCCCCGAAGATGATGAACATGGGCAACTTATGAGAGCAGATTTGTGGAGCAGGTCTTCCACAAACCCTCTTATGAGATTATTTGATTACTCATGAACTTGGGATAATTCTTTTGATTATGGATATTTTGGTTACTCATGAACTTGGGGTAACTGTCTTCTCCTAGCCATGAACCACTATGGCAGACTGCGGTCTTGAAAACCCCATAGGGTTAGGAGGGTGTGCACACTAGGGACTTGGCCATTTGATTTGATTTGTGATCAGCATTGCGCTGAAAGTTGAGATCGTCTGATCTCGTCGTTCTCTTCCACCTATATTAAAAAAAAGGTAAAATGATGGACTAAAACTCTTAAAGCTATTGGAATTTATGAATTTGTAATTTAAATGTGATGGGTGTATCTTTCTACATAAAAGATGGGTCTTATTGATTTGTTCCATGAAGTAATAAGGTGAACTTGTATATATTACTTGGCTTGAGATTTGGAGTGACAGGCTTGCGTGATTATAATGTCGTAAGACCTATATCTATTTAGATATATTAATTGAGCATGCCTCTTGTTTTAGTTTGATTATTTTATAAATGTTATTGCTTTTATTATCTCGGTAGAATACTTGGTTACTCAGCTTTGCTGATTGGTTGTTTTTCTTTTTATGTGTATGTGTTGTCCATTTACTTATGGTGGGCCTATGATGAACCTTTGCGGCTTAACTGCAACTGTGGGAGTAGATTGAAGAATGCTTTACAGGTTGTTTGTTGTGAAGATCTCGTTTGCTAGATGGACCAGTTGATTCAAGGATGTCAAGAAGTTTGATCATTATTGTCGTTTATTGTCAGTTGTCGTAATTAGTAAATCGTTATAGTTTATTTGGTTGGTTGGGATTTGTAAGGTTTGCCTTGCACTCATTCTTGAGTGAGTGTGGCAGTGATGCTCCGGATTTAGTTAGAAGTCTTCCGCTGTAGATTTGGTTTGTTTGTATTTTTTGTTTAAGCAGGTTTTTAAATGGTCGATAACTTGGGATGTCTATTTACAAAGGAAATTCTGCCCGATTTTCGGCTGGAGTTTATCCATTTTTGTTTATTCATAATTTAGAAAATCCGGGGTGTTACAAGTCCCTAATAGGCTTGGAAGGGCGTTTTACGGGACACCGGTGTACGAGCCAAAACACCAAAGGGCATGGTTGATATCGAAGTTCGGAGATCCGAATGTCCCTCCTGAGCCACCGAGGGTACTCTAGGGTCATGATATACCCCCCGGAGAAGTTTGGGCAAAAATGACACACGGGAAGCCGAAACGAAGGCATCCACGTATTTTGGGCTTACGCGGGGCCGCGGAACGAAGGTGGATATTTTCGCACCAAAATGCACGGAACACCTTTAGGGCATATGGGAGACCCTCGTAGTCGCTAATTATCCAGTCCCTGAGTGGCTTAGAATGGAATTTTACGGTATCCGAATCTTCCTCCAAGGGCATCGAGGGTCCTCTAGGTAGGGTCATGATAGACCCCCCGCAGTAGTTTGGGTAAAAATTACACCCGGGGCCCAGAAAGCCGAAACTAAAGGCTATAATCCAGGTTTTTTTGAGCTTCCGGGAGGCCTCAAAACGAAGGTGGATATTTTCGCACCACATCGCACAGAACACCCATAGAGGACATGGGAAGCCCTCGGGTTCGCTTATCTGGTCCTTGATAGGCTTGGAAGGGCGTTTTATGGGACACTTGTGTAAGAGTCAAAACACCAAAGGCATTGGTGATTATTGAAGTTCGGGGATGAGGATGTCACTCACGGGGTACCGAGGGTAATCTAGGGTCATGATAGATCCCCCGGAAAAATTTGGGCAAAATGACACCTTGGCCCCGAGAAGCCGAAAACGAAGGCTATAATCCACGTTTTTTGGGCTTTCGGGAGGCCCTGAAACGAAGGTGGATATATATTTTCACACCACATCGCACGGAACACACCTAAGGGACATGGGAGGTACTCGGGGTCACTTATCCGATCCCTGATAGGCTTGGAAGGGCGTTTTACGAGACACTTGTGTAAGAGCCAAAAGACCAAAGGCATGGGTGATATCGAAGTTCGAGGATCCGGATGTCCCTCCCGGTGCACCGAAGGTAATCTAGGGTCATGATAGACCCGCCGGAGAAGTTTGGGCAAAAATGAAACCTCGGCCCCGAGAAGCCGAAAACGAAGGCTATAAGTCTATAATCCACGTTTTTTGGGCTTCTGGGAGGCCCCGAAACGAATATAGGTATTTTCACACCACATCGCACTAAACACCCCTAGGGGACATGCGAGGCCCTCGGGGTCGCTTATCCGACCCTGATAAGCTTGGAATGGCATTTTATGGGACACTAGTCTAAGAGCCGGAACACTAAAGGCATGAGGGATGCCAAAGTTAGGGGATCCGGATGTCCCTCCAAGGGCACTGAGGGTGCTATAGAGTCATGATAGACCAACGGAGAAGTTTGGGCAAAAATGACACCCTGGGTCCGGGGAGCCAAAAATGAAGGCTATATATAATCCACGTTTTTTGGGTTTCCGGGAGGCTCTGGAACGAAGGCGGATATTTTCGCACCACGCCGCACGGAACACCCATAAGGACATGGGAGGCCCTTGGGGTCACTTATCCGGTCCCTGATAGGCTTGGAAGGGCGTTTTACGGACACTAGTGTAAGAGCCAGAAAACCAAAGACATGGGTGATATAATTATCTTTTATGAAAATTTTGATAAACTTTTGATTTTATTGGGTTTGCTCAGGTGGCACGTCTCATTTTAGGGCTCGTTCTTTTCGACTGGGAACTGGTGACTGGTAACTGGGAGAAACTGGTGAAAACTGGGATGTCTAACTGGTAAATGGTAGAAACTGGGAAAAACTGGGAGAAACTGGGGAGAACTGGGAAAAACTGTAATAATAATAATAATAATAATAATAATAATAATAATAATAATAATAATAATAATAATAATAATAATAATAATATTTATTATTATTATTATTATTATTATTATTATTATTTTGATACAAAGTCAATATAAATTTATTTTTATTTTTTGATATAACTTGTTGCATTTTTAACTATTATGCTCAATTTGTCCAAATATTAAAAAAATATTTATTACGGAAAAACGGAATGAATTAGATAAATTTGGGCAAAATTGTGATAAACTGGGATAAATTGGGCAAAACTGGGTCAAACTGGGCAAAACTGTATTTTATAACTGGTAACTGGTGAAAACTGGGCAAAACTAGGAACCAGTTGAAAAGAACATGCCCTTGATTGTGGTATCACTCTTTGCTCTTTGATGATATAACATCATAACTTAACACTATTACTCATATGTTCTAAACAAATTGTAAATGCATCTCATTGCGAATTATTTTTCGATCCGAATCTAATAGGTATGAGATTCGAGTTCAAGTTACTGTGGGAATAAGTGGTGATTGACCATCTATGTTATTAGAGCTATCAAAATTCGACCCATTTTTCAGGGTTTTGATAAAATTTTCTCAATCCGAACCTGTCTAAAAATGAAAAATGAACTTAAACTGAACTTGACTCAAAATCCAAACTGTAATCGACACGAATTCAAAGTGACCTAATCTGTAAACTGTTGGGGTTTCACGATCTAAAATCCTAAATGCTACCATCTCAAATTCTTCCCGAGTGTTCTAATTTGAAGTGACACAACACGACACGACATATAAAGTTGATTCTCTGGGCAAATCCTACGCTGCCAACTCGTTCAGTCGTTCTCGTTCGTGCTAGTGCACCCTTCCTAAACGTTCACATCTCTCTCTCTCTCTCATAAACAGAGAAAATGGCGGACAAACCAAGCAGAGCACTGGTACTATACGGTTATGGGTTAGCCCCTCTGATCACACCCTCTCACTCTCACATTCACGCAGTCACATCACGAGGTTGCTCTGGCTTCTTGGCCCTTGATTATGCCTCTCCCACCCCAGGTTAGCCTCCTTCAAAATAAAGATAAAAGAAATAAATAAAAAGAATTGAACTTTATGTATTTTGCTGTCAATTGTCAATACCCAGTATTCAAAGAGCGTTGCTTTTTTATTGTATGCTCATCTTGTGTTATATTGAACAAATTAATCAAATTCGAACCCATCTGTTTCTGGGTTTTGTTGGGCAAATCAGGAAATGAAAAGTTTTATCATACAGATTGAGGCCAATGATTTTGGATTGCAATCATTTACTTCTGGGTTGAATTTGATTAGTGTATTTTTGGTGATTTTGCAATTTTTTTGATGGTATTATAACTGAGATTTATTGATTGCTTCTAGTGCTTTTCTATTTGTTCTATTCTAAACATGGTGAGGCTGACAAAAGAAATTCTAATATTGGCATGGGCTAGTAAAAGAGAGGGGTGAAAATTAGCAGTACTTGTGATCTATAGATTAAGAACAATTTCCAGTATCATCGTGGGTCAGGAGCAATGGAGTTAAGTAATCATGTTTAATAGGGCCTTGGCAATGTAACATTGACTTTATCTTTGGTTTATGGTAAGACATTGTCATTGAATACCTTTGTTAGCTTGTTCAGGAAATATGATGGTACCATTTGGCTTCATGATTGTGGGATTGCCTATTGTAACCTGAGGGCTCCGGAATGCTTTGGAATGATGTTTTACTATGATCAGCGACTAGATAATGCTCGACAAATATAGTGCTAATAGTTGCTTTACTGTGATGGGAATTATATGTTAACTGTTAAGTTTAATGGAGTTCGATAGCATAGTTCCTTGACCCCGATTCGCCTTGTGAACCTGTGTTTCTCTTACCACTATGATTGGACTTAGTGTTTTTGTAACTTGATATCTACGCCGTTGTTTTCTTCTTTGGCATAACATCCTGTGACTTCTTCGGACTGGTGGGGTGGACATATTCATTATCCGTATGTATGATTCCTGCACAAAGTATCTGTCCCAATTTCAGTCTTTCCTGTCACACGAAATTTTCGTTTCGTAATCAAGAATCAAGATACCACATGAAATTAAGTGCATAAGAGAGCAGCTTTCAGTAAAGCTACACATTTCTCTGCATCAGAGAGAGGAAAGCCCTATCTTCTAGGAAGGGTTGGTCAAGCTCCCCACATCATGTCCAAGGGCTAGCATGCATAAACACTCAGTGATCCCATATTGGTTCATTCACATTATATGCCCTAAGATATTTTTTAAGTTTCGCTATTCTATCACTCAATTAAGGAATTGGACAGCGCCCAGACAGTACTTGTATTGTAACACAATCTCTGTTGATATTTAATTGATTGGTTTGCTGCATTTGTTGAAAGTTCTGGTTTTTCTTCAGCCAGATAGTGTCCATTTGTTGCTGCAAGAGTAATTCGAGTACAACCCTGTGCTTTTGGAGATCTGCCACTCATATTTGCAGTTGCCCTTCTCCACTCAGTTGAGAAATTTAGATCAGATTGGCTAAAGACTTGATAAAAGAACAGATGAGTGTGTGACTCGTTATATGAGTTACACACATCACAGTTCACATTACAATCAATTCCCCGTCTTCTAGTTCTATCAGCCGTGCTTGATCTTTCGTGAAGTACAAACCACATATAAAGACTTCCTTAAGCAGTCCCACATTGTTGCATATTAATCTCTTCAAGTCAACTTTCTGAAAGCTGCCTTGAGCTGCGTGTAAAGCTTCTTTATAGAAAGCTTTGCTGTGCTGCCAAGAATCTAAATTTCATTCAGCTCTCCTTTGCACCCTGTCTCTCTGAGACATATTTGACCTCCACAAACAATAGAAAATGTTTTGGAAAACCAGCTTTTCCCTGTCCATATGAATGCTCTGTAGATAGCTTCCACAAGCTTCATCACCTCTTAGGGATGAGTAGTTTTGGAGGTCAAATGTACTTCAAGTAATTTTGGAGGCTAAATAATATGTAGTTATATACCAATCAACATTGGAGAGGAATTTTGCAGTCCAAGACTTAACTCTAGCAAGCATTCTATCCACCAAAGGTCTACTTTGAAGCACAGTTAACTTTTTTTTTTTGGATAGCGGTACACCCAGATAGTCAGATACTTAAAGAAAATGGTGTGAAACTTTTATTACATTACAAACATATGTGTGGTATACATTTTAATGTTCATATGTAGTATCACATGCACTTAGGGACAGAAATATTTCAGTGTACAATTTTTAGGCCTCTTAACGAGCATGTAATCGGGTGAAGTGCACCTTTATCTGGTTCTGTTCTTACTTCCGATGTTTGATGGCAGAGGCAGAAGAAGAAAAGCTTATCGGAGAATTGGCACAACTACTGGATGCAAGTGAAGCTTTGCCCAATGCTGTAGGTGCTATATAGTTGTACAAGCAGTGATTTGACGCACTATAAAGTTTTCACATGCTAACAGTTGCTTTCTGGGTTCAGAATGGAGAGAAGGGTCCTCGATCAGAAACTTCAGAGCAAGTTCCTACTATGGCAGAAAGGTATAATTGGAATCATAACTGGGTCATAATAGTTCATGAAATAATGATGCTTTATAGAAGCATATAAAAATCCCGAGTGGTCCTTCTGATAGGTTCATGGGAATGAAAGCTGCCATAGTCACTAGTACTCCAGCTGTCAAATGTTTTGGAGAGAAGCTTGGTTTTACTGCTGTGGAATTTGACAAGCTTAGAGATGGGCAATCAAGTGATGATGCATCCTGTGAATTGCTGAAGTTGCTTGGATTTCAAGATGGAAAGGCTTTAGATACAGACTATTTTGATCTAGTCTTTGTTCATATTGGGGCACATATAAAAGAAAATGGGCAGAATGATCTTGAGTATGCCAACAGCTTGGTTGGTAAGATACTGCAGTTATTGCAATCTGGGTCTGAAGTTCGATCCCGTTTGCATTTATCACTTGTCATGAGCTTTGGGACTGCCATGGAGAATGATTCAAACTTATCACTTGTGTCTTTGAGTGATGGACATAATTCTGATCTCTCACTGCTCTTCCCACGTCAAAGCTATACCCTTAAAGGAGTGAATTTAAGGAATGGCATTAGGTAATGGTTCTGTTGATTGCCTTTAGATACCAAACACAATCTTTCACTTTTCTATGTACTAATTTGTTATCAACAGACACCATTGCCCAATGTTGATAGCACAATGGCAGGACGCTGTGACTCGCAAGGATATGGCAGAGGAGTTCTCCTTCGACGAATTCAGAAAGGTATGATTCAGATAACTTTTGCATTAGAGTCTGTTTTTAGATGTTCTTTGTTCAGAAAAAAGAACCACGTCTCCGACTTTAGCTGCTAAAGAAAATTAGAATTGGAAAAGAAGGCGACGAAGATCCTAATATGGTCTAATCTTTGCCATCATTGCAAAGTTCAAAGTTTTGCATTAGTCTGTTTTTAGATGTTCTTTGTTCAGAAAAAAGAACCACGTGTCCATTTTTAGCTGCTAAAAGAATATTAGAACTGGAAAAGAAGGCGACGAAGATCCTAATATGGTTTAATCTTTTCATCATTGCAGCACAGTGGAAACCTTGTAATACCAGCAGATAGGTTTCTATACGAGGTAGCCTTTAAGCTGTGGAAGGCACCCAAATATGGAGCATAGACGTGCAGATAGAAAAGCTAAACTGAATATAAGTTGGCCTCAGGAATTGTATTGGTTGAGAAGATCATGTCAACCATTTAACAGTTGCTTAAGAACTGATTCTCTGCATCAATACGCAACAGTCTGCACTTGAAGATCCTGACAAGCTGTAGCTAGAATAATGATGAGGGAGATCTAGAGATTTGTTATCAGCATATAATCCTCGGTAGGAGTAGCCCCAAATCTCAGATGGAACTTTTCTTTTCAGAATGCACTGTAATCAACCAACAATGTACGAAACTAATTGTAGTGACAGGAATGCCTCGACCAACTTAAACTTGGTCTTGCAATTGTAAGAAACTTGCTCGAGGGCAAACAAACAAATACACGAAACATATGGGGGCTATAAGTTACAGAATTGCTTATATTTGTTGAAACAGTTGTTTTTGTTCCTATAGGCTGAAGATGTGGATCAGATGAACTTCATTGATAAGTTGGTATCTGAACGCTAATGTCTCGTGTTTGACAAGGTTTAACATTTGCGTTATCTTGTACAATCTAAAACGGGCTTGAGATATTCTCCGAATCTCTAATAAATTTACGACAGAACGTGTGTGGGTTTGCCTATGGAATCCACAAAGGCCGGAGCTCACAGTGAGATCCTAACACGAAGCTGAACTCATTGTCTGCCTTGCCGGTGTGTTGGAAAGGTTCATACTTGGCTTCACTGATACCAAATGCATGCAGAGAAACTTTGCAACTGATTCTTAATGTTAGGTCCCAGTTATAGAAGTGGTACTCTGATGGATTGTTGGGTTGAATCCTTACAAAGGGATAAACAGATTAGATGTCAGGCAGTTGAGTTCAATCTAACATAATTTTTCATTTTCTGGAGGTGATGAGGAGGAAATTTGCTGGAGATGGAGGAAATTTGCCCCAATGTAAAATGTTTTTTCAGACACCATTCAAGGCAATCCATAATTAGCCAAAATTTGAATCAGGAAACTTACACTCAAATACATTATTTATTCATTAGAACATAGATGTCATAATTCACAACAAAAATCTCTATAGTAGCACGCACAATAAAGGGGGAATAACACACCCAATTTAATTAACTAATCAAAAAAGCTTAACCATTTTCAGAAACTACTAGAGTATTTTGGTATGGTTAGAGGCTAATGTCATTGAGAATTAGAACAAGCATACACCCAGTTACATCAATGGCAAGAAGGCTAGAAGATGCAAAAAAAACTCATTTAAACTTGGTCCTGGCGAGGCTCGAACTCGCGACCTTCGGCTCATAAGACCAACGCTCTAACCAACTGAGCTACAGGACCAAGTGATAATTGATAACATAATTGTGAGAATTAAACAGTGTATCTAAATTAATTTCAACTGTTCCAATTTTAAGAATAAGATTATGAATCACACACTTTTTGGGCATCTACTTTGGCATACATACGCCATCTTAAGGAAAGATAATAAATGTTTATTGCAATTGTAGAATATTGGCCGGAAAATTCTGATAATTAAGATCAATTTGCTCATTGGAGAAAACTTTTGGGGCTAATTTGCCACAATTACAACGTGAGGTAAATATTGATTTCCTATCAATTCTTTTCATATGCTACCATCTTTTCATTGAGCCAAACAAACTTAAAAGTATACATGAGATTCATTTGCTTGCACCTCTTATTTTTTTCAGAAGAAACATTTCGCAAAAACCTCGTAAAATAAAATTACTATATAACCAATTGAATGGTTGATGAATAACATTTTCCCGCAAAGATGTAATCGGATTTGATAGAATAGTTATTATATACTCTCTTCATCCCAAATTCATGTATCCACTTGATTTTTTACGGTCTCCTAGATAACACTTTGGGCATCAATAACTTTAATTATACAAATATAAAAAGTTAATATTGTGAAAATATAATTTAAAATGAATTTAAGAAGAGTATTTTGATCTTGTAAATCTACATATATTTTTCACAAATTAATGGTCTATATTTGTAAAGTTTAACTTAAAAAGTCTAATGGGTACATCAATTTGGGATGAGGGAGTATTAGACACGGTTTTCTATGTATTTGGGATATCTCCATTTAGCACCATATGACTTCAATCAAGTGAGCTTAGCTCACCTATACGTCGATTAACTTCTTCAAAGAGGTTGTCAAGGCTCAAGACGATTTCATCAAACCAGAAGGCCAGCTTGTGGTTATCACGCCTTTAATTTTGATGGCCTCAAACAATCAAGCAAGTACATCAATCTCAAAATCCTCACTCAATGATCGTACTAGCACCATGCATGACCGTATAAAAAATCTACACCAGGATCGACTTTAGCCTAGATTACGCTTAGATAGCGGTACAACTGTTCCAGTTGCAACAGTTCTAGTTGTTATTACCATATTAACTGAGTGCCTGAGTCTAACATTCTAGTATATTATTGAAAAAATATGTTCCCATCACAAACCAACCAAGCAGGAGGAGAGCGAAAGATAGTTGCGCAATTATGAATGGCCAGCCAACCATGTAGACGCCTACGCAAAGAACCACCAGAAATGGCAGAAAAGATCTCAAGACTGACATGCCATTTACCCACTGTCCCTTGCATAGTACAAGAGTGGCCACACTAATCACATTCCAAGTCATCGTATCACCATAGCAGAGCCGTTTCAGACAGTTGGCTGCAAAAGAGTAGCAGTTGCATGTAAAAAGATTGTAAGATTTGTGCTCATAGTTATGTCTACTTGATTGTAGGGCGTCGTCCCAAGATATTGCTGTTCCAGACTCATGATGCTTGTACCGCTGCTTGCATGTGTGCCCCGACAGATTTGGAGGAAAGCAACACTGTAAACATGGCACAAATCAGGAAAACAAAAAAGCTTAGAACAATAAAAATCACCACCTCAGAATAATGGGATACTGATCTAGATATGGGATGGTTAGCATTTGAGAATTCAGCAGAAATCAAAGTGCACACCAGTACCTGTTTTCTGTCAAGTTGGAAGTATCTTGCCACTGCACCAAATGCAAACTCATCAACATTCACAAGATTAGATCCAGAGAAGTCCAAAATAGAACCATCCTCCTTGCATATACCAACATGTCCAATAAAAGGTGCCAACCAAGAGACCACTGGAAGCGGGGTCCAAACTAAACAACATGGGAACTTTGACTTGTTTGGATCAATTTCACCGAGCGGCCACAGCTCATCTTGCATGCTCATTGCTTCATCAGCACCACCTCCTTTAAAATCCATTGCTGCAGGCATCATATGGTTTATGGAAATCTTTTGATATAACATATTACCATATCAAACTACAAATTCAGACACATCCCATTGCCTCTGACGTCAATCAGCAAACCACAAAATGGATTCTTGCATAGCTATGCTAGAGCATTTCCAGAAGCAGATTCCTGTGTTGAAACCTGAATTTGGGAGGGGGGGGGGGGGCAGAGAGCAACATGAGAATTGGAGAAAAGCCTGTGTTCCAAACAGTTGTTGTACAGGAATATTAGCCAAGAAAGGCCCAATCAACAACCAAAATTCCCATTGAAGTGTTGGCGGATGTTTTACACTGTATGAAGTAGGTCCTCAAATTGGATTGACTACAGAGTACAGCCTTGTTAATTATTGCTTCAAAAATATAAATTAATAAATTAGATGTTTTTCTTAGTATTTTAGTTATGGCTGAATATTAGGAGTAATGACAATTGTTACGTGAGTCAGTAGTATATTCAAAGTAGTGGGTGCTTAATTGTAGGTATTAAGCTAGATAGGGGCTAGTGGTTCCCTTATATTAGGACTGTTAGTATTATTTAAATAGCTTCAATACTTGTGATTTAATTGGAATGTGAAAAACAACGTTTATTCAGTATTTTGCTTTTAACTCTCTCTCCTCAATTCCCAACAAATTGGTATCAGAGCTCCAATGGTCTTGTGGCCTTGTGAGGGTTCAAAATGAAGATGTAGAGAATATGGAGAGAAGTGCTCCAAATATTAAAGGTTCGTTGATGAGAAGTGCATCAACAAATTTCTTGATGGTTGATGAGAAGTGCATCAACAAGTGGACGAGAAGTGCGTCTACAAATTTGAAGAGCGTTGATGAGAAGTGCATCAACAATTGACAAGAAGTGCATCAAGGAGAGAAATGCTCCTAAAACTGCAAGTTGGTGATAATGTGCATCAACAACAACAAACAAAAATTTGGCGTCGATGATGAGAAGTGCATCATATTGTGAAGAGAAGTGCTCCGCGAATTCTGGAGAGAAGTGCTCCATGAATCTTGAAAGTTTTTGAAGCAATGGGGTGTGTTAATTATTGCTTCAAAAATATAAATTAATAAATTAGATGTTTTTCTTAGTATTTTAGTTATGGCTAAATATTAGGAGTAATGGCAATTGTTACGTCAGTAGTATATTCAAAGTAGTGGGTGCTTTATTGTAGGCATTAAGCTAGATAGTGGCTAGTGGTTCCCTTATATTAGGACTCTTAGTATTATTTAAATAGCTTCTGTACTTGTGATTTAATTGGAATGTGAAAAACAACGTTCATAAAGTATTTTGCTTTTAACTCTCTCTCCTCAATTCACAACAAGCCTATCATGAAAGAAAAGGTTTCTCATGATCAAACTTTTCATGATGATACTTAAAGATGTCCACCTTTGTATTGAGCACAACCTTTGATGGTCAACAGTAATAAAAGGCTACAAGCTAGGGAAAAGAGATGGTGTAATGTGGCCTAGTAGATGTATTATACCGACAAAGGATTCAGGAGTTCAGGCGCTATGTATTTTTGCTTGAGAAACCACTTCTTAATCAATAGATTGTTTGAGATAAAGTGAGACAGGTGGATTTAAAAGCCACAATTACAAGCTACTCCAAAACAGATATGTGGATGTTGGGGAGTTTCTAAGCACAACTTTTGTAGAAAAGTGCTTTATTCGCAGTTATGCTATCCATTCGAAAACAAATTGTTAATCTTAAGTTTCAAGGTGACAACAATACATATATTTCAATTTTCATGTGCTTTCCTAGAGTTTCAAGATAAAACAGAGATTCATTGAATAAGTTGGCGAAGAGTTTAGTAAGTGTATCATTGAGCAAGCACTAACACGGTAACACCCTAGTTTAAGAAAAGCAGCATGCTTCTTGAAGCAGCTTGAACAGAAATGGTGCCATGTCCTGGGACAGAGGAACCACTTGGTTGTGAATAAAGCAAAGACATAAGTTTTCTGGACAGACCAACTGTTGTCATTTTCATATGGGATTGGGTTCTTTTCCAAGCATCTTTATGTTACATGAGGATATAGACTCTTCTTGTCTTACCAGTACTAATTTTCCTTTTATTAACACAATGTTTCCTATAAGAAAATGTTTGTCAGACTAATACTAGCAGAGTAGCAGGTGTTTGTCACAGCATAAACAATGCAGATGAACTTCTTCATATTCGACTACTAATCTGAGGACAGGACAGTATGGTTCTTTAGCACATGAGGAATTGCATGTAAGTAACTCCAAGTGTACATCTGATCATCAACATGTACGTTACACTGGTGTGTTAGCACTTAACAGTGATGGTGAGAATTCCAATCTAGAAAGCATTGGTAGAATTTGGAAGCCAAAAGGGCATCCACGGTGCCCCCCATATCCAGAGGACCTGGTCGTACTGATTGTTTACCCAAAAGTTTACTAGCCAATGTTAAGCTGCTTTTTGTACAATGAAGTTTCAGAAGCTGGCTGATGTTGCATTGTTGAATATAAAATCTTGGCCCCCATGTTCTATAAATCTATAATGCTAACAGAAGAATGGAATAACTTTTCCATGCTGAAGAAACCCAGAAAGACAGCAATAGTAGAACACATCGGCATTAGATTTAAGATGTGACAATACTCTTTCGAATCCACCATCGGCAGAGTCTAGTGAAATCAAGATGCACATTAACTAACTCTAACAAGCTGAGAGTCTGATTCTGAAATATCTTAAGGAAGTCATAAGCAAGATATGAGAAATCAGTCTAATGCCACAAGTTTTTGCCAAGTTGGGTCAAATAAACGCTCAATGGATATAAAGTACATAAAAGTAAAATGGCAAACCCTTCAGTGACAAAAGATGATTAAATCAGAACAACTTGATGGGAGATTTAGCTTATCCGAAGATCTTGTCACAAGGTACAACATATACTATATTGACATAGTGATTTGCTTCCATATAAGCTCTTACGCTTAAGCTTATATAAACCCCTTTGTGCCATTGAGAATTTCAAATTTTCTATCTACATTATCTAGAACCAGTGCCACTTTTCGTAAAACACTAAAAGAATTGCACTTTTGTCTGGGAATTTACAGGTTGGATGAGGTCGTAAACCCCCAATATTACATTTTGGGACCCATCATTGTGGGTCTGGTCTAGCTCAGTCAGTAAACGCCCTCCTTCTCAAACTATTTCTCCACTATTGATTTTTGAGGCCAATGTTTGTAAACTTTGACAATTAATTTGTTGATAAGTACTAAATATTGATTTAAGATGTGAAAATACTCTTTACTCTTATTAGATTTATTCCTCAAGACTCTCACATGAGTTTCTTTTCATATTTTTCTTTATGAAGCGTTTAATGATGGCAATTTATGGTCAAACCAGTCTCTCCGACCGCAAAATGTCAAACAGGACAAACGGAGTATAATGTAATTGAGCGTGACATACAAATGTATTGTCCATTATATAGATTGTGCGCTTGATTCAGGGCTGCTAGGGTCACTCATCCTGTGACTCCTGTCTAGAAGATCTTTATGGATTCATACTTATCAGTGATGACATGACCCATTGATTGCCATCAAGGACAAGAACTAGCATACTACAATCCTATGTCTTGTAACATTGTCATAAATTAAAAAAGCGTTTCTTTTTCCTTTTTCTCATGCTTCTAACTCCAATTTGATGGGGCTTTGAAATCAAAAGTAAAACATAAATGAGTTCAGCAAGCCAGAACAAATTTGCAAGGGGAAAACAAGCAAATGCCCTTTTGACAACAAAGCCTAAACCCTCCGAAAAGAGGGGAAGATATAGAAAACAGGCCATGACATCTCCAAACAAACGTTGCATCCAACAGCTACTAATGCAAAAGAACCCCAAATCACATCTTTATAACATTTCAGCTCCAGGTTTCCCAAACCCTCCAAAATTTCCACATTTCTCACAAAACCCACAAACAATCTTTCAATTAAATAAAAACCCACCTCAAAAACATCAACATAAACAAAACCCATCAACCAAAAACTACAATTGAAAATGCAGCATGAGTAAAATAACATACCAGGCAGAGAGGGTTCATCCAGGGGAGAAGATATGGAGCAACAAAAGTTTACAGCTTTGGGTTTTCTCTCTCCTTGTTCTTGTACTTGATGTCCTGTTTTTCATGTTGCAAAAACCGCAGCCCAGAAGATAAACAGCGGCCTTTATATCATCACCCCACAAAGAAGGAAATCAGAGAACAAAAAAAGGGAAAAAAAGATTAATAATTTCGTGGGTTTCTTCATTGGGGTGTGGAGAGTAGATGAGGGGGAAGTCAGAAACATGGAAAGGTGCATGAACCTGTTTCTCTCTCCTCTTCTCCATCTTGCTTCAGTTGGGTCCCACTTGCCTTTTGTTGACAGTATTTTTTATTGGGTGATGAATCTTGTGCATTAGACCATACTGTAGAGAGTAGTTGGAACGTTGATGTCTTGACACGTGTTCGTGGGCAGGTGGTAAAAAAGAAAGCTGGATTGGATTTGGCTCAATAAATATGATCTATTCATTGTCTGCATTCAAAAAAAAAAAAAAAATGTCAAGGAGGTTTTGTATTTGAATCTGTATTCTGTATTGTCTTTGAATTCGGGTTTGATGGATCAGCGATTATGAATATGATCCGGTGTTGGTGACCATTATTTGGTCAATTATCAACAAATCAGCTCATCACTTTCACGGTTTCACAGTGAAAAACTGATCTGATTCTGAAACCAAAAGCGTCTTTTGGGTTTAAAATTTTGACTCAAACCCTCTTAACCTGAAAATTAATCCGTAAAATCTAATACTCTACGTATCAATGGGTTAACCCATTTGACTTAAAATTTATATAGAATAATCTTTCACATTATAAAAAGAAATTAGGCTCAAATACCCTAAAATGCATATCAATTACTGTGGGGGTTTGCTTTTGTTGGGATCTTTCATATAACTTTTCCCTCAATAAGAAACTACTTAACTGAATTGAGCATTCTGGCATAATGGCATTTCTTTCTCTAATGTCGCAAGGACAACTCTTTAAGCCTTTGAAGTTTGAACAGTATTCTTCCCATGTACAAAGCCCACCTTACTCCTTATCCTCAGCAAACAAACTAATCAAAGCTCCTCTTGTGTAAACTTATGCCAAATTGGGGTGCAACTATGTCATTTACATACTTCATTTCACAATAAATACATGTGACGGATCCTCAACACTCCGACATGGGATGGACACTTGACACACTCTCGTGTCAAACCCTTGTTGACAAGTCTTGAGTAACATAGATCGAAAGTAGTGCTTCAAGGAGCCACTTGGTTCTAATATCTTTTTCTGTAATTGTTATCTACAATGTGAGCTGTACAAAAGATTTATATATAGCAAATCATATACTACACACGGTGTATCGATAACATATGGACATATGGTATGTAAACTACTCAGTTTGATATACACTATGCAGGATTGTGGCTATTCAGCAACTAGACCAGAATCACCACAGAATGCATCCGGCTCAAATGATCTGGCAGAATCATCATTGTAAACTCCAGCTACAACACGCTCTCCAGCTTCATTGGATGATCTCCAAACTTCCTTTTGGCTCCCTTCATAATTTACAAGGAGAGAAATACATAGGGACAAAGATATTGCGAGTGCAATTAGAGAATCTTTCAACCTGCTCAGTACCGGTTTCACCTGGGAAATGGATAAACAGCTATTCAAGAAATGAATTTTTAAAAGTAATATTTACATGATTAAGTGTAATATATTTTGTTAAAACGTTCCAAAATATCCCCTTCCCAGATTAGTACTTTTTGGCTTCCCAAGTCCCAACAGTGAGCTTTCTTGTGATCCTGACTGAGCTCTAGCCTTGAGCCTCGTGTGTGGTAAACAAGATACTCAGCTATGAGCTCTGTATGGTCCTCACTCCTCAGGAAGCTTAAAGATGAGCTCCATGCATAGCACACAGCTCATATCTTTACAAAAAAAAAAAAAATCAATCTCATCTCGACAAATCCGAGGCCGTAGAGAAGGATTTCAAACAACCAAAGCAAACAACTTACCTCAATAATTTGAAATGTTACATATCGCAAAAATGTTTAGAAAACAAGAGCAGTAAGGTCAAATAATTTGAAATAATCAAGGCCGCCTTAAACATCAACACTACCAAGCAGATACCAAGATGCGGTGTGGCAAAGTTCTAGGATAATGAGTGAAAGTAATACAAGAGAAAAACTGAAAAAGCACCTCTAAATCAATCTAACATCTCTTGTCGTGGTCTTCATGTTCCGATCTAGAAACTATATACCCGTTCCCCCTGAACAGTCATTGGTCCATTAATTTTCTACTCAAGGCTCTAAACCCTTCTTTTCTTTTTCCCAATCACAATAAATATATAGTATCGTGGGGAGGAGGCTCCGGAGTTGGACCTATGAAATTTTGTCCAACTTCTGTAAGAACTAAGAGGAAAATAATGCTGTTTCATTCTCTATGACAATAAAACATCATTGACAAAACGCAACTTGAATGTTAATCTTGACTGAACATCTAGTCTGAAACAATCACTCTGCATAACATTCTGAGGAACTTCACTTTAGAAAATCATGTACCCACACAAGTTTTTAAAATGGATATTGTTAATAGTGGAAGTCAAAACTGCTTGGTATGCATATGCTAGTGCTACCATAGGCATGTGCCAAATCAGCGGCCACAGAAAATTGTCCTGAAACCTGTACTTTCCCTTTCTAAATACTTGCTTCTCCTTTTAAAATGTGCTACATTGATAGGTTGTCTCAGAGTTTCAGAACAAAATGAACTCAATACGACAAATAGTAGTCCCCTCCATCCCATAATAAATGCCATACTTCTAGATGAGAACACTTCAACATATATGGAGTGGATAGGTGCAAGAGAATTAAAGTGCAAAATGTTTTTACACATGGGAAGTGGGCAATTGTATTTGGATATCCCAAATTGTAAGTGAGACATTTGCAACACAAACGGAAGAAAGTGCAACCATACAAACGGAAAACAGATAGCATGAAATCTTAGCAGTTTTTAAGATTTTGCTTGCTAGTAGTTCAGTATAACAAATCAGCTTGCAACTACTCACCTGAAATGAACCTAGAAGCCGATCACGTGCCAAAACTTCAGAAGTCTTCACCCATATCTAAAAATGCAGAGAATGAATTGAAAACTTATTAGAGATCGTAGACTATACATAATAATACAATCTATATAATTAGATTAAAATGTAATGATTTAGTCAGAGGTCGCCACATCAGCCGCTGAATTGCCAAATGACATGTCAATTTACTTATGACGTATCATGTGACTCATGTCCAGTTAAAAAAAGGAAAACAAAGAAAAGTAGCAACAAACAAAGGTTACAAAAACATAATGGAGTTTAATGACTCCTTCATTCCCTTCCCTTCATTCTTACAAGTTGTCATACGTTACAAATCCAAAAAATTGAGCAGTAGCTAACTTCTCTCACATATTGATGAGCCAAAAAAAGTTCCACCTCAAACTTTTCAAGTATTTCATCAAGTTATGGAAAAACTTTTTTTTTTTTTTTTAATTTTTCACAGATTCTAGCTATTTAATTTAATTTTTAATTAAAACCAAACGCTGAAAAAAATAAAAAGTATCAAAAAATTTAAAAGTCACTTCAAAAGAATTATGAAAAAAATAAAAGACCTCACTATAATAGTAGAAAGGGCTTGGGGCAGGTTTGGAGGCACGAGGTTGTGGGCAGCTGCTCCGTACCCAAAAATTGTGAATTAGCCTCCGATGTCCAGTAAAAGGCCCTTCAAGCTTACTAAGGACCCGATAACCTACCCCGGGGGTCTCCCATGTACTCTCTCATGTACTCTGAGGGTGTCCCCCGCGATGTGGTGCAAAAATATCCACCTTCGTTCCGGGACCTTCCGAAAGCTCAAAAAAACGTGGATTATAGCCTTCGTTTTCGGCTTCCGGAGCTTCGGTGTCATTTTTGCCCAAACTTGTCTGTGGGGGTCTACCATGACCCTAGAGTACCCTCGGTGCCCTGGGAGGGTCATCCGGATCCCCGAACTCCGATATCACCCATGCCTTTGGTGTTCCACTCTTGCACTAGTGTCCCGTAAAATGCCCTTCCAAGCCTATGAGGGACCGGATAAGCAAGAAGTAACCCCTATGGCCTCACATGTCCCCTAGGGGTGTTACGTGCAATGTGGTGCGAAAAAATTCACCTTCGTTCCGGGGCCTCCCGAAAGCTCAAAGAACGTGGATTATAGCCTTCATTTTTGGCTTCTTGGGGATCCGAGTGTCATTTTTGCCCAAACTTTTCCGGGAGGTCTATCATGACCCTAGAGGACCCTCGGTGACCAAGGAGAGTCATCTGAATTCTCGAATTTTTGATATCACCCATGCCTTTGGCGTTCTAGCTTACACCAGTGTCCCGTAAAACGCCCTTACAAGCCTATCAGGGACCGGATAAGCGACCCCGAGGACCTCCCATGTCCCCTAGGGGTGTTCCGTGCCACGTGGTGTGAAAATTTTGACCTTCGTTCCGGGGCCTCCCGAAAGCCCAAAAAACGTGGATTATAGCCTTCGTTTTTGGCTTCTCGGGGCCTGAGTGTCATTTTTGCCCAAACTTTTCCGGGGGGTCCATCATCACTCTAGAGGACCCTCGGTACCCCAGGAGATTTATTAGAATCCCCGAATTTTGATATCGACGTTCTAGCTCTTACACCAGTGTCCCGTAAAACGCCCTTACAAGCCTATCAGGGAAAGGATAAGCGACCCCGAGGGCCTCTCATGTCCCCTAGGGGTGTTCCGTGCCACGTGGTGCGAAAATTTTGACCTTCGTTCCGGGGCCTCCCGTAAGCCTGTGGAATATAGCCTTCATTTTCGGCTTTCGGGGGCCCGAGTGTCATTTTTGTCCAAAATTCTCTGGGAGGTCTATCATGGCCCTAGAGGACCCTTGGTGCCCGGGGAGGGTCATACGGATCCACGAACATCAATATCACCTATGCATTTGGTGATCTGACTCTTTACATTGGTGTCCCGTAAAACGCCCTTACAAGCCTTTTAGGGGCCCGATAATGAACCCCGGGGCTTCTTATGTTACCTAAGGGTGTCCGTGCTTTGTGCTGCGAAAATATACACCTTCGTTCCGGGGGCCCCGAAAGCCCAAAAAAAGTGGATTATAACCTTTAACTTTCGGCTTTCCGGGGCCAGATCTATCGTCAACCTAGAGGACCTCCAATGCCTCGGGATGGTCATCCGGGTCCCCATACTCTGATTTCACCTATGGAACATGGGACATGTGCGCTAGGACATGGGATATGGCGCTCGCTGGGCGCCGGGACATGGGATATGGGCAACCCAAATTTTGTTTCAATAAATTTTTGATGTACTTAGTTCATTTCGATCCATTGTCTACTATCTTTGGTAGAAGAATTTTATAACAGAGTATTATCAAGTTTGTTAATAAAAGGATAATAATCGTTACCCAAGCACTCGGTACAAATATAGATCAAAGTTTACAGTATGACTAATTATAATAAGTAGAACTATAATGCAACAAACAATGTTATTTAGAGGCAGATACCTCTAACTATTTATAGAGGCATCACAAGACAATGAATGACGACCAATGAATGACTATTTCATGACTTGAGAGCATCCCTCCCGCATCCCCCCCAAACATTTTAATATTTTCCCTAAACAAATTAAGAGTCAGACTGCGGATGAACCAATAAAGAAAACTATTACAACAAAGTTAGAAGCAAGGCAAACCATCAGAAGACATTAAATTTAAAAGGAAAAAAAAAACAAAAAGAGTTGAAACATCCAGTGCATCGCCACACCTAGTTTAGTTCAAAACAGCAAACCTCGGCACTATTCAGTTTTCACTCGGTTATATATTAAGTCTTTCCTTTTTATTTTTCTCATACAATAAGAAAGTAGACAATTAAAGTAACTAGAAGAAAGAGAAGTGCAAGCAGCCTAAAAAGTGGTAGTAATCCATCTCTCTGAGCCACTATAAGCCTTATTTTCAAAATTGTGCTGAGCTTGAAATAATAATTTGAAAAGCATCAAAGAAGAACTCATTTGCCATCCCGTACTTAAACATGTGCAAGATCTTCAAGGCTTCCAGTTCCCTATGATGACAAAAATTGAGCTAGAATTGTCCTAAAGAATGGATAAATAAAGATTAAAGCATAAGGTGATGCTATTTTAATGCTCTCTGTGAGACTCTCACATGGGTAAGGCTGCATACAACCGAACCCCCATACCCTGCCTAGGCGGGAGCCTCTTTGGAGGCACTGGGGTAATGTTGATGTTGATGTACTTTGCAACCAATTATCTTCTCAATTTCACAACAAGTCTACCATGAAAACATTATAAGCTAAAGTCCCAAGATTTATCCCGTACAAGTTATACCTTACTAGTCCGACCAATGCAGGCACCAGACTTCTCAAATTGTATATATGATCTACAACAAAATTATACAACACTTGCCCACAAACCCCAAACCAAAAGCACCCACAAGTATCAATACTTGCTTCCACAACAATGATCTCACACAAGATTAACCATAACAACCAATTACAAACTTCCACAAATACTCCATATATTAAGTGAGCTAACAAGTTACCTGGCCATCATACCATCCAGTCTCTTCATCTGTGATCAATAATATTCATAAAGAAAACAAATTTCAGCATATACCCACAAAACCAAAAAGATCAAACTAACCCAAAATCCAAAAAGATAAAAAGAAGAAGAAAATCCATCTTACATTCAACAGTGGCACTGAGCAACCGATTGCCCACATAAGCCCAACCCAGGTACATCCTCACAACAGCCAAAGTAACCCCAAAGAGCCCACTTGAGGCCGAACCCAGAACCAGCTTAATCGGGTCAGGTCCAGACCCAACAGTCCCAAACCAGGAAACGGGAAGGCCCACAAGGAGCCCAATGGAGAGCCCAGTGACAAACAATCTAGAAGAGTACTCAACAGCATCACCTGATGCCCAAGAAAAGGGTAATGAAGTTGAGAGATTTTGGTACTCATTAATGGGTTGCTGATCAATTGGGACAGGACACTCAGTTCCTGGTGATGGTGGGTTGCTGCCATTTCTGAAATTAGAGGAATTTGGTGTGAAATAAATATTGGGTCTTTTGGGGTTTTGAAAGAGGGATTTGGGTGAAGGTGAGAGGGAGAAAGGGAGGGAAGATGGGAAGAGAATTGATGATGGGAAAGGGGGTTTTGGTGAGAAGAGGAGGGCTTTGGCCATGGCAAAGGGTCAAGCCTCAAGGCCCCTTTAGTTTGGCTTATCCAAAGCAAATTTGCAGAAGATTTATTCTCTGTCATGCTTACTTGTTTTGGTGCATCCCTCGTGATAGTCAGAAGGTTTTCCAGTACTAATCACATAAATCTGGACTTTATTTTTTTTTGGTTCACATATCCACCATCGACCACAACTTCTATCTCCCCGCGCTTGCTAATAGACACCTCAAAAAATAGGGCAACAGAACATTATTATCTTTATTATGATTGGATGCTACTTGCTATAGAACACTTTTTTTCTTTTTTATTTTAGCAAAAAAAAATAATTTTGTCATTATCTCATGGATCCAATTAACGATACTTCTATGTTATTGGGAAAATTTGTCACAAAAACCCTTTTTTATCGTGGCAACTACAATTGATGGTCAATTAGTCAAATATTAATCTAATGAAGGTCAAGTTGGGTCATTTTTTTAGATTAATATATAGTGATTAGCAAGGGAAAAAAAATGTCTTCAAACTGAGTTTGGAAGAAAAAGAACAATGTGCAATCCCTAGCAAACTGACCCCTTTATAAAAGAAAAAATATATATCTTGCGCACACTAACTAATATGTTGATTTCTGCCAAAGTATCATTTAATGATAATAAATGATTTTATTTCGGTTTCCTCTAATAGTATACTTTAATGATATCATTTTCGGTATAAAAAAGGAAAAAAAGAAAGCAAGCTTCATGTTGAAGTACCTAAAACAATAACTAAGAGGGTGTCGGTTGAGTAGTAGGGAGTCATCTATCTTTAACCAAGGTCGAGGATTCGAATCTCGCATTGTACATGGAGCCTTTAATCCATTGGCTAGTTGTCTCACTCTTTGAAGTGCCTACAAGCCAGCGTAGGTGGATACCCTTAGTGTGAACCAAAAAAATGTATTTAAAGCAATTAATCGAGATACTTGAAGCACATACACCAGTAAATCACCCGAACACTTGCAGGATGCAAATCAACAGTTAACACTGCCAGGTTTTCTACTTGTGAACTCTGGAGATTGATACAACTTAAAAGAGCCACTTTTTCTCCTTTTCTTCCTCCTTTTTTTTCTTCCTATTCCATAAAAATAAAAATTACTATAAACCATATGTTTACACTTTCAATTGCTTACACAGCAATACAGCACAATATTACAAAAGAAAGACACAAAACTGTGGTTTATTCATTTATTTTTTTTCTTTTTTTCACTGAAAATTTTATGCACTGAGGATTTTCTTCTGTCAGAATTTTCATGCACATATAATTATATTCACTTGTAATCCTACAACAGCTAACCGCCATGGCATCCTAGACCACACTTTGTGCAGCTGTTCAATTAGAGGATCTCCATGGCTCTTCAGTCTGAACTTCTGAACTGGTAGCGCTGAGTCCCCGCTTCGAATGAACCAACCCCTACCAATCCAGCACTTTCTGCGTCTCTTTGCAACAAAAATACCAATTTACGCAGCCAACACTTTAGCTGCTTCTGCCACCCCAGCCCTTCGAGCAGAGCAACACATCCTAACTATGAACACAATCAAAACATTTGTCACACTTGTTTTGTCTTAATCTCTCTGTACAACCAGGCGCTGTAGACCTTTCAGGCGGGGGATAAGCTGTGAAAATGAGGGCCTTAGACGAGAATCACTGAAGGAATTTGGGAAAAAACAGAAAAAATGTCAGCCATAAAACTTAACAATATCACTTCCAAGTTCCACCAAAACTAGAGTTGAATTGCACTAGAATCAAAAATAATAGCAAATACTTACTTTTGCCAACAATCCTGTATAATCTGAGCGACCATTGGATCAACTTCTTCAGGGATTTCAAGGCGTCTATTCTGGAACCCAACGGCTCCCACAACTTGCATGGGGTTCAACCCAGTCCATGGTACACATAAAGTGGTTAATTCCCACAATATCACCCCAAAACTGTACACATCACACCTGAAGATTGCAATCCCATTAGAAGCCTATTAAAGAGTATATTCTCTATTCATTCAATGTGCTATGCTATGGTTGAGCTTACTTTTCATCGGATGGCTCATTTCTTAAAACTTCGGGTGCCATCCATTCAGGCTGTAATCACAGATATTAAATGGTAAGTCACCAAAGGCCAATAGTCAGTGTTGTCAATAATGTCAGATCAAAACTTTGAATCCTATTCTTCAAAATTCTACAAGTATTACTAGAAAATGTCAACTTACTGAAGGTTTGACAACTGACACCCTTGTCTAAAATTTCTGCCTTTACAATGTCTCTTCCCTCCATTCATAATCTTTGTACAAATATTTCTTTCATGGGGAGGAAAGTAAACTATATATATGGAGACTCATTTCACCAAGTACCCATGTCTGTAGGTATAAAGTTATAAACTCAGACATGAGTACTACACTTGATTCATTCTATATAGGCCAAAAACATGGAAGAAATGGATAAGTCTAAAGCCTACACAAACCCAGTAGCCATGTTGGAGGTTTTTGTAGAATTGCCCACGTAACATAGGAGGAAATAAACACAAACACACACAAATCAGGAAGCTAGAAGCATTTGAAGTTTGGAGACCGCTATCCTTGTCGAATATGGACACTTAACTAACTAAAAGCACTGTGCCTTCTCCATGCACCGCTTACCTGGGCCACGGCTTGTACCAGAACCAGACTTTCAGCTCAGAAATCAGACACTATAACAAGTTTAATCCTCTGAATAGATTCAAAAAAGTCCAAATTGTATTTTCTCACTCTTCCCAAAGGTAATGCCGCCTTTCAAGTCATGCAATTCCAGCAAAGATATTATGACCATGTAACGACTAAGATGTTACTTCCTATCAGTCAAAAAGAACTTGATCAAAACTATATGTGCTTCAATTACTCCTTTCTCAGACAGCTAGTACTTTATTGTTTCAGTTGCTGAGTAATGGCTCATCATATGAATTTGTCTGAGAAATTAGACTAGTAGTATGCAGTACAGTACTATATTCGGCAATCCCTATAGAAGTTTGGGTTATAAGTACTGTGTTTCCTATGATGTTTTCACTCAATCTACATCAACTTATCTAAAGAGAAACTCAAGTCTGAAGTCTAGACCTTTGCACAGCTGCAGTAGTGCAATGGCACTTGGCAAAAAGGGGTTGTACCATTCGAGGCTAAAGGAAGCCAGGATCCATTACCCTCAAACTCGTGAAAGATCAGGAAAAGAAAACAATTTCCAACACAATATTTGCATTGTTGTAAGATTCAATCAAAAGCTTCTAAAAAACTAATTTGATTAATTTAATATTCATTTCAGAATTTTTTACTGTTATCTAGCTTGTTTCATGAAAGAAAAACATTTTAGTATTTTACTGTTTATTGATCAACTATTGGAACATACATGGAATAATTTTACAGTTATAGTTTCGCAACAATAAGAAGCAGACAACAAACTGTCGGACAGTGAATAAAACACAACAATGCAGGCTGAACTTACAGAAGAAACAGCTGAGATATCACATATAATGTATGTGCAGGAATGCGTGATAAAAAAAAAGATTCATTACCGTTCCAGCCGTAGAATTGGAAGATAGAAAGGTGTGGTGCTTCAAGCGTGACAAACCAAAATCACAAACCTGCAAAAGTTTATAATAGCAGTGTCATGAAGACTGCTAGAGCCGAGGCAAATTCAAGAAATATAGGTGCACAAGGCATTGGGATTTTTCTGAAGTATTTGACTTCAAGATACAATATAAATTAAACGTTGCCGGTAACTACCTTCTATACCACTTTTTACAAGTTACCACCTTTTTTAAAATAACTTTTTAGATAAGAATTTTTTTATTAATGAAGAATAAAGAAGTTACAATCTAGCAGAACAAAATGCCCTAAAGAGTAAACAAACTACAAAACCCCCATTGACACTGGACATCTGTAAGCAATACCCCCTTAAATGCACCAGCTGCTTGGTCCATATCTCCAAAAGGAAGCCAAATACAGCCCCCCATCCAAACTAAAGTCTCCTAAATGAGACACCCCTGAAAAGACGCACGAATTATGCTCCAACCACAAGCACCAGAAAAATGCCATCACTGCATACGGCCACAACAGCTTATTCTCCTTTCCCTCCCAACTCCAACATGCCTGTAGTAGGACAAACCCACTCGTCTTCCAAACAGCAAAGAGTGTCCGGGCCATAATGTAAGAACAAATGCACTCTGTAGACACATCACACAATATCCGGGCACAATGTTCAACCAGGCCTCCTCCGCTCGCACCTTAAGGGGAACTTTGGCACAAATATCCGGGCACAAAAGCTCACACTACCTTTTGAAAATAATTTCTAGAAGTACAACCTTTTATGACTACTATTCTTGTGATTTGCTACTTTGCCTGGTTTCTGGTCAATATAAGACTTGGAATGACTGATTTGCGCCTCCTTTAGTGCATTAATTGACAAAAACATTTTCCCCCACTCCCTTTACTAATTTTTGGTGTTTTGATGTATTGAGCCCCAAAATTGTTGAATTTACTCTCTTTATCATTCGCTCTCTTCCTTACCCCCAACCCACCAAATGGTCAACACAAACATACAATCCGTCTTCATCACAGTTAACTCAGAAATTGCTGCGGATGACTGGATGTTCCAACCTCGCTCCAGGCCTCCACCCACCCCTGTCACAACAGCCACTCTACGACCAGTCGACCACCACCTTAACAGTCCTTCATCCGTCCTCTCCACAAGTACCACCTCCACCACTAACCACCACTACCATGACAATCATACCTTTAAGGAGTAAAAAGGAGAGAAAGAGACAAGGAAAAGGCTGCTAAGAATGGGGGGTACCGATGAAGCTACAATGCTGGTGGTCCAAATTCAAGCTTTTGGTGGACATAGAAGGTATATTCAACCAGTTAAAGACTGAATTTCGCCACTCTTAGCAAATGGTAATGGAGAGCGAGTACACAACAATGATGGAAAATTGATGGTGATGGAGGATTGAAGGGGTAGCTGAGAGATCAGTGAGGCGTTGAACATGCACCAATGAAAATATTGATGATAGTTGAAGTGGAAATCAAGGCTGTAAGTGGGTGAGAAGTAGAAGATGTTGGGCATTCTATGGAGCAGCATTGTCGTCATACAATGTCAATTGGAATCTATGGGAAGCATTGCTGAGAAATTGGTGGGTTGGGGGAGGAGATAAAGGGAAAGAGATACAACCATTTTGGGCTAAATAAATTCAAACACCAAAATATAAATTGAAAGGGAAAGGAGGAAAAATGAATTTCTTTTCCATTAATTCACTAAAGGAGGGGCAAGTCAGACATTCCAGATCTTATTTTGGCCGGAAACCGGCAAAGGTAGCAAACTACAGGACATGTAGTTAAAAAAGTTGGTTATAATTTTGGTGCTTGAGACCTTCGTTTATGCAGAGCTCCCCAAATGGAAAATAGAGGAGTTGAGCTCTTTGCTTAGTGTTTTGGAAACCATGCATCTCGTTCTCAATCAAGACTTCCGAGTTAGATTTGGGGATCCTTATGGGGTTTCTCGGGCGAATCCTTCCTTTACCATCTTAACCTTCCATCATGTATCCTCCTCTCCCTATTGATAAATTCATTTGTAAGTCTAAGGATCCCCTCATGGTGCACGCTTTCATGCGGACTTTGGTTTTAGGTAAGCTAAACACTGTTGCAACAGAGGAGACGACACCTGGGCATTGTCTCCATATATCTGTGTGCTCTGTAACCGTGCTAGTGAGACTTGTCTGCACTAGTTCACTTAGCATTGTGGATTTGCTTGGACTTGCTGGGGTGGGGGTTTTATTTGTCCAGCTATTATTGTCCAGCATTTGCAAGCAATATGTTGGTGGAACAGGGGTAAGGAGTCGCCATTTTTGGTTTGTTTGGGAGCGAGAGGGCCCAAGTTTTTGGGGCTTTTAAGGGAGTATCCTCATTGACATGCAATGTATTTAGGGCGATTTGTAATTCATAGCTTCTTTGAGGTCTCTTTGTCGTCTTAGGTTGTAATTTTTACTTCATACATAACTTCTCTTTTTTATTCTATGATAAGAATTAACATAACTTTTTCTTACCTTTAGAACAAAATTAATAGTGGCAACTCGCAAAAAGAGTATATAAAAAGTGGTTACAGGCATATCGTTCCTAAAAACTACACCATGGGGGGGGGGGGGGGGAACATGTTTTCATAGCTAAGCTATTTGTATCAAAGCCTTTCCAGTGACAAAGAAACCTTAGCATCCATAATTCATACTCGGTAGGCTAAACTCAAAACCGGAAGAAATGGCTGGAGCATACCTTAACAACCCAGTTTTTATCGACAAGAAGATTGGGCGACTTCAGATCTCGATGAACAACAGTAGGATGACTTGTATGCAAATAATTCATTCCTCGGGCCTAGAAATAAGTAAGATGAATACCGATTTAAAGAGACTGAACCACATATTAGTTAAAAGAAATAGAGGAGATAGACATTGATATATATTACCACATCAAGAGCCATTTTCATTCGTTTCCTTTCATCAATTTGAGCGCCCGATCGATGTAACAATCTGTACAAACTTCCCCTGCAAAATAACACATGGGTCATGTAAAACACGGCAGGAGAAGGAAACCAAAAATGACAACTTAGACCACCACTCCTTCCCAGTAAAGCACATACTGTTTTTTTATGCAGGCTAAACTAATGCTGCATTAAGCTCTCAGTTTGGATCATGACAAAATTAAGCAGATTCAATGTCCGCACGTCATACACCGCATAACCAATATCCTTGATTTGAGCTATAAGGTAGATAACCCGGCCCCAAAAAAGAAGGGGGGGGGGGGGGGGGCTTTTGAAATCAAACAGAGTAACATCTTTACAAATAAAGACGTACTCTGGCTTGTTTGGATACAAGTATTTTATTTGAATCTGTGGAGTTGGATTTCGTATTGTGCTTGAAACTTCGGATAGGCGGATAGCAATAGGAATTTGAACTCTCCCTCCCCCTTTCTCTCTCTCCCCATTTATTTATGACTGATAGTGCTGCCAAATGCCAATGGTCCAAGACCATTTGTTAGCTATGACTTCCTCTCTCCTGCCTGGATTTATCTTCACCCTTTGCTGTTTTCGGTAGTATTGAAATTATGAATTTAAAATACCTTTTTTTTATCAGAATGATTTGAAATTCTTTGATTGGAATTGAAATCATGGGAACTGGAATTGAGATCTTGAATCCAAAATTCCAAATTTAAAGTCATGACATTCAAATCAATTCCACTATCCACATACAGCCTGAATTGAATGTGCTCATTTAACCAGCATCCACCAGTCCAACAATTTTCAAAAAGCAACCAAATACGTCAGCTACATTGTGCCTAGCTGAGGGCAAGTCAAGCTGGGAACAGGCTGAGACTTACAAACTGAAGACCAAATCAATTGCAGTGAGTGAGTATAAAGCTAACCTGGGAAGAAACTCCGTAAGTATTGAGAGATTTGGAGGACAGGTTACTGCGCCCATAAAAAGCACGACATTAGGATGTCTCAACCTTATCATCATGTCAGCCTGCAAAAGCAACCAGTATAGGTTAAACAAGCACCCAGATAATGTTAAGAGTGGGCAGAATCATTAGGACAAAATATCAAGAGAAGTAAAAAGAAAAAGAATACTTACTTCACATTTAAACTGAATCAGCACATCACTGGTAAGGTCTTGGACTAAAAACTTCTTCACAGCAACTTCCTGGAAAGAGCACGTTGATTAAATACACAGTAACGTCGAGCAAGAAACTAAAAATATAGCATTAATGAATGTATTCTCACTAAAACACATTACTTGAAAAATACATGTTTTACTAAAACCAAAGGTGTACACATCAGACTTAATAGCAAGGCAAGGGCAAAGAAGAAGCATGCAATGCAAAAGGCAATACCAACAAGAAAACCAAAGCAATAAAATAATACAGTAAACATTCGTCAAAACATTAGCATCAGCAGAAATCATCCACCAATGTTCACATGTTAGCCACGTGCATGTGGATTAAACATCTGGTCAATGAAGAAGTGTATCTGATATCAGATTTCCCCAAGCTATCCACAAAGCATCCTTCATATACACCATCTTTTATCAACTACTCCACAACAGAAACGTTAATTTCTCGTCAATCTCCCGTAATTCACTCTTCCATATGGAGACTACAATAAAAGGACCATGCCCCCCGCAGGATAGGAGCTACACCGACACCATGGCCTGATAGAAGGCAATCTCCAGCACGGAATATTATCTGATAGAAAGTAGAAACACTTTCAACACATCCTTCAAAGTAAATTTGGTACAATACTGCCCCACGAAGCAATTGCCAAACCAAGTCATGAAAAATTAAATCATATTAAAAGATTATTCCTTTCTCCCCTCTTCGAACAAGCATGTACAAATACGGACGCTGAGAAATATTTGTTAACAATATCCCTTTAATGAACCTACTAGACTACTAGAGAGTAGAGGAGCTAAATAAAAATTGTAATTCCTCAACCTATCTGTACCACCTTCCACATGTATTTGGCTTCTGGTTTCATTTCCTGTCTACTTTATTGTTCTCCCTTTTTCTTTTCACATTAAGCAACCTCAATATACTTCGCCAGATAATGCATCTACAAACTCTAAAAGCGTACACCCATATCTAATAGCTATCATGACTTGCAATAATCCTTGCAATTTACTGTGGGAGTTCTACGAGTAAATCACCTTTAAGCACTACCTGCTTTATCATTTTTAAGAATCAAAAACACCTATTCAGAAAGCATGCTCATCATCTTTTGGTTCATAAAACCACCAACACCCAGTGGAACCTTACCCCTTGCAGGATTAGGAGATATCTTCTTCAAAATCACAAAAGCTGAATAAAATTGGATAGCAAGGGCCACAATCCACACGTAACTAACATTCATATATGAAAAATTGGAAGCAATACAATTTACAATTTAGCTTGTACTTCTCTTGTACTCCTACTTTTTTTTGGTAATCCATTATTCCTGTCATGATGACAAAAGCTCATCGAGAGAGCTAAATCCCACTGATTATAAGAAAGGATCATCATATTAAGCAAGCACTACAATTGGAAAGGCATGCAAATCAGAAACAACTTCAAATTGGCAGAAAGTACAAGATCACACTGTAGAGAAACTTTCAAACTTCTTTGGCATTATAATGAAACTACTAACAAGATGTGCTCTAAGAGAGAACTTACAGTGCCATTCCAATCTGCACGGTAAACCTCACCAAAGGAACCTGTAAAACAAGAAATTTGATGACGTCACAAAATTGCCATATAGCATTATAAACTACTGGCCACCATAAAGATGCAAATCAGTACAAAAGCCATGTTTGTAATTAACAATCTGCTATCGTAAAACCTGCAGATATTACTTTTTGAAGTTACGTCCAAAGATATTCTCGTATTAAAGTACAAGTACGTGCTTGAATTTAAGATGCAATCGCAGCTGTACAACTAGAAAGGTGAAGGCAGACAAATCATGTTAAACTCCCTTCAAGGATGATATGTTGGATAACTACATGTAAGTACAATTACCAGCTAGTGGGTTCACTTCATACAGGTTGTTCAGATATGCAATAGGGCACATCAAATTAAGGCGGCGTTTGGCCAAGCTTCAATCAAATTTCGGCCTCTCACCCTCGTTTCCCTCATATCCTCCCCCCTCCACCGCCAAATCAGCTTCTTAGAAGCTGAAAATACCCCCAAGGAGGCCAATATCAGAAGATCCAAATTGAAGCTTCTGCTTCTAGCCTCGGGGGCTCTACTTTCAGCTTCTAAGAAGCTGCATTTTAGTGGAGATGGAGGTGGAGGGTGGATGTGAGAGAAAATGAGAGGAGCAGCTGAAGCTTGGTAGAAGCTCAACCAAACATTATAAGTAGACTTAGGGAGTAGAAAATCTTACCTATACCAATCCTCTCTCCAACCTGGAGATCCTCCCAAGGTATCTCCCATTCTGCAAACTCACCAAGCATAGGACGCATCTTCCCACCAGCGACTGGACTAAGACTCTCAATATGGCCATTGCAAGAAGCAAGGCATCCTTTCTTGGCAGTTCCCATCAGGTTTACTGCAGATTCTTCAACTGGTTCTAATTCATTCATACCCTTTCGTCCAGAATCCTGGAAAATATGTCCATCATGAACAGGCACTCCACTTGAAGAGTTGGCTGCAGTAACGCAATAACATTCGTTTTATTTTTTAGATAAAGTATATACTAATACCACAATTACATTCATCAGTTACTGACTTATGTGTAGCTCCGTGCGTTTTAGAAATTAAAAATATCAGAATACAAATCAGTACCTGTAGCATCACTAGTGATCATTCTATTAGCGTCAACAGCAACAAAACCAACATCCCCAAGCTTAGGCCCGGAATACAGCGGAGAATGTCCAACATTCGCATCTAATTGTAACTGCTGTATTGAGTTGTCAACACTGCGTTCTTGTTTATTATCACAGTTGTTCAAGGCCTGCACTCCAGAGGGCCATTGGAGTGACATCTCATTTTTAAATTTATAATCTCTTGCACTGCTTGAAACTCGAGAATCCAGAATGACCTGTCCCACTGGCTGGATTTGTTCAAGCAATTTCTTTCCATCTAAAATACCTGGATTCATATTCAAAAACAAATCTGATGGAGGTGAAGCACCACTTTCTAGCAAAACAGCACGCAGTTTCTGAGCAAATTCAGGATCTTTTGCAGCACTTATAACATATTTAGAAACATCCTTGACCTTCTTTTCCTGTGCCAGCGATGCTTCTTCGACAGGACTCGAGGAGCCATCAAATAGGCCAAATTCTGATCTAAGATACTTCTCAAATTCATAATTGGATGTTTCCATTAAATCTGCTCTAACAGAATTCTCATTTTCTTGTTTTCCTAGTCCAGTCACTGGTGCCGTTTCTTTCAAATTGGATTCATAAACATCAGGAACCTCCATATCAGGTATAGTTCCATCCAGCCCGGCCACTTTGTCAAACACCAAACTCAAATTATTAACAGCCGCAGTGCTATCTGAAAAGCCCCTTGCTTCCAATGCAGTGTCCAAAAGAAGACTGCTTGGAACCTCGGCAGGAATTAATGTTCCGGGAGCCCCCATCAAATCAATTATATATTCACTGCAATATACAACAAAATACGAATGTCAAGAAAGAAGAAATATCCATCTTCACAACCAAGCAAGACAGCAGAAAGAGTGATACTTCACACAATATACAAAGTCGCATTCTGCAGCAGGAGTTAATATCAGTTCATTTACAACAAATCGATTACATTATCTCATAGGTGAAATTGGAAGCTATTTATCATCAAAATAGCCTGGGAAAGGGAATACCGCTTAGTATATACATGCATAACAAGAAGATTCAAACCACCCCACAATTCGAAAAACAAACTCCACATTCTCACACCACAAACATCATACGAAAGCAGGAAGGCCTTACCTTCCATTATCAAATTTAATCAAGTTCACAGCTCCCTCATCTGTGCCCGTGTACAAACTCCCTTTCACCAGCATACATGGAAGATTAACCCTATCAGCTAGTACCTGATGTAAAATTGAATAAATCTTAAAACTGCATGAACAAAATCCTCATAAAAATGATTGGAGACAATCAGCATGATGCAAAACCTTAAAAAAGAAAGACAGATGTTCATTATTTGCTAAAGGCTCTACCAAGTCCCAACCAACCAAGTGACAAACAGATTTCCAATTCCTAAGACTCCAAAAAAAATCCCAAAACACCAAGTCATCAACCTGCAATAGTCTCATTAGAAGCCACTACCTGCCAAACACATACCATCAAACACCAAAAGAAACCAAACTAAATACTTTGTGCTCAGATCAAGCAAAACAAGTTTAATTGCGCAACAAAAAACTGCATCGACCTGAAATATTAGGAAACCATGGCCTGAGAGATTTTAAATTCAGTGAATTTCCATATGTCCTTGCCATGGTCCTCTAATGCAACAACAATACTATTTCGATCACCATACGTCAACAGAAAGACAATTATTCAGCTATTGATATTAGGTAAATATAACATAATGCACAACGCAATCTTGCCAGAACACTACATTGACTTATCCAAGCAACCATACAAGCAACAGATACACATTTTGTTCACCAGTACTATGCATCAACCATAAAAGCTAAGGGAACCCCCTGATAGTATAAAACATTTTTGCTAACAGAATTCAAGGTACAACATTAAAATAGTCTCTGCAAAACAACAATCCAGGGAAAAAAGAGCACTGGCAACTGGTAAGCAAGTACTAACTGAAAACCAGAACCAATTGTTTTCTAGATCATATTCCAACTATCCAAGATCTCTGATGATTCAACTATTGTTTGCTGTAGCAACTGGAGCAACAAGATCCATTTGAAACGTATCACCCCATATATGATTATGAATACAATTACACAATAAAATTGGACCATGGGGTAAGATTGAAGTACTAGGTAACTTTGAAACTATCTAATCTAGTAGTGCCATCAATGAACATTCGAGGTTTATCTAAGCACAGCAACTACCTATAACATTAAGAAAATATTTTTATTTGGTCCTATTGGCATTAACCTCTGCAAACTTAAATTAAGGTACACAACCTTAAACAGTTAAACCTATACTAAAAAGGGATCATTGTCTATCTACCATGTATCACAAATCACAATGCCACAAGTAGGCAAGTTAGTTATGCAAAATGAGATGGGACAGTGTAGCAGTTAAGAGGATCCAGAAACCACAAAGAATCTTTAGTAATAGCTTTTAATCCAACGATCATTGCATATATGGATATGAAGCATATATTCAAAATAAATGAAACCTGGCAACCGAAAATTGACAAACCATAATCAACTTCAGATACTAGAATAAAAGCTCAAAAGCTAAATAAACCTTGAATAGAAGGGCACGGTGGCGTGAAAGTCCAACATCAAGACAACCGAGAGGAAGGACAATGGTATTGAGAGATCCCCTCAACTCATCAGTTCGAACTCTCCACCTCTTCATCACTTCTTCTGCATTACCAACAGGACCACCCATTCTATCAACTACAAGATTAGCTATCTTCTGAATCAATCCATTCAAAGACAATCCATTTCCCAATACTTTACATTCCACTGATAAGGCATACACTTTATTCTCCAGTTGCTGCAACTCACTGTCAACTAAACGGTTCACCAATACCACTTCATAGTCAACATTATCAAAAATGGAAACCGCTTGAAGATCCACAAGCAATGGCATTTCCCCTTGTGTTATTGACTTTGATGCAATAGCATAGACATCATAAAACCCATCTGTCACCTTTTCATCATACTGAACGACATTGTAATTCTGCAAACAGCAATAAAGCACCCAATATCGCTATGAGTACATACTAAATTTAGTAAAACAAACATGCATAGCACAACAACAAATCATGTTTAATTGTTTCCTAACCATTAGCATAAGATAGACTTCATTTACCGCAGCTTAAAAAAACTTCACAACAAACATCCAATTATAGTAAACCTAAAATTAAGAATACTAAGCCAATAAAAACTAAATGAAACAAGTGAATTATTCTCAGCAAAGCGAAAGCCCAAAACTTGCTGTCCACTAATTTTTTTCAAAAAGACTAGGAGCCACAATTGACAACTTCAAGTTACATTAAACATGTGAACCTAGAATCTAAACAATTCAACCTACCCAAAACTCAAAACATTTGTACATAATTAAATTTTGCATCTAAAATGACCCCAATCCATAATTTGAATCAAACAATTGCAATAATACTAAATTACCCACAAAATTACCATCTATACCACTTAAGTAACTCCTCCAACACTACAATTACCATGTATAAGAAACAAACCACTCATAATTCAAAAACCTAACATTTAAAAACAGAAAAAACTAACCCAATATTTAAGCGACAGAAATTCACTGAGCCTTTCATTATCAGGCACCGACGGAGAACAAGCAAGACTCAATTGCTTAGCAGCCTTGATCTGGTCCGATTCGTCGTCGTTTCGAGTCTCGGGATCAGAAGCACTTAACGCCATTGCCAATTGTACTTGAAATTCCTCTTCAAAGAAATTGTAATCCTGTGGATTTCTATTATTATTACTTCCACCACCACCACCACCACCACTACCACTAGCATTTTCAGCTACTACAACACCTGACGAATCCCTAACCGTCCGATCGGCTGAATCGGCGGTTGATGAAATAGACGGCGGCGATGAAGACGACGACGAAGATGACTGCGGTGTTGTCGCCGTTGTTGTTGTTGAAGTTTCCGGTTGTTGTTGTTGTTGTTGTTGTTGTTGTCGATTATTGTTGTTAGGAACACGACGAGCATGGTGGTTGTTGTTGTCGTTGCCGATGTGGAGTTTCCGTAACAGATGTTTCATCTTCGACATCTTTGAAGTCTTTGTTGTTGTTGTTGTTGTTGTTGTTGATGATGAAGTTGCATCTATGGTGGAGAGAGAGAGGAGATAGAGAATTTGATTTTCCCCCAAACTTTGTTGTTGTTGTTGTTGTCTGAGTTGGCTTGGTTGAATGTTTGGTTGATTTTCTCTCTCCTCCTTGGCTGTTGGTGGTGGTGGACTTGGCTTGGCTAAGTAATTCCAATCAGAAAGAGGAGAGAGAGAGAGATGATTCTTGTAATTCTAATTCACTTGTTTGTGAAGCTAAAGCCTACACCACTAGTACTACACAACTAAAAAAAGGTGAACAGTGGAGTTTATTTTAACTTGATCCCTTTTTGCTCTCTATTGTCTAATCTATCCATTTCTTTTTCTCTTCTCTCCTACTTGGCAACTTCTTCCCTCCAATTCACATTCAACAATTTCACATTCAACCTCAGTGTTTTTCTGAAACTGAGTAAAGCTATGGCTTTTCACTTTTTTGAGAAGTTGATGGATTAGGCAAAGGGGTGTGGATGTGGGAAAATGGGCTATATATAGTAGGAAAGATTGGAATAATTAAATAGTCACATTTAGTGAATCCTATTAAAGGCGATTTGGTTTTCATTATTTCACTGTCTGAAATGGTAGTTGTGTTGATTTGATGAATTGAGGTAGAGACTGGTTAGAGATAAGGAAGGAGTGATGACCGATGATAGTGTACTGGGAAAGACTTCAGCGACATTGTCTCTGAATTTTGGTGCGAATTCGGAGTTATGATGGTGAAATCTGCATGGTCTTCTTTTGTGAGAACTTTTTTGGTTTTAAATAATTTAAAAGAAAAATTGTCAAAACAATTGTATTGTGATAGGGTTAAGAGTAATAGGAGATTTGTGAATCCATAATAAAATCATTTAAACCCTAATTATAACTATCAATAGTAAGATAGATTATCTCTCAAAAAATATAGCAAACTTGATTATATTAATAGCAAAATCCGTGTGATACGAAAAATAAGTGGATTTTTAGATAGTTTTCAGTTTATATATGTTTTAAATATCAAATTCCATAAGGAATTATTTTATGCTTACATTATCATATTTTATTATTGTGTGATTTTCCTTCTTCGTCAAGCTTTATCTAACACTAGTTATTACTATGGAGGTAAATAGCGAAGCTAATTTTTTTGTCATTCTCTCACTTATCTCTTACTTTTCTCTAATATACAAATTTGATTCACCCACTTCTCAATCTAAGCAAAATAATGATTTTTAATAGGTTGATTAGGCAGGGGTGTGCTATGGGAATAGTGATGATTCAAAGTACTTTCATTTAATGAATCATATAAGGGTCAATACAATTTTGATTACCTAGTTATGTGAAGCTATGGTTACGATGATTCAACGATTGAAGGTAGATCACTTAGAGATGATGAGGAGGGGTGATGATGGCGTAGAGCCGTAAAGGAAGAGGCTTCATCGACATCTGTCTCGTAAGGTCAATGTGTTTTGGAATTATATTAGTAGAATTTGTATGGTCAGATTGGTGGTTTCTTTTGGGGAAAATCTGTTTTAGTTTTCATTTTTTAAGCATGCGATGAACTAACAAGTAACAAGCTACAAATTATGTGCCTTTTTTTTGTGTAATTTGTACTCTTATTTAGAAAAATCGTGAATGTTAAGTATGAGATCACATAAATATATACATCTAGCCCTTCTCCCCCTCCCTCTCTCATTTAGCTTATACAGAAGAGCAATTAGTAATTGATCCATATAGGCATACATTTTTCAGTTACAAAGGCATTCTTTATTTTTTAGAGGGACAAAGACATACTCAATTCTATTAAAATCAAGATTAAACTAAATGATTTTAGTATTATGAATAAAATTTGATGTAGAATAATCAACTAGTTTTTTTCAAATAATCGCCTAATAACATGTACATTAACTTGATGGCTGGATGAAGCAGAAAATAAAAATGTATATTAAATTGATGGCTAGATGAAGATAGGTAGGAAATGTGAGCAAAAATTGGCTAATTGATAAGCTGGCTTTGGAAGGAAAACATGGTTTGCAAGTTGCAGACTTGGTTAGCTGAAAAAAGATTTGGGAAATGAGACCGTATATTCCACATTACAACTGGGAGCGTGCGTGGACAATCCGAGTATGATCGTGTGCCCCAATTTTCTCTCTCATGTACAAAGTAATGCTGCACGTACTAATCCAGTGCTACAGCAATAATGGAAAAATGAAATGAGCATCAACATAATCACTGCCTAGTGCCTATTGCCGCCTACAATTATTCTTCCATTTTCATCCGAATAAAAGATGCATTTTTTTCAAAATAACTCATTTAGTTTAGGTTTTCATTTGATGAATTACCCTCACAATATTGGAAGTTATTAGCATTTGATGGAGTGGAAGTGTAGTTACAAACGAGAATAACTGTACAATAATCAGAAGTTTGAAAAAAAAAATATATAAAAAAATAGTTGGATATCTTAGGATGGTGTCAACAATAAGTGATCATCTTTTATTGTAGAGTTGATTGAAATCTGAAATTGTTAAGAAAACTAGTAGTTTCAACTATCATTCTTGTCTATACGCCAAAAATATTGGACTACTACTTTTCAAAAGTATCACTTCGAGTACAAGGATATCAATCATATAGTAGTGGTTTATTTATTTTTCTCTAAAAGTGCTAGTTTTGCTTTAGAATATCATTGGTCGCACAAAAAGCGATATATGTGACCGTTCTATATAAGTTTTTGAGTAATATCAGGTGATCTTACATTCTAATTAGAATATGTTTCTTAGATAGATGATTTGATTGTCCAAGAATACCATATTGGTAAGCTATGTCGTACGAACTATCTAATAACGCCATATTGGATTACCTTCAAAAAATGGAATGGAAATTTACCATTTTCCAAAAGGGAAAAGAAACAACAAGATTTCACTATTGATTGTTAATTTGTTATCTATGGTTGTAGTCAGTTTAATTATCCAAAAACAAATGAGCGAGCTAATTGAAATCAATCATACACCCTGGAAAGTGAAAAAGAAAGAGTGCCCCTTGTTTGACTTGCGTTACCAATGAAATGCTTTGCTTCTGCGCAATTTCTGCTTATTTCTTCTCTTTATAAAAAGGAAGCTTTGCCTCAACTCATTTTGAATATTGCTTTACATTGAGTAATATGCTACGGATCAATTAGTTATAGTTAATATGAGAATTTTTAAAAATATTTTGCTGAAATCAGAAACTTCTATGTAGATGTTAAGCACATCAAATCATTATTCATAAATACTCACATTGAATCGATAATCGTATTAAAAATACTCTTTTTTTTTTTTGTGTTTGAAAAGTAAAGCGGTACACAGTTAGAGAATCCTCCTCGTGATGGTTAAGAAATTTCTTTTAATAACGTAAAACAGAAAATGTGATTAAAAAGCTTTGTTCAGTCAGTCATATCAGAAAATAATAATATTAGCTCTTACTAAATAATGGGAAGAGAAGCAGTGGTTACCAATTCGAGCTGCAAATAGCAACAGAATTGTTATTCAAGCAGCTTAATTGTTACTTACAATGAGAATGTAAAAGACAATACAGCTGCAAAGAAAATTTCCTTTTTTTTATTTTTCCTTTTCTCTTCTTTATGAATGGTACCTGCTATGCAGGGAAGCATATAGGGATGGCATTTCTTTTTCTTCTATGTTCCTCCTGAGGGGAAGGGGAGGGAGGTGAAGGGAACGTTCATCGCTTGAGCGTTGATGGATATATGGGAAGAGCACCTCAAAGGTGAAACCCCACATTCCCAATGAGAATGGATTGTATATACAACAGAGGAATCAAGGAAACGATGGCTTCAGACTTTGTAAGAAAGTCGTATGGGCTAAGCCAAGAACTGAAGGGTTTAAGCAGTAGCAGCCGCTTCTTCTTCATAGTGGTTTGCTGGCTGAAGTGTGCACACTAGGTTCCTGTCTCCATAGACGTTGTCAACACGTCCTGAAACCGACCAAAAAATGTTACCACTATAGAGAGAGCGAGAGAGGATGTGTAAGAGAGAAGTTCCACCAATGGAATTTGAAACAATACCAGTAGTAGGCCAGAATTTGGCAGTGCGCAGCCAGGGAGCAGGGTAAGCAGCATACTCCCGGGAGTATGGCTTGGTCCATGAGTCAGCCATGAGCATAGAAGGAGGATGTGGTGCTCCCTGCACAAGTCATACATCAGCTTATTGACCAAGATAGTACTGGTTGCAAAATAAGGGATAGGTGCATGAAATATGTATCCAAATGTTGGAAGTTAAACCAAAATCTTACCTTAAGGACGTTATTGTGAGCATCAGCTTTTCCCTTCTCAATCTCGGCAATTTCCTCTCTAATGGAAATCAGTGCATCACAGAACCTGTCTAACTCAGCCTGTCGAAGTGATCAGATCCAAGATCAGAACCAAAATAAGGAATTGAAGGGGTTGGGATGGGGAGAAATGATTTGACATTTTCAAGCAAGTTAAACGTTATACCTTGCTTTCACTTTCTGTGGGTTCAATCATGAGTGTTCCAGGGACAGGCCATGACATAGTTGGTCCGTGGAAGCCGTAGTCTATCAGACGCTTGGCAACATCCTCAGGTTCTATGCCAGCAGTGTTCTGCAATGTAAAGCGAAGTAACAATTTAAGCCTAGAAGCCTGAATTAGCAAATGGATTTAGTAGTTTAACTTTATTGGTAATCTTACCTTGAGAGGTCTCAAGTCAATGATAAATTCGTGAGCACATGTTCCATTGACACCACGGAAAAGGACGGGGTAGTGGTTCTGCAGAGCCCAGTGAAATTAAAGGTTAAAGTAAAATCATAATTCCTTACAAATGGAAGAATAGGGAGATAAGAAATGTAATTTGCCATGTACTCATGTGTCAAAATCAAGACACGGATCTTATGCAGCTCTTATGAGCCACCACCATTCTACCTTCAAGGAATAGGTTCAAAAGAACTTTTATGCTAGTGTACAGATATTGTTTTGCCACTGTTCCAGAATTCAAGAAAGAACAAAGGACTGTAAAGACGCACACCTCCAAACGCTTAGCCATGTAGTTGGCGTTCAGAATAGCTTGCTTAGAAGCTTCAGTTAGACCTCCAGATCCCATCATGGCAATGTAGGTATATGAAATCGGCAAAATTAGAGCAGATCCCCAAGGTGCAGCAGAAATTGCACCAAGGGGCTGCAAGTCGTCTGGGGCAGGAATTCCACCAGTTGACACCTTCAACAGATCAAATGGGATTAGAAACTTCGCAGCAGATTGCATCAACCTTAGCAACAATAAGCTTATAGTAATTTATTTATTTATTTACTCATTTTATATACCAAACTTTGCACGGGGTAGGATCTATCAAACTAACTATCTGAACTAATGATTAGAAATGCTTCACTCACTAAGCATTTGTACTAGACACTTTAGACTTTACAAAAGCATTTATATGGGGAAACTTTCAACATCTTAAAACGGCCAAAAGGGGAGTTTGGCTCTAAATTTTATGTAATAAGTTTAGTGAGAGTTCATACCACAGGATGCGATGGCAAAAATGGTGCCAAATGTTTCTTCACACCAATGGGGCCCATACCAGGACCACCTCCACCATGTGGAATGCAAAATGTCTTGTGGAGATTGAGATGGCAAACATCTGCTCCAATAAATCCTGGGCTTGTGAGACCAACCTGGGAGAAGGATAATTGTCCATTATTAGCTATCGAGTGTTATACTGACATGAACAAGAAACCAATGTGCTTTCATAAGTGCAATTTAGAAAATAGTTACATAACTAAGTTAGAGGAAGCACAGAAATATAATGAAGCAATAAAGTTGCATAACCAAGTTCAGATTTATATACTCACAACAATAGCCTGAAACTATGCAAAAGAAGATTAGCAACAACACTACTACTACTATTACCCACAAGGGATCCCGCCGAGGGCCTCAGGGAGGGGTCTGGGGAGATCTAGATGTATGCAGCCTAACCCCCTAGGCCCCAGAGAGGCTGTCTCCCATAAACCCACAATTGTTTTTTTTTTTGTTTTTTTTTTTTGGATTTTTGAAAACAGTAGAATGAATGAATGTATGGATCAATGTGGAAATTAGTGAATGAAAAAACAAATCTCGAGGGCTCTTATTTACAAAGAATAAAAAACAAAATATTTCTTAAGGGTACGGCTTAATTACAAGATTAATTCATTGCGCAAGTAGAGAGAATGTCAAAGAAGTTACTACTTGATTAGTTGATTCACTATAACATTCTTAGTAAAGTCATCTTTGCATGAGGAAAGGCAGAGTTAAGTAAAGCTTAACAGCCTTTTCGAATGTAAAGTGTATTCTACTACATTAAAAATGTGATTTTTAATTTAGAAAAATACAACTTCTAGTCTACAATGTACTTTTTGACTACAGAGTTATTAATTAGAACTTGGAATTTTTTCATACTGTACTTGCCCATCATTTCTAGCAATATAACCAAAAACTCAGTTCAAGCAAGTCTGCTCAGCCATGAAACAAGGAAATGACATTTTGCAGGCCAAAAGCACATCCAAGAACTAAAGTTGTTGACAGAGGCAAAATGGGAAAGAAATGCACATACAGAACCAAAGAAAAGAAAACACAGAATATGTACTTCCAAAGATATAATCCTGAATAACATTAAAAAGACAGTAAAGTGTATGGGTAAAGTCATATGCAGCATATACAAAAGGCTTATGCAGACATAATCCTGAATGACAACCACTTTTGCAACAGGCAACTAGTCTCAAGAAGGAAATATCAAATAAACCAAACCTGTGCATTCATGTTGGCACCATCCATGTACACTTGACCACCATTGTCATGAATTATCTTACAAATCTCATCAATCCCTTCTTCATAGACACCATGAGTTGAAGGGTAAGTAACCTGGATATTAGTAGCAAAATCAACCATCACTGAGAAGCACATAACATATTTTCATTTTTCAGTACAAATCAAATAATCAATGAAAAGAGATTTTAGTAATATAGGCTGCAGGTACTCATACCATAAGAGCAGACAAGTTGTCTTTGTGTGTTTCAGCAGCCTTTCTCAATTCCTCAATGTTGATGTTACCCTTAGCATCAGTTCCAATAGTGACAATTTTCATACCGCACATGGCAGCACTAGCAGGATTTGTTCCATGAGCCGATACAGGAATGATGCACACATTACGATGATGGTCTCCTCGTGCCTACATTTAGCAAAAAATTTCATATGAACCTTCATGCCTCTCAAAAACAGATACATTTTAAACAATTAATTCAAACTCGAGGCCTACAAACAGGCAGTACTAACCACACAGAAGCTTCATAAACTGAATCAACATTTCAGACTCACCAATCAAATTTTCCTTTCCCCTCAACTAAAAGAGCACAGAAGTTCTAATATATAGCTGGCCAAGTAAAAAAATGTAAGGTCCACATAAAAGCACAATAGATAATGTACATTTCACTTGGCAGTCCATGTAGTCCAACAAACCCCCCCCCCCCCCTCAAATATTCCTTTCCTTCAGCTTCCAGTAGAGATAAAGCCCAACACAAATGCATCCAAATTCCACCAATGATCATCTGAAGTCTCAAAATTGCAAGGATAACACCAAGTCAGCAAGACTGGAATCAACATACCATATGGTAAGCACGAATAACCATCAGCCCAGCATACTCGCCTGCTGCACCAGCATTTGGTTGCAAAGAGACAGAATCAAATCCAGTAAGGCTGCATAATAGGTCACCCAAATTTTCGAACATTTCCTACAACATCAAGGGAGCATAGATCAAAGGAATTGTAAGGGGTGCAGCTTTTATGACCTACGAGACCAGGAGCATGAAGGAACCAATGACTATTATTCACTTATACCTGATAACCCCGAGCCTGGTCTGTTGGGGCAAAAGGGTGAATATTTGTGAAGTTAGGCATAGTCACTGGCATCATCTCAGTTGTGGCATTCAACTTCATTGTACAAGATCCCAGCGGAATCATGCTGTGGCACAACGACAGATCCTTTGCCTGTAATCTATGTAGGTACCTCAGCAGCTCATGCTCCGTGTGGTATCTAATATGGTAAATTGAACTTAGAATGCAACATTGAACAAATTGCTCTTTTGAGCTTAGAATGCAACAAAAAATGCATTACTCTTTTACACATAGAATGCACATATGAACACATATTTCTTTAGTATATTCAGCAAAGAGAGCCATACGTGTTAAAGATTGGGTGAGTCAAATATGGGCTCGTTCTCACAAGGGAAGCAGGGATAGCATTCTCAACCTCCGGAGCAAGGGATGCAGCAGTAAAAGTTACCTGGAAGTTAGTCAAAATTCAGAGAAGCAATGACGAGTTGTCAGCACAGTTTCAATTATTGTAACTTATCATGACCTTCATCAAATATAAACGTATCGTAGAGACACTCACAGGTTTTCCACCAGCAAAAACTTTGAAAAGCTTATCAACATCCTCCAAAGTTATTGTTTCATCAAATGCAACAGTGATCTGAAGGTCAAACAACAATCTTGTCACCACATCATAAGAAGGTAATTTATTCACATATAAGGCAAAATTTATAATGAATCTAACTCACAGTGTTCTTGTCCACAACACGCAAATTCATCTCATGCTTGTAAGCTTCTTTAGCAACCGCATTGGCATTAGCACACTTGACCTTCACCGTGTCGAAGAAGGCTAATTCCTCAACTTCTGCCGTCCCAAGCTTCTTTACTCCAGCTGCAAATGTGGCAGCAAGACCATGCACCCTTTGACCGATGGTTTTAAGGCCTTCTGGTCCATGATAAACAGCATACATAGCAGACATGTTGGCAAGCAAAGCCTGGAGAACCAAATAAAGCCCAATCAACACAACAAAGCAAGATCATAACCATATGTGCAACTACAAAAACTTGTGTGAACTTAGTCTATGGTGGACCAATACTTGGAGTCACCCCCTACTTCACATGGAGCCACCCCACTCTAAAAGTGGAGCCATCCATACTTCACCTACAGCCACCCCTCAAATTTATACTTGGCACCACCCCTACTTCACCTGGAGCCACCCCCTACTTTACCTGGAGCCACCCCCTACTTCACCAGGAGCAACCCCTCAAAATTACTTCACCTGGAGCCACCCCCCTACTTTACCTGGAGCCACTCCCTACTTCACCTGGAGTCACCCCTCAAAATTACTTGGTCCACGGTGGACTAAGTCCACACAAGACATCACATTCTCTATAAAGTGTCATTCCCTCATAAAACACCTTCCTTAAAAAGAAGAAAGAACCATGTATTTTTCATTCACAAACTACCCTATCAAACAAAGCGACACGAGCAAAAAAGGATGATAACAAAGTCAAGAGATTCAAAGGAGAAAGTGGAAACAAATGTTTCAGCACATTCTCTGAAAAAAGCTCCCTTTCCTCGCACAACACCCCCCATAAAAGAAAAAAGAACCATGTATTTTCATTCACAAACTACCATATCAAAGCAAAGGCACACAAGCAGAAAAGGGTGATAACCAAGCTGAGAGATGCAAAAGAGAAAGTGGAAACAGATGTTCACAAAGACAAAGGACCAAAACATATCCATTAAGCTTTAGCATATAGAGTCTTAGCTTAACCAATTAATAAATTAAAGAGCAACTCTGTACCTGAGCAGTGCAGATGTTGCTAGTAGCTTTGTCCCTTCGAATGTGTTGCTCCCTTGTTTGCATCGCCATACGAAGAGCAGTCTTGCCAGAAGAATCAACACTAAGACCAATGATTCTTCCCGGCATCAATCTCTTGTACTCTTGAGAAGTGGCCAGGAAAGCTGCATGAGGGCCTCCATAACCCATAGGCACCCCAAATCTCTGGGCTGACCCAACAACTATATCAACCCCCAACTCACCAGGAGGCTTCAACATTGTCAATGCTAATAGGTCAGTTGCCATAACCACCTTAACACCACTAGCATGCGCCTTCTTCACAAACTCCCCGTAGTCCAAAACCTCCCCCTCAGTACCAGGATACTGAACCAGCACACCACAAACATCGCCAGACGAGTAATCAATGTCCTTAAGATCAGCTGTCAAGACCTTAAGATCAAATCCATCTGCTCTAGTCTTACAAATATCTATTGTTTGTGGGTGGCAGTTATTTGCTATAATGAAAGTTTTCCTCTTTCCCTTCAAGATATTATTACACATGGCCATTGCCTCAGCAGCAGCAGTCCCCTCATCAAGCAAAGAGGCATTGGACATGGGTAAGCCAGTAAGATCAGTAATCATGGTCTGGAAATTTAACAAAGATTCCAACCTACCCTGAGAAATCTCAGCCTGGTAGGGTGTGTATTGAGTATACCAACCAGGGTTTTCCATAATATTCCTCAAAATCACAGGTGGTACATAAGTATTATAATAACCCATCCCAATAAATGACTTGAAAACCTTATTCTTATAAGCTAAATCAGTCATATGCTCCATCATTTGAGACTCAGTTAACCCCTCATCAAATATAGAAAACTTCATGGTTTCAGCCCTTATTGATTTAGGCACCGTAGCATCAATAAGAGAATCTAAACTATCAAAACCACAAAACTGAGCCATTTTGATTTGTTCATCAGGGGTTAAAGAGTTATGTCGGCGAGGAAATGTGTCACTTGGTTTCAGTGCCTCAACCGAAATGGATCGAGTTTGGGGCACTGAAACTGACCCAAAACCAGTTTTTTTCCTAGACAATCTTGGAGATGATGATGCCATGGTTGAGACATACCTTGATGAGGAGCATGAAAATGAGCCGTTGGTGGCAGATTCAAAAACCTTGCCATTGTTGTTGGGACGGTGTTGTTTAGCCTCTGAAACCAACCTCCTCAAAATAGCCCTGCTTGCAAGCCTCCTTGCCCGCTCCATTGATTAAATCTCTTATTTGATCAACAAATGCAAGATTTAATCTTTTTTAAACAAGATTCAGATGGGTATTGGTTTTTATACCCAAATAAGAAATGGGCACTTGATGATATTTTCTATAGAAAGTTTACAAATTTATGGTTTCCATTGGATGAGGGACGGTATACTTAGACTGCTAGTGGGTTGGTGGAACCATAGGGCGCTTTATAAGCTCTATATATATATACATGTAAATATGAAAAAGGTTGAATTTTTATTATTAAATGATTAGTATAACCCAAAAAAGGCCCAAAAATGAAAATCACAGGGGATAAAAAAAGATATCAATTTTTTTTATTGAAGGTGATGGTGGGTGGTGATGGGACTGTTAGAGAGAGATAGAGGAGAGAGAGAGAGGGTTCACCTAAGATGGAAGAAGACAGCGTTTGCCTACGTGCCCAACACAAGTTGTAAGCAGATTATTTTTTGGTGAAATGGGAAGATAACAAAAAAAGGTAGCAAGATCTGGAGAGAAGTGATTGGAGGGGAATGTTTAGGAAGAGATTGAATTTCAATGGATCATATTGCAATATGAGTGCTAAGAAGGGGAGAACCTCAGAAATTTTTGTTTGCTAATTTTTCAAATTTGTGGGTGAATGGGAAAATTCATGATATGATGAATGGGAAAAAATATGTTTTTTCTGTGAATTCTTTTGTGATTTGAGATTCTTAGAGATGGATTTCTGTGTTGGCAGATTGTGTTTCACATTTGGCTTATCAACATTTCCCACCTCAAAAAATGTCTCTTTGTACTATTTCTATAATTCTATCTCCTACTAAAATGTCTAAAATACTAGTGGCAAAATACATGAAGAGGGAAAAGAAAACTTCAATTGGGTTTTCTATTATGGTGCCAGAAATGATGGTTTTATTGTTACACTGTTATAATAACAACAAAGATCATATAAACCCCTAACGTTAGTTCTTTCGGTTATACACACCCTCGACGTTGGAAATAGGTCATACAGACCCTCGACGTTTAGTTTTCGGCCATATAGACCACTTGACTGCCGGAAAGTATGAGTGTGTAGTACACTCTCCGACTTTGTAAGCGAACAATGTAAAAATAATGGTTAAAGTTTTTTGTTTTTAAATAACCTGTGTAATTTGTAGAAAGGAAATTCGGAATTTATTATTTGGCAATTGCAACTGCATTACTACACCAACAAATTCAAGAAAATAATGATGCATTCTAAAATGATAGTAGAAGCTCCAATGTGTCTTGGGAAATAATTTGTTAGTGCATTGCTCAGATAACAAGAGTTAACTCTTCACCGCTAGTTGTGAAAAATTGAATCAGATTAGAGGATCATCCACAAAACCAAAAGGCACCAAGAAGTTAGCTAGATCCTAGAATAAAAGATACACCAGATCATGGGTTTAAATTTCCTTGGGAGCACCTACACGAATTAATTTGTGGAATATCCAAGGCCATGCGTTATGAAGTGCCCTTTAGCCACGCTCAAAGAGAAACGTGCCAACACAAAAAAAAATAAAAATAAAAGAGAACTTATTTAAACTTTTCCACATAACTTTATTTACTGCCCAATAACTTGTGCCCATATCGTGAATTTACATAGATGAAGTATTTTTTTTTGGTGTAGTTGCAAATTGTAATTGTCAAATAGTCGGTTTCTTTTTGCATCTCATTTTTAAAAAATTGCAGGAGTCGTTTATGAAGAAATTTTGGTTCAACCATTATTTTCACTTTATTTATTTGCATTACCGGAAAGTGTTGTACACTCTCCTACTTTCCGGCAATCAAGTGGTCTATATGGCTAAAAACTAAACGTTGAGAGTTTATATGACCCATTTTCAATGTCGAGGATCTATGTACCCGTAACCTCTAACGTTAAATCTATATGACCTTTGTTGTTATAATAATGGTGATGAAAATCTCAGTAGAAGTAGTTATGATCTTATAGTATCATTGTCGCATGTATATAAATACACACATACATACTTAATATTTTATTGTTACTTTTCTACATTTGTGTACCACATTTCGTATTATGCGGCCTTAAGGTAAGGCATGTCATATAAGTCTGATGTAATGCCGACGCTATACTTATATAAAGAGGTAGTCTCACCTCAAAGCGAACTCATACAAAACTTATTGGTCATAAGAAATGGGAGGTATTGAATACAAAAGGCCAACTATTAATTGTTAGGTGAACTAACAAAGTTAGTGTAGATGATTTTAAAACCTAAAACTCAGGCCTTGTGTACTTGTTAATAATGAAATGTAATGCAATATAATCATTTTACAGAATTAATGTGATGTGCAAGAAGAACGAGGGTGAGGAGAGAGATGAGAAATGAGACACTGATTACAATTTACACCATCAAATGTAATCATCTTTACAAGGTTAAAGTTGAGCAATTGTGATTACATTGAATGGTCCAATCAACCTTACTTGTCCCCCTCTATTTCCTCTCACTCCTTCACTTTTCACCTCACTTTACTCTATAAAATGATTGCGTTACATTAATAACAAGTAAACAAGCCCTTACTACAAGGTACATAGATTTTAACTACCAAAATCCATAAATGTACGTAAAGAAATCCGGATATTTGAATACTCCGCGCCTTGAAAATACCTTCTAACAGTGATGTTTATACAATTCAAAGAGTACGGTGTACCACGGTTTTATTCAAAGTAAATTGTACTAATAATAGTAAATGTGTTTGGCTAGTTGGTAGATAATGTATATATATAACTGGTAAGTTATAACACCAAACAAGAATTTGATCCTACTGAAAAGCACTTGTAAATTTGTAATGCTTTTAAGCACTTCTCTACATATGTCTCTTCACCTGTAGAAGCACTTCTCTACATATGTCTCTTCACCTGTAGTACTTATTGCAAAAATATCGATCTCTTCCCCTGTAATACTTATTGAAACGATATTTAGGCTAAACTTCATAGAAATGAAAATTTGTCATGTCACGTATCTTAAATTTTGAATTTTTGTATTCCTGTATTCATATTCATACATGATGCATATGTCTATCCCGGTATTTGCACCCGTGCAATTTGGGTTAAAACTACATTTGAACCATAGATCTAAAGTTGAGGATGATGTGAGATTACAAGTGGTAAGTGTCCTATGCTCACAACTCTGTAAATAGGGTATCAAAGATTCTAATCTTCATTCATGTACAGTAAGTAAACCCTCCTCTACCATTTTTTTTAGGGAATATCTACTCCTTTTTTTAAACTTGTCTTCTCATCAGAGATTGGCAAGCCAACAAAAAAAAAAACGAATAAAGGAAAAAAAAACAAACTATAGATGACTAGATGTACACTTATGATTGGGCCACGGATGGACTCGATCTTATTCGTGTGGAGGAAACAAATCCCTCACATATGGGGGCCTAGTCCAAAAACTGAGCTGCTGAGAATTGTACAAAAAAGCCAAGTGTGTGTGAGAAATTGTTATCTTTTCCACTGTTTGGAGGTTACAATAAAAGATCCGTAGACTACAGAAAACCAATATATGTGCTGCCTTCGCACAACCAAAAAAAAAAAAAACAAAAACTTATACATCAATTTGTGATGACTGTTTATGGAATGGCCTATGATGTTTACTTATGTTTTCAACCAAAATAAATAAGGGACAAATCAATCACTTATAATCAATTGAGTCTTGATTTGAACCTAGATATTATTCATACAAACAAAATGATTTTTATATAACTATTTTGTGATACCAGATTAACTATCATTTCTTTTCTCTTTTTGATCCAAAAATTGAGTTGGAGTATTTTTAAACCTACGCCAAAACGATCCGAATCAAATAAAAAGATTATTATATAACTATTTTGCGATATCAGATTAACCATCATTCCATTTATCTTCTTGTTGTTGACTATAATTAGCCTACAAAACAAGTTACCCAAAAAAAAGTTAGAGTAGTTCTAAACCTATCCCGAAATGCTTCGAATCGAGCTCAAATAGTCTGACCCTTTCTTCATGTACGGATATGACCCATGTAATGAAAACTAATTAATGTTTAGAGTAATTATGAGTATGTTGTATCTTAGTAGCATTATAGATTAAACCAATTGTTAACGAAACAACAAGAAAGAAAGACACAAAAGAGAAAATAATGAAGAAGAAGAAAAAAGAAAAAAAAGAAAATTGAAAATCCCAACTTTCTCGATAAACTTAGTATCAATCTCATCCAACAAATCCCATACATATAAGCCTTATTTAGGCCTCTCTGGCTCTCTCTGTCACATCCTCTCATTTTTTTGCTCGTTGTCACATCCTCTCATTTACTCTATGTTTAAGCGGTCACGTATAATCTTTTGCTCCCAATTTTGTATCATGTTTTGTGTCGACTCTAGTCCCCGTGGATCAAGAATATTAGTGAAAATATTTAGAGACGTGGAGGGTATATTTAAAAAGATTTGGATTATTGATCCATCATGGACTAAGGCCCTGTTCTTTTCGTCGTTTCCATGCTGCATTCCGTTCTGTTACATTCCGTTCCAATCCATTCCAATCTGTTCCGTTCCGTTCCGCGCCGTTCCGTTCCGCATTTTGTACTTCATTTTGTCTCACATTTTTTTGAATTATCCGCGCCGCGCCGTTCCGTTCCTCACCGTCCCGCACCATTCCGTTTCGTTCCTCACCGTCCCGCACCATTTCGTTGAAGAGAACAGGGTCTAAGTCCACCCAAGTTTTCATAAATTTGGTCTAGTTCTATGAGACATTGAAAAAATGGGTTGGTTTAGAATTGTTACATGCCTACAGCCTTGAGCCTACAGTGATTTATCCAAAAATGATGTGGGTTTGTTTTGAGTTGGGTATCTGGAATCCAGCCCGACCAACCTAGCCCCATTATCCTAAGTCCTAACTCCCACTCTCTTGAGATTACAGCCCAAAAAAAAAAAAAAAACAAAAGGAAAAAAATTAGGACCACGATAGGAATCAGGGTGGCTTGAGATGTTGTTTGAAGCCCATACCTTGAGTTGTGAGTTGTGAGTTGTGACAAGGCCGCAACAGGTGTAGGGAACAACGATTGATTTGCGCAAATTTTTGAATGTCAATTACGGGACACAAAGAATAATCTAGCCGTCTTGAGAGGCGAAAATGATTAACCTTATATAATTTTGGAGAACGATATGATGACTCAGGGTGTGTTCTTTTCCACTTATAGGACCTTATTTAATTAGTGGAAATCAGTGGCAAGACCTTACTCAATCAGTGGGAATTAGTGGCAAGATCTTACTGAATCAGTGAGAATCAGTGGCATGGCCTTACTCAATCGGTGGAAATCAGTGGTAGGACCCATAATTCTATTCACAGAATCAGTGACAAGACCTTATTGAATCAGTGGAAATCAGTGCAAAGACCTTACCGAATCAGTGGAAATCAGTGACAAGACATTACCCAATCAGTGGGAATCAGTGGGAGGACCTTACCCAATCAGTGAGAATCAGTGGAAATAAGTGAAAAATAACGCACCCTCACTGGGCAATAGTTAAATGTTACTCTCATGTTCATTGTACATGCTAATCCCTCTCTCGCATTTTCCTTTCTCTCTCCTTCACTCCTCCACTCCTCGGATTAGGTTCCTCTATGATATCGAGATTAGGCAAAAATTTGTGCTCATTGGGTTGACAACCCACCTCCTATTTGTGTATATCTCTCTCTTCTATTCTCACTCCTCTATTTTCAAAAAATGGCATTTAAAGTAGGAGAGAGACAGATACCAATAGGAGATAGGTTGCCCACCCATTGAATCAACCAAACATTTTCCATAATTTTTTGGTGAGGATTAGTAATTGACACTAGATCTATTAGCATTCGCAAGGTGTCAGCTTTAACATATTTATTTATTTATTTTTTTGAAGGTAAGAAGGATAAACGATTAGAAGATCCTTCGCTCGAGGGCCACTCCCATCGTGTACGAGAGTAAAATATTACGAAAAACGATAATTGGATAGTTAGTCCAATGGGAACTATCGGAAATAGTCGTCGCATGTTTTGCCATCCAATCCGCTGCTCGATTTGCTTCACGGAATTTATGTTGAATGCGATAATGGTCGATCTGTTGCAGCAAATGTTTTGTATCCATGATGAGGTTAAAGATTATCCACGGAATTTTGCTTTGCCCTTGGAGTGCTTGGATTACTATTTTGTTATCACCTTTAATAATTACATTTTTAATGTCTAACGATATGGCTTGGATTAGTCTATTACGCAGTGTCATTGCCTCTGCCATCAGAATCGGAGCATTCCTAAGAAATTCGCTTCCAGCATTTATTAATTTTCCCTCGTTACGGATAACGTAGCCTGCACCTGCACAATTGTCTAGACGCGAGCCATCAAAGTTGAGTTTTGCAAAATGGATCGGAGGTGGTTCCCATGAAACTTGGATTATAGAAGGTTTGCAAGGGGACTTAGAACTATGTGGAGCAGGGGTAGTATAAATTTGATACTCTGAATCGAGACAATCCCTAATTTTCCATTAAGTGCATAGTGATTTGGCCCTTATTACAATCTGCATGATATTTGGCTGTATGTTTTGGAATATCAATTCACTCCGTGCTTTCCAAATGTACCAAATCAGATAAACACTTTTGTTTAAATCGTCGAACATATGCTTAGCGCGAAGTTCATTCCACCATTCAAAAATATGGAGTGTGTGATCTTTATGATGTATCCATCCGCTATTACTAATTTGTTGCCAGATTTGTTGCGAGATGGTACATGACGACAGGAGGTGAAAAACATCCTTTGGTTCCTGGTTGCACAGGGGACAAATATTATCTACATTAAGGCATTTTTTGGCTAGTGTAGTACGAGTAGGTAATCCATCATGAAACAGTTGCCACAGAAAAATTTGTGATTTGGGTGCAATATCAAGTTTCCAGATCCACTTATGACGCCATGATTGACAGTCGTGTCTATTGAGACCATGACATAACCAAGTGATAGTTTTGATGCTGAAATTACCCGTAGAGTCAGAACCCCAACAGTAATGATCTGGGGCGTCACTCGAGGGAATCATAATGCCTTTTATAGCATTAACTATAGGTATGGGGACGATTTGTGCTAATTTGTGCAAGTCCCAACATTTATTAGTTGTTATGAAATCACTGACTTTACTATCAATATGGGGAATGTCCTGTATATTTAGTCCCAAGTGGTTAATAAGGTTCGTATCAAAAACCCAATTGTATTTTCAAAAATAAATATTTTGACCATTACCAAGTATTCATCGGATGCCTTGTTGTAAAACATTCCGTTGTTTCAAAATATGTCTCCAAATCCAAGAGTCATTGTTTTTTGCCTTGACAGAGAAAAATCCATGTTTTCGCAAACACTTGTGTTGAATAACAGTAACCCATATGTTATTGTGTTCTGTTGATATTTTCCATCCTAATTTGGCCAAGAATGCCTTGTTGACAGCTTCTGTTTTTCGGAGGCCTAGCCCCATGTTGATTTTGGCTGACATATTTTATCCATGCTGCATGGGAATACCATTATTTGCGGAGTTGTGCCAGAATAATTTTCAATGCATAGCGTCTAAAGTATTGGCTGTATGAGTGTGAATTTTGAAACTTTGCATTACATGCAAAGGAAGGGCCTCAAAATTAGCCTGAATGAGAATGATTTTTCCTGCTTTGGATAGATTGGAAGCTTTCCAAGGTTCAAGTTTAGCTTGAGTTTTTTCCATAACATTCTGAGATGTGACATGATTGACTCTCTGTTTTGGAAAGAAGCATCCTAGATACTTGCCCAAACTTGATTTGTGGGGTATGTCAAAATAAGCATTAATAACTTGTTTTTGATGGCTAGTAGTGTTCTGTGAAAAAATTAGAGCCGATTTCTTAAAATTAATTAGTTGACCAGATTGTGCAGAAAAATGGTCGAGAATTTCTTTTAATTTAGAGGTTGCTTGTCTGGTGGTCTTACAAAAGAGGAGACTATCATCTGCAAATAATAGGCATGAAAATTTTTGTCCTCCCGGGCTGATTGTAATGCCAAGTCCATGTTTGTGGTGAGCAGCTTTTATAAGTCGTTGAGTTAATACTTCCATGCATAGAATAAACAAGTACGGAGATAAGGGGTCGCCTTGGCGAACGCCTCTAGATGGATTAATAAATCCACAGGGAGAGTCGTTTATAAGGAGTGAGTAGCTAACTGTGGTGACGCATTGGCTTATCCAATTGATCCATTTATCATTGAACCCTATTTATTTTAGGGTTGTGAATAGAAAGTCCCATTCAATTCGGCCATAAGCTTTTTCCATATCAAGTTTCATAGCTAACCATCCATCCTTGGTTTTGGTTTTTCGGAAAAAAATGCATAATTTCTTGGCTTATTAAAATGTTACTATGAATAGATCTATGTGGAACAAATGCTCCTTGAAATGGGCTATTTAAGTTTGGTAACAGAGGCCGAAGGCGATTGACTAATATTTTGGCGATGATTTTGTAAATCGAATTGCATAAACTAATTGGGCGGTATTGGTTCGGACTAGTAGGACTGTCAGTTTTGGGTATAAACGTGATGAATGTATGATTAATTTATTTTAGCAATTTTTCATGGTGGAAGAACCATTGTATTGCTTTAATTATATCGGATCCAACAATATTCCAGTGGTCTTGGTAGAATGATGCACAAACCCATCAGGCCCTGGCGATTTGAAGGGATTCATTTCAAATACTGCCTGTGTAATTTCTTCTGTTGAAACAGGAGAACTTAGTATATCATTATCATTATCTGAAATCCGCTTTTGTAAATCAGAAATATCTCTAAGGGTATAGTTCCATTGTGCGAGGAGGTAAAACGTTGTTGGTATTCAGTAATGAAGCAGTTATTAACCATGCTATTATCCTCAATCCAAGTACCACTTGGATCCTGTATTCGAAAAATAATATTTTTCTTATGTTTAGCGCGATATTGAAAATGAAAATATCGTGAGCTACGATCTCCTTGTGTTAACCATTTTTTTCGTGCATTTTTTACCCAAGATTTTTGGCCAAATAAATGGAGTTTTTCTCATTGGTTGAGTAGTCGGTGTTGAATTTCTAAGAGTTGCATGTTGTCTGGAGTCTGAATCAATTGGTTTTGAATAGATTGAAGCTTTTCAAGAATCTGGTCAAGTTTAGATTGATTATTGCCAAAAGATTTTTGACACCATGTCTTTAGTTCGAGCTTAATGGATTTTAATTTTCTAGTGATTCTAAAGAGTATTGCACCTTGGACATAAGTATTCCAATATTTTTTAATAATCTTAGTAGTATCTGAATGACTATTCCATATTTTATTGCATCAGAAAGGTCTTTTACATACTGTTTGGTGTGATTTTGTATTTAATAGAGTTGGTGCATGATCAGAACAAGAAAAATGTCCATTAAGAAGAGTTGTAGAGGGGTTGAGATGTAACCAAGATTGTTGACATAACGCTCTTTCAAGTCGTTCATAAATCCATGTTTGTTGATAAGTCCCTCGCCACGTAAAAATTGGTCCAATATGAGAAACGTGAATAAGATTGTGTTGTGAGCAAAAGTTTGTGAGTCGGGCGGTTCTTTGGATGGAGGTTGGGGTACCTCCCAGTTTTTCATTGAGTTGGTAAAATTCATTAAAATCTCCTATGATACATGTAGGTAGCAGTGAGTTTATTAGAATGTTATCTAAATATTGTCAGTATGCATTCTTGTCTATATCTTGCGCTGGGGCATAAGTGCCGATAATACATTGATGTGTATTATTTTCTTTATTCAGTATTTCTAATCGTACAATTCGGTCATTGGCTGTTATATTTGTGACTTGGATATTAGTTTCGCTCCATCCAACCCAAATGCCTGCAGCATGATTGACTGGATCAATAAATATTTTTTTATCAAAAGGAAATCGGCGTACCAATTGTTTACTAGTTGTATGAGAGACCGATGTTTCTAACAGAATGACAATGTCTGGTGAGTGTTTTCGAATAAGAAAATGCATTCTGTAAGTGCTTGGGGTTTTTTTACCCCGCGAATGTTCCATGCAAGTAGTTTCATAATAATATCTATACAAGAAAAATTGTCTGGAAAGAGCCATATCGAAGATCTGGCCATATTTCCGAGAAAATATGGTAATGTTCTAGAAGAGGTCGAGGAGCAAAAGCTCCGGTCCAAAAAGAAGTAGTGTTCATAATATAAAATGACATTAAGTTAGTACCTTGAAAGTTACAGAAGACAATACATTGTACCTCCATTTTTGTGTCAAATAGGATACAATTTGTAGAATGTCGAGCTGCAATTAGCAAATACCTTTTGGAAATCTTACTTCTCTGAATAGAGTATGAAATATAGATAAGCTGCATTGTCTGTTCGTTTGCATCCAAATAAAATTGTACGTACATCTCAGAACGAATCTCAGAATTGTAAGAAATAAGATATAGAGTAGGAACAATTTTCTTATTTATTGATTTAAAATTGCAAGAAATAAAGCCACCGTCTTTAATGGTGGTAAAACGCGATCCCAAATTATAGTTGGCGAGGGGATGGTCTAATCTACTCCTCAAGCTCAATAGAGTAACACCCCAAATATCTCATTGGGAGTCATTTTCCAATTCTATGTTAGAGAATACTCCGTAATAATATCTTTTGAATTTTTCGACCACAGTGACTGTCCCCCCATAGTAGCTAACATGAAAAGGTGACCCTATGAAGTTTGCAACCACAATTTGGTGGTTGTGGAAATGGCGGAACTCCATTGTACTTGGGCAAGGAACTGATATCCCTATCCACCTTGCTGAATTTCTTCTTCGTTGATTCAATAAAATGAAGGACGCTTCAGCAAGGGAGAATTTGCGTGATGGAGAACAAAGTGTTCTAAGAACTGAAATTCTCGTCCTCTGGGACGCACCACCCTCTGGGTGGCATATCCTCAACACGGATGGGGCCTCAAGAGGCAATCCAGGGACCGCGGGTGGTGGAGGAATTCTGCGTGACGACCAAGGTAAATTCATCCGTGCTTTTTCCGAAAATCTGGGTGTTTGTACCGTGACAAGATTGGAGATACTTGCTCTGTATAAGAAACAGTAGTTAGGCTAAAAAAGCTTGATTGATTCATTAGCACTGAGTAACTTTAAATACATAGTGACAGAGCTATACAAGGAAAGAATTAGAGCAAGATAGGGAACCTACGGTCAAAGGAGAATATACAGGAGCAAATCAAGGAGAAAATAAAGAGCAGAATAAAGAAGATTACAATAATACAATCACTGTAATTGAGAGATTTTAGGGATCCCTATCATGCCCCCGCAAGGTGGACGATCGGTTAGCGAGGCCAATCTTGGACATGAGTTCATGAAACCTGGTGCGAGCAAGGGGCTTTGTGAGAGCATCTGCAAGCTGGTCGTTGCCGGAAATATGTGAAACACGCAAGACTTGGTTCTGAACATTTTCTCGTACAAAGTGATATTCAAGTGCTAAGTGTTTCATCTTGGAGTGAAATTTCGGATTGGCAACAACATATGTAGCTCCCATGTTGTCACAGTAGATGACGGGCTTGATTAAAGGTAGGTGACCGAGTTCACGGAGAAGATTCTGGAGACAGAGAACTTCGGCTGTAGTTGCAGCGACGGCTCTGTACTCGGCTTCAGTTGAGGACCGAGCAAGAGTTCGTTACTTTCGGGAGCTCCAAGAGATTGGATTGCGTCCCAAGTACACAATGTAGCCAGTGGTGGAGATATAATCATCTTTGTCCCCAGCCCAATCTGCATCGCTAAACGCATGAAGGGTAAGGGGTGAATCACGATGAAGAAGTAGACCACTAGTAGAGGTGCCAGCAAGGTAGCGCAGGAGACGTTTTAGAGTAGCCCAATGATCCTCGGTGGGGTTGTGCATGTATTGAGATAAGTTGTTAACTGTGAAAGAGATGTCGGGACGAGTAAGGGACAAATATTGTAGACTACCCACCAGAGCACGATATTCGGTTGGATTTTTAAGAGGGGTACCCGAGTGCATTGAAAGGGGTGGATGAGATGCCATGGGAGTTGGTACGGGTTTGGCGGAGGACATGTTGGAGCGAGCTAGAATATCTAGAATGTATTTTTGTTGGTTAAGAAATAGGCCATGATCATGGGGAATGACTTCGACACCAAGGAAATAGGATAGGTTGCCGAGATTCTTTAGAGAGAAGCGAGAGGCAAACATGGAGAGGAAAGTGGTAAGAAGAGAAGTGTTTGAGCCAGTGACAATAATATCATCTACATAGACAAGGAGGTAGATAACACCCTGAGAGTGGTGAAGAATGAAAAGAGAGGAATCAGAAATAGAGTTTTTGAACCCTAGGGTAAGAAGGTAGTTTTTAAGTTCTGTATACCATACTCGAGGAGCTTGTTTGAGGCCATAGAGAGCTTTACGAAGTTTGCAGACATGCGTTGGGTGAGTCTGATCAATAAACCCTGGTGGTTGGGCTACAAAGACCTCCTCTGTTAGGGACCATTGGAGGAAGGCATTGTTGATGTCAAGTTGGCGAAGGGGCCACCCAGAGGAGAGAGCAAGGGAAAGAATGGTGCGAACAGTGGCTGGTTTGACAACAGGGCTAAATGTCTCAGTGTAGTTAACCCCGGGTCGTTAGTGAAAGCCTTTTGCCACAAGGCGAGCCTTATGACGGTCAATGGACCCATCTGAATTATATTTGCAACCAATGAGGTTTTGTGAGGGTGAGGGAGGTACGAGGTCCCAAGTATGGTTTCTAAGGAGGGCGTCATACTCAAGTTGCATGGCATTACGCCAAGCTGGAATTTTGAGGGTCTAACCCACGGTTGTGGGTTCAGTAGGAGAGTTTTGGAGCGAGACATGAATATTTAGTTTACTGATAGGCTTACGAATGTTGTTTTGTAGCCTGGTGACGAGGCGAGGAGGAGGAGGATGAGGAGGAGATATAGAGGAAGTTGGAGTTGATGGTGTTTGAGAGGTGGATGGCGATGAGGGAGGTGAAATGTAGGGGTTAATAGAAGATGAGGGAGTAATATTGGGTAAGGCACCGGGTGTAGAGAGAATGGGTAGTTGTACGTTACACCATTCAGTGATGTTGGTGGTAGTGCATGAGTGGTCTGGCAAGGATGAGGAAGTGAAGGGAAATTGTGACTCAATGAATTTGATGTGACGAGAGACATAGACCTTATGAGTAGAGGGGTCAAGACAATAGTAGGCACTTTGAGTCGCCGAGTAGCCCACAAAGACACATGGGGAGGAGCGGGGATCTAGTTTATGATTAGTGTATGGACGAAGCCAAGGGTAGCAAAGACATCCAAAACTTCGAAGTTTGAGGTAGTTGGGATGGTGACCATGAAGTTTGAAGAAGGGGGATTGGAGATCAAGAATGGGAGTTGGCATTCGGTTGATTAGATAACAGGCAGTGGCAAAGGCAAATGGCCAATATTTGCGGGGCATAAGGAATGTGTGAGAAGAGATAGACCGGTTTCAACAATGTGTCGATGTCGGCGTTCGGAGTATCCATTGTGTTCGGGCGTGTGTGGTGGAGAGGTGAGATGAGTTATGCCATGGGAAGCAAGAGTAGGAGCGAGACCGATGTATTCGCCACCATTGTCACTGAAAATCGTGATTATGGGACGATTGAAGTATTTTTCAACTTGAAGTTTAAATTTGACAAATATTGCAGTAGCATCATTTTTGTGTTTGAGGGGATAGAACCATATTATTTTGAGAAATTATCAACAAAAATAATGTAATATTTGTAGCCATCATAAGATAAAAGTGGTGAGGTCCAAACGTCACTGTAGACAACATCCAGAGAGCCATTAGACGAGATAGTGTTTTCATAAAATGGAAGTTTATGACTTTTATTGCAATCACAAGCATTACAGTGAGTAGGAGGAGATTTGGGAATAACTAATTGGAATTTATTGCTGATATGGCGTAGGATAGAGTGCGAAGGGTGACCAAGTCGATGATGTCAGTCTAGAGAGGTGAGGGTGACAGAGTGAGCGGTCGGACGGAACGGATGCCACTCGTAGATACCATTTTTAGTTGGGCCTTGAAGAAGTGCTGCCCCCGTTCGGAGATCCTTCACAAGATAAGAAGTGGGTAAGAAAATGAGAGCAACTTTGTTGTCAATACAAATTTAGAAGCAGAAATGATATTACGTGAAACTTGAGGCACATGAAGGATATTACGAAGACGAAATTTAAAGTGAGGAGAGAGAAGGGAGGTTGAACCAGTGTTGGAGATGGAAAAGCTGGAGCCATCACCAATAATGAGCTCCTCGGTGCCATCATAGGGAGTGTAGAGTGCAAGGTTTTCTAGATCATTGGTGACATGGTGGGTTGCACCACTGTTGAGCAGCCAGCCATTGGAGCTTTGATCTGATGCGGTGGCGGCATAGGCACGGGGTTTATTTTGTCGATACCCTTGAGCAGCTAGGCGGGGTTGCGGATTAGGAGGAATTACTAAAGGTTTGGAAGATTGAGAGGGCTAGATAGCTTGAGGAAATTGAGTACGGAAGATATTGCACTGGGTAACATAGTGTCCTTGAGCACGACACCATTGACAGCGCCCCTTGAAGCGGTTGGAGTTGAAAGTATTGGACTGATTTGGTGTGGGAAGAATAGGAGCATTTGAGGAGTGTGAGCGATAGGAGGGGGTGTGATTTTTGGCAGCATAATTGACGGTGGCCGGGAAGGAATTTTGGGACTTCTTCTTGCGTTTGAGAGTTAATTCATGGTTGATAAGTTTTTCATGGAGCTCGTCAAAGCTAATGGGAGTTTCACGTCCATGGACACCACTAATGATGCTGTCATAGTCTAGATCATTGAGTTGCTCAAGAATTTTGTCAATGATATCCTCGGGATTGAGCGGACGACAGAGTGATGCAAGTTGATCGGTACAATTTTTAATGTCATGCATATAGTCCGTGATAGATCGAGTGCTCTTGGTGATGTGTTTGAGATGGTCTTTGATTTGCTTAACATGACCTTTGGATGGATTGGCATATGTTTTGGCTAGAGTTTGCCAGGCCTCAAGAGCGGTAGAGCACTGGGAGATGAGTGGTACAAGGGGATTGGAGAGGGTGTCGGCTAGTGCGGCGAGAAGAAGCTTGTCCTGGCGAAACCAGGTGGTGTACGTCGGGTTCGGGGTTTCGGTACTGTTGGTGGTGATGGTCTTAGGAGGGGCAGGAAATGAGCCATTAATGAACTTTTGGAGGTCATAGCCGATAAGGGTGGCCTCAAGTTGAGTTTTCCATGAGATATAAGTAGTTGGAGTGAGCTTGATGATATGAGACATAGAGATCATGACAAAGGGTTTGGTGGGTTCACCATTGTTGGGGATGAGAGATTGATCTGGGGAGGCCATGAGAGGATGAGGACTGATGTGTGAAAGAGAAAAAAAGAGAGAGGAAGGAGCGGATCGGATCAACGCTCTGATACCATATAAGAAACAATAGTTAGGCTAGAAAAGCTTGATTGATTCATTAGCATTGAGTAACTTTATATACATAGTGACAGAGCTATACAAGGAAAGAATTAGAGCAAGATAGGGAACCTACGGTCAAAAGAGAATATACAGGAGAAAATCAAGGAGAAAATAAAGAGCAGAATAAAGAAGATTCCAATAATACAATCACTGTAATTGAGAGATTTTAGGGATCTCTATCACTCTGCTGTGTGGGTTAACAATGGTTATGGACCTTGGTGTCAAAAAGCTTGTGATTAATGTGGATTCTGAGGCTGTTATTCAACTTGTGGAACGTGATACAATTCGAAATGGACCAGCAATTTATATGGTCAGGAAGATCCGTGAACTACTAAAGAGACCTAGTTGGGAGGTGAAGATCCTTCATTGTTTTAGGGAGGCCAACCGAGTTGCAGATTGGCTAGCTAACTGGGGTTGTGATCAAGTAGATGAAGTGTTTTATTTTAATTCCCCCCTCCTGCTCTAGTTTCTATTATTTATGAAGATGTAATAGGAGTGGCTTGGCCACGTAGTGTTCGGATTGTTTAATTTCTTGGGGCTTGTCCCTCACCCGTACCAAAAAAAAAAAATGATCGTTGTAGCCTTGTAAGATTGTGATGCTTCAGTGATATTAAAACCTTGAAAGACCAATAACCACATAACCAAGCCAGTTTACTGTCATTTTGAACCTGACATAGCGAGGACTCAATGTGATCAACGCAATCAAAAACTGCGCTTGATCATATGGGACGAATAAACATTAGTGTCATCTATTTTACCATCTTTTTTGTCCCCCGTTTTTTGTTTTTTTTAAAATTCTCAAAACTTAATTATAACTTGCATGGACCATGAATGGTGGCCTGGAGTGAGACGTGCCCAGTGGGCGACGATATAGAAGAGTATCACTGTATCACTGCTGGCCTGGAACTTACAAGCCATGACTTTATCCGCCCCTATTTGCCAATATCACCACAAAACAATACTTTGCAGCCAAAGGCATCAATATTGTGAAAGATCTTGTGGATTAATCTTGTATATATAACTTGTCATGAGAAGGGCAGTATAGTTGGTTGCGAGATTAGATTTTATGACAAAGACCATGCCTCGAATCCCAGTAAGCCCTTTTAACTAAGCCAATCATGTTGTGTACTTTAAGGCTCAGCTAAACTGAATTGGACTGAACTGAATTCAACACTACTGAATTGAAATGAACACTACTGACTTGAACTGAATTGATTGTACCCAGTTTCTATGTGAGACAAGATGTGTATTTTTAAACTGAACACCACTGAACTAAATTGAGCATCACTGAATTAAACTGAAAATCACTAAACTAACACAAGACCGCTCTTAAATTAGATCGAGCTGAACTGAACTAAAAAAATAAAATTCTAAATAACACACCCTTAAATCCTTAATGTACCTAATTCAAACAATCTCGCTATTTACCATTCGGCCAAGACGTTCTTATTAAGTTTTTATTTATTTATTTTCAATTGAAACTCATCGTACTTGTTTCTATGATTGCACAATATCATTGTGCTAGTAGTGCCCATGCTAGGTACGTACGTGTACAATGGGCTATGATTAAAGATTGCTTTGTATCGTACTTTCGTGCTTTGTAACAGTGTCGTATCGTGGTGTGTTTATAATTGTCGTATTGTGCCGTGTCAGCTTTTCTAAAAGGTAGGCCTAAGACGTGCCTGTACCCGTACTTGTGTTGTGCCGTGCTCGTGCTGTGCGTGCCGTGTGTGCCGTGCCTAAACTTTTTTCAAATAATTTTTAAATTTCGTTGTGTCTTGTTGTGCCTGACCGTGCCCCACCGTACTTTATTTTTAATATAAAAGTTCGGATCCAGGCCCAGACCCGATCATTCGTACCCGTGCTCGTGCCCATATTGTGTCGTGTAAAAAGCGTGTCGAGCCGTACCGTAGCTCGTGCTAATCTTGCCCAATACATCTCTAGCTATGATAAGCTTCAAATTTATTTATGTATATTTTTTTATAAAAAGCTTCAAAATATTACATAAAACCTTCTATAAGACGGTATTTTCATAACTTTTGGTGAGACGGGGGTCACTGGTCACCATAAGTGACCCCTATATTTCCAAAAAGCGACCCCAATTTTATGTGAGTTGGTCTCACACAAGACTTGCTGAAAATATTATTAACATATATGTGGAGTACAAAAATTTATGCAATCGTAACTATAAACAATCCTAATTGGTTTATCTAATCATAATTGGTTAAACATGAGCTAAAAGTGAGAGAGGGTTTAGATATTTTGTATATTTAACCGCCTTGAGGAATATACTAATTTGTTATCGATCATCAAGAAATTAAAGTTTCTGATTTATAGGAGACACTAATGCTCTGTTTGATTCACCTTAATTTTATTTAAATTCAGTTCAGTTTAGTCCAGTCTAGTTCAGTTCAGTCCAGTTCAGTTCAGTTCATGCGTAACTTTAGCACTTATATAACTTTTTATTCCAAAATAATTTCATGATAATAATTATGTCATCGGAAAGATCTCACAGCATACTTTCAAATGAGTCCAATATTGTCTATGTTTGGACAAATTTTAAATGGTTAACGGTCAAATTTAAAAAATCAATCCAGTTCAGTTCAGATCAGTTTTATCCAGATAAATCAAACGGAGCCTAACACTTTTATCTGAAAACGCATATGAATGATCTGAGTAAGCTTACACACAAAAGTCCTTCAAGCAAGATATCTGTATTTTCTTGATCCAATTTTTCAAAATGTTGAACACACATAACAAAAGCAATTTCCAGCATTAATCCCTATAGTTGCTATTTAAAATAAGGAAAAAACATTTATCAATAATTGGAGATCGGTTACGTGGGATCATTTGAAGATACAAGCATGTATAGAATCAATTGTAGTTCAATCAAATCTAATTAAGTACACGACATAGTAATTAAGTTATATCATAAATGTCTCACACCTATATCCTCCTTTATTCTCTTGCAAAATGCTTTCAATACAAAAAACTTATATCTCTCAAATGCTAGCTAGCTATTATAGCTAGCAGAAAAAGGGCCACACACTCAAACTATTCTTCCTATGCCTAGAGCTTAGAGTAGATAGCGCATTGACGCATACTCCATTTATCCCCAATAATAATTTAGGATCGAGTCTCATTACCCTTAAAAAGGGTGGCTTCTTTGCAATTTCCAAAAAAAAAAAAACAAAAAATATTCTCCCTATGCCTAAATTAAGTAGGTAGATTATCTTCCTACCTTTATATTATCCTCTCACTTTCCTTTCTCAACAAATAGAAGGGAAAAAAAACGTACAAATAGTAATAGAATGCAAGAGATGCACTAACAAATAAGGAGCAAGCCAAGAAGTTCTATGAGGAGCAAGCCAAGCCACAAGAAAGAGCCATTAGCAAGATGGCTCCTTCTTCTTCGTCCTGAGGAAAGGCTCTTTGAGAACTAGCTGTGAAATAACCATTGCTTGAACTCAATCCATGGTTATTGTAAAAACCATTATAATTATTCCTAGCAGAATCAATTGTTTTGCCTCTTTTCTTAAGTGGCAATGGATGACTTTTGTTATCAAATCCTGATCTCTCTTTCATTTCATGATCTTGAGGTGTCTTGGGCTGCCTTGGACTGGTTTGCATAGACATTGATGTTGCAATTCCATCCTGCTGGCCGGCAAATCCGGCTGCCGCGGCTGCTGCCATTGCTGCCCTTCTAGCTTTCCTTTGCCTTATCCCACAAGCATTGCAAAGAGACTGCAAAAAACATTTACATTTCTTTCATTAGATTCGACTTTACAAAATTACAATATACTATAGCTTCATCTTATAAATGAAGTCATGGTGTCTGGCCGACACAAAAGTCATATAAGACAGTCTCACAGTGAGATTACTGTAACATTCTGAACTAAGAGAAAAAGTATAAAACAAAAGTTACATTTTGAGTAAAAACTGTTACTTTCGATTGTTTACCATGAAGTTGTTTTACACAAGATCTTCTAGGTGTCAAAACGATTTTGTGAATATTTGGATAAGTAATGTTTTACATTATAGTAAGCATTTTCTTGTGGAAGCTATTTTTCTCCTTAAGGTTGAAGCAAATGCAGCCGTTTTATGAAGTGATTGGAAAATCTGAACAATAATAGGAAATGGACTATGTTGGAAAGCCAATGAACTAAACTAAATTAATTAAGCTAATAGATATATAAATGATGTGATCTTGTTTGGATAAGGACATAATTTTTTGAAATTGCAAGAGAATCACCCTTTATGAGGATAATAAGACTCGATCCCAGATTATTTACTAGAAATGCCTCATTGTGCTATCCACCCCAAACTCAAGGACAAAACAGATCAATAGTACTCGATCAATCGATCAATTTGATCTTCAAAATGATGAAGAGAAGGAAGCTGATCGAACACGAAGACTAGCTAGCTAGGCACGTACCTTAGGGCCTTGAGGTCCACTTCTCCAAAGAGGGGTTGTTGTGGTATGACAGTCCGAACATACTCTTATCCCATTGTTGTTGTTGTCATAGCTATTGTTTCTGTATGTGTTGCTTTGTTGTGGCTCAATCTGATCATGATGAAGCTTTTGTTGCTCACCCATGTTTTTATTAGAGGAAGCTATCATCTTTTGCATTATCCTCACCTTTGATGGCTTCCATTTCCTAGAGTACTTCTGATCAGTGTTGGTAACAATTTCGACTTTGTCCCGCTCACTATGACTATTGGATGAATATCCACTGCCGTCCCCAGTGTTTTGAGACCATGGTGAAGATTGTAATACTTGGCGAAGATCATTTGGTTTGTCATGGGACAAAACTTTCTCAACCTGAGATCATGATCAAACACATTATATATATTAGATACATAAGTTATGTAACATGAGAATAGCCTAGCTATTTAGATACAAATGCATATATATGGCCTAGATAAGTCATTGACATATAGGTGATATTAGGAAGAGATAAAATAACATCTTTGAAGGTAATTAGAGAGGAAAAATAAGGAGTTGTGAGATCAGACTCTCAATCCAACGATAGTCATCTATCAGAAAGAACCGCCATCGAGAGGAAAAATAAGGAGTTGTGAGATCAGACTCTTGATCCAACGATAGTCATCTATAAGAAAGAACCACCTTGCTTATAACTACTAGGCTAAGATGATCTAACATTTGTACTATCGTGGATCGCTTTTTTCAACTCTTAACGGATTTCAAAAAGTATACATGTCTGAAAATATCATAGATGCGCGTATGCTTAAAGAACTTGATTGACTAGCTAATATGCCGGAACCAACTCAATCAAAAGTTTAAACTATTGATGGTTGTAGGCCCAATTGATGCTATATTCCATATTAACTAGCTATAAAGATGAAAAACGATCACGAGATCTTGCCTTGATCATGTCTTGAGGGTGCCTTGAATAATCTATAGCAAGCCCTTCATCAGAAGTATGAGGATATGAAAGAGTAGATGAGTTATTACAAGTAGCAAGATCATGTATTTGGCCAAGTAGTTGAAGGGTAGTGCCATGTTGATTATCTCCCTTAAACTCTAAGAATGGCATAGGAGATGAAGGTGGTGGATTTAAGTAAACAGGACTCATACTAGCTTTGATGATCTAGAGAGAGAAAGTGGTGGTGATGATATATGATTGGGGAGCAAATATGAGGAGAAAGGCAACAGCAAAAAGGGTTGATCTGATATTAATAGGGTAAAGCCTAAAGACTAAAGCCTGAGATCATTGATATATAGTAAAGTCTCTATATTCATATATTGATCAGGGGGGGCTAGGTGATATATATTAGCCATTCACGTGACTTCATTTCATTTAAGCCAAAGAGACACAAAATGGTGTAATGAGACAAACACAAAAGAGGTGTTGAAGGCTACTACTCCTTCCCATAATGACAAAAGTTCTCAGTCCATATCTTTCTCTCAGCCCTTAACATCCATTCTTACAATACAGGTAGCATGTTCATTCTATCATATTGACATATTGTAGCTCAACTTGGGTATGTAACTAACATAGAGAGAAGTATTTAACAGGTACCAGACATGCATCCAGCATTGCATTTTAAAATGGTTGTCTTAGTTTATTTTTTACATATGCATATTAAGAAAGTAAACATAACAAAAAAACTAAGTTTAGTATCGAAGACACAAGTTTTTTTTGATGGTGAATGAGAAATTTTCATTAATGAAATGCACATATAGGATCTACAATAGAGAAACTTATAGAACATACTAGATTAATAATATAAACGCGAAATTGGATAACACGAAAAATAACTAAAAACTTTCTAAGATCACGAATTCAATATTGGCGTGGACAAATTTCGATGTCTCCACATCTTTTTTCAAAAAGGTTATCTCAACCTAGGTTGTAATTGTTTGCAAGCGGAAAAACGTACTGTATGATAGACCGTAAGTATAATCACACATCCCCATAATTTTCAAACTAAAAAGTGATAGAACTTGCTTTATAGAGAAAAAAGAAAAAGCATAACAGAACTAGCACCAAAATAAAAAGAGATTTGTTCCAAAAGTAAACTAGCTATCAAAACAAAGAAACTAGTAGGTGATACGATGCAAATCAAATGATACATGCCAGGAAGGGCCGATCTCACCCATTGGAGAACATTGGTGAATGTATCATCATTCCAAAAATTTTAAAGAGTTAGAAGGAGTTGCAATTATTTGTGCCCTCTATAACAATAATGATCTTAAAGGGGATGACTATGTTATATTATGCTATGTTGTGACTTAGTTCATACAACTCTAAAAGCAATTACAATCGATATAGGAAGAGATAACTAACGCTCGGGAGATAATGCATGATGTTGATTGGGAAGTCTCTTTGGATCAAGTGAGAGAACATTGAGAAGTTACTCCAGCCATTACTAATTGGTTTTAAATTGAGTTTAATTGCATTAGGTGACGAGAATTGAGTCTGTAAGCATGCAAACTCAACTAACTCCTTGTTTCTGATCCTACGGCAGTGTTTGTCCATACTGTTTGTTCTCCTAACTTGCTATTAACTCCAAGCTGCAAAGCATTTCGTAACAGATTATTGCTAGAGCCTACAGTACATATTATATGGTGGCTTTCGGCTTTTTACTTCTTAAGCTAGCACTAGGGATCAGTAACAACATCGAATCAATATTTGTCAAAACCAAGGGCGCACATATATGTCCAAGTAAAGTTTCAACCAAAAATCAATTGGTTATGAATGTGATAACTCACTAACTCATATCCATCTCGAATGCGCTTTTTATTTTTCAATGTTGAGCAACACCGGTTATACTTTCCACAATAACAAAGTATAAAAGAAAAAATTAGTTATAAAGGATAAACACACTCCTTTTCATTTTTTCATTGTGGAGCCACACCAGTTATATTTTCCACAGTAATAAAAGTATAAAAGAAAAAAGTACATATAAAGGATAAACACACCCTATACCAATACGGCTTGTATAAGACAGAAAATTTACAAGTAACCTCGTCCCACCCTAAAACGGTACGGTTTTATATAAGTTCTTGTGCTATACCACACAAAAATTTACCAATGCGGGAAAAACTACGGATGATAAGTTGATAACAAGCTAATCAAATCCGTTTAATATGAGAAAAAGTTATGAAATCCTCAAGGGAATGGACGACAATAATAGAAAACAATCTCTCAGACTCTAAAGTGTGGAATGCAATGATCATACTATAGGATTTAGGAATCGACCGTTCAAAACCATCCCCAACATACTAATCTGGGCCCTATAGGTTTGCGGTTTGCACAAGCTCATTGCAGGTTTAATTTGGAGCATAAAGGACGAAGAAAAGTGAGAAGTTAGTGCAAGCTGAGGGGAAGATGACCTAGCCTTGTCAATACTCCATTTGTCACACAAAAATCTTTACGCTTTCTTTTTCAATAGGTCTCATTTAAATCTTTAGGTTTTCTTTTTTATATTTGTTTGAGGCTCAATTACTTTATTTGTTCCTCCTTATTTCTTCCCCGAAGCACTTAAATTCCTTTATAACCACTCATTTTCTCTCCTATATTTTGATTGCATATGTGTTCGTCGACTTGCATTTACAATTGGAAAATAGGAGTCTAAATGGAGTTTCTTGGCCAATGTGTCGAAAACATAAAGATTCTTATGGACTGAAATGAAATGAAATGAACTAATCCGATTTTAAATATAACAAGTATTAAAAGTTAGGAGCTTATCACTTATATAAAATTTTCTTCTGATATATTCACAATGGTATAGGGGTGAGCACAATCGGGTATCTACCAGGTGTTACACCATTCGAAATTGAAATTCGATCCATCGGTTCCTACTTCTTAGAAATTGAAATTGGTTGCACCGATTACTAATTCTTAAGAATTGGAATCGGATCCACCATGTACCCACTAATTTTTTGGTACCCAATTCCATATTAAAATCCAAAATTTAGTAATTTTGTAAATAAAATAATCAAATTAAGCACTGAGCATAGGGCTGCACACAGGTCCAAGACCGGACCGGGCCGGGAAAAACCAGACCGGACCTAAACCTGAATTTGGAAAATCATCAGACCTAAGACCGGACCTAAAACATTCAGATCTCGGACCGGACCGAACCTAAAAAACCCTAGACCGGACCGACCCGGACCTATATCGACCGACATTATTTTTATGATTTTTTTTCCACAAATTTATGTCGATTTTAATAAACCTTCATGCAAAATCTAACAACAACTCAATAAGTATCCCTATGAAAGTGGGATTTTGAGAAGAAAGAGATGTACATAACCTTATATTTATAATCGATTTTGCAAAACTTAGAATATACTAAAGCATATATCATTTAAAAAGCTAAATATAAGTAGCGAGGAAAATATTTTATTCAAAAATAATAATTAAATTCCCAACTTAATGAAAAAATAGTAATTTTTCTATTTATCAGGTCCAAACAGGTCTATTTAGGTTTTGGATCGGACCAGACCGAAAATCCTAAATCCATAACTTGAAGGATCGAGGACCGGACCGATTCCACCAGGTCCAGGTCAGGTCCGATCTATTCAAGTCAGGTCGGGTCCAAAGTTCAGGTCTGGACCGAAATTTGTGCAACCCTAACTAAGCATATTTAGAGGTTTTTTTAGAAAAGTAAGTGTAAATTCACCAAGCATGATTAATTAAGTTTGACTCGTGCATCTTGTGTGAATTTTGTTGTATATTTCATGATACATCCATAAATGTTTATATAATTTGGAATTTTCCGGTGTTTGATAACTTATATTTCATGTCACTTCTGTGTTATTCATGTCATTCGATCAGTGAGCCTCTTAAATTAACGGGTATACTAGATCCCAGTCAATTCCAGTTCCCAAAGCCAGGAATTAAAATGGAATTGATTGGTATCAGTTAGAAGACTGGACCAATTTCGTTCTGAAATCATCGGTTTCAATATTGGGTAAATGAATTTTCTCTCACCCTTAGGTACATGTAAATAGCTAAAAATCAACTTCAAATTTTTGATCCTTCAGTTTAATATAATTTAGTTTTGTTCATGCAAAAAAAAAAAAAAAACGGATTCTAAGGGCATTTTTTTTCAACTAGCTTTAAGTTTTATCTGGTTGTCTCTAGTTTTTCCTAGTTTTCACCAGTTATAAAATATAGTTTCTCCCAGTTTTGCCCAATTTCTTCCACTTTGACCCAATTTTACCAAAATTTTCAAGTTTTGCACAATATTATTATTTTGACATCTTAAATATAATAATAAAATATACAATATATCATATCAAAATATAAAAAATAATATATGCATTGACTTTGTAATAATACTAATAACAAAAAAATAATAATAATAAAAATAATTATTATTTATCATTGTTTTATAAATATTACACTCTTATTATTATTATTATTATTATTATTATTATTATTATTATTATTATTATTATTATTATTATTATTATTATTATTATTATTATTATTATTATTATTATTATTATTATTATTATTATTATTATTATTAAGAAGACACTCAAACATACAAAATATTCAATTTTTTCCAATTTTTTTCCAATTTCTTCCGGTTTTCACCGATTTGACCAAGTTTTCCCCATATTCTTCTAGTTTTCACTAATTTCTCTCAGTTACCAAATTTTCACCAGTTTTGCCTAATTTTGTCCAGTTTTTCTCAATTATCATTCACCTATCACGGGACCATTTAACTCTTTCAAACGAACGAGCCCTAAGGCTCTGTTTGATTTAGCTTAATTTCACTTAAATTCAGTTCAGTTCAGTCTAGTTCAGTTCAGTTCAGTTCAGTTCAGTCTAGTTCAGTTCAGTTCAGTTCAGTTCATGCGTAACTTTAGCACTCATATAACTTTTTATTCCGAAATAATTTCATGATGATAATTATGTCATCCAAGAGATCTCAAAGCATACTTTTAAATGAGTCCAATATTGACTATGTTTGGACAAATTTTAAATGGTTAACGGTTAAGTTTAAAAAATCAATTCACTTCAGTTCAGATCAATTCAGTTCAGTTCAGATCAGTTTTATCCAGGTGAATCAAACGGAGCCTAAATCTAATAATTTCATGAGCCGACCCCAAGAAGGCCGAAGTGATGATCTCTCCAAACCTTTTATTATCAGAAATTTGGTGGAGCGGTGATTCACAATCTTGTGAGCAATATTAAATCTTTTAAATTGATTCCAATAATTCACCTTAGCTACAATATCCCAAAGAAATGTAAATTGCATGTCATGATTCTATTTGCAGCCGCTTTGGATTTTTGATTTACCCTACAAAAAAAAATAAAAAAATCACATGTCTTCCACTTTGTTTTTGCAGGAATAAACTTTCAAGAAACATTAATGCACTGGAACTTTCACGGGACCATTGAACTCATGGGACGAAAAATATCCCGACAGTGATTAGATGATCAAGGTCCATGCTATATACTTCCCAAATTTTTATACATATAATACTCTATTCATATGGTCCACTGATCAAAATAACCAATGTCAACTTGATCATTTTACACAACTGATCAAAATCTGCTAATAATGCTAGAGAAAATAGTGATAACTTGTAAAGATTTGTATGTCATCAATTGAACTGAGATGACCCTAGCCCTTGGAGGATATGTAGTTAAAGCCTATTTGTGGTTTACGGGTGTGTCTTTTTCCATTTAACTGAAAGAAACTAAAATGTATTGATCTGAAATGAATAGAAAAATGTGATAGAAACTTATGTCACGAACTAAACTAAATACTGTAAACTCAACTGAATTGAATACCACCACATTATACCAATCCGATGTATTAAAGATGTATAAGAAATAACTATGTGCCGCCTTTGAACAAAACCCCTCCCCAAGTCCCAACTAGACCTGACTGACAACTTGTTCGAATTTATCGACCCGACCTGATTCCAAAAACAGCTGATCCGAATTTAATCTGAATCCAGATGGACTTGGTCTAAATTGACGACCCAAAATATTTTTAGACTATATGTATTCGAGTAAGCTTAATAAGCACAATTGACAACAAATCCGATACTGACCTAAATTGAATTGACCCGACCTGAACATTTCATAAACCGATTATAACCCAATTCAAATAGATCCGAATTAAAAACGACCCAAATAACCATTTACCAGGTCTAGTCCCAACCCATACAAGGCATACACACAAAGATAAAAGGGGGAAGGGGAAAAAAAAGAAGACAAGATGGGGCATGGATTTGACCAAATTAGGTATTTCAGTAAGACAGAAGAAGTAAAATCAAAACGGTGGGAGAAGGCAGAAGTTGTATGGAGCTGAGAGTGAAAAATGATAGCAGATAAAGAGAGATGTGGCAGTGGCATAGGCAGGCTCATCTTTAGAATGGCCAAGAGCCATCTGGTACAGGCAGGAAGGACATTGACAGCCCATTTTGGTCCCCCTCATCTCCTCTCTCTCTTTTCTTCCCAAATCTCTTTCATTAACAGACTCGGTTATGCAAACAAACATAGGCTACTTGACAAAAACCAACTGATGAATGGTAAAATGATCAATTTTAAATTTTTGAGCAATTGATTTATCTTGCTTTTGTTTTCACATAACTCTAAGAACAAGTCTTTTGTAAAACCAACTCACGGTAATACGGAGTCACTATTTAGAAACTTGACTATTAACAGTGACATTTGTTTCACTGGAAAGTGGTTCTCCTCTCACCGAAAGGTATGATAAGATTGTTATATAAACAAGTCATAGACATACAAATATAATAAAAGAAAAAGTGACATTTGCGCGCTAATTTTTTTTTTTAAGTGATGGTGAAAGATTTTATTTCATCTTTTTTATCATAGACGAGCAAATATAATAAAGAAGAGAAAAATGTCCCTACGAATATAACATAGAAGCTCCCTCATACCAGAAAAAAGAGAGTCTCAGACTCCTCCAAAAACAACAAATAAGACATGTTCAAAGTGGCTTTGAGTTTTGAGTTTTGAGTTTTTTTTTTTTCTTTAATTAACAAAACATCGATTTAAGAAAGGTACACATTTTCAGATTTAGTTTTCAATTGACAATTTAAAAAAAAAATTAGAAAGACAATTATAAGGAAAAATTTTAATTCTAAAATTAAACTTCTACAAAGAGTTAAAAAATTTCAAAACAAAATAGGTTAATTCACAACCACCTCAAACGGCCTAATAGAACTATTACTTTTATGGTTTATTGATGTTGTTGTCATCATTAATATCTTTGTTTTGTTCCTTTTATTTTGCCTTATCTAAACTTCACAATATACATTGAGATTCAATTATGTGGATGTAAAGGTTTAGTTCACATGATTAACTATAGCAGGACAAGTTTCACATTAAGAGATTGTGAGGATTGCAATATGTTTAAAAGAGTACGACATCCGATTAAGGCCCTAATCATTTCGTCGTCTCTATGTTGCATTTCATTACGTGTCCGTTTTATTCCGCGTCGTTTCGTTTCGCATTCCGTATTTCATTTTGTCTTACATTTTGTTTCATTATCCACGCCGTTTTATTCCGTTCTGCATCATTCCGTTTATCACCGTCCTGCCCCTTTTCGTTGAAGAGAACAAGGCCTAAAACATCAAGGTCTTATTCCTTTTTGGGATTAAGTCATGAATTATTTATGAGTCCATTACATGATTTTTCATTGTAGTAAGTTATGTTGATGATGTGTGTGTTAGGCAACAAGATTAATTATTGCATCTAATAATGTTTCAGGCAACAAGATTCATCAACATTATCCTTAATTAGAGGCGTTCCTATAGTTTTCATTTTTCCACATTATCTAAAAAGTTTAAGTAACGAGTTCTTCAAAGATATATGTTCCTCGATCTCATCTACAAAGTATCTCAAGGATTGGCCTTATGTGCAGTTAAAAGAAGAAATTTGGCTGGTACTATATGTTTAGAGCATTAGATATAACCCTAGTCCTTTCAAATGAAAATAAAGAATCAAATCAATCTGTTTTTATGACCCCCAATGATCTAAGCAAAGTACACGAATCTCCTAAATGTGTGATAATTGCAACTTCCCTCTGATGGAAGCTTAGTTTATATAGGTACAAAATATGTTGGCCACAATTATTTAGTGATGCATAGATGTTTATCAAAGTTGTCAACGTGGAAATGTAGGAATTCAATCATTGTGGAGAACACACGAACACACATATAGAAACCTAGAAAGAGAATGAGAAAAGAGGACAATTTCTCTTATCATTCTAACAATATACCATGCAAACCTTATCTAATAATGATGTAATTCATTGGTCATGGTAGATTTGTAATCCTAATCATATATTTTACATCATTGAAGAAGAAAAGGAGAATTCTTGATGGAGGTGATTAGACCTGGTAAACAGGTCATTTGGGTTGGTCGTGGTTCAGGTTTATTCGAGTTGGGTCATATATTGATCGGTTCATGAAATGTTCGACTCGATTTCGAGTTGGATTGAGTTAATTCGGTTAGGGTCACAATTCGATTTGTTGTCAATTGTGCTTATTAAACTTTCTCGAGTCCATATGAGGCTAGAAATATATCGGTTTGGGTCGGGTCCATCCGAATTCGGGTCAACTACTTTTAGAGCCTGGTCAAATTTTTCTGGATCGGGCCAATTATGCCATGTCTAGAGGTAATATAATTAGAGGTTGCAGTTTCTTATCCCTCTATTTTTTTTCCTAAGAAAATTAATGTTGTGACTTGTAAACAAGTATCATTATATATCGATAATAATTCGAAGTAAGTAAAAATTATTTTACTTTTAGGAATGGATTTATGTAAGAACTTTAGAAAAGAGAACTTTACTCAAAAAATCATAATTTCTTGCGTCATAATAACTTTTTTAAACAGTCAAAATATTTGGAAATAACTTTAAAATGACAGTTGCTTCAGTCGGGTAAAGTATTATTTGGAGGTTGTCCTTGATATTGTATCTTAATTCTCATCTCCCATGTGCATCAAAAGTAGGTGTTTATTTTCTTCTAAAAAAAAAAAGAATAAAATTAGGTGTTTATTAAATTTTGTTTTTTTTTTGTTTTTTTTTTTTTGTCGGGATAGTTTTATTTATTAGGTTTAAGTGGGCATGGAAACTTCATCAGATAATTTTATGTATGAAATGAAAAAGATATGAATGCTTGTACGAGTAGTTTGTATCAACTTTGAGTCCCCTAGTTTGGGTTGAGTAATTGCTTATTGCCTATTGGGATCTTGTAGGCTGTACCCTGCAATTGTATTCACTTATCACTTTTTATCCCGAATAAATGAATAAATATGAGCTCACTTTTGCTTAAAAAAACTCTTAGTTCAGTTGTCAAGTCTCTCTGGTGTTCCTCGAAAATAGGGGGGTTTGGAAAATTTAGCATTTGGGGGAAAGAGAAAAGAGAGAGAAGAGAGAAGAACACAAGAACAGAACAGGATCCAAAATATACTAACTCTAGCTTGAGGTAGGGGGGGGAGGGGGGGAGGGGAATTAAATCTATAGACTCGTTGATTGGACAAGTTTGATTCAACTTGTTTAATTATAAAGATTCGAAAGAGTATGAGTACGTTTATCTAAATTTGTAGCTAATCAAAATGGGAAGGAAAATGAACTAGTCTTTTAATCGTTCTCTTGTATGTCCACTGCACGGTGTGTAATAGTCAAAAATATCATATTTCATCCAAAACCAGAAGTATATCACGTTTTATTCCAAAGTAGAACTAGATTAACATAAATTTTTAGTGTTCTGATTCGAGTACAGTCACTTTTTCGTCTGAAAGTATATATTGTTTCCTAGAATTATCAAGAAAGTACTATATATTACGTGAAAAAAGAAGACAATATATTTATTTTTTTATTTTTTGGGGTAACATATCTTTATGAATTCATACAAGAAAATACAGAACAAGGAGAGAAGACCTATATTATATTATCCAAAGAGATAGTTTGTGACACTTGTGGGGATTTTGGGACAAAGATAGCAAATTGTATTTAGCAGCAGAATTGCTGGGAAGTGGAAATGTAGAAGAAACGATTGACTATGATCATCATCATCAGTGACTAGTACTGTTGTAGTAGTCCAATTTAATAGATACTCAAAATATGCAAGTTGGAGATTTGAGAGGTATTTGTAAAGTTGTAAACAATAAACTCCAATATTATTTTGGCGTATAAGTGGGAAAACCATGCAATTTGTTGTTTGTTTATCTCATACGAGTGTTGGCCTATTCCACACCACACATTATATACGACCTTGGTTGCACCATGCCACTATCCACATATTCACTAGGTTTTTTTCTTCTTTCATTAGGGTGATTCATTGTTAATTAGGGCTGTATAAGGGGATAAAAAATCTCTGAAGCATAACAGATAACAGTTGATTTGATCAAATCCATGTCCCTCTTACTTATTTGAACATTGAAGATATCTGACATAAAAATGTAGGAAGTTGTACTTGTTGGGAAATAAAAAAGTAGCAGATAAAAGTTTCACCTTCTTCAAAATGAAGGAAATCACTTACATTAGGTAAGTAGAAGTTCATACAAAATGTTGAAGTTTCTATTATCAATCAAACATAATTTGGCTTCCTCCACACCACCCAAAAAAAAAAGGAACTTAGTTGAAAATGTAACTTCTCACATTCAACGAAATAACCACTCACAACAAATTGAATTGGGCTGAACTGAAATAAATAGCAATATGTGAGATAAAAAGTAGATAACTGAGGTTATATGGGCGGGGGTTTTGTTGGGGATTGGATAGTTTTTGTTAATCTGAGGCTTCTTTGTGACTTGGACCTGTATTGTGAGAGTGCATGCCATCTCCTACAGTGTTTCGACTTTGTTTTTTGCCCCTAGTGGAGGAATAATAAGAGGAGTCGACCAATTTGTTCAAAAAAAAAAAATAAATTAGATACCTAAACTAAATCAATTACCGCGTAAGTGAAAAAGAACCCAACCTTCATCCATAAAGTTTTTTAGGCTAGTTTAGTGGGAGCACTTTAACTCTTCGTGGGCCGGCCGGTGTTAGCAAGATTAGTCTTGACCCGAAAGGCTTGGGTGAACCTGTGGTCTAACCTAAAAAAAATATTAGACTAGCTTTATGAGAGTTTGAATCCTATCTCCATCCTCTTAAATGACTTGCACAAACCAAAAATTACTGATCTTTCAGTGCATACTGCTTGCTTTGGCTAAAGAAGAAAAATATCATTGCTGTCTTGTAGTGTAATGCCGAATTGGCCCTTTTAGAGCTGTAAACCTAGTAACGGTATCATGATATCTTGCCTGCCGTGGCCATGTAGGTCGGACATACCGCACACACCTTCAATCATTCTTTACTGATGTAAGAGAAAACAACATTACCATCGCCAATTACAAGATGGAGCTCATTGAGCTTTCTCAGAAGTAAAAAAGGAAAAAATAAATAATAATAAAAATCTCCGTTCTCCATCACAAACCATGGACCAGATTGAATAAGTGGAACTGACCAGAGATCCCATAACAAGTTGGGCAAATACCCATAACAGGAATCAAACTGGAGTGAGATTAATTACAATAAAATCGAATTCGAGAACACAGATGGTGTTTTTATTGAATATCGACACGGTATTACTACAAAATCCCTCCTATATTCTGTAATAAACAGGTAAAATTCTACATCTTTGGATCTATAACTGTACCTCTCACATATTAGCTGACCGCTGGGGAAAGAATGGCTAGTTAGTGTACAATGATAGTCAGAACTTCATGGTTCCAAGGGCATGATTCCTTCAAAAAGGTACAACTCATCTTGAGGCAGAGATACATCCAACTGCATTTTTCGGTAAAAGGAAGAGCGCCCAGTTTGAATTGAGGGGTTCAAAGCACATGAGAGAGATGCCTCAGAACACTTCATCTTTCTTCCTCATCATTTGGAAGTGTAGGACTTTTGGAACACATACTAGTCTCATGAAGCTCTTTTAACCTTGTAGCTGGATTACATAAACCTACAACGAAATCACATATTCTTTCATTAGCATCATAAAAAATTTGATAAGATATATTACAACATTTTTCACATGTAGAGCCGCATCATTTTAGAAGTGACTCATACATCAGATTATCACCAAAAATTTATACAACTTTAGCTTTTTATAAAAAAACTCAAAAGCAAGCTTTTACTGATTAACTAAGGTGCAATCTCTCTTTTCTTGATTAATGCTTCCTATATGTTATTATGTTGATCACAAAATTGTCCTGGTGGAACACAATGGAATATAACACATCTAAAATTTGACATCACCATGAAAGCATAAAATAAACAATGCATAAAAGCTACCTAAGTAAGGTATCATACATTCAACGTGGAACTGAACATATCTAGCATAAGCGGTATGAAGATACTCTGCAGATTCTTAATAATGAAATTTGATGCTCAACACCCTTGTAAACTTAAGAGAGATCACATCCAAAAGTCGGAAGCACAAGATAATATCCAGATGTTATCTCACTTCCTCCCTGGTTCTTCAGTTTGGATGATCAACCTAAGAACTCGTTCGGATTAGCTCAGGTGGCTGACGATTGACACCAATTTGCCTTACAAAAAAGAGATCATGGCCTGGCATGATTGCAGAAGGGAAAAATGCCCAGCTAACAAACTTCTCCATTTCCTAAATTCTGTGGAGTATATGTTCATGTACTCCTGTTTGGATGGTGTTGCCGGTATGTCTTTGTACTCCCCTAATTGAGGTCTTGGTCGTTGGCCATTGTAGTCAGAATCCATTTGGTTGCTAACGAATGTTCTTTACAAACCCCAAAAGAAAGTACACTAACATTTACTCTTAGTTTTGTCATATTCCAAGCTGGATATCTTCTCTCATAAAAGTCCATAGTTCCATACGAGATTTAAGAAGTACTTCATGTGCTTGAATCCTCTTAACATCGCTTCACAAATTACAACTCAAATAGATTCGTCTTGATTTACTTTCTAATATGACCCCACATCCAAAAAAGCTAACAATGATTCTCTGTGCAAGTATGCTTTGCTTAATTAGTCAACAATATAAAGCATAAAGCAAGGCTGGTCTGCTAGCAGAAAGAATTTCTCTTGCCTTGAGTAAAATTTTATTATTGCATGATGCTTTTGAGGTGTTCCTTTACATCTATTGTTTGGCCTAACACAATGAGTAATGTCATCATCGATCTGCCCTTTGCCTTCAATGATCAACCTGAGCTAATCTAAAACATTCTTTCAAATCAGTCAATTGTATTGTCAGTGAGCTTGCATTCTTTTCTTCTTTTTTTTAGATAAGAAAAAATTGTATTCATAGGATCAAAATTACACGGTAAGAGGACAAGAAGTCCTCAAGAGGAATCTAATTACAGTGAGCTTGCATTCTAAACCCTCCAGGTATTAAATCTGCTGATGTGGGAACTCTGAGACTCCAAAGTTCCAGCTCACTGTTAAACCTTCACTTGCACATCATCCTAACTTAGGGCTCGTTTACTTGCTTGCAATCAAATGTAATGCAATGCAATCATTTTATAGAGTATATGTAGGGTGAAAAGGGAATGAGTGGGAAGAGAAGGATGGGAAAAGTGGAGTTGATTACATGATCCAATGTAATCACAATTGCTCAACTTTTCCCATGTAATGATGATTACTTTGGATGGTGTAATCAATCTCACATTTCTCATCTCTTTCCTTCTCCTCATTCCTTTTTTTCACCTCACATCTACCTTTAAAATGATTGCATTGTATTGAATTTGATTGCAACAAAGTAAACACCACCTTAGGTTTAACACCTTCCCTTGGTTATCATACTTCATCATTCTCCTCAGCTTGTCCTACGTCCTAGCTACTGTAAAGAGAAATGGACTGAACTTAACCCCTCATACAAACCATATTGGCAAGGAGTGCTCAATGTCCCCAAGAGACGTCCTAAACCCTCTTTTTAGCTCCTTTATCAATGAGATCAATTGATAAGACAGGTAAATTATTTTGGTCTACGATAAGTTAAGATGTCTCTTTCCTCCTTGGTAAAGAGGGCCCTGTGCCCAGTACAGAACTTACCTTTAAGTCCAAGACAAAGGAATTGGTCAAAGCTTAAACTTGATTACTATGGGTTAATCTCTTGGTCATGCCTCACTTCGGCATCACATAGCCATTGAGCCACAAACATTCAATCTCCATGATGCCTATGGTAGGTGGACAGGATGCCTTGTAAATACATTATTTTGTACAATGCTTTTACACTATCCATGACTCTGGTTGATGTGAAACTGGTCCACTGCCTTACTCCAACTCAGAGTATCAGCAACGGCAGTTTCAGTTTGCAGATCACTTCCAATACTGATACCCTCACATGGATTGGGACGCAATGTGGGCGGTATCAGTTTTGGATCAGTTTGGCAACGATTGAGATAGTGGACCAAGGTCACCATTTCATTTAATAAATGTGGGTCATATGTGTTGATTTCATTGAATTAAAAAGCAAAAAAAGTGTATTGTGCTTGTTTATGTGATACTTCGTATTACCGTTGCCAGAAAATATAGCCGTTTCAATGGCTAGTTTTTTTATTTTTTACTCAATAACTTGTCTTTAAATTTGACTTCTTTCCAATTTATATTTTCACACCTTCATTTCTCATCCTCCTAATTTCTACTCTCTTTTTTGTTTAAATTCAAAAAATAAAAAAATCAATCTCCAACAAACTTTGTAGCTTATTTCCTTTTTGCAAATGGATCCGAATCAACCTTTCAATTGGAATGCGATCATGAGCATGCTCCAAAATGCCCCAAATAACCAAAATATGTCCACACCAACTCCCCAAAATAACCAATATCCGCCTTCACCCGCTCCCTCGAACCCAAATGTGATTTTGGTTGATGCTCAATTTTTGCAACAATTGCTACAAAATGCAAATATGGGTCCACCAAGTAACATAGATCAACCTCCAATTACACCAATCAGTAACCGGATCCAATTCGGAGTCACAACAACCATAATTTCTCACACCACACAGCTTGGAGCATATTGAACTCGGTACCCCGAAAAATGATACCGGCATATTAAAGATGATGAGCTTCTAGCAAGTGCATGGTTAAACATTTTGAAAGACTCAATAATCAGCGGAATCAGAAAACTAGTTCGTTTTGAACTGAGTGGCGGAATACTATAATGAGCAAAGGGGTCCTAATGAGCACAAGACAAATACGCAATGCAAAACACATTGGCACCCAATTAATCATTCTGTTCAGAAATTTACGGGTGCATTTTCTCGATCGGCGAGAGAGCGACATGAGTGACGATTATATTTTAGAGCAAGCTTTAAAGACATACGAGTCTGAAAATAATGGGAAAAAATTCCCAACATGTGCATGTGTGGCTTATTGTAAAAAATGAGTCAAAATGGCAATCTCATTGCAAAGAAAATTCATATGGGGGTCTTTAAAGAGAACGAAGGTGTCCGAATCTGGAGCATGTACATCTTCGGGTGGCGAAGTTGACGTCGATGATATAGAAGTTGTTCATCCAATAGGGCAAAAAGCTGCTAAAAGGAAGGAAGGTTGAAAGAGGAAGGCGAAAGGGGGTCCTGTAGTAATGTGGAATCTTAGAGTTTATCTTCAATTTATGGAAAATCAAAGGCATGAGGCTCAAACCCAAATGGTGGAGTTGAAGGCCAAAGAGATAGAAAATCAAGAGAGGGAAACAGATTTCAAAGTCCTTTATACAGATAGAAATCTTATGACTCCCTTGCAGTAGAGAGCTCACGACCATCACATGAATATGATCATGGAGAAATATGGTTGGAATGATGCCGACGAATGGTTGGAGGACAAGAAATGAAGGTGTGAAAATATAAGTTGGAAAGAAGTCAAATCTATAGGCAAGTTATTGAGTAAAAAACCTAGCCGTTCAACTAGCCGTACGCATAAACAAACACTTTTTTGTTTTTGCTTTTTAATTCAATGAAATCAACACACATGGCCCACATTTATTAAATGAAATGATGACCTTGGCCCACTATCTCAATCGTTGCCAAACTTGATACGTATGAAAACTGATCCAAAACTGATACCACCCACATTGGGTCCCAACCCATGTGAGGGCATCAGTATTGGAAGTGATATGCAAATTGATATTGCCGTTGCTGATGCTCTTACAGGTAACAAAGGTTAAGATTACATAAAACAGGCTTGAATTTGGTACATGGTAGAATAGAATAAATGTTGTTACATCTCTTTTGGGCATTAAGCTCAAGCAAGTGGAGATTGGTTCATTGGCAACAGAAGCAAATATTGAAATAAAGTTTCAATACCATATAGGAGACGATCATTCAAGATAAAAAGATAGGGTGACATTAAAACTTAGGGCATGCTTGGAATGAGGGTAATGATTAAGGGGGTAATCGGTAGAATTATAGGCTAAAATGGAGGGTGTGGGAGATGGTGGGTGTTAGAATTTGTGAAGAGGAGCATTTTGGGGGTAAAAGTTACCCAACCTCCCCCTAGAGTAATGCATTACCCCCATTTCTCCCTTCATTTCCTCCATAACCCCCTTAATCATTACCCCATCACCACCTCCGCCTTCCTACTTTACCCCCAATCCAAGCATGCCCTTAAGAGCACAAAAGTAAGGCCAATCCATCCTTTGTCTAAAGATTAAAAGATATACGGAACATGGTACTGCACAGCGCACATCATTTCCTTCCTATAAATCAAAAGTACACTAGTCTCAAGCACTGGCTACCATTTTTGGTCAAAGCTAGGTTGACTTAGGGTTACATGGTGGTTTATTGATGTATACAAATCACTTCAAAACTTTTAAACCTAATTTTGATCTTAAATGGCCACAAGAAACGTACTATTAACTGCCACCAGTAGGGCTGTTCATCCGGTCTGGGACCGGACCGGACCGGACCACTAGAGTTCAGTCTGGGACCGGACCGATTTTTTGGAAATGGCCAGCGAGTCGGGTTGACATTTATTTGCAAAAACAGGTCCGGACCGGACCGACTGTGAACCGGACCGGACCGAAAACCGGGTTAACCGGTCCAAAACTCAGACCGGTCTCACCCGGTCCGGTCCGGTCTTGGTGGTGGCCCACCAGTGTAGTTATTAAGTTTGTAGCCTCAACCTAAAGTACAAGCACGTCAAATTTTGCTTCAAATTGCCAAAATGGAGTGCTAAGAAAGCCTATAGATTTCAACCAACAAGCAAGTAAACCACATAAAAACAGAGCCTTTTTTGCACATTCTAGGAACAAGTTCTGCTGCCTTGTGGTCAAAGAAAGGGTAGCAACAAATTGTAAAAGAGGTAATTAGTCAATTCAATATTCAAAAGCTTAAAAGAGAGCAGGATGTGTATAGGTCAGTCACAGCAGATTTGGAGGAAGAGATGCCCACCTGAGCATTTTGGAATGTCCCACACTGCAATTGATGTAGGTGTGCATTGAGGATCACATATTGCTCGATTATCTTCATGATGAACATTCAAAGCAAGCATCCATGAGCCGATGGTGACATCCTCATTGTTAAACATTCTTAAACTGCAAAAGTAACCAAACTTGGTTTAGGGACAGCAAAATATATAATTGAGAGAAAAAATAGAAATAAACGAACAGAAGCAGGAGTTTGGCTTTATCGCGGAGCGATCTTTAAAAGTACTCAGTAACCTATACTCCAGTATCATCCAAAGCCCTTCCTAGAAGAATAACTATGCAATGAGCAGAGAATGGGACAACATAAAAGAGTTTCTGCCCAGATTCAATCATGTTTTGTAGCTCTTCCCTCCATCAATACAACTTCAGAAATAAATGGAATATATGTTGCCGAAATAGGTTTTTAAAACCATCTTCTTTTTCTCCTCTTTTAACTTTGTTGTTATGTTGATAGATACAGTCCCTGCAATTTCTAAGAAACATAGGTACAAAAAGAGAACACGGCGGCGACAGTGGAAGCTTGTGTTTTGGTGTTACAACTATGAAGGAGCACAAGACCAGGTCATATAATCATTTTTGGCATGATAATGTGGTAACAAGAAAGAATATGTTACATTGACAAAGCATAAACAAAGAAGTACCAAGATAAACAATGTAAGAGAAGCAGAATATTGATCTTTTCCGCAGATAAGAAAAAAAGGCCATTAATAGAAACAAGAAACAGAATACAAATCAGAGCAGCAAAAGTTTAATGGAAATGTACAAGATAATGAACAGAGAATTTACTTGGACGTAGGCAGTCAAACTCTAGGTCTAGGAGCAAACAATTTTGTGGCATCACAGAATATGAGCATATTGGAAGTAATCTACTTCTATGGAAGAAATATACTAAATTGGTCATCAATCAGAACAATCTCCTTTCCACTCCTGGTCAGCTACCAGTAATATTATCATTATAACTATGGTTGTTGAATATGTCAACTACTGACTATACCATGCAATTGCTCTGTGATATTTGCCTATTCTCACTATTAAATCCTGAATACTAAAGTACCGTGATCAATGAAACTCAACAAACTCATGACAATAGGCCTCAAATCGCATAATCGGATAAGCCACTCAGAACCCCTTTCACTATTCAGTTGATAAAGAAAGCATCCTCAGGAATCCGAATGACTATCACACTCCATCCAGATTTCTTAGGCTACGATTCCATAAATATAGCCTCAGCCCTCAATCAAACAATCTTTGCGATTTGCGAATGTAAATGAAAATTTGCTGTATCTGAGCATATCCTACTTTATCATTCAACATGCTACTGTTCCATCTGCTTCCTAATCAACGAAGATGACATGGATATCCTTCTTTTAGTAGTCCCACACAAAGATCAAGAATATAATGTAACTGCAATACACATTTTTCCAACAAAGACCCAACTTTTCCCTGTGCAGACATCTTTTAGGTTTGTTTGTATGAACCAAGAGAGTAGGTAACAAATGGCACATCAGGGATTCCTCAACCATCGAGTGAACTTTTCAGACCGGTACCTACTTTGAATTCCTGATGTTTAAGTAATGTTGAGCTAAGCTTTACATTTATATATATGAAACCTTAATTATACAACAGAAGCAACCCACAGCCTCCTATAATGATTTCTCAATCAGCTCAATAAGTAGCAAGGAAAGCTCGAAGAATGAGTGATTCATATTATTCAAGATCAAGCAAGAGGGGCACCCGGGGGGGGGGGGGGGGGCAAACCTGTTATTCCTAGCAGTAGCCAATGAAGCAACCACTTCAGCAGACAGAATATACATAGGACCGTAGCCATGCAAGAAGTACTCATTCCCAATAAGGTGTCCTTGACTTTCATACCTTGAAGCAAGTAAAAAGAAAAAAACAAAGAGTGAGCTTTTCAAATTTGATCCCTATGCAACAATGACACTAGCAAAAGATTTAATTTTCACTTACCATTTCATTTTGGGATCAGTGATCACAGGTCCTTTCTTCATGCAGCCAATATAAGACATTGGATTGGTTCTCTCTTTAGCTAAAAGTGTTGCAAGTCTGTCTGACAAAGAGAAGATGGGGTATTAAATTGGAGTTCCTTTTCGTGGTATTGGGTCAGTAAGTTTACAATGAATATGCATAAGAAACATACCAGGACGCAGGTAAATGTCATCATCAGCTTTAACATAATAATCTGCTTCAAAAAGTTGAAATGCTGCTTTAAAAAACGCCATCCTGCAAGCAACAAAAGCCTCATAAATAACGTTTTGCTTGTGCTAACATATTGCAGACAGGGCAGCATAAAGCTTTACGTTTTGTATGGAAGCTTAGCATATTCTTCTTCGACATCAATAAGCATAAAATCTTTGTACTTATCCACCTCCTCAGAAAGCTCAGCCATCTTTTTGGCATCTTTGGATCGTCCAATCACAAACCTAAACGCTAAACCAGTTGCTTGCTCCAACCTACAGAAGGAAAAATACAAAGTGAATACCATAGGCTATAATATCATGTATATATATGGAACTGCAAATAGGTCGCTCAAATTGAGTAGCACAAATAATTGTGGGACTCACATTAGGTGGAGCATTTATTTTCTAGTAGTATTTATTACAAAGGCAGTTATGGAACATAAGATACAGCAAGTCCTAACAACACTGTTTGAATTTCATAAACTTCTGATACTTCCATAAATAACCCTTCACTTTTCCTACTACTATTCAACAATTCTTACGCCTCTCAGACACAGCCTCTCTACTCTTCATCATTTAAGATAAGGCTATGCCGCCTATGCACATTTGAAAACCTCACACCCATCAGCGACAGCAGCAGGATCCACACTAGCTGTTATTGCTTCTGATGTACTGCCAAAAATATATTCCCTAAACAAGACTGTCAAAAGAACCAACCTCCCGCCAATTACTTTCCTTGTGTAAAAACATCCTTGATTTTTTTCTTTTTTGGCCCTAATTACAATTTGCATCTGTTTGGTTTTGTCCTCCTTTCAAACGGCCCGAAATTCAATTCAGAAAATTAAAAAGATTGTTTCCCATTTTATATTGACTAGTATCTCTTGTTTCGTCACTCTTACTTCCAAGATGTGCACCTTGTGCAACCTACAAAAGTGGTGTCATGTAACTAATACCCATTGAAAGACATAGAGCTTTGCACAAACATAATTTCACCGGACAAGGTAAGAATAAGATCACAATAATATGGAAAGAAGCGAAGCTCAAGTCATAGTATTGTAATATGGAGGGCGGGGTGTAAATATTACATAGTCAAGCTAGAAACATCTATAATTTTGACTTTTGAGTGCCCAAGCCGCAGAGGTAGACAGACATCTAACTTCAAGCCTTAAAACATTGTTGCAACAACTGGAGATATAGCAGCTCCATTGTCCTAGTACTAAACTACTACAACATAGACATGCAAAACTATAGAAGATCTCACAAATTATGCATGTGAAATAACTAAAACATCAAGAATCTATGACTTCAAAAGATAAATGTCATATCAGCCAAATAATGTTGTTTGAAAGTGAACTGGGATATTCTTTTTAATATTTTTACTCCATAGGAGTTCAAAGTGAAAGAAAGTGATCCCACTTGTGACAAAATGACAGACAAGTTCATGTATTTTCCCTTTATGCATGGTAAACACAACAACAGACAACAGCCTAATGCACAATGCTACCCACCTGGTGTTGGTCTAGTAGCCAGATGAACACAAAGAAGTTACATATCCAACAAAATGCTGGCAAACCAAGCATCATAAGAATCTGTTACATCTTACATCTAATACCAGGAAAATTCTTAACAGATCATAAAAACAGGCTATAAAATAGTGAGACATAACTCATTGTTTGTACCAATTATCTAGCTATATGTATATTCCTTGATCACCAATAGTTACTTAGTGATCACATTGTAAGCGCAATACGAAACCCCCAATCTTAACCTAAAAACTCCATCCAACCTGAAATAATACTCACGCTTATACCAGAATTCAATTTGAATTAGTAGTAGCTGAGTACTAATTTATATACTCTTTAATCAGGATCATATTCTAAATTCAAAATTGCATCACACCATCATTACACTAATAAACTCAAAATCCCACAATGTCCAGTGATGAAATCAACACTAGTAATAACTAATAATAAGTCACACATTCCGCATTTTCAAATTCAAATCATACAAATTGCACCCATAAACCCCTACTATAAATATAATTGCATCAAAATCATACAATTAGCTCGACATTATTAAAAATCGACAAACCTTAAAAGCCCATCAGGATCAGAAGGGAACCAAGTGCTTCTCAAAGCCTGTCTTCGATCAGCAGAATCAAACCCAGTTTGAATCCCAACAAACCCTAGAAATTTCGGACGATCAGCAACAACATTACCACCATCACCGCCAATCTTACGCGATCTCTGAGCTAACGAAGCAGATGATAAGTACTGTCCACGGAAGGCATCGTGGACGTTACCGCAGCGGAAAACGGGAGAAGGGTGAGAGCGGGAGAGAGAGAGGAGAGAGAAAATAGTGCCGGAGATTCCGACGATGAGGCAAATTATTGAGAAGAATACTAAGGGTCGTGATGGGTGTGAGTGTGGATAAGATGATGATGTTAAGAATGGTTTTTTGGTTTTTTCGGATTTTGAGTATGTGTAATCGGAAGTAGCAGAGCGTGGCATTTTGAGAGGAAATTGCGGTGGTGATGCGAGGAGAGGAGAGAGAGAGAGAGAGAGAGAGAGAGAGAGATCTGAGGGGTGAGGATCTTGAAGGAGTGTTAAGAAAGACGTCAATGTCCGTGACAGTGATGAGTGAGAGAGAGAGCTGGAGTTTACTACTTTACTGACTGCTGAAACAAAGAATACAGTTTTCTGAGAAATTATGGTAACGTTCAATTTCAAATGCAATTTTGTGAAACAATAAACATTAGGTGGTGTGAGCTGGATCGTGAGGAGTTGTAGTTAACAAATTGGAATAGGATCCTCTCCATTTAGATTTCGATACATTGAAATTGAAGAGTATAAAGATAGATTTCCATGTTTGAAGACAAAATTAAGAAAAGATTTTGACTAAAAGTTTGGTAGTTATAGAAGTGTAATAGGAGTGTTCTAAGGTGTAATAGTGTAGAGTGGATTTAACTTTGAAGGGTAGTGGACTAGAAGTCAAATAAGGAATAGTCATATTATTTTTCTTTGAGATATTAAAATGATAATTATGACGATATGTAAAGGAGGCACAAAGGTCGATGTATATTGGCTTGTGGGGTGGTTTTTGGCTAAATTGGATGTTTGACCAGTTCACCATCTAATATTAGTGTTTGGATGTTAGCTTGTGAGATTGGATTTTGGGTTCCCACAAGCCAACTTATGAAAAGCCAAAGAGGTTGGCTTATGAGTATTGGCTGGTGACATTAATGTAGTCCAATGACATAATAGTCCAATACTTGCAATTATTTACTCATATGCCATCAAATTCCTCAATCATATGAATGTCCTTATAGGTCATTTTACATATAACCAGCCAATTTTACCAAACATCTCTTTCCAAACATCCAATGTTACCAGCCGGTCAAATCAGCTAACAATATCAGCCATCGACCACCAGCCACCAGCCATCAGTCAACAACTAATGACACCAGCCAATTGCCAAACATGGCCATTATCTTATTTTTAGAGAATTTATGGTGTAACAGAAGATTTTTCTTTTATGTAAAGGAGGCACAAAGGTCGATGTAGACGGATTAAAGTTTTTAATACCACATTTTAAAACTTAACGGATAAACTACGTTGAAATAGTTTGAAGTTGTAAAAGTAACTGCAATACAATATGTAGGAGCTTGGTGTTATTCAACTCTTCTTTACATAATTGTCATATTTAAATAATTAATTCTATTGTATTGCATCAGAATAAATAAAAAGAGAAAAATGTGTTCTCAATTAAGAAACATTTAAGTACAGATTACATTAAATAGTATCATCATTGTCTTATACTCACAATCACATATACATAAAACTAGGTTAGAACGGGTTGTGGTGTGTTGGTGAATGGGGATGGGGCGTTGAAATAGACAATAATGTAACTATGAATGCTTGATTGACATTAATAAGGTACTTGTCGGTGTTGACATTGAAACTTGCTAAATGGACTATTGTATTAGGCCTAAAGGAGGTTGATTTTGAGATTAATTCAAAAACATGTACACTTCAATAATAACACTGATACAAGTATACAATGTCTCAAAACTTGATGTTATAATTAAGAAATACGAAGAGTTATTGCACAATTGGTTTATATAGTACTACTAGTCAATGATGTTAAATGTTAAAGAAATGAAATTGATCACAAATTAATTAGATCGTATTTAGTTTCTCTACCTAAGTGTTGTGTAGGATCCTATCAAGAAAAGAAAAAAGTGTTGTGTTGGAGAAATATGATCCTTTAGAATGAATAATGTAATGGGGCACATATGACTAATGAAATTGTGTTTTCTCATTTACAAGGAAATTATGTCTAATTGATGCAAATGCAACATAAAAGGTGACTTATTTAACATATTTTTGTGTCTTTATTAGTCGAGACTGAGTAGTACAATATAATTATAAAGAAAGTATATTGACAACCGACTAGTTTGACAAAAAAAAAAAGTGATATTCGAGATCATGAATAACTCTCAAAATGAGAGGTGCATAACTTTTAATAAATACTAGCACATATATTTATGCTCAAACAATATTGAAAACCCCCCTCCTCCCCCCACCTAATCCCCAAAACCCCTAGTTCACATATGTATTCATATTTTTGTAAATTTGATTCTAGGGTGCACACTCTCATTTTAGGGTCTTTTATTTGTCCGGTGACGAAGCCGGCGGAATAGATTGCCGGAGAAAATGGCAGGATGACAACTTGGTGAATGGGAATTGAGTATATTTTCCTTTTTTATCCACTTAGGGCTCGTTTTTTTCAACTGGAAACTGGAACTGGTAACTGGGAGAAACTGGACAAAACTGGTGAAAACTGGGAAGTTTAACTGGTAATTGGGGAAAACTGGGTAAAACTGGGAGAAATTGGAAAAAACTGAAAATTGTTTAATTTTCACTTTTATTAATAATAATAATAATAATAATAATAATAATAATAATAATAATAATAATAATAATAATAATAATTATTATTATTATTAATTAATAATAATAATAATAATAATAATAATAATAATTGATTATTATTATTAGTTGTTATTGTTGTTGTTGTTATCATTATTATTAAAACTGGGCAAAACTGGACAAAAATGGGCAAAACTGGGTCAAACTGGGCAAAACTGGACAAAACTGTATTTTGTAACTGGTAACTGATGAAAACTGGGCAAAACTGGACAAAACTGGAAACCAGTTGAAAAGAACATGCCCTTAGTTGCAGAATGAAGAAAAAAGGGAAAATTTGGCAGATACAAATATAGTACTAAATGGCATAATCGATTTTCGAGATGAATAAATGATGTTACTACTAATAAATGGAGTAATAACATTTATGCCGTGTCCAAAGGGCACATATTAGCCAATCCGATATAAAATTTATTTTTGCCGTTTTTGAAAATTAAAATTCATTCAAGTGAAGAATGAGGATTAGTGAATTTACATCAAAAATTTGAATGAGTGCTTTCTTAACCCCTCCTCTAATAGTATGAACTGGGCCTGTGAAGAGGTCCAGTTTATTAAAGAGATCACAAATTCACAATAGAGAAAAGAGAGAAGATCGAGACTCAAAAGTGTACAAAAGAAAAACTTTGTATCAATAAGAATGTAGATTAACATCCAACAACATACAGTTACATAAATATCATTAAGATGATAAAGATGGATACATATGTACAGAAATCACTGTATTTTGATCACAATTCAGTGTTTACTTATCCTCTGTTTTTGTTTTCCTCACTTTTTTCCCCTCCTGTTGGCAAAGGCAGTAGAAGTCATTCTAATTCAGCTTCATGATTGCTGCCAGCCCCCAGGATGTTGTTATACACAGCCACACAGGACTTCTAAAAGTACAGGATGCAGATTCCATGTTCAACCAGAGAGCTCTCCCATCCGCATAAATCCTCCTGCCTCAGGAGCAGGATATCCAGCTTCTTTTCCTAAGAACAATATTTCCGTTTCCTCCAAAGCATGCAAATTATCGATACATGGGCAGAAAATTTTCCCCTTCCGTGGTTTATGCAAAAATTATTCGCCAGAACCCACACAAACGCCATAAGAAATACTGTAATTTTTTTTTGTTTTTTTTTTGGGTTTAGTTTTTATCAATGATCAGGACCAGATTGCAAGGGCAGCCATCATAGCAGCCCCCATGAAAAGCGCAATGTAAGACACTATCTGAAGCCTCGCATTGCATCTCATTCTCTTACTCATGAAATCAGCCGCTATCAGGTCAACCAAGGCCATATAGATAAGGATCCCTGACGATATAGAATCAAGGATCCCCTCAACAATGAGAGCTCTTGCACTTGCAGGATTGTATGAGGAGGCGACACCTAGGCCCATGGCAATGCCCCCTGGGGTTGTTAGGGCAAAGAAACAGGCCATAATAAGCGTGGACATTTGCTTGAATTCGGCCTGCGCTATGCATCCTCCGAGGGCAAAGCCCTCAAAAAATTGATGGAAGGACAACGCAGCAATCAATGGTCTTATGGTGCAGGGGCTGTGTGATACTCCTAATGATAACCCGATGAGGACAGAATGTGAAACAATTCCAAGCTCCAAGACCTGCACAAGAAATGTCAAGAAATAAGCAATATGAATTAAACAGACTAACTACACAAGAAATTTTCAAGACACTGTCAGCACACACAGAAACACACACAAGGGGGAAAAAAAAAGGAACAACATACAAAGAACTTCAAGTTACGAGCCAATCAAAAAATACTAATAGGAGCGTCACACCTTGACCAAAAAAAATTGCGGTATATTAGTATGTGATGCACTCGGTAAGAGGAAGCTCTTCAAATGTAAGCTATCAGCCTATCACTATTTTAACAGAGGAATCTAACCATCTCTCATCTCCACTCATTCGGGTTCTTTCCTTTTTAATTATCCTCTAAGGAGGAAGTGAAAGCTCCAATCTTACACTAGGTACCTCACTACGAAAAATTTAAACTTGCAGACTAGTATCACTGAACTTCCCATCATCTAACTTGGTACATGATTTAGAATCAAGGTTAATAGTATTACACTGTAAAACAGCTCTCATATGCAGTTTTAGCATCTAGAAAAATATCTGAACATACTAACAGAGCTAAAAAAAAATACATAGGACAGGGATGAGCTGGTGAACCACACGAGATATGCAAAGTTTCTCCAACTTTCCCCCCCTAGATATTCCCTCATAGTCGTCCTTGAGGTATTGACAAAATTCGTCGTCCAAAAGGCACAAAGTTGTCCATCCAGTATACAAATCCTTTCGATACTACTAAGCCACTAAACCGAATTCCATCACCAGTTCCCTTTTTATCTGCAGTAAACGAACTGGTCCAAGATTCTACACCCCAACACCAATGGAGCACAAACCTATCAACTAGAGTATCTATCTTTTTCTCTTAGTTGGTCACTTACTCAAAGAACCTTATGCTCCAACTGCAAAAACCTCACAGTCTTAACTATAAATGTAATGTTTGATCGAAACACCATTGGAGAAGAAGTCCCCACCTTTAGTATAACTGTATAAGCATCTACTTTTCACAACAGTTGCGTGAAAGAACTGTATCTGGCTCTTATTCAACAGTCAAGTGGAGTACATTTATATACAACTATGCAAGTTGGATTAATTCTTCCCAAGTCATCAACAAACCTTTTGAAGCAAACAAGTGATAGTACGGAAAATGGATTATCCCTTTTTGGTTGAGTCCAAAACCAGCATCAAGGACAATATGCCCACTAATTAGCATATTGTCTGAAACTTCTTTCTAATGTGACCTCTTAAAGTATGTTAGTCATATTGTTTTGAGTATACGCTACCAGTTCTTTTGAAAAAGATACTTCACTAGCTCACTGTACATGAGGACTGAGGAGCATATACTTAAGGTTGCTAAATGCTAATGTCAGATTTTTCCACTTCAGGGTCGCTTTCTTTCCCACCATCGATCATTGAATTAAACTTTCCTGTGCAGACAAGACCTTTTGCATAACTTTTTTTTTTTATGTAGGAGCTATGATTCTCGGACTCTTCATTTCAACAAAACTATACGTGTCGGACACTGGGATACGATATGACAGTAAGACACTCCAATTAGCAACAAAACAAGAAAAAATATCCTTAACTAGGCGAGTCCTGAGATCTGATCCTCGGATCCTCACCTAAACCCGATCATTGAATTTCCGAGTTTAAGAAACATAGTAACGTATAGGAGACTATGCAAATGCAAACGAAATCTGCAGAATCAAACCCAACTGAAGAGATTATGCCCTACCTATACATCACATAAGAAAAAGCCTCACCTACGCCTTTCGAATGTCAAAGTTAAGATTTTTTAAGAAACAAACAAATGCAAAAACTTTCTTTGATGATGCAATGAACAGCACAAACACACGCCTGGCACACCCCATATTTATTATCAAAAGACAAAAGACCATGCTACAAATTAAAAAACAATAATTAAAAAATCTCATGGTTGGTGAGGCCAGAGAATCTTGCTGTAGATCCATAATTTGCAATTTTAATACACTCTTTTCATCTCCAGATTTGTTACTAGCACTACAAAAGTACAAAGCTCACTAAAAAAATTCCTATTGACTTGTCAAGTGAAATTTTACACGTCATGAACTCTAATAAGAATCTTCAACCTCTACCACATGAATGCCAAATTGCCAATTAAATAGATAATTGAATAATTCCCATCTTCCTAATTCAAGCAAAATATTGTTGATATTGAATGTTTTCAAACAAAGTTTTCCTAAATTTGATGCATAGTCGTATTATTTGTTGAAATTAAGCAAAATGGTGAATTACAAAACTAACACTTCATAATAGCTTAAACACATTACCACATTTACCAAAACACAAAAATTTCTATATAAGACGGGTAAATTTACCTGCGAAACGACGACGTGTCTGGCTGATCCACTATCTCCACCAAAACTATGAGAATGCGCATGACCATGTCCATGTCCATGTCCATGCTCTTCATCGTACACCTCATCCTCACGTGACTCACACTCACCCTCATGCGAATGCCCGTGGGCCCTACTATGAGCATGAATCCCTACAATACTCTCTTCCCCTCCAAACACTTTCCCAGTGTGCCGGTCCGCCGGTAAAACCCCAGCAGGCGAAACCGAATCAAGCGACCCATCAAGCCCAAGCCCAGGCCCATCTCCTTCCCCTGCTTTCTCTTTCCTGATTTTCTCTCTCTTCCTCTCATACAACTGTGTCCCCACAAAATCCGCTAATAAAGTCACCAATGCTGACATCATCGCTAAAAACCCGGCAAACGGAAACTTTTGCCACGGGACACTTGGCAAGCAGGCATTGGTCAAATTCTCGGTACCATCCGGTAACATGTGGACAAACCCTGTGGCTAATATAACCCCAGCGGCGAATGCTTTCGCCGCTATGAAGAGGTTCCCGTCGGTCGCAAGAAAACTTTTCCTGCGACCAAGTAATGGAATGGCGATCCCGGCAGCTCCCGCTACTAAAATTGACGCGATTGCGATCAATTTTAGATTGAATGCCGCTGTGTCATCCCGGCATAAGTCCGATTTGAGCGATTCGCAGGTCGAGTTGGAGAGGGCCTCATGAAAGTGTCGCATCATGGTACCTGATGAATTTGGAAAGAACAAAAATCAACTTGTGAGGAATTTGAGAAGAGGATGTGATGAGAAAGTTGTGTTGTATGTTCTATCATTGTAATATAGACGGAATGTTTTGAGCTCAATCATTTTTTTTGGGTTCTTGGGATTGTCGCTTATGGACATATGTGGATTTTGGAGATTGGCAAAGAAATGGGGCCACTAGAGAGATGGGTGTTGTTACAAATTACAATTGCCATAAAAAGATCATCATGATAAGACAGAAACCATAATGTTTTTGTATTGCCAATTTGCCAAGATATGAACTTGGAAACATTTCATTGGTAAAGGGAAATACTCCTATGAACAAGATGACAAGAACTTAAAAGATCATTTTCCAGAACACCAAGCCGTTAAAATTACAAATTGGGTAAAACTAAAACAATAAAATAAAATTCATTTAATTACTAGGTTGGAAATTGAGATTCTCACATTAATTTGAAGTTATTAGAACTTGCAAACTGTAATGCAAATTGGGTAAAATGATAGTCCAAGACAAATCTATCAAGGTCCTACCAAAACATTTTACTAGTAGTAATATTGCACCTTGTGAGAATATGTACAGTGAAAAATTCTCAGATTTTTGACAAGTTTTTTGTTTTTTTAATGATACACATTCTTGTCAGGTTACCCTGTAAATACAATGCAGTAAAGAACACAAATATAGAAGGAAACAGTAAAAAGTAAGTAAATGAATGACACCAAAGAAAATGCTGAAATCAGAGTACAAAAGAAGGAAATTTTACCTGAAATCAAATTGTACTTAGCTCTGAAAGGTTCAAGGCTAAGCAACGGGAACAAGAAATCCTGTTTCATACAAACCAAAACAATCAAATTAAACACATACCCAGAATCACATTTTAAAAACCCAGAAACAATTTTCTTTTTTTCTTTTTTTTTTTTTTGGAGTTGGGTTTTAGAGAGAGAGAATGAGAGTGATGACGAACCTGGAAAAAAGAAGACATGAGGAGACTAGGAGTGAGAAAGGCAAAAGGGTTTTATACACAGAGAGAGAGAGAGAAAGACACACAGTAGAAGTTCTTTTAAAAGCAAAAGACACGAATCACGATTGACGATATTCTTCGAATTTGTATGAAATCGAAATAAAAACCCCGGGATTAAAGGAAGAAATAGATAATTTTTCGAACTATGCGATGTTATGGTATTAAAGAAGAGATAGATGATGGTCTTATCAAAAGAAAGAGGTTGTGTTGTGTTGTGTTGTGATTGTGATCAACAAACAACAACAGCACCACCACGCTCTTGGAGAGACAGACAGAGGAGAGAGAAAGAGATTGGGAATGAATTTATAAGAAAATGTCGACATGGTTGAGATGTGGAGGGTTGAGAAGAGAAGAAACGATCAACCGATTTATGACTTTTGCAACGAGAATGAGCGCCAACATGTCGACACTTTTTCATTCATGGCGTCATCATCCCCCTTTTTTTTTTTTTTAATTTCTCTCTCTCTATCTTTTTTATTAGGTTGTCAATTAATAATTTAATATCCCTTTTTTGTTTTGAGTTTCAAAAAGATTTTTACTAACCTGGTTTTGAGGGGAGGTCCTTTCCGTCTTGTATCTTCCATCTTTGGACTTGGTATTTGTCGTTTCTCCGTCCGTTCCACGCGCGTATCAAAAGGTTAAAAACAAATGGCTTATCCTTTCTTGCTTTTTTTCAAACTACTTATCCTATCTTAAAATTTTTAAAAAGAATATCACTCAAAAAAAAAAAACTTAAAATTATCTGAAATCACAAGAATGCATAGTGTTTTTGACAACTAAACAAGATAATAAATAATAATGATTTCAATTTAAATTACAAATTAAAGAAAACATAAGGCATCATAGATAGCTCCAAAATAGTATGTTTATAATTAACATGCATGCAAGCAGCAAGCTAAGCATAAAATAATTTTTTATAGGGCATTCAGTTGCTTATTTCACTATATAATTAAAACTAGATGATGCTTAAACAATGAACAATAAAGTAAAAGAAACAATGATGATTAAGTTAATTAGCTTCATGATGCATGGGGAGGAAAAAGATATGAGTTTTACTGTTTTAGAATGTTGGGTGTGTTCTTTAATTACATCGAGTTTACTTGCACCAAAAAATTAGACCGAGTTTACTCAATCAGTTCATTTTAATGAATTAAGTTCGGTTCAGTTTTTTTTTGGTTTTCAGGTTAGTTCTTAAACATACATTTTATCTGATATATCAAGTAGTGTTTAATTTAATTTAGTGATGTTCGATTCAGTGTAATGGTATTTTATTTTAGTTCACTTTAATTTTTGACCCTAATAAAAAACACACCCTATTAGTGTATGCACCAAAAGCCAAAGCAAATGTAAAACAAAATCAAATTTGGTTAAGATAGGGGAGCCTAGTGTTTAGTTAATCTTCTCCCATCAAATTAAACGAAAAAAAAATTAAGGTTTTTCTTCAATCTCCCCCTATTTTTCTATCTATTAGAAGGTCATACCTATTATTAATTTCCACCAGTGAACAAGCTAAACATACATTTGATTTACAATTCACAAAAATTTATATGAGGCGCCCTCATATATAAGATGTGATACTTATAAGTAAAAAAATAATAGCACTATAGATGAAATATGATACCTACTCCAAACAAAAAAATTGATACCTTATACATGAAATCGACTCGTAAAAGGGTTTTTGTTTATATTATTATACGCATTATTACCATAAAACTTCAAGTGAACGACAATATCCTATTAATACATTTTGTGATATTATATGGATACAATATGATTGAAACAACCATGCATTAATTGCACGGAACAATAAAATGTGAAAGAAAAAGTAGTTCACTAAAGTGAACTCTACTAAATTGAACTGAACTACACTAAGAACTGATTAATTAAGTAAATAGAATTAAAACACCCTTTATCTTGATTTAGACTAGATCGATATCATGGATCTCATCCATGAAAAAGGTTGTCAATTCCTCTTAGCTCTTAGGAGTATCAATATATCAATATATATATGTAAAAATTGAATTCTCACCAAGCATTAAATAGGTAATAAATAGCCATAAATGCATAGGTGATTAAAAAGAATCAATATATCTTTTTTTGGTAAAAGATTAGCTTTCTATTACCAAATGCTCAGAGTTTACAGAATACTCAGGGCATTCCCTGGTAGACCAACTAGTAAAAAGCGCTATATTATCTATGCTCTATACCACTTATACCTCCTATAGATCTATATATCAAAAATCCTAGCAAAGTTGCCTCTATACAAGCTCATTGAACCATTGCCTATCAGTGTCTCTTAGTTTCTTTGGCAGCAATTTGGAGATCCTCATCCTTATATCATGCTTCAGTTGTTTCATGCTCGCAATTGGTGAAGGTATAGTCTGATCCCAGTAGGCAGAATTCCTAGCTTTCCATATGTAGTATATAAGTCCTGTAGCCACAGAATAACACACTTGTTCCTAAACTTCGATCCCTTGTATCTCTTACTGATCCATAGCCAAAATCTCTCATATCCCCTGCTGACATTTATTTGCAACCATTGACAAATGATCTCATAACATCTTCTACTGAAGCAACACTCAAAAAAGAGATGCTCTTGTGTTTCAGACTAGCATTCACATATCAAGCAGCTGTTGCTGTCACCACAGCCAATTCTATAGTACCATTCCCTCGTGCGCAACCTTTTATTCATAACCAACCAACAAATGAAGGAATGTTTGGGAACATTCCTTTTGTTCCAGACCCAAGCATCCCATTTCACATTCACATCATAGTTCTTGAGCCAATTATAACCACTAGCCACTGTATAACCCTGCTTGCTGTTCTGAGTCCATGTATTACCAGTGAACCCTCCAGCTAGTTGGTCCCTTGCTTTACATAACTTCCTCCAAGCCCAGCTAGCAGTGCTTGGAGGGTTATGTTCCTTCCAACTGTCTTCCTTGACGTATAGGTGGTGTATCCATCTAACCCATAGGGTGGTAGTTTCAGTTGCCAAGAGCCATATGTACTTCCCCATAGATGCAACATTCCAAACATGACAATCTCTAATGCTCAGTCCACCCTTACTCTTTGGTTGACACAACTTTTCCCAAGAGATAGGTGGAGCTTTTGTGTAATTCATTTTTCCCTCCCATAAGTAATTTCTACAGATTGCTGAGATTTTATCAAGTACTTGTTTTGGTAAAATAAAGACAGCAGACCAGTATGTGTGAATAGCCATCAACACTGAGTTCACCAATTGTGCCCTACCAGCATAAGAGATATGTCTTGAGCTCCACACTTTGATTCTAACACACATCTTTTCAACTAAGCAATCACAGTCAGCTGAGTTAAGTCTTCTAGAGGACACAGGGACACCCAGGTACCTGAAAGGTATAGTGCCCACCTTAAACCCTGATAATTGAGTCATAACTTGTTGTATCTCCTTTGGAACATTACCCATGTACATCTCTGACTTATTTTCATTCATAACCATCCCAGAAGCCAAGGAAAAGGCTTTGAATCCTTGTAAAATCAGTTGCAAAGAGGGAACATCCCCAACACAAAAAGCTAATAGATCATCAGCAAAGCACATATGGTTGAGTCTCATGCCCTTGCACATAGGATGATAATTAAACCCAGGTAATCTACCCACCACATTGAAAATCCTTGCCAAGTATTCCATACATATTACAAAAAAGAGAGGGGACAAAGGATCACCTTGTCTCAGACCCTTCTCTCCTGCAAAGTAACCAAATAGGCCCCCATTCAAAGAAATTGTGTATTTTGTGGACCTCACATAAGACATCAACCATAACTTGAATTTCCCAGGGAAATTCAGAGCATCCAATATTTCCTCCAAGAAGTCCCGCTCTACAGAATCATAAGCTTTTTTGAGGTCTATTTTCAGCAGACATCTAGGGGTTATAGATTTCCTACCATAATGCTTTAAGAGATCCTGACATATCATTATATTTTGCACAATTTACCTACCCACCACAAAAGCACCTTGTGTTTCAGAAATAATATCAGGTAGTACACATTTTAGCCTCTTACACATCACTTTGGCTATACATTTGTACACAACAGAACAACAGGCTATAGGCCTAAATTCAGTAACAGATGTTGGAACATTTACTTTAGGAACCATGGATAATACTGTAGTGTTAGCTTGGGTGAGTAATTTACCTGTTGCAAAGAACTCCAATATTGCTTTAGTCACTTCTGCTCCCACAATATGCCAGGTATCCTTAAAGAACTTGCTGCTGTAACCATCAGGTCCAGGAGCCTTACCATCAGGTATTGAGAACATAGCTTCCTTTATCTCAACTGCTTCAACAGGTTTCAGCAGCTTAGCATGATGCTGGTCATTGAGAATTGGCCCACTCTTCACCACCTCTTATTTACAGAATGTCTAGTACTTGATCTAGATCCCAACAGCTGTGTATAGTACTGAACAAAGGCCTCAGCAACCTCCTGGGGATGATTGACAACTTCACCATCCACATTTTCAATTCTATAGACTTTATTTGCATTCCTTCTTTTCCTTATGCAAGCATGGAAATAAGCTGTATTCAGATCACCCTCTTGCAACCAGTGAGCTTTAGCTTTCTGTTTCAAAAAGCTGTTTTTTGCATCATTTGCAGCCCTGAACTCTAGACTAGCTTTCAGCAGCTCTAGGGCATGTAGGGCACTTCTGCAATTCTAGCTGACATTGAGTTAATCTCCTCATAGCCTCCTCTGCTCGATTTTCCACATCACTGAATTTTTGCTTATTCAGTATTAACAGCTTCTTCTTTAGCAATTTCAGCTTTGAGAAGACCTTATACATGGTTGTCCCATTTATATCAGAGTCCCAGCTCTTCACTATCTCCTCAAAATCAGGCGTTTGACTCCACATATTGAAATATTTAAATGGTTTACAGTCAATTCTCATATCTGGGAAACAACAGATTACCCCTGGATTATGATCAAACTAACCCTCAGGTAAAAAATTAATCATTGCATTATCGAACAGGTTGTGCCATTCATCATTCACTAACACTCTATCCAACCTACTCATGATTCTATCTTGACCTTTCTGCTTATTTCTCCATGTGAAGAAAGCACCCCCAGTTTTGAGTTCTTGAAGGTGACAAGAGCTCACACACTCTCTGAAGTCCTCTACCTCAGATAGAGTTACCATGTTGCCTCCCACTCTTTCATTCAAATTCTGAACACTATTAAAATCTCCACAAATTGCCCCAAGCTCCCCTCACCCTTGTCTGTAAACTGCATATGTCTGCCCAGAGAACCTTCTTTTGTGCCTCCTCATTGAAACCATACACAAAAGTACAAGTGAATCTCTTCCCAGTGCCACAATGTACTACATCACAATTAATCAATTGAGATGTCTTGAGATTAACTGTCACATAGAATACTGAGGGCCTCCATATTACCCAAACTCTACCTCCTGCATGACAAGAATTATTTGTTGAGTAACACCATTCTTGCTCCAAACCATCTGAGACCAAAGGGAAGTTGGCAGACTTCACCTTTGTCTCCAGGAGGCCAAATAAACCCACTTGTTTTTGATGAAGCCACCATTTCACCTCTGCTTGCTTAGTAGGTTTATTCAGCCCCCTCACATTCCAAAATCACCACTTGTCCATTAGATGAAGGGGACTGCCCCCGCCTTTATTTGCTATTCCATTTTCCTTCTGTGCTTCATTCAATGATAGCAATATCTCAGGTACACTAGCTTCACCATCAGGGTTTATCTCGTTTCCCAGGACCTCAAACACATTATTAACAGGTACTGTTGCAGAAGAGACTTTCTGAATTCTCCCTACAGCAGTAGGTATTTCAACTGGTACAGTAGAGCTCCCCCTTGATGCTTGTTTATCTTTGTTACCAGTAGCCCTCCCAGCATTTTGTTGTGCCCTGTCCTTCCTAGATTGCACCCTCTTTGCTTGTCTTTCGATTTCTTTTTTCTTACAAGCCTCCCCCATCATGCCCAATGCCTTTGCATTCTGTGCATTTGATTGGAAGCCACTCATACTTAACTTTTTGAACATCCTCCTCTCCCTTTTCATTATCAAACTCCACCTCTTGTGGATAAGCTTGCGCAATATCCACCTCCACCATTACACGAGCAAAATGAACTCTATCTCTTTGAGTTGTAGCAGTATCTGGCATCACAGGAGACCCTATACTACTAACAATTTTGCTTAAGCTTGCCAATCCCCAGTATTTCAAATCTAAGCCAGGGAGCCTAACCCAAATGGGAGCCTCCTTTACTGCTTCCTTCCTCAAATCAACATCAGGGTGCCAACCTTTTACAATCAATGGCCGATTCCCATAAACCCTTGGTCCCTCATTCAGAACCTTAACACGAGATTCCATTGTATGAAAACGCACCAGAAAAACCCCATTTGGCATTGCAGTAAATTTATCAATACCCCATTTTCCCCAAATACTTCGAAAATAATCTTCTATTACTTGAGCAGGTGGTGTGCCCCCAATTAGATAACAATAAACAGCTAAATTCCATAAATTAACCTCCTCTTCAATGTCACACAAATCAATTTTAACCTTAGGTTTCTTCCTACCATTAGAGTTATCACTAGCAGTAGATTTAGGGTTTACCCGGAGTACTTTCGCTGATTCAACCTCATCAGCCCAGGAAGGTGTAGTGGAAGACGAAGGCAGCTGTGACTCCTTCTCCTGCCTCGCGCTTAAAACCTTCAGTGCCTCTTCCAGGTCCAATAGAGTAATACCCTGAATCTGGAGAATCGCTTTAGTTTTCTTCGCATTCATCGTGTTTGGTTGTCCTATCTCATCTACATCATCGGAATCACTCCCCTGCTCCGGTGATTTTTGTTTCTTGGGTCTACCTTTCTTACCTTTCCCTTGCCCTCCAGGCATTTTAGAGAGAAATGTCTAGAGAGCTTCAGTTGTTGTGAAGTGTTTTAAGAATCAATATATATATATATATATATATATATATATATATATATATATATATATATATATATATATATAGAGAGAGAGAGAGAGAGAGAGAGAGAGAGAGAGAGAGAGAGAGACATTTCTCTCTGATATGTTGTTGTGAAGTGTGTGTGTGTGTGTGTGAGAGAGAGAGAGAGAGAGAGAGAGAGAGAGAGAGTAGAACCCTCTCACTTCAGTTGTTGTGAAGTGTTATATATATATATATATATATATATATATATATATATATATATATATATATATATATATATATATATATATATATATAATTGAGTTCTCACCAAGTATTGAATAGGTAATAAATAGCCATAAATGCATGAGTGATCAAAAAAGAAATTAAAAATAGTTTTATTTTATTTTAATAAAAAAAATAAGTAACATAAGTATTATCCTAAAAAAAAATAATTATACATTCACTAAAAATGTAATTTCTTTGTTAAAACAATTATTATTGCTACTTGCTACTCCTATTATTCAACTTTATATATTGTTATGATTAAAAAAAATTATTTCTTCTAATAACGGAGTATGCATGATAAACAAGAATCCGTGCATCGCACGTGCACGAAATCTATTATCAATATATATATATAAAGTTGACTTCTCACCAAGCATTGAATAGGTAATAAATAGTCATAAATGCATGGGTGATTAAAAAGAAATTAAAAATAGTTTTATTGTATTTTAATAAAAAATAAGTAACATAAGTATTATATTTATTATCCTAAAAAAATATTATACATTCACTAAAAAATGTAATTGTTAAAAAAATTATTATTGTTACTTGCTACTCCTATTATTCAACTTATACATGATAAACAACAATCTGTGCACACCATGCAGCGAATAGGTAATAAATAGCCATAAATGCATGGGTAATTAAAAAAAATTAAAAATAGTTTTATTTTATTTTAATAAAAAATAAGTAACATAAGTATTATATTTATTATCCTAAAAAAAATATTATACATTCACTAAAAATGTAATTTCTTTGTTAAAAAATTTATTATTGTTACTTGCTATTCCTATTATCCAACTTTATATATTGTTTTGATTAAAAAAATTTATTATATTTCTTCTAATAACGGAGTATGCATGATAAACAAGAACCCGTGCATAGCACGGGCACGAAATCTAGTATATATGTAAAATTGAGTTCTCACCAAACATTGAATATGTAATAAATAGCCATAAATGCATGGGTGATTAAAAAGAAATTAAAAATAATTTTATTTTATTTTAATAAGAAATAAGTAACATAAGTATTATATTTATTATCCAAAAAAATATATATATTATACATTCACTAAAAATGTAATTTCTTTGTTAAATGTGTTTTTTTTTTTTTTGTTGATAAGAATATTATTATTGTTCTTTGCTACTCCTATTATTCAACTTTACATATTGATATGATTAAAATTTTTATTATATTTTTTCTAATAACAGAGTATGCATGATAAACAAGAACCCGTACATCGCATGGACACGAAATCTAGTTATACACATATAACCTGATCAAATTAAATCTTTATCCTTTCAATGAAATTTTCATTCTTAATTGCTAGTAATAGATCACTTTTAATCCTATCCGATTCAAGTGACAGTACTATACATGCATCACGCAACTAACGGTACTCGAGAATTGAAGCCTATACTATTATTCAACTAGCTAGTATTTTCAAATTTTTTTCATATCCATATACCCCCTTATTTGTGAATTCAGATCCTTTGTTGTTACAGCAGAGAATGAGTTTTTATTCTCTCTGTCTCTCTCCTCCAATCCCATAAACCTTCCTTGTAATCGGTGGCCCAAAAAAAAGAAAAACCAATCCACTGATAAGATTACATGAATTGCACTTTTGTTGTTCATGAAAGAACAGCGGATGATCCTTACCCCATATTTGTGTTGTAGTTTATGACATTGTATAGCAATTTTGCTTTAGCTTGTACGTATGGTGCAACGTTATATTCAATGCGTGGTAAAAGTTCCAATCAAGCTGTCACAAATCACAATTGACATGCACATGCATGCAAAAAAAATATAATTAATATATTAATTAGTCTCAGATTATCCCATTAGACAAGAGGCCGTTTAGATATTAATTAGTCTCAGATTATCCCATTAGACAAGAGGCCGTTTAATTACTCTCTCCGGCCCACAAAAATCTTTACGCTTTTTTTTTATATTTAGACTATGGAAATCTTTACGTTTCTTTATATGATATTGTATTTGAGAACTCTTTACTATTTTATCCCTACCACCTTCTCATCCCCACGTGCCTATTTTTGGGGGGAATATGAAATGAAAAGGCAAATTTTGATTTGCTGTTCAAATTCAGCAAAATAAATCTCACGTTACTAGAAAAGTAAGGAAAGTACGGCTCCTTTTATTGCTTTACCGGGAAAAGCAATAAATGACCACTAAAATATTATTTTCTCTCTCTTAACATCATATGTGCTCTTTTAAGGGGAAAGTTGAAATTTTTGTGCTCAAATGTGTTCTCCTTAATATTTGTGTCATTCGCCAAACGTCAAGATTTCTGTGGATCGGAGAGAGTACGTACTAAGTGATGAGTGGCCCCATAATAGGAACCTCTAAGGTAGCAGGTAGTGGAAATTTTCGTACTATCGATCTAGCTAGGCCATAGGCATAGCATTACGACATAAACAAGAAAATGAAGAGCAGAAGAGAAAGATGAGAACACTATTGCGACACAAGCTAGGTATATAATGAAGACAACCAAAGTACTACAGTATTAGCTAGATTGCATAAAATATATGACAAGTGTATGTGCTTAACTGCTTTTACTTTAGCACCTTAATTAGTTGCCAATGCATTCTAACATAATGTACTTTCACCATCATCTTAGTACACTTAAAATAATGAAAGAATTAAACCTCGGATTGTAAAGTATAGTATCTCATATATCTGTTCTAATTGTTGGTAATTTTATTTATTTTTTGGTGAAGAATTGTTGGTAATTTGGTGCTAGATGATAGTGCGTTGCATGTTAATTGGCTAATTGGTGTGGCAAAATATGGATAATTAACCAAATTGCTATTTAAAATATTACTCATCGACATATTAGTATATTTTTATGCATATGCAGTATGAGGGTCAAATACACTCAAATTTATTAATCCATCAGAAAAAACTTTAAGTAAATTAAAATAACTTCTTCTTACTTATTGTCGATTTCGACCATTTTGGAATGTTATTTGTTTTCTTAAAGTCATTTAGCTTCCGATAATCCACACAATGCCTCAGGCCCTCAACCGCTCCACCAACCTTAAGTTAACGCTATCACCTTTGATAAATTTTAATAATTGGGCATTTAATTAATCCAATTGAGCATGCATGCATATACATGCATGATAAGTGAAGTTCCAACTCAAAATCAATTAATAATGGGTAAAATAACTCATTCATATACTTAATTAACAAATGGGGTGTTCTCAATTTCTCATGATCTAATTAGTTCATAATTCATTTTCATGTCGTCATTTAATTAGTTAATGCACGTTGAACCGAATAAATTACGATGACCTAATTACTACTACCTCTATTCCAAATTCTTCTTTTCAGTTGACCGGCCTTTTGGAGTCAAAGTATACAAACTTTGACAATTAATTTAAGAAAAAGTATAATGTTTTGAAAAGTGAAAATACTACTACTAGATTCACCTTTAATTACATTTTCAAAATATCACATTTTTATAAATTTTATATCTGTAAAATTATAGTTATTCATGGTCAAATGATTGTCTTGAAGACTGCAAAAAGTCAAATGGAAATGAGAATTAGGAACAGAGGGAGGAGTAGATATTCTCATTTAGTCCATCATGCATCACATATGCTAAATTATTAGGCAAGAGGTCTCTATGAGGCGGGCTCAAGGTGAGACCCCCTTTATAGCTAAACATGACATAAGCATGACGTCATGCTTGTTAGAGGGTGCCTCACCTTGAGCCCGACTCATACGAGTTTTTGTGATTATCAGGGTGCGTTCTTTTCCACTTATTTCCACTACTTATTCTCATTGATTGGGTAAGGCCTTGTCACTGATTGGGTAAGGTTCTGCCAGTGATTCCCACTGATTCTATAAGGTCCTTCCACCGATTCTCATTGATTTGGTAAGGTCATGCCACTGATTTTGTGAGTAGGAATGTGGGTTCTATAACTGATTTTCACTAATTAGGTAAGGTCTTACCACTGATTCGTTCTCACTGATTTAGTAAGGTATTGCCAGTAATTTTCACTAATTGGATAAAATCCAATAAATGGAAAAGAACACACCCTTTTAGGCCCACGGTTTCTAGATGGGTATTCAATTATTCATGCACCAAAATAGTTAGGACGACGTATCCTAGTTTCTACTAGTAGAATGTTTAAGAAAAAAGATACTTGATGCCCATATAGCTAGGAAACGTTTAAGATACATTAGCATCAAGCATGGTTGCTTGGCCTAGCCACGCACGTTGTTGGTAAAATGACTGAAAATTTGAAAAGCGACGTGTGTGGTGAATGCATAGCAGCATAGGTAAGAAAAAGTAGATGATGATGATATAGTGAAAGTGGAGCCTAGAGCTTGATAATTCAACCTTCTTATAGAGAAATAATCCTGCTTATAGCTACCGCTATACCCTCCATAATTGTATTCCTTAACAAAGTCAAAGTCAGTTTTTTATCAGATCTATTACTTCGTAATTAATAAATTACAGTTAACCAATTACAGATGCACTTGTTTTCGATTCATTTTGTTATATTAGATTTGCACTTGTGTTAGAGAAATTTGCATTTGAAAATGTATTCTGACTTTTTATTAATGACAAATTCTCTTTTCTTTGATCGAGTAATTTTTTTTTTTACAAATGCACTTGTGACTTGTCAGTTTGTGAGTTTGTGACTTGACTGTCTCGGTTCAATTTCATGTACAAGTTTTGAAAGAATAAAGATGATGCAAAGACTGAAAGAGGGCTCACTCTTTGAAGCTTGAATTACTGTGGAGGAAAAAGAATGAAGAAAAATGGCCCATGAGAACATATCTTTTGCGCTTCTATACATAGTTTTATTAGTCATGACGATACACATTCCTTTAATTTGCTAAGTCTAGCACAAACACAAATTACAATACTGTTAATGATATACTTGTATGATCATTATCTTGAAGATATTTCATAATTTATCATGGAATCTTCGGTAATTACACATTACATCCATATATATATACCCAAGTACATTTAATTAGATTAAAAGACAGTTCTTAATTAAATATCTATATATACTTACTTTCTACTAAAATAATAACCGGCTGACATCATCTTTGTCCACATGTCAGCTTTTCATGAAATTTTTTCCCTCCAAAACCCATTTATGACATCATTAGTATTTTATTTTATTTTTAAAATTGGACAATGTTAAAGGTCTCTACTAGAGACACGAAAAGTGTGTCTCCTGTGATGTGTCAGTTGCCACATTGCCAAATTCACTAATTATCATATGCCATGTCATAGGGGCTAAAGTAAATAATGTAAAACAATTGGGTTTTTTTAGCAAATAAACGAAAGATGATCTAGTTAGTTATGTCTTATATTAGGAACAAGGCTTAAAATAAGGGAAATGTGATAAATTTAACTCTATTGGCAAAAACAATAAAGGAAGGAAATCGATTTTATGATTTTATAAGGAAAATAAATAAAGACAACTACCATAATTTAATTTCGCTCATATTGCATTTCCTCATCTCTCTCTTATTTGTATTTTTGTTTTTTTATTATTTTATTAAATTATATTAATTATGACTTATGTTTCTAATCTCTATTTCTTAAGTATTTTTCTTAAATTTTATTTTAACTTACTTAAAATTCTACTTGCAGCATTATTGACTTTACTTGTACTCCTCCATTAAAAGGGAGTACTTCTCTAACAATATTCAATTATTAATCTCAATTTCAAGAGATAGGGAAAAGAAAAAAGAAGTTACTTTCTTATCTCTTGAAAAAAATTATTCAGATGCTTTGGTGAATAATATTATTCCCTTTTAATGGAGGAGTTGTACATGTTCATACTATTGATATTTTTTATTCTCTACTTCCAACAAAGAAAAAAAAAACTTAAATTTGTACATTTTATCAGTTGAATAAGACCCAATTCTACAGCGTACTCAAATTTTATTATTTAATTTATACTTAATTAACGAATTGGAATCTAGTAAAATCTCCAAATCTATTCTTGCATATCCAAAAAAAAAATTACATATAAGTAGCTAGTATATTAAAATTCTACTTGCAGCATTCTTGACTTTACTTGTACACCTTATTATTTTACTATAAGAAATTCAATTTTACTGTGTACTTTCATGTTATATGTTCTCTTTATTTGTATTTAAAAAATTTGAATATTATTGTACATCCTATCAAATTATTTTATTTTATATAATTCATGATATGTCTATAAAAAAACAAAAAAGTTACTAGGTTATTTAATGATTTTACTTTCTCTTTCCATCCATCAATGTAATAAGGTATTTTTTTATATATAAGTAATGGCCCTTATTCTAATTTTAAGTACCATCACTATACAAATTTTCTCACATTTTATAATGTGATCAATCAAAATTTACTTTTTCCATCAATGTACATAGCAGTTTTTATTTGATCAACGACAAGTTCACGACAAGTATTCTAATTTTACTATCATTGTCCTAATTGTGCTATAAGAAAGACATTTTACCAGTGTACACTGTACTTTCATATGAAATACTAAATAAAATCATGACAATGATGACAAAAAGAATAATCACTAGACAAGGCTTTTAACGACTCTCCTATATATTTCCTTAATAACCGAGTAGTCAATTTGTAAGATATGAAAATGATTTACTTTAAGTGTTAGTTTTCGTCACTCTACTAAACATCTTTTCAATCAATCACATCATACAACTTAATTATATAATCATTGTACAATATTTCTTACATTTTGCTTTCGAAAATCTGAATTTACAACACATGTATCCTAATTTTACTACATGACTGAGAATTTTACCTTATACTTTGTATTATTATATTATAAAACACTTCATGCATGATTTTTCCAAAATGAATTTATTGAAAAAAAGGGACATAATAGTTATTCCAATGATTATTTTTCTTCACACCACAAATATAGTTATGGTTTAGGGTTTAATTTATCCACAACATACAATTGGTAAAAAAAAGTAGGTGGAGAGATCAAATGTAATTAAAGACTATCACATATCAAATGCTTTCTAATACTCTATCTATTTTGGTGTATTTTAACTTTTTAAGAGTTTAGGGTTTAGGTTTAATCATGGTACGAACATTAGGATTTAGGGTGATCGAGTATTATAATTTAAGCTTTATTAGATTTCATAGAACGGAGGGGCTAATAATGATGATTTCAGTATAAAAAAAAATTATTAACCTTTCTTTAGGACATAGGCCAAAGTTGAAGTAGCAGAGAGTGCTAATTTGTTTAAGGTCTAGAGTTTAAGTTTTAAAGAGCGAAGACATTATTGATTAATTACACCATCACAATCCCAATTTTACTTTCTACTTTCTTAGTTCTAGTAGAAACGTTCATAATTTTACTACATAGTTTCATAATTTAGCTTCAAATTTCGCCATAGTAACTTACAATAACCAATGAACATGGATGCATATATAGATTCATAATTTTATTTTCTTTTTTAGTTAGAGATAATTATATTTTGTATAGGTGTAAAATATATTTTAATTTTTTTCTACACTTTCCATGTATGTTTGTGATTATACAAATTGTAATCGCAATTATACCTTGTCGTTTGATAATTTTACTATGTAATATCATAATTTAACTTTATGCTTTCACCGTAGTAATTAATTAGCTTATAATAATTCGTTAACATTTCTTAAGGGTATAGGCCAGAGTTCAAGGAACATAGAGTATTGATTAAGGTTTAGAGTCTAAGTTTTAAAGACCGAAGACATTATTGATTAACTACACCATCACAATCCCAATTTTACTTTGAACTTTCTTAAGTCTAGAAGAAACTTTCATAATTTTACTAGGTAGTTTCATATTTTTGCTTCAAGTTTTGTCATAGTAACTTATAATAACCGATGAAAATGGATGCATATATAGATTCATAATTTTATTTTCTTTTTTAGTTAGAGATAATTATATTTTATATAGGTGTAAAATATATTTTATTTTCTACACTTTCCATGTATGTTTGTGATTATACAAATTGCAATCGCAATTATACCTTGTCGTTTGATAATTTTACTATGTAATATCATAATTTAATTAACTTCATGCTTTCAACGTAGTAATTAATTAGCTTATAATAATAATGACCGATTAAGATAGACAATTCATTAACCTTTCTTTAGGGTATAGGCCAGAGTTCAGGAACAAAGAGTATTGATTAAGGTTTAGAGTTTAAAAATTAAAGACCGAAGACATTATTGATTAACTACACCATCTCAATCTCAATTTTACTTTGTACTTTCTTAAGTCTAGTATAAACTTTCATAATTTTACTATGTAGTTTCATAATTTTGCTTCAAATTTTGTCATAGTAACTTATAATAACCGATGAAGATTGATGCATATATAGATTCATTAATTTTACTTTCTTTTCTAGTTAGAGATAAATATATTTTATATAGGTGTAACCTATATTTTATTTTCTACACTTTCAGGTATGTTGTGATTATACAAATTGCAATCGCAATTCTACCTTGTAGTTTGATAATTTTACTATGTAATATCATAATTTAACTTTATGCTTTCACCGTAGTAATTAGCTTATCATGACCAATAAAGATAGACAAACCAGTTTGTAATTTTTCTTTGTTTTAATGAGGTTTATAATTTATGTTTTTAATTGTTGCTAGACATAATTTTAAATTCATATAGGCGTAAAATAGATATAAATTATTTTCTAATTTAAATTATTTTAATATTGCAAATTCCTTTTTTGATTTTAAGGTAAGTTGTTTCTAATTTTCTACTAACTTATTAAGTTAATCATTATTATTGTCTAGCCCGTTAGTGTAGATCGAACGCAAATTCGTATTGTGAAGTGAATATAACTCAGGTTGCCAGCCAGATGTGCCAAAATGAGCAAATAATATGAATGCGTGGGTGTGTGTTGAATTACTCTTTAGCTTAGTTTTGCAACTTCACTGGAAAAAAAAAAAAAAAAAAAACTTAGTTTTGCAACTTGTCATTTCTTTGTCTTTTTTTTTTTTTTTTGCAATTGATGAAAATATTGGAAGACCTTACTTTTTCAAACAAAATTCAAGAATTCTTCCATTGAAAGAGTTATTCTTTACCAAAGAGAAAGTGAAACAAATTAAGATACTATGAGAGAGGAGATTAATTTTTTTTCTTTTTTTTAATAAGTGACAACCGTGAGTAAAAATGAAGGGAAGTAGAAAGAAGGAAAAAAAACTAAATATGGATTGATTATTGGTTTTAAGTATTTGAGCACAAAAGGTGGAAAAGTGGTTATAAATACAAAGGTGGAAAGTAACAAAGATGGTAACAATTTCAAATAGAGTAATTTACTCCTATATCAATGAAGAAAGAATATTACACTTTCCTTTTAATAGCTTATGAGATCACAATTTTCTACTTTAAAAATGTTGTCTATAATATTTGCAAAAAAAGCCTCAATTTTTTTTTGTTTTTGTATTTTAACCCTTATGAGATGGCAAGCTAATTAATAGTGTTTTTTGTTTCAAAAAAAAAAAAACAACTAATTAAAGTCTTGGTGATATGGCAATTGCCACATCAGAGGGAGACACTTTTCTTTGGTCACCAATGGAGACCCATAGAATTATTGTTTAAAATTATAGACTTAAATTTTCACATCATACGTAACAAACTTGGTTAAGTTCTCCCCCAAATCCGTTTAGGCGTTTACAGGTAGGTTCATGGGATTGGCTCTGAAATCTTAACTGAATGATGGAGAAAATGGGGGAGCAAAACTCTCGCTCTACTTATCTTAGTCAAAGAGTCAACTACTTAGTTCCAACAAGATGCAAAGCATTGGTACTGTTTATAAACCATGATTATTTTTGCATCAGGGAAACCAAAAAATGCAAGGGCTCTGTTCTTCTCATCACCTCCCTCCTTTACTACCTAGAACCTACCAGCTTTAATTTTAATTTTAATTTTTTTGGGTGCAATTTCATTCTGCATATTTTTTCCTAATACTGTTTTTATTTTGTAATATCTGGTGTTTTGCATGTTGGCCTATTATGAGATAATTTTCAATATGAATTATAAGTTGCTGGGTCCTTCATTTTTACAGGAAGAATAAATAACATAAAATTGTCGATTCGTCAAATATCTTGTGTTCAAGAGCCCTGGAACGATCATGACAACAATCCAGATAGATTATGAAGAAATAGAATGATGAGGTTAGTATCACGCACATTACACCTTAATTCATGATCTGATCACTGATTTAGAACTAAGTGGAAGATGAATATTCCATACGGCTAATACTCAACAATCAATTTCATTTATGGATTAGTGATGTTGACAGTTGCAGGCTTGAACTCATCGATTACGGACAGAGTTAGAGGCTACTTTTCCCTGTTATTGCTTGGTAACACCTCCTCTCTCTAGCTCCCTCCTTTTTTTTGAAGTGTCATTGACTGTGGTCTAAGGTTAGGTCAGTTATCAGATTTGCAAGTGTTAGTAACAAGTAGAGCTGGGCAAGTGGGCGGGGCCCGCTAACCGATCCGTCCCGACCCGCTTACTATTATAAATGGGCGGGTCAAAATGGGCCGGCCCATTTAAAAGTTAAGCGGGTCATAACGGGTCGTAAATGGGCCGATACATTTAAATATTTTTTACTAAAAAAACACTTTTTAAATTTTAAATGGGCCAAAACGGGTCGGCCTTACCCGCCCCGCCCCGACCCGCAATCACAAAATGACCGACCCGCCCCGCTTATTAAGTGGGCCGATCCGCCCCGACCCGCCCATTTGCCCAGCTCTAATAACAAGCTTTCTAATGATATTGTACTTAGAAGTTTTTGGTTCATATGCTATATGAATTTTAAGTTTCTCTTTTTCCTTTGCTTTGTGGATTTTGTTGTCATTCCCATCTATGCATGTATTTGACTTCTATTTGATAAAATGTTGGAATCAGGTATTTAAGGCCAAAGACTTTATCATGTATGGAATACTTGTTGATGCTACTGCCCACAGCAACACAACTTTAGAACTTGCGGATTTAGTTTTTTTATTGATTACTATCTTACTGATTTGTTTAGCTAAAGTTTTGGAATTTACTTCAACTAATTTTAAGGATGGTGAAGGTTGTGTGCAAAGTTTGTGCCCTCCTATTTTGGTGGAGCTATATGTGGGTTGAATACAGAAAGAGTAGTAGCTCCTTAATCCACTAAATAGACTATTATTAGCAGGTACTTCATTTTCCCTTCTTTAATTATGTTTTTATCAATTATGTCTATAGTTTCACTATATGTAAACTGCATTTAGTTTCGAAATAACGGTATATTAATGTTCTTTGAATTTTTATTGTTTCAAGACTTCTGTGTAGAAATTGAAGAACTGGAAAAGAGTAAGAATTTGGTACTTAGATTTTACTTGCTCCCACCCTTCTTATTTTGGGCTGATGTGGTGATTAATTGTATAAAAGGTCATAATATTTCAGCTTTGCTGGAGCTGTGAACTCACCACCCTCAAATATCACAACTTGAGAGATCAAGGTAACTATATATGTTGTCAAAAGGGTGTAATCAACTATTCATTTAGGATTTATCAATATTTTGTTTTAGCTGATCTAAATATATTTTGTTTACTAGCCCTTATGAGTTATGACCCATATGATCTTATTCTTTGTGACAATTTCTTAGGCAGATTGAAAAGTTGATATCATTGCTAATCTGTTGAAAGTGTTGGTCTAAGCTATGACACAATTAATTTACACACAATAGTGTTGGTGATGTTGTCAACAAAGCTTTACCCAAAGAGGAGGGAACCCCGATGGCCCTGGAGAAGGTTGGTTGAGTAGGAAATGTCTCGAGGCTACTATAATACAGTTTACAGGATAGTGCAAGAACAAGATAATCAAGAATATTGGATGTGTGGGTAGAAGCTTGGGTTTTAATTTGTTTGGTACTTCAAAAGAGAATTTTGGTTTTGAACTACATTTTCTTTTGAACTCTTTTGGGTTTTTGACAGTTTTTGGAAGTGCATGGATTGGGAGATTTGAGTTGTATGAGTTTTGTTCCATGCCTGAAATGTCTTCTCTAATTTCATGTTATTGATTTATTTATTTTTACCTTAAATAACCAAAAATTGTCGCTCAATGTGTTTGTTGTTGTGTGTTGGTGTTGGGCGGTGAAAAGGGTGGTGACATAGTCGCTAGAGCGCAATTGTACTGATTATTTTTTTATAAAGGTAAATGTTCAGTTTTCATTTCTCTCAAAAAGAAAAATAAAAAATTCAATGTTCTACTAATATATTTAAAGTTGTCTAGGGAAAAAAGTTACAACAAAATATCTATTTTACCCTTTTAGGTTATTTCCAAACATTTATTCCTTTTAAACATCTATTATTCAGTTCTTTTCATTGGTACCATTTACCTTTCACTTTAGTTCAGTTATGTAAATTTTGTTTGTTAAATTCTGCAACTTGCTTTTTCTCTTACAATATTATCCATTTACTCACTCCATTCAATTTAAGAGTCATTTTTCACATTTAGGGTAAACTTTAACTATTAATTTGCTAATATGAAAATTTAGTTGCAATACAATTTAAGAGTCATTTTTCACATTTAGGGTAAACTTTAACTATTAATTTGCTAATATGAAAATTTAGTTGCAATACAAAGTCTACATGGTTGTTTTCGTTTTTAAGTATTTCAAAACAATAAGAAATATTTTAATAGCTTTGAACAACATAAAGGTCAGTTGATCACATTTAAATGTCAAAGTTGACATCAAAAGACAAATATGACTATTAGTTTCAGATCGAGTGTGGAGTTTATTTTAGTTTGATTCAGTTTAAAAGGACAATGATTTGATGTTTAAAAAAATAGAGCAAGGATATAACTGCATTTTTCAAAAAATTTCGTGCATCGCACGGATACTAAACTAGTAAATTACTAATACGTTTTGACAGGGATATAACATACATGAATTTATTGTTGGAAAATTTTATTCGAATAAATAGGGGAATGAAATTTCTGTCAATTTAATATACCTCAAACTTTATTCATCAACATATATAATAACAATACAAGTACAATTCTTGTAAATGAAACACTCAAATGCATCAATATGATCAATAGAATAACAATATAAATAAAAGAGAGTAAGGATTAGAATTAGCCTGTTTTAGTTGGGATTATGGGTTGAGGCATGTTGGACACTTTCCGTGGAGAAGAAACGCCCCCCTGTACGAGGCTTTAATTTGTTATCATGGCATTCTCCACCTCAGATACAACAACCCGTTGAAAGCTATAGGTGCAGCCAATAGCTCTCCTGAACCACCGAATCGCCCATGCTCAAAACTACTAGTATTTTGTATACTCTCAATATAAAGTGTTTTATATAGAAATCATAGATAATGAAAAGCAATGTCTTGGGAGCACAAATATATGCTCAAACACCACGTCAAAATTGTTCCATCCAAAACACCACCAAGCCATTATTTATAGTGTTATATCATGGTCATTAAAGGGTCATAAAATCTCATTTACCATCCACCATAATAATGGAGAAATTGTAACTCCTCAAACTCATTAAGTAGATGAGAATGAATTGTTTAAATGTAGAAATTGTTACAAACCAATACATTTATCAACCATCATTGAATATTAATAAAACCGTTTTAGATAGTCATCAAATAATAAATCAAATATTAAGACAAAATATTTTATGTAGATAAAAAGACACTAAACTATTCACTTGTTAGAGCCTCTAAATTTATACAAATAAATGTTACCAAATAGAAGTTAGGCATCTAACAAATAATAATAAAAGTCCTAGTATTAAATTTTAAAGCACAATTTTCCGACAATCCCCCATATGATTTAAAATTTAATAAATATGATAATAGTATGAAACTCAAGTTATATATAGTTAGCAGATAATACTGTGCAATAGGTATAAGTACCTTTTGGGTTTGAACCTACACTTAGTGTAAATGAGCTTACACCCGAAAGAGCCGAAGTAACATAAATGTTTTGAACTTGACCCCTTAAATCAGGCTTGGACCCACAACACACATAGTACGGGCAATTACTCGGGTTCTATCGGTGGGGCGCGATCCCGGTCATGCGCACTGCATCCGATTTCATGAGTGTCATTAGGGATAGCCTAAAGTCCCACAGTGGCGACCCCACCACCACACTCACATAGGTGAACCCTCCAAGAGTGATCCGTGACCATCACCCCCACACAAACTGTCGTTGGGTTCATTAAGAGGTATTTTAATTCCATCAATAGTAAATAATTTAAATATACCTCAACCTTAAATCGTCGCGGTTTATGAGAGCACTCGCCATAGGAATGAGACCCATAATACTCCACATAAAATAAATAAATATTATTTGTGCTCTCCGAGCCACTCATCAGTTTCGTTATTACCCGTTGAACTCCATTCATGGGATCGCCATACCTCTGAAGACGGGTTTCCACTGAGGTGACTACATTGTAGGCTTCAGTCTCATTCCCCTCGACGATAAAATTAGCTTTTAGCTAGTTCTTACTTTATGTCCATAATGACGTCCTACAATTAACACTTATGCTAATTTTTACTCTATGTCCATTATGACAGCACTGAATAATTAAACTTTTGTACATCATTTCGATGCAATTGCTAATCTTTGTTTTATGCCTTTTAAGCCATATCTCATTGCATGCTCCACTTTTTATTTCTCCTTGATGCACATCAAGCTCCATAATTTTTCTGTCACAAGACCAAAAAATTATACATAAGTATATATACACATTTGCATGCTCTTCTTTACACTTTTAATTATAATCAACAAGGACATTCAACAAACATATAATTCACCCTTTAAATATTTTAATACTCGTCATGCCAACATATCCTTATAAGATTTTCAATGAGCATAATATAACTTCTAGACATCACATGGCTCATTAAAAATAATTCAACCCCCACATTTGCAAAACATATACTTGCTCATAATAAGATGCTAAACACGTTACTTTTATGGGCTCCAAAATACACATATATACTTTACCACAATATTAGTAGAAAGTATAAACCCCCACATTAATTAATCATAGTAATAATCATACTTGCCCATACGAAATATCTACACAACCTTATTATTGTGTATAGGCTTTGATAAAAGTTTGTGCTCGTAGGCTTTGATAAAAGTTACCAAAGTAACAACAGTACACAAAATATATTCACATATGTCTATGACACTATGTATCACTTCATCATGTACATTAAACATGTTTTCACTTAGCCATATACCATTATAACATGCTCTTTAATTTGTACAAATTTAATAGTGCTGGTATAAAGCTCTCGTTTCGGTCATAGAAAATCAAGCACCACATCTTAAATGTAAACATGACAGCATAGTGAAGATTAACAGCTGCTTTATACACATTTATTCTCAACATACTAACAAGGCATCATATATATGCAAATAGATATTTCTGATCTCCATATTTATATACTGTATATATCTCACTAATCGTCAATAAAATCTTTGATCATTCACGCACAATTGTTTAAATGTACAAACGTTACAAATCAATACATATGTAATCAGAAGTCTGAATTACCAAAAACTCCAACAAGATAAATTATAATGGTCCATATAAAAGTACACATAGTATAGTCAATATCTTGGACCCAGCACATAAACCCCAGATATAATCGCCGTATGCCCGTATATTAATATATACTTAATAAAACAACATGCGACAGTTTGCAAGTAATCATACATTACCAAACATAGATATCAAAATGCCATGTCGTATCATCAGTAAATCTAAGCCTCTTATCAATTCATAACCTTTAAGAACCCAGGACCCAAATAATCATTGATACTATAACATATCAGAGAAGACATTTCCTTAGAATTTACCGAAACAAAAATAGTGAACAAAGTTGGGCCAATATTAATAGCCGCTAATAAATTTTTAAGGCTATGACTTATTAGTAACCGGCCAGCACTAAAAAGATACATATACAAATCAGAGTATATATGTATAATATTAAATAAATCAATTAATCATACAAAGTATATATCATATGCACATCATAGCATAAACTTATCCCATAAGATAAATGATAGGCATTGGCATATAACAAACACTACAAAGTATATGACATATTACCCTGAAACTTATACCAGGTAGGATAATTAAATAGACACATGATGTAATATATCATATATTCCTTCACAGTAATTTATAAATGACCAAACTTACAATATTGGTCCAATAGACTATATACCACACTATCAGCGAAGGGGTTCGATTCGACACATCACAAAGCTAGCAAACACATCATTAATTTTTTTTTTCTTTTTTTTTTCATGCCAGACATATTAGTATGTTAGATTAACAAAAGTTTCATCGCTTTCTTCTCCACCACTGTTGGAAAAATTTATTCGAATAAATAGGGGAATGAAATTTCTGTCAATTTAACATACCTCAAACTTTATTCATCAACATATATAATAACAATACAAGTACAATTTTTATAAATGAAACACTCAAATGCATCAATATGATAAATAGAATAACAATATAGATAAAAGAGAGTAAGGATTAGAATTAGCCTGTTTTAGTTGGGATTATGGGTTGAGGCATGTTGGACACTTTCCTTGGAGAAGAAACGCCCCTCCTGTACGAGGCTTTAATTTGTTATCATGGCGTTCTCCACCTCAGATACAACAACCGTTGAAAGCTATAGATGCAGCCAATAGCTCTCCCAAACCACCGAATGGCTCATGCTCAAAACTACTAGTATTTTGTATAATCTCAATATAAAGTGTTTTATATAGAAATCTTAGATAATGAAAAACCATGTTTTGGGAGCACAAATATATGCTCAAACACCACGTCAAAATTGTTCCATCCAAAACACCACCAAGCCACTATTTATATAGTGTTATATCATGGCCATTAAAGGGTCATAAAATCTCATTTACCATCCACCATAATAATGGAGAAATTGTAACTCCTCAAACTCATTAAGTAGATGAAAATGAATTGTTTAAATGTAGAAACTGTTACAAACCAATACATTTATCAACCATCATTGAATATTAATAAAACCGTTTTAGATAGTCGATCATCAAATAATAATTTAAATATTAAGACAAAATATTTTATGTAGATAAAATGATACTAAACTATTCACTTGTTAGAGCCTTTAAATTGGTATACAAATAAATATTACCGAATAGAAGTTAGGCATCTAACAAATAATAATAAAAGTCCTAGTATTAAATTTTAAAGCACAATTTTCCAACATTTGTCTATTTCCATGAACGGTTTATTTATTTATTTTATAGATATAAATAAGCGAAAAACGCTTATTCACAAACGCCGAAATGGAGGTTAGGATTGATTGCAATTATACATTTGGCCCTCTTCAAAAAAGAATCTAAATGAAAATAATAGTGAGAATTTCGTGCAAGAGATGCTCATGTATATCAAAAAGGCATGATCGAGGCCTTAATTAACCAGGTTACATGGTCAAATAATTAAAGAATTGTGAGATACACATGACATCAACTTACTTAGATTGGTCATATATTGTTTATATATTACTGCAAATAATTGGAGTAATCGCTTAGTTTAATTTACTGGTCCGAGTACTGGCTAATATTTGAAAAGAGAGTAAGACTGAACACTTCAAAGTCTTCAATCTCAATGCGCTTCATGTCAGATGTCATCGTATATCCAGCGACCAACATGCATGTTCCAACAGGTTCAGTATATATTTTTTTGGGTGCGAACAGGTTCAGTATATTTAATTTACTCCCACTATTTCAACTTTCAAGTATGCAGCATAAAGTCTGGGCCAACTCCTTTATTTTGATATATCATGAAAGGAAAGGTAATATAGTTAGTACGTGTTGTTAGCGCCGTCCCAAATATTTTATGGGTCCTAGGGCGAAATAAAAATGAGAGACCTTACGCTAAAAAAAAAAAGGAAAAACAGCTGCATTTGGTTTTTAACTCGGGTTGCAACTACAAGAAATTTTTAAAAAGTTTAGAAAACATCTCATAAATACACCACATGCACACACAAAAGAAAAAAAATAATCATTTGGCTCACATGTAAAGATAGGTATTGTTGGTATTAATATCGTAATCAAAGTGGTATGCAATATAAATTATATATGTAAAAATATTGTTTTATTAGAATAACAATTTACTAGCAAGTTATTTGACCTTAAAGCCCGCTTCCTACAAAATTTACATAATTTCCTATATATTTATTCTTTCTTTCACAATTTTTTCCTAGTTAAAATACATTTTGGATGATTCCGAATGTTAATTACTATTTACGGTCGATAAAAAAAACTACTCCTACTTCATACTAAGATAAATTAAAGTTAGTATACTTGATATAAGTGTATGTTGAAGGATTCGACTTCAATTTAGTGTGTATATAATACATATATTTACCCCTTTTTTTGTAATTTATAAAATAACTAAAAAGAGTTGGAGTGTCAAATAAATTTTTTTAAAAGATTTAAAAATGAGAACCATGAGAAATGAAAGCATTAAGGGGGAAGTGCAGGGATAAGAAATGAAAAGCTTGAAAAAGAAGGAAAGAAAAAAGAAAAAAAAAATACCATAAGAAAGATCAGTTCACGATAAGGAACAGAATAAAGCGTGAAAAATTAAATAAAATGAGGCCAATAAAGCCTTGATCTCAGGTTAAGTCAGCATTTGACGCACTAATCTTCCCACATTCAAGCAGTGAACTAGGGTAATTTTTATGTTAAGATATCGTAACCGGCTTATTTATATTATGTTTCTTTTTGCGTCATTGGGCCCCCACAGCTACTGGGCCATAGGCGGTCGCCCTCGTGGCCTATGCCTAGAAACGGGCATATGTTGTTAGCAAGGTCTTCATTTTGCAGGAATCATGCTGATCACATACAAACGCAGCGCAAGACGACTATTGGAGATGGTGTTTTAAAAAGCTAAGATGACTTTGATAGCCTTAATAACACTATAACAAATCATCACTTGTGCTACAATTTAACTCGTGGCACAAGATTAAAAGTTTTGTGGCTAGACAATCTAGCAACGGGAAAACTAGTTGTCGGGTCACATGGCACAAGCGAGTGTGGCAAATAGTAGCTTGCCACGGAAAAATAAGTTCCGTGGCATAAATAAACTTTGTTGCCACAAATATATACATGTTGCTAACTAGGTTGTTCTGGTCACAAGAACTAATGTGACAAGGTTGATATAACTGTGGTTAGTAGCTCATTTAGTCACAAGATAAGTTGTGGCAAAGAAAATAAAGTGCCACGAAGTGTAACGTGGCTACCTTAATATGACAACAATTTACTCTATTACCGTGGTAAAAGTTGCTAGCCACGTTCATTCGTGGATAATTATAATTTATTTTGACATTGTTATTAAAACGACATAAATAAGAGTACAAGTACAAGTAAATAACCCATCAAAAGGGTATAACGGATTTGTTACGAATACTTCAATTTCAACCAACAATGATATATATATATATATATATATATATATATATATATATATATATATATATATATATATATATATATATATATATATATATATATATATATATATATCTCGTAAATCGTCCCATATTTAAAGGAACATAATACATCCGAAAAAAAAGGTACCGGAAAATTAAATTTTGGATCCTAAAATTATAGTAACATATGTTTTCCTGGCTAACTAATTCCGAAAACTAGTAAAGAAAATATCAATAACATATGCTTCCACTTATATTCTGTGATACCCCAATATTTTCTATAATTATTATATTGATTTATAAATTATTTATAAATAGTTTCGGAGATTAAATCGTATGTTCATTCAAGGATTCGATTTATTCAATTAAATCCATAATAATATAAATTATTATTATGGGACTTTCATAAATTGCACTTATTATTTTTGAGGAGTTTAGTTAAAATATTTTATATATGAATAAGAATTATTCATATAGTTTTAATTAGTTTTAATTAGCTATTTAAATCAGAAAATTATTAAATAAATTCTTAAACCTAGTAGTATTTGACTTGGGTTGACTGAGAGCCTATATAAGGAAAATGTGAGACAGTTGATCACTTTTGCAAACTGAGCCAAAACCCTCAAGCTCTCTCTCACGTTCTCTCTCTCACCGGTCTCTCTCTCCTCTCTCTCTCTCCACCGAGCCTCCCTCTCAGCCGCCCAGTTCACCGGAGAACCACCGGCGCCACCTCCTCCTCACGCCGGTAACCTCTTCTCTTTCCCCTCTCTCTTTCTCTTTCTTTTTCTCTTTTTCTTCCCCGCGGGTTTCCCCTGCGCGCGACCTCACGCGCGGCTTCCTGGCCGTCGGACCACCACCGGACCACTGGGCCGACGCCCAGGTGGTGACCGGTGGGTGGCCGACCTTCCCCCGCCTTCCCTCTCTCTCTTTCTCTCCTTCTCTCTCTTTCGCACTTCCCTTCGCTCTCTTTCTCTCTCCTCCTCGCCGGAGCTCCGGCGACCACCACCACCGGCCATGGTGACCAATGGGTGGTGGTGGTGATGGATCGAGTTATGGGTCCCATGCATGGGTACCCATGACCTAGACCTAGTTTTGAAGTTAGGGTTTCGTTTTTATATTTTTCATAATTATTAATTCGATTTTCAGTATTTTTGATTTAATGTTTTTATTTTTCTGCACTCATTCGGAATCGGAATTCGGATTTTCAAAAGCCTAGATTGGTTGGAATAAATCAAGGAATTTAATAAATATATCAGACTGAGATTTAGTTACTGTTTGTATTTTCGTATTCAATTAATACTGATTTGGTAATTGTTTTTAATTAGGACCTAACGAGCAAGCGTGATTATCGTTGATTGGTTGGAGCATACTTACTGTTGGTAGCGTTCTAGTTGTAAGCGCTCATGCCTACCTTCTTCCAAAGCCCCATCAAACTATTTTGATGTGTTATGTGCTAATTGGAAATTTATTGTGAATTTAATATGCAAAGCATGATTAAATTATATCGTCGTTATTATGAGATTTCTTACGCACGTTTACTGCTGTAAATATGAATTATAATTAGCATGTTGATGTTATCATGTTTTGGAAATTTATTAGTCCATATGATGATTATTGGACAATTGTTGAATGGTGAACTATTAATATTATTATGCTATTAATTATATGCTAATTGGTATGGGTATTATTGAGTGTTAGTGAGCACCTATTTATTATCGTTGAATGTCTTTGGTGATTTGTGAAATTTTGGATATCATATTACCCTGCCGAAATTGTGCTAGACATTACTTGTCATCATTATTGAATTATCGTCATTATTGAATTAAAACATGTTTCATTCTCATCGTATTGAATTATCATTATTGTCGTTATTTACTATTCATTGTGAAGAGCATGAAATGAATTAGTAAGTCGTGGTCTCGTAGTACCACTTATGTCAACCAATGCAAATTATGTGAATTGAATTAAATGAGAGTAAGACTCCTAATGGATCCTTAGGAGTAGTCAAACAATCGGGATTACTCCTAATGGTGTAGTTCAAGGGATGAGTGATTTCCAAGTTACTTATGGACACCTCGCAGTGTGTCTGGGACGGATCATTCCCTATTTATTAAGTCCTCTAGGCTCGTGTAATTGTACTAGAGGTAGTGTGCACACTAGAGTCATTAAGTCCATGGCGTGATTGTATCTTCGATGAACAGTAAGGGTTATCGCTGTTCTATTCGCTCTCTTACATCTCTCTAATCAAGACGGATTGTCTGTGTTGTATTTCGTGTGAATACAAGAATTGCATATAAAAGAATGTCTTATCCGTATGCTTGATTATATGCTTATGTGCGTATGCAAATGAATTTCAATGATTCTTCTAAAACCTCAGGTAAGGTTTGCGAAATGTTTTTACTGGGTACGGATGACGTTTATTCAGTTTATCTGATTTTTGTTTCTCTGTTGTCTCTTTTCTTTTCTTCTGTATTTTGTTTCCGGCACGGAAACCAAAGTGCGGGTTTAGTTAATTGAGGACGTTCAGCTTGGAAGGTTGAGTTGGCGTCGATTTTTAGAACTGTTTCTGTTCAGTTTAGATCGTTGAGATTTTTATTGGATTTAGCCATTGAAGCCAAGTTGTAATAAATTTGGTTTGATGGTTTTAGCTCACTATATAGACAACTCTGATATTAACTGTTTAGTTTGTTTAGTTCCTTAGTAAGCTCCTTTTGATGCCTAGTCTTTCTTTCTGCTTAGCATTTACTCCTTAGTGATAAATGTTGCAGTAACGCCTTTGGATTTGTGACGGTTCAGTGGTGTCGAGTCGTGGATAATGACGTCGATAGTTCCCTGGAAATTGTTGTAAATTCGGGGGTGTTACAAATGTTATCAAAGCCCTAGGTTTAAAAAGGTTGCTTAGGATTAATTAATGAATTAATAAAGATTAATTTCATTTTGGGAAAAATAAAATATAATTAAAGCTGTTGAGCGTAGTAGTCCTAGAAGATAAGAATTATTTGAAATCACTTTGCTTGTGATTTATAATATTCTTATTGTTTGATTGTCTACATGTAGATGGTAAGGACAAGAAAGACCGCGCGAATGACGACTGCACTCCAAAGGGCACGTGCCCTAGCTCATCGTGCACCACCTGCAGAATATGTAGCTTCATCGGATAGCGAGTCGACAGGAAACGACGCGAACGTGCCCTGCGAACCCGCGCAAGACCGCGCCGCGCATGTGATCGTCGCACGCGACGAGGCCGCATGCCCTGCGCCGATTCCCGCGCCTATAGCCGCACCTGTACCTGCCCCAGTTGCCGCACCTGCTGCATGCGTGGAGGAAGCGGAAGATCCCTCTGAACATACAGTGCCGGAAGAGCATGATGACATGCCGGAATTGGAAGATACTAGTGCCGAGAGCGACAACAACATTGCGCCTACTCATGCACCTATTGTTGCACCTACTTCTGCTGCAAATTGGTCTCCTCCTGTGGAGCCGTTCTTTGCTATTGATGCTAAGCTCGAGGATATACGTATCTAAATACGACATGCTTAGACTACGATCGAGCGTTATCAGTACGAGAATCGCACGAGTCTACATGAAGGCTTATGGGTAGAGCTACTGCTGGCTGGTCTGCCTAACATCCATCCTTGGATGGGACTCAAGGAGAAGTACGACGACGTATTCTCCAAGAGAGGTCACTTGCACGAGAAGAAGTACGGAGAAGGTACGAGATGGTCTCTTTGCTTTAGAGGCGTCCCAGCTGAGTTATGCCAATCCGAGTTCGAGTGGGAGGTGAACCACGTGCTAGTGCCTGCGCCGAAAGGTATGTGCGAGTACTGCTAGACCAAGAAACGCAAGCATGCAGATGATTTTAGGAAGCGTTTTATGCCCCAGAAATTCGGTGGATATGCTTATCCATACACGCCCTGCAAAGAGGTGAAGCCTAGGAGGAAGGACGGTCATGACGAGTCCCTTAGCGCGAAGAAAATGTGTGCTAGTGTCAAGTAGAACTAGATTATTACCTTATTAGTTTTACTTGAGTTTTATTGAACTTTTAGCTATTGTGATGGCCCTGCATGGTCAATTTTGATGTTGGTGTAGTTGCATAGGCAACAAATATTTATGACTATTATTTACTTGCAATTTATCTCATTGCAAGACTACTTCATTTGATTATATGATATCGTTGAGAATTTGTTTATATGATCATTTTATCACATAATTGCATGGTTGACTCATACCTTCGTAATGCTATCTCGTATTGCCTAGACATGATGGGAACTCCATGTCGGAATTATAGCAAAATTTTCATTGAGCAGGATCATATCAAATGTGAGCCAAATGCTAAGCATGTATTGTATGCAATCAAATGTCATTGTTTATTGTCCTACTAAAATAGTATGGAGCCTCGATGTGTGAAGTGTGAATGTCATTGCCTATCAATCGTGTGAGACTAATGTGTCTACTTTGTTATTGCATATCGAACTATTATGCATGAGAACTGAGAACATTCAAAGCAAGTATGTTGCTTAAACCTACAATGTAAGGTCGATTATTGAAACTTATATGCTATTTGCTAAATGTCAAGAGATTGGTTTCAATTGTAACCTATATCTCTCAATTAGACCTCAATTTGGGTCGAATGTGCCAACTTTGCTGAAATGGTGATCAACCATTACTCTTCTATGTCTCAGATTTGTTATAATGGCAACCAACGACCAACTCGCGAGACTAGAAGTAGGTCTTACCAATGTCGCTGAGCACATCACGCGCCAGTTAGAGCGTCAAGAGCAAGATCACAACGCGCAGAACCCTGAGACGCGCAACTTTAGGGATTTCGATGCACTTAAACCTCTGACGTTTGAGGGTGGCTCTGAGGCCCCCAAGCTTGTGAACTGGATTACTGAGTTTGAGAAGTTGTTTAGGGCGACTAATCGGCCCAACAACATGAAGGTCAACACCGCTACGTACTACCTGAAGGGTCAGGCTAACAAGTGGTGGAGCGATGTGGGCACTGATCTACTTACCATTGAGGAATATGGGTGGACCGAGTTCAAAGAGTCTATTCGTGAACGGTTCTATCCAAGAGCTGTCCGTCGCCAGAAGCAATGGGAATTCGAGAACATCTATCAAGGAAAGCTATCTGTGGCTGAGTACGCAACAAAGTTCAACGAGCTTGCTGCTTTTGCACCTAACTTTGTGACGACCGAAACTGAGCGTGTCGAGAGGTTCGAAGATGGTCTAAAATGGGATATTCAGCGTTATGTCATTGGAAACTCGCTAACGTTCCAAGGATCTTATGAGAAAGCCTTGAACCAAGAGCGTGCTGTGGATCGTCGTGATTCGTTGCTCGGAAAACGTGACGAAGAGAATTCTTCCCAGTCAGGTGGCGCAGATAAGAGGCCAAGGCCGAACAACGACAATCACAACAACCAAGGTGGTCAGAACCACAACGGGAACAGGAATTGTGACTCGAATAGTCATAGAGCTACGATCTTAGCTAGGAGGAATACGCCTTGTAGTCGTTGCAACAAGACGCATCCTGGCAAGAACTGTCGTGTGTAGACACCACATTTTTGACTTATATTTGTATTATTATTATTATTATTAATGTTATTATTATTATTACTACTACTACTACAACTACTACTAATAGCTTTTTAATAAACTTTATTTTTATTAGTAATTTTTATTTTATTTTAGTGGATTAGGTAGTAATAGGGCAAAAAAATTGATCCAAGAAATTAGTTCATAAAAACCCAACACCCAAAAGCCCAAAACAAGGAGAAAGAGAAAAAAAAAAGAAAAAAAGAAACAATAAAAAAAATCTGATTCTTTCTAGCTAGTGGGACCCTCGACATTAAAAAAAAAATTAACTCATTTCCTTCTCTTTCCCACGTGATCTCCTCACCACTTTTCATTTTTTTAATTTTCTTTTTTCTTTTCTTTCTCTCTTCTCTTTGATTTGACATCAAAACCAACTTCCTTTTTTTTTTTCTCTCTTCCTCACGTCTGACCTCACTTTCTTTTCTTTCTCTCTTTCTCTCTTCCTCACTTTCTTTTCTTTCTCTCTTCCTCACGTCTGACCTCTTCCTTTTTTCCTTTTTATTATTATTTTTTCTCTTCCTTCCTTTCACCCTCATTATTACCCCTCCCCTTATCTTTTGGTTTTTTCATTGTTCCCTCTTTTCCCTTATTAGCAACTTCACCTTAATTTCCTTTAGATTATTTTTTGTTTCTTGTCTTAATTTAGCTCTCTAATGTGACATCAAAACAAGCCTTTTTTTTTTCTCTTTCTTATTTAACTTTTTTTTATTAATCAATTTTCTGATTTTTGCACTTAACCTTTAACCCCCCCCTTAGATTTTTCTATAAATACCCTCTTTTTTTATTAACCAAAGGCCCTTTTTTGCTCTCTAAAAATTCTCTAAGTAAATTTCTCTCTTTTCCTAGCATTCATCATCCTTCATTCTAACTTACTCATAAACCCACAAGAAAACCAAAAAAACTCTAATCTTTTCCATTTTATCTCACATATTCACCACTCTTTCATAAACACACAAAAACAAAAAACAAAAAAATCCTACTTACTCCACTTTACTTTTTTACCATTTTCTCACCCAAAACCCCAAAAAAAAAAAATACAACCTTTCTTTATTAAGTGCAAATCTAAAAGGGCATTTGTACTTAATAATTTCATTTTCTAAGATCAAAATTGCAAGTTCATCCAAAACTTCAAAAGGGTATTAATATTTCCTATCACTTATCTACTATAAATATTTGTTAACAACTCACCAATCATCAACCATTCATATTTGTTGTAATAATTATCCTTTTACTTTTCTTATTTTTTTTATTTATTTTGTCCCCACCCTTTGAATTATCCTTTTTATTTACTTGTTTTCTTTTATTTTCCCTATCCCTTGAATTTATATTTTTAGATCTAACTTTTTCTATGTGATTACCTTTACTATCCTTTACTCCTTACTAACTCTAACTTTTTCTATGTGATTATATTTACTAACATTTACTCATTATCAACTCTAACTCTTTTTTTATGTGATTATTTCACTAACCTATATAGTGCTAGTAAACTTATTATTTCTTTTGGTTGGATTTGATATGCGTAGGTCATGCACCCCGTATTTTTTACACGGCTACAATTCTTAGGTAAGAGTTCAAGTGCCCACGCGAACTTGTCCCCATGGAGGACACAGATCGAGCCTTTGAGTGTTTTTGCGGTGAGATTGAGTGTTGTTTGATCAAAATAAATGTTTGAATAATGAATTCACTTCTCCCTCTCATCATCTTTCTTTCTTTTGTTAATAAAAATGGATAAAAATGATCATTCATGCATATAATAAGAAGCCTCGGAATTTTGGTTGGTTCCAATTTGTAATAACTCGGATTTTTTTGGTTTAGAAGGCGTAACTTTGTTTGTAATTTGAGGACAATCCAATGGTTAGAATTTGGTAAAAATGGTACCATGTGAAACTTCAACTCAATAGCTTTCAATGGAGATAAAAATAATAAAAATCAACAGTTAGATAATTCCCATTCTTTTTTTTAAATCCAACTGTCAAATTTAGACCACCGTAACTAGATATGTAAATAACTAATGTTGGGTTACTTTTTTGACCTAAACCATTTCTATGAAAATTAAATAGGATTCAACAAGGTTTTCATAGACACCGATTTTGTTCAATTCGGTTAAGAAATGAATTTTAAATATTTTTTTTATTGAAAAAGTAATTCTAAACTGCTGCATGTTTGTTTAAGTTTAGTACTTGTTAATAATCGGCCAAAAGCAATCACTTAGAGTAGTAATTAATTTTTTATAATTTTTTTATTTATTCCTTAATGTGTCTAATTTAATGTGTATAAACAAGATTGAGTTTTGCCATGTATAAATAATGCTAAAATTAACCAACCGAGTTAATGTCCAGAAATGTCAAGGTTCACTAATCTAAATAACTACAGTGATCCATGTTTAATAGGTGTAAAATGAATTTAGAATTTAATACTAGACTCAATTAGGACCAATTTAGACTTTTGAATTACTCAATTTGGACCTGTTTTAGATTTTTAATGAATTAATCAAAACCGAGTTCAAGTCTGTCAATATGAGTATTAATTTGTTATCTTTGGTTAATTTAGAACATTAGGCTTTTTGCATAGAACATTTGTTCATTTCGGTAAAATGACTTAGACTTGCGTAAAAATGTTGATAATTTGTGTAAATATCCATATTCAAGTCTTGTTTAATCCCTGTAAATATTAGCCTTAGATCACTTGTAATTAATTCCCAGTAAATAAAACACCAAAGGTCTGTCATTTGAGTTCCAGAAACTTGTAATTCGCTAATAACTCATAAACCACGAACTTTTTTGATTTGAGTTTTTTAAAGTGGATATAGGATGAAAAATTAACCAAGTTAGGATTTAGAATCACTCAATTTGATTAAGAAATGACCAAGTTTTGAAATAAAGAAGTTCTTTCCAGTCTATGGGAAATTCGATTTCATGCGATTTTGTAAGTGATTTTTGTTTAATTATCAAATAAAATGATAAAAATGCAAAACTCTCCAGTTTATGATTTTAGTATGTCCCACTAATTATAAAAATAAATTTGGAGTCAATAAGTTACGTTTGGACTAATCCCTTGTCGGTTCTTTCAAACCGCTCTTGTAAATAACCAATTCTTTTTGTAAATAAATCATATCATTTGTAAATGAACCATTTCTTGTGAATAAGTCCAACTTTTGATGACGAAGATCAAGACCGATCTCCGGAAGCGCCATGTACATGAAGATCAAGTCTTTTCTCCTTTTTAGGAATTTTATATATTTTTTGTATTTTATTGTAAATACTCAAGTTGTAATTCATTTATTCCGAGGCTTCTTAATTATATTTGTACATTTGCATTCATTTGTTTTCACCTAATAATACAACTCGGAAAATTAGTAAAAAGAACTTCTCTCACATGTATGATATATTCAGTTGCATGTTTTCAATAAAACCAGTATATTCGTTTATGTACAAACCCGACCCGAAATCAAATTCGAGGTTAGAATCAGATATTTGCTTATACGCGATCATGGGTATTCCACCTACCACTACGTCAAATCCCTTCCACACAAAATCACATTCCCTAGTGGAATCCACATTTTCCCAGTGACATCATTTTCCCCAGTGGAATACCTATGATCGAATAAAAGTAAATAATCGATCGTCCCCTCTTATTTGGCTTCGGGCCATCTCGGGGGATCCTATCGAAAAGACTCTTTTAAGTCATTACTCACCAATACATACCCATACCCTACACAAATCATCTGTTTACTCATCCCCAGTGAATGTTATTCCCCAATGGAGAACATATATTTTTGAGAAGCCTATACGTATGCTCAAAGCTAAGAATTGGGTTGATCCCCGTATATCACTGAATGTTGTCGGGTTGAACGCCTCGAATGAGTAGGCAAATCTTCCCATTTGAACCTTTTCTTACTTCTTATAGAGTTATAGGGATGTAGGGGGTTCCTCGGATCAATTCGACTCTAAGTTGCGAGTCATCATATAAGTTTCTTAATTATATCCCTCTCACGGGAAAGAACAATCATACCCGCCTTAATGGCATCCAAAGAGTCTTATTGACCGGATTCCCCGGTCAGAACTACGTTAGGGCTTTGATCCAAGAGTAGATTTAAGTCCTACAATGATTGGTACATAGAGCAATACATGCGTATCCAAGCCCGTTGTACATAAACGAATATACCGGTTGCAAAACTGATTTTTACATGCGAGTGTGTTGTGTGAAGATGTAAATATATGTGCTTTTCCTTATCATTTTAGGCATTATATAATATAATTCAAAGCTTTCAATTGGGATACAACGTATTAGTAAAGAGCCTGTACTCAGTACGGAGAAGGAGACGGGTCCAACGATGTCCGCACCTTCTAACCTAGACCCCGAACCAAGATCTTTGCATTCGCAGACCAGTCAAAGAATTTTCGTGCCTTATCGCAATGAAGTCATTTTTTGGGTTTCTTAAATGGTTTTCCTTAAAATCTTTTATAAAACCCTTCCATTTTGGAATCCGTCCTTGTTGGGTCATGACAAGGTGGCGACTTCGAACCTTATGCTGATTCCTTGACAATTGACCATTTCAATCGGTCGATTTCCGTGGGATGTGCCCCTTGGCACGTAATGCATGATTCTCGGGTCGCAACTCTGAAAACCTGAGAATCTGGCCCCACATCGTGGCGATGTACTTCAATGCTACTAGTGCAACAAGCCTGGTCACAAAGCTTCTGAATGCTGGGGTCGTGGAAGGAACGACAATGGTCAGAACCGCGATAACAACTACAATCGTGGTGGAAATGGAAATGGTAATCGCGAAAATGGTGCTAACTACCGTGGAAATGGGGGTTACAACAACAACAACCGCAACAATACTGGTGCTCCTACTGCGAATTATCAAGCACTACTTCCCGCACCTGCCAACCCCGTGCAGAACAACAACAACAACAACAACAACAATAGAGGGGTAAATGGAAGGGTTTATGTGCTGAACCGCAATGAAGCTGAGGTGAACCCGAATGTGATCGCTGGTACTTTTCTCGTTAACTCTCAACCTGCTTTTGTTTTGTTTGATAGTGGTGCAACACACTCTGTTCTTTCTAAGAGCTTTGCATCTAAGATAGGTTTAGAGCCTAGTACTGTGTATAGTGCAAATATTAGGATGCCAGATGGGTCGATTGTTAATTGTAAAGCGTTGTATGAAAGGTGTCCGATTAGGATAGCTAGTTCCGATTTGCCTGCGGATTTGATTCAGATGGATTTGAAGGTTTTGACGTGATATTGGGAATGGATTGGTTAGCCAAGTATAGGGCTAAGATTGAGTGCTTTGAGCAACGTGTGTCGTTGCGTGGACCGAAGGGTAGGAGGATTACCTACAAAGGAGTCATGGTTAAGCCGAAATTGAAGGTAGTGGCGACCATGAAAGCAAAGGATTGTATGACAAAAGGTGAAGCAATTTACCTATGCCATGTAGTGGATACAAGTCGAGATGCCGAAGTTTCAAAACCTATTCCAGTTGTTTCGGAATACGCTGACGTCTTTCCAGACGAGATTCCAAGAATGCCTCCGCAATGCATTATCGACTTCACGATTGACTTAGCTCCCGGTTCTACTCCGATCTCGAAAGCTCCATATCGTATGGCTCCTGCAGAGATGAAAGAACTGAAAACGCAACTCGAGGAACTACTAGAGAAGGGATACATACGACCTAGTGTATCGCCTTGAGGTGATCCTGTTCTGTTCGTGCGCAAGAAGGACGGTAGTTTATGAGACTGTGCATAGACTACCGAGAGTTGAACAAGATCACGATCAAGAATCGTTATCCACTTCCGAGGATTGACGACCTATTCGACCAACTTCGTGGAGCGACTGCTTTCTCCAGCATCGACTTACTTTCAGGATACCATCAACTCAGGATTTCTGAGCCTGACATTGCAAAGACCGCGTTTAGGACGAGGTATGGACACTACGAGTTCACGGTGATGCCTTTTGGGTTCACAAACGCACCTGCGAAGTTTATGAATTTGATGAACCGTACGTTCCAGCCTTATCTCGATCAGTTCGTAGTTGTCTTTATCGACGATATTTTGGTTTATTTGAAGAACGCTGCTGAGCACGAGCAACACTTGCGTACCATTTTGGAGATTCTACGACGACATCAGTTGTATGCCAAGCTGTCGAAGTGCGGGTTTTGGTTAGAAACTGTTTCTTTCTTAGGACACGTGGTGTCTAAGAGTGGAGTTGTTGTTGACCCGGAAAAGATTAGAGCTGTTATGGACTGGTCTGCACCGAAGAGCGTGACTAAGGTTAGAAGTTTTCTTGGGTTATCTGGTTACTATTGTAGGTTTGTGGAAGGATTTTCGCGCGCAGCCTATGACAAATTTGATGAAGAAGACGACGAAGTTCGTATGGTCTGAAAAGTGTGAATCTGCTTTTCAAGAGTTGAAGAAACGTCTTACGAGCGCACCGATTCTAACTTTGCCATTGGGAACTGAAGGGTACGAAGTCTACAGTGACGCGTCTAAGCATGGCTTAGGCTGTGTTTTGATGCAACATGGTAAGGTAGTGGCTTATGCCTCAAGAAAACTGAAGAAACACGAGTATAACTACCCTACTCACGACTTAGTGCTCGCTGCTGTCGTATTTGCCCTGAAGATTTGGAGACACTATCTTTATGGTTCTGCTGTCAAGATTTTTACGGACCACAAGAGTCTCAAGTACATATTCATGCAAAAGGAGTTGAATAAGCGGCAAAGAAGATGACTAGAGTTATTGACGGAGTACGACATCGACATTCAGTATCACGAAAGGAAAGCTAACGTGGTAGCTGACGCTTTGAATAGAAAGACTCGTCATACATTGAACACTGCTTTAGTACTTCCAAGGGAGATCATTCGTGACTTGCAGAATCTAGATGTGGAGATTGTGCTGAAAGGTGACGTTCAATGTACCTTAGCACATATGTCAGTTCGACCAACCTTACTCGACGAGATCAAGGGTAAACAGAGTGCAGATGAGGATCTTCAGCGGATTCTACGCCACAAAGACGAGGGTAGATCCGAGGACTTTTCTATTCGTCAAGACGGTGTCTTGAGATTTCGTGATCGTGTCTGTGTGCCGAATGACCCGGAGATCAAGAGTCAGATTCTGGGTGAAGCTCACAATATACCTTATTCTATACATCCTGTGGAGACAAGCTTTACAAAGATCTTCGCCAAATGTTTTGGTGGAAAGGTATGAAACAAGACGTCGCTGAGTTCGTGGCTAAGTGTCTGACATGCCAGAAGGTCAAGATCTAACACAAGAGACCTAGTGGAATGATTCAATCGCTTGAAGTTCCTACGTGGAAGTGGAATTCAATTTCAATGGACGTTGTCATGGGTTTACCATTGACACAGAAGAAGAACAACGCCATTTGGGTGGTTGTAGATCGTTTGACGAAAGTTGCGAGATTCATCCCAATGAATGACACTTGGAAAATGGAGAAGCTAGCGGATGCTTACGTCAAGGAAGTCATGAGACTTCATGGTGTTCCAGAAGATATCGTTTCAGATAGAGACTCGAGATTTCTATCTTAGTTTTGGCTGAAATTGCAAGAAGCTTTTGGAAGCAAATTGAAGTTCAATACTGCTTTTCATCCTGCGACTGATGGTCAGACGGAAAGAATGATTCAGACATTGGAGGATATGCTACGAGCGTGTGCTCTCGAGTATCAAGGCTCGTGGGATACACACATTCCGTTGATCGAATTTTCTTACAACAATAGTTATCACTCAAGCATTGATCGAGCGCCATATGAAGCTTTGTATGGTAGAAGGTGTAGATCGCCTGTTTGTTGGAACAATATTTGTGAAACTGCAGTTTTGGGTCCTGAAATGATCTAGCAGACCGTCGATGTGGTCAAGGTGATTCAAGCAAAGATGCGTAGTGCACAAGATCGCCAGAAATCGTATGCAGATAGAGGTCGTAGACCTGAAGAGTTTGAGGTGAGAAGCAAGGTACTTTTGCGAGTATCTCCTACCAAAGGTGTCATGCGTTTTGGTCGTAAAGGAAAGTTGAGTCCTCGTTACATTGGACCTTACGAGATCCTGGAAAGGATTGGTGAAGTTGCTTATCGACTAGCTTTACCTGTGGAACTTGCAAAAGTCCATAGTGTGTTTCATGTTTCCCAGTTGAAGCGATACGTACATGATCCAACTCATGTCGTACAACCTGAAACGATCGATCTCGATGAAAGTTTGACTTATGAAGAGCGTCCTATCAAGATAGTGGATCGCAAAGAGCGCTCAACTCGAACAAAGACTATTCCGATCGTCAAAGTCGTTTTGTCTCGACAAGGTCAAGAGGAAGCAACATGGGAAGCTGAAGCCATGATGCGCGAGAAATATCCAGACCTCTTCCTAGAAAGTACTAGTCCCACTTGAGTTTCGGGACGAAACTCCTTTTAAGGAGGGTAGAATGTCACGCCTCGAAATTTCGTTTGTTTATCGCTTTGCACGAATTGCATGTTCAAGCATTGCATGGTGCATGCTAATCAATTTAGAATCACGATCGTAGTTGCTCATCTTGCATATGTTAGTGTCCTAGAAATTGTTTTATACCTTTGTATAAGTAAACTCGTTTTGTTTTGGGAGGTGATTACTTCATGTCTCAAGTTTCGGGACGAAACTTCTTTTAAGGAGGGTAGAATGTGATACCCCAATATTTTCTATAATTATTATATTGATTTATAAATGATTTATAAATAGTTTCGGAGATTAAATCGTATATCCATTCAAGGATTCGATTTATTCAATTAAAGCCATAATAATATAAATATATTATTATGGGACTTTCATAAATTGCACTTATTAATTTTGAGGAGTTTAATTAAAATGTTTTATATATGAATAAGAATTATTCATATAGTTTTAATTAGCTATTTAAATCAGAAAATTATTAAATAAATTCCTAAACCTAGTAGTATTTGACTTGGGTTGACTAAGGGCCTATATAAGGAAAATGTGAGACAGTTGATCAGTTTTGTAAACTGAGCCAAAACTCTCAAGCTCTCTCTCACGTTCTCTCTCTCACCGGTCTCTCTCTCCTCTCTCTCTCCACCGAGCCTCCCTCTCAGCCGCCCAGTTCACCGGAGAACCACCGGCGCCACCTCCTCCTCACGCCTGTAACCTCTTCTCTCTCCCCTCTCTCTCTTTCTCTTTCTTTTTCTCTTTTTCTTCCACGCGGCTTTCCCCTGCGCGCGACCTCACGCGCGGCTAGGGGTGGCAAAATGGTCGTGTCGTGTCATGTTCGTGTTCGTGTCGAGAATAAACGTGTCAGAAATCTCTCAACTCTAACCCAACCCATTTAATAATCGTGTCGAAATTTTCAACACTAACCCAACCCGTTTAATAATCGTGTCACTGTTGTGTCGACCTGTTTAACCAGTTTGACCAATCTAACTAATTTTTTCTTTCAAAAATTACAAAAAGAACACAAAAAAACACTTGAATAAATAAATAACTACTGCTAGAAGATATTTCAAAACGGATTCATATAAACTATTATGGTAAATAGATAAAAAGTAAGGTAAATGTATATTTTCACTTCAATTTTGTAGTAATATTGGTTTAATCGTGTTAAAGCGTGTCAGTTCCGTGTTTGAAATCTCAACCTGAACCTAACCCATTTAGTTAAGCGTGTCAGCCGTGTTCGACCCATTTGATTAAACGTGTCGAAAACCCTTGACACTAACCCACCTTTCGTGTCCGGTTCGTGTCGTGTTCTCATGTCGTGTCAGCTTTTGCCAGCCCTACGTGCGGCCTCCTGGCCGTCGGACCACCACCGGACCACTGGGCCGACGCCCAGGTGGTGACCGGTGGGTGGCCGACCTTTCCCCACCTTCCCTCTCTCTCTTTCTCTCCTTCTCTCTCTTTCGCACTCCCCTTCGCTCTCTTTCTCTCTCCTCCTCGCCGGAGCTCCGGCGACCACCACCACCAGCCATGGTGGCCAATGGGTGGTGGTGGTGGTGGTGATGGGTCGGGTTATGGGTCCCATGCTTGGGTACCCATGAACTAGACATAGTTTTGAAGTTAGGGTTTCGTTTTTATATTTTTCATAATTATTAATTCGATTTTCAGTATTTTCGATTTAATGTTTTTATTTTTCTGCACTCATTCGGAATCGGAATTCGGATTTTCAAAAGCCTAGATTGGTTGGAATAAATCAAGGAATTTAATAAATATATCAGACTGAGATTTCATTACCGTTGGTAGCGTTTTAGTGATAAGCGCTCATGCCCACCTTCTTCCAAAGCCCCATCAAAACTATTTTGATGTGTTATGTGCTAATTGGGAATTTATTGTGAATTTAATATGCAAAGCTTGATTAAATTATATCGTCGTTATTATGAGATTTCTTAAGCATGTTTACTGCTGTAAATATGAATTATAATTAGCATATTGATGTTATTATGTTTTGGGAATTTATTAGTCCATATGATGATTATCGGACAATTGTTGAATGGTGAACTATTAATATTATTATGCTATTAATTATATGCTAATTGGTATGGGTATTATTGAGTGCTAGTGAGCACCTATTTATTATCATTGAATGTTTTTGGTGATTTGTGAAATTTTGGATATCATATTACCCTGCCGAAGTGCTGCCGAAATTGTGCTAGACATTACTTGTCATCATTATTGAATTATCGTCATTATTGAATTAAAGCATTTTTAATTCTCATTGTATTGAATTATCATTATTGTCGTTATTTACTATTCATTGTCAAGAGCATGAAATGAATTAGTAAGTCGTGGTCTCGTAGTGCCACTTATGTCAACCAATGCAAATTATGTGAATAGAATTAAATGAGAGTAAGACTCCTAATGGATCCTTAGGAGTAGTCGAGCAATCGGGATTACACCTAATGGTGTAGTTCAAGGGATGAGTGATTCCCAAGTTACTTATGGACACCTCGCAGTGTGTCTGGGACGGATCATTCCCCATTTATTAAGTCCTCTAGGCTCGTGTAATTGTACTAGAGGTAGTGTGCACACTAGAGTCATTAAGTCCATGGCGTGATTGTATCTTCGATGAACAATATGGGTAATCGCTGTTCTATTCGCTCTCTTACATCTCTCTAATCAAGACGGATTGTCTGTGTTGTATTTCGTGTGATCACTATACAAGAATTGCATATAAAAGAATGTCTTATGCGTATGCTTGATTATATGCTTATGTGCGTATGCAAATGAATTTCAATGATTCTTCTAAACCCTCGGGTAAGGTTTGCGAAATGTTTTTACTGGGTACGGATGACGTTTATTCAGTTTATCTTATTTTTGTTTCTCTGTTGTCTCTTTTCTTTTCTTCTGTATTTTGTTTCCATCACGGAAACCAAAGTGCAGGTTTAGTTGATTGAGGACGTTCAGCTTGGAAGGTTGAGTTGGCGTCGATATTTAGAACTGTTTCTGTTCAGTTTAGATCGTTGGGATTTTTATTGGATTTAGCCCTTGAAGCCAAGTTGTAATAAATTTGGTTTAATGGTTTTAGCTCACTATATAGACAACTCTGATATTAATTGTTTAGTTTGTTTAGTTCCTTAGTAAGCTCCTTTTGATGCCTAGTCTTTACTCCTTAGAGATAAATGTTGTAGTAACACCTTTGGATTTGTGACGGTTCAGTGGTGTCGAGTCGTGGATCATGACGTCGATAGTTTCCTGGAAATCGTTGTAAATTCGTGGGTGTTACATATTCACAAGCTATCTAGAAAGTCATTGCATCAATTCACCAATCGTTCACACCTACAAACACAAGAAAGTAAAAGCTCAATTATTTAAGGTGATGAACCTCCAAGCTTGAGGTATGTTAACCGTTCATGTGTGGAAATTAATAAGAAAAATTCCAGTTGTGATGAGTTAAAATATTTTTACTGAAAGAAATATGACCCATAACACAAATATGTCATAAACTCAAAAGAAAAAACAAAAAACTACTGCTTCTTGTACGTAGAAAGAACCATAAATGAAGATAAACTTCTCATGCACAATGCTTCACATTAAAATATGTTTTTGATGACATGACAACAAACACACGCGCGCGCGCGCGCCCATACTCACACACAAATTGGGAAGAAAAATATGAAAGTTGACTAGATTATGATCACTTAAGGGGTGAGTGACAGACCTGAAGTAGCGCACACACATACACACACAAATCGGGAAGAAAAAATATGAAAGTTGGCCGGATTATCGCCTAAGGCATGAGTGACAGAGCGGAAGTAACGTTTTAGGAGGTACTGAACAAAAACACATACACGCAAACAAATCGGGGGAAAAAAAAGAAAGTTGACTAGATTATCACTTAATTTTTTTTGATAAGGAGATGGGATTTTATTAGCTAATAAAAGAGTTACAATGATCAGTAGCAATTACATCAAGAACTCCAATTTGACCCCCATCAATCCAGACTCTAGTAGAAAAAGAAATAGGATCCAAATTAGCCATAGCATGGGCTGCTTTGTTCCCATATCTCATTACATGACTCCACACAACCTTGTCAAAACAACTAGCTAACTCATATATTTCTCCTAAAATAATACCAAGAAAAGAAATGGGCTGCTCCTTTTTCTTCAAGCTAGAAATAATGTGCAAGCAATCACTTTCCATAACAATAGTCCTTGAACCACACTGTAATGCCATTTGCAAGCCTAGCTTAATTGCTTGTGCTTCTGCCACTTGCGTTTCCCATGATGTGCCAACCTGTTTTACTGCTATTCTTACCACAGACCCCTCTTGGTCTCTCACTACCACCCCCATACCAGTACCTCCTCCTCGTAGCGGGCCTGCGTCTGTGTTAACCTTCAGCATATCATTCGGTGGGGGCTGCCAAGTACTAGGCGAGGTCTGCACCTGTGAAACTTTGCAACCTTGCATTTCTTGGTAGGCTGCCAGGCCAGCAGCTGCAGAACTGCGTCTACGGAGTGTTGAACATCTCTGCCTATTTTTCCATGCAGCTCATTATTCCTATCATTCCATACAGCCCAAGCAATAATGAAAACCTCCTCCAGTCTCCTTCGTCCCACCCTGGTACGCCACCCATCAACCCAATCTGCAGCATTCACAAATTCCTCACAGTTCACAATATCATCCAGCCCTGCCCTCTCCCACAATTCAGCTACTTTCGGACAATAGATCACTGCGTGTAGGTCAGTTTCCACCGAAAATCCACACCTAGTACACATGGGATCCGCATTCTGTATACGCTTGTTTATGTTCGCCTTTGAAGGAAGGGCACCTGTACAAAATCTCCAAAGGAAACTCTTCACCTTGGGTGGGATATTTGAGCCCCAAATAGTACGCCACGACTCTTTTGTGGGAGCTGAAGAAGCGCCACTATTATCACCCGTTGAGACCCATCTAGCAAAATGATAACCTGTACACACCGAATAGTGCCTATCTTTGGAAAAATGCCATCTCAATTGGACCGGAGGCATGCTAGGACAAAGAGGAATGCCCATAATTTCTTCTGCTTCAAAAGGTAAAAAGAGTTCTCGGACCCTGTCCTCACACCAGCACCCATTCTCCCTGTCAATCAAGTCCCCAACCACCCAATTTTGCTTCCCTTCCACCACTGGTGAGATCACCTTGAAAGTGGGAGGTCTTGACATCCAGGCCCCAGTCCACACATTAATGCATTGACCATCCCCAATAAGCCTTCGACGCCCTTTCTCTGGAATCCACCGAGCACCTACAATACTACGCCACATATAGCTCGGTCTATGCCCCACCTTTGCTTGCAAAAAGTCACACTTCGGGAAGTACCTCGCTTTGAGAACCCTCACTACCAAGGATTTTGGGTTTTGCAAAATACGCCATCCTTGTTTGGCCAACACCGCCTCATTGAACAACTCAAGGTGCCTAAACCCGAGACCTCCCTCTAACTTTGGCACACTCACTTTTTTCCACAACACCCAGTGAATTTTATGTTCACCATCTCTACTACCCCACCAGAAACGAGCCATTATACTTTGAATGTCCTTACACAAGGCCTTCGGAATCTTGAACAAACTCATCAAATAGGTAGGAATCGCTTGGGCTGCTGCCTTTATGAGCACTTCTCTACCTGCAAAAGATAAAATTTGTTGTTTTCAACCTTGCAACTTCCTTCAGACTCGTTCTTTTAGTGGCGCAAACACTTGAGTTCTAGATCTCCAAATCACCATTGGCATCCCCAAATATTTAGAAAGACCCTCAACAATATTTACCCCCAATTTTCCTGCAATCCGAACCCTCTCGTCTTCTCCGACATTTGAGCTAAAAATAACCTCAGATTTTTGGAGGTTAATTTTCTGCCCCGAAGCATGTTCGTACAGCTGTAAGACTCTTACTATAGCATCTGCATCTCCATATATAGCTTGACAAAACACCATACTGTCATCTGCAAATAATAAGTGAGAAATCTCAGGCGCTCCCCGACAAACTTTGAGTCCCTGCATATTTTTCCGCTGGACTTCCTGGTCAATCAAAACAGAAAACGCCTCGGCACAGATTAAAAATAAATACGGGGAAATGGGGTTCCCCTGCCTCAGACCCCTTTCGGAGGCAAAGACATGAGAAGGCACTCCGTTGACCATCACAACCCTAGAAACTGTGCGTACACATCTCATCACCATATCCACCCATTCTGTACAAAAACCCATCCTATGCATAATTCTCTCCAAGAAGCACCATTCAACCCTATCATAAGCTTTACTCATATCCAGCTTAACAGCCATAACACCTCTGGTACCAGCACAAAAACTTTTCATATAGTGAAAATTCTCAAAAGCAACCAATGTATTATCAGTTATCAAGCGACCAGGAGCAAAAACACTTTGAGACAGAGAAATAATAACAGAAAGAACAGGCTTTAGTCTATTAACCATAACTTTGGAGACAAGTTTATAAATTACATTGCAAAGACTAATAGGTCTAAACTGTGTCATAGAAGAGGGTTTATTCACTTTGGGGATTAAAACAACATTAATACTATTAATGGGAGAACACTCAAAGGCACCATTTAAAATATTAATTACATGCTCAGTAACATCCGGACCAACAATATGCCAAAATTTTTGAAAAAAATTAGCATTCATACCATCGGGACCGGGTGCCTTACTCGGATGCATTTGTTTAAGGGCAGTGTAAATCTCGCCGGGATCAAAAGGTTTTATAAGCTCTCGATTCATCGCCTCCGTCACCCTAGATTGAATTCCTGCAAGTGCTAAATCAAAAGAATGAGGGTTAGAGGTAGAAAAAAGGTTCCTAATTCTTTTTTTTCCTTGCTGTAGCTCTCAAGTGAAAAAACTTCGTATTTTTGTCTCCCTCTTTAATAAATAACTGGTGAGATCTCTGTCTCCAGAGTGTCTCCCTCTTTAATAAATAACTGGTGAGATCATCAAGTTGTTTGCACAACTTCCTTCTCTCGCCCAAATTATTTGCTGTTGGTGATAAATTATCAAAAAAGGCCATACGACTACGAACCTCCACAATCTTATTCTGGATATGACCAAATTCTTCCTTCCCCCACTTTGCTAAAGCCCTTGCACACCTTTTTATTTTATTAGTGACCCCAAAACCAAGTGACGTAGTTGGAGAATTCAGCCATGCCTCCCGTACAATGGATTCACAATTCGGGGATGTAAGCCAGAGGTCTTCAAATCTGAATTGTTTTTTCCTTTAGCGTAGTCTACCAGCCCCTACATCCACCAGCTTGACCGGAACGTGATCCGATTTATCTCTAACAAGGTGTTGTAATGTAAGCATAGGAAATGCTTCAATCCAATCCAAGGAAGCCACACCACGGTCAAGCCTCTCGAACATAGTTTCGGGCTCAGGACGAGTATTAGTCTACGTCCACAAATTTCCTTCATATCCAATGTCCTTCAACCCACAAAAATCAAGAGCATATCTAAATTCGTCCATAACACGTTGATCCCTTGGTGGACCACCTACTTTCTCATTCTCAAACAAAATCTGATTAAAATCTCCTAAAACTAACCACGGCTCGTCATTCTCATGCTTCAAGGAGCGTAACAGCTCCCATGAGAGGTGCTTGAGAGAAGTCTCCGCCCACCCATAGAAACAAGTCAATCGCCACCCATCTGCTCGAAACAAGCCTTCTACACTACAATCTATATGATGCAAAGAACTGGACAGTAAATTAACACTAACTGACTCTTCCCATAACAACGCCAACCCCCCGGAGCGACTCGCGGAGTCAACAAACCAGCCCTCATAGGACCCAAGCGACTTACGAACCACATCCATCTCTTGCCCACTCAACTTAGTCTCCATGAGAAAAATTAAAGCATGCTTCTCCCTATGTAGCAACTTTCTAAGGCGCCCAACTGCTCGAGGGTTGCCAAGCCCTCGGCAGTTGTAGCTCAAGCAATTCATTGTTGTCGGCGGTGCTGGGACGACCCAGCCACCGCCGATAAATCAAGTGAATTATTTCCGGCACCCATCTCCAAAGACACAAATTGATGACTAGCCTCCCCACTTCCCTTGTCATCGTACATGGGAGTATCAAAATTATTGCCATCATACAAGACCATATCTTTTTGAGTAACAGACTTGCTCTCCTCACTTCTAACTCTTTTCACCCTATGCTCTATGGTTGCTACCTTCCTAGCCACTCCCTCAACCTGTCCCTCAGATGTATTGTTATCTCTATTACTCCCCTTTTTCCAGCTTCCACGCCCCATGCCCAACTCAGACTTGTTGGTAAGACCCATTCCCTCAAACTGAAGTTTCTGCTTTGCCTTATCTCAGATAATCCTGCTTTGAATTTCTCTATTAGTCTAGCTTCCTCCAAGCGCCTCGAATCCACCCGATTCCTCGACCTAGTAGGAGACGCCTTTAACCATGGACCGTATGGAAGTTCCGCCTTGGGTGTAGCCTCATCGTAGTGGGAACATTGGCGATAATTATGCCCAAAAATTCCACAGACATAGCATAGATCCGGTAGTCTTTCATAACGAAACTCCATCCACTTGCTTTCCCCGTCAACCATCATCCTCATACCTCTTCTAAGAGCCTTCGTCAAATTCAGGTCCACTCGAAATCTCAAAAACTTCTCCCACCCCAGAGGATCAGAGTCATTATACTCTATAAATTTCCCATCTTGGATGCCATAGAAATTGCTGTATTTTTATTGCGCCTATCAAGTGGAACGTCATACACTTTGACCCAGAATCAGATTGAATCAAAAGATATCTTAGAGGGCTGCTCGCCGCTCTTAATCTCCTTCAACAACAGCGGTGCACCATCAAAGGTCCAAGGACCCTCCCTTATCACATGAGCCCGATCAGTTTTATCAAAAAACTGGAACACAAACAAATTCTCTTCAATTTCACGAATAACCAGACCACTAGAGAGCTTCCATGCAATTTTCATGGTCTTTTTAAGAGCATCAACACCGAAAGCATTCATCGTTAATAACTTCCCCACCAGACAGTATTCAACTTGGTCTCATTTGATGTCATCAGGATCATCTTCGCATATTAACACGTCTTCCTCTTCCTCTGTCAACTTCAAACCCCTGACCCGAAACTCCAAATCAGATGCCATGGATTACTTCTAAAGAACCCTAAGTCTATTCCCTAAACCATAATCTAGCACCATACAGGAATAAAACCCTCGTAACGGCGGTGAAGCCGAGAAACTTACGCTGAAAGAAGAGAAACCACAGGGGAAGCTAACCCGTGGAGAAGAAAAAACAAGGAAATTCAGGAAAGGATAAACCATATAGCCATACTTGCCAAGGGAGAAAGCTCCACGACCAAAACCCTAGTCGAGAGAAAGCATGCTCTCTCTTTATTGTTGCGTTGCGTTCCACTTAAGAGGGTAAGTAACCGGGTGAAAGTAACGTTTTGGGAAACTGAACAAAAATTAACGATTCACTGGATACTCGCAAAAAATGTTATTTTATGGGGTACTCAAATAAACGTATTTTCCTCTTTAACTGAAATCTAGCCTTTTCCATTTATACCCTTGACATTTTCACGAAAGACATGCTGTCCAATATATATATCAAACTTCTTTTGAATTATTTAATCGTCATTTTCTCTCGTCAGAGAACTCTCCCAGTCTCCCACGCTCTCATTTCATTCTGTCTGCTCTAATTGATCTTCTCCATTCTCTCTCCTCCATTTCCAGCATCAAACTTGGCTTCTCACCCCCATTCTCATTTTTCTCTCTCTTAATTTCTATTTTCTTCAATTGTCGCTTTCACAAGTATTGGAATTCTCGATCGAAACCCTAGATTTTTTACGCATCATCTGTACTGTACCTCTGAAGGTTTGAGTCCACGATGAGCAGGCAACGGAGCTGTCAACAGTGAGTGAAGGTAACTTATTCATCCAAAAAAATCAGTATTTGGCAAATTTATTAATTTATTTTAAGCTTGATAAATCAGAGGCAAGTATATGCTCTATATTAATTTATAATTGAGATTAGGAAATTTTGGAGTACTAAAATAAGCAAAGCGCGGAAAAAAAGCTGCTGTTCATTCCTGCATTTGTCGAAATCATGTTAAAATTTGGTATGTGCTATGGCTTTTGACCAGAAAAAGAGGACTAATTCCTGCATTTGTCGAAATCATGTTCTGTGTTGTTTATTGTAGTGCTGGCAAAATCTGCTCTTTGTGTATGTATGTGGGATCACTATGAAGCTCAGTTATACTTATACTGTTCAATTGGTTTTACAATGTAGGTAAGTTCAAGATATACTCTTAAGAATTTGCCAAGTTTGTGTGTTATTTCACATGATCAGTTCAAATTTTCTTTGCCCGCTATTCGATTGTTTCTCTATAATGTGCAGAAATACAATGGTGTTTCAGTTATGTTTATGGACAATTTTTTATTTTTTTTTATGAATTATCAAGCTAAAAGTCATTAAATCATTCTCAGCTGCCTGTGAAAGTAGTAAAATGGCCGAGGTTTTTGTTAGGTGATCGTTAATAAGTAGTGTAGATGGCTGTCGAACCAGAATCAGCTGTGTTAGTTAGGACATGGAGGACTGCTTTCTTGACGTTGAGGGATGAAACTCTAAGTCATCCTAAAGATCCTTTGGCTAGTATCCTCCCTCTGCTGGACGAACACATCTTTAGTAATATCAATTCCTTCGTTGTCACTGCTACTTACCTGCCACCGCACGAGGTTAGCTTTCCAAATCGATCACCTTGTTTTTCTTCCATTAGAAATTCATCATTGTTCGTGTTGTATTTAATAGTTGCATTGCAGGTTACATCTGATTTGATGCATTTGTTGAATCTGGCTGCATCCAACCGTTGCGGCAGTGAAGACACTGAGCAAGCCTTATTTCGGATTTGTCACTTGGTAATCTTCTCTGAACTTGTATTTATCTGGTTTAATTCTGTGTGAAGTTTACATAGGTGAAGTTTATTGGAGTTTGGCTGATGTTTTTGGGAACCTTTTAAAAATTCGTTTGGATGGGTCTGAACAGAGTCTGTATTATACACAAAATTTCAAAGTTCTGTCGGTTGTTTTGTGTATTAGTTGAGGACTTTAGGTAATTGCAAACCATTCATCATTAGGCAGAAAACCTCCTGAATTCATCATCAAATATCATACGAACCTAAATACCAGCATACCACTTTGTTCTTGGGTCAAGAAAATGGTTGTTTTTAAAGACTGAAGTATATAAGAAGAACGAACCAACTGTTACTAAGCCATCTCGTCATCTAAGATTTCATCCTTCTTAGCATGCTATTCAAAATCTTCTGGAGGCTGTAATGTATAATAGGATTTTTCATTTTCTAACTTCAATAGTAGCCCCTCTTATATGCATCGAGAAATCATCTACCGAGTGATTAGTAACCACGGCTGCATCCAGAATCTCTCTACTTTAAATAAAAGCACTTTTCACATGAGAAATTCTATCCCTTTAAACAACACCCAACCTTTGGCATTGAACCTTGGATATGATCTTGTAAATGCTAGTACCTAAATTATAAATATCTAATCTTTGGATCCTCCTTGGGAATAAGTTGCTGAATTTATATTTCTGCAACCTCAGCCGATCATGGAACTCTTGAATCTCTGTAGATAACACATATCACAACTTTCCCACTATTCTTAAAAAAGACAGCATTGTGAGGATTTCTGGACGAGGTGCTTTTCCTCCCTCCATATCAAACGCTGGTCGTTTAGTCTCTTCCACTGAATCCTCTTTTACAGTCCTACGAGTTTCTTATTTTCTGTAAACTGTATAGGTTCCTATAGTATGATGCTCACTGCTCAGAAATACAATGCATATTATAAACTATTTATTTTTTCTTGAGAAGGAAAAAGTATGTATACTAATCAGCAAAGAAAGTACCAAAAAGAGTACAAGATATCCTCCACACAGAAAACGATTTGAGACGATCTTGGAAGAATATTTTGGTAATATTCCAGTTTTAGTGGACTTTTGTACAAAAAGCACAAAGGTGTTTACAGTAAAGGGATGTAGAACACAAAAGTCACAGTTGAGATTATCTTTTACATACGGACTATTGTTGTCTTGTAGTTGTAGCTGGGTTTATTAGTAACCAATTTTCTTTTTTCAATTTCAAACTTATTAATATTTCTCATATGTTTTCTTTTGACACATACCAAGCATCTGACACTGCAGTCCTACTATCTAATGGAGGAGTAGTCACAACTCCCTCAAACAGAAAGTTGATTTGATTTCACTTTTGCCTGTCCTTGGCTTTTATACATTGCTTGATTCATTTTTCTACCCCTTTGTATTATGCTAACTTGACTACTTTGCTTCTTACTTTGTTGCAGATCCGCAATGTCACTCTTCGTGTTGCACTTCAGATAACCCCATCTGCTTGGTCTCATATGCTTGAATTATTCAGCAAGTTGACGAAGTTCTTTATTGAAAGTTCTGTGAGGAAAAGGTTCATGTCAGAGAATTCTTCGGCCATTAATGCTACTTTGGATTGCCTGGAAACTACGAGGTTCTTGTGCTGCTAAACTTTTGTCGTACCTTTCTTTATTTCTCGCTCAGCTATCTTTAAATTTGTCGGAGTGGCATAATTGCACAAGGTAGTTGTCAGCTAGCCAGCCAGCACAACTATTTTTGGGATGCATATATCGATGGAAAATGTTTTGGGCATTCGATAGGGTTATTTATTGTTGTGCTCAAAAGTCTGTTATTTCGTCATCTTGCAGAAGCTTTCACAAAATATACTCCATCTATTTCCATTCTGTTTCCTTTTTGTGTCTGTTTGTCTCCTTTTTTCTTTTTCATGTAGTTCTTTTCCTTGGACTCAGTCTAGCTTGTTCAGGAAGGTGTTATTAGCATGGGATCTAATAGTTGAAATAGGCTCTTGAAAACTAATTTAGTGATGGAGCTTTTTGGAGCTGGGCATAAAGTTTAAGGTAGTCAGGTAAATATGGTATGTGCGGAAAATTTTAAGGAGATAACACTATGTCGAGAAACACTTCATTCAAGTTTGTGGGTTGTTGTTCGAAGGAACTCGGTTATAATGGACAGATCAACAACCTGGGAGCAACTCTGACCTAGTCACATTTCATGTAAAATACGAGTAAACAATTAAATTAATGTATTTTCGCATTTGTTATTGGAGTGCCAGTTTTCTTGTGAGATGTTCTAACATCAAAATCTAGTTAAAAGGTGCTTGAACTGGTCAACACTCAAGAGCATGTTAACTGTCGGAGCTAACTTCTCTTACTTAACCTATGTCTTCAAAATTAAATCAGTCTTTCTTTTTAAGCATGGTCTTTTATCTTAACAGGAGAAAAGCTTGCTTAGCCTTAACCTCCCAAAAGAAATTGTGGGTTGAGGGATCTAGGTTTTCAGTTAGTTAGCTTCTCTTGTCATTATCTCCACTTCTACATGAGCGCTTATTGCTGTTTTTCTGCTTTTATTTATTTGAATGGTATATTTTGTAGGGTTTCTAACATTATTTATTTCAGGCATCTTATTGGTGTGGATCCACAAAGGTGCTCAATATCGGAAAACATTCATTTGGTTGAGTTTCTTCTTCACATTGTCATATGCTGTCATTCTGAGTTGAATGGCTGTTATCACCCTGCTGGTGACGTAAGGTGCAATGGTGACTCTGGGAAAAGATATCCTCAGTGGACCAGCTTGTGGAAAGTCCAAACCACTGCTTTTTCTATGGTTGGTGAAGCATTTGCAAGAGTCGGATCTTCTTTCCCTGTGGAGATATGGCAGTCAGTTGTTGAGGTCAGCACTGTTAGCCTTGTGTTCATGATGTGTTTTTGAGTATATGACTTAAATGATGTGTTACCTTAGGTTCTTAGAAAAGTTATGGATGCATTGGCGACCAAGGTGTTTCTTGTTGAAGATGGTGTCTTGTCCAGGTATTGTTTTATTGTTGTCTTTTTATGATCATTTTGATATGTTCCTTTTCACACACATATATATCTGTAGTAACATCTACCTCGACCCCTGACCCTAGACATCCAGGCCCCCCCACACCCACACCCACACCCACACCCACTATCTTTGTATGCTGCCTTTTAGTGGCATGAAAGTGGTTGTAAATTTGATAGCATATAGGGTATTTCCTGCTGGATGAAGATGTTGTCTAAAGGAGGAGCCTCTTCTCATTGAAGTTTACTTCTTAATGCTTACATATTTTCATGTCTCTTTTGTCACTTTTTAATCCTTATCTAGTGGTTTAAAGGAGCTTGGATAGAATTTTTTGTGGGGTTAGCCGGTTAGGGAGGGCTTGAAAATGGTAAACCTCATGGCAATTAAGATCATCCCTTGCTAATGACCTCAAATAAGTTATGAATGGTGGCTGAGGCTAAACCTGGCCACTGGGCTGGGCCTGGCCCAGGCACGTAATGGCCCGGCCTGGGTGTGGGCCTATCTGTTCATGGTGGTCGGAGGCGCTGGCCCAAAACCTGATACATGCCCTCGTATACTAGTGCGGGTGTGGGCTTGCTAAAATAAATATTTGATACAAGCCTGGATCGAGCACATAAGCACGGCCCGGGACTGACCCATCTAAGGCACGGCCCAGGACCGCTACATGTAACTGGTGGGCCTGCGTTTAAAACCCATGGTGCTGCATTTTGTCAATTGTAAAGATGGGCAACTCACTGAACTGATTGAAAGTGAGCCTTACACATTACCCAAAAGCCCAAAAAATAATATAAAAAGCAAAGATAAGTTACACATTACTCTCGTACTCTGTGTAATGTTTTCTTTTTACGAGCCCTACACTGCCATAGCTGTATACATCAATTCCCAGGTCTGTTACTTTTTCTATCATTTTCTTTTTCTCTCTCTTCATATCTCTTTCTCCAAAAATTAGAAACTCAACCCTCTATTACAATATGAACACTGTACTTTCTCTCCCATGTTAAACTCAGACCGATTCTTTCAAAAAAAGAAAAACTCAGATCGATTATTCTCACGCTCAAATCAAACAGTCCAGGCACTAGGCCCGGACCGGTCCCGTGTTCCGGTCCAAACCTGGGTTAGCCGCGGCCAGGCCCACTGGCACGGACCGGCAATGACCGGTTTCCGGCAGTGCGTGTCTGTACCTCCCTTTGTCCAAGCCCGGCCCGCCAGAAAACCGGCCCATTTCCGGCTTAGACCGGCCCATGGCCAGGTCTAGCCGAGGCTCTGTTCGCCTCAACTTAATTTTACTTAAATTCAATTCAGTTCAGTTCATGTGTAGCTTTATCGCTTAAATAACTTTTTATTCCGAAATAACTTCATGATGATAACTATGTTATTGGAAAGATTTCAAAACATACTTTCAAATGAGTCCAATATTGAATATGTTTGGACGAGTTCTAAATGGTTAAAGGCCAAGTTAAAAAAATCAATTCAGTTCAGTTTAGTTATGTTCAGTTTTTTCCAGGTGAAAAGAACGGAGCCTAAGTTAGGAAGGGGATCTCCTTTAACTCTATTAGCAAAACAATAGATATCAAATTGGTGATGAAGTAACTTAAAGTAGGGGGGGTCTAAGTTTTTGCTAATGGTTTTATGGAAGAAGATTTGCTTTTATGATGAGATAAACTTGTTTGTAAAGTGGGTTTGTCTTAGCATGCATTCTTTCAGTGGGAAGAAGATGCCTCCATTAGATCTAGAATGCATATGAGGGTTGTGGTGTGGTTCTGAGCTTCTCTGTTTTTTAGTGGATGTGCAAGGTTGATGTTAAAAGCATATTGATACATTGTTTCAGTGTCCCTGATGTGGTTCTTGATTTTCATGGAGCGTGCATATGCTTATTGCTGGTCATTTAGTATAGGAATATTCTCTGTGAGCTGCTCTGAGGACTTTGTCAGTGTTTGCAAGCAATTTGGTAAAGCGCGGATGTCAGCTAGCTCAGCTGGTAGGTAAAGTCTCTAAGGTGGTACCAGGCCTGAGTTTGTTGCCCGTCTGCATCGGTGTCATCTCCCTTGAACCAAATTTTATTTTGGAAGACACAGGCCACAAAGTTCTTGTAAGGAGGCTTTCCAGCCTTCAAGTAGGTTTATGACTCTCATTGGCCTTCTTATGCGGCCGAATCTAATGATATTTTAACATATCTAGGCTGCTACTGATTTTGTAGATATCTTGCTTTCTGTCAGTTTTTTTTATCAAATAGGTTTTGTAAGTGGTTCTCAAATTTCTTTTTAGATATTTTGTGGTTTCTTTTGCGTGTTTACTCTTGCTTTTCTATCCACTTGCTGCTCATTGGGCCTTTCATGCGTCTTGAAGTGCTAAATTTGGCTGGCTGGGCTTTGTGATTTGCAGGTTTTATGCGTCGCTATTGCATTGCCTTCATCTTGTTCTGATTAATCGGAAAGGCTCTCTTTCAGATCATGTAAGTGGGTGAGTTTCTCAGGAGAGATGAAGATTATTGCTTTGCCTAGCTTGATTTTGGTTTAACATCTCTTACCTTAAACAATTCTGCAGGTGGCGGCTTTTGTAGCGACATTAAGGATGTTTCTAGTATATGGCTTGAGTAACTCAAGCCTGTTATGCTCTCACAGTATCAGGGATGTGGGCCTTTTAAGTCCTGGGGTATCTTCAAAGGAAATTATTAAAAAGGATGTTGGTGCATATAAGCCTCCACACTTGCGGAGGAGGAAAAATACTTGCCTGCAGCAGAGACAAACTCAGACCCCCAAATCATCATCAGATCATGATTCTTCTTTTGAATTTTCGTCGTCAGATTCTGATTACAGTGATAGTGAAGGAGCACTGAAAAGCTCTGATAATATGCGCAGCTGCAAGGCGAGGATTGCTGCTATAACTTGTATACAGGTGAAAGTTTAGAACATTCATTATTGCTCAATGCTTCTTCAGTTATTACAAAGCCTTTTCTTTTCCCTTCCCTGTTTCTTCATTTTCTATCAATTTTAATGTGCCGTGGGCCCCGACGCCCCTTTGATGTGATTCTGTTATTTGGGTGGCAAGCAAGTGGTAGGGTGGTGGTGGCCACTTTGTGTAATTAGCTGCATATATAGAGTGTATGTACTCACAGGTCACAGTTGAGAGATCTTTCTTTCCCTAAGCTATTTAACATTTCTTCTTATAAGGAGCTTACATCGACTGGATATAGTAGTTAAGAGAAGGAAGTTGGACTAGCATTCGTGTACTCCTGTTTCTAATGGAGGAGGGTTCCTTTGAGAGACTCATTAGGTATTATGTATTAATTCAGACAAAGATCTTTTCCTGTAGATCTTTCCTTTAGCAGTGAGTCTGTAGACGCAACAGTCTAACTTCTATTGAGAGGTGGCTGTTGAAGGCGAAAGTTCCTGCTAAGATACGAGCTTTTGTGTGGACATTAGTGTTGGACAGGATTAATACTAACGATCTACGCCAGCAGCGGAGGCCAAATTCAGTTCTGATACCTGATATTTGTCTGCTTTGCTGGGCTAGTAGTGAGACTTCTTCACATGTCTTTCTGAGGTGTGAAGTTGCGCAGGCTCTTCGGAGCAGATTATGCGGGCATGGTCATGGAGTTCTTGCAGGCGAGGCGCGTGGGAGTAGGGTGGAGTAAGGAGAAGAGTTGCTGTGGAAGTGTGCTATCTTTGCAGCACCTTGGTGCATCTGGCTAGAGAAGAATGCTAGGGTCTTTTCTGGTATTTCTATGTCTGTTGACGTGTTGTAGGATAGAGTAGTATACTTTGCCTCGTGGGCTAAGGGTCCTGAAAAACGTTTATATTTATTACTGAAAAATTTATTTTTGTTGAACTTTGTTGAACTTCGTTGAACTTTGTTGAACTTTATTTAACTTTATTTAACTTTGTTGAACTTCGTTGAACTTTGTTTATTTTTGTTGAATCTTGTTGATTCAAGTGTTTTTTATAACTAGTTTGTATATTGGTTTGTTTAACTTTGTTTAACCTTATTTAACTTTGTTGAAGTTTGCTGAAATTTGCTGAAGTTTGTTTAAGTTTGCTGAAGTTTGTTGAAGTTTGCTGAAATAAACATAAATAAACAGAAATAAGTTGGGGAGAACAGACCCTAAGGCTGCTGGATGTTTTCGTAGCTATACTATTACACAGATTATGCTTCATTGGGCTGAATTGTAAATAGACTCCTTTCGAGGACTCCTTGTGACCTTGTCCTCTTAGGATGTATTCTGTATTTTATCACTATTTAATAATTCAGGTAAAGATTGTGCAAACTACAAGGTTTTCCAAGTTCTCTTATAAAAGATGCCACTTTGTTCGTAGGATAATTAGTTGAAAATCTGTTGTACATTTTGGTTTTTGGAATGTGTAATTTTTATAGAAAGCTTTCTGGAATTGCATTGTTTGGGGGCAATCTCCACAAGTAGAAACGAGTGGTGTACAGACGCTTATGTAAATGATCCATTTGGCTAACAAATCTACCATTCTATGGGTGAATGGTGTGATTGGAGTTCTTTCATAATTCATAGTGAGAACAAAGAAGATCTTTTTAATTGCAGAAATGAAGCTCCCTCTGCTCCGGGACAGGGTTCAAGAGCTACTTGAAACAAGTAAAAGAATCAAGCTCTCATAACCAGGAAACTAATTTGCTCATTTTAGAGTAGTTTGTTTGAGTGTAGCTTCATTTGGGGGGACAGGCTATGGCAATGTTTTTTTCAAGTTCTGCTGACCTCGATCCTTTTCAATTTTAGTTCTGCTTTCTAATTCCGATCTATCAATGTTCAGAAAGATTTATTGCGAAAATAAGAAATGGTCTTGTTTCCTTAGGGTCATAGTTGACACTTGACAGAGGGAGAGCCATAGATGAAATCGCTATAACTTGTTGATGATTGAGAAATTATATTAGAGGTTTTTTTTGCTACGCGAGAAAGTATTTTAGAGGTTGATCCACATACAAGTATATTGAAGCAAGAAGCATAACTTTTTCCTTAATGATTAGAATCTGTGACTGTTACAAAACATCCGCAATTTCTTTTCCAGCTGCAACATCCAACAAATATAAAGAATCTATGTGTGCTTACCTTCCAAAATCTGATGTAGTAAACCTGTAAAAAGTTTGGAAATGAAGCTGGACAGATCCAGTTTTCATCTTGCATATGAACAACTTCACGACTGAGAGGCTATCCAGAATGCAAAATACATGGCTACACTTCTCAAATACAACACGCATCAGGTGTATTTTCTTGATTTTTCTTTGGGAAGATGTGGTGCTTCTGACTTTCAGATTAAACTGGCAATAGGTACAGAATCAGCGTGTGGGTCTTCTATTAGGTGATTTGAGGAGGGGCAGAGCATACACTAGGAGGGTCTGTTAAGTACCTATTGTCCAGATCATTGGAGAGGAAACATGAACTTTGAAAACCTTATGAGATCCTCTAGTTCCAAATCATGAGCATTTCACCTAACAGTGAAATTCCAAATGATAGAGGAGCCTTTCTTTACCAGAGTACCAGAAATGGGAGCACATTAGTTGTTTGAATTTCTATGTACAGTAAATGAGGTAAAGTAATTGGGAGCTGTTGCTTTCATGCTCAAATCTCTTCCCATAACCTCCATTACAAACTTTTTACATGATGAAGGGAAAGAATACTGAAAACCTGTGAAGTGAATTTCCACAGACTTGTATAAGGTACTCATGTTTAGGGCTAGACGAGCCGAGTATCTCTGCGCTCGTACTTGGCTCGCTTATTAATTAGCTTTGGATTAATGATTATGCTCGTCTCTTTTGTTGTTGAGCGGGCTATGTCCGAATATGTTCACAAGCTGCCCGAGATTACACTAGCTCGTTTTAGGGGCTAGAGGTACTACAATCCATCGTAATACCATTGAGTCAGGGGAAGGGGGTGCTTGTTCTCAAGCTTGTTTATTCAATGAATATTCTGTGCTTCTCTTGTTCTTAGTTGTGCGAGTTTTGGCTGTCCGGATCCGCTCGAGAGTGTATCAGCTCGTTTTTTTACCATCCTACCCATATTATTTATCATATGTTGTCTACTAAGTTGGCTAATTGTCCTAGTCTATTCATATACTGATTGACATTTTTCTTAACAAAGATAAATGTATGTGACAGAAACCTCTAGGTGAGAAACGGCCAAGACCTTTGTGTTACATCGATTACAATATTACCCGAGGTCCTCTAGGGTCATGATAGACCATCCAGAGAGGGCAAAAATCACAACTGGACCCTGGAAAGCCGAAAATCGAAGGTTATATTATCCACATTTTTTGGCTTTCAGGAGGCCCCGGAACGAAGGTGGATATTTTTACAGCACATCGCACGAGACACCCCTAGGGGACATAGGAGGCCCCCGGCGTCGGTTATGGGGTCCCTGCTAGGTTTGGACCGCCGCTTTACGGGACACCAATCTAAGGACTGGATTACCAAAGGCATGGGTAAAATCAGAGTTTTGGGACCCGGATGAACTTTCCAAGGACACCGGGTTCCTCTAGGATCACGATAGACCCCGGGAGAAGTTTAGGCAATTATCACAATCGGGCCCCGGGAAGCCGGAAATCGAAGGCTAATAATCCATGGTTTTGGGGCTTCCTGGAGGCACTGCAACGAAGGTTAATATTTTCGCACCACATTGCAAGGGACATCCCTAGTGGACATTGGAGGCCCTAGGGGTCGGTTATTGGTTTCTGGTAAGCTTGGACGACTGTTTTACGGGATACCTGCCGAAACACTAGAAGAAGTGGTGGAATCGGAGTACGAGGACCCGGATGACCTTCCCGGGGCATCGAGGGTCGTCTTGGGTTACGATGGACCCCCGGAGATGGTTGGGCAAAAACGGGCACGTGGTGAAAGTCGAAGGTTATAATCCACGATTTTTTGGCGCGGAGCATGGCTCCCACCATCCCATGTCCCCAAACCTTCCTTAAGCCCTCACGATTATAGTGAGGTCTCATAATATTTCCCAGATTTTTTGGAGTGATTCTAATTTTTTTTGATTTGTTTCCTGTTATTCTTGGTATTTTTTTAATTAAAAAAATTAAATTAAATAGCTATCTTGTGAAAAATACAATAAAAAAATATTTTTCTACAACTTAATAGTATACTTGAAAAGTTTGAGGTGGAACTTTTGGAAAATAACTCTCCAAACTCTTAAAAACCCCCGTATGAAAGTTATGCACTTAATAAAAAATAAACAATATTAGCTTATTACTTGTCTTGAGATTAACTATTCATTACTTGCAAACTTTTGACTTTATTTGTTTGATGATTTTGTGTAAAGGATCTTTGTGAAGTGGATCGAAAGGCTTTCATTGCTCAGTGGACAATGCTTTTTCCAACTAATGATGTACTACATCCAAGGTGAACACCTAGATTCCCCTTGTCTCCATCTTTGCCTTTGTCACACTAGTAGACTTTTCATTTCTTTTATCGTCTCTTCATATAACAGTTGGAGCATGTTCATTTGCAGGAAATATGAGGCAACTCTGATGACTTCCTTGTTATTTGATCCATTCCTAAAGGTAAATAAGTTTAAGCTTGTATAGCTTACATTCAGACCTCTATTTTCTATTTAAATGAAATAGTCTAAAGACCTTTTATGCCCTTTTGTTTGTTGGGATTTCAAATTGTGTATTTTTTATTCGTGCTTTCTTGTTTCATGTTCTTCAACTCATATATTATCATGCAGTATTTCATTGTTCTGCTTCTTTAGATTTTAAATCTAATGCAGACACTCATCTGTGCTTCACCAGGCACGCCTGGCATCTGCCTCAACTATTGCTACCATGCTAGAGGGACCATCTGCCGTTGCTTTGCAGGTAGCAGAATACAAGGAAGCAACTAAATGCGGATCATACATGGCACTTTCAAGCTCTCTCGGTCAGATACTCATGGAACTTCATTCAGGTACACATGTGACAGAACTCATGGCAGTTGCTACTCACTTTAGATATTTTTATTTGCTAATTTCGGTAGCTGCAAAGCAATGCTGTTTTTACTTCTTTTCCATCTTTAATTAGGAATTTATGATAAGGTGCCCAAGGATTGGTGTTTTGTCAAACATGTATCGTCTTGTTTGGTTTATGACTTTGAGGGTATCATGTGTTTAGCTTTACAGAGTTTAATTTGTTTTTCCTCCTTCTCCATTAGCACTTCAGCAGCAGTGTTCCTGCTCTCGAAAATGAATGTATTGAATTTACTCTAACCAAGTATAAATGATTTTCTGTAATTTCCCCCCCTCACGGGATTCATAAAAAATACCCTGTGAATAAGATCTATACACCCAACATGTGCAATATATCTCAGTAGGCTATAGTGAAATAGAATCTCTCCTAAAAACCTTACACCTCTCCTCCTGATTCCTGTACTGTCGTTTTACCTTATTTTCTTCTCCATTAGATGTAAATATTATTGTAGCTTGCCATTATCAGAACATTTTATAATCATTCTATCCTAGCTTGTTTCAATTATTCTAAATGCATATTCCTGTATTGCAAATAAAAATGGTCTGAATAATGTAAAATTTGGTCACTCAATGTTCTGATGCTCCTAAAAACTTTCCAGTAAACTTAGTGAAGGGTACCTATAACTATAAAGTGTAAACTGAAAGTTGGAAGGCTTCAGGAAACCTCAGTGAAATTAATGACACAACCTTATGGTGTTTCAATGCCCCCCCTCTTGATGGTTAGTGTGTGGGTTTCTTGAATGATGTATCCCTTTTCTTCTGACAAAGTATATATTTCCATTTTCTTATGGTACAGGTGTTCTGCATTTAGTTCTGCATGAGAGGCATACTGGATTATTGACTTCGTTGTTCAAGATCCTTATGTTGTTGATAGCATCCACACCGTAATTATTTCTCTATTGCTAATCTAACTTTCGATGCAAGTTTAGAATACCTTTTTGCCAGATCTCTCTCAGCTGATTAGTACTGCTATTCCTGCTAAATTGTGGAATCTGTTTCTTCACACAGATGAAAGGAGACCATGCAACTTTGATGTTATTAAACTCTGATATTGAGCCTAGATTGTGTAATACTTGTCGATTTCTGTGTTATTTAATTGAGAGTTATATACTGTGGATATAATATTGTTCGTTTTTTGTATTGCTTGTCTTGAACTGGATACCCTCATTCTCGATTTTAGACGAAGGGGTTTATACATGCCTAGAGACTAGAGGGGGGGTTAAACCAGAGCTCTGCAAGATTTCATATTTTTTGCAAATTGGATTATCTCTTTGTTTTTCAATACTCCCTCTGGCAGGAAATAGTGGCCATTATCATTGTTTGGTTTGAAAATTTTGAGGTGACTACTAATTCCGAATGAAGGGAGTAACCTTTTATTGTTTTTTCCCCCCTTGAAGGATGTGGATAGGCCTATGTTCATGGGGATGATTGGGTCCCCGTTCTTGGACATTTAGTGGTTGGTTGACAGAATGTTATTTCAGGAGGTGCTTCTGAGATAAGTTCTTTTTTCAACTCTAGGCTTAGTTCTTGACTTCTTGTATTCTTGACATGGATTGGAACAAGGGCTCCAATGTTCTTTGGCTTTTTTCCGATGGTTGTTGTGGCTGAGAAATATGGTAGGTTTGTAGGGTTAACAACAGAAGTGAAACTGGCTGGTTGAAAAGGAGATTGTAGTAGGAGTTGGTGATCAGAATATGTTGCTGATATTGAATATGCAATTTGGATCGACGAGGTTGAGCCTGAGGTGATGTTGTTTGGGGCTCAGATTATTTGAAATTGGGTTTCTTTTTCTTTCCTTTTTTCTTGAAGTAACATTAACTTCAATTAGGACTCAAAAGATGTCACCCATTTAGGAAAACAGGGCATTGGAAAAAAACCCAGATGTCCTCCGTCTATCTTTTACGATTCAATGTACAAAATCAAGAAAGAAGTCGCAGTCACAGGAGCACTGGGCTCCAACTATGGAGTAGCCTGAAAAACGAGTACATAACTTTGCAGCGCAGCTTTACCTAATAAATCTGTTAGTTTCTTCTATGTGCACCACTACATTGACGTGGAACCAGCTTCCGCACTTCAGCAATCCAGCCATTCTTCATTCTTCTTTGCCAAGCAAAGAACACATCTATGGCCATTCCAGGTTGAACCACAACTAACCTTAAACAGGGATAAACTCAATGGAGAAAGAGAGAGAACCCAGTGAAAGAGGACAATGAAGTGATCAGCTGACTCTTTCCTCCCAGAGTTTTCCATTTGTTTTGAGGCTGAGTTGTGAATGTAATATGGCTCAGATAGTCAGCTAGTGAAGTTCATAGATCTACATGGCACGGGTAATGTGAAAGATTTGAAAAATGTGTTGATGGCTAATAAATGGCTACCACCGAAATGTCTAGGTTGGTCCTATAAAACTAGTTGTTCTTAGTTTCAGTGTCTCTCCTTAATATTTTAGTTTATGTTTAATGTGCTAATAGCGTCATGCCGGTCTAGTATGTTAGTATCCATTATTTTACATATCAAACAATGACATTGTAACTAACAATATGACAAAAAAACTTGTAGAGGAACATATTACATAATGGAGTTGGCTTTTGAGGGACATTGGCACTGCTCCCCCCTTGGCCCTCCACCTCCCCATTAAGAGGATTAGAAAATATCTCGATTTGAGGAGTGTAGGAGGCCTGGGTGGCTGCATGTCCTGTATTGGAGTTCTTGCAGATGCATTTTTTGGGGTTTGGGAAGGGGAAGGGGAAGGAGAAGGGGCTGTTTTGGAGGAATGCTCTATTGGCATTGCTGTGGTGTGTGGTTGGAACGGAATGCCACAGATTTTTGGTGGCATCTCTTTGATGCCAGACTTTTTTTGGAATAGGGTTACTTTTTTTGGAATAGGGTTACGAATCTACCTCTGTTTGGGCTAGGGTGACTGGGGCTCTCCGTAGATAGTCTATTTCTGATTTACAGAGGAATTTGAAAATTTTCTCCATATGCCCATTGTATTCTTGATTTTCATTAATATATGTTTTTCTTATCTAAAATAAATAAATAAATTAGGTTTAAGGAAAAGGTTTGATGTGAATAGAAGATCTGCGGGCGAAATTCTTTGGAAGTATTAAGGCAGAATGATCTGGTTAATGAAACTCGTGGTCTGAACTCTGAAGACAGTTATTCGTGGAAGTGGCATAAGTAGAGGACTATGAGTGAGATGTACCTTAGACGATTCGATCATTTTTGTTAGATAATGAAAGTACATATTAGTAATTGTTAGAAGCTAGGTCTATGGAATGGAGAGCATGTTATTAGGGTGGTGAAAAAAGAGCATGTTTCTCATTCGGGGGACTTAGTTTGGGGGTCAGGTGCTGTTTTGGCTTCGTTATGGGCCAAATCAGATGGTGCTTAAATAGTGGTCTCACTTACTGACATCCAGCGAAATTAGGGATTTTTGTACGTAGATATTTTTCTTAGGAATCCTTGTTCTCCTGGGCTGTAACTTCTTTCTTTGATTATTAATAGATTTTTCTCTTATGAATTCTTTTGGCATCTGTTTACTGAAGTAAATTTTGTTATCGTCTTTTTCATGTTCTTTAGGTATTCAAGAATGCCTGGAGAGTTGTTGCCCAGACTCCTCTTATCTCTTAGATTGAAGATTGAGGAGGGATTCCCATATAAAAATGATCAGACTAGCTTGGTGGTTAGTTTGCACTTTGCCAGTCCTTTGAGAGAAATGCAATTCTGAAAGAATTTTTTCTTTTGTTTTTAGTTAGGCGCTTTCTACAACTATATATTCTTGCAGGCTACTGCTATCAGTTGCTTGACTGCTGCTGTATCTACGTCGCCTTCCTCTTCGCACGTTAGTGAAATGTTTCAAGCTGAGATATCAGCAGGTTAGCATACTCTTCTTGCTGGCAGCCACCTGCTCCTGGTGCTTTGGGATTTTAGGATCCCCCCCGGCTCCCCAAAAGAGACAAGAAGAATGATCAGTTTTTTGTCCTGTCTTGTTAACCTGTCAATTCACTTTGTGTGTCTTTATGAACCCCCCTCCCCCCGAACCTATATAAACTACAAGATGCTTGAGACATGTTTAATATCCAGGGTTTACTGAAGCAACCTAGCAACCAACCATGCCGTCCCCCTCAACCCAAAAAAAGAACGGAAAAAGAGAAGGAAAAACAATCCTGCTTGGTAAAGTACAAAATGGATTTTCTGTGGGTGGGTGATCATCTTTGATTGGAATGCTCAATCTACTCAGGCTTGGATGGTTAATGCATTAAAATACTCCCTTGTATTCAATAGAAGCCATCAGGTTTCTCAAGTCTTATCTAAGCTCATCCTTGAAAAAACTTGTAGTGAGGAATTTGTTTCATACATTTCGCGGAGGGAGTGGTCCTCCACTGAACTTTTTGGCATAGCAACAACCTACTCTCTCTCTTTCTTTCACTTGTAAACTTCCAGAAAGGAACGGCTGGGCACAGAATCTTGTCTTGGAATTTTTGGTTGCAGAATATTGGCTTAGGTTTAGAGCTCGGAAACTGTCTAAATGGAAGTTGGGTATTTTTCATGTGTCTCTAATCATTGTATCGGAATTGAATTGTCTTCCTTCTGTAGTGGAGAATTTAGCTTGATTGATGCCTCTTTTACATTGGCCTGGGTCATAATAGAAAAAATCATCTCTCTGATAGGTAGCTCACTTTTATGCTCAATATGTTTTGACTACATAAGATCTTTTCCAGGTTTATTTATGGGGAAAGGAGGATTGGGTGTCTTGATTACTTTGTTTCAACATGCTGAGCAAGCAACAAACCCAACAATAAGTTTGGAGGCTCTCCAGGTAACTAATGAATCTTGAAACGTTCTAGCAAATTTGTAAATGTCTCTTTGGTGGGATACCTTTGTCCTCTCGCATGTACATTTGATACTTTATTGATTTATACTTTCTATAACAGCCAGTAAGTAATCTCTAAGGAGGTGGGGTTTGGGGAGGTCCAGACGTAGATGTATGCAGCCTTGCCCCTAGCTAGCCTCCTAGCAAATAGGCTGTTTCCGATAGACCCACAAAATAAGTTGGAATTTTTGAAAACGATTGAAAACAGTTGAATTAACTTCAAATGAATGAATAAATGAACTAGTACGACAACTAAGAGCTTAGGAGTACAAATCTTACCACAATCTCTCTCTTACCTTAATAAAATTCTCTTTCGTATAAAAAAAAAAAGAATGAATAAATGAAGGAATGGGTGAGTGAATGAATGAATAAATAATAAAATAAATACTTCCTCCGTTTCATAATATATGGCATATTTTGGCTGATTAAGGAACTCTAAAATCAATAGAAAGAGACGGTAAGTTGACTAGTATGCCCTTGACTATGAATACCACAAAGGAGATGGAATATGAGGAGTAACCAAGAAAAAAAAGGAAGGACAAAGTAGGAAAAACAACAATAAATGCTTCTTGGAAATTGGTGTGTCGTGTGTGCCTTATATTGTGAAACAAAATTGAAGTAAAAAAACGTCTTATATTGTTGATACAATAGATGTCTTGTATTTGACTTGGTGACAGCTAAAATTCCTCTTAGCATTACTGAGCTCATCCAAAGTTCTATATGCTTCTAGGGATGAGTGCGAGATGTTCAATGTGAGGTTCCTTCTTCTATTCTCTTGGGGGTTTTGGCTTGAGATGAAGCTTAAATAGTCTAGGATAAAGTTATAGACAAATACTAGTTTAATACCCGTGCGATGCACGGCTTTAACTAAGCGATAATTTTTTTTAAAGATAAAATCTATTTATATGAAACAAAAATAAAAACAGTAATATTTATCCCCACTGTTTATACCTTCAAGTATGAAACTCAACTATATCTCGAATCAATTGATCGCAATATTGTAGTACGCAATGATTATGTAGTTTCTATCAAAATCGGGTATGTGATAAAAGAAGATATAACAATGTCTCAAATCCGTACATTTTTTAGGTGAAAAAAATTGACTCTGTAGTTTTCTATTAAAATGGGGCAATACTAAAAGATAGATATTGTAGCATTTGAAGTTCCAGAGAGTGACATAGTAGTATTTTTTTTTTCTAAAAAAGAACACACCGCCCAAGGAAAGAGAGGGAAAACAAACACATCTTAAATACTCCATTTTACCACTCAGGAAAATTGAACGGGGCATCTATTCTCTTATTGATTGATAAAAAAAGTAAAGATCTTGTACCACCAAAACCACTGTTACAATCAAAGACAGAACCTCTTGTATAAATTATAGATTGATGAAGTTACCCATTTTTACAAAGAAATTGCAAACAACCAGCAAAAAGTATACATAGAAAAGCTACCTCAAGAACCAAAACATGGCTAAACTACTATATTACATAATGTAAGGAAGAAGGTTCTGTGCTTTATGTTCAATCTAGCTTTCATGAGATAAGCCTATCAGATTCGTATTTCACTCTTTTAGTAAGAACACATGCTGTACAGAGTGGAATAGCTGCTTCTTTTCTCATACCCGACCAAGGTGATATATGTTGCAGGCCTGTAGCATATAGAGACCTCTTCCATGTTGTGCATTCCTAGTTTTTAAGCCATCTGAGCAAACCCACCAAATCTGCTACAGGAGAGCTAGCTTCCAACCCTTGCCGAACCAGTTACAGTCGCTGTTCAGCCTAGATAGGCTCCAAAAAAAGGGAAAAAAGAGGGGAAAACGTCCAGTTCAACATTAGTCCATGACAGAACTCGTAAGCATCTTATATCACTCAGAGTATTCCCAACCTGTTTGACTGTTTCTCTTGTTTAACAATTTCCCCTTCATAGACATCCAAATAATATAAGGGAGAGCATATCTCCTGGCAACTGAATAATTGAATATCATAATTTACCAACCCTGTGACAGTGTGATTCATGAAGAGAGCAAAAAATACCGGAAACCTCTAATTACCTTCAAATGGATACAAAAACACAATTCAATCTATACTGGAAAAATTATAGTCAAGTCTAAAAGCAATTGAAGTTTGGCTCTAGAACAAATCATATATGCACAGGAAAAAAGTGGAAAACAAAAAGGCCTAATAAACAAATCAACATCCCCAGTTCCACATAAAACATACACAATTCAAGCAATTAGAATCAGAAAGGGAGACATACAGAGAAATAGAACGAACCCAGTGTCACAACTCAAGCCTGTCCACTACTACCAACAGACAGGTCAATGCTACAGAGTATTTTACCTATGTGATATCTATTATGCACTATAACACCATCAACATTCTAACCCATAGACGAACGAAGTGACACACATAGGTAAACTGCTGTTAAGAGTAGAGAATTCAAATATTACAGGACAAAGAGTCACCTTGAAGAGAAACCTCAGAAGGACATCAACAAACCCCCAGTCGTATTATCTTTTAGTTGTCTCATCTTTTACACCTCCTTCAGATACTGCAAATAACCAAATACCATGTGCTTTCTCTGTAAACATAAAGCCACCAAAGCAAGAAAGAAACCAGCAGTTGATTGAATCTATTGATATTTGATAGTGTAGACATAGTAGCACATGATGTAAGTCATTTATAAGTGCATGATTATGTAAATCAATATTAATTTGAAACACCAAGTAATTGAACACATCCATGAATTGATATCCCTGCTCATCGGCTCATTTTCGCAGCTTTTCTAACTTCTGCTGAATGGGGTGTAATGTAAGCTATGTGCTCAAAAAAAAAAAAAAAGCTGGCATTCTAATCCAATCATTAATTAGCAAGCATAACCATCTATAGGTAACTAAATCTATTTCATAATCTACAAAATACATTAGACAATCTGAGTGGAGAATATTGTAAATAGCAAAAACAAATTTGACACAATTTGCAAAACTTGTGAGTAGACCATGTAAGAAACCCAAGACAGAGCACTGATGTTTAACACAAAATCAAACAGTCTAAGATTTTGAAAAAGAAATACTCGCACATAGTCCAGAACCTATTGAATCAATAATTTATCAGAGACAATGCTTAGGAAAAAAATTGAACACCAAATAAACCACCCACAATAAAATCACACCCACAAACGAAAAAAAAAATCAGGGCGATTAAGTGACTCCTAGTTTGTAAAATCATTTCCTGCTAAACAGAGATTACTATAGATTTAAAATTAATAGGGAATTTACCAACATACTTTACCCTCAAATCTCAGAAAAAACTATTTATTTACATTCTATTTCGAACCATAAACTGAAAGAACTAATTTCAAATTTTGACATAAAATAAATCAACAATTTGATCTGATTACCTAGTCAGATCAGTCGTAGTAGTAGGCTAGTACCTAGTAGCACTTTAGTTGCCTTTGTTGCTCGTCAGTCACAAACCCTCAGACCTAAGAGAGGCGATTGCAAATCAACAAATTAGCACAAAAGTGGGTAATATAGGGGGAGATTACCGTAATCAAGATCAGCAGCAAGAACAAATTTATCAGAAAATGAATTACCCGTTACCACCAAAGAAGCCAGTACAACGTTCGGCGAAATTGAACCATCATCAACTACGGGCTCGTTCTTTTCAACTGGAAACTGGAACTGGTAACCGGGAGAAACTGGACAAAACTGGTGAAAACTGGAAAGTCTAACTGGTAACTAGGAGAAACTGGGTCAAACTGGGAGAAACTGGGGAAAACTGGAAAAAACTGGGAGAAACTGGGAAAATTTGAAATTTTTTTAATTTTCACTGATAATAATAATAATAATAATAATAATAATAATAATAATAATAATAATAATAATAATAATAATAATAATAATAATAATAACAATAATAACAATAACAATAATAATAACAATAATAACAATAACAATAATAACAATAACAATAACAATAATAATAACAATAATAACAATAACAATAATAATAATAATAACAACAATAATAATAATAATAATAATAATAATAACAAAAAAAATAATAATATGAATAATAATAATAATAATAATAATAATAATAATAATAATAATAAAATCAATAATAAAAAATAAAAATACAAATTATTTTTATTTTTATTATAATTATTAATAATTATTATAATAATAATAATAATAATAATAATAATAATAATAATAATTATTATAATTATTATTATTATTATTATTATTATTATTATTATTATTATTATTATTATTATTATTATCATTAATATTAAAACTGGACAAAACTGGGCAAAACTGGGCAAAACTGGACAAAACTGGAAACCAGTTGAAAAGAACATGCCCTACTTGCAAAGGATGAAACTCAGATTGGTGAAAAGAGCACGAAGAGAAGAAAGGAGACCATTTAGGCAAATACTAAGCAGAAGAAAGGAGAGGGAGGGGACGCAAGAAGAGAAAAAGAGACGGGTATGGAAGTGGAATAGTTGGAGACTTGAATGGGAGGGACGTGAATTAGTGGGTGAGGAAAGAGAATTTGTGGGGAAGTGTAGTAGTAGGCTAGAAGCTTCCTGATTGTGGTCTAAAAGCAGCATAACCTAGGCGCTTAATGTTATCTCTTTTTTTTTAATTTAATAAGCCCAATATACTGAGTACCAAGAAAGAAATTTCCAGAGAACGTATTTGGGCGGGAAATCTTATCACCACAGGCTGCCACGTGGACAAATATGGCCTGTTTTAGTAATAAGTTATAGATTTGTCCTGGTCATTTGTGCATAGAGTGGTTTATCTTTCTTTCCATTGGTCAACAGCAACAGGGGTTGTGGGGACTCTTGTTCTGGTGCTTTTTATCTGTCCATTGCTGCTTCTTTGCTCCTTAGTGAGGGTAACTTGGAATTTTATAACCAGAATGAAAGAAAAGACTCAAGGTAGGTTTGGCACGATTAGCTGACATGGAGGTAGCTGAAAGTTGCAAACCACCGGAGCTTTCTCGACAGACTTGTGAGTGCAACTTTCGATTCAAGCTTTCTTTGAGAATTAGCTTGCTATCCAAACCAAGCTTTTAATTGGTCAAAGGCTTTTCAAATGCGATTAGGGGTTTTAGGGGAGGTAAGGAGAAGAGATTGGTGTGGTGTAATGCAGTCATTACTATCATTTGGTGTCTATGGTTAGAGAGGAATGCCCGGGTTTTCAAGGAGATGGCCACTTCGGATGATCTATTGTGGGATTAGGTCACCTACCTAGCATAATTGTGGGCTAGAGCTTTCGGGGCATTTAAAGATTATACAATTACTCAAGTCCAGCATAATTGGGCTGCTTTGATTTGTCACTAGTTACTATTGGAGGACATCTTGCCCTCCTATTGCTGTTATTTTTGATATTAATTAATACATGCTTTCTCTTTATCTTAAAAACTGGTCAAAGGATTTTCTGGAGGCTAGAACAGTTAAAAGCTCCAAAAAGCTCTTTGCGAAAAATATTTTAATAGCAAATGTTTTTTAGGGGGCAGTTGGACTTGGGACTTAGGATGGGTGGTATTTGATGCTAACGGTGACGTGCCAGTCTTTTAGGAATTTGACAACTCAAATTCACCGGTCAAGTAGAGGAAAAAATATTTTGATGGTAACGTTGATGGAGAAGTAAGATTTTTAGAGATAGACTCATAGAATTCTGTTTCTTTTTGTATGCTTCAGTTCTTATTTTTTGTTTTGTTTTGTGAATCATATTGCTAAATAATCGGTTTATGCGCAGATGCTTAGTTCTTTGGTATATAGTATGATGATATGTTACAATTCATTCCTAGTTTGTTACAGGCCATTAAAGCTGTTTGCCACAACTACCCTAGTGTAATGGCTGCTTGTTGGAAACAAATTTCCACTGTTACATATCAATTTGTGAGGCTGGACAGCTTCAGGTTTCCATCAGGTAAGGCAGCTGTTGGACACGACGTTGTGTCAACTGGGGAAAAGGTTGTTACAGCAGCTATCAGGGTATGAAGTCGTCTTTCATCTCACATTTAACTCAGCACTTCTTCTTGCTTGATTGGCATGTACGATGACTAATTTTTTGTTTTTTAAGTATTACCTAATGAGTATATTCTGCTTTAATCGATATAATCCTTTTATTGAAGTTTAAAATTTCTGTATCATGTAGATGGTAGGTTATTTTAATACATTTTCTTTCAGGTTATGGATGAATGTCTTCGTGCTGTATCGGGATTCAAAGGAACTGAGGATTTGTTTGGGGACAAATTGTTGGAGACTCCATTTGCATCAGAGTGTGTGCGGGACAAAAAAATTTCATCTGCTCCCTCAAATGGATTACAGGCACTCAATGTTTCTAAAGACAATATGGCAGGAGGGACAGAGTGGTGTGAGGCAATTGAGAAGCATTTAGCCTTGTCTATATGCCATCCATCTGGAATGGTTTGTCCATGCACATTTACTATTTGTGAATGTCTCTTATGACTTGTTTCTATGGGTTTTGATTTTGAGTAGTGCTAACCAAAAATTAAGTTGTCTTACAAGCTTTATTAATATTTCAACCTTATTGTTGAGATGGGCATTTTTATCTGTTATAACTGTATGTCTTCTATCTAGTTTTCTTAATACCTATTGTTCCTTTCCTGATTCCATGATGATGTGTACGGTATGTGACATGAAGCTAGAAGCCCCTTTTGTGATATGGCCACATTTATGTTACTTAGACTTGTTGAGGGTTGGGAAGAAGTGACTTGTTCAGATGCCATATGGCAGCATTTTTCAGATATCTCGGTTTTGGAGATGGTGAAAGAATGGAAATGCCTTAGTTAATGTGGTTCAATGGTGCTGTTGCATGAGATGATTGACACAAGTTTAGAAAGGGTGTTGAATATCTTATCCTCTAGGATGAGGTTTCCTTCCGATACTTGCTTTTGGGACTTTCAGGTCTTCCTTTCACTGTTAGGATGCACTTGTATCACTTATTTCTCTTTAAAGGTCTCCTGGACCCTAGTTTTTGAGTTCTATGTATCGTGAATTCTTAATGACATTATTTTTCTTATCTTATTTGAAATATACGTGAAATGTTGTCAAAGTGATGGAAGAACAATAGGTTTGTGTGTCCATGATTTTGGGGTGTTATAAGAGAGATTGGGGTTGGGAGAAAGAGTAGAAGAGGATTCTTCTGAGTTCTAAGAGATGCTTATTTGGTATATCATATTATATTTAATAATTGGACAAAGGAGAGGAGTGAGAAGCTCTTTTCAGGATAAATAATTGGGTCTGATTGGGGAAAGCTTGGGGTTCTTGTGGATACTTTCATGTTCGTCTCTGTTGTTTTTAATAGAACAACAAAAACTATTCCATGAACTGTTCAAGGTTTTGATTGGTGATCTGCGTTGGCAATTTTCTTGACTAATAGTCACCATTACTTTTTTCTCCCAGTTAGCCTGGGAATGTGCACCCATGAATCAGGTGGAATTTCCAAGACGATGGTGGCATTTCTCCCATTGCTTTAGAGCTCCATGCTGTTGGGCCTTGTTTACATATAAATTTCTAGCTTTATGGGCTTCGGAAAACAAGATTTATTCATTCTCTCACTTTCCCTTCTCTTTTTCCCTTTTCTGTGGGCTGTGGTTAGCTGTTACTTTCCTACTGTATGTGCTGTGTTCATGAGGAGCATACCTTCTGATCAAAAAATGCAAGAAAATTGGGGGAAGGCCTAGTCGAATGCACCAGTTTGGGAGTTTTCTCTTGAAAAATGGGTGGTTGTTAGTCTCCAGTTTCAATATCTGTTCTTGGAGTTATCAGCGGTGGTTATTGCAGTTCTAGAGGTTATGGAAGGGATTTACTGTGTGATCTATTGTTTCTACATATACTTCTCTTACTTGTTTGTCTGTCTTGTCGAGAAATTGAATGTTAACTAACATGTCGGAATGGTACTGGCTTTTTGATACTATGTTCATACATACATATGTCTTGTTCTGGTTACTCGATAAGTTGCAGTTGTGGTTGATTTTTGGGGTTGAGTTGATCTTTATTGGGATCTCTTCTCCTCTTTCAACTTTTGCGAAGTTTGCTGTTATGCATGCTGATTGCTGAGTAAATTAGATCTACATTTTTTTTTTACTAGGCCTTCTCTCTAGAGTCAGTGTGTAAAGGCTTTGGTCTGATAATTGATTAATTTTGTCAGTAAACAAGGTTCCTTGGGATCTTATCTGCTTAAGCTTAATGCAGAATGTTATCTGGTATATATGCATGAATGGTGATTTTTCCTAGATTAGCTTTAACTCTTGTTTGCTGGGCTTTTCTCTGGGGCGGTGGGGCCTGAAGATCTATGTTGTCTAATATTTGATCAAGGCTGTCAGTAAATAAGCTGCTCTAGAGTTTTTTTTTGCTCGGTAAAAAGAGGGTGCAAGTGAATGGCGACCGAGGCACCCCCTGCTACATCATGTTCGGACTCTCGTGTTCAATAGCAAACATATCAGACTAGCTGAACAACCAGTGCAAGCTGCTCTAGAGTTAAGCTTGAAGCTAAGCATGGATTTGTTGTGGCACCAACTGGGAGAAGCTTTGTTCCATAATATATTAGCTGTTGAAGGGTAAGTATCAAAAAAAAGCTGTAGAAGGGTCTAGGAGATCATGGAGTTCCATCTAAATTATTTAATGGTATGGAACTCCTTGCCCCAAGTATTGTATAATTACTACTCAATCTTGTCGTGTCATGGAAGAAGCTCCTGCACATTATGTTCATCTGTTCTCAGCCTTACATGTTAACTATTCTCCGTCTGCCCATCAATGTTTGTCATTCGGTTGAGCGTTTAACTCTCAGATACTCACAGTCCTTGCCTTTGAGATGTTTGATATGTCTATAAAAAGAGCGTACATGGGAGTACAATGGGCAGAGTTGTAACATGCTTCGAGTCTTCAACAGCTAGTTGCCCATATTCTCCCGAATTTGCCAACATAAATTTCTCGTAGTATTATATTCTTCCATGCTACATGTGTTCGTGTTTGGCTAACATCCAATCCTGCTATCTGTGATTCACCCAATTGCTTTATTTAAAGATAGTGAAGGTGTAAACATTACCTGAAGAAGTCATTCTCTATGTGCTCCTCTAATTTAGTGTGAACTTTTCATCTGACAGGTGAGAGCTGCTTCAGTTACTTGTTTCGCTGGCATAACTTGCTCCGTTTTCTTTTCTCTTGAAAAGCAGCAGCAGCGGTTCATTCTTTCTTCCTGTGTAAGTGTATACTACTTCTTTATGTGAATCTATATTTAGCTGTGCAGTGTCTTTCTTCTGACTTGGTGTATTTTTTTTTTTCCAGATAAAAGCGGCAAGTGATTTAGCCCCTTCAGTTAGGTCGGCTGCTTGCCGGGCCATTGGTGTCATTTCATGTTTTCCGGAGATTTTAATTTTAAGGAGGTGATTCTATGATGTCAAATATCTGATATTCTTTCCTCACATCTGCATAAATTGAGTTTTATAAATGCTGATAAGAATGGTCAACTATATAGTTCAGACATCCTGCACGAATTCTTCAATGCTGTGGAGGTCAATACACGTGATCCGCTAGTATCGGTACTACCTTTTTTTTACTTAATTGTTTACTCAATTAAACATTCATAACCATGAATAATCTGTTGACTTATTTTCTTGCTTAAGGTGCGCATCACTGCATCTTGGGCCATGGCAAACATATGTGACTCTTTCCGTCATTGTGTTTCTGATTCTTCTTTAGGTAGGTTGGATTTTTTTATTTTATTTTTATTTTTTTTAATTTTAATCAATTCAGAATGGTGAATGCTTCGCATGATCTTGAATGTGGAACTTCATGCTTATTGCAAGGGCTGTTTAAGTTTGTGAAAATATTATCTTCCTAGAAGCTGTTTCTGTAGCAAATTATGTTTTTTTCGCTTTTCGTTGCAGACTTAGAAGCAAACTCCCTATCACTGGAATCTTTGTTAGACTGTGCTTTGCGGCTAACAAGAGATGGAGATAAGGTAAACATATGCAGGCCAAAACTCTTATGCTGGTAGCTTATTTGTCAGCATCCCTCTCATAGTGCATATTAATGATATTATCTTATATAGTTTTACTTGTCAGTATAAGTTTCTTGGCAATATCTGTCACTGTTTCTGAAATTCCGATGTTGAAAGTTGTTAGTACGACAGGTCTTCTTGGAAGACGAGAACTCTCTAACCCAGTCCTAGTTTTACACTCTGCTAAGTAAATTTGCTACAGCCTCTCTGGTTCTGAAGTTGGGAGACTGCCTATTATCCTACTTTACTGAGGCCCAGAACTTGGCAGGAACCTCATTCAGTGCTGTAGTAACTCAAGGAAACTAGGTATGTGGAGATTTAAAAACCTTACACTCACGCTCCAAGGTCTCAACTCAAGGTTGCCTGCACTTGGTTTTACGCCCCATTCAGTGTAGTAACTCTAAGGATGACAAGGGGTTCACCATTTTACCTTAATCTCATTCCACTATGCAGTAAATAAGTTAGTGATATAATCAAAGTCAAGACGTATCCAAGGAGGGTAATTGTGCAGGTGAGTTCTTCCACTGGACAGACATATATGGATCAGTTGGTGTTGATTGTGAAACGGCATCCCAGCTCAAATTAAACAAATAGATTGAGAGGGTTAAGGAGTCTTTTCTCTGTATCGATTAAGCCCACTACAATTGTGAGTGGTGGTACCATCTGTTACCAATGCCTGATTTGTAATTCCACTAGACCAGTATAATGGATAGCATAGATTATGAAATTATCCTCATGGTGGGAGGAGAGAAACCATTTAGTGAGTTGGCACTTAGCTTATAGTATTGAGAAAAGTGCTGGTTTGGGCTTTGTGATGTCAGGCTCAATACATGTACCTAAAAGGTATTTTTGTGTCTAAGGTAGGAAAGAATGGTGATTTTTATCATGTTTTTGTGCGGTTCATCAGCCTCACTTTGCTTTCTTATTTGAGCTTATTGCTTTTGTTTGGACTCGTTTGATTTTGCTACATGTTTCCTGTGATTTTACATAATCCATTTTACTGCACAAAAGCTTGGTGGTTCTTAGGACACAAATTGCGTATTGTGATTGATTGTATATCAAATACCTCTTTATATATGCTTGATTCTGCCCCTAATGGTTATAAGATTGTTTATTTAATTATTGCCTCTTTTTCTTTCTTTCCTTTACATATCTCTGTATGTTTGTGTGCGTGCACACGCCAATGGATGTTTAGCCCACAATGTTTTTAGTGGTGACTTCATCGCTCTATCGTATTCACTCTTTTTTACATAAATGCTAACCTCGCTACCCCAGCCTTAGGATCTGCTTTGCTTCTTGTGATTTAACTAAATAAATGTATGTTTTCAAAATCAGCATGGAAATTTCTGGGAAAGTTGTATATGTCATCTCACCACTTGCTCGTCTGGCTGTATTTGTATTATTCCGAAGTAATCCGTGTCAGTTTTCTTGGGAGTGTTTTATATAACTTACTCTATTATGTTCTGCCTTGCGATCAGCAGGAACCACTCCAGGTGTTGAACCTGGCTGTTCTTGTTTGTACTACATTTGTTTCCCCCTCTCATTTGTTATGCCATCCGCTAAATGACTTGTGTAACTTTCAGATCAAATCAAATGCTGTTAGAGCTCTGGGAAATCTATCGAGAGTGATCAGTTTTTTCAACCCCCTCAAACAGGGGAATAACTATCCTATCACATATCCAGGAACCAGCAGCATAGACACCTTTTCGTCAAAGTGCTGTGTAATTGACCCCCAATCATCATCGGATTCTTTATTGGGTATGCACTTGTTGGAGAGAATTGTGCAGACTTTTCTCTCATGTCTTACAACTGGAAATGTGAAGGTAAGCTCCTCAGCGTTTACTTTCTAGTTTGCCCTGGTTATCTGAACTTGCTTTCTTTTTGTTGCATTTAAAATCATATTTCATATGGGAGATCTATTTTGCAGGTCCAGTGGAACGTTTGTCATGCATTAAGCAACTTATTTCTGAATGAGTCGTTGAGGATGCAACAAATAGATTGGTATTTTTCATTTATGTCTATGTTTTATTCATATACCACAGCAGCCAATGCTTGATACTCTCTAATCCTGGTGATGTATTGAAACTGAAGTGCATATTTCAAAATTCATCTTAATGTTGGTGTAGTTCTAAAGTAATGTTGGTTGTACTTTGATGGAAGTGAACTTTGAAAATATATTACTCTTGGCTAAATTTTGCCCAATGCTGGATATGCATAGTGTCTCCCTTTTGGTTGAATAATTGAAATGGATGATGCGGAAAATTGCTTTAGGGATTCTTCTAATTAGGGATGCCAGATGCTGCTAATTGAACAGTGAGACTTGTTAGGGAAGTACCATTTCAACATTTAACATATACAGTACAGCCTATCAAGACTTAATATAATTCATGTCTTGGAATGTGATTAATGGCTATAGTTACAATGTAAAAGACCTATATGCGTTCAGTTCAATAAATACATCCCTCTAGCCCAGCGGTTCAGTTCAGTAAATAGCAAAAATGGCCATTAAGTAACTACCAAAAATAAAAAAAAAAATATGGCAATTAAGTCCAGTTATATACAGAGAGTCCACATTAATGAGATTAACGACCTCTCCGTCAGTTTGACTAACATTAGCCATGAAATAGATATACATTACCCCAGTAACTCTCTGTTAGTTTGACTTGTTTCGTTATTTTGTTCTGGTTCAACCTGTATGTGTGTCTTTGGAGCTGAATACACCCCATTTTTTGCCAGGGCTTCATCCCTTTACAGCACTCTTCTGCTACTGCTTCGTGATTCTCCCAACTTTAAGATCAGGATACAAGCTGCAGCTGCTTTAGCTGTGCCATTAACAGTGACAGGTGAGTGCAAGTTCAACCCATTCTCTACCCAAGTGTCACATGCACCCGCGTGCGCGCACACACACACACACACACACCACATGCTCACAGGAGCACATGCGCTCGCACACACACGCGCTAGTTTGGTTTTGATCAATACTGGTGGTTTGTTCTGAATCGGAATTTCATGTAATAATTCAGCTTGAATAAAAGTGGTGCTTTGGTTTTTGTTTGGATAGACTATGGGAGGTCGTTCTCAGATGTTGTTCGAGGTATGGAGCATATTCTTGAGAATTTAGTAGCAGACCGTAGTTCAAGTCCAAGTTTCAAGTATAGGGTTGCCTTGGAAAAGCAGGTAAGGAATATCACTCTTTCTTGCTTAATTCTAGAGATGGTTTCTAAACTAACGTTGAAATAGGAAAGTAATTAACTATTTGCAATATGGTAACTATAACGTGGAACTTATATGTAAAAAGAAGTGGAAACAAATTGGAGTTTTAACCGTGTTTCAAGTTCGTTATCTATGTTCTGTTACTTGCAACTCTCTAATTGATTATTGCTGCAGCTAACTGCAAGCATGCTACATGTACTTGGCCTTTGTTCAGCCAGCGTTGATGAGCCTGTGAAAGAATTTCTTCTCAAGGTAATAAAACAAGAGCATGTGCTGCAATGTTTCCTTGCACATTCCATTCCTTGCATTGACACAATCCATGGGGACACCATAAAATGGTTTCTGGCGCAGTAGTATCAAACAACTTCCTCCCCTTCCCTCACTTCGGGCACAGCGTAATGAGATTAATAAGTTATTTGAGCATAGCTCTAAAATATATTCTATTCAATTCCTTTCCTGAGTGGACATTCCTTGTAAATTCTCTACTGTTGAATGAAAGTGGTTCTAATGTTATCTCCTACAAGTAAAATTTACAAGAAATTCCTTAGCATCGTTCACGTCTTAGCTTTAGCTAATGCTTTATGCTGTTATCATTCAGAAAACCTCCTTCTTTGAGGGGTGGCTAAAGGATTTGTGCTTACCACTGGAAAGGAATACTCCTCGTGAAGATGGAATAAAGGATTTGTGCTTACCACTGGAAAGGAATACTCCTCGAGAGGATGGAATTGACTACTACAGAAATCAAAAGAGAGAGTTAGTATCCAGGGCAATAGGGTCATTGATTGAAGTGTATGAAAGTAAGAACCAGTCTGCCTCTAAACAGAAGCTCGAAAAGATGCTGGCGACCTGTGGCTGAATGCCTTGATCGTTGAACCGTGCAGAATGACTCAGAAGTTTTCTCTTTCCTGCACCTTTGGTGGCGCTGACTCGCTGAGCGGGGAACTTGGCCTGTACTTTCCGTACCGCGCTGACGCTGAGACTTAGAAGTGCTTGCTGGGATCTTTGTTGAAGAGTTGGTAAATATAAAGACTACTCAATATACCATTTACGATAAATCAAAGGGAGCAAGTGTCTGTAGTCTGCACATCAATGTTGTCTCTCTATTGTTCATGTCATTTTTCCCTTTTTAAAGTTTTGTTGGTTATAACGTGAGGTGAATAAACCGTAGTCTATGCAATTAGAAGTTGGTTTCTTTTTTTTTTTTTTTTTTTTTAATCACCATGCAATAAGTTGTTTTACTATGTATCTTGTAACTTTGGAGAATGCAATATGTACTGTATTGGTCTCGAGTTATTTTAGATAGAATGAAAAAGTATTCAGACAGCCAAAAAATTGTTGTCTGTCAGATGGCTCAAAGTTATGCAAGACCCAAATTAATCTCTACTCATTTGTCAGCTGTCCCACCCTTTGAGATGCCTACAAGCCAGCGCGTGGAAATAGTCACTGTGATTGACGGTGGATACCCTTGGTAATGAACCAAAAAATTTCTACTCATTGACGAGATCCTTGCAATTGGCCTCTCAAGGCCAATACTGTACTGCCAGCGTTACTATTGCCTATTGGTATAGAAAATGGAGTATTCTTTTTTCACAAAAAACTCGTATGAGGCTGCCTCAAGGTGATGCTCTCTCTAACAAGCATGATGTCATATTTATGTCATGATTGGCTATAGAGGGGACCTTACCTTGAGGGCCCCTCATAGAAGACCTTTTGTTCTTTTTTTTATTGCAGGATAAGGGAGTAGTCAAGATACAATTATTAAACCAAATTTCCTCCCGAAGAAAAAGAGGGTAATGATTTTGCCGAAACAATTGTTACTCTTTTCAAGACAATTCTCCTTTTATTTGAGACATTTGCTTTGGAACGAGTAATTAGTATTTAGTACTATCTTGACAAAATTACTCCCCACAAAAAGATGGACAAAATAGGGTTAAGAGATGCTTATAAATGTTTACGGGATGTATTAAGAGTTGTTCGATTAATTACGGGTATTCTCTCTAAGTTAAGCGTTTGGGAGTTAGATTGTTATTGACCTTTGTACCTCCTTTAAATGGAGTATGCTTTGTAGATGATAAATTAATTTGTTTTTTTTTTTATGAAAAATGTAAGTATTTTTCTTTACTTTTTGAATTTTGTTTTTAAGTTAGACTTGAGTAAACTTTTTCGCTAAGATTTATATTAGTAACTAAGATCTTACTTATCTAATAGGTATAAAATAACATAAGGATGTCTAAAATCAAAATTATTTTACTAAATTTATCCACATGTATTTTTATGAACATTCTAATTATAAGATTAGTATTTGTCATTTAGTTGAAGAGGTTTAATAAATAATTAGTGATGATCCAAAAGCGTGAACAACATTTGGTGAAGAACAATCGTGCAAAGAAATAATGTATTACATGTATAATCTTAATCATACGATCAATGCTATGTATAATATCAAAATTATTTCATAATGGTGATCATAGAGTTAAGGATGGATACGCAGTACCCCACTCTTTTTACGAGTAACCTAAATTTGAGTTTCACTATTCTGAAAAATAGTGATTTACCATATGTAATAAATATTCAGTTGCTCCAAGGAAAAGTGATGAAACAGAATTCAGTTGGTGATGACAAGTAGAACGGCGGATAAGGAAGCACTTTTCTCGTTGCCACCATAAAAGGACTCAACGTTTGTCCTGCCGTGTAGGTACCGACAAACGTAATCAATCATAGGAAACGGTGCCGTTTCTATATTAAATCTCTTACCATAGCGCAGCTGCTCAGTGATCAGTGGCTCAGTGCTCATCAGAGAAAAGTCTGACCAAGCCAGCCCATGAGACCATGACCCAACACAGCCTTTGCAGCTTCAAATTATTATTATTATTTTTTTCTACGAGGACACATGCAATAGCTAATAAACCATACACACCTTGCAAGTTATCATATTTTTATAGATTGATATGATCAAATAGAGAGAAAGACTTGCTTCCATGCAAAGAAAGGTATTCGAGAATTTATTCCCCCGATTTGAACTTCTAAATATGCTGAATAGCCGATTATGAAAATGGGGTAGTTACCATTTGTGCTCTCGACTCGTTATTTTTGCAGCTATCTACAATTCTACATTAACTGTCTCTAGGCTCTGCCTCACCCACCCCATTTGTGTATATCTCCATCATTTGCCCCATCCTTTCACTACGTGTCCCTTTTCTTTCTTTCTTTTTTAAACTCTTTTTCTCATCCATTTTGGGTCTTTTCTTTCACTATACATTCTACAAACATGATTATGCTCCACCACTCATAAATTTTAGGTAACAATAAAGCCTTGGGACATACATAGCATGTGCGGATGTGCCTTAATGATATGATGTATTCCTAGTGACTTGCACTTCCAATTTTGACTTGGGATGATGTAGTTGTAGTTTGAGTGGCATCGCAATGTTTTGAGTTTGACCCGGTAAGATATTTGTAAGCAGTTGATGTGAAGGTTAGAAACTATCCTAAGCAAAATTATTACTCGAGATGGTATGTCTAGTTAGAACTTAGAAGACCTTCTTACCACTAACTAAAAATCTTAAAATCAAAAAAAATAATTTGTATTTTTGTACTATTTTTTAAGAGAGAAATAGTTGCATGTCAGTGTCTGGAAGAATTTAAGAGATCGAATGAGTAGCATATAAACATAGTACATAGGTTATACTACACCTAAAACCAATTATTGGTTTACGGGTCAAATAAACTCACTTGTATATGTGAGCATTCTATGAGTGTGTTCTTTTATTCAGTTTCATTCAATTCAGTTTCATAGAAATGAGTTGTGTAATGAGAGATAGGCAAATATGTGGGAGATACGGAAATGGCACAATTTCATTTATACCCTAAAGTTTACACCATAATAATAATAATAATAATAATAATAATAATAAGTTGTGGACCTAGCGATTAGGTGGATAACTCTAAAACTATTCAAAACACAAAACAGAAAAACATTTTCAAACGTCACTTAGCTTGTTGTGATTCAAAGAGAATAATTATGTTTAGTGTCTAAATTATTTCCTTGACAATTGACATGACATGGGTTACAAGCTCCTGAGGTTTAAGTTTAATCATAAGATTAATAAATTTCACTAATCAATGAGCAATGTTCATGATCTAGAAACCAACCGGGACAACAGCTTGAATAAATAAGAGGATAAATAGAAACACATGGAGAAGAATCTTATTGCCCTACAGGAAATAGTTTTGGTATAAAACTAAGGGATTCAATATGCAATAGCATCTTGTGGGACTAGTAATATTAACAACCCAACCAAAGTTGTTAGAATATTGCAGTGGTACAATGTATATAAACCTTCTTGAAACATCTAACAAATAACAATCGTGTTCTAGTTGACTAAATGACTTAATTAGTACAAGGTTTTAAATTAGGAATTCCTTTATGGCTTCCCTCAAAAAAAAAAGGAATTCCTTTATGGCTTTATCCCTGTATTGTAACAGAAAAATCTGAGGATTACTGTAGGCAGCCCTTTTGATAGGGGGCCTGTAAATGATCCCTATGTGGTCACACAACACAGACCCAACAAGATATGGCAAGTGAAGGGGCCCAACCCAACAGATTTAGAGACAAGCAACACTTGCCTATAAATGTTAAGGGAGAGCACAAAGGTAACTAACTCATCTGTACACCAAATACCCTTATACCTTGCTCATCCCCAAGATATCTAACTTCACCATCTGAGGGGGATTTCTCACCCACCCCGAGGGTAGTCCGATCTGTCTTTGCAAGTGACGTGGAGGGATCTACCGAGACGGACCCACCGGCATTGCCTACTGCAGCCCCCCGAAACACCTTTAAAACGTACTCCAAGTGTAGACTCCTCGTTAAAGATGGCTTCGTGCGTGTTGTGCTCGTGCCATGTCTTCGCGCTTTGGAACAAGTATCGTGTCATGTTGTGCCATGCTTATAGTTGTCGTGCCGTGCAGTGTCGGCTCATCAAAAAGGTAGGCCCAGGTCATGTTCGTGCTCGTGCCTGTGTCGTGTCGTGCGTGTCGTGCCTAGGCTTTTTTAAATATTATCTAAATTTTTATCGTATCGTGCCTGACCATGCTCGACCGTGCTTTCAAATCAAAATTTAGGCCCGGGCACGCTCATTTGCACTCGTGCTCATGCCCGTGCTTGCTCCGTGCCCGACCGTGTAAAAAGCGTATCAGGTCGTGCCGTACCTCATTCTAACCGTGCCCAGTGCCATCTCTACTGTTGCAAAGAAAATTTCGGGTGAAATAAATTCTTCTACAAGCAATGCAACCTAATTGATTGCTCTGTTTACCAAATTATGTCATCCTATCAAAGAATAGCAACTATAGTACTCTCTCGCAGTCCTATATACTGTATGCAATTATTGGAACAAAAACATCTCATGCAACTGTTAGGTTAAGAGGAAGGTTTTGGTTGATCAAAAAAAAAAAAAGGAAGGTTTTGATAAAGTGATGGAATTGTCCTTTGAGAAACAGAACTGATGGTAATTATTAGTAAAAAGAGATCGATGGAAGTTATAGTTTTGAAATAAGAGAAATTAATTACATTATTGATTAGAAGTAATTAACTATACTCTATTTATATTATACTTTATGTGATCTAGGTTTGGCACAAAAATTCATGAGGCTATCTCAACTCTCATGTATTAAGCATGATACATGTAAGCAAAAAACAAAACAAAAAAAATTGATATCATGGTACATTAAAAGTGATAGTTTCAGACAAAAAAGTAATACCGCAAATATGATGTCGCCTTATAATAGAGTTTTTGGCAAATTACTTTCTTACTAATGAACTATGTTTTCAGAATGATTTCCTCACAAAGGGCTAGATTGCAAAATAATACCTAGATTAGGCTGGGGTAGAAAATAATTCCTATGAGGGTGTCCACGTAGAGATGAAATCCTCTCCAATAAAATGGTAACGTACTTGGTGTAGTAACTCACAAGAACCAAAAAAAGAAAAGGAAAAAAGAATTAGAGTTGGATGTCTTTTGGAGTGCACAAGTGATGTGGAGGGGTTATTGGAGGGAAGTACTTTAGAGGATCCTTACTCGTCCATGTAGGCTTGGGAGTTCACGGGTCTGACAATTTTTATTTTTTTTTTTCCGTTCAGCCGACATAGTCGCCATAGCCAATAGCGAGTTTACCAGGTAAAACACGCTACTGAAGACAGCGACTTCTATGGGCATAAGTCGCACTCCTTGTTAGCGACTTATTGTGGTTCCCTCGCGTGCGGAAATTTGTGAAGTAGCAGTGAACAGAGAGAGTCGCTACACCAGGTAGCGCCTTTTGTGGAGGTAAGCCGCTATCCGCGGTAGTGACTTATGTCCACCTAAGTTACTACCCGATGTAGCGACTTTGTCTATTGAGTTCAAAAAAAATCGTGAGACCCGTAAAATTTTGAACCTACGTGGACACCTTTATGAGAATTATTTTCTATCCTAACCTACTTTAGGTATTATTTTATAATTTATCCCTTTATGAGAAAATCATTCATGTTTTCAAGCCTGTCTTATATTACAAAAAGTCTAGATTAAACTCATGTATTAATCATAGTGATGTTGATAAATGGGTCTGAGTTGTACACTAGTTGGAATAACCAATATGTACTTATCACATATGCACCCTTTCAAGTGGACTTATCTCTAATTAATGTGTTATTTTTACTGAATTGGACTCTAATGTACTGAACTGACCTGATAGTAATTTGTGACAAAAAAGTAGATAATTGAACTGAAATAAATCAGATTAAACTGAACTAATTACTGAGTAAATGGAAAAGAACACACTAGTATATATAATTGGCTTATGAAGTAACATTTCCATGTCTACTTGATTTCAAGGCCATCCAGGAGCACTGCTCCCTACTCTCACAAAATAAGTGGGACCCACTCTAAATTCAAATTGATAATTTTTTATTTTGTGAGAGAAAGGAGCAATGTTGCTGAACTACACAATAATTCCTCCCAAAAATGGGTCTAACGTGTTATCCCACAACTATGATCAATTCTGCAATTCATGTCAAGATTAAGAATAATCAGAATTCCCAACATGCAAGCGAAATGGTGAACATGCCTAGTGCATTTATATTGAAAAGTCACATCCCTTAAAATTTTCAACATTATATCAAATTTTCAATTCATTAGTCTATCTATATACTCCTATTTTTGTTCAGTCACATATATAAAAAGGGTTAGTAATAGGGGAAGAAAGTCAAAGAGAGATGTCTTTTTTTTTTTTTTATCTAAATACCGCTGCAAGCGGTAATAATTTTCATTCATCAACTCTAGATCAACTGATACAGCGTTTGCAACAGAACTAGGAATAGAAGACTCCCAGACTCTACAACCTACCTCCCATGGTAGAACATGAGCTAACTCGTGGGCAACTCTATTTCCATTTCTACCAACATGAAACCAACCAACAGAAACAAAATGACTACTTAAATCTAACACATCCCCAATAACTAAGTCAAATTCACTAAAACCAACACAACTAGACTTAAGAGCTGATATAACACGAAGGCAATCATTCTCCACCACGACCTGCTGGAATGCATGAGAAGCTGCAAACTGTAAGCCAAATAGAACTGCCTTTGCCTCCGCAATAGAGATATCCCACTCCGCAATAGAGAAGTCAAGACCGAACCATCACTGGATCGACACACCACACCAATCCCCGTACCCGACTCCCCTAAGCGGTCAGCATCAACATTAACCTTCACTGTCCCACAACTAGGAGCCTTCCAACGAGTAACTTGTTTCACTCGTGTGCCACCAACTGTGGCCTTCTCTTTTGCAAGTTCCAACCTGATTTTATTCACAAATACTAGTACGTCTTTTGGCTCAGGCATTTCATTCTCAAATAGACGCTTGTTTCGAGCGCCCCATATCGCCCAGGCCACTAAACAACATCTAGCCATCTCATCTTGTCCACAACGGTCACCAACAACCCAAAGCCAATCCTTGAAACTCAACCCAGAACGAGACACTTCCACCCCTGCACCACACTCCTCCCACACAGCATCTGCAAAAGGACAAAAAAAACAGCATGCTCAATGTCCTCCACAGATGACGAGCAGAATGCACAGCAGCTCTGAATAGCTTCCACACGTTTATGCAACCCAACATGAGTTGGTAAAGCCTGTAAACAACCTCTCCACACAAAAAAATTAACTCGAGGCAGAACATTCAATCCCCAAACACGCTTCCACCAAGCTGAATCATCCCTTGACGGACCAGCAATACTCACATCATAACTAGAATGGAAGGCCTTATTATATGCACTCTTAACCGAATAAATATCATTCTTCTCTAAGCCCCAAATCTCCTTGTCACAAGTAACACGAGTACTCAATGGAATAGACAGAATTTTTTCGGCCTCAAAAGGGATAAACATTTCACGAACCAGCTCCCGTCGCCACCCTTTCAAATGCGGATCAATTAATTCACAAACACGGAGATCTGGGTTATTATCACCCAAAGGTGTTATGACTTTCCGTGCTCCATCCCCAGGCAATTAGGCATCCCCCCAGATTTTCACATGCATACCATCACCAATACGCCACTTTAAGCCTTTTGCAAGTATCCACTTGGCTTCCCAAATACCTCTCCATGTATAACTAGGATTCGAGCCCAAGCCGGAATATAAGAAATCACCCTGCGGGTAGTAACTAGCCCTCAACAGTTGCTCAAGCAAACTCCCCTGTTCATGCACTAGCCGCCAAGATTGTTTGCCAATGAGAGCCCAATTAAACATTTTAATTTCCCTGAACCCCAAGCCCCCCTTGCACCTGGAACGACAAAGCTTATGCCAGGAGATCCAATGAATTTTTCGCTCATTATTTTTCTGCCCCCCAAAAAATTGGGAAACTAACGAGCGAACTTTATTACAAAAAGTTGTTGGAATTTTAAAAACACTCATCGCATAGGTTGGGATTGATTGGGCCACTGCCTTTATCATTACATCCCTTCCCGCTTTTGATAACATCAAACCTTTCCACCCACGCAACCGCTTACAAAGCTTCTCTTTAATTGATGCATAAATGACTTTTTTAGACCTCCCAACGATAGTCGGGAGACCCAAGTATTTATCAAATTGTTCTACCACAGCAACATGCAACGATTCTGATACTTCCACCCGCCTCTGATCACTAGTATTTTTGCTGAACCAAATACTAGTCTTATCCAAGTTCACTACTTGACCGGAAGCCTCTTCATACAATTTCATAATATCTCCAATCACCTGAGCTTGACACCTAGAGGCCTCAAAAAATAACACACTGTCATCTGCAAAAAATAAATGTGTAACCTCGGGAGCCTCAGGGCAAATACGAATCCCACGAATAGCACTCCTTTCGGCAGCCCGTCTAATTAACCTAGAAAAAGCCTCTGCACACAAGATAAAAAGATACGGGGAGATAGGATCCCCTTGTCGCAAACCCCTCTGTGGCACAAATATCTCAGTAGGTTGACCATTAATTAGAACTGAAAAGGAAACAGAGCGTACACACTCCATTACTCTTCCAACCCAATTCGAAGCCAACCCCAACTTTAATATCACCTGCTCTAAAAAATCCCATTCAACACGATCATAAGCCTTAGACATGTCCAACTTCAGTGCACACAAACCATCTCCCGAAGACAAATTCTTCATATGATGGAATAATTAAAAACTACCAAAATATTATCTGTAATCAGTCGCCCCGGAGTAAAGGCACTTTGATTCACAAATATAATTTGGGATAAAAAAGATTTAAGCCTATTAGCAAGTACCTTAGATATCAACTTATACAAAACATTGCACAAACTAATAGGCCTAAAGTCTGTAATCAACTTCGGATCTTTTTTATTTGGGATGAGCACAATATTTGTATGATTCAAATTAGCCGGGATGGGAGCACCATTCAAGACATTCAGCACTAACTCACAAACGCTACTTCCCACAATATGCCAGTACGATTGAAAAAATAAAGGACACATACCATCCGGTCCCGGAGCCTTGATAGGATGCATTTTCCCCAGAGCTTCCTTTATCTCTTCTCTTGTATAGCTTGCTGTCAGTAACAAATTCATCTCGTCAGAAACACGACGATCAATCCCGTCCAGCGCTTCATCTATACGAGATGATCCCACAGAATTAAATAGCCCTAAAAAATAAGACTGAGCTATGCGCCCGACTTCCACAGAACCACTACGCTCCACTCCATCTACGTCAACCAACCCTTTAATAGTATTCTTTTGTCTGCGTTCACTAGCTCGGCGGTGGAAGAATTTGGTATTTCTATTTCCCGCCTGGAGCCAAAGAACCCAAGATCGTTGACGCCAAAATACTTCCTCATCACGCACCAAGTGCTCAATGTCACAAAGTAAAGCCTTCCTCGTCTCTAGCTGCTGCGAAGTAAGCCCACTACCATTCAACTTGCGCAACTTCCTTCGCTTCTTACGTAACTCTCTGAAGGTGTGACCAAAAGTAGCATCACCCCACTTCATTAATTCTGAAGCACAAAATTGAATTTTCTCACATGTAGTACTGCCACCTAGAGACCAAGAATCCCGAATAACCTCTTGACAACCTTCTTTTGAGGTCCAAAGCTGTTCAAATCTAAATGGTCGATCACCCCCTAAACTACTCATGAGTTGCTTCGGCAATAACCAGCTTAATCGGGGCATGATCAGACTCTTCCCGATCAAGGTGAATAACCTTAGCACGAGGGAACAAATCAAGCCAAGAATCCAGTGCTAATGTTCTATCCAACCTGCTCTGTACATTAAAAACCCCTTCCCTCCCATTATCATAGGTAAAAAGGTAGCCATGGTAACGAACCTCCCATAAAACACAACGATCCACTACCTCTCTAAAATTCCGCATCTGCCATTGCGCCCGTTCATTAGAACCACACACCTCCGTAGAAAACATAACCTCATTGAAATCACCTATACAAACCCATGGGTCTTGTCTCGCCCTGGCCAAGCTTTCTAATAACGCCCAAGAAAGGTGTCTATTAGAAACCTCCGGTCCGCCATAAAACCCAGTTAGACGCCACCCAACATCACCCATACCCTTCTCCACGAGCACATCACTATGATGTAGAGACATAGAAAGAAGTTGCACCTCAATCTCCCCACGTTTCCACAACAAAGCAAGACCTCCCGACCTCCCTGCACTATCTACTACAATACCATCATAAGAACCCAATTTCACTTGGATAGGTTGAAATTCACGTCCACTAAGTTTAGTTTCAGACAAAAAGATCATGGACGGGGCCTCCCTCTAGATTAAATCATGGAGAAGTGCAACTGCCCGGGGATTGCCCTGCCCCCGACAGTTGTAGCTTAGGCAACTCATTGGTCCCGGCGTAGTGGGTCCTCGCCGACCTCCGCCGATAACTCAGTTACAACTTCCGAACCCACAAAAGCCTTCTTACCCCTACTTTCAGTCACATTGTCTTCCATAGCTACATCATCAACAAACATCTCACGCCCCCGCTTCCCCCCCAACTCTTCTGTCTCCTCACTACCAGCACCACTCTTACAATCTGTCACAACTTTACGAGCCATTTTCTTCCATTTTCTCCCCCCACCAACCTTTATTTTCTTGTCTTTTAACACACCAGCTCCTACATTAAAAGTAATACTCTATGCCCTCTCATCTATTGTTAAAGCTCCCAAATTAGGAATAGGAGCCTTAGCAACCCCCTCTTCCCCCAAAGTCTCCTTCCCCTTGAGGCTCACCTCTCCTGAAGCAGCAAGAATAACCCCAGAACACACAAAATCCACCTTCGGCACTTTCTGCCTAGCCCCTGTAGATGTACTTTCCCCAACGTTCACTGCATTCTTACTAGAATCAGCGGTCAAAGCCTTCTCCCCACTACCCTCTGTAACATTCTTTTGTGCATCAAAAGAAATGGACCGCCGACAAGAGCCCGAAGAGTCTTCTTCCAGCACTGCAAACAATTTTTTCTCCTTCTCCCGTTTAGCCTGTGATTGACGACGCACCATTCTATTTGGCGTAGCACGTAACCAAAGCCCATACTGTAGGCCCGAAGTTCTGATATCTTCTTCCCCCATCGTCTCACACTCCTTTTCCTGATGCCCTATCACACCACAAGCATAACAAAAAGTTGGTAGATGTCTATATTTAACTTTAAACCATTCACTCCCCTTCCCATTGAAAGCAAGCATCAGCCCTCTTTTAAGCGGCTTCGTGATGTCTACTTCCACGCGAAGATTCAGGTCTTTATTCCAACCAAAATCATTCGAGGGATCATACGCCACAAACTTCCCCAACCGCCCACCTATAGCACGAGCCGTATCCATGTCATGGGGCCCGAAGGGGACATTCAGCACCTTAACCCAAAATTGTGATCTGTTAAAAGTTAGGTCATCTGACTTATCATCTCCACTAACCGTCTGCAGTGCGAGTAGGTGTCCGTCAAAACTCCATGGTTCATGATCCAGGACGTATTGACGATCAGCTTCGTTAACGAACCGGAAGACAAATGTCCTCGCATCCAGATCTTTTATTACTAAGCCATGCCTAGTCCTCCAAATTGTCTCCATAGTAGATTTGAAAGCCTTCTTATTAAAAGGCCTGTGAGTCATCAGACGACCCACCAAACTGAACTTAATACGCTTGACATCTCAAGCAGAAAACTTACTTTGAATCACCACCACTTTCATATTCTTCCTCAGTCAAACAAAGTTTTTCCCAATCCTTGGTTAAGGAATCCTCCATGATACGTAATCGGCGCGAAACCCTAACCCACAAGAAAGCCTCTCACCCCAAGATAAACACTACAAGTACTTCACAAATATGCAAACAAAGTAAAACTAAATCCCAAAGATGGGACAAGATCTCCTGAGAGGAGTTATGGAGATCTACAGCAGTAGTTATGGGAGTCTGCAGTGGCAGTTATTTTTCTCGCTCTCACTTTCCTAGTCGGGAGGAGAGTTTTTTTTGTAGTTTTGTTAAGTCAATCATTTTAGAACGAAGGTTCATTAATGTCAAAGAGAGATGTCTTAAACACAACAAGATTTTAACTAATTTCTAAAGAAAAATGCTTGCAAAATGATAATCTCACCCAACTTTTTGCGATTTCCTTTTACTTCATTCCTCTCAAGAAACGTTTGCAATTTCCTTATGGCCTGTTTGGATATGGCTATTTGATTTCAAATTCCTCATTTGGCCCAAATCAGGTGTTTGGTAATCCAAAATATTAGACATTTGTATTTGGGCCAAATCTGAAGTAATTTGGATAGGCCTTTGAAGCTTGTATTTCAAATACACACCAAAACACTATCAATTTGAAATTCAGCCCACCTCACAAATCACAATACAAACCCACACCACTCTCTCTCCTCTCTCTCTCCTCTAACCACGACACACACACTCTCTGCCTCCACCACTCTTTCCTCTCTCTCTCCTCCCCTGCTTCCACCTCTCTCTCTCTCTCTCCTCTCCCTCTCCCTCTCTCTCTCTCCCGTCTTCTCCATCCTCGAAGCCGCCATTAATGGCGGTCGAACAAGTTCCTCTCTGGTTCTCTCTCCTTATCTGTCATCCTCACCATTTTTCTCTCTCATCTATGCCATGGATGTTAATGCTTTGTCACCATTCTCTCTCATCTATTCTGCCATGGCCGTCAATGCTCTCATATATAATCACCACAGATTTATAGGGTTTCTGCTATGGCCGTAAATTCCCCTTTCTCCTCTTCCTTTTTCTTTCTCTCTCTCTCTCTGGCGATTATACAGAGGAAGCAAATTTCGGTTTTGTGCGTAAATCTAACGCCTTCAATCACAAAGTTGTATGTGTTCATCATCAGATCTGTGATGGTTTTCGTGTTAGATTCACGCACAAACTCGTAATCTGTCTTCTCTTTGGCGAATTAGATTTACGCAGATTTCAACTGCTACTTCTCCCCAGTGACATAATGACAGTACCTATGTTTGGGTAAATAATCAATTTCGATTTTCATGAATATTCTATAATGGTGAACTGATGATGGATTATCTTAGATTTAATTGGGTTTTATTTTGATTTTTATGATTTTGATTTTTTTTTTTCTTGATTGTCATTGTGGTTGAGAGTTTATGACATGATTCTATATATAATAATGTCAATACAAATTACATTTCAAGTGTCTTTTTCATTTATTTATGTGCAATTTCAGGAGATGAAATTGTATAGCTTGCCAAACATTGGATGAGTTTCAAATTTTAGAATTGAAATTGATTATTTACCCAAACAAGAAATTTCAATTTCAAATTTGTGAATTGAAATTTCTTGTTTTCCCAAACAACCAAATTGAATTTAAATTGCAAAATTTCAAATTTTAGAATTGAATTCATCCAATTCAAATCAAATATTAATATCCAAACATACTCTTATGTGATTCATCCAAAAATTGCTTATTTATTCATATCAAAATAGCTAGAAAAGAATAATTCTTGACTTTTTTGTGTGTGTGTAGTGATTGACTTCTTTTTTTTCCCTTCTATTTTTCTAGATCCCATGAGTCCTTTTTGTCTAATTAAAGATAGAATATCCAGATGTGCAAAATTAATTTCTTGACTTAATTTTTAGATCACCATTCACATTCACCATGGGTCCTTTCCCTCATAAATAAAAGTACTACTCACTAAAATCCCCACACCATTCTCAAAATTAATTGCACACCTTCTCTCCTCCTCCCCCAAATCCCACTCCAAATCCACTCCCACTCTTCCCTTCTTATGCTTTTACTACAACCCAACCCCCCACCTCATTCCATTGTCCATTTGTCCTTCCCACTATTCCCCTTTACTGTCCCCTTTCTCTCTCTCTCTCTCTCTCCTCACTTTCTCTCTCCAACACACACAACCATGTTTGAAGAAGCCATCTCTTTACTCTCGATCTGGCCTTCCATGATGAACAGCTGGTTAACCCCTGCTGTCCTTTTTCTCCTTCTCAACCTCATGATTGGCACTATTGCCGTCACTTCTGGTTTCACCTCCTCAAAACCACCTCACAACCACCATGAAAACCACCACTTTCACTTCCAAAACCACCATCATCATCATCAACAACAACAATCTCAAATCCAAACCCAACTCACTCGCTCTCCCTCTGTTCTTCAACGCCTCAAATCCCTCAATTTCTATGCCTACATTCAACAACAACAACAACCCATCTCCCACTTTCACCCGGAAAACCACCTTTCACCGTCGGAAAACCACTTTCCTCAACAACCCACTTCCCAATTTCAAAAACCCATTTCGGAAAACCACTTTTCTCAGCAACCCACTTCCCAATTTCAAAAACCCATCTCGGAATCCCACTCATCCCAACAACCCACTTCCCAATTCCCCTCCTTTCAAAAACCCATCTCGGAAAACCACTCTGCACTACCAGAAGTAGAGGAGAGAGAAAATGTGATCACTCCCTTGCCGGAGGATGATGATGATGAGGGTCCCACAATGGATGAGGTGTACAGCATGTTTGTACAGAAGTCACAAGCGCCGCATTACGGCCGGCAGAATTCCGACACAAAACCCATCGGCGGTGAGATTCCGGCGAAGCTTCCGACGAAAATCAAGAAGTCGGCGAGCGACATGTCCGCTTTCGCCCACTTTGAGGCGGTTCCGGAGACTGATAATGTGGCGGAGGCGATGGCGGCGGTGGTGGAGGAGAGAGAAAATGTCATACCGACGGCGCGTGGCGGTGGTGGTGGAGAGGAGGTGGATGCCAGAGCAGATGACTTCATCAACAGGTTTAGGCAACAGTTGCAGATGCAAAGGCATGATTCCATTGTAAGGTACAAGGATATGATTACTAGGGGTTCTGCCAAGTAAGGAATAATAATATTAATCAGTTTTGTATTTCTTTCTTTCTTGTTCCTTAAAAAGAAAAGAAAAAAGAAAAAAAATTGTGGTATAATTTTTTTGGGTTTTTTTTGTTAAAGAAAATGATGTTGATTAAGTTAGTGATTAAGGACTATATTAACAGGGGAAGGGTGTTGTAAAGTGGGTTTATGGAATTATTAAGGGTGATGATGTTTGAATGAAAAAGGTCTGAACAATAGCTGTAGACTTCACTAATTCTATGGCCCTTTTTTGGTTTTGGAAAAAAAAAAAAGAGCTTGTTATGTTAATGGAAAAAAAAAACTGTGGTGATTTGGATTTGGATGATGATGATGCAAGTTGTACTTTATTTTTGAAATAGAGAATTTTTTTTGGAGTTTTTTATATTTTCTATTTTGAGTGGTTTTGTTTGTCATTTTTATTCTGACTGCACCGACATGAAAGGAAGAGGAAGAACTAAAAAGAGCAGCAGATTTTTTTAGAAGAAGGGCAGTTGCAGCTTTTTCACATACAGCTCCTTTCCACTGACTCATTAAAGGGTATTTCAGTCAATCAAATGTTGTGGCAGGGGTGGTGACTGGTGAGTGGTGACACATATCACTAAACTACTAGGAGAGCATAAAATCCGGGTATTGGAATCGGAATTGGTTTGGAATCCGTGAGTAGTTCCGGAACCGGTCCAATGGCTCATTAAAGGTTATTTCAGTGAATGATATGTTATGGCAGGGTGGTTGTGACACTGATCACTAAAACTACTATTAATGGTACGAGTAGTATTTTATATCTCATATGCAAATAATGTGAATACTTTACAGTTTACACTAGGTTGTTGACTTCTTGTTATCGTTGCACTGTTCTATTTCTCAATCTAACATGGGTATGTGTTGGAGTAAAACTTAAAAAAGAGTGTTGGACTCTAGTTGTTGGTTATATCTTTTGCGTTTTGAACATTTTGAAGTAAAGTCTCACTTGTTCATACTAGTCAAGGGTGGCCTGGTTTGGCAAAGAATATAATCTTTTGAGGCAAAGATTAGATGTTTGGCTGCCTTTAACTGTTTGGCCGAGCTAAAAGGCCGATATGGGTGTTTTGTCAAATCACTAGTTTTGGCCTAAACGGCTAACACAAATCGCTGGTCAAAACAGTTGATAATATCGGCTAACAACTAATTGTTAATCGCCCAAACAAAGCCCTAGTATTCAAGCAGAAATGAAGAGTCCAAGTAACATCGGCCAAACTTAAATATTTTTGTGCTCGGGGTAGTTAGGTCAATTAATGTAGTGTTTCTGAAGGTGGAAGTGCGGGGACTTGGGGGAGTGGCGGTTGTGGTTGGGTAAGAACAGGAATGGGGAGAAATTATCCAAATTGATACAAGGGGCGTCAGATCAGATGCGCCCAGAAAATGCATGGCTGGCAATGCACGTGGTATGATATTTATCCGCATGTGGTTGTTGTTTGTTGCCTCAATCAAATTGGCAAGTTCATACAGTATTAGTCATTAAATCTCATTAACAAGTAGGAGTAATAAGAGAACAAAAGTAATTAAAACCGATGCCAATTGGCAACACAGTAGCCATTACCTTCACCACATTTTGCGGGGCAAGCACACCTTGCTCAGATGGAGCCTAATGGGGCTGTCCGGCTGTGTTTAGATATTGAGTGTATAGTTTGTAACCCTTTCGAGAGATGTGGCGTAGTGATAAATGACGGATTTATAAGGATAATTAAGATTGAGGGTTGTCAACAAAAGCAAAGTTCGGGTTCGATTTTTAACTGTAGCGTTAGCACATTTTGTGACTGACTCCTTCTTAAGAGCCCAGAACAAGGTTCATAGAGGTGCCTAGAGGAATGTAATCTCTTTTTTTATGATGAAGAATATGGTTTGAAGGTTGTGAGTTTGTGACACATAGACCCATACAATGGTATATCCGTATATGTAAGCAAAGGTGTTTTTTTCTAAGAACATGATTTTCAAGAAATCCTAAAATAGTACAAGTAGTGATAGCCGATAATGATTTTGAAGAACATCAAATTGGTAGATGGTATGAAAATAAGTAAGCATGCATGTCATAAACAAAAGTTCAAAGAACATACATGGCCTTAATGGGAAAATGATTGGATCACAAATATGAATTGATGAAGTATTTACTTCAGGACAGGAATTCAATGCTTGACTCAAAATAGGTTGCTATAGATTTGGCTTACCATGTTCATTAATTGCTAGCGTGTCTTGTAAATAGATGTTTCACATTTATAGATGTCAATCTAACAACCGCTAATTTTGCTGCAAGGGTTTGATGAATTCGTGAGTTACTACCCAAAAGAAAAATAAAATGACTTACTAAAATCAGAAATATTCATTTGTAATTTTTTGGATAATTATTTAAAAAGTCAATTATATGTTATACTACCAAGTGAACAACTTTTCATAAATTACAACTTCCTAAATCCAACCAAAATATCTCACCTTTGGTTCTTCGTACCAGGTAATAGTACATTTAAGATTTTTTACCGTTTTGATATATATATATGATGGTACACAAAATTGATTACTCTTAAGGGTGCGTTTGTTAGAGCTGAACTTACCAGAACTGAACTGAACTGAACTTAACCGAGCACCATAAAACTGTACTGAACTGAATCGAACACCACTAAACTGAATTGAACACCACTAAACTGAACTGGAACATAATAATAATAACAACTAAATTGAACACCACTGAACTGAACTGATTTGAACACCACTGAACTGAATTGAACAATACTGAACCGAGCCGTACTTATGTGTGAACTAAACTGAACTGAACTGAACTAACCGGAGAAGCTCTAAAGAATGCACCCTAATTTTGATTAAACAACCTCTATAATATGCTACTCCCTCCGTCCCATAATATAAGTCATTTAAGGTTTTTGCACACGAATTAGGAAAGTTATTAAATACTCTCAATTCTAGCAAAAATAATTAAACTTAACTAGTTTACCCCCTTGACTTTAGAATTAGCAAAGAAAGTGAGCAATTAATGAAATAATGTGAAACAATGGTAGAATGGATAACAAATAATAAATGATTTGTTGGAACTCTAAAATAACTTACAACATGGAAAAAATCCAATTTTCTAAAACAATTTATATTATGGGACGGAGGAAGTACTAATTAGCATCTTCTTTGAATGCTGTCACATGAAAATTGTACTGCACGTTCTTCACAAATTTGACTTGTGATTTTATAGTACTAACTTTTAACTATTTAATTAGGTGAATGATTAGCCTATGTTTCCTTCAAATAAACCAAATGAAGAACTTTTAACTAACTATTACTATATGTAAACCAAACAAGCAAATTGGTTGTTACCATCATTGTGGAGGTTTATTTTGTCATGGAATCCTAATAAACAATCCCATTTTCAACAACTTTTTGAGTAAAAAAACTTAGTGTGGATAGATAGTGAGGCATGATTGTATCCCAATACGACAAGCAATTGTTGCACTTGTTGGCGGGGCCGCTATGATTGCTGACAGCTAATTGCTACTAATTCACTATACCAACTTATGAAAACAGTCTTATGAAATCTACTTTAATGTTACGCAAGGTGAGATATACTATTCATAGTTTCTCTTTAGGATTCATGTTTCTACTTTCTACGGATTAATATCTCACCAAAATTTACAATAAGATCGTTTTATATAAAGTTAAGTTTTTGTAAATAATAGTAGCGTCTTGATCTATTTAAGTTTCGATCAGATACAATATTATATTGTAAGCACTTGCGGACATAAAAGGGGGCTATTAGATTAACATTGCGTCTTGATTTTTTTTTTTAAAAAAAAACCTTTAGTTTTCTTATATTTCTCCCAAAATTACAGTCTCGCGCCTTTCTTGTTGCATTTCAAGTTTACACTTCGTCCTTGTAAAATGAAAATCCTGCATCCGTCACTGAGATTTATAAGAAGATGAGTCCTTTCGGTTTTCAAATATGACCCTGTTTGATCGTTGTAAGTTGTAACCCTTCTTGTAGGGCTATGTCATACGATACAATCCAATTCAATATGTGATAATGACAATTGGGGCACATAGAGTACCCAACTTACCTCTAACTATTTTATTTTGTTTTTCAAATTCCTTTTGATAAGTACTTAGCTCCTACTATTTAAGAAGAAAAGGACAGAAAGCAAAGATATACGGAGTACTCATTTCTTCCTTACGTGTTCCTTTGATGTGGATGTCCATATGGACCATAACAATTATCTCTTCTCCCATTGAAGCTAAGTAAAGATCTTTATTGTATATTTGTGTATTAAATTTGCATAAATTTTAAGCACATGAATCAACATGACAAGTTTATTTAATGTCCAATTTTCAAAACTCAGATCCTGAGTTTCTTGATAAGTTAGGTCTGCTTGGAATATTGATAACTACTCCATATATGAGGTCACAATGTGAAGTTCTGAACATGGAAAGTCAATGGCATTGATTTATACGAAAATGTTTGATAGTCCAAGGTCATAGTACAATAGAGTACTCTTCTAGGCTTGTGGCCTAAATGTGTTACTTATTAGATTCAACGCCGTTTAGGCAATCATAGATAGTACAAGCTCACTTGATAGTCCACAAAAGAAAAAAGCAATCTCTCAAACCTTCTATTTCTTTCAACATGAGGATAACAACATGTCTTGGGACAGTTGCATTCTATCTCCAACTGTACGAATGTACCGACTAGGGAGTATAACAAATTAACAATCCATATTTCTCTTATATCTACCAACAGTAGGTTTTGTGTGAGACCAACTCACAGAAAAATGGGGTCACTGTTTTAAAATATAGGGGTCATTGTTTAGAATTATAGGGGTCACTTATGGTAAGCAGTGACCGTTATTACATTGAAAAGTGACCCCCATTTTACCACAATTTACGAAAAAACCGTCTTATAGAAGTTTTTGTGTACAAAGAATGTCTTGACAGACTTGGCCTAATGGTTAAAACTGAGATGATGGATATCCTAGGTTCGAATCTCTTCTTCCCCTGTAAATATATGTATATTTATATTGCATTTGTCTTTCTATCTCATTTGAACCCAAAAACAAAGGAAAAAAATTCCTTCAAGATGTTGGATATGTATGCTAACTATGCTTCATTAAATAGACGGCGTATAATTAAGAGAATATTCAAGCAAAATAAGAAAAAATATGAAGACAGTATTAAGGATTCTATTTTGAATCAATAGGTGTTTCACGAATCATCAGATCAAGAGAGTAATCTTTTGTTACTCACTTGGTAGATCAAATATTGTTCTTATTATCTTTTTGGGTGATATATAAGAGTAACACAAATTCTAATACAGAGCAGTTTTAACGTGAGGCCAGCTCTAACAAGTCTGACGTCATGCTGATGTCAATCTTGGTTATAGATGAGGCGGCCTCATTTAAGACCCATTGTATGAGTAATGTTTATTGAAATACGAATTGATTTTTTCTTTTTTTTTTTTTTTGAGAGGGGGCATATCTTGTCTTTAGCTTGATTGATTAAATGGGAGATCCTATTATTGGAAAAATCGTCAAAAATAATCATTTAACATCACTAAACTCTTGTAGTACAAATGTCCAAAAATCTAAAAAGGTACTACATAGTGATCGAACATTTAACTAGTTTGAAGATGAGGATCTCAACATTGCCCAACATCATTGATAAAGAATAATTTTTGTTTGATATTCAAAGAAACAAATGAGGTCTTATCAACTTAATTGGACTTTGGAAGGTTTAGCCTTAGGCAATCTCTTGAAGACACAAGTGTAGAGCTTATCTTTCTGTACAGTCGTATATTTTCATGATTACATTTTCTCGATGACAAAATTCAAAAAGGGAGCAAAGAACAATACCGAAAGAGCTAGAGGAGGTTTCGGATCAAAATATGTCACGCTCAAAAACACATTCATCCCACTTTGATGGAGTACTTATGAGTTTTTTTAATTGCGTGTCAACGATGACAAACAACTAGTAGTACGATATGGATCTTCTACTCTACATTATTGATAACATTAAATTAATGAATAAGTGTGATATATTAATGTTACTCATTAATGAGTATATTGTTTTGTAGGAACTATCACTTGCCATTAATCAATCAAAATTGATGATTTCATTTTCTAAGGGACATCCTACATCATAATTGATCAGTTCATCATTTTCTAAGTAACACCCTACATCATAATGCTATTTATTGTTTCATGTTTTCATCTCTCAAACTTTCTTTTTCTTTTTTTGACCCTTTCATTAACTAAAACATGTATATTATACATTTATACACAAGGAATATAATTAGATTATCAATCAATGAGACAAATGAACCAAAATTCCCACAAAAAAAAAAAGGAAAAAAAGAAAAGAAAACACATCATACTAACTTTGAAATTAAAATTAAGGAATATCGATTTTGATTTTGATTTTGATTTCGATTTCGATTTCGATTTCGATTTTTTATAAAATCAAATGTCTATGTTGCAATTGGCCAAAATCAGAAACGTAACTGTATTAGATGACCCCAAATGTTAGAGTGCAAAACACAACTCTACAAACCACCAGCAACAATTGAAAGCAGCCTAACTTTTGAAGGAAATAGACACCACATGATCTACAAAACCCATTCTTGTATCATCCGTTTGCCAAAAGCCCATTTTGTCGGAGATATTGCACATTTGCACTTAAGTTTCCTTTTCTCCTTTTGTCGCAAATTGCAAATACGGGGCCATTTTTCTTTAAATGCTTAGTCTCCATATAAGAGGCCATTTTCCCAAAGGGTCCAGTCTCCTTGCAAGCACTAACTATTGATGTGTATACAATTGGATTCTACGATTTAATTTTGAGATTAAACGTACTTATTTCTCAAGACAAGTGACTAAGCTTAAAAGCCTTGCATATGGCCGACATAAACCATCAGTTAATTTCCATGCCTGCCATGGACATGAAAATGAGTATGTTCTTTTTTTGCTTAACTGAACAGAATAGTATTATGTGTGTAAATTCTTACCTGATCTTGAGATTATGAGGTAGCCTAATCCTTGCAGCGTTTAATGAAACTTAGCCCAAGTCATCCAGCAGCCACTAAATCACGTGCGCAAGGTGAGAGAAAGGAAAAAGGGAGGAAAGAGAGGGAGCATGGATCTCCTACTCTTGAGAGCACGATTTAAGCGCTGTATTATGTGAGAGAGAAAAAGCGGAGCTAAACCGAACTGAATCGAACTAATTACTGAGTAAGTGGAACAGAACACACCCAATATATATCTATAATTCTCTAGCCTATTCTCAGAAGTACGTAAACGTTCTGATATTAATATTTTTGTACCACCAACTTTTATGTTGTACGGTAAGGCATAACAGAAGTACGTAACACGATTTTTTTTCGTATAAACTGACTGTATATCAGGTTTTGTTTTTTATGGGCCAGTTTAAATGAATAATAGGAGTAATACGGATCATCAACAAATTATGGGCCAGACTAAATGGCCAGGATTTTTGTTTAATGTTTCACAGATTCAGAAAGAAAGCCCCAGGCCCACCAGAAAAGAGAGCTTTATCCAACTGTATTTGTTTCTTCAGAATCAGATGTTTCTGTTGATTCTTGAACACCCAAATACCAATCGGTTTCGGCATCACAGCCAGCAACCAGAACCAGTTTTCCCCAATTTTGAACAGAATCAACAGAGATGTAACTAGTCTAACAACAGACTTGAGCGCACACGAGAAAGTTCTGCTCAGTTTCGGATTTGGATTGGTTGGTAGAACAAGTTTGTCCATGAATATGACAATGTGAATTTGGATTGAATTCCACACCAACAGATTAAAAGCATGGCCGAATCCGTGGCAAGCCTGAGGGTTTAACAGATAACTAAGAGCTGAAAACTGAAAACAATACGCGTAACAGAACAGGAGTTAGAAGGGCAAAACATCTCACATTCTCAAAAGATGCAGGTTTCTTTACAACGAAACTGGTTTTGCTAAATTGACAGCAGAACAAATTAGTGATTCACAACACTTGAAGCTCAGTTTCGGTGACATCTGAGTTGGGAGCTTTCAGTAATACAAAAATACAAATAGAAAATTCTACATTAAAAGGTTTAATTACTACTCTATTTAAACCAACAAAAGAAGAACAAAACTGAAAAATCATCTGTTCTATTAGAATTTTCAAAACTACAACACTACCTGCGGATTTGATAAGCTATAAGGTAAAACCTTTCAAGTAGTCAGGATCGCGCTTAGCACGCTCCTGGAATTTCTTGAACCAACGATCCAAAATGTCTGTGGGAACAGTCAGTTTATTGGCATTAATGTCGCAAAAGGACTGCATAAAATTGAAGAGGTTTCCCCCAACCTTGAGGGCCATATTCTCAATTTTCTTCTCTGCAGCAACATCGAGAGATGGGAGAGATGACAAGTCCTCAACGGAGACGCCAATCTTGGCGGACAGAGGTGCAGCATTGGCTGTGAGTTGGAATTGACTTTCACTGCCAGGCTCCGGCCACAGGAGAGACAGAACAGCAGAGGGCCGGGCTATCGTGACAGCACCACAGTAGACAAAGGCTGAAGCTGGGGATTGGACGTAAACTGCTAGGGCTTTGTCTGCTGGGAGGGTGAAGTTGTTCAACAAGAAGATGCACATTTCTTTGATTTGATCATATGCCTCCCCTGTCATTAACCAGTATAGCAAATTAAGCTACACTCTTCCCAAATAAACGATAGAGAATGGAAAGGATATGGAGATGAGCTAAAGAGACTTACCAACAAAGTGGTTCATATCGAGTACCCAGTGGAAGGTATCGATTTGGGTGAAGGTCGAGATATCCATTGGGAAGCTTCGGTTAGGAAATACCACCCCAAACATCCCCTTTTTTTTTTTTTTTCTACTTCTGTTTTCCCTCTACCTGGAGAACGAGGTGACATCAGTGAGGCAGGCAGAAACAGTGGGGACTGGGGAGTGAAGCAAAAACTTTGGCACATAAGTGATAGCTAGTTCATCTTAATTTGGGCTAATTTGCAAACATGTTAAGATCTAAGTTGCCCTAGTAACACTCATACGGTCATACCCCATAAACCGAACAACCAAGTCTGATTTCAAAGTTCCCGAGTTCCAGTTTAAGATGATTCAGTAGGCAACCAATTGCCAAAATGCAAAATGGTCCTTAAGCCCTAGAGAACCCTCAAAACTGCTAGGGGATATAGTACTATAAGATGATTCAGTTAACTTTGATTGATACTGATAAGAACTAATTTGCCAAGACAATACAGGATTCACTACTTGTTAATAAGGTCTTCAAATTGCTTTAGAACTAAAAAAAATTGCCAAGACAATTACAGGATTCACTTAGTATTACACCTGTGAAACAAGTGGAACTCAAATAATCACAAATTTTCAGAATTCAACTCACAAATTTCAGTTCTTTGGTCGCCCCAATTCCCAAAATTATGTCCACTAATCATTCAATTTTCTCTCTTCAAACTTGAAACTTAAATTAGAAATTCATAGCAGCTATTATGCAAAAACACATAAAAAAAACCAGCCATGGAATCACATTAACAATCAAATTCACATCATAACTTTCACAAGCAAAGCATATTATGATGAAAGCAGTACAAAAGGAGTAACACAATTATGCAATAATATGGAAAAATCAAAACCCATGATTAAAACTTAATGAATCGAAGAAATTAAACGCTCTAAACTAACCTGGAAATTGGAATTTTTCAGGGTTTGATAGCACAGAGAGCAAGGGTTTGATAGTAAAAGAGAGTTAGGGTTTTTTTTTTTGATTGGAAAGAGAGTTAGGGTTTGGAAGTGTGCAATTGATGTGTGTTTTAGCGCTTGGTATTGATTTGGGTTTGTTTCAGTGGAGATAGATAGTACGATGAGCAACAAAAACCTCACGTGAAAACCTGAAAGTGAAAGAAAGACAACGAGAGAGAGAAGAAATAGTGTATACACTATTATCGATTTTTCTGGATGATTCTACTCAATCACACTAATTTAGATTAGAATTACTGAATTAGTATTCTAGTTCGAGAATTTAGAAACCCCCCTTTTTGTTGTTGAATCGGGATGAATGTCGGAATCCTACTTGCAAATTTGCAATGTTTTCTTTTCTTGTTTTAATAGTAATCCTACTTCTTCTTTTTTTGTTGTTTTCTCAAAAAAAAAAAAAAAAAAAAAAAAAAAAAAAAAAAAAAACTTTGTTGGTTTTTTTTTTTTCGATAATATATTGCTAGTTGGCGAATAAATTTTTTATGAAATTGTAAAGTTGTTTTTACGGCATGGTAAGTTTTATTTCTAAAAGTATAGTAAGTTAGATTCGACCATATTAGAACCAACTTATATTTGGGTTGTGATTTTGTTTTCTTTTTGATCATTTTTTTTTTTTTGATCTACCAGCCTCTTCTGATTCTCAATTACTCTGAAAGATTGTCTACAGACAGTCCAAGTCAAGCCAGTTGGGTGAAGTCCTGCTCAAAGTAACCGACATGGTTATGAGAGACTGCCCACTTAGCAAGGTAATAAGCAAGGGCCCACTCAAAAAAAGAAAAAAAAAAAAGGTAATGAGCAAAGGCATTAAACTTCCTAGGAAAGAAATTAACACTAACATGAAACTTATTATAAGTCATAGTAATGTCTTCAAAAGTTCTCCTATTCTCCTACGGGAAGGGTGGTCCTTTACTGAACTGGTCAGCACAAGCTTTAGCGTCTGTGAAGATTTTTCTATTCACCAAGTCTTCTTCCTTATTATCCAAGAACCCCTGCATAAGTGCATATGTTTAAATTTAACATCCTTCCTGTAGTTGCTTGATTAATGGGCCTCCACTTAGCCCAAATAATGGGCTAAACATGGGTTTAAATTCAATTAGTCATCGCACACACAACTACCTTTATTGTGCTTTACAATATGTAATCGTCACAGTGAAAAATGTGGTAAAAAGAGGAAAAAAGAAAATGCCGTGAGCATCGATCGAACACGCGACCTTCAGATCTTCAGTCTGACGCTCTCCCAACTGAGCTATCCCCACAATGTAATACTACTATTAATTTACAAGTTTATTGTAGTGATAAAATATAAAAACTGAAGCAAACTTTAAACAAATTTATCATAGCTTTTAACTTGCTGCATATATCATATATGTCAGTAAACTTAATTGTAGTCCGTATAGTTTTTTCGATATTGCATTGGTGGATTTTATATTAGAAATAACAATAACTCTTGTATAAGACAGTTTTACGGTGAGATGGGGTGATTTTTATGAAAAATAAAGATGATTTTTGTCTACAAGCTACTTGTATTTTTTCACAGAAATCACCTTATTCTACCGTGGAATGGTCTTATACAAGTTTTTGTATAGAAATACGAACAACATCAGCTGCGGCTTATATGCCTTCTTTAATTTGCAACAAAAACAATAAATTATATCTAATAATTGGGTTACATAATAATTTTGATGTCAAAAAAGACAAATGTATTGTGGTTGAAGGTATATGAGGTATGAGATAAATGATGAGAAGGCAGATATGGACAGCGAAAATTTTGGAGGTGCATTTGGGTTTGACAAATATACCAATTGCATTCACATGTAAATTTGGTCTAATTGTTGCCTTGTTGGTGTATGCTCTCCATTAATGTCCACAAATCTAGCGGCTCCATTCCATTATATGGCTCCCAGTCCCATATGACCGTACATGTGCTTGTTAACAATGGCAATGTCCATTCTTTTGTGTCTCATTCTCACAACATGTAGCAAACACACAAATTTCCACAGAGAGAAAGAGAAGATTAGAAGAGAAGTGAAGAGAGAGGGCAGAGAAAGAAATAAAACAAAGAAATTTGCGTTTTAGAGGTATACCGTATATTGGTTAATTAACATTAGGTACTCTCTCCCTTCCTATAAAACTTTACCATTTGCTTTTGGCACAAAGATCAAGGCAAACTGATTTCGACACTTACTTTTCCTGTATACACTCAATATTAATGAAGGTGTGGGGGAGACCAGTAGATGTAGATTTTAAATTTTACAAAAATAAGGGTAAAATGGTATCTCATTAGAAAATTATTTAACATAAAGAAAAATGATAGAATTTTATGAAAATATCTCAAATAGACAAATGGTAGAGTTTCATAGGAAACGGAGAGAATAAATTTTGTCGCCGCAGCTCCCAACAAATACACTTTACACCATTTGAGTGATATTGGAGGACCAGAAAAGATGTACAGTATTTTAAGTTCCTTAAGAAGTCTAGTGCAAATGTGTGCAACCATATGAGAAAACTCGCATAACTAAAATATTTCACATATTGGTCGCAAATATTCCAATCCAGTGGTTCAAGTGATCACCAGTTGTGATGATCAAACCATAATACAAACTGACAAAGAGTATAGTAATGAAGTCTAAAAGTAACAAAGAAGGATTGTCAAAGAAGGTTTGTCAATTCACAAAAATTAAACTCGGAGTATAAGAAGATTTTATCTTAAGATATCTTATACATTTTCGTAGAAATTTTTTTTGGACTTATTAGGTTTGTCAATAATTTTGGACTTATTAGCGTTACTTTATTTTAACATTTTTTGTTGTTGAAAAAAAATGTGTTGTTTTTTGGACAGAAAATATTACGTTTTGAATAAAAAGTGTTGTACTTTCAATCATTTTACAAAGACGACAATTTTATACAAGATCGAGTGGTATATCCAGGAATTTAGTATTGGGGGTACAATCACTACTACAAAATGATCCTATGCCAACACTCATAAAGTGTTGGATTATGCCCTTAAAAGTGTCGTAGTAGGGAAAATGTGACACTTTTTCAAGTGCCACCATAGCTAATGTCGCCTTAGCTATAAGACAACACTTTTTTAAGATTAGGCGACATTTTAAAAAGTGTTGCTTATTTTAAGAAATAGCGACACTTTTAAAGGCAACACTTTTTTAACACAAAAGCAACACTTTTTACCAATTTTTTTTTATTATGATAAAAGAATCAGATTTGGAAAAAAAAAAATAGCGAGCTGAACATAGGCCACGCTGAGTATTTATTAACCTTCATTGCCGCAGAGTAGAATAGAACCCGTGACCTCCTGCCCAGTACGAACAACGATTGAAGAATGCAGCTACCAGCACGCCAACCAACTTTTTGTGTGATGTTGACCAAACAAATATTTAACGCTTATTCAAGATGTCATTTTTACCACTTGGGCCTTTTTTTTTAGATCTCTCATTAATCTAAGACTTTTTTCTTTAATCTGACTTCTAATCTTAGTTTCACTTTTTTTTTTTTGTTTTGACAAAGGATAATACAATCAGGACTAAACTGGGAAGGAAGTTGTTGTCTGCTTGCACAAGTTGAGCTTCCAGAACCCTTGACCTACAAACTTTTTGGACAAAACAACAAGAAAAAAACCTACCTATTACCAGGTTAATTTAATTCCCTGAGAACACTACGAACCTCTAAGCAGGGTAGAGAATTACTATGTAACATATTAACAAGCACCGAAGAATCAGTAAGAACATCCAAGAAAGTGATGTTCTGTTGCTTGGCCCATTTTAAAGCTTCAAAGCAGGCCAAACATTCTAATTGCAGGGCAGATTGAGCATAAAAAAAAGAGCACCAACACCAATAGTCGATCCATTAATCTTTGAAGTTGCCTGCCATCCAGCACCTGCGTGAAGGTTACTATGCCACGAGCCATCAACCTGAATAACAACTTGAGCTTGAGAGGAATCATCATTACCCAAGTTGAAAGGGGTTGGAGGGAGATGTGTAGAGGGCAGAGGACTGTGCATGTTCTTCATAAACCATGGTTGACGGAAGTCAGTAGCCAACGTGTTGCTCTTTTGAAGTTCCAATGCCATGGATAGCATAAAGTCAAGACTAAAAAGTGCACCTTTGAAGATAATACTATTGCGCATTAACCAAATAGACCACAGGGCCGTCACAAAATATGTTACCCCGGGTTGTGGATGGGGGTTTTATAGGAGAAGGTATGAAATAGTATCCTTGAGCCATTGCTCAAAAGGTAGTGTGCCATTGGACTCGATATTTAATCCCAGCTGACATGCTTTCCAAAACCTTTTGATGAAGAAGCATTGACGGAACAAGTGATCCAAGGTTTCATCCTGTGCCTCACAAAAAGGACATTGACCATGGGCGGGAATATGGCGCTGTTGCAAATTAGCTATAACCGCCATGGCATTATTAAGGAGTTTCCATAGGAATGTCTTCCATTTGGGTAAAATGTCCAATTTCCATAGTTTTTTCCAGAATGTTTCCGCCCAGCTAGAGCAAATGTTTGGAAATTGTTGTAAAAGAAGAAAAGCATACCCAGATTACACAGTGTACTGAACATGAGGAGTAGCAGTCCATGCCCATGTATCTTGTTATGTTAAGTCAAGCAAGGGAGTGGCCATGATTCTTTTAGCATCCTTGTTGGAAAACCAGGACCGGATTTTAGAAGCATCCCATTGACCAGGTGGGTCAGTGAAGCAATCTTTAACAAGGACCGGTGGTTGTATGAGGCTCGATTGTGGGACACGGAAAGATGTAATGGGCGAGCCAGGGAGCCAGTTATGGTAGAGGAGATTGGTAGTTGCACCATTTCCAATGACCCGACGACAGTTGGGTAAAATAAAACGAGCTGCACGTGTTATACCTTTCCATCCCCAACTCCAAGACTGTTTTTCTGTTGTGGAGGTAGCAGAATCAAAAGGTAGATCTTTATATTTGGCATGAAAGTGTTTGGAAATCAAGAGTTGTGGATGTTGCTGGAGTCGCCATGCTTGCTTAGCAAGGAGAGTCAAATTGAGTGTCTTGGTATTACGAATACCCGGACCTCCCATTCCTAAAGGTTTAGCTAAACAAGCACCAGAGCACCAATAGATTGGCTTTCGGTCTGCTGATGAGGTCCACCAGAATCTAGAAATGAGAGAATCCATCTTGTGACAAGTTGAATCAGGGACCATAAACATTGTGAGGACGTGAAGTCCTAGTGCAAGTAAGATGGATTTAATGAAGATAAGCCGAGCTGCCGGGGATCATAGGAGGATATTCTCCCAAGCTGAGAGTTTACGCTGAATGTTTTCAACCAGAAATCGAAAACTTGCTGTTTTGCCGTGACCAAAGATCACCGGCGTACCCAGATAAGTACCAAAATTCTCATTGGAGGAAACACCAAGTAGTGCCCGCAATTCCTCCTTCATAGCAGTATCAATATTGGGACTAAAAAGCACAAATGATTTTTGTGCATTAATAATTTGTCCCGAGGCTTCAGAGAATAAATCCAAGCTATGTCTAATCTGGATGCAGGATTCTGATGATGCTTTGAGAAAGAACACAGAGTCGTCAGCAAAAAATAAGTGAGAGATTTCAGGAGCTGCACGACAAATGTTTATTCCAGAAATAAGCTGGTGTTGTTGTAGGTGTAACAACTGGTGAGATAACGCTTCCATACAAAAGATAAACAAGTAGGGTGATAAAGGGTCACCCTGTCAAAGTTCACACTTTGGTAGAAAAGGTGAAGAGGGCTCTCCATTGATCAAAATTGAGTAGGAGACAGTGGAAATACATTGCATAACCCAGGTAATCCAACGAGTTGGAAAGCCCAAATGAACTAATATACTCTGAACAAAATCCCATGAGACGCGATCATAAGCCTTATTCATGTCGATTTTAAGTGCCATTAACATCTCATTGCCTGAAGTTTTTTGTTTGAGATGGGTCAAAAGTTCATGTGCTATTAAGCAATTATCACCTAGAGATCGCGTCCCGGAACAAAAGCGTTTTGGAACGGGCCTACTAGGCGTGGCATTAACTGCTTGAGCCTATGTACCAGACACTTGGAATACACATAAATCACATTGCATAATCCAATTGCGCGAAATTGAGTAACATATTCAGGGTGTAGTACACTTAGCCTATGATAATATATATATATATATATATATATATATATATATATATATATATATATATATATATATATATATATATATATATATATATATATATACACACTTAGCCAACCTATCATTTCGGCCACTACTACTAGTGCTGCTTCTTTTTTCTTCTCTCTCTTTTTAATCGCCCTTTTGTAATCCAAATAAACTTTTGTAAGACGGTCTTTTTTTAACTCTCGGTGAGACGAGGGTCACGCTTAAGTGAAACAAGGGTCACAGTACATAATATATAGCTGACCCTGAGATTTCTAAATAGTAACCCCATTTTATTGTGAGTTTGTCTCATACAATACTTTATAGCCCGTACTACTTTAATTTTGACAAAAAGTTACTGCTATAAATTTTCCTCCTTATATCATCAATACTAAGTACTATTCAATACTCCCCCTCTCCCCCCCCCCCCCCAAAAAAAAATATCTGCACACTTCATCTGTGACTTATAATTATGTGCGACATAAAAATAATTAATTTGGATTTTATTTTGAGCTAGAGCAATTATTATTATTATTATTATTATTATTATTATTATTATTATTATTATTGGTGATGGCCGGTATACCTTTTTTTTATGCACATAATATAAGTGACAAAATTAGATGAAGGTCGTACAATATTTCTATGATTAATTAATTTAAAGACGAAAAAAGTTACAGTACGTAACTCTGATGCAAATTATATTTTTAATTAATATATGAAGTGTTGTAGAGTCAAAATAATACGCGACATTTTTAAGCAAGCTAAATGTTGGTTTTATCATAAATATATAGGCAACATTTGCTAAAAGTGTTGTCTTTACCTAAACAAAGTGGTCACATTTTAGAAAGTGTTGCCTTTCATTATAAACAATGGCGACACTTAAAAAAAGTGTTGTATTTCCTTATACAAAATGGCAACACTTTGAAAAAGTGTTGCATTAGACATATATATGCGACACTTTGTTTGATTTCATTCAAAAGTGACATTTTTTAAAGTGTTGGCATAGGTCCATTTTATAGTGGTAACTACAGAGGATTTTTTTTTCCTTTAAATATGGGTAGGTTCATTTGACACTCAGCGTAGAAACTTAATTGTTTAATTATAGAGGTACACAATAATACACATATGATGCATAAACTTAAAAATAGAATGGATAATATCAAAAAATAAAACACCTATGATGTATAAAATTAAGAAAGAGGTACAAGGTAACAGAAAAAAGGTCATACCAATACTCCATACAAGTATTTATGATACAAAATGCCTTCCATAATATATATCCCTCACCCTTTAAAAAGTCAATATCACCAATACTATTCACCAATGAATAGTAACTATTCACAAATGAATAGTAGGTGACTTCTCTTCCCCCCCCCCTTTTCTTCAACATTTTCTTTTCCTTTCCATCCCCCAAATACTAGCCCTTCTCAGTCACACATCAATACATACACCATCTTTTCTTCGGCCATACCCTTCCTCGCTAATCTTCAATTCTTGTCTTATTGGACTTCCAAGTGAACAAGGAGACTTATTGGACCTTAATAACACCAGAAGTATTAGTGTATTCAATATGATTATGTGTTATAATTGACCAAGAATTATGTCGTGTATAATGTATTTGAAGGAGGACCTTTTAAATATTGACGTAAATTATGTATTATTTTTCTTTTGTTTTATGTTCTTTTCCACGATCACGCTTTTAGCTTACAGGTTTTTGTTGCAATCCACGTGGTTATCTAATATCGATATACATTTCATGAAGTGTCATGACAGAAGTGTAAAAGTAAACCTATCTTTACGGGCAACATTCTGGTCAATATTCATCTTTATTCCATATTATGATTTATCAGAGAATTAGTTAAGTCTTCAATTACAAATTAATGTTTATGTATCAAAATTAATAAACTTGGGGGTCGCGTGCGTAGCATGTGGACCAACAACTAGTACTTTATAAAACTGACAAAAACATTACCGAAAAAGAGGGTCGACGCCTGTACCCACTTGTACCCCCCAGGATACGCTAATGAGACCGACTATTGCCTATTACCACCAAGTAAAATCCAACAATAGACCCCGGGCTCCAAAGGTGGTCAAAGATGGAAATTTCTTTGCTACACCTTGAATATAAGACTGTTGGTAAAAGGAGTAACGAGTTTGGGGTGGGTAGCGTAGTGAGTGCTCCTACTTATTACCTGGGTTTAAATCTCATTTCCCACAAAATTGACATTACTTTGCCATTAAAAAAAATGGACGAGAAATTGAAAAGGAAAAGGAAAAGGAAAAGGAAAAGGTGGGGTATTCGTTTGCTGGATTTTAAGTGGAGTAAAATTAGGTAGCTAGGACAGGTCTTTATAACAATGAAAAATCACCAAATCCAAGGATGATCGATCATCATGCATGATAACAGAGGAGATTATGCCGGAGTATTAAGTATTGACGCAGAGTTGTGAAGATTGACAAAGTTGTCCATAGTATTAGTAACTAGAACTTAGAACAATCTACCGATTTCTTTGGAAACTTTTAAGAAGCAATGCAGTAGGAACCTTCCAAGGAGTTAGTGTCTCAAAATCAGAATGGGTTTAGATTCTCTGTAACTCCAAATTAATGCTAAGTGGGTAGGTAGTTAATAGACGAATTTTTTAATGTCATGTCAATGCTAGGGTGTTCTTTCTTTTGTTCTTTCAATTTTTCAAGAACAATGCTAGGGTTTCCATAAATTGTTCATTAGCATTATTTTTTTTCAAATATTTGATATTCACATATATAATCTCACTCAAATATTCATGAGTAGCAATAAATTTGTGAAGGAAGTTGCATGTTAAAAAATTGTGCACGATGAGTCGATAACATGTAAAAAGTCTTACGGCAACATTGTATTTCATCTATTAGACCAATAACACTTCATTTACCAATTAGAGGGGTGCGTACAACATGCACTCAGTGGCAAATTTAGGAAATGAATAATATGGGTGTTAAATAAATTATCCAATAATATGGATGTCAAAACTAAATTATTAGGGTATCTTAGTAATAATTTTCAAAAAAAATTAAATAGCAAAATTTTCCGAAAAACTGGGTGCCTAGGACCTAGTGCTCCAGGCTAAATACCCACTGCATGCAATTCTCACTTGGGCAAAGACGACTTACTTTGAAAGCGGAACACGAACCGACATCTACCATACGCGATCCCGTTTGTGTTGTTTCCATCTGGGTACACTTGAAATGTTAGTTTGAATACGTGAATAGAATTGGGTATTGTTCACACGCTGCACTTCACGAAAAAAAAGAGAAAAATATCACACATTGGTAATCCACAATTATTGTATTTGTTTATTGACTTGTGCCCTACGTTAATGGCAGTTTCATGACTATGATTAATTAACTTGTAATTAGAATTAAAGTCCCCTTCCGACCACTACATAACACCTATAAAATTCAGAAAATTAAACTTAAGTATTCCTATTAGAGACCCCTGCCGTCGGTGGTATATTTCTAATTAAAAAATAAAAATATTTTAAAGACAACCCTCACACCCACACAATCACACGTCATATCCTAACAGACGGTCCTGTTTGTTTGGGCACCAACTGATTATGCATTTTCATCCGTCGGATGCATCACACAGCCCACCACATGTTTTTTAAATGCGGAAGCCACGTGCCAAAGGACCACGCCTCAGTATAGACTTATTATCTAGGAGTCTAGGAGTCGAAGGAGTACAAGAGAAATTACATTTGACTGAAATTCCCATGTTACCGTAAATTGTATAAGACGATCGTACTGTAATTTTCGTTAAAACGATATGAAACAAAAGTCACTATTTTATCAGAACAAGAATAAGTATTTGTAAATTGTAATTCCTCTAACTTTACTAAAGTAACTATATATTAATCAATGGGGTGTGATTGAGTGGTAGAGACTCATTCATTCTTAATCAAAGTCGAGGGTTCGAATTTCATATTAGGCATGCATGAAGCAACTTTATATTCCTTGATTAGCTATTCTACCCTTTGTGGTGCCTAACAGCCGCAATTATGTCAAGCATAGCCTCTATGTAAATTACTTAGGGTGAATTGAACACAACTTGATACGTGAGACAAAAAACATGTTTCTGAACACAACACCACAAAATTAAACTAAAAGAAACTGAATTAAACTGACGGTGTAAACTATAAATAACGCACCCTTAGTAAAATGTAAAATTGTATGATAGCAAAATTATATTACCGTTTGCTTAGCAAATACGGAGTACTGCGTAAACACTTGGGGGCCTCTGAAGGAAAGGAATTTGGTAAGACTTTAGATGATGGATTATGGGGCAGGGAAAATTGGATGGTCCACATTAGAATGGCTTGCAAGTTGAGGGGTACCCATAAATGCTGCAGATCAACTGTTTTGTGAAAATTCATGAATGAAACCACAGAAAATCAGCCTTGGATCACAAAAGTACGCAAGTACTAGCATTGATGTTTAATTTCGGTTATGTTCCAAAATAACCAAAAATATATATATTTATAAAGGAGTAAGAAGTTCATACTTGTGTACAAACTAGTGCATTGATTGGTAAAATTCATTTGAGCACAAGTCTGGTTATTGAATAGAATTCCCTATGTTTTATAAATGGCCTGGGTTGTTTATGATTTTCGCACACAAATTAAGAAAGCTATTAAATATTATCGCTTCTGTAAAAAAAAAAAAATAAAAAAAAGAAAGTCGTAGATTCGTAGTAAACTAATTTACCATTGACTTTAGATGTACCAAAGAGGTGAGCGCGCAATCAATAAGGTAATGTAAAATAAGGGTAGAGAGCAATAAACATTTTATCGGAAGTTTAAAACGACTTATAATATAGAACAACAACAAATTTCTAAAATGAAAACCACTTCGTCAATTGTCTAGGCTAACCATTTAGGATATCAAATTATTATTAATTACCTTACATGTAAGATTCTAATTTCTTCCTAAAAACAAATCAATTAGAGCCACCTACCAACTATTACTTCCCAATCATTTACCTAATTACAAGTTGCAGAGTCATTACTTATCCATAAAAAAAACATGTTACAAAACCACTCTTCTAACTAAATACCATCACCATAAGAAAGAGAGATCTCAACCCCAGTCAATTCTCATCTAATCAAAAAACAAAAAAAAGAAGGAAAAAAAAACCCAAAAACACACCAACCTCATTAATAATTGTAACAATAATTAACTTTGATGAGTGTTTCATAAGCCTTCATCAAATTCAACTTTCACAAAAGCCACCCTTGTGACAATAATCACAATATTGTGTACTCTAGTAATGTAATGTGTACACACATATATAGTATTATAAAATAAAATACTCTTCTTCTGCAGTTGGTAATAGAAAATAATAGACCACCTATAATTATTCACCCCCCTTCACCCTCCCCAACCCCATTATCTTAAAACAGACAGCCCACAAAGTGAACCCCCCCTCAAACAAAACCAAACAAAGAAAGAAAAGAAAAGTGTGTCAACAAGGAAGCCAAGCTAGTGAGAGAAAAAACAGATTCCATTATTCCTCTTCCCCCATTAACATTTTCTCCCATCTCAAAGCTTCTCATTTCATCTCTCTCTCCTCAGAAACTCTGAAATCAAGAACACCACCAACAAGAGGAGAGAGAAAAAAGAAAAAAGAAATGACAGACAGGGTATACCCAGCAGGAAAACCAATAAACCCACCACCAGCAGCAATGGCAATGAACGGCGGCACCGCTACGACAAACGGCAGCGGTGCCGCCGCTACAATCGGAGTCCCGAATGGACCATCGAAAACAACACAGCTATACAACCCTAATCGTCCTCGCCCGATGTACCGGCCCCAGCAGAATAACCGCAGGGGCCGGTCATGTTCATGCAGGAGATGCTGTTGTTTATGTTTCTTATATACACTAATAACAATATTATGTCTGATATTACTGGTAGCAATTTTGGGGTGTATTTTTTATGTCTTGTACCACCCAAAACACCCTACTTTTCAAGTATCTTCATTCCGGATCTCCAAATTCAACCTCTCATCTTCAGACTCATCTGGGTTTTCTCGGCTTGCTTCGAAGCTCGACTTTACACTCACAGCTAAGAACCCCAATAAGAAGAAGATCGTCTTCGTTTACGACCCGATTAACGTCGATGTAGCCGTGTCGAAAGGTGGGAGTGTTGATGCTGGGAATGCTACTTTACCTGGATTCACTCATGTTGAAGGGAACACGACCGTGATTAAAGGCACGGTTATAAGTGACGCGACACGGGACTTTGATTCGGATACCGTGTCCGGGTTAAGATCTGATCTTGGGAAAAAGAATGGGTTTCCTGTGTCCGTTAAAGTGGACACGCAAGTGCAAGTTCAGATGGGGAAATTGAAGAGTAAACGTGTCGGGATCCGTGTCACTTGTGAAGGGATACGTGGGTTTCAGCCTAAGAACGCCACCGCTAAAACACCTACCCTTGGGACCACCACTGGCTCTAAATGTAAGGTTGATCTAAGAATTAAGATCTGGAAGTTTACTTTTTAAATTTTTTTTTTTTTTTTTTGATTTTTGGGTTTAATGTTCAATGACTTGTTGTTTGTTTACAATTTACAGTACATTTTTTTTCTTCTTAATTTTTGATTTTATTTTTATATATGGGACTAAATTTTCGATCTATAAATCCGGGCTTGTAAACTTTTTTTTATTATTTTTGTTTATTATTTGTTTCAATTTTTTTTTTCTGCCCAGAATGGGTTTGAGGAAACCGAGATTTGTGAAAACATTTAGATGAATATGATGAAATGCTAAGATATAAAGGTTCAATTTTATATTTTGCTGATGTATGTAATCATCACATTTGTTTCTCTTTGCTTTTTGTTTCTCTGTTCATGCCTTGTTTCATTGTTTATTTTTGGGTGCAATGCGTTGTTTATTTGTTGGGATGTAAATAATTTTCATCCCAATAATGTATGGATTGGTCAATAATTAATTATCATGTTAGAATCATAATAATTTATTTTTTTTGGTGAAATAGAATCATAATAATTGATGTAGTCTTTTAATTGATTGATTTTCAAGTCGCGCTCAATTTGGAACATGTGATTTAGGAAGTCGGAGTAAAAAGTTCTACTAATCTCATTTTCCCCAAAAGATGATGAAAAATGATTGGAGGTTGCATGTGGTGTATTGATCAATTAGGGAATATAGGGAAGAAGTTCATTTTCATATTGCAAAGATTTTTCTTTAATTTTTTTAGGCCCCATCAATTTAATGGTGATAAAATTTTCTACTTGAGTTGGAATATTTGTAATTTGGGGCCTGTAATAATTTCTCGTAATTTTTGTTCGTATGGAGTATAATAAATGCGCCAAAAAAGAACTAAGCTCATTTTTCAGGACTAAAAAATAAAAGAAAAAAGTTGCACCAAAATTTCTATAAGACGGTCTTTTCGTAACTCTCAATGAGACAATGGTCACATTTAAAATAAGGTTCACATTTAATGAAACAAGAGTCAACAACAACAACAACAATCCAGTAAGTATCCCGCTTAGGGTGGGGTTTGGAGAGGTCCAGATGTACGCAGTCTTACAAACAAGAGTCACGGTTTGTAAAATGTAATCCCCGCATTTTTAAATAGTGATCTCATTTTCATGTGAGTTGGTCTCATACAATACTTTTTTAGAAAGTTGTATGTTTGCAATAGGACTAGTTTTGATGCTGTTCTCCGGAATAAAGAGAAGAATTTAGAAAAAGATGACAAAAATGGTTTAAGAGGCTAAGAACAATTTGGACACCTGTAATTTTGTTTTTGTTTCCATTCTTCAAAGGGATTTCTTCCGTTTTTTGTTGGCTTTGGTTCTTTGTGCGTTACATACCGTGTTCTCTTGTTTTATACTCCATGTTCTAGTGGCTGTGTTTTCAGTTTCACATGCGGTTGAGGGAATTTAGAAAAATTAGTGGACTTCACAGCAAAAAGCCAGCACATTTCTCATGGGATATGTAATGTGTTAATAAAGTTCATGATTTGACCAACTTTTATAATGGTAACTGTTGAAATCCTTGAAACTTTTTGCATTTTACCAAAGCCACTAGGAGTCAATACTAAGAAAAATCAAATTTGATTTACTGTGATGAGGAGTTGACTGTAAATTTTCTTGCCAATTCACATTAGATTCTTTTTTCATAGGTTGATAGTTACAGAGTTTCTTTTGGGTGCGTGTGTTATAGTAATATGTGAGAGATATATCACTAGGTTAATAATTACTGAGCTGATTTTAAAAATACGTTGAAAAGAACACATCCTTGGACGTTGGTCACTTGAATGAAACATTAGTGAAATAATGATAATGATGGGAAACTAGCCAACTTTGACCTACATTTGGCATCAAAATGTGGTAAATGGCCACATGGTTATTAGCTTCTCTAAATATGTGAAAAATATCAACTTTTTCATACATGCTATGATTTTTATTTTATTTTTGCTACTCTTTTGCTTAAAAGTTTAGAATCACTTTGAAAAAAAATAGAACTTATTTATGAAAAATGTATATCCAAATTAAGCGCGTATGAAAGAATACAAATCACGTATAGGGAGTGCGAATTGAATTTGTAATGGAACAGGTAGTGAGGACTGAGAAAGCATCTAATTTTGCTGAAAATAAGACAGAAATTCGGGATATTGCTGAAAACAAGTAAAAGATGTGTCACTGTAATACCTAATCGAAGGACGGTACTTACTATAATAGTGAGGAAAAGTAAATAAGAACGTAATTAGGCTAAAAAAGGAGAAAAATGACAAACAAATTGGGAAGAATAGTCTAACTACTCGGTATTATAGTAGACTACACACTGAGCATTCCATGGACGAAGTGCAAGAAAGACGCGGAAATAGAAGACAATGATATGCATTAACACAGTTGACAGAATTAAGAAGGTTGACAATTATTGCTAATTGAAAACGACTGCAATAGTGGAGCACTTACTGGAGCCAAGGATAATCAATTAGGTGGGGTGATTGAAGTTTTACTCTTTTTCTAGGACCATCATGATGGTTAATTTTAATCAAAGTTTAATAAGTAGAGTAACAGCTAGCTAGCTAGCTAGCTAGCTAGTAATAATGGGTACTGAAATCAAAGTGGCATAGTACAACTGACCTTTCTAGAAGTTGATGAGGACATATAAATACTTAATTTACTTTAGGTTAGTACTAATAAGGATTTTTATACTCTGTGGCAGTTAGTTTCCTTTTATACTAACTAAGAGCGTGGAGTGGTAGAAATTCATTCACCATTAATTAAAGTCGAGGGTTTGAATTTTGGTTGGTTATGAAGCAACCTTAAGTTTTGTTTCGGGGTATTTTCTGGGGAGTCGATGATAAGGTGTCGATTTGAGGGAGCTCCAAGTCAAAGGTTCTACCAGGCGACCTACGTAGATCAACAAACGTGACTGCTCCGGGAGGTTTCCCGGGAGGGGCCCCTCCGACGGTCAATTCAGATATTTGCAGGAAGGAGAGAGAAAGTCCGGTGAGAATATCTGAGAAAGAGTGATATAGAGAGAGAAATTAATTACCTGAAATAAATGATTGGTCGTCTATTTATAGGAGCCCCAGTAGCAGGGGGCGTAATTTTCCACTCTGTTAGATGTTAGACGTCAGCCTTCCGCCTTTCCTTTTTGGGTCGCCATGCATAGATTTCTGGGCCTTATTGGACCAGCTGACGCATCAGAGAATATGCCCGGATTTATCGGGGGCTATGGTTGACTCCTTGACTGCCACAAGTAACCTTCTGATTGGTTGTTTGACTTTCTTGATAACGTGGCAGTCAAGAGTAATAAAAATGAATATTTTGGGTCCCAACAAGTTTCTTGACCAATCGTTTAAACTTTAAACATTAACGTAAAAATAGTCACTATGGTCAATGGTGATGCTTACTTGGTGTGAAACAAAAGAAAAAAAAAGTTATTTTATAATTGCACTTTTTAACTATATATATATATATGGTGGTGGACGATGCACTAAGGTGGAAGTTTCTTGGTCAGAATTGAATAAATGTTGATGAAAATTCAAAGGAGGGGTTTGGCTGTTTTCACTTTCCTGGTACCTCAAACAGTGCTATCCAGGCTCCACCAGTTCTGGCTGCCGTAAATTCATATGTCGGTTGGGTTTTAGTTTGGATTTGTCGGTGCTAGTTTTGAGCTGAGTTCAAGCATAGATTAGTCATGCCCTTTTCAGCCCGTTTGGAACTACTATTACTATACTAGCGCGTTAGACTGTTAGGAGTATTTTATTTATGTACTTATTTGAATTGAGCTGAATCGTAATTTGTGAGATTGTGAGAGGAAAAATGAATCATTAAAATGAACTAAAACGATTCTATAATAAGTAGAAAAGAACATATTCATTGTGCGTGTAAGGCTTGTAGGATGTCATTTGCTAGACAGACATGAAGCTATAAATGCAAGAAGTTGTGCTCTTGCAAATCAGCGAATTGATAAGTTTGGCTGAGGAAATTGGTAAAATTGCATGAATTTATGTGTAACACTTGCACTATACCCCTCTATTTGGATATGTTTGGTACATTTCAGTTAACTTTCTCGATTTCACCTAGCTAGTTTTGAACTCCCCACTACAAAAATAGTTTTATTAAATTATTTTCAGCTTCCAACTTCGGATATAACTAATTTTGATAAGCTATTTAGATAAGTTTTCAACTTTAATTAGCAAAATAACGAGCGCTTGTGTCAAACATAGCTTCCAAATGTTCATATATTTATTAGATAAAAAATTTTTGTGGACACATGATTTAAGTTTAACTATGTAAATATTGAATTTAGGGTGTAATTTTTTCCACTCCGATGAACAGAATTGAACGAAATTAAATAGTAGAAATAATATGCGAGAGAAAAGCACTGAACAAATATTCAACAACAATTTTGGTTGTTAAAAACTGTTTAAGGCGTAGAGCACTACGCTAATTGGGTGGGACAAAGATTGGGCGTGTGAGGGAAATAAATTCGAGAGCACGTGATTTCTGTGTGTATTGGTGGCTTATGTTTGGTCATAAGGGGGGCCAAAGGTAGCAGTTGGGAATTTGTCAGGCTGTTTGATTGTGGAGACTAGAGATCTAGTTCTAGTAGAGACTCAGAGCATCCTTCTTCTTTTCTCTCTCTTTACCTTGCACTTTTTAGCCGAAAGCTTACACTTAACTTAAGGGGCTGGTGGGACAACATAATTAACATTGGTCTTAGTTAACACAATATCCTTAATGGTCGGTGAACCTTGCCTTACTCTATCTTCCGTCTCTTCATTTTCTATCTTCATCAAACAAGCTCATCATCCATAGATCCATAGCTAGTTAAGGGTATGTTCTTTTCCACTCGCTTAATAATTGGTTCTGTTCGTTGAAGTTCAATTCAGTTCAGTTCAGCTCAACTCAGTATAAAAGTACACACTCTAAAATTAAGAACTAGCCACCATCTTGAACTTCCTACATTTTACAAGAGACTAAGATTGCGTTTATATATATATATATATATATATATATATATATATATATATATATATATTGGTGAGAATGTGGGGACGCAGTCCCTGGATAAACCAAACTAAACTGAAAGACAAAAAAGCTACGTAATTCTAACCATCCGAGGACGGGCAATACCTTGAAGATCTTCAAGCAAAATTTGAAATAAGGGAGGAGGGGGTGTAGTCCATGTTTGGATGGGCATATCCTGGTTCAACCCCGTATTTACTAGCCAGTCCGCAGCAAAATTAGTTTCCCTATAGCAATGGTTGATCGTTACATCCCAATCTGGTTGCTCCATAAGGCGTCTTATCTGCATTATTAGGTGTAAATAAGGGTGATGTTTGGGCGGGTCACCCTTAAGAGCCAAAACAACCAACATAGAGTCCACCCTCACTTGCACGTTTCTGTGCCCATCTCCCCACGCCAACAGCAAACCCTTATGTAGTGCCAAGAGTTCGGCTTTGAAAGAAGTGCAGCTACCCAGTCGGCTTGCAAAAGCTTTTATAAGTCTGCCCGTACTATCCCTCACAACACCTCCTCCACCAGCAGCACCCGGGTTGCCCTTAGAGGCCCCGTTGGTGTTAAGTAGCACCCAGTTTGCAGGAGGTGGACTCCATCGAATGCAAATTTCCTCCCTGCTTTCAACTCTTTGCAGATTAATATTTGTTTCATTCTCGAAAGCTTTCTGTAGCTCGTTCAACCTCAAGTCAAGGAATGTGATGGGATCAAGAGGAATGTGAACACCTTGATCGAAAATACGATCGTTGCGCCATTTCCAAAGCCACCAAACTCCAAGTGAGAAGTACTGGCTCTATTTCTCATTATTTCCTTCATGTCTATCCATAATGTTCCAGGCCACCCAATCTAAAATATTTTTACCATAAAAGTCCTCATTGTTTACAGGAATGCCGAGGCCCTTCCAGATGAATTTAGCTGCTTGGCAATCACGAAGAATGTGCAAAATTGTTTCATCATGCTCGAGACACAAGGTACAACGTGGATCCTCCGAAAGACCCCTACGTACCCTATTATCATTTGTGAGAACTCTATCATGCAAAGCTAGCCATAGAAACATTTTTGCACGTTGAGGAATTCGGAGGCTCCATACCTTCTTCCAATGCTGGAAATTATGTGGGGTAGAATCCTTTCTTATCAACTGCATGGCTGCCTTGAACGAAAACCCACCCGAAGGTGACCCGTTCCAAAATAACGAATCATGTGCTTCATCACCAGGTATAACCTCAAAAGACTCTAGCATAGTCAAGATTTCAGGTGGAAGGAAATCCACAAAAACGTCATAATTCCAACCATGTTCGAAAGACCATAACTCATCAATGGTGCGGTCTTGGATTTCCAGTGGGATATCACGGATGGCATGAGAAGCTAGTGGTTGAGGTGTGACCCAGTTGTGAAACCAAAATAGAGTTTTCTTTCCATTTCCTACTGATGTTCGAACCCCTTCCCTAAGCCACTTTGCGTTTGTTGTAACTCCACGCCATGTATTCGAAGCATTTCGACGTGCTTCAAACATGTCAATATCACACCACCCATGGCAATATTTCATACGTAGCACCCGAGCCCAGAGAGAGTACGGCTCTGCAAGAATACGTCACCCCAACTTGGTAAGGAACGCATCATTCAGTTGACGTGTTGCGCGAATACCAAGACCACCTTCGTCTTTGGGACGTTGGACATTATCCCAAGAGACCAAGTGAATTTTCCTTGTATCCGCTGACCCTCCCTACAAGAATCGACGAGTTTTCTTATCAATGTCATCACACACAGAACGTGGGAGTTGTGCTGTTTGCATAGCATATTGGGGGATGGAAGACAGTGTAACTTGTGCAAGGGTCGCCCCCCCCCCGCCATGGACAGCACCTTAGTTTGGCAGCCTGCTAGTCGTTTATTCATTTTCTCCCCAATGTGGCTGAACATTTCCTTCGTGAATCGGCCATTAATTGTGGGCATTCCTAGGTAGAAACCCAGATCATCTGTCACATCTATGCCCAACTCAGTACTAATGAGGCCCTTGATGTCCTCCTGTGTGTTTGGAGAGAAGAGAACTCTTGATTTATCAAAGCTAACTTGCTCACCAGAGGCCAAACAAAAGCGATCCAGACATTGCTTTATGATTCTTGCTTGTTCGAGTGAAGCTTCTCCAAATAAAATAATGTCGTCGGCGAAAAATAAGCTATGTAGAGGTGGTCCACCCCGACTAGCATAGATAGGTTTCCACTGACCCTTATTCACCGCATCTTTAATAAGCTGGGACAACCTCTCCATACACATCACAAATAGATACGGGGAGAGTGGGTCACCTTGGCGTATTCCTCTAGTGGGTCGAAACTCTTCCGTTGGCACCCCATTCCAAAGCACCTTCATTGAGCATGAGGTGACACATTCCATGATGATGTCACTTCATCTCTGTGGCAGGTTCATCTCAAGCAATGTATCATGGATAAAGCTCCAATTCAGTCGATCGTAAGCTTTAGCTAGATCAATCTTAATGGCCATGCAACCGGTTCTAGCTTTATTTTTCCTCATGGAGTGAAGAACTTCTTGCACAATAACAACATTATCGGTTATCTGTCTCCCAGGTACAAAGCTACATTGTGTAGGAGAAATAAGAAGTGGAAGCACCTTTCATAGTCTTTTCACGATGACTTTAGTGATGAGCTTGTATGTGACGTTACAGAGGCTAATTGGCGTAAATTGTGAAGCCAATTGTGGATTTTCTATCTTTGGGATCATAACCAAGAAAGTATCATTCAAAGAACTAGGCAGCCCCCTCCCCTCTAAAACATCCTTGACAAGTTTAAAGATACTTGACTTCACCAAACTCCAATTTTTCTGAAAAAATAAAGGTTGGAAACCATCGGGTCCTGGAGCTTTGTAAGGACCCATTGATTTAACTGCAACTTCAATTTCAGCCAACGAGAAAGGCATGGACACCTCCTCCCACTCAGAATTCGTGAGCTCAGGGAACGTTCCTGAGATAAGGGGTGATAAGTTTGGCACTTGGTTAGTTTATGTATATAGAGCTGCAAAAAAATCCCTCAAGGCTTTAAGAAGATCTTCCTCCCACACCCAAGTGCCTTCAGAATTTTGCAAAGCTTCGATTTTATTCTTTTTCCTTCGGATCACAGTGCTCAAGTGGTAGTAACGAGTGTTGCGATCCCCATCACGAATAGCGTTTTGACGAGATTTTTGGAACCAAATAAGTTGTTCCTGTTCCAAGACCTCATCAAGTTCACGTCGAAGCCGTGCTTCCAGTTTGAGGTTATAGCGGTCACCCCCCCTCTACTATTTTCTTTTGTATGCCTTCCAACCGAGCCCAGAGGTTATTCTTTTTTTGGAAAATGTTACCAAACACCTCTCTATTCCAATCTTGAAATTTAGCAGCCAGGGAGGGGAGAAGTTCCGTTATGGGGACATCATCACGCCAATGCTCAGCAAGCAGTGTATCAAACTGCTCGTGAGTGAGCCACGCTGCTTGAAATATGAAAGGAATGTCTCGTGATCTCCTAGGGATGAAGCCATTGAGTGAAATCAGTAGAGGGCAATGGTCTGATTGTGTTATAGGGAGATGTCTAACCGAAGCTTCCTCATAGGTAGCTCACCACTGAGAGTTACATAGTCCTCGATCAAGTCTCGCAAATTTACGAGTATCTGGATGTAGACCTCTAGCCCAAGTAAAACGAGGACCCGAGAATCCAAGGTCGATCAAGTGAGAATTCTCAATCCAGTTATTAAATTTCCTACATCTCCTCGCCATGTCAACACTATTGCCCGAGCGCTCATCGAGGGTTCTAGTCTCATTGAAATCACCTGCAAGTAGCCAAGGATGATTATTTGTTCGAGCAAAATCTTCCAGTTCTCTCCAAAGTTGTTCTTGATTGGTAGCGTTAGGGCTTGCATAGATCGCTGTAAAAAACCAGGGTGTATCTCCAGTGCGAGTAACCCTTACAGTAATATGCTGGGTGTGATGGATGATTGGCTCCACAGTTACAAGTTCATTACGCCAAAACAACCAAATTCCCCCGCTAAAACCCTCCGCCTCAACTCTTGTCTGTCCGCTAAAACCAATACTATCAAAAACCCGCTGCGCTTGGGTCCCCGAGATGTGGGTTTCAACCAGAGCTAAGATAGTGGGGTTATTGATTCGAACCAGTTCTCGAATAGTAGCTAGGAAAGCACGACTACCTGCACCTTGAACGTTCCAAACCATGACCCTAATAGGCAATAGGGATGGTTGAAAGTTAGGATGTTGTAAATCCATAAAAGAAGGGATATATGGGAGTGAGGACATATAAGCATCTCTTAGTGCGTTAAACATGACTAGAATGTCAATTGGCACAGTCATAGTTGCCAACAAGTCTGGTGGCTGGGGCTCCTGGTGGAGGTACGATGTGAACTGTATTCTCCATTTTGTGAATGAGGTGATGCACCTCCCCCATCCTCGGGGCTGTCATGGGTTCCTCCAGAAAAGTGTCGCAATCCGGAGGGATGGGATATGTATGCACCACTGGGGGTCGGAGTGGGTTGTGGACTGGGTGGGGTAGGTGTGTTCAGATCATGGTTCTTGTGGTAGGTAGATTGTGGTGCAAGGCTAGAGGAGACGTGAGTTGGCAAAGGGTTAGGCGTAGAGGATGGCGTAGCAGGGTGCTCGATGGGAGTGATTGTGTTTAGGGATTTTTTGTGGCTTGAAAGTGGAGAATTTGTTGGCTTTGTGAGTTTTTTTGAGCAAGGCTTGGGTTTTGGCTAAATTGGAGACCAGAGTTAGGCGTGACCGGGATTTGTTTCTTGAGGAAGCCAAATTTACCAAAAATACTCCCCTGGGGAAATCTCTTAGCTGGAGAGGGAATATTTGGAGATATATTTTCTAAGTGTGGCTCTTCATTTAAATTGGCAGTTGCAAACTCCTCATTGATACCTTCCATCTCAGACTCCACATTTGAGTTAAATTCCTTATTTTGTTCCGCATCCTGCTCTGTGCAATCTTGCTCCATATTATCATTCATATCATTCACACAAGGTTCTTCAGAATTAGTTTCTATATTCCTTCCTTGTTCTGCAAAATCTGGGTTCTCAATATTTTCCCCTTGATCTTCTCCCTCCAAATTGAAAATTTCAAATCTCGAGCCTGCTTTTTCCTTCCTTTTGTTTGTTTGACCCGTTTTGGAAGTTGAGTTCGGGTTCTGCTTTGGGTCTTGACCCGGGTCCGGACCCGTTTTTGTTGGGCGAGGGTTCTTCTTTCTTGGAGGTTTCTTTGCCTTCATCCATTCTCCATAGATGAGACTCTCTGCTTGCTTCACTAGAGCTGGGATCTCGCCTGCAGGCTTCTGTTCCTCAAGGTGCTCCCCTTGTTCTTGATTGCTAGCAATAACTAACGGACCACTTTGAGGGATATTCAGGGGGCAATCCTTCTTGTTGTGACCAGCTTTTCCACACTGGAAACAAATCATATGGAGCCCCTCATATGTGACTTGCCATTGTTTCCCTTTCAATCGGAACATGGATAGGAGAGGTTTTGATAAGTCTACTTCCACACTCAAGCGGGTGAATTTACCTCTCGCAGCTTCAGCTGTCTGTCTATCAACACGAACAATTTTCCCCACCTTGTTAGAAAGTTTCTCAAGGAATATAGCGTCAAAATATTCCACTGAAAGACCTGCAATACGAATCCAAGCCGTAATGAATCTAATTGGCTTATCATCAGCAATGAAATCAGGAATCCATTTGCGCACAGTTACATAGTGATCATTGATTAGCCATGGACCTTCACATAGGACATGATTATAGTCATTAATATTGGTAAATCGAGCTATGTAAAGAGAATGTCTAATATCAATAAGCGCCATATCTCCCTTTATTGCCCATTTTGTTTTCAGTCTCTTTAGCAATTGCATATACCCTAGATGCAGATCAAACATCTTAATGATCAGTGATTGTCTTCAGGGTTTCCTCAAACGACGCTTTTTCTCCTTTGTTAGAAGGATTGTGGGGCAACGAGGATCATCATCTTCTGGAGCGACATCATCATCTGACACATCATCCTCTTCCTCAACTTCATAGGGGGTGAGAGCCATCGATTATGTTGTCCTCCCTGCATTTGGAGAGCCGCCATCTTATCTCTAAAAGATTGGTTTGTGAAGGGTTTATGCACAAGAGGAGGGAAATGAGGGTTCTCTTGAATAGATCCCACTGGGGCATCCACCATCCCTTCTTCTCCTTGTGGAGGATTAGAATCATTTAGCCTGCGTTTGAATTTCTTGTTTGATCTGTTGATTTGCTCTGTTGCCCCATGAGAGGGGTTTCTTGTTTTTTCTCTCTCTTTCTCTCTCATTCTCATAACCAAACTTTAGTCTTATGATCATAGATTGCGTTTATATATGAGTGGAGCATGTGTCATAGACATCTTAATCCATAGTCATTTGCATTATGTAAGGGGGTTTGCTTAATTTTCGTACTAACATGCCTCAATATAACGCTAATATCATAGTTGATACTTTGATCACTGAACATTCTAGTTAAGTTCTAGACTTATTTTCTCATCCAATAAATGATATGAACTTAAAAGAAAATATTCAAGCTCTTCTATGAATGGGCGCAATCGCTCATTTGTGTTCATAAACAACTTGTTTAATGGCTCAAATGCAGTTCACTTATGTGCAAACTCGATTAAAATAATACAAATGGAAAATTAATCCATGTATTTCGGTAACAAGAATTACTATCTCGATTTTAAACGGTTTTTTAGCGCCAATTAAGGTTAAAACAATGTAGGATTAAATTATATGTAATTCCTAAACGAGACTCGAAAAATGGATGATGTACAATTATAGGTATACATATATTCACTACAAAAAAAGGCAATTTAGCCACCGAAATTAGCGACCGACAACAGGTCGGTCGCAAAATGTTGAAATTAGCGACCGACTCTAATGTCAGTCGCTATTTCGGTAGCTAACTTGGCGACTTTTGATTTAACTCGCTTTACATTTTTTTTGTTTTGTTATTATAAACCTAGGTCTATAAATTCCCTAACTCCCCTCACAGTCATTTAGCCCCCCTCCCTCTTTCTCTCTCTTATGGTTCTCTCTCCTTTACTGATTTTGTTCGTTGGAGTTCTGTTCTGTTCAATTCAATTCAGTTCAAAAGGACACACTCTAAATTAAGGAATAACCACCATCTTGAATTTCCTTCATTCTACAAGAGATTGGGATTTCGCTTATATATGAGTGGAGCATGTGTCGTAGAAATCTTAATCCTTAGTCATTTGCATTATGTTGGGGGATTTGCTTAATTTCCGTATGAAGAACATGCCTCAATATAACGCTAATATCATAGGTTATACTTTGATCACTGAGCATTCCAGTTAAGTTCTAGACTTATTTTTCTCATCCAATAATGATATGAACTTAAAACAAAATATTCAAGCTCTTCTTGACTAATATATGGTTTGGTTGTGTTGAATGGTTAATCTGAAGAATTGGTATTTTTTTTTAGGTAACATGGTATCAAACTTTATTTGGCTAATCCCATATGTCCTTAAGTTAACGATGAGGAAAACTTCCAATAACCCTTAAAGGACTCGAACCTAGAACCTTTAGATTAGATCTCAAAGTTTTACCAATTGAACTACCCTATTCGGATTAAAAATTGATATTTTAAAAACTTTAGAGTGATAGGATGCAAAAATATTCAAGCACACGTATGAGGCACACGCTGAAGAATGATGGGAGAATAAAAGCTGTTAGGAGATATTTTCAGTTGTCAGCACAATTTACATTTTATTCCTTTTACCTTTTAGCCGTTATTCCTTTTATTCCCTTTTGTCTGTAGTGATGAGCTGGCCAGGTGATTTGTTAGAATCTAGCTCCTATATAAACTAAAATGGTCGAGAGAGGGTGTATCTATCAACTGAAATGTACTCACTCCTCACCAAAAACTCTCAATCTCTTCTCTCTTATTTGCTCTTAATGGTTTTGCTCAAGGGCTTTCTCCATTAATGCAACCCCTCTGCAATCTCATTTTACTTAATTCCTCGAATTCACAAGAATTCCTGGTCTTATATTTGTGTTGTTATCAGTGGTATCAAAGCTATTGAATCCTTGGATTGTTAAAATCATTAAAAAACCCAAAAATATTAGATGTCTGGAGGATATAGGATCGAGATTGGAGACCACGAATCAAAAGCTAGATCAGTTGGTGACCTTGCTTTTACACATGGTAGCAGAGGAAGCAAATCGTGCAACACCTTCAAGCTCTGCCTCTGGCTCAGGTGGTAGCTCTGGTGCTTCTACAGAAGGTAATGGAACTCAAACTGGGTATAATTGTATGACTAGATTGTCTAAGCTTGAGTTTCCTAAATTCTATGGAGATAATCTTAAAGAGTGGCTTTATAAGTGTCAGCAGTTTTTTTCTATGGATAATACCCTAGCAGATATGAAAGTAAAGTTGGCTTCCATTCATATGGATGGTAGAGCCCTTCAATGGCACCATTCTTTTATTAAAACTCGTTTAACCTCTACACCAACCTCTGGTCTGAGTATGTTGTTTTGCTGAATGAGAGATTTGCGAAATTGTATGATGATCCCATGATTGAGCTGAAAAATCTTACACAAACTGGTTCAGTAAAAAATTACCATGATAGTTTTGATTCATTGATGACTAGAGTTCATTTACCGGAGGAATAAATGACTAGCTGCTTCATTGCTGGTTTGGACATTAAACTTCAACCTGTGGTGAGAATGTTTAATCCTAAATCAGTTCAACAAGCCTCAAAACTGGCCCGTTTATATGAAAGCACCTCAAAATCACCCACCTACAACCCAAAACCCCCAATCCCCATAAGATCTAACCCACAACATTACCCCAGCTCCTCAAAAGGCTTTACTACCCCTTTTAACCCTGACACACAACCAATCATCACTTACAAACAGCCTACCACAACACCACCCTTACTCAAAGGACAACCCCCTAAACCCACCTACAAACCTTTATTTCTGACTGAGATGGCTGATAAAAGAGCTAAGGGCATGTTCTTTATTTGCAATGAGCCATTCACCCCAGGCCATCATCTTAAGCATAAGAAACTACAGCTGTATTTGTTGGAGGGAATTGTAGAGGAGGACAGTGAGTTGCAAGGAGAAGAAGATTCTGCAGAGGTTGATAAACCTGAGGAAACTAACCCTCACATTTCTCTGAATGCTATAACTAGAGTTAGTGCTTGCCAGACTTTGAGAGTCACAGGCTATTATAAGAAAAAAGCCTTGCACATATTGGTGGATAGTGGGAGAACCCATAATTTCTTGGATGTGGGTATGGCTGCTAGACTGGGATGTGAAACTGAGAGTATTGAACCCTTAGCAGTGGCTGTAGCTGATGGGAACAAGCTAATGACAATGGCAATATGCAGGGGATTTACTTGGCAGTTGCATAACTCTACTTTTACTGCTGATGTTATGACTGTGCCCTTAGGAGGTTGTGACATGGTGTTGGGCATCCAATGGCTTAGGACATTGGGAAGGGTCACCTTTGATTTTGAAAGTTTGATTATGGAGTTTACCTTGGAGGGAAAAAGACATATTATCAGAGGAGCATCACCCCCTTCTGTTAAGCTGCTCAAACAGAAGAAGCTCACTAAGGTACTGGAGCAAGCTCCCCAGTTGGCTATGCTCCAGGTACAACAAGTGCAAAACTCTCAGCTCCTTAGCACTTGTTTTAGTATAAATATCCAAGATCAGAATGAACAACCTCCAGATGAAATCCTTGGGTTAATTGAACAGTTTGCTGGCATATTTGAAGAACCTGTGGCTCTGCCTCCTCATAGGGAAGGTTATGATCATAAAACTCCTCTCAAGGAAGGTGTCAACCCTGTTAATCTCAGACCTTACAGATATCCCTGCATGCAGAAGGATGCAATAGAAGAAATCATCAATGAAATGCTAGCCAAGGGCATCATTCAAACCAGCTCAAGCCCCTATGCCTCTTCTGTTGTTCTAGTGAACAAGAAGGATGGCACATGGAGGCTCTGTGTGGACTACATAGAGCTTAACAAGATGACCATCAGGGATCAATTTCCTATACCTCTTGTTGAAGAACTCATGGATGAATTAGGGAATGCTACTTGGTTCAGTAAAATTGATTTGAGGCAAGGTTATCACCAAGTGAGAATGCACCCCACAGACATTTTCAAAACAGCTTTAAAACACATTCAGGCAACTTTGAATAGCTGGTAATGCCTTTTGGGCTAACCAATTCCCCTGCCACATTTCAAAACCTCATGAATGATGTCTTTGCACCCTACCTGAGGAAATTTGTCTTGGTCTTCTTCGATGACATACTCATTTACAGCCCAGATATGCCATCTCACAATGAGCATTTGAAGATTATTCAGTGTCATACAGAAAAATGAAAGGTTTGCTAAAGGAAGCAAATGTGCTTTTGCTGTTCTAAAGGTGGAATATTTGGGCCCACTTTATCTCTGCAAAGGGGATTGAAACTGACCCAAGCAAGGTGAGGCTTATTGAGCAATGGCCAGTACCTATATCACTCAAACAGTTAAGAGGTTTTCTGGGAATCACTGGGTATTACAGAAGGTTTGTTAAAAACTATGGCATTATGGCTAAACCTCTTACTTAACTGCTTAGAAAGGATCAGTTTGGGTGGACTTTAGAGGCTCAGGAAGCATTCGAGCAACTGAAGAGAGCTCTCACTTCAGCTCCAGTACTGGCACTTCCAAACTTCAACAAGCTGTTCATTGTGGAAACAAATGCTTGTGCTAGTGGCATAGGCGCAGTACTAATGCAGGAGCAACATCCTGTGGCTTTTATCAGCAGGGCTCTAGGTCCCAAGCACCAGGGTCTGTCTATCTACGAGAAGGAATTGTTCGCAGTAGTCTATGCAGTACAGAAATGGGGTACTTATCTCATTAATAAGCACTTCATCATTAAAACTGATCAGAAGAGCCTGTAGACGCCAAAAAAGCGCCTTCAAATTTCTCCGCAAAAGCCCGATGATGAAAGGAGTAATTTATAAACTTGAACACTATTTTTGCTTTAATAGTTAAGATAAGGTCTCAGGTTTTCCTCCAAACACTCCTCTATTCCAATCCCATTCAAAAGCCCCGTTCAAGAGCTTTCCAACGACACCTCTCATGCCTCTTTCCGACTCCCTGTCGCCAAGTTGTGATTTAGGGGTAGAACCGTCTTTTACCGTCCAAGGGTAAAACGGTCTTTTCATATTTTTTGGAATACTAAAATTCCTCCGAAAAATAAAAATAGACTAGATGTCGTCATTATGACAATGACGACATCTAGCTGGCAGCTGACAGCGCCGTCAGCGGCCCTGGGATAAAACCCAAGGCCGCTAGCGGCGCTAACACAGCCTCTGGCCCGACTCTTTTTTTAAGCCCAATTCAATTTTCGGCTCCTTTTCAGCCGTCCAGCCCTACTTCCCCATGCCTATAACTACGGCCCTTCTCCCTCAGTTCAAAACAGACAGTCTACAGTTGACACCCTCTATTCTCAGTAGTAATGACTCTGAGCTTCTCCCTCTTTCTTCCATAAACAATTCTATTCTATTCTTGGGAGTATTGACACCGAGCTTCCCCCTCTTTCTTCCAAACTTGAGATCTTGTCTTTACTATTCTTGTCAAATATAGCCTACAGTTCAGGTACTAACTCTTGAGGGCTCAAATCAAATTAATTGCTTAATTGTTTATTTTTCTAGTTGTCATAATGTAGATATCATGCTAGTAAACGTCTTTTATTACTTACTAAATATTGTCCTTCCAAGCATGTCTAGTCGTTGTAATGCTCAATTTGCCAATCGAATGCATGTCTATACAAGGGTTAAAAATAAATGTTGTGATGCTTGTGATGAACCAATTAATAGTCTAAGTCTAGGTTGTTAATCCGGTTTTGCATGGAAATTATGTCTTTAAATTATTAAGCAAACTTGAGTTGGTAGAGGTTGTCATAAAACGGGCTAGTTGGGTGCCTAACACCTTCCCACCTCGTACCTTCGCCCCCGAACCCTTTATTCTTGGGTACTCATATGTTCTATATGAGCGGGACTCTTTCCAAAAACATGATTAGTTCACTTATCGCGCTATTGGGTTGTCCCTTCGGATTGTCCCTTTGGTTTGTCCCTTCGATAAAACGCCGATAGCAGATTTGTGACCTCTTTCATGGTTTTTATTCAATTCAAGTCTTTACAAAATCTTTTCTAACTCGATGGTCCCATAAACTTATCTAAAGCCCCCAACTTACAATTTTCTATAAGGACGCACTCCGTGGAGCAGGTGGAAAATCCCGGGTCCTTACAGTGGCGACTTCACTGGGGATTTTTTTAAGTGGGTGAGACTCGAAAGTCGGGTTTGCTTAATTGTTTAATTACATGTTCCATATATTGCATCATTTGCATCATTTGCATGTGCCTTGGCACAACCTTTTGACCCTTATCAGCCCTCGAGGAAGTTTGTGTCGCAACTCGTAGACATCCCGTATATCTAAAGGAATATACAGTTGTCCTATCGTGCAAATCGACGCTTCCTCACCCATGACTCATCAATCCTTGTTGATGAAAAGAATTACAATTGATGTGTCGACCATCCGCCGAACGGAAATTGTAATTTGTTGTGATAACCTCACAAGAGCCAAAAGCCTCTAGCCTACATTCGTGCATCCGCTTGCTTGTTGTCCATGTGTCGTTGTAATGTCCGTCTGATCACATGTTTGCCTGTAATTATGTCGTTGTAATGCTAGCCTGAATGCATGAATATCGTGATTATGTGCCAACATGTACTTACGTGCTAGGAGTCTTTTCTTTTATTTTGAGCTAGTTCCTAATGCCCGAAGATGGTGCGAGAAATCAATTCAATGAACACCCGTCATTTTCCCGATGATATATTCTAAAAAGTCATGAACAATTTTCTAGGATCTTTTCAGCAAAAAAAGAAAGAGTCAGTCTCCCAATTTCCCCTCTCCCTTTTTTTCTATTTCATTATTTTCTTTTTCTTTTGATGTAATTCAGATTCGGTAAAAAAAAAAAATCGAAAACCAAAAAAAAAAGGCAAAAAAAAAGAAAATGCCGTCGAAAAAAAAATCAAAATCGAAAAAAAAATCAAAATAAAAAAAAAGACCGAAATTCTTTTATTTTTATTTTTATCCCATTTTCTATTTCCTTTGAGTCTAGGAAAAAAAAAGGATAGTCAATCTTTTTCTATTTTTCTTATTTTCGTTCATTGACTTTATTTTCCTTTGATATTAGGGAAATATCTGACATTTAGGCTTAAGGATCGTTTTTCTAGGACAATGTGTTTTGTTCTATGTGCGGGTCAGCATTTTTCTTAGATGAGAGTCTCGTGGTCATCTTGATTCTAAATGGTCATCTACTCGTTCAGATCATGCCAGGGTCCAACAAGCGTTCCTCAGCTGAAGATACACAGGAAGGATCCCTCCTCAGGCCAAGATCGAAAATGGGCCATAATACCAAGAAGGTCAAGACGCATTTTCTAACAACTGCATATCCGGCCCGCGAAACTTCAAAAGAATCGATATTGGATGCTCAAGATGAATCCCTTGACTTAGGGAATAATTGGACCAATCACTCCGAGAGGCTAAAATTCAAGTGGGCCTTGATCCTGATGAAACCCCTAGACTCGTTGAGCACAGAAGCACGGGCAAGCCCATCCAAGCCCTTGTTGAAGCACAAGACGATATTGATTACTTATCTCAGTATATAGTTGTCTATCACTCGGAGATCAAGAGGCTACAGAAGACGGTTGCTGAGTTAGAACAAAGAATTAAGGCTCTAGAAGGGGATAAGATCATTCTTAATCAAGGTCAATCCCGTTGGCCTCAAGAACACATTTTCCAGCAAATGAGAGGCATATGGCTACATGCATTCAGTGGGACCTACTTATGAACTCCTTCCAAAAAATGGAAACCCAAGTGTTTATTGTGAGTACTGCCGAGCCTGCGGACATCACACCAATGACTGCAGGACTCTGAGGGACAAAATCTAAGCCTTCATTGATAAAGGGACTATGTGGCCCGTGCATCATTGGTTATTCAAGGAAAGATCGAGTATCCCTACCCGGGAATTCACGCCACTATCAGTACCTATTCACAATGTCATGATGGCTCTACTTTGCCGCGGAGATCTGCAATTCTTAGAAGGAGTTTGGCTGGAAGAGGAAGATCATTACCTCTATTGCAGATATCATAGATGCTTTGGTCACCTCACCGAACAATGCTACCATTTGAAGTATGACATCCAATCCGTCATTAATTTCGGAGCCGTTTCTCCTCCAAAGTCTCACATATTCAAGATCACCGTACGAAAGTATAAACCACAGCCTGAAGTCAACGTGATCGAGATAGATCAAGCACCATTCATACCACACTCGGACCCTCACGTTAATGGTTTCCTCAAAAAACAGGGATACATACCCGGTATGGGTCTAGGAAGAAATGGACAAGGGCCCACCACCTTCAAATTCGAAGCCAAAAACAACTCCTTTGGGCTTGGTTACAAACCTACTGACAAAGAAATCCAGGATCAGGCTCTGAAATAGAGGAAACAGTTTAAAGGAAAACAACTCATACCCCCTTACAGCCCCACGCTAAATGGTCAGTTCATCACAGAAGGGGACTATTGCCCATACTACGGCTTCCCTGAGCCGTACTATGATGAAAAAGCCAAAGTCACACACCCGGGTTTTGAAATCTTCCGAGACTGCAATCAATTAGACGAGGAGGCACACCACCCCTCAGAACCGGTAGGTCAAGATTAGACCAAAGCACCGGGTAACCAGCTGCTAGGTCTTTTATTCGGCCGAGAAACCAGAGTGGTTGAAGCCCCTGAGATGAATAAAGAGGTAATGGCTCTCAATGATCGCAATTTCAATCCTGCGGACCTAATATATGCCACTGAAGATGTCACAATGGGATGGCGCAAAGAAGTAAGCTGGACTGGCCCAAATGGACGAAAGGTCACGATATCTACCGGGAAAGGACCAATGATGGAAGAATCTGACTCCGAGTCTCAGTCAGAGTTAGTGTCTAGCTTAGGTCCTAAGGATGAGTCGGTAACAGGGAGTGTCCCCTTTTCTTTTCCTAAGTCTAGTGTCAATGTGAGGGGAAATTCAGATCCCTTTCTTGCTGTTTTCAATTCTAATAAAATGAGAAATCCTTCTGCTTATTTTTCGCCTTGTTTAGCTGTTGATAAACCCAATGATGAAAATGAGTTGCCTAAAGATCTGCTAAAAGCAGTAATCAATCATGAACAAAAGACCTCCATTGTGGAGGAAACGGAATTGATTAATTTAAGCAATGAAAGCGAACCTCGTGAAGTAAGAATTGGATTATCCCTAACTGAACAGGAACGTGAGCAATTTGTTGAACTTTTGAAACAGTACATAGATGTCTTTGCTTGGTCTTACAAGGACATGCCATGAATTGAAAGAAGCATAGCCAAGCATAGAATCCCTTTATACCCTTATGCTAAACCAGTTAAGCAGAAACTACGGTGTCTCCGACCGGAATGGGCATTGAAAATAAAGGAAGAGGTACAAAAGCAACTTCCCGGTGGGTTTATTGTGGTATCAGATTATCCTGACACTACGCCAAAATCTCCTAATAATAACACTTGAATTATAACGGTTCTTGAAAAAGTGTTATTATTGGTAGGGCGGAAAAAAAAAAAACAAAGAACCAATAATAACGCTTCTACAATAAACGTTATTAGATACACGTTTTATAACGCTTATTGGAATAAACGTTATTATGGATTTTTTTTTTAAAGATTCAATTAACCGCCTATGACCTAGTATCTCTTCATCTATAAACATTGTTTCCAGTACCATAATTATCAAACATTCGCCTCCATCTTAAATTCTATTTCCCTTCTCTCTCTCTGCCCCCTTTCTTCTTCCTTAGAGAATTAGTAAAAAACTACATGTGCTTCACCATGGATCTGTTATTCCCCAAAAAAAAAATTATTGATGATTAGCGCATCAAGAATCCTTCACAAATGCAACTACTTTCTCAATTTTTCACGGCCTTCGGCTGGGTCCATCACCGTCGTGACCAAGATCTAAAACGCAATGTTCTGCGCTGCAACTTTCGATCGGGGTAAATTACTTCTTTTACATCTAATTTCTAATTAGTTATTTTTTCTCCTTTGGATAGATATGAGCGCGTGCTATTTGTTCTAATTAATTCGAGATTCAATTGTTTTTTGTTTTTATGGTTATGATTTTGGATTGGTCATTGTGATTGAAGGTGAAGAATTAGAAGAGGAGAGAGAAAATACTGATTTGATCAACAATGAGGGGATGCATGAGTGATAATGAATCTATCTAACAGGTAAGATTTTGCCTCTTCATTTTAGTATTGATTTTCTTCACTGGTCGTGATGTTGTTGTTTTCCTTTCCTTTAGGTTGATCAGTGTGACTGATTTCCCTTTTTTTTTTTTTTTTTTTTTTTTATAGTTATGCTGGTGTCAATTTGATGCAGGAGCAAGTTTACGCATCACGATTGGTAGAGGAGCCGAAGTTGGTGGTAGTGAGAAGCCACGAAGTCCTTATCTAGGCTTTCTGATATGCTAATTAGATTTTAGTTGCAATTGTAGTTTATCTTTTACTTTGTATCAATATCATTTCGAATAAAGATGAAATTTTGTGAGATTTACTCTTGCTTTTCCCATCTCGTATCTTGATCTACTGGGTTTTGGAGTAGTAACTGGGTCGTGGCTTGTCGAGAAATAAACTAGAGAATGATTCATTTAACTATTTATTATATTTTAAGGGGAAGAGGTTTCTTTTTTTTATTATAAAAATATAAAGTCAACAATAACGGTTATAAAGAAAAAGCGTTATAAGATGCCATGCTCTTATAACGCTTTACCCACGAAACATTATGATTGGTACATAAATTATAACGAGGCCGAGAGAAGCGTTATTAATAGCCGCCCTTTCATAACGCTTATAAGCGTTATTATTATCCTCCCCCATACAATAAAACCCGCCTATATAACGCTTAAAAGCGTTATAATTCTAGGCTTGGAACCGTTATTATAGATCAAATCTGGCGTAGTATGAATGGATCGCCAATGTGGTTCCAGTATCGAAGAAGGATGACCGAGTCAGAATGTGCATCGATTTCAGGGACCTCAACAAAGCTAGCCCAAAAGACGATTTTCCTTTACCCCACATTGATCTTTTGGTAGATAACACAGTCGAGAACGCCCTGCTGTCATTCATGGACGGCTACGCAGGGTAAAATCAGGTTCATGGACGGCTGCTGAAGAAGATATGAGCAAAACAACGTTCATAACTCCTTGGGGAACCTATTGCTACAGAGTCATGCCCTTTGGATTGAAAAACGTAGGCGCAACTTACGAAAGAACCGCCACGACTTTGCTACATGATATGATGCATAAAGAAGCAGAAGTCTATGTGGATGATATGATTGTGAAATCAAGGCACCGAGACGGGCATATTCAGGCGCTCCACAAGTTTTTTGAAAGGTTACGCAAGTACAACTTCCGACTGAATCCTCAAAAATGTGCATTCGGAGTCACGTCAGGCAAGCTTTTAGGTTATGTAGTCAGTCAAAGGGGAATCGAAATTGATACATCCAAGATCAAAGCAATAGTTGAAATGCCGTCACCCAAGAATGAAACGAAAATTAGGGGGTTCCTCGGTCGACTTCAATATATAAGTCGGTTTATATCAAAGTTCACCATAACATGCGAACCCATATTCAAGAAGTTGAAGAAGGGGGTCAAAGTTGAATGGGATGATCAATGCTAAGAAGCATTCGACAAGATCAAAGATTATCTAGCCAACCCACCTACTCTTGCTCCTCTCAAGCAAGGTCTGCCTTTGATCCTTTATTTGACAGTAACCAATACCGCCATGGGGGCTATGCTAGCACAAGCCATAGAAGATCAAGAACGAGCTATCTATTACTTAAGCAAAAAATTCATCGACTATGAAACCTGATATTCAAGCCTTGAAAAGACCTGTTTAGCTCTAGTCTGGGCCACCAAGAAACTCAGACATTACATGCTCAATCACCCTGTACTGGTAAGGTCAAGAATGAATCCCCTCGAGTATATTTTCGAGAAGCCGGTCCTAAGTGGAAGAATAGCAAGATGGAGGGTTTAGTTATCCGAATTCGATCTAAAGTTTTATCCCACGAAGACCATCAAAGGACACGCCGTTTCGCAATACTTGGCCGAGCACCCCACTCACACAGCCAAAGAACACGAATAATATGACTTCCCCGATGAAAATGTGGCCTTAATTGAAGAAAACTGCTGAAAAATGTACTTCGACGGGGCATCTAACCAAAAGGGTTATGGCGCATGAGTACTCTTGGTATCTCCAGATGAAGCCCATACCCCCATTTCAGTAAAATTGGACTTCCCTGTCACTAATAACGCGACCGAATATGAAGATTGTATTATTGGTTTATAAGCAGCTGTAGGCCTGGAATCCGAACACTCAAAGTCTACGGGGATTCTCTACTGATCATCAACCAAGTCTCCAGAAAATGGAAAGTACACAGCAAGCCTGACACTCTACCAGGAATTTTTAGATAAAGTACTTGATAATTTTGAAGAGGTAGCCTTCACATACCTTTCACGAGAGGATAATCAATTTGCAGATGCTCTATCCAAATTAGCATCCTTGATTATCATACCCGATCCAGTTAGCATGATGCCCATTTGTATACAAAGAAGAAGTGAGCCAACTTTTTGCAACAACCTCGACATAGATATGGCCCTGGCTCCAATCGAAGAAGATCCTTGGTACCAAGACGTCTTCAACTACATCACCAAAGGAATATACCCTCAAGATGCACCAGTAAGAGCTCAACGGGCCATCCGTCTCTTAGCAGCGCAATACATAGAATACATGGGGGTTCTGTACAAAAAGTCCCACAACGGGGTCAACCTTAGATGCGTGAACTCCGAAGAAGCTGCAGAGATCATGGACGAGGTACACAATGGTGTGTGCGAACCACACATGAATGGCTGAATGCTTTCTAGAAAGGTCCTACAACTGGGATACTATTGGACCACTATGGAAAGGGATTGTTACGACTATGTCAAGTTTTGCAAGAAATGTCAGATATATGCCAACCTACAGCATATGCCGCCCTCGATGCTCCACAACTTCACATCCCCTTGGCCATTTTCCGCATGGGGAATAGATATCATTGGTAAGATCAGCCCAAAAGGTTCGGGAGGACATGAGTACATCCTAGTAGCCATAGACTATTTTACCAAATGGGTTGAAACCCAATCCTATGCCGTCCTTACCTCCAAACAAGTGTCAAAATTCATAAGGAACAACATCATTTGCCGATACGGCGTTCCGCATGAAATCATCAGTGACCACGGATCCCATTTCAAAGCCGAGACAGCCACTCTCCTCAAAAACTACAAAATCCAGCACCACAAATCATCCCCTTACTGTCCCCAAACCAATGGCGCAGTAGAAGCCGCCAACAAAAACCTCAAGACTTTCATTGAAAAGATGATAGAAAACTACAAAGATTGGCCCATAAAACTCCCAATTGCCCTTTGGGGATATAGGACATCCATAAGATCCTCTACGGGAGCAACAACTTATTCCCTAGTCTACGGAATAGAAGCGGTTCTACCCATAGAAGTCCAACTACCCTCCATGCACATAGTCTTAGAGGGAGAAATTCCCGAAACCCAATGGTTACAAGCCCGCTACGAAGAACTCATGTTCACGGATAAAAGACGCCTACGGGCCCTAGACCATTCCTACATGTACCAGCAACGCATGGCAAGAGCATTCAACAAAGAGGTCCGACCTCGGAATTTAAAGGAAGGGGACTTAGTTTGCAAAGAATTACGTGCCCCAGTTACCGACCCCAGAGGCAAATTTCGACCAAACTGGTCCGGCCCGTTCATCATCAAAGACATTCTATAAGGAGGCGCGGTCAGACTCATGGACATTGACGGCATCGAGTTCAGTCAGCTCACCAATATGGACCAACTGAAGAAGTGCTACGTCTAAAAAAAAAAAAAACCCGAAAGTTAAAAAAAGAAAAGAAAAAGACGTACACAAAATGAACGAATTACGCTGGCCTGATTCCATACTGGATACGTAGGTAACCCTTTTAAGGGGCCCAACCAAAATTAATCCAAAATTCCATTCAACTTATTCAAAAACGGATAATCTTTATTCAAACTGAACGAATAAGCTTACATTGCAAAAAATTTACTTATTAAGGTTACCAAAAAAAAAAAAAAAAAAGTGCAACTACGAGGGTTTAAGCTCAACAAACTCTTATTACTTTTTTTTTAAAACTAGACTTGCTTTCTAAGAAAACTACTTTAATCCTTCTTCCCTTTAGAAGGCTTCGTCGAAGAGTTCTTCTTTGAAGGACCCTGGCTTGAGGACGACTATGATCGCTTCCTCGAGCTGGGGGCTTGCCTCTTTTCAGTACATGATAGCCTCCCACTTGAGGCCCTTCCTTTCTTTGTTTGCTTCCTGTTCTTGAGTCATACTTAGGCTTTAGTTGGTCCCACTCCTCATGACGAAGGGCTCGTCTCGCTTCTCCATCACAGCAGGAAAGCCAGTTCAAGTAGGACTCAGAAACTTGAGTTGGGCTAATCACCCGAGGTACAGTCCAGCGGTCCCGGCTACGCCAGTATTTTCCCCAATCCACAGCAAATTCAGTGGTCAAATCGTGGTCTCCTGACGAGGGATAACCTGCTTCAACCCATACTGTCTCATGACCCTAAAAGGAAAGAAGAAAGTACTCCTGTACAGACCCAGTATGGTAGTATGAGGAACCAAATTGTCACAAGCCACTAAGGAAGTCAAGCTCCACCAAGTCACATGCCAACGGATGACAGGTCCTGCATGTAAAAAGGCATCCCATCCAGCAAGGGTCTTTTCTTCATATAGCCTTTTCCTAACCAAAAAGCTAGACGCAATATAAGTTTTCTTTGACCAGGCTCGAGGGACACGAGCTATCATATTCTCTGGTGACTCTATTAGCCTCAGATGCTCACATAACCAAATTTGAAGCAGCAGGGGGCTGCCAGAAAAAGCTTCGTGAGGAGAGTTTTTCAACCTGTCAAGCCCTGTAATAGTTTCCCCTACCACCAGATGCAAATGAGAGTGCCCTTCAGCCATTTGATTTACCACTCGCAACAACGAGACTCTACCCAAGTTAGGAGACTCTGCATTAGCAAACAATAGACGGTTCAACAGGCAAAGTACAAAAGCCTGACGGCGGCAACGCCTAAATATTGCACTTTTGTCAGAGGAAATAGCAAATTTTTCACAGAGTTGAACCAAGTCCACATCGACACCAAGCATCATTCTTTTGGCTTCTGCAAATGACAAGCCTAGGGGTTTCCTGTATTGACCACTAAAACCATCTCTCAAATAAGGCACAACTGGGGGAAGAACGTCAGACGTGTTAGTGATTCCAGCGAATTCTTCAACTAAAGGGCATAATTCAGAGTTACCGAAACGGAAAACGTGCAAGTCAGGATCCCAATAATTCAGAGCAAAACGAAGAAGGGGCCACAATTTTTTGGTTGGTCTTAAAGTCAGCAAGGTAGAGACCTGGAACTGAGCCAATTCAAGTTTATCTTCTATGGTCAGATTTTTGCACCAGGCATCGAACAAATTTTCAAAGGATTTCACCATGGTAGAAGCTTTGGGAAACTTGAGAGAGCTAAAGTCTGAAAAGTGATACAACATCCAGCATCCCGTAAATCCTATTTATAGGCAAAAAACGCGGGCCAAAAGAAGTCAGAAATCCAAGAAAAACCCCAAACCAGAGCCGTCAGCGGCTCTGGCCTGCGCCGCTAGCGACCCTCATCTGCAGCCCAGCACCGCTAGGGCCCAGACCAGCGCCGCTAGCGGCCCTGACCCTGTCCCAGTCAGCTTTTCCTCTTCTTTTTTTTCCAGCCCGCTCACTTGGTCTATTCAGCTCGGTTTAAGCCCAGTTTACGCACGACGGAATTACAAAGCCCGAGACTCTCTTAACTTTTATCTTTTCTATTTTCTTTTTTTTTTTCATTTTTTTAGGGGGTATAATATGTTTAATTTTTGCTTTTTGTTGCAATTTTTACCTTTTTCCTTATTTTATTCCCTAAATTGTGGCCTACTCTTTACTGCATAACACATTGCATACTTAGAGATCAGACGGACATAATCGAATCATCATATCATACATATCATAAAAATGTAGAAAAACAGGAGCTCAAAATCTCAAGGTCAATGTCTACAAAGAAATCCAACACCGCTCAACCAGAGTCGTCATCGCCATTGCTGTCAGCCTCATCATCAACGGACGGCCCCTGACCGTAGTTCCCAGTCGAATGATGGAGAGAAGAGCTATAAAAGGGCCTGCTGTTGTTGGGCCTCATGTCCCGCATATCATATGCTGGTGCGCGCATGGGGGTACCTGCCGAAAACCCCGCTGCGAAGAAGCTCTCTATGGCCTGACTAGCAAAGTTCATAGCCACATCCTGATACGAAGCCCCAGTATGAGGCACATCCCATCCAGGGGCGTTCGCCCAACCTCCAGCCGTGGGGGTAACAATAGGCCTGCTGTCAAGAGAAGGCTGGAAAACCGCAGGGAAGAACATCTCAGGAATGTACGGCACAGAAGGTGCGGGTGCCTCATCAACAGGAGGCCTGGTCACAGCTACGGGAGGTGAATGAGCAACGGACGGTCTGCTCGCCGAAGAGGCCCTCCCAGCAGAAGAATGTCGAGGTCCCACCGAGGACGAAGACTGAGACATCTGCAAACAATCAAGATCGAGATATTAAGTTAAGCACTTCACTTAGCTAAAACAAAGGATGAAAGTCTACGTACATCAACAGTCCTAGACTGAGAACTCTTCCCCTTGCCCATCACCCGGCCGTAGCCTTTCTTCAACAGGTGAATGAGCTTGAAGATTTGAGATGTCTGCTCCCGGTTCAGCTACCAAAACACAAACACAAGAGATAGAGTCAACACTCAAAAGCAAGTACAAAACACAAGGAGGGATAAAAAGGCACTTACCCCTGTACAACCGTCAGGCAAGGGCAAGCCCTCCACAACCTCTCCGTCAGCCATATGTAGAGGGAACTCCTCTACTATGTGTCCTCTGCTCTCCTCAATATACCTCACCTCATTAGTCGGTAAGGTCATGCTTGGGGGCTGGCCCCGAGGAACTCTAGAATGGGACCTCCTGGGACCCTGAGGAGCCAGACGATCCGCCTGCAAAACACAAAAAGTCAGTATATCATGCATATAGCTAAAAAGATGCAGATAAATTTCTTATCTCAGAAGTGAGGTCCGGCATCAGACGGCCTAAGCAATAGGCCAGGTACACAGCCGTGCGGTCCAAGCCAACAATCTCCAGCTCCAGAAACTCCGTGGCCGCCATTCCACGAGCCACGACCCCCAAGTCCCGCACGCTCAGACCGCGCAGATAGAACATGGTCAGGGGAGGGTCCTCCGGAACCAGATGACTACCCAAGGTGGGATGAATCAGCCGGGTCAAACGGTCCCCCAAGTACCATACAAAGCCAAATGGCCCCTCGAAGACCACCCGCAAGGAGGATACTCTAAAGGACTCCATAGTAATATGGGGCGGAATCCAAGGAATACCATCAAAAGCGGACCATTACACCTGCAGGTTACCAGTTCAAAAATTCAGTCACACCAAATGGACCAAAAAGAATATATGCACAAGTTAACAACAATATACCATAGACGCAGCATGACTCTCAAAGGTAGCCCAAAAATGCTCCAAAGAGGTAAATGAGTGGTTATCTCTACCAATCCACCGTGAACCTAGTGGGAACATCCTCAAACCAGGACGGTGAGGACCAAAGGCCGGAAAATACTCGAAGAACCACAGCTGCTATACAAGCAAAAAGGGAAAGAATGAGCTTCACATTCAAAAACATTCAAAACCTCCAGTATCCTCCACGGGTCCGAGATGGACGCCCTCTCACTCGTCGGCTTAGGCCTGCAAGCCCGAAGACACCATCTCACCAAGGAAGCATAAGCAGAAGCACCGAAGTTGTACTCATGAACCTTGGTCAAATCCTCTAAACATGTCAAGAAACCGACTTGACATACGCTCTTCTTCTAAGCAAAAATGGTCGACCCCAACAAGCAAGCCAAGAAAATGCGGGCTCTCTGCTCCTCGGTAAGCCCCTGCTCCGCCAAAGCCGGCCATAACTGCAACAAAGAAACCCGATCCTTATCAAAAAAGGCAGACACAGGCCCATAAAGCTCGAGCAACCTGTCACTCTGTTGTCAGTAACTTGCGTCGTACCGAATACGACGCCCTCTAAAGGATAGACCCGTCAACACAGCGAACTGATAAGGGGTGGGGAACATCTCTCCTACAGGTGTATGAAAAGTGTTCGTGGAATCCCAGAACCTCTCCAATAGCCCCCTAGCGATAGTCCTAGAATCCCTAGAGTGACAAGCAGGGATAACAGTCAGGAAATGGTCAAAACCCGAGCCCAATACCAAATTCCTAGCTCCAACTGAAAAAGTCTCCAACATCATTGCCCAATGGGAGGTAGACCCATGAGCCTGCAACAAAACACCGACACCCTAGCCAACAAACAAAATTTTCTCAACACCCCATATACTACAAATACAGCCAAAATATTTCCATTCAAATTATATACAGCTGACCACCAACCAAGTACAAGTCCCAATTTGTTCGTGTGCCGAAGCACTAACAGTTCAAAATTTCAATTCAGAAAAATATATACTGAACAAAAAAAAAAAGAGTCAGAAAACATACCAACTCAGGGTTAGACAGATGACTCTGCCTCTCCGGTAGTAAAATACTACGGTCCCAAACCCCAGCCGGGCGCCAGTCCAGTCGCATAAATGAGTCCTGATACAGTCGAGCTCCATCCGAGCGATGGTTCGGAGGTGTACTAGTGGAGGGAAGCCCCGTACGGAAAAGGTTCCGGTCATCCTCCCCCTCACCCATGGGACGTTTTCCTTTGTCTGCAGGAGCCATGGGAGTACAATGAAGCTTTCTCTCTCTACAAGTGAAAAATTAAAAATTTAAGATTCGCAAGAAACAAGCACCCATTCAACAATGCAACCCAAAATTCAGCAACTAGGCGGAAAAATAAGCAAGTTCGAGACAAAAACCAAAGAGTTTGGCCAAGAATTGACTTACCTCAAGCAAGTTGGAGCACTCAACAATGGTGGGTATTCGACAATTGCTCTCGGCGAAGAAGAAGAAGAAGTAGCACGTGAAAAAAAAAAATACGCTGAAGCAGCTCTTATTTGGCTCAGGCTGAGCGCCGCTAGCGGCCCTCACCCTAGGCCCAGCGCTGCTAGCGGCGCAGGCCCTACACACACGGGCCCACTTGATGTCCCACGACCCTTTTTCCAGTACAAAGTTCGTTTATCCAGTTCATTCGCGGCAAATATCAGTACCAAGCGCGCGGGAGCAAGTCCCCTTGGCCCACAAGTTCAAATTCAACAGTTGGCCCATCTTACAGTACCAATTATTTTCAGGTAAAACTAACCCGATTATTCTTGCAGGTCCCAAATACTGAAGCCCGGATAAATACCGTGACAACCTTTACAGCACGGAGCGTCAAAGTATTTTAAGCCCAGTAAATCTGTCGGCTTCTCAAACATCCCAAATGTCCCCAGTGTCCCGATATCCCAAATATCCCAAATGCCCCGATGTCCCAATATCCCAAATGTCCCGATGTCCCAGTGTCCCCAAGTCACAAATATCCCAATATCCCAAATGTCCCGATGTCCCGATGTTCCAAAGTCACAAATGTCCCAACATCACAAACTTCCCAATGTCCCAAAATGTCCAAATGTCACATTTTTTTGGGTCAGTCAGTGGTCGCTTAAGCTATTGCGGTTAAACTGTCCTTCTGCGTGGTCACAAATTTTGGGGTCAGTCAATGGTCGCTTAAGCTATTGCGGTTAAACTGTCCTTCTACGAGGTCACAAAATTAGCGTCAGTCAATGATCGTTTAAGCTATTGCGGTTAAACTATCCTTCTACGAGGTTACTTATTATGAGTCAGTCAATGATTGCTTAAACTGTTGCGGTTATACTGTCCATTATTTTTTATTTGTTTCAGTCAATGATTGCTTAAGCTATTGCATTTAAACTATTCATATGTTTTAACCATTTTACAGCCGTCATTTTGATCGCGCTGTCTCGTCGACCTTTTCGTTTCTTGTGCATGGACGGAATCTCGGCATCCGCCGAGTGGTGCTTAGTCACTGTTTGCTCGGTAAAGCATTTATACTATTCACTCTCACGTTACTTCCCATTTACAGACGTTATTCTTAATCGTGCTATCTCGTTGACTTTTTTATTTCTCATACAGGGACGGAATCTCGACACCCACTGAGCGGTGTTTAGTCACTGTTTGTTGAAGCACTCCACGTTGATCATTCTCAAAGTATTACTAACCTTTTCATTCACTCTGAATATAGGTCCCCAGCAGACGTTTAGACCATCTACGAGCGGTGTTCTATCCTGCTAACCATAACCTTTATTTATCTTGTGTTCATAGAGATGAAATCTTAGCACGCTGCGAGCATGTCCCAACACAGGTTTATCTTCATATGCATACATATTGTACACTCTTACATACCGTGTGCACATCAGCATCTTGTATGTCGCCTTCGGAATACTTTGATCTTCGCTTTTACTCAAGCTCGATCAAAGTGGTGGCTTTTGTAGACGCCAAAAAAGCGCCTTCAGATTTCTCCGCAAAAGCCCGATGATGAAAGGAGTAATTTATAAACTTGAATGCTATTTTGCTTTAATAGTTAAGATAAGGTTTCAGGTTTTCCTCCAAACACTCCTTTATTCCAATCCCATTCAAAAGCCCCGTTCAAGAGCTTTCCAACGACACCTCTCATGCCTCTTTCGACTCCGGGTCGCCAAGTTGCGATTTAGGGGTAGAACCTTCTTTTAGCGTCCAAGGGTAAAACAGTCTTTTTATATTTTTCGGAATACTAAAATTCCTCCGAAAAATAAAAATAGACTGGATGACGACATCCAGCTGGCAGCTGACACAGCCTCTGGCCCGACTCTTTTTTCAAGCCCAATTCAATTTTCGGCTCCTTTTCAGCCGTCCAGCCCTACTTCCCCACGCCTATAAATACGACCCTCCGCCCTCAGTTCAAAACAGACAGTCTACAGTTAACACCCTCTATTCTCAGTAGTATTGACTCTGAGCTTCTCCCTCTTTCTTCCATAAACAATTCTATTCTATTCTTGGGAGTATTGACACCGAGCTTCCCCCTCTTTCTTCCAAACTTGGGATCTTGTCTTTACTATTCTTGTCAAATATAGCCTACAGTTCAGGTACTAACTCCTGAGGGCTCAAATCAAATTAATTGCTTAATTGTTTATTTTTCTAGTAGTCATAATGTACATATCATGCTAGTAAACGTCTTTTATTGCTTACTAAATATTGTCCTTCCAAGCATGTCTAGTCGTTGTAATGCTCAATTTGCCAATCGAATGCATGTCTATACAAGGGTTAAAAATAAATGTTGTAATGCTTGTGATGAACCAATTAATAGTCTAAGTCTAGGTTGTTAATCCGGTTTTGCATGGGAATTATGTCTTTAAATTATTAAGCAAACTTGAGTTAGTAGAGGCCGTCATAAAACGGGCGAGTTGGGTGCCTAACACCTTCCTACCTCGTACCTCAGCCCCCGAACCCTTTATTCTTGGGTACTCATATGTTCTATATGAGCGGGAGTCTTTCTAAAAACATGATTAGTTCACTTATCGCGCTATTGGATTGTCCCTTCGGATTGTCCCTTCGATAAAACGCCGATAGCAGATTTGTGACCTCTTTCATGATTTTTATTCAATTCAAGTCTTTACAAAATCTTTTCTAACTCGATGGTCCCTTAAACTTATCTAAAGCCCCCAGCTTACAAATTTTCTATAAGGACGCACTCCATGGAGCAGGTGAAAAATCCCGGGTCCTTACAGAGCCCTAAACACTTGCTTGAACAGAAGATTTCCACCCCCTTCTAACAAGAATGGCTTGCAAAATTGCTCGGCTTTGATTATGAAATCCAGTATAAATAAGGGAAGGAAAACCATGCAGCTGATGCTTTGTCAAGAGTCCAGGGAACTGATATGTTATTAATGGCTATACAGTCTGTAGATGATCCATTATATGAGCAACTAAAGAACTGCTGGGCATCTGACCCCACGATGCAACAACTGATCATAGCAAATTCAACTAAAGAAGAGCAAGCCTGATCTTGCTGCTTATCCGGGTCTGCTGCAACCTTTACCCATACATGAGAGGGTTTGGTCAGACATAAGCATGAATTTTGTGGAAGGTCTACCCATGTCCCATGGCAAGGAAGTTATAATGGTTGTTGTGGACAAATTGAACAAATCAAGCCACTTCATTGCCCTGACTCATCCTTACTCAGCACTGACTGTAGCTCAAGCTTTTAATGAAAACGTCTTCAAACTACATGGCTTACTAGATTCCATCATCAGTGACAGGGATCCAATATTTGTGAGTGACTTTTGGAGGGAATTGTTCCTTATTCAGAGTGTTGATCTGCAGCTTTCCTCAGGGTATCACCTCATGACAGATGGTCAAACAAAAGTGGTGAATAGAGGTTTGGAAACCTATCTAAGATGCATGTGTTCAGAATCTCCTCACATTTGGAGCAAATGGCTTGCCCTTGCTGAATGGTGGTACAATACCACTTGGCACTCAGCTGCTGGATTCACACCATATGAAATTCTGTATGGTCAAACTGCCCCACTGCACCTTCCCTATTTGCCCAGAGAATCCAAGGTAGCACTTGTGGATAGGAGCTTACAGAAACGTGAAGAAATGATCAAACTCCTCAAGTTTCATCTGCAGTGAGCTCAACATAGGATGAAACAACAGGCAGACAAACATAGAAGTGACAGATCATTTGCAATTGGTGACTTTGTGCTTCTCAAACTCCAACCCTACAGGCAGAGTACTATTGCTCAGAGGAGCTCTCAGAAGATTTCACCTAAATTCTATGGTCCATTCAAGATCCTTGACCAGATCGGCCAAGTGGCTTACAAATTGGATCTCCTTGCTGGTTCTAAGGTCCACTCAACCTTCCATGTTTCTCAATTGAAAAGGTTCTATGGTCCCATTGTGCCTGGTACTATGCCCCCTCTGGACACCTTGGAGATGCTGGATACTGCTGAACCAGAAGACATTCTTGAGAGTATGCTGGTAAAAAGGGGTCGTGTAGCAGCTACTAAAGTTCTGGTGAATCGGAAGAACAAACCTTCAGAGGATGCAACCTGGGAGTTCTATTATGACTTGATGCAAAAATATCCAGATTTCCACCCTTGAGGTCAAGGGTTCTCTAAGGGAAGGGCTATGATAGGATGCAAAAATATTCAAGCACGCGTATGAGGCACACGCTTAAGAATGATGACTCAAATGATGGGAGAATAAAAGCTGTTAGGAGATATTTTCTGTTGTTAGCACAATTTACATTTTATTCATTTTACCTTTTAGTCGTTATTCCTTTTATTCCCTTTTGTCTGTAGTGATGAGCTGACTAGGTGATTTGTTAGAATCCAGCTCCTATATAAACTAAAATGGTCGAGAGAGGATGTATCTATCAACTGAAATATACTCACTCCTCACCAAAAACTCTCTCAATCTCTTCTCTCTTATTTGCTTTTAATGGTTTTGCTCAAGGGTTTTCTCCATTAATGCAACCCCTCTGCAATCTCATTTTACTTCATTCCTCGAATTCACAAGAATTCCCGGTCTTATATTTGTGTTGTTATCATAGAGCCTATGTAATTTGCCATGGATTTGTATCTAACTCAAATCTTGGATTCGATAAATCCAACACGATCCAAATAGAAAGTCCTTTGCCATCTGTAAAAAAAACAAAAAAACTTAAAAAGAAAAGAAAAGAAAAGAAAAAACAAACAAAAACAGCAAACCAAAAACCCTGGTTATACCCTAGCGGCTCGTGTCTGGTCTTTTATGGTTTCAACTTTCAACACCTTCAACTTCAACAGCGAACCATCTTCTCAATAAGGTATTTAACATTCTCCTTTCTCTCTCTCTCTGGATTATTCATTTGCTCCTCGTTGTCTGTCATAATAAATTTCTGCTGCAGCTTATTGAACATGTTTGAAATCAGTTTCTTTTCAATCGCATAGCTTCTGATTTCTGATTTTATCATCAGGTGTATAATTAATTTGATCAGTTGGGTTTTTGGGCAAGGATTCATCTTATGTAAGAAACTTGTTAAGGGTCTGACAGCCAAAGATGTGCCCTTTAATGTTATAGTACTAAATCAGCTAATGTTTCTGCATAAATAGTTAGCTTTCTTCTTCTGAATTCAATTTATTGGCGAAAGTTAACTTTGCAATTTATATTTCCCCTTTTAAGATTATTTACTGTTGGGAACAGGGGAGCAAAAGGGTATCTGAATGTAGAAAGCTTGAGTTTTTTTAGGTGCTTAGATTGATATGACATCTTATTAAACTGGCTTCAGACTGCTGGACTCTTGGGCATTCTCTTAGGACTCATGGAGATTATGTTTTGTGTACCGTAATGATGGACTGTCATTATGGCAGATTCGCGGGCTTTGGATGTTTTTGTGGTTCAAGGGTAATCATATTTCTAGGATAATATTTGTGGCTATGGACCGGCGATGTAATTATGGTTCAATTTGTGATTGTGGCTCTTAAGTATAGACTAAAGATGATGATTTTTCCTATGAATGCATCAATGCTTGGAGTTCAGGAGCTGTGAGTTGATACTGGAAAGGTGAGGATTTTCACTGTCAAGATGCAAAGACATAATCAAAGTGGTGAATTCAATATGGATATAGGAAACAGATAGATGCACTATAGCAGAGAGATTTAGTCTTCATGTTTGCCATATACAGTATAATTGTTCTTTCTGTATCCTCATTTCATAGTCAATTCTGTGTGGGTTGAGAATAAGATAGAGCTGTAAGTTTTGCTAACTGGACTTGAGGAGGTAATAATGTAATATGACCAACTAATGTTTACAAGAAGGCACAACGGCGTATTATTTTAAGAAATATTCTGCTGGCCTTCAGATGGACTGAAACTGAAAGATCTCTTTGATTATTTTAATAAAGCTTTTAAGGATCTGAGTTACAACCACTATCTCCATTTAGAATTGAGTCAATTGACTAATAGAGTTCTGGGATTGCTTATCAACTTAGAAGAATAATTGTTTGAGAAAGTTCCTAGCATATCAAAGAAACATACTATACATTGTAGTATAGGAATGTTACTTTTGAGTAAACTTTAGGAATCAAAGGCATTCTTGCAGTTTTGATCTTTCCTGTTTTTGCATTTGCTGTTGATATCATCGTGTACATATGAGCATGTACAATTAATCAAGACAAGCCTTATGGTTCTCTGCGCCATGCTACTTTACATCCTGCACCCCATTCTTGTTTCTTCCAATTACTGGAATGATCCTCATTCCAGATATCCTTGTTCCAATCTATATTCCATTTAAGTATCTGCAGAAGTTGCTTAAATTCAATGTTTTCTTGCAAACTTTGAAAAATTCTCAAGTCGCGTTGTTCTTTCTCTAATCTTATATATCTCCTATTCTCAAATCTTAGCCATACCGAATTGACTCTATGGAGAGATCTCTCATGCCTACAAAATAATGGGCGATTCCTTTTTGTTGGTCACATACTTTCCTTGTTATAGGAGAAGGACCTTGAATAACTGCTTGATTGACAATCTTATTCTATTCTTTGTGAAGATTGTGTGGGCGCTTCAGGTAAAATGGCCAACAGCAACACACGTTCATCCATAGGGAATGAACAGGTACATTGCTTTATCTTTTTATTTCTTTTTCATTAGCTTTGAGATCAAGTAGCATGCCAAATCTCAGTTCAGATTATGTGCATTGCAGGTGAACATGGCCAGCAATAGTGCATCCGAGTTAAATCAGGAACAGGTAACTCTATACATGTATCATTAATCTTTGTTTCCAAGCAAAAAGCATATGATATATGAGTTTGAATTTTTTTTGTTGGGCCTTTTGGGGTCCTGGGGGAGGGGGGGGGGGGGGGCGGCGGTGGTGCTGGTGGTGTTTCCACTCCTAGAACATGTGATTGTAACTGTAAGTACCTTAGTTTTCTTCTTTAAAGACATTAGCTCATCAAACATGTGTGTCTGGAGTTGGATCCTTTGACTGAAACGGCTATTAGTAGTTGTTAGCAGTTGCAGACCTGAAAATTTTCGGCTTTAGGATATAGAAAAAAATATAAAGGAATTTTTCAAAAAAAAGGGAACTTGTACAGCAAAAAGGGGAAATAAATAAATAAATAAAAATATGGTTGCAACTGACCCTGTATTTGCAGGCCTGGGTCCACCCTGGTTGTTAGCTTGTGAGAGACGGTTTCTAGTTTGTGTAGAGAAGGATAGACTGAGATTTGGGGGTTTCGCACAATGCTGCTTTGCCTGGGGTGGGGTGGTTAAGAGGTGGAGGAAATATAAGTTTTCGTATGCCTTTTTGGTTCAGAACACTGTATAAATCTTTGAGTTTTTTGTGCACTGTGTGCAGATCATTGGTAAGGTTACAAGTGAGCTGGAATATAGAGTGGAATTGTTCAACAAGTAGGTAATTCTGATTGCATATGTTATTGCATACTCAGTACACTCTTCATTTAGTCCCCCTTTGTCTGTCATTAATGCAAATTTTTATCACTGTGGATGCATGTAAAGAACATTAATTTTTCTTACTTATGCCATATTAATGGACAATATATCTGGTTCCACCGCTTAGTGCTGCAAGATTACCACAAGGCATTTGTAAAGGTGCTAATGTGACCATTGTTGTTGCTTTATTCTTGGTCTCAAGTGTTTTCATTTTGTCATCTCAGCTAAGTATATTTTCAATATGGAGTCATTCTCCCTTTGTCCGTTGTTCTTATCCTAATTGCTTTTTCCATATCTAAGATGACAAGTTGGACCTTAAATTTACAAAATAAGATAACATGCGTGATACTTTAAGAAGTTGTTACTTGAAATTATGTGATTTTATATGCTGTAGCCTAGCAAGTTTTCCATGGTACCTTGCTTATTTAAGAAATTATACATTACCTTATGACCCAACCCCATTATATTGACATGAGTATATTTTCTGAGTGAGATGTGGCATTTAACGAATAAAACGTAAGTCCGTCCCCGACTCCCCCTTTCTCTCACATGATCCTGGAAGTGAATAATTCTCCCCCTTTCTCTCACATGATCCTGGAAGTGAATAATTCCACTCTCTTTTTTAACCCAAACTTCCAAACATCTCCGTCAACGCCTTTAAGCATGTAAAAGTTTCAAAGAAGAGCAAGTAAAATGGAATGTAAATTAAAAGGGGGCCAATTTGGTTAGCATGGCCACTGACTCACTGAGTGAAAGATGACTTCACTTCATTAGTTACAAAATCAATAAGGGTGTACCGTGTGAATTTCTTGAGTAACAAAGGTATTATGTTGAATTTGCAAAGTCACATGGTACTCTATAGAAATTCCCAAATCATACATCATCAGTAGCTTCTTTTTTTCTTTGAAGTTGCAAATTGCTATAAGAAATGCTGAAGTTTATTCTTAGAGATCATGAGAAAGCAACTAGGATAATCAGAATGGAATAAGGGGAGTTTTTTTTGATACTTGCTCGCTAAGCTTTTGGGTTGACATCTGCTTGTTATTTGATTCAGGCTTACTTATACTTGCTTCAATAAATGTATTGACAGAAGGTATTTATTCTTTCTATGATCACCTTTCTTGTTATGAACCTAGTACAGATCAATCTTTATATTTACTTTTTATTGATAAGGCCCTAGTATAGAATATAACCAAGTGTTTTATCCTGTTACTGTTAGGTACAAGGAGGGTGAGCTGCATCTAGGTGAAAGTAGTTGCATCGATCGCTGTGTTTCAAAGTTTAATCAGGTATGTGTAGTGGTAGTTTGAAAGCGTTTTATTTTATGCCAGGAAGCACCCATAGCTCCACTTCAGTTTAAAAATTTTAGTAGAAAAACTTGTTTTCACTTTTGTACTCTGTTTGCATAATAATTGTGTAATTAATTTGATTTTATGCCTCATACTGTCATACATGAAACTTTATGCATACTGATCACAGTTTTTCGTACTATAATATCATACTATACTAGTATACTGTAAGGGAAAGGTTGAGAAGTGGGATGGTTCTCTAGCTCTTTGTTGCTTACATTGCGTATATTTAGGGAGGAAAAAAAAAGGATGTCGTTATATATTTATTTTGCTGCTGTCTTAATTCCTTCTTATAGTCTAATCCTAATGAATGGTGAGACGTTGGGGAGAAACTCAGAGAGATAGTATTGTAGGAATCTCCCCCGCCACAGATTAGTCAATATATATTGGAGCATGCAATTGGTTCTACCGTGAGTTTTTACAATCCTGTTTGTCTCATTTCTTGGCTATTCGAGTGTGTTTGAGTCCTTTTTGTAAAGCTTACAACGGGCCACCTATCCTTACAAGTTCTGTTTCTTTTCAGCCTTGACTAACTAAAAATGATCCAAAAGTCTTGGTTGACATAGGGACACTCATTCTTTATCGGCGCTGTGGTTTGTTGATATGTGTTTAGGCACCATTTGTTGATATGTGTTTAGGCTAGTGGTTGATATGGCTCCTATCTAACTTTGTTGCGAGTCAAGGTGGTAGTTGCTTTGGATAAGTGAGAACTATAGGAGAATGAAATGGAAAAAGTTTATTGTCCATTGACACTGACCAAGTGATTTTATTTGATAACTAAATAGCTTGGGGTCCTGGACCTGGGCTGAACACCCTTCTTCACTGTCCTAGGTGTACCCCTTTCAACCAAAGTATAGCTAAGCATAAGTGGTTCTGCTATTTTCCTAAGCCAATGACAAATTGGAAGCTCAACATCTCAGAAATGCAATTGAATGTTATAGTCACTGATATGATTACAGAATAACTAAAGAACAAGAAATCCCTGAGAAAATATATGTATAGATTTAATGTGATGAATCTAGAGCAAACTTCTGAAAAATATTGATGCTCTTTATGGTTAAAGTTGGAATGAGTGTCCCTATAGCTTTGGTAAAGGATCTTCAAAACTTCAAATGCGTTTAACGCACTAATCTTTCTGCTACGAGGTGTAAGTCTACTGACGTAGATCCTTGAAAGGAATATGGATGTCTACACTACCAGCTATGTGATATTTGTGAGGGGCTAGACTATGCAAAACTTAAGGGTCAAAGTTTGAATAATGAGATCTCTGTCTCAAAGTCATGAAATGGACTACCTTTCCGGGATCTCTAGTTTTCCTTGAATTATCGTATAACCTTAATCTGTGTATGTTTATCAGATACTTAAAAGTAGCAATGTGGCAGGCTGTTGATACTGACGGACTGTTGAGAGTCTCATCGAAAAAGTGTAACTTAAAACTTTTTTCTCACATAATGGGTTGTTAATCGAATCCATGTGATGACAAGATATTCCCAATTTGTTCTTTACTCTCAATTTTAATGTAAATCTCGAAAAACATTTTGATACGCTGTGCTACCAGGGAGGGAAAGTGTTGAAGGTTGTGGATTATTCGCGTTCTAATTAAATTTCTTTGTGCGTTTTTCAGGTAAATAATATAGTTGGTCAGATTCTTGGATCTGGTCGGCCTGGCATGTAAATTATGGTAATTTATGATTCGCATTTGTTGCTCAGTATATCAATCGGTCATTACTTTGCAACTACACTGTGGGAGAGTCGAGAGTGGCTTACAATTTTGGGAGGTTTGCTCATTTTTCTTCATCAGCCTTAAGCATTTGACATATTCGGAGAACACAATTGCAATTGTATTTTTAACACCTGGCCTCACTTCATTTTGTACAAGATGGTAAATATTTTGATAGTGGAATTTTTATTTTCAATTTTTCCACTATTCATTTGTATGCAGTTATGGATCTGATTGGTACTTATACATAGTCATACAGATGATAAGAATAAAAAACTATTGATTGTTAAGGCCAATATGTCATATCCGATTATGTTGTGTGTGTTTTCAGAATGCTATGCTGATTTTTCTGATTAGGGGACCATTAAGTGCATGCTCTTTCATAATTAATGAGAACAAAACCCGTATACATATAAAGTGGTATTTATTGAATCATTACATGCCACTTAATAAACACATTAGTATACTTAATGAACCAGTGACAATTAGAAAAGGGACCCGGTGATGCCTTGGGTTAGTCTTTGTTTGTGTGTTGTAGTCTGTATTTTTCCTAAGATTTAAAATTGGGCAATACATTGCTGTTTTTTTTTTTGGTGAATTGAAAGATTCAGCGAGAGTTCTCTCAAATAATTTCACAAAGTGGTTTTAGAAATTGAGTTATATATAGACTTCTCATAATGAGTCTATTACTAATCATATACTATTATGGTATTCATAAGTCTTGTGTGAGGCCAATTAACAGAAAAAAGGGGTCACTATTTAGAAAGGTAGGGGTCACTTATGGTAGACAAAGGCCCTTATTTTATTGAAAAGTGATCCCCGTCTCATCAAAGATTACGAAAAGACCGTCTTATAAAAGTTTTTGTGTATTGTATTTTATCCCTTTTTTTAAATGTTGTAATTGCTCAAAGTGAACCCATTATTAAGCATATACAGATTTTGAATTCTGATTTATTTTTTAAAATGTTGTAATTCCCTACGAAGACATTTATAGGTAAAGATAAATTATACACAAATAGTTCGCCTAAAAAAAATAGAAATTGTTGTTTTTTTCTTTTTCTTTTGTGAACTTGAAAAGAAAAATACCATTATCTATGTGAGTCACATAATGTGACAATGTTTTATACTCAATTAACATAATATAAATATCGTAATTAAAAAAATACGAATATGGCTATTTAACGTGTCTTTTTCCCTTACATTCTACCAAACATTCCTTAAAAGAAATAAAAAAAATTTGTACCAAATATTTTAGGGTAAAATATAAAACATATGCATCTCATTTTGAAATATTCTTTTTATTCAAATCCAATGAAGTAAAAAATTTATAATTTTTTAACTTGCGTAACAAAAGTTATTTTATTTTATAATTTGAACAATACTACTAGTCGTATTATACACTCAAATAATAATGATTGCATTAATTAATGGGTGCAACTTGAATGACTTGCTTACGTGGCAGCTTATTATCTCCTTATGTGTCAAACTCATACCTACTTAGCGTCCCATGTATCGCCACCACTCAAGAGAATATGTCTCGCTTTTAGGAGCGCCACATGGCAAGATTGCCAAGGTCGCACTATGTTATAATAGTAAGTAAGAAGTAAGATGTGCAGTGTTGAGTTAGCATGGAAATTCATATGTATCTTTAGGCCGGCTCATGCGAATTTTTGTGTATCTTTATTATTTTGAAAGTTGAGAACCACTTATGTTACAACAACAACAACAACAACAACAACCCAGTATAAATCCCGCCTAGGACGGGGTCTGGTGGTCGTATAAGTCCCGCCTAAGACGGGGTCTGGGGAGGTCCACATGTACGCAACCTTACCCCTAACTAGTCGCCTAGTAGAGAGACTGTTTCCGAAAGACACACAAAATTTTATTATTTTTTTTTAAACATTTGCAAAAAGTTTTTGTTTTTATTTTTTTTATTTTAACAAGAGTGCATGCAATGAAGAACGAGATACTGCATAAGCACAAGGGTGAGGAATAGAAAGCAAAGTCACCAAAACAGAAAGTTACTACCATAAACAGCTAAAAAGAAGAAGACAAGTACAAGCTAGAAAACAAAAAGTCGCAAGCTCGAGATCCTACGCAATACAAATCACACACTCTATCGAGAGCCCTCTACACTTATGTTATTAAAGCAGGTTAAATTTATATTTGGCTTTTGTGAAGTGCATGGTGAATGGGTGATATGACAAGAGTATTATGGAAGTTAATTACTCTAGTTTTTGAGAAGTGACCTGTAGGTATAGTAGTAGTCTAGTAGAGAGCAGTAAAGAATATTAATATTATTTAGTAGTGTTATTGTAATATTGTTTCGGTACAATTGCCTAATTGTGTAGGTAATTGAGTTTAAAAAAGTAGTAGTTATTTGAAAAGAAGAGTATTTGTGAAAGCCTATAAATACACAACTAAATTAAATTATGATACCCGGACATAAATTGACTTAACAAATCAAATCACAATATAAACACAAACAGATTTGACTTGATTTGTTGCTTGTCAGCTTCCCAACCACCTATCATCTATAGTCTTAGTTAACAAAATACTACAAATTAGTAACCAACAAAAGACTAAAGGAAAATTGACCATGAATAATCCTAAGTTTAGGCCATAAACCAAAAATAATCTCAAGTTGGACAATCTCCCAAAATAATCCCAAATTTGACAAGTTGTCACAGAAATGGTTCCAATGCTGATATGTCATTGATTTCACTTTCCTTTTTCTTTTCTTTCTTCCTAAATTAATTCTGAGCAAACAGTCACTCCTTCTCTCCAGTTTTGCACTCTATGAACACTACTCAACAAATTACTAAATTAGAATCATAGACCATAGTTCACATTTAATTCTAAGAACCAGAGTTAGAACAGTACTTCTGTATTACTCTAGTATTAGTATTAGTATTACATCCAAAAGTTATATATATTCCCTCATTTTTATTTTATTTATTTATTTATTTCGATCTTTGAGGAGGCACAACAACCTTTAATAGAAATCGAACACTCAACTTTTAAGATTGAGAGATCATATTCCTTCGTTCTAAGTACTTGTAACCAATGGAATACTCTTAACTACTTATATAAGTATTCATTCTTAACTCGTTGACATAGATATATAAGCACCAAGAATAGAGGTTTATTTATTAGGGAGGGACAATGCATGATGAATAAAAGGGATAGAATAGTAAGGTGCAAGATTGAATATCGTAAGCCATAATTATTAGAGACGGCTATGATTAGTTGAAGAATCAGTATTTGTGTCTATCTCCTCGGCCTCATTCATCAAATTGCTGGTCCAATTGGTATTTAGCACTGTCTTCGTCTCCTCAGCTGTCGATATGGGACCACTGTAACATAATCAAAAAATGTACGTGATTTGATTAACATCGCGTAATTAATCAATCAGATTATTACTACCAAGCAATAATTATTATTAAACACAAACAAACCTGCCAATAGTAGTTAAATGCATTATTAGATTTAGCTCCCAAGGCAACTTCAACGGATATGGAGTAGCAGGCAGGGTCTGAAGAATGCGGTTTAAACCACGGGCGGCGAATGATTCACGTTCGATGAAGGCATTAGAATCGTCGTCCATGATCTTCATAGTTGCATCGTAGCGAAGGGGAGGTGGGGTGGAACGGAGAGTCCTCCTCACCATGTGTTCTTCAGCATTATTGATCAAGTCCTGGCGTCTCTCTGCTGGGAAGTAGGGTGCTAATATGCAATCTTGCCTGCATATTCTCCTTTTATAACTACACGCACCACATGTACATGTGGTTCTTGAATTCTTATTCATGTTGTTGTTGTTGTTGTTGTTGTTGTTGTTGTTGTTGTTGTTGTTGTTAGTCGTGTTCATGGCCTTGTTGTTGTTGTTTTTTGTACTCGTGTTCATGGCCTTGTTGTTGTTGTTGTTGTTTGGTTTGGATTAATATGGAAGTTTTGGAGGTTGAGAATCAATTTATAAGGAGGTTTTTGGTTTGGTAATGGACGTGTTTTATTATAAATAAATAAGGGAGATTGGGGAATACTAATAACTCAATGGGAGAGACTTTGGTTTGGATTAAAACTGTTAAAGAGATACATTAGTACTCAAACTATATTTTCTTTTTAACTTTGTTCATGGTCTTGTTTTTGTTGTTTGGGAGAGAGAGAATCAGATGGCGGAATATTGGGGTTGGATGACAAATCTGAGGATGCTGAGAGATTTATGGTAACTGAATAAATTCTTTTTAAAAGTCCTAAAAGGGTATAGTAGAGTTAGGCCCTGTTCTTTTCGTCGTTTTTATGCTGCATTCTGTTCCGTTTTGTTCCAATCTGTTCCGTTCCGTTCCGTTCCACGCCGCATTTTATAATTCATTTTGTCTTATATATTTTTGAATTATCCGCACAGCATCGTTCCGTTCGGTTCCGTTCATCACCGTCCCACACCATTCCGTTGAAGAGAACATGGCCTTAGGTAGTGTTTGTTTCAGCTTCTTTCTACTGTTTTTGTTTTTAAAAGAGTAAAATCTGTTTTTTTATTTTTAGTTTTAAAAAATAGTTTTTATGAAATAATTGTGTTTGGTTCAATTCCTACTCAAAAGTAGTTCTTTTTGAATAACATTAAAAATTAAAAATATTTTTTGTATTAAACTTTAAAAATATTACTTTTTTCTTTTGGGAAAAAACTATACTAGTATATCTTCCATCACCCCTTGAATAAATGTAAGGCAATCATGATACATTACAACTGCGAATACTTTCTTTTCAATTGAATTGCAGTAAGGCAAGCACCATATATTAGCAAGAAAACCATATTCTATTATAGTAAAATATAATATATAAGCACCAATTTTTTTTTTTTGGGAAATAAAATACATTCATGTTTGAACTACAATAAAGTTAGCATACACATTACAAACAAAAACAATAAAAAAAGCACCAGCCAAACCCAAAAAAGAAAAAAAAGAAAAAGAATGAAACGGAAGAATATTGTTGTTTCTATAAGAGCATCCCCAATGCTACAAAACTCTAGAGAGATTTTTTCTATGCTCCTAAAAACCCATTTATATAAACCTTTTGTACACTATGCCACAAACCTCTAATAGGTTTATTGTCTATACCACATCATAACCCAAAAACCAGGTTTGTGTAAAAGTGGAGTTTTTAGGTTTATCACTATGAAAATGAGGTTTTTTTGAGAGGTTTTTCTCCCCACAAACCTCCTTACAAACCTTACATTGAAAATACGCTAAGTAAACAGTTTTACCCCCTCCTCCCCATTTCTCTCTCCTCATCCCTTAATCCCAAGTTTGGTCAAGTAGAAAAAATCAGTTTTTTTCTTTACCTAACCAAACACCATTTTTAACAAAAAAAACCATTTTTAACAAAAAAGAAACCATTTTTAACCATAAAAGCCATTTTTCTATGTTTTTAAATAGAAAAACAGCTTCAAAAATCCAAAACAAACAGGCCGTTAGTTGTGAAATTGCGCACAAATTCTTGCTTGTTCATAACCAAACCCATTACACCGTTTGCTAATTGATTTTGTATGCGTTGGAACCTCATTTTGGACCTATTTAAAGTTTTTTGTTTTTCACTGAACTGAATAGAATACACAATTGAATTGAATTGAACTGTCTCTACCCCTCTTTAAACTTTCTATATTTTTTCTGAGTCAAACTTTGATCGTAAAAAATATAATAAAAAAAATCATTTATAAGTTATGATTTGAGAGTATATATGCATAAGATTTCTTTTGAAATTAATTTTCAAACTATCAACTTTTTACAAATTTTACTTGTATATCTTTATTTATAAATCTTAATGGTCAAAGTATTACCAGAATTATGTTCAAAGAAGGCGAAACAATTCCACCAAGGAAGGCGAGTTAACAATAACATAGCGCCATATTTGATAGTCAACTGAAAGGCGAAAGGCCATCGCCTTATTTGATATGTCAATGCATATAGGAAGGTAGGAGATGAATTGATGGAGAGTGGTACCATCATCTATTCATGACAAAGGAATTAGTTTTTTTTTTTTTGGCTCATTAATATCTACTAATCAATTTCTTAGATTTATAACGTCTGACAACTTATGAGAATGAAGGGAAGGGGATGAAGGAGTCATTAAACTCCATTACGTTTTTGTAACGTCGGATTTTTGCTACTTTTTTTTTTTTTAGTAGTCAACATGAGTCATATGACACGTCATAAGTAAATTAACACGTCATTCGGTAATTCAAAAGCTGATGTGACGAGCTCTGATTTAATCATTGTGTTTTGATCTATTTATATAAATTTCTATTTTTCCCTTCAAAAAAATAAAATAAGCATAGCTGTTATATTCACTTAGATGTGTATTTGTTTCATTTTGCATGTTACAGACTACACTACAGATCTAAGTACATGTCAGGTGCTATAGCGTAAAAAAGAAAGTGTTATAACGAAATCGGTCTGACTCCTTCTTAATCCCAGGTGTGATTGATTCACGACAACTAATGCGGAACAATAATATCGAGAAGAACTAAATAGAGAACAAAGCACAGAGATTTACGTGGAAAACCCAACTAGGGAAAAACCACGGGCAGAACAAGAGTATTTTACTATATCTTGAAGGAGATTACAAACGGGAAATCTTCCCACACAACTGTGTTTCTTAAATCTCACAAGGCTCTCTTAATGTTTCTAATGAGTTGTCTAATAATAAGACCTTCATATGGTATATATAGGAAATAGGAAATAAGTGCTAATTTCCTAACCTAGACTCCTAATCAGACTAGGACTAATAATGAGTCCGTACAGAATACGGAATAACATAACGTAACACCGTATACCCCAATATACCATAACATAACTTAACGTACAGTAACGTAACCAACCGTAACACAACATACGGTAAGGTAACCTACTGCAACCATAAGACTTCAAGGCATTAATTCCAACAAATCTCCACCTTGACTTGAATATTCTCCAGAAACCAATTTTTCGCCTCGTCTCGAATTATTCACGAGCTTCAAACTTAACCTCTTTTTCTTCCAAAAGACCCCGAAGGGCTCCACCTCAAACTTGAGGAACTTGATTGACGTCCAATACACACTTGGACTCCTTGATGGGTAGACCACCCACAACTTGATCACTTAGTTGACACATTTTCTTGTGTCACACTTTCTTAAAACCAAACCTTGATGTACTTGCTGAATTTGTCTCCTTAACGGTAGATCCTACCAACTCAAACAATGCCCCAACTCTCTTACCTTTCATCTCGATCTTAGCACCTCGAGAGACAGAAATATTTCCACCTCTAATAATGCAACTGTACCCCTTATCATCTAGAGTACTCAACGAGATAAGGCTTTTCTTATATGTCAGGGACATGTTTTACCTTATCCAGAATTCTAATAGTGCCATCAAACATCTTCACCCTTATTGTCCCAATCCCAGCAACCTTGCATGGTGCACCATTTCCAAGCTTAATTTCTCCACCTTGAACAACATCATAGGTAGAGAACGAATCTCTAAAAGGACACACATGGTGAGTAGTACCTGAATCTAGAATCCAATTACTATTTGATCTAGATGAGCCATCCTGCACCAAAAGAACGTAACTAACTAGATTTGACTCTCCGATTACCAAAAAAAACTAGATTTGACTCTCCAGGTTTATCGTCACTTTCCTGCTCATCAGATCTAGTACTCTGTTCCTGGTTCTTTAACTTTAGACAATCCCTCTTAATATGACCTTTCTTTTTGCAATAGTTGCAAATTAGGTTCTTGTGTCGTGAGTTTCCTTGAGAACCCTCATTACACTGTTTATCATGTGTTCCCCTTACAACTAAAGCTTCTCTCGAATGCTCCTTTTTCTTACCAGTTAATTGATTTTCTATCAATTCCCTTTGTAACAAGTGATGCTTGACGTCCTCCACATAAATCTCATCACGACCAACTAAATATGATTCTCTGAAGTGCCTATACTCAGGAGGTAATGAACATAACAAGGTAATTGCTAAATCCTCATCATCTAAATCTACCTCAATATTTTGCAAGTCCACAACTATTGAGAAAAAGTTATCTAGATGAGGCTTGATGGGTTTACCTTCTTGATGACGAAGATCCTTGAGTCTACTCTTCAATAGTAGACGATTGGTCACACTCTTCGTCATATATAAAGACTCCAACTTTAGCCATAATGCCACTGTTGTTGTCTCCCTTAATACCTCTCGCAAAACATCGTTTGCTAGACACAACTGAATCGTACTTAACGTCTTGCAATCCTTCTCCCCAAATTCATCATCCGTCATGGACGCTGGTTTCTTACTCTTTCCTAAAAGTGTCGTCTCCTAGTTGTTCTGTGTCAAGAGGGCATGCATCTTGACCTTCCATAGACCAAAATTGACAGATCGATCAAACTTCTCAATATCACTCTTAAAAGTTGCCATGACAGAAGTAAACAATCACCAACCTAAGCTCTGATACCAGTTTGTTATAACCGAATCGGTCTGACTCCTTCTTAATCCCAGGTGTGATTGATTCACGACAACTAATGCAGAACAATAATATCGAGAAGAACTAAATAGAGAAAAAAACACACAGATTTACGTGAAAAATCCAACTAGGGAAAAACCACGGGCAGAACAAGAGTATTTTACTATATCTTGAAGGAGATTACAAACGGGAAACCTTCCCACACAACTGTGTTTCTTAAATCTCACAAGGCTCTCTTAATGTTTCTAGTGGGCTGTCTAATAATAAGACCTTCATATGGTATATATAGGAAATAGGAAATAAGTGTTAATTTCCTAACCTAGACTCCTAATCAGACTAGGACTAATAATGAGGTAACACCGTATACCCCAATATACCATAACATAACTTAACATACAGTAACATAACCAACCGTAACACAACATACGATAAGGTAACCTACTGCAACCATAAGACTTCAAGGCATTAATTCCAACAGAAAGGATGAGAGAGAAGCTCTCTAAAATCCCCCAAAATCTGCTTATTTTCTCCTCAATCGTGTCTTCTTTAGCTCAGATCTCCATCTTCCCAGCTCTAATCACGGAATTTGTGGATGGCGGTGCCTTAGAGTCTTTCATCTTTTAGACAGGCCATGTTCACTGTTTCTCTAGATGGGCTCGGTTTTTACCCTTGGCCAGATTGGAGAACCTTGTATTATAGAAATTTGGCACTGGCATAATATTTGAAGATTTTTTGTGACAAAACTTTTCGTTCTTTTTGACTCTTTTAGTAGTATGATGAACCGGGTTGACCCAATAACCAAAGTAATTGGCTGTTTTGATCCCCTTGCTTGCCTTTATTCTTGGTACAATGATCTATTTGTTTTTTGTCTCTCATCACCCTGCATATTTCTCCTCTTTGGGTTAGGTATTCAGTAACGTTTTAAGGGAGAGATCTTTTTGTAATTTTGGCACTCAGTGTGCTTTTTGGATGGTTCTTGTTTCGCCCGATTTGAAGGAGGGTCGAACACTGGGAAGATGATGGGATCGAAATGTGCGAGCGGGGGAGCTGCTTGTCTGGTTCCTAGACTACTACCTGCACAGGACAAGTAAAGGTGAACTAGCTCGGGGGGTCGACCCGAGAAGACCCCTCCGATGCTTAATTTAGTATACGGAGATGTGTACGTGAGGTACTTTTGTATTAGCATGCAGATTGGAGGTAATGAGGCAAGGATTTGATTGAGCGTCAGGCTATCACAGCTGAAAGACGGAATGTCAGAGCTCACTGTCAGACAGCCTGATTGTTCTCTGAGTGGAATGATCTTACCTTTGCCTTGATTTCCGCGCAGGTATTTATAGGGCAAAAGTCGGCTAGCTTCATCGAATGAACAGTGGACACGTAGCCCTGTACGTACGCCTCTCTCAAAGTCGGCTCAGAGGGGGTGGTCACGTGAGTTTTGGTACGATCCCTTGGGATGATTCCACGTAGGGGTTCATACACTTGATGTCGTCATTTCTGTCCTTGGGGCTGAGAGAGCGTAGGCGCCAAGGCAGCCAATCGAATCTTTGTAGGAATATTCGCACAGTACATGTGCTGGCGTCAGGGTTGAGCATACTGAAAACCTGAGGGTCGACTCGTGGTTGAATCGACCCTCTTAGTTGAGTCAGAGCATAATTGTAGTCCTTGGGTCTGTATGAGACTGGTAGTTGGTGTAGGTCTTCTCGGGTCTGTTGGCGATGTTGAACAATGGGTAGGGGAGTACTCGATCAGGGGCTCCCCTTTGTGGTGGGAGAGTATCCTCTTAATGCTGTTGATGATTCAAACTCCATGAGAGATCGGAATCCTTCTATTGTTGCCAGGGCGAGAGTCGATAGCTCGACCCTCGATATTTTGGTTATATCATTTTGCCCTCACATCTTAGTAGGAAGAGAGTCCTTCCCTGTCGAGTCCTGCTGAGATGTGGTTGGTCGATGTTTTTTGTTCAGCGGGCTTTTGCTTTTGGGTCCGTTCTTTCCTTGGAAGGGCCCCCTTCTCATTGGGATAGATAGTCGGTGGACGTAGTTGGGCCGTCCACCTATCAGTCATGCGAGCAGTGTGCTATTCCAGGTCTCTTCACCTATAAATAGTCAGAATCAACCTCTTCTTTTCTCTCTTTATTCCAGCCGTCTGAATTTTCTAGGGAGAGAAAGTGGGTCTTCAAAATTTTTCTCGCTAGTCTTCAGTTGATTTGTTACTGTTTATTCGATCTCTCTTTGTAGATCCGTCTTCTATCTTCTCCCAAGGTATAACGTTTTTCTTTTGGTATTTTTTCTTGCTTGCATTTATTTGTTTTATTCCCATGTCGATGTCTTCGCCCATTGATGTATCGTCGGGGTCTGACAGCTCGCCTGAGGCACCTCGACCAGGGACTTGGGGATCTTTTCCCAATAGTTCCAGTTGGGGCTCGTCTAGTCAGGGGCCTGGCCCGTCGTACGAGGGGTCTTTCCCTTATCCTTCGAATGACCCAGTTCCCGCGATTCCGTCGGGGTTCCCCTGTTTTGAGTTTCGTCCGGGTTTTGAGTGGTCGAGCCCGGACGGATTGCTGCTTCCGGATTGGGTCGTTCCGTTCCGGTTTCAGGAGGAGTCTTGGTATGCCAGGGTTCTGTCGGACCCCGACATTCCACGAAGCTTTAAGCAGGATGGGTTGAATGTCTTCCAAATGAGTGTAGCGTTGGGAGAGATCCATGTTTTAGACGGGGTCAAACCTTTACGCTCTGTCTCTCCCCTGCAGGGAGGCGAAGCTGAGATGTCCAGGGCTCGTTTTAAACAAACCTGCTGCTCGGGTAGAGGGGATCTTGATTGCTCCTCTCCCTTGAGTAACTTTGAGCAGATAGGGGAACGACTTATCTTCCCTCATTTAATGAAGTATGTTTTTTGTCCTTCGACTAATTTTCCTTGTGTTGTTGCCAAAATCTTGTTGCCCATCTTGACCTTCTTCATTTGCTTATTTTGTAGGGAGCGTAGAGAAAGGAGTTCTTCGGGGCAAATGGAGAGTTTGGCTAGTGCTTCGGGTGTTATCCCCGATTCTTCGTCTGATCGATTGGCCAGATCTATCGATCAGGTAGCCAGTACTTCTGGCTCGCTTGGTGGCGTGTCCGAGCCTGTTAGGTCGGGACATGAAGAGGCTGAGGCCTCCCAAGGGTCGCTGGAGAGTGGTGAGATCAGAGCCGAGGACTATCCTCCCGTCGAGGATGAGGATTTCCCTCCTCCTCCTTCAGAGGAGAAGAAAGAGAGAAAGAAGAAGAAGAAGAAGAAGAAGAAGAAGAAGAAGAAGAAGAAGAAGAAGAAGAAGAAGAAGAAGAAGAAGAAGAAGTCTAGATCCAGTAGGGGAGAAAGACCACCAACTTCTGAGCCTTTAGAGGAGGTGGACCAGGCTGATCAAGAGAGTGTTGGGGTAGAGCTAGGCCAAGAACAGGTGGAGGAGGATCCCGCGGACGGGGGATCGAAGCAGGGGAAGAAGGCCGACGCTGTCCCCATTCACTTAAAACGGTCGATCTTACCTGGTAGGTCGGCTGAGGACATGGAGTTGTTGGCGAAACGATATCAACTGCCCCCGGGGATGTCTTATATCTGTCCCAGTAAGTTGGAGGGGTGCCATCCTGCCCCATTCGACTATATTCCCTTTTCCACCAAAGTTTTCGACGAGGGTTTAAGATTTTCCCTCCCTCGTCTGATTAAGAAGATAGTGGGTCGTCTGGGAGTCCACTACTTTCAGCTCCAGGCTAATACCTGAAGATCTCTGGTTGGCCTGGCTGCAGCGGTCCATGTCCATAGGCTAGAGGTGACTGATGCGGTTCTTCGCCACCTGTATCTCAAGGTGCAATTGACCAAGTTTGGGACTTGGTATCTAAGCCCTAGGAAGGGTTTCTCCATGTGTCGATCCTTGAGCAACGTCACCTTCTGGAAGGAGAATTACTTATTTCTGCGCAACGAGCAGGGATGGGATGGAGTGTGCCCTCCTTGGAGGGAAAACTACCTAGAGGAGGTAGGTAGTGAGCTGTTTGGTCCGGATCGTGAGCCCCTAGACTCTTTGTCTCAGGCCGAGCGTCGGACGGTAGAATACTTCCGTCACCCTAACCGAGATGAGGGTGTATGTGAGAAGGTCAAAGCCCCTCCCTATTGGAAGATCGATAAGTCCTTGTTCTCCAATGAGGCTTTCCTGGTCTTCATTGGTTTCCGGTCGACCATGACACATGGTATAATGGCCTTATCCCCATTGTTTCCTTGCTCCGAATGTTTTTCTGTGGATCGAGGGTTTTTCTTAACTCTTTCCTTTTCTTCGTGCTTTGCAGAGGCCGTCGTTGTTGAACTGTTAGAGATGCCTGAAGGGGATCAGATGGTGGGCGGGACGACCTCCAAGGCTTTTCTTGGGGGTTTCAAGGACGTGGTTGAAGCTCAGAGGAAGCTCGAATCGGTAACAAATCTTTTTCTTCCCCCATTCGTTGTAGTTGATAGTCCCATGACTGATGTTGATAACTTTCTTTGTTTTTCGTAGCCTCCCAAGAAGAAAAAAGCAATGGTCTTTGGGACGAAGGCGAGATTGAAGAAGGGGGGTTCTTCGTCCGTGGCCTTGTCTGATGTCGGCCTTCACCCCAGGAAGAGGTCGGGTGACGATGCCTTGGTGACACAGGAGAGGGTATCTCCTTTGAAGAAGAAGAAGGTTGATACCCCTAGTGCGGGGTTGATCCCAGCAAATCAGCCTGCGGTCGCCACTTGGGGGCTGGTTACCCCTCCTGCCGGGATTCAAGAGTCAGGCGCTGGCCCGTCCAATTCGGTCGTAGCGGGAGAGTTCTCCCCTTCGAGTCTGCGAAGCATCAACGAGATGCGGGCCGTCCGATCCACCCGAAGGGACAGCAATGAGTTCACAGGCCAGGCGTATATGGTCAGCAGGCAGAGCCTTGAGGATCATGCCCTCAAGATGTCGGCCGTTCTGGGGGCTCCTTTGGATGAACAGTCCAAAATTGCTGAGGCCGTCTTCCCTAACTTGTTCCATGAGAGGGGCATGGAGTAGGTTACCTCCGAGGTAGGGTCGACAGACGTTGTGACGGCCCTTCTGAAGCGTGTGGCCCTAAATCGCCTGAAGGTACTTTAACAGCCGTTTCCTCCGTCTATTTTTAGTTAAGTTTTTTCGGCTGTTACTGATTTGTTCGTGTTTTTCAGGATGACATTCTTCTGAGCGCGGTTATTAGGGCCGACGAGGCTCAAAGGCGTCGATTGGTCATCCAGTGCCAGGAGTGGCAGGCTGACGCAGAGGCTAAGGCTCGAGAGGAGGCTCGAGCTGAGTTGTCGGGGCTTCGTGCCGAACTGGAGGAGGCGAAGACCGATCTCCAAAAGGGGAAGTCTCTTCTCGATGAGAGAGAGCATTCCCTTGAGGAGCTAAGGGGGAGACTGGAGGAGGCCAACAAGGCTAATGCTCAAGTCACCAATATCCTCGAGGTTGCCAAGGCCGATGCTGAGAACTGGAAGACCAAAGAGGCTCGGGCACATGCCGAGTGGAAGGTGGTTGTGGATCGCCAGACTCGTTACTGGAAGGAAGCCATGCTCCAGGTGTATGGAGAAGGCGATGTTGGAGCCTCTGTGGTTAGCTCCCTGGCCAATATTCGCAACCTTCGAGCTTCTACTAACCCCGACGATCTGGCGGAGGCAAGTAGAATCGAGGCTCCATTGCCTCGAACTTGAAGGATATGGAGGCCCTTGTTCCAGCGAGAGGGGCAGAGGAGGAGGCTGAATGATCAGGTCATTTTCAAGGCCTACGCCCCCGGGTTAGGGGGGTTTGTATTTGTTCTTGTTTAGGGTGGTTGGTCACCCTTGTTGTAAACTGTTTGCGCCCCCTCCGCCTTTGAGGGTTGATAAATGAGGATGTCGACTTTCAATAAACCCGAGTCTGTCTTTGTTTTAGCTCGTACCCTCATTATCTTCAATAAATGATCATTTATTGCTTTGCTGCGATGTCTTTGCATGGATGACAGCTGTCGTGGATAACCGTTCGTGCCTTTCCTTTTTTTGCCTATAAATAGACTTATTTAGCTTGTTGATTTCGCCACCAATCTTTCTAGAGAGATGTCTTCCTCAGCTATTTTCATTTCCTCAGGCTCTAGTGATGAATCTTCCGTAGATACCCAGTCGGTATCTCGGACGTATCGCCTTCGGTCGGGGAAGCGTGTTTCAAGGAATAGTCGACCCAACAAGAGACTTGATGGAGGTGCTTCGAGGTCGACTCATGAAGAGCCCTTGGAAGTTCCTGATAAGTTCAGTGAAGCCAGTTTAGCTAGGCTAGCAGTTTCTGATTTTGTTCGTCTCTTCGAAGATAATTCCTTGTCCGAGCGTCTTCGTACCCATATATGGACGGTATTTCAGCAACTTCAATCCCAGGGTGTCTTGGAATGTCTCGAAGTCGAGCCTCTGGCTGTAAGGCTTCCTGGTGAGGGGGGTAGGAGACCTGAATCTCCTCCCCCTGTTCCTCCTAAAGTGGACTTCAATCCCGATATTCCTTTCCCTGGTGTGGGGGATCTTGAAGGTAAAGACCCCCTTCAAGGCGAACATCAGCATGAGACAAAGGGTGAGCCAGATCATCAAGCCCAGCAAGCCCGTAGGCAGGCTCTGAAGCGGGAAATTCTGCGTGCTGAGGAAGCTAGAAAATCAGTATTGGAGGAGCAGACACGGATAGCTTGGAGGGCCGATCAACTTATGAAGGACCTTCGTGCTGCGAAGCAATTAGTCGAGGATAAGACCCTAGCCTTCGAAGAGGGAAGGAAAGTCCATCGCTCTCTAGTTCAGAGACATCAAGCCTTGGAGCAGGAAATTAAGCACAAGCGAGGAGCTCTAGATCTTTAAGCCCTTGCTTTCTTTAATCACTGTAGTTGCCTCGAATCTATTATGTAACTGCTTTGTAATAATTTGTACCTTCGATATTTTGAATGAATGGATGGCTTTCTTTTCTTGAATTCTAAAGATAAAGTTAGCTTTCCTCTTCGAGGGAGAGAAAAGGTACCCGAAGCGTTTCTTTCTCTTCAGGCGGGAACACGAACCGGGTTCACCCTGTATTTCTGTGCCACGTGTCTCGTGACACTATAACAAAAATGCTAGTTAACCACGCTAAAAACCGCAGGTTTACCACACTTAAAAGCGTGGAAAAATATTTTTACCACGCTTTTGAAAAGCTTGACTAAATTCAATGTGGATAATTTACCACGCTTTTTTTTAGCCACACTTTTATGCGCAGACAAATTTTTTGTTTTCTCCACACTTTTATGTGTCGTAAGTTTGTTCTCTCCACGCTTTTAAGCGTCATAGTTTTGTAGGCGCCTTCCATTTATTTTGATGGCGGGAATCCTTTTACTGCGCTCAAAAGCGTGGCAAATATATATATATATATATATATATATATATATATATATATATATATATATATATATATATATATATATATATAAAGACAAGCGAAAGGGCGTATATATTAATTCTCAAAAGAATACTACTATTCGGGAAGTAAATGTTCCGACAATTCCAATACAAAATATTACACAAAAAAAGCCACTAATCTTGAACTTCACAACTAGAGCGAGTTTTGCTTCTTGGCATGCTAGATTTCCCACTTCATCGGAATCCCTTAACGCATGACATCCTACATAATCCAAAACAAAACAACAATTCACAAACGTAAAGATAGTTGACAAAACCAATAGAAAGTAAAAGATGCTAGTCTCAAAGCAACAAATATAAGAAAATGTATGAAATATTTAAGAGAAAAAACCTGATGTCACTATGTTGATAGCTCATGTATAAGGTGGCTGGTGTCTCAGTCAGAAATTTAAAGGTAAAATCAGTGTCTTTCCCGACTGATAGCACTATTAGCACAAAGAGTAGGCCACAACAACAACTCACTTCACAAAACAGCAACAAGTTGCAGCAGCATGAACCCTCATGACAGCAGCAGCCTCGTACCAGTGCCAGTACCAGAGCACATCATATAGCAACAGAAGCCTCATGACAACGACACAAACAACCGTAGTAAACCATCAAAAAAACAACATGACATCAACATTAGTATCATACAGCCCAACCTCTGAAGAACCTTGTTCCCCGTCAGTTTAATGACAACACAAATGCAGAACTATATGCTCAAAAGTTCCTGAATCACTTTTGCACATAACAGAACTACACATCCATCACCTAGAGAAAGCAAAATTCAATAAGAACATGTAGTAGCTCCTAGTTTTTACAATTTGAGAATATTTTTACCAATTCATTATTAACTAATAAGTGAGGAAAAAGAAGACAGACCACATAAACATACCACCTCGACTACATGAATACTAAATTCTGAGAATTCTTTCTTCACTACCCAACAACAAAGGACCTTTTCCTCTCACACCACAACCAAACTGACTTTTATCAGACATAAATATCTTGAAATTGCCTCACGCGCTCGTGTGCCTCTTGCAATGTACAATCTCTCTATAATCAGGTTAGTAAAAAAGTCAGAATCAATAGCATACTAGTTACAGGCTGTGGTAACACAAACCAAGGGTTAAAAGATGGAAAGTCAACTAGCACAAAAACGTTGAGGTACTGTCTAACATAGCATTAGCAGCCCTCAAATAAGCTTATGTCTACGTTAGAGGGATCTTTACATCATCTGCTGAAAGTTAACATGTGTACATCAACACCAACATGCATTATTTGCCCAAAAATCGCAACTATGATTCTGTAAACACAATACATGATATAAATTGACCATGACACAAACACAGTCTCACTTTAAATCGACTTTACAAATAAGGAAAATCGTATATTCATAATAATGAGATAAATAGTCTTATTTTCAAGTTTCAAAAATCAAATATCGCATGCGAGTCTGCACATGAAAGCACTAAACGAAACTCAGAGCATTGTTCATAGAAGCCAACGAACCCCAGAACAACCACTGGATTCTTCTTTCGCAGCAGTTATGACAGCTATGTAGACCCCCACAACCTGAATCGCAGCAACACCAAAACAGACCTGAAGCCTTTGCACTACAACTAATATAAGGGAAAGAATTATATTACAGTGAAGGGAAAACTCAAATTCAGCCCAGATTATGATCAAATCACCATAAAATTGAGGCCACACATCCAATAGTTCTGTATTTAGCCGCTAGAATCTGTACTAACTTGTTATGCAGCACAATACTGTGCTAATAGTGTCACACATCTTACTGGTTAACAATGATTTAATTTCATATGGTTAACATAATAACTTTGCAGGCTAAGCATATCTTACAGCATTCTTTTTAACAAGAAAGTAAATTCATGACATTATAACAAATTCTAACCTGAGTTATCTCCTTTGAATCTCCACCAGCCGCAATTGGAAACTGCTGAAAAAAAAGAAAATTTCAACCAAATATTCAGCAATTAGATATCTGAAAAAGACCCCATAGCATCAAAAGTGACTACTGAATTCGCAAAATCTACACTAAACAGGTGATTTCAATCTACACAATGAGGACAAAGGCTCAAGTACATAGCAATAAACACATTCAGAGTTCAAAGTTGGAGATTAGAGCGAAAAAATTCCAGCTGAAAAATTCAACGCAACAGCTCTAGAAAACAAAATCAGAATGAACTTCCAAATTTTCCGACTACAGTAAATCAAAGGTGTAACACTCACAGACCACAACTAGTACCCATTTTACCACACCCATTGTTTGCATCATCCCAAACATTCTTAAAAGTTTTCCAATTACATCTCCAATGCAGCAATAGAACACTCAACAGGTTCAAAATTATACCAAAAATCGGTAAAAACATAACAGATACATGCACAATAACCAATTCAGAACAAACCCCCAAAATGAATTACATGTCCTATACCACAAATATGACTTCAAAACAACAAATTTAGACCTATCAACTCAAAGCCTAGCAAAATCAGATTGAAGGACAATGAACCCAGTAACTCAAAACCTAACACGATAACAACGAAACATAAAAGTAGCATGAACCTTGACTTTACTGAATCACGTAACAAATTGTTTCAATTTCTACCAAAAACCCTAAGTTCACAAAACTATAGAAAAAGAATCAATTTCTCGTTGATTTCCTGTTGGAAACCCTAAATTCTAATTTAGGAATTCAAACTATGAATCATATAAACAACTGATAACAACCATCAACCAATAACTTAATAAATTGTAATAGCAAGAGGATTAGAGAGGATCAGAGATTTAACCTGAAGAAAACTTCAACACAATTTGATTTGCTTTCTAAATTCGTCGAGGCGAGCAGTCAATGAAGTTGAAGAAGAGAGGGAGAGAGTGAGCAGCACGAGAATGAGCAGTTTCAGGGCAAGCGTTAATTTTCCCTTTTCTGATTTTTTTTTAATGGTACTCTAGCACAATTCTATAGTGAATTAGGGAGGACGAGATGCAATACCTGCAATTCAAGGGTTAGTGAGCATGAGCATGAGCATGAGCATGAGCATGAGCATGATATCATACTCGAGCGAATTGAAGACGGTGTGATTTCTGTTGAAATGTGAGAAAAGCCTAAAAGAGAGATATACATACAAACACGAGAGAGAGATTTGTTTGAGGGCAAGAGTGTTCTCGTTCCCTCTGTGATTTTTATCAGAACAAAAAACTGAGGAGAGAGATAGAGAGAGTGTGGGTGAAGTAGAAGATGGAGAAATTGAAGGAGAGAGAGAGCCCAAATCCCTAATCGGAATTGGGGATTCTGGAAACTAACTCCTAACCGTGACGTCCCTCATCAAAAAATCAAGAGACCGCCCTCCTAAAAACATTGGACGACTAAAAGCGTGCTAAATTTGCAATTTTTCACGCTCAACTCTGCGTAAACTTGTGTATCATTTGTCCACGCTTTGAATTATGGTAAAGCTCCATTTTTTTTTTCACCCAAGCTCACGCTTTGATAAGTGTGGCAAAAAAAACGTCTACTATTACCATTTTTGTTGTAGTGTGAGGAGGGGCGTCGTTTGGTTTCCCCTGGCTTTTTGCCTATAAATACTTGAGTGAACTTTTCACAATTTCACACAACTTTTCTCGCATCACTTTCTCTCTCTAAAAGTTCTCTCCCAGTCTGTAGTAACTTTTCTCAAGCTCTTATTCTGTCTTTGAGATGGCGAGTTCCAAGAGGAAAGCCACAGCCTTTCATTGTGGAGAGCCTAGTAGACAGGCTAGGAAGGTCGAAGATGCTGGGAAGAGTCGTGCCTCGACTTCTTCCGAGTCTTACACCCCAGCTTCTCCTTGATCTTCTCCTGGGTCGAGTTTGGGCTCGGAAGCTCGGGGTATGATTACTGCTATCAGGAGGTCCCGAGCGGAGCATCGAAGGTCTGATGGTCGGGTTCTTCCTCCCGTCGAGGTTCCAGCTCCTCCTTCTGCTGTTAGGGAGCCTGAACCACCGGCTCGACTTGTTCCTCTGGCAGAACGGCTGGCAAATCGTCTTCAGGAGCTTCACCGGGAGATTGGTGGGGCTTGCGAAAGGGAGGCGGCTACCCAAGCTAAGATCCGTCGCTGGGAGCAGAGGGACAATGCCCTCTTGGATGCTAGGACCGAGCTGGCGGCTCGGATCACTGGAGGAGTTGAGGAGCTGAACAGCCTTCGGGAGCGGATGGAAGAGCTCCTCAATGAGGTGAGGGTTCTGAGGAACCAGCTGGAGGGTCAGCCTCCTGCTTCTCCCCCCTATCCCTTTAGGCTCTATCTTGAGCCAACCTTGTACTTTGCAATTTCTTCCCTGACCTCTTTCTTCCAGGGGCAGGTCAGGAGGTTGTCTTGTACTTGGCAATCTCCTCCCCGACCTCTTTCTTCCAGAGTGGGGTCGGAGTGTCGAGTTTTATCTTTTTCATAGGTAGGCTTTTTGGCTTTGTCGAGCTTGCATGCCGACTAGGAATTTTGTAGATGAACTCTAAATGTGTAGTTTCATCCTTCGATCTTGTGTAATCTTTTCCTTTAATCAGTCTAAAGATTATTGCTTCGATTATCGGTTCAGCTGTTTGCAAATTTTCCAATTTTGCCCAACTTTTTTTTTTTTTTTCAACCGTTCAATCATCATTGATGCCCGTTCACTCGTCGTACCTCGAGTGTAAAATGTATCGAGGTAAGTATACCCTGCCTCCACACTCGAGGGATGGCTGTTTGGGTCGACTTTTCGCTTTACTCTGGGTGTTTCATAGTCTGGTGTTTTTCAAAACGCCGGTTGCTCTTCCTTGTCATAATTATATCAAATGGATGTGACGGTTGGGAGAATCCACCCTTTGGGTCTTTACACGTGTCCTCTCTGAATTGAGGCCTCTTTTCTCCCAGACGCCTGTTGGAGGTGACGATTCTTCTTCTTTTGGAAAGGTTATAAATACCCCCACGGTTGCTTGGAAATTTCGTCATTCTCTTCGTCATTTCTTGTTTTCACTTTCTCTCTCTAGATTTCTTGAGCTCCATATAATTTTTCCAAGCAGCCTAATATTCGCCGTGACATGTCTTCTCCAGCTTCCAAGAGTCGTAGGCTTAATATTGGGGGTAGGTCTACCCCTCGCCTGTCTATAACGATGGGCGGGGTCCTAGTCAACCCCAAGGTCGAGGTCCCAGTTGGGCCTAGTGGGTCGACGATGATCAGTGTACCTCTGGAGCACCGTTCTCACTTGGAGCGTTGTGGTTGTGACTATTGTGTTTCTTTAGACGCTCTTAGGTTTGCCAGGAGGAGAGAGGGTTATCTCCCCCCTCTGCCTGCTGATGCCCCTGCTGACCCTCAGGCTCTCGAGGCTCGGGCAGCCCAGGCTCTGCGTGACCGGAAGCATCATCGGTTGAGTTTTTCCAAGGCTTGTGAGAAGCTGGCTGTAGCCGACCACAATTTGAAGAGGTTGGCCGTCGAGCTGAAGATGGCTGAGTCGAGGGTGACAGCCCTTAAAAAGGAGATTGCTGCTGAGACTGCTCGAGTCGAGGCCGTCGAGAAGGATGCTACCCTTCATAAGACGGCCTTTATTACTGCCAGCGGTCAACATTCTCTTTTCCAAGAGTATGGTCTTCGTTTGGCCGAGAGTGGTCAACAGCTTGAGGGCACTGGCGGTCAGTCTGCCCCAGGATCTGCCCCTTGATATGCCCCCTTGATCTGCCCCCTCTTTCTCTTTTTTTTTTTTTTGGCCTATTGGGGTCTGTAACTTTTTGGCCCAATGAGGCTTGTAAATAGTAGTTTGACTATTCGATGAATGAAATCGATCTTTTGCTAAGCTTCTTTTGTCACTATTTTTCTCTGCCGGAATTGTTCGTTTTTTGCTAAGGTCTTGGCTTGGCCAATCTACCCTTTTATTTTGTAAGATGTTTTAGTCATGTAAGGCGTTTAGGTTATCTGACCCTGTTTAGCCCGATTACTATAGGCGTTTGGCCTGTTGAGAGGGGTCATAAGATCTTAAGTCTTAATCCCCGAGTAGTAGTATTTTGTGCATGAGACGTAAAGCTCCTGTAAAGGCCTTAGGCTTTGTGGGCCTAATTTGCCCGCAATTAAGTTTTAGGCCGTTTGGACCTTGTGAGACCTTAATGATCGTAGGATCATTTTAGTCCAGTGTAAGGCGTTTTTGGGTCGTTGGACCTACTTAGCCCGATGTTTGATGGTTAGGCGCGTAACAGTTTAGAATAGGGTTATCAAAACATCAGATATTTTGCCCCTGTTACGTGTCTAACCTTCGAGTCTCGTGAGATCGATTAATCTGCGAGCTTGTTGTGAAGTCAAAACGCATATGCGTATGCCCCCAAGCTCACGGGTTAATTGATATCGTATGTATCGATTAAATAGTTGATAAGAGGTGTAGATAGAAGATGTTGTAGGGTTCCCACCCGATTGTCATTGATAGAGGTATTGTCAGGGTCCTCACCCATTACAGAGGTCGATTTTTGCAGGGATTGCCTAACCCTTTGATTTAGCAGACAATTTTTGCAGGGATTTCTGAACCCTTTTAAAAAAGATAGACAATTTTTTAAGGGATTTGTGAACCCTGGGGTCGATTTTTGCTGGGATTCGCCAACCCATTTTGTTCCATGTTTAAGGAAGAACCAACCGATCCATGTCAGATGTGGAATTTCCTCAGGTTGTTGAGGTTCCACGCTCTAGGTAGTGGGATTCCACTCATGTTTTCTAGCCGATACGTGCCTGGTCGAATGACCCCTGTGATATTATAGGGTCCTTCCCAGTTAGCAGTCAGCTTCCCTTGTTCAGATTGTTTCCCCGTACTCTCTGTCTTGCGGAGTACCAGGTCACCTGCCACCATATGTTTCCCTTTCACCCTCCTATTGAATTGTCGTATCAGCTGATTTTTAGCTATTTCCATTCGTAGGAGGGTATCTCCTCTCGTCTCTGGAAATAAGTCGAGGTTGAACCTCAATTGTCGGTTATTTTCTTCAGGGTTGTAGAAAATCACTCGAGGAGAGGGGGTAACCAGCTCTATGGGTAGGACAGCCTCTGATCCGTAAACCAACCTGAAAGGGGTTTCCCCCGTGGCATTTTTAGTGGTTGTTCTGATTGACCAAAGAACCTCATACAGCCTTTCCTCCCAGAGACCTTTGGCTGCTTCGAGCTTGCGCTTCAGACCATTGAGGATGATGTTGTTGGCTGCCTCGGCCTGACCATTCGACTGAGGTCTGGCCACAGCAGTGAACCGGGCCTTTATGCCCAAATCTGACAAGTATGTTTTCAACCCTGGGTTATCAAATTGTGGACCGTTGTCGAATATAATCCCCCTAGGAACTCCAAAGCGGGTGATTACATTCTCCCAGATGAACTTCCTGATGTCTTGTTCTTCGATACGCCGTAAGGCCTTAGCCTCGATCCACTTTGTGAAATAGTCGATGGCTACGACTAAGAACTTGAATTGCCTCGGGGCCTCTGGGAAGGGACCGAAAATGTCCATTCCCCAAAGGTGAAAAGGGAGTGGTTCCAGTATGGGGGACAAGTTCATAGCCGGCTGCCGCTGTACTGTGGAGTGCATTTGGCAATTCTTGCAATGGGTCACTAGGTTCACAGCATCGGATCTTATGGTCGGCCAAAAGTATCCGGTTCTTAGTGCTTTTCTGGCTAAGGCTCTTCCCGTTATATGTGAGCCGCACATTCCACTGTGTAGATCATCTAGGATATCTGCCCCCTCCGAGGGAGTGACACATCTGAGTAGTGGTTGGTTGAAGGCTTGCTTGTACAATATTCCATCGACTAGAACAAACCACTTTGCTCGCTTCTTTACTTTCACTTTTTCCTTTTCATCTTCTGGGAGGGTCCCGTTTCTGAGATAGTCGGCTATGGGATCCATCCATGTCTCCGATCTATCGAGCAAGTTTACCTCAGGAGGTTTTGTGATGCTTTTCTTTTGCAGGACTTCCCAAAAAATCGATCGTGGGAGTCCATTTATAGTAGAGCTGGCCAACTTGGCCAGGGCATCTGCCTGTTGATTGTCTGATCTTGGCACGTGCTTGATGGAGAATTCTTCGAATTTTGAAATTTCTTCCTTAGGTTTCTGGAGGTATGCCTTCATGGAGTCTTCTCTGGCCTCATAGTCTCCTGTGATCTGTGATACGACCAACTGGGAATCCATGATTACGGCCACCATTCGAGCCATTTGAAGGCCTGCAAGCAGGGCCTCATATTCTGCTTCGTTGTTAGATGCTGCGAGGTGGAATCGCAAGGCGTATTCGAACACACCTCCTTCGGGGTTTTTGAGTGCCAGTCCTGCCCCACTCCCGTTACGGCAGACCGAACCATCGACTGCCCATTCCCACTTTGTTGACCACAGCACCGGCTGTTCATTGATAGATGTCATCTCTACTGTGAAGTCGGCCAATGCCTGGCCTTTTATAGCCCTTCTAGGCTCATATATTATGGAGAATTCACCTAGCTCAGTTGCCCAGGGCTTCAGTCTTCCAGATCGTTTTGGGCTCTGTAGAACCGCTTTCAATGGTTGATCTGTGAGTACAGTAATCTCGTGGGAACAGAAGTAAGGTCGAAGTCGCCGTGCGCTTATGATCAGAGCCAAGGCGAATTTTTCGATATCAGGATACCTTGTCTCCGCGTCCAGAAGGACGTGGCTCACGAAGTAGACTGGATGTTGGGTCTTATTTTGCTCACATACCAGGGCCGTTGAAACTGCCCTTTCTGAGACTGCCAAGTAAATGAATATCTTCTCTCCCACTTCTGGGCTAACCATCCGAGGTGTTCTAGCCAGATATGCTTTCAATTTCTCGAAGTCGGCCTGCGCCTCTGCCGACCATTCAAACTTTTCTTTATTTTTGATGGCCTTGAAGAACGAGGCACATCGATCCGCTGATCGCGAGATGAATTGGCTAAGTGCTGCCGCACAGCCGGTTAGCCGCTGCACATCTTTTAGACATTTGGGTGGATGCATGTCTATTACCGCCTGTATTTTCTCGGGTTTGGCGTCAATTCCTTGCTGGCTTATCATGAAGCCTAGCAGTTTCCCCCCGGGACCCCGAACACACATTTCTTGGGGTTGAGCTTCATATTGTGTCGCCGCAGGGTGTTGAAAGTTTCTTTTAGATCCGAAAAGTGACTGTCGCTTTTCTTGCTCTTGACGACCATATCATCTACGTAGGCTTCGACGTTTCTCCCCAGTTGATGGGAAAAAACCCTTTTTACTAGGCGCTGATAGGTTGCCCCTGCGTTTTTTAGACCGAAGGACATCATATTATAGCAGAACACCCCATCGTCAGTGATGAAGGCTGCTTTCTCTTGATCTTCTTCAGCTAGCCACACCTGGTGGTACCCCGAAAAGGCATCCATCAAGCTAAGAAGTTCATGCCCTGACGTGGAGTCAATCAACTCGTCGATTTGAGGTAGCGGGAAATCATCCTTTGGGCATGCCTTGTTAAGGTCTAAAAAATCGACGCACATCCGCCAAGTTTCATTGTGTTTTTTAACCAACACCACATTTTCTAGCCACTCTGGATAGAGGCATTCTCTAATAAACCCGACCTTCAACAGTTTTTGGACTTCAGCTGTTGCAGCTTCGCTTCTTTCTCTACCCATTTGCCTCTTCTTTTGCTTTACAGGCTTAAAATGGGGTTGTACTCCGAGCCTATGGATGATCAGATCACCATCTATGCCTGGCATATCGAAGGGAGAAAAGGTGAAGCTGTCGGAATACTCTTGGAGTAGCCCTGTTATGTCTCTTCTTTGAGGGTCGACTAGGTCTGCCCCGATGTATGTAACTTTTTCTGGCTATGACTCGATCAATCTGACCTCCGAGGTTTCCCCCGAGGGTTCGGGTCGATTTTCAGGCTCAAACCTGGTATCGATATGATCAGCCAGATACACCTCTAGGAGCATGCATCCAGCTATCTTCCTCTTGCCTTCCCTTACACTTTTCTTCTTTGCCGCGGCAATTTCTGCAGGAGTGGGAGCAACAGTCAGTGTTGTCCCTGTTTCCTGTGTTATCACTAGTGACTTTGTAGGTAGTAAAGGAAGTTCCTCTTCTTCATTTTCCTGTTTCTTGTTATCCAAACAATCGACATACGATTTTCTGGCGGTCTTCTGATCACTGACCACCTGCCCGATTAGGCCGTTGCCCCGGTCAAATTTCATAATTAACCAGGACATGTGGATCACCGCGTTGATGGCCGCCAGGGTAGGCTTGCCCAGGATGGCGTGTTAGGCCAACTTCATGTCAACCACTAGAAATTCGATGATTTGCCTTCGACGTGCCCCCTTTTCTCCTATTCGAACAGGAAGAATTATGGTGCCAATAGGGTAGACTTTGTGCCCTCCAAATCCAAAATCAGGAAGTGACACAGGAGTGATCTTGTCTTCGTTGTACCCCAAACGTCGGAGGCACTTGTAGGTGATGATGTCAGTTGAGCTTCCTGTATCAATGAGGACTCGCTCGGTGAGTAGGCCAGCAATTTTGGGAGTTACAACCAGTGGGTCGTCGTGTGGATGATGAAGCGCCCGTGCATCGCGCTCGTCGAAGGTCACTGGTGGGATCTTGCCTATGGGAGGAACTCCCACAGCCATTACTTGTTCAGCACTGCGATAATGATCCTATCGTTGCTTTTTGGTTGGCCCTCCTCGACCTAGGCCGCCATAGATCATTTTCACAACGTTAGTCATATCATCCTCCTCCGACTCCTCATCTTCAATGACCGTTGTGACTTTGGGCTTTTTGTAGACATTTTTCTTCTTGAGGAATTGCTTCAACTTTCCTTCCTAGGCTAATTTCTCAAGATTCTTCACCAACCGTTGGCAGTCTTGGGTCGTATGCCCCACATCATCATGATATGCGCACCGAAGCTTGGGGTTTCTCTCAGAGAGATCCCTAACTATTGGAGGCGGGACATCGAGCAGTTTCCTATCCATCTTATTAAAGATGGTTTGTTGGTCGACGCTGAATGGCCATTGATCATCCGAAGGGTCAGTTTTCCTCCAGTCGCTCCTTTTGGGAGGTCCCCTGGACACCGCAAGTGCTTCGGCCGGCCGGTTGCCTTTGTCATTTTTAGTACCTTTGCTCGATTTGACCTCGGGCTTTGGGTCTGTCTTCCCACTGCCCGGGATGTATCGTCCCGACTGTTCTTGTGAGTTGGCATGCCACGGTGAATCGTCTAACCTCTGGAAGGGTTAGGAAACCTTTTTCTTCTCGCTTCAAACTTATCTGGAACCTGAAGTGCGACCCCTCGGTCAACCCTGACACAAAGGCCGCGTTGGCGAGCCTTTCGTCCAGGTCATCCGTTTCGAGGGTTTCAGCATTAAATCGAGCAAGATAATCCTTCAGGCTCTCTTTCTTGTCTTGTTTTAGCTTGTAGAGGTGTTCCGTGGTCTTTTTCTGCTGGATGTGCACTGCGAAGTGATTCTTGAAGCTCTTTTCCATCTGAGCCCAGGAGTAGATACTCTTAGGGGCCAGGGAGGCATACCATCTGATGGCAAGCCCCTTCAGAGTCATCGAAAAATTTCTGCACAGCGCTGCATCGCTTAAAGTCTGGTTCATCATGGTTGCCCTGTAAGCCATGACATGATCTTGCAGGTTCTGGGGGACCTCATATTTGTCCTCCATGGGTTTTAGTTTGGATGGCATTGGAGCCGCCATGATTTCGTCGCTGAACGGGGTTAACCCCACAGCTGGCGTCTCACATCCCAAGTTTGCTAAGGTATTAGATACCCCAGCGTTCCCGACGGTGGTGGGGCTAGGGATATGGAGGGTCGATGGTTGCAGAATTGTGTTGATTTGAGGTGGACTGATCCCCGTGAGGAGTTCCTGGTCACACTTTCGTTCGTCCTCATATCTTTTATCTAACTCTTTCAATTTCTGCTCTTCGATCTGGCGTTCAGCCTCTCGATACTCAATGATATTGCGAAGGTCCTCCTGAGTGCGTCTCGACCCTTTCTGTTTCTCCTTCTCATAGAGTTGATACAGCTCTTGGAGCTGTTGTTCTTCCTCCCGACGGGCTTCCTCCCTTTTGAGTATAATACCCTTAAGGTCGGTTCCGTATTTACTGACCTCTCTCTCTGCTCTCTTCTTCTTGAGGAACTTCCTCAAATCGTCCGAGTTAGTCGGATGGTTCGAGGGTTTCCCTCGAGAAGTTTCTCGTTCTTTTGATCCGCCAGTGCTACGAGTGGACCAACTGTCCCTCATAGACCTCGTTGTTAGAGATGGAGATGGTTCAGGCCGCGGAGGAGGGGGAGGACGTCTGTCTCTGAGGGAACTTTGCTTGTTTTCCTCGAGGTTTCCCCCTTCTCCCGGTTTCTAGGAGGCCTCATTTCTTTTGCTAGACACTCAAGAGTTTCCTTTATCGTATTTTGTAGTTCCCCCATCATTTGCTGTAATTCCCCTCGAGTTACAGGGACTCCAGGATTTCCAAAGGTCTGACCTCCATCCTCATCAGAGTGTTGGAAATTCTCGTGGTCTGGGACGGCTTCCATGTTATCAGTGGTGTGTTTCTTACGTGGATATGGGGGTGTGAGTAGTTTTGTGGTTATCAGGTCAGGGAGCTCGATTGAATCTGGGGTTTCTGGCAGCTCACTCATACAAAACCAAGCACCTTCCCCACAGACGGCGCCAAATGTTTCGCCCGATTTGAAGGAGGGTCGAACACTGGGAAGATGATGGGATCGAAATGTGCGAGCGGGGGAGCTGCTTGTCTGGTTCCTCGACTGCTACCTGCACAGGACAAGTAAAGGTGAACTAGCTCGGGGGGTTGACTCGAGAAGACCCCTCCGATGCTTAAGTTAGTATACGGAGATGTGTAGGTGCGGTACTTTTGTATTAGCAGGCAGATTAGAGGTAATGAGGCAAGGATTTGATTGAGCGTGAGGCTATCACAGCTGAAAGACGGAATGTCAGAGCTCACTGTCAGACAACCTAATTGTTCTCTGAGTGGAAATGATCTTACCTTTGCCTTGATTTCCGCGCAGGTATTTATAGGGAAAAGTCGGCTAGCTTCGTCGAATGAACAGTGGACACGTAGCCCTGTACGTACGCCCCTCTCAAAGTCGGCTCAGAGGGGGTGGTCACGTGAGTTTTGGTACGGTCCCTTGGGATGATTCCACGTAGGGGTTCATACACTTGATGTCGTCATTTCTGTCCTTGGGGCTGAGAGAGCGTAGGCGCCAAGGCAGCCAATCGAATCTTTGTAGGAATATTCGCACAGTACATGTGCTGGCGTCAGGGTTGAGCATACAGAAAACCTGAGGGTCGACTCGTGGTTGAATCGACCCTCTTAGTCGAGCCAGAGCATAATTGTAGTCCTTGGGTCTGTATGAGACTGGTAGTTGGTGTAGGTCTTCTCGGGTCTGTTGGCGATGTTGAACAGTGGGTAGGGGAGTACTCGATCAGGGGCTCCCCTTTGTGGTGCGAGAGTATCCTCTTAATGCTGTCGATGATTCAGACTCCGTGAGAGATCGGAATCCTTCAATTGTGGCCAGAGCGAGAGTCGATAGCTCGACCCTCGATATTTTGGTCATATCAGTTCTCATAAACCAAGTTCGTTGGGTGAATTATATGTTTGAGCCCTTTAGCTGCCTGGTATTTTCTTCTAGACTAATGAATTGCTTCATCAATGTTATGTTTATTTGTCTCTGCTTGCTGCACCACACCATATCTGGTTGGGCTACTGTTTATTTTCGCTATTCGCGCTCTTCTTTTTTTTTGCTTGGGCTGCTGTTTTAGTCATTCAACTGGATTGGGATTTCCAATTGATGGACTGGGCTTTGGCCCTTGATACGACTCTGGCCATATTTCGAGATCATCAGTGTAAAGTTGGAAATACTATATATTTAAAGGTTATGGCAACATTGTTCCTGCCTTGTACTTAATTTAGTTTGCTATATTTATCTTAGAAATAAGCTTATCAAAAATTTGTGCATTTTGTCTTATTTATCTTTCACATGAACGCTTCTATTGAATATCCTTTGCAACTATCTCTCTCTTTGTTTTTATGAAGTTTATCTCATGGAATGTTAACGGTACTAAAAAAGACCAAGCAGTTAGCGAGATTTGCTTCCTCCAAAAATTTATTCAACCAAATATTATGTTTGTACTAGAAACCATGACTAGTACTTCTAATTCGCACTGCCTCATTAGGAAATTAGGATTTAATAATTTTGAATATGTTAATCCTATTAATCACTCCGGGGGTATTTGGGCTCTATGGAATGATACAACCATTAATGTTCAAGTTTTGCATAAATTAGATAGAATTATTTCTTTAGAGGTAACGGAACTTGCTAATGGTAACAAAAGCGTAATTTCTGGGATTTATGCCCCAGCTCAAGAATCCAAAAAGGATGCCTTTTGGCAAAATTTAAGTGCTCTTAGTCAGCCCATTATTCTTCCGTGGTGTCTTATTTGCGACTTCAATGAATTAGCTGCTTACCCATGAAAAAAGTGTAGGTTTAGTATGTCCTCCTTGCCGTCTAAATAGACTTAATCATTTTTTCAGCGTTTGTGATTCAGACACTATCCCTAGCCACGGTAACCCGTTCACTTGGAAGAAACAGTTTCCCAGTGGTACGGTTCTTGAAAGATTGGACCGTGCTATTGGCCGTTTCGATTGGTCTGCTTTGTACCCTCATGGTATTGTTAAGCATTTGTCATTTACTTGTTCAAATCATGCGCCTATTTGCTTAGATACCAACCCTCTTTCGCGTACTAAACCAAAACCTTTTAGATTCCAACCTTTTTGGTCGCAATATAAGGAAACTGAAAGTATCGTTAACGAAGCCTGGAATTGCGACCCTTAGGGTTCTAGGATGTTCTGGATCACTCGGAAACTTAAAGTACTTTAAACATTGAAATCGCTCAGCTATTGGACATATTCAAAAAAAAAGTCAGTCTCAACTATGAAAAAATTAGGAGTATGGAGGATAAAATTCTTTTAGCTCCTGATAATACTAATCACCAAAAAGGACTGGAACGCCTCATAGTGCAAAGAGAGAAGCTACTTTTATTTTCTCAAAGTTTTTGGAATGATTATGCTAAGAAGAAATGGCTTACGGATGGTGATCGCAATTCGACTTTCTTTCAACGGATCCACAATGCAAGAGCTAAAAAGAAAAGAATTTTTAAAATTCGAGAAAGTAGGAGCTTGGCTTGAAGATGACTCCTTAATTAAATCTCATGTAAATCACGAATTTATGAAACGTTCCACTTCGGAAGTCGCTTCCTCCCGCGGTCTTAACCTTAGTGATATACCCTGCATAGTTAATGAGGATATGAATAGCCAGCTCACCAAGCCAATGTCAGATGAAGAAGTCAAATCTGCAATATTTCAAATGAACCCGGCCAAAGCGCAGGACCCGATGGGTTTGGAGCGTGCTTTTTTCAGTCATACTAGAACATTATCGGAAAGGAGGTGACGGAAGCAGTCAAAGCCTTTTTCCATGGGAAAAAAAATGCTCAAAGAAATTAACCACACTTTTATTACCCTAATTTCGAAAATTAAGGCCCCTGAAACTGTCAATCACTTTAGGCCTATTAGTCTGTGCAGTACCCTCACTAAGATCATCTCTAAAGTCTTAGTTAACATACTCAAACCCTTTCTAGAAGATATGGTTAGTCCCTTTCAAAGCACCTTTATTCCTGGACGCTCGATACATGATAATATACTGCTTACTCATGAGATTATGAACAAGTTTAGGAAATCTCGGGCAAAAAAAGGATGGCTTGCGATCAAGCTAGATATGGAAAAGGATTATGATAGGATTGAATGGGATTTTCTCTTCTAATGCCTCACTTGTTTAGGATTCTGCCCCACTTGGATTGACTGGATCAAACAATGTGTCACCACGGTTTCCCATTCGGTTTTAATTAATGATGAACCCTCTGCCCTTTTCGGGGCCACTCGGGGATTGAGACAGGGTGACCCTCTTTCCTCCTACTTATTTATCTTATGCATGGATGTATTGACAAGGAGGATTTTAGTGGAAAGCTCTCGACGCCAAACGGGTATCGGCATTAAGCTAGCTCCTGGCGCCCCGATAATCCCGGGGCTCTTTTTTGCCGATGACAGTATTCTCTTTTGCAAAGCTTCTCAGGGCGCTTGCAATAGCCTTAAAGCCATTCTCCAACAATTTTGTTCTGAGTCAGGACAGCTCATCAATTTTCATAAATCTGCAATCGTATTCTCAAATTTGTATCTTCGTCATCTAAGCAAATGATTAACACCTAGGTTGCACAGATACCTCGCCCAACAGCAGTATCCCGTATCCGATACGTTTTGGATACCGATACTTCTAGGATACACGCCCGATACTTGAAAATACGCACCCAATACGTATCAGAGAAGTATCCTATTTTTTTTTTGTATTAGTTTTTTCCCAAAATAATTACGGATACTCCTCGGATACACGGTGGATACTTTAAAGATACGTCAAATCAGCAAACACTTCAATTAATTATATTTTTTGCAACAAAGATTAAGTATTTCTTTAAATATATCTTCATGCAACCCAAAAGAAATGACATTTCTATCTCATCATAGCCTCCATCTTGTCTGATCAGAAGGCTTACGCCTAACGGAGCAGCTGGTCGGTTCGCCAACTCTCTCTATCTTCCACACATACATACCAGCAACTAATTAGTCATCAACTTACTCACGCGTTCTTCATCTCTGATCTTGTATTCTTAAGGAGAATGATATATAGATGTTAACAATGCCAGTAAAGGTCATAAATTCAATTGTACTTAACTTTTTTTTTTTAAGTTGTTATATTTTATATTATATTTTTGTCGTACCCATCTCCTAGCAAATTTAGAATTGCAGTATCCCGCACCCATATCTGTACTCGTATTCATATCCGTATCGGTATCCGTGCAACCTAGATTAACACTATCTTTAATATTCTGATTCGGGATTCGTTGGGAAAATATTTAGGATGCCCTTTTTTAGATAAATGTACAACTAATGCGAACTTTTCAGAATTTATTGAGAAGACTAGGAACCGAATGAATGCATGGACGGCTAGCTCCGTCTCTAAGGCAGGTTGGATCGCCCTTATCCAAGCCAACCTTGAATCCATCCCCTCTCACATGATGCAATGCTTCTCTCTTCCCACCTCTACCTGCAAAGAGTTAGATAAGATTAGTAGAAACTTCTTTTGGAAATCTTCTAACGATAATAGACATTTTCCTCTTGTTAGCTGGGATACTATCTGGCAATGTACCCAAGGATATGGGAGGATTGGGGCTTAGGAAATACGAGGCTGTTAATGATGCCTTTATCTGTAAATTGGCTTGGAAGATCCTCTCAGAGCCAGATAATATTTGGGTCAAGTCTATGACAGCTAAATACCTTTCGCAAACGAGTTTGCTTGACTGTAAATCACTAGTTCTTGCTCTTGGACTTGGCGTAAAATTCTACATGCTAGGTCTCTTCTTTGCAAAGGATCAGGTGGAAAGTGGGTACTGGGGAATCTATTTTTTTCTGGTTTGATAATTCGTGTTACAGTAAGCCTCTAGCTGAGAAAGTTGACATTTCGGATTTTCCGGATGATATCATCAATTGGAGAGTTTGTGATGTAATCTCGAGTGCCAAACTTTGGAATGTTTCTAAGCTCAGCTCAATTCTACCCTCTGATGTTGTCTCCACTATCTTAAGCGTACCTTTGCCTTCTCATGACATTGAAGACGACTTTTGCTGGGGTCTCACAGGCAACGAGATCTTTTCTACTAAAAACTGCGACCTGGCTTGCACATGGTCTGGATGCTGAGAGCGCTTATAAGTGGCCTTTTGCTTGGATCTGGAAACTTGATGCCCTCCCTAAAGTGCGCGTCTTTTCCTGGCAAGTTTGCCATAAATCTTTGGCAATTAGAAGTATCTTGAATCGTAGAGGTATTCCCATTGAACCTACTTGTCCTCTCTGTGGTTTTGATATTGAAGACTTAGATCACCTCTTTATTGAATGCCCCTTCACGCAACAGGTTTGGGAGCATGCTTATGACTCCGGCTGGTTGGAAGGTGTTCCTCCGGAGCTTAACATCCTCTCTTGGCTCGATAACCTCCGACACACTAGGGATTGCTCGGCAAAAGAAAAATCCAAAGTTCTTATGATTTTATGGAGCCTCTGGATTGAACAGAATAATGTTGTTTTTAGAAATCAAAGGTTCAACCCTATTGGTTGCTGGCTGAGAGCAAAATCTTGTTATTTTGAATGGGAAACTAGGAACGCGCCGTCTGTTTTTTCCTCTGAAGTCGGCCCTAGCGATGTTAATCTTCCTATTAGGAAATGGGTTGTTTGGGAGAAACCCATGATTGACTATGTCAAAATCAATTTTGACGGCTCTCGCCAAGGTGAGGAGGCGGCTCTGGGCTTTGTCATCCGTAACGAAGGAGGCTCGCTCCTAGGTGCGGGGGCCAGAGCTATTGGTAATGCTTCTGTCTTAGTGGCTAAAGCTACTGCCCTCCGGGACTCAGTCAAGCGAGCAGTTGCAATAGGATTCAAAAAGTTGCATATTCAAGGTGATAATAAAATAGTCATACAAGCGATGCAAGGAGAAATTGAAATTCCATGAAAAATTCACTCGCTTATTATCGACACCCAAAGATTTTTAGCCCCCCTTGGCCCTGTCATTGTTGACCATGTCTATCTTGAAGGAAATCGTGCAGCAGATTGGATGTCGAAGATCGGACACCAAAGTTCTAACGATCAGTTTTGGCTTTCTTCGCCGGACCCCGAGTTAAATAAAATTTTCTATGAGGATGTGTTAGGAGTTCACCTCGAGAAGAGATCCTCCTAATTTTTTCACCTATTCTTACCTTTTTAAAAAAAGAAAAAGAAAAAAGAGAGTACTCGTCTTAGGAAGACAAGTGCATGGACCAAACCTTTGTGCTGGATAGGGATATCGATTTGTTTTAGGTGTTTCAAAGCCGAAATAGATACTGGGTCCAGCTTGGATATCCATTTGACCATTTCTAACTCCATTTAAAAAATTTATTTTCCAATCAAACTAAAGAAACACTACTAAAGTACTTAGGTAAACACTTCAAACAGTCAAACTACACAATGAGGGGGGAGGGGATAAATGGAAGAGAATTAATTAGAAGCTAAATAGTCTTTGTGCAATAAATTAGAAGTAAAAAACTGGAATAAGCTAGCCCCTTCCATTTGGTGTTTGGCATATATCTTGTCTCCTGATCTACAAAACTGGAGCACTGCAACACATACATATTCAAAATGTGAGCTGGTTAACATCAAAAACAATTTTTTAAATTAATCATGTTTGAAGTCATCATCGTTTGATTTAGTTGGTATTGCATTGGAGTAAATAGTTACTAAACATTGCTTCATTGTCACATTGGCATTCTAATTTTTCATCAAGAAATGTGTCAAATTAATTAGCATGCATATAGCTGCGTTGCTAACCACTCAATCAAGCCCCAACAATTTGCCAAGGCCATGCCATGTTGTCAAGGTCAATGATTCATATTACATGGCATCTAATTACTTTGGTGACTTAGGGATGGCAGTGAGGGTATAAGTGGGTATCGTCCCGCATCCGCTTCGAGGATGGGGAAGCGCCAGGTGGGGATAGTTTTGAAAAAGTAAAATTGTCCTGAGGATGGAGCGGGGTGGTTTGTGCGGCACCCCGGTAGATACCGCCTCATACCCGCCTATGTACCCGCCCCATCTCATACCCACTTAAAAAAAATGTAAAATCTGTATATAATAAACGGCTTTGATTTATGCGTGTTGGACTTTTCTCTTTACTTAGATACCACTTGATGTGGACTTTAACTAGACATAATGCACACGGAAGTATAACTATAAAGAACACAAGATATACGTGGAAAACCTCTCCTTAATCTTGAGGGATAAAAAATCACGAGCTTAAACTTTACTATGCTTTGGCACTTTATATACTAGCTTGGTGATGGGAACATCCTAGAGCACCTGTGCTTAACTTGATGGAGTCTGGGACAAACCCTCAGATACTCGTGCTTTTACCTTCTCCTATGGCCTCTTTATATAGGCCACAACTAGAATACAACTAGGTCAATTTAACATAACTTGACTCCTAACACAATTAGGAAACTACTGTTAAATTATATCTAAATAATGTTATATGCTTTACTTGCTCAACAATACTTTACATAAACTAGACTTATATGCTGTTGGGCTTTTCTCTTTGCTTAGAGACCACTTGATATGGACTCTAACTAGATTATAACGCACGCGGAAGCATAACTGTAAAGAACACAAGATATACGTGGAAAACCCCTCCTTAACTTTGAGGGATAAAAAACCATGGGCTAAACTTTACTATACTTTGGCACTTGACATACTGGACTTGGTGATGGGAACATCCCAGAGCACCTGGCTAGACTGATGGAGTCGGGGACAAACCCTCCCCCCAATCACTCACATATTCACTTTTACCTTCTCCTATGACCTCTTTATATAAGCCACAACTAGGGTTTCTTTAACCTAACTTGACTTCTAACACAATTAGAAAACTACTACTTAAACAATATCTTTATAATACTATTCTTTTCTTAACTAGCATAACTTACCTTAGAGTACTGTTATAATGCTAACTAACCTAATACTAACTTTTCGCCTTGCTGGACACTATAGCCGTAACTGCTTGCTAGACAACAATCACTCATGATGGGCTTTGCTAATCATGATCCACACTTGGACTTTGCTAATCGGCTTGCTGTAACATTGAGTGTGGACTTGGTCCAACATATGCTAATGAAAATACTTTTCGTAACCAATATTGAGCGTGGAGATCTTAGGTTTAACAAACCTCCCCTCATGCTCAATACTCTTCAACTTGATCAAGGCTTCAATATTTCAGAAACTTTACGCTACCTCCCCTTGAGTTTGAACCTCTTGCAAACTTCAACATACACTTGCAAAGACTTGGCACACTAATCTCTTATGCTAACTAAAGCACTACTTTTGCTGAACACATGTTATCACTTGGCTGTAGAGACTAATTTCCTAAAAGGATAAAGTCTCTCCAAAAGTAGGCATTCTCTCTAATAAGAATACTACTACTCGCTAGTACGAAAATTTGTGTGGACTTAATATGTGGTGAATCAATGGTGTAAATCTTTTTGAATATATCCTCCATGTCTCTAAATATTTTTAAATATACCCTCCATGTATACAGGCTTGAACTTTGCTAACCATTACTGAACTTGGACTTCGCTAACTATTATTGCTTGGCTTTGACTTTTTGCTTTTGGGACTTGTTTCAACAATCTTCTCAGCAAGCCTATAACTTTTACGATCTTTTGAAAACTTCTCCATTTTGCTTCACCTTCTACTCTTATAGATGATTCACTATATATTTTTTCTTCACCGTAAGATCTAGCTATGCTTTGATACTATTTGTTGGACTTTTCTCTTTACTTAAGGACCACTTGATGTGCACTTTAACTAGATTATGACGCACGCGGAAATAGAACTATAAAGAACACAAGATATACGTAGAAAACCCCTCCTTAATTTTGAGGAATAAAAAACCACGGGCTTAAACTTTACTATACTTTGGCACTTGATTACTAGGCTTGGCTTTGGGAACATCCCAGTCTCCCAGAACATATGTGCTTAATTTGATGGAGTCTTCCACAAACCCTTAGATCAATCGCTCTTTTACCTTCTCCCTATGACCTCTTTATATAGGCTACAACTAGAATGCAACTAGGTCACTTTAACCTTACTTCTTAACACAATTAGCAAAGTACTACTAAATAATATCTAAATAATATTATATGCTTTACTTGCTCAACAATACTTTACCTAAACTAGACTTATATGCTAACGAGAATACTTTTTGTAACCAATATTGAGCGTGAAGATCTTAGGTCTAACAATGCAGGTACCAGGTGGACTTAAGGCAAGTACTAGATGGGTATTAGGCGTATTGGGCAGGTACCAGATAGGTATTGGGCGGGTGCAAAATTAGTTGTAGCTGTAGAAGGAAATAAATTTGTAGAAAACGGCTAAAAATTGGTACAAAATGCTAATAAACTAGTTGTAGTTATAACTGTAGGTGAAAGCTTATAGGATAGCTTTTACAAAAATAGTTGTAGCGAGTTGTGTTGCAAATTAAAAATGATATAACAAACTGTTTGATAGCAGAGAGTAACAATACTAGCTGCAATGCAAACTTCCAACTATAGCTTGAAAAACTAGCAGTTAGGTCATAACTATATTGGTTTTTTTTACAATTGGTAATCCCTAATTTATGTACGATGATATACACATCAAAATCAAGAAAATTATTTCCTCCGTCCCATGAAAATGTTTACACTAGTTTTTCAAGGTCAAATTTTGACCAATAATATGTCCAAAAATATTTATAATATAAAAATACTTTTAAATTTTAAATAGTACTTTTGAAAAATAATAATTTTATAATTTACATATTCATATAATTGTAATTATTTACGGTCAAAGTAATATGTCTTGGAAGCCTTGAAGAGAAAGGTATAAAACCTGGTGCATACCTTATCAAAAAAATAAAACCTGGTGCATGTAACGGAGGACATTAAGCAAAGTAGAGCCACTTCAGCTTGGTAATAGTTGTCCATGAACACCCACAAAGGGCTTAACATCTTCAAACTGCTCTCCATCACGAAACCCATCCTTGAGATAGTCCGCTAGCTCGTAGAATGATTGAACCTTCTGGGCCTGGGCTTTAGCTTGGGCAAGAGAAGCCAATACAAAATCAAGTTCAGCCTGGGCTTGAACAATCTGAGACTGGAGTTGTTGAACAATACGTTGACAACCACCAACGGGATCACGTGCACGGGCGTCAGCAGTGAAGATAATAGACTTAACGGCGGCGTGTCGAAGGCGAGGCGGTACTGAACGGAGAGACTTGACGACGTTGTTGACACCGAAAAGCCGGTGGACGTTAAGGAACTCCTGTTGTTTTTGTGCTGGGAAGTAAGGTGCTAAAGGGCAGTCTTTTCCACATCTTCTCCTTTGAAATCTACACGCAGCACATGCACCATTATTATTATTATTATTATTATTATTATTAGTAGTAGTAGTAGTAGTAGTAGTAGTTGTAATATTTGAAGTTTTGGTGTTATTGCTAGTGTCAGTGTGTTTATAAGGGGTCACCATAAAGGGGCGAAATATGGGGAGGAGAGGGTGGAGAGAGAGAGAGAGAGAGAGAGAGAGAGAATGAAGCGGCGTGATAAGGGGGAGGAATGAGGAGAGATTTGTATTAGAAACTGATGATTTGATTAAGGGTTTTGGTAATGGGAGTGGACGTGATTGAGGGAAATACGGGAACTGGTGTTTTGTTAGGAAAATGGGACGATGAGTAATTGGAGAGGTTTTGACTTTCACCTTTTGCAGTTAATATGTTTGGGAGGTTTTATTTTCTTTCCTATTTTTATCATTTTCACTGTGAAACTGTGTTATACAAGATCTAAAAACTTTTGTATCAAACCTTTTTGACGGTTTGATGATGGTAATTTTTGTTTCCATAACTCGATTGAATATAAACATTCAAGTATATCTCAAATCACTCAGGTTATTTGGATCTCACAAGTTTATTATTTTCAAAACTAGTGTTACTGGCTTGTCCGGTTTCTACTCAAATTTTGGAGCTATAAGCTATATCAAAGGATGAGTCACAAGTTTTTAAAGGATAGTAGAGTTGGTCGTAAGGTTAGATTTCATGACAAAGTCATGATTCAATTCTCATTAAACCCTTTGCTGAGCTTGGTATACGTATCAAGAAAAGACCGATAGAGTCATAGAACATGTCCCGTGTACTGTAACTTCAGATTGAGCAATCTAACCAAACCAAGAACTTGACAACTCTTTCCGTAGCAAGGAAACTTTGGAGGTCAAAGAAATTATGGAAGTATGCCGCAACAAGGTAATCCTGTTTTAGTTTTAGATCGGGCTAAGGAATAAAGCTGAAACAATATGCAATTGGGAATAATCCTTTATCTCTGGTTTGAATTTAGAATAAGATTTGCTAGAAAGCATCTGTTCTTAATAAATTAGCAATCAAACTTCAGCTCATAGGATGTGATATTAGGAGGAGCTAGTGAGCTACTGCAGCTCTCAATATTCATTTTGATGACAGACTCTTAGCAGCTCCAAAAAGTACAACCATTGCTGAAGGTACTTAAAAGGAATCTAAATCAAGCCAGTATGATAGAAATTTCCAGTACATATCATTTGTTGGCCAAAGACTGCACATAAAGAAGAGCCTTTTTTTCCAACTTTTCTGCCCATCCACCCCCTGTTTTTCTTCTTCTTTTGTTTCCTATGTCAACCCACCCTTCTCTTATGCAGTACTCTACTTATCAATTTCTGAACAAAAGTGCAGGGACAAATTAAAGCCTTCATGCACTGGTTGGGGTCTGTTACAAAAGATGTTAGCAGCCGAACACATCCGCCGCCCTAAACTAGTTGGGAGATTCTCCAATGGATGAACACTCTACAGTCTACCCTCACAATTGGCTTTCCTGAGATAAACTCCACAATTATCAGTTCAGCAGGTCACTTGGGAGAGCTAGGGATAATATTACACACAGAACTCCTTGATGTTGTCACTTGTCAAGCACTTTCAGAATCTGTGTTGGATAGGGAATATACTAGGATTCTGAAAATGATCAGTTATGTCCCTAAGTTTTTGGGAAAAAGGATATGTACCTGAGAAGAAAGCTTCAACTCTGACTGATCAAAATATGAACTTCATGGCTACCACTTCTGGTACTTCAAACTAAAGGAATGATACAATAATGGCATAAAAAGCAAATCTTTTTCCCCCACGTTAAAGAAGGAAAAGGGGTTTGCATTTTAGAATTTCAGCCACTTATTGACAGTAAATTTTGCAGAAGAGATAGATGTGGGACACCACTGAATGACTGACACATATTTGTGCCCTTTGTTCACATCCTTACAGTTTTGTGTCCTTGTGATACAAGACAACAAGAATTTTTTTTGCCAAATATGAACCCATGGCTAATAAACAAGGATCACAAAAAGAGTAGCTATGATAAAACAGACCTTTGTGTCCAGAACAAACATAATAATATCAGTAATGAAAGAACAAACATGATAATATCAGTAATGTTGCGCCTTTCACTTAAAGAAGCAGCAACAAGAAAAATAGGCAGACAATGAGAAATGGAGTACTTCATAAACTATATTTCATATATATATAAGCGGGAATCAAATGAAAGAACAACCTGAAGCAATGGCGCTGAATACAAATGAGATATACTTATCAAAGTTTATGCTAAAGCAAACCAAACTAAATACAAAGTTGTGGTTTACCAAAAGATGCACTAATGATAAGATTTGTGTTCTCCGCGATTCAACACAACTTTTTGTACAGCCCCTCTTAGGCTCTCCCTTCGTAGTTTGTTGCTGGTGTAAGAACAAGAGAGAGATATAGGATCACACCTGCTTGCCTACTGAAACAAATTGCGTAAGCCGACCCACCAAAGTGTAGACCGAACTGAAATGGGAAACGACGATGACCTCATTTGCGATTGATCCAAAGGGCAATCCTTCCCCGAAGAACAAATGAAACGGAATTATTAACGCATATGTAAATACAAGGTGCTCGCTCATCCATAAGTATTGACTGCCTCCCATACCAAATTCTTGGGCACGGGATTGGTAATATCCCGAGCCTGAAGGGCAGCAGTCCGAAGGGTCTTGTATGTTAACACATTGGCGCCCAAGAAAGTGGCACAATTATAAGGCAAGTTGTGCTTCTTGCATAGCTCCTTGACAAAGGGTGAGATTTTCCTAAGTTGGCGCCTAGGCATCCTAGGAAACAGATGATGCTCAATCTGAAATTGCAAGCCACCATGAAACCAATCCATCCAAGGCGAGCAAGTAATGTTGAGTGTTCCACTAGTCTGCTTCTCAAACCAATCATTCCCACCAGGAGGTCCAACATAAACATTTGAGGAGAAATGGTTCAAGCAAAACTGGACATGTTGAATGCCAGTAACAGAAAAGCTAAGCAACACAAAGGCAATCCTCTCACCCCGATTAGGCAAGTAAGAAACAAGCAATGGGTACCAAACCCAGAACATAAGCATCCCAAGAAGCTCCTGGACCCTATTGGGCACTTTTCTCTTAGACAACAACAAGATGAAAGACTGTGCAAACAGATTAATCCTTGCAAAGCACATCACAGGGTAGAATGACAAATGCTGGTAACTGACCAAAAACCTCGAAACCGAATCGAAATTCATTTTTCTTTCATAAAATTTAGATTGCAAGGAAGAAAAGAACTTGGAAGAAACCACAAAAAAGGGCATATGCTGCAAATCAGGATCAAATTCAAGGGCATTGCAAGCAATATGATGGGCATTGTGATTCCATTTCCACCAAGCAATGCAAATCCCAGCAAGACAATTCCCAGATAGCACTTGCGCAAAACGATTAAACCAAGGGTTTATCATAACCTGATAATGCCCAGAATCATGTCCAATCCACCCACTTTGAATCCAAAAAAACCCCACTAAAACCCCACAAGCAAGATGAACCCACAATTTGTCACTAAACAAAATGCCATAAACACTCACAGAAAACATGAACACCATAGCCAACAACAGAATGAACACAGTATGACCTTTCTTCTCAAAAAGACCCATTTTTGTGAACTCTGAGAGTAATTTTCTGTAATCTTTAGAACATTCAGAAACCTTATAATCTTTGAGATAATACCCAGTAAAGAATTGATCAAGATATCTCCATGCTGTTCCAGGATGATAAGCAACAAAGGCATCAGTGACATCTTGACCTGCAAGATTCAACAATGGCGTTTCACCACCAGGATGATTATTAGCCCAATTAGTGACATTGTAGATCTTGCCTTGAATTGAGATCCAAAGATCACCCTTTTTGTTGTGGGTTTTTAGCTCTTGTTCTGAAATGTACTTCTTTTCATCTGATTCACCCATTGTTTGCTTTGGTTTTTGGGGTTTTTCGAGAGGTTTTTTATGGTTCACAATGATGAAAAGTGACAATCTTTTCAAATGTGATTGAGAGCTAAAGAGGGATGAGATTTAAGAGAGGTTTAAAATGAAAATCGAGAGAGAGGGGGGGGAGAGAGAGAGAGAGATGAGTATTGATTCTCTCCCCTCTGCTTATTGATGCTTCATCGGCCAGTCAGTTTAAGGAGATGAGGAGGGAGGGTCAGGGCAGAGCGAGGTAGTAGCACGTTCGAGTTGGGACTCTCTGGGACTCATTTTGGAAGTGAAATTTGCCAACGGTTTACATAAATACCCTTTTTTTTTTTTAAAGAAGAAGATAATTACTCGTTGTTGTTGTTGGTGGTGGTGGTGGTGGTGGTGGTGAGGTAAAAGAATTCATATAAAGCGCCCTTATAACGTGGCGTGATATATATGAACATAAATTCTGATACTTCGATTCTGTTTGGCAATTGGTTGGTGACATTAGTTGGTGGCTGGTGACTGGTGGTCGATAGTTGGTAATATTGTATATTTGGAAAGAGATGTTTAGTATCGTTGGCTGGTAACATTAACGGTTTATATGTAAAATTACCTAGAAATACATTCATATGATAGAGAAATTTGATGGAATAGAAGTAAATAATTGCAAGTTTTGGACTATCTTGTCATTGGACTGCATTAATGCCATCAGCCAATACCCCAAAGCTACCCTCTTTGGCTTTTCAAAAGTTGGCTTGTGGGAACCCAAAAGTTAATCTCACAAGCTAACATCCAAACACCAAAATTGGATGATGGACTGGTCAAATATCCAATTTTACCAAAAGTCACCCCACAAGCCAATATCCAAACACTCCCTTCATAAAAGAGACTTCATGTATGATAGATACTTCATAAGAGAATTGTGGCTTCGAGGGAGAATTGTTTGTATGGGGGTCAACTCATGAAAAGGTAAAGTGCTTGTAATAAGTTTATTTTTTCATTTACGGTATTTAAACCCTTAATTTTACTTTAGGAATGAGAGTATAACTATTAGAGTGTCGAACTATAACTATTAGAGTGTCGAACTACTTACAAGTCACGCCAACCACTTTATCCTTTTCTGGTTTACAAATTACAATCCATAATAAATCCACGGATGGACAAATTTGTAAATATATATATTTTTGTAATTCTGTCGATTGGGTACTTTTATCATTCAGAGGATCATCGAAATTTGGAGCCCAGTCGCCAACCATACTCGCCAATGCCACTGATATACGGAGTAGTTAAAAAACTAAAAAGTTTGTCAAAAAAAGAAAACTAAAAAGAATATCATATGGATATCCCTTTCCCAAGTATCTTTAATTTTGCATTTGAGACCCACTCTTTTTTTTTTGCTCTTCGCATTTGAGACCCACTCGATTTTCCTTTGTTTACTCCAAAACTCTTCCAAGTCTCGAGTATCTCTTGTTTGTGTGTCCTGAAATAAATTGATTTGATATTTTCAACTTAACTTCTGAATCTGTGATACAGTGATTATTTTCACGCGCTGGCTTGTAGGTACCTCAAACGGTGGGACAGCTGGCCAAGAAATTTAAAACTGCTCCATGCCCAAGGCGAGATTCGAACCCTCGACCTTGGTTAAGGATGGATAAGTCTCTACCACTCAACCACACTTCCTTAGTTATCTGTGATCCTTTGTATATCCTACATATTGAAGATCCATTTAAAAGTATACATTGATATCATTCTAAGTTTCAAACAACATATGTATTATCGTTAAATTTAAATTGGATGGATAAATTATTTAATTGATAAGTTTAATTTCACATGAATAAAACTTAATTGAATACGATTGAACTAAACTGAATTAGTCTACATTGCAGAACGAAAATAAAACAAACTGGACAAATTAGACTGAATATTGAATTGAACTAAAAATAAATTGATGAGATCAAAGCATAAAGTCAATTACCACACTTTAATTTGGTTTCTCTTAACTTCAGCCAAGTTCTTTTCAGGGAATAGTGTGTGACAGAACGTAATGGAATGAAAATTACAACGTTAAATGAAATGGAACATATGTAGCGCAGATTGAAACGAGACAGATTGCAAAGTGAAACAGAACCTGTAACAAAATGAAACACATAATGAAACATCTTGTAGGCCTATTACATGCACAATCCACTTAATGTGTATCATAACCACTCACTTAGCAACAAATATACAGTGAGATGAATTGTGTTGGCTTGAAGTGAAGCAAATAAATTGAAGTGAACAAGATCGGATTCTACTTTACTCCCTATTGTTGAAATAAGATTTAATTTGAAATGTTAATCACTACAGAATAACAAGTTTTGTATAATACCGATGAGTCTGCCTTTATATATAAACTTATATCCATGATTTTATTAATGGACTAATGGTTATTACTAGACTTCCCATCAACCATCTTTTGCCACGGCCTACGGGGACAACATACATCCCCATTCCTCCCCCCCCCCCCCCAATATAATGCCAGCTGCCCTTGGCATTTGTCCACAACGAAAACATAAGATCACGAGACTAATTACAAAACAGAGATGAATCTGAGAAATATCTGACACTCCATCCCCACTCTCTTTCTTTAAGGATTTTGTGAAGATGAAGCCACTGCCCACTGGCCTCCCAGCCAAAATATCTACCATGATCGTTTCCTTTTTTTTTAATTTCTTATTTTTATTTAATTTTAAAAAAGTTCTGGAAGACTTTCAATAATTAGTTTTTTTTTCATCTTAGTTTAGCACTAGGAATCTGATCTATTTTATTTATTTATTTTAGGATAGAAGTGATACAAAGTCGAAATGAATATATAGAACCCTCAACACTACTTTAAATAAAAGTTCAAAAGTCATATTCATATTATTCAATATAGCAATTTTAAACTCCTATCAATTTTTCCGATTAGGGACTGATAATAATAATAATGCAAAAAACACAAAGTATTCTCATAATAATATAAACTTCAGAATATCTGAAATCTTACTAGCTTACACTACTAGAGGGATATCTTTAGTGATTGGTAGATTCATCCATGCATATGCTTATTTAATTGGCTGGCTTAGACTCAATGCGGGGTACACGATTAGAGTCATCAGATCTCAAATTAAAAAGGAAAATTTTGAGTCAGATGTTTGAAGATTACATAAAAATTTATATAAGGCGGTTTAGTATGGATAGTTGCAATAATGAACTTTTACATGACAAAAAATCGTGTTTGTCATATAAGAGAACTTAATTTTGTGAAGAGGATCGAAGGGGGAAGTTTGCGAGGAAAAATAGGGGAAAATATAGAAACTATTTACAAGTTAAGTCAAACACCACCTAAATTAAGCCATTGATGATGCTTAAATTTCATGAAACTTCAATGCGCCTCATTCAAATTTATTATTTATTTTGTTAATTTGAAATTCAATAAATTACTTTCATATTACATCACTCCTTATATTGTGTTCCCTTCTCTAGAGTTTTTGTGCAGTTCTTTGTTTGTGTCTATCTCTCTCCTCTAACTACTTATTTCCCAAAAACTACCCCTTCTAATCCAAGGGTTCCAAAACCCCCTTCTAATCCAATGATGAGAGAAAGAGAGACTTTAGATAAAAAAAAAACTCCAGAAAATCCGTTCCCCCTTATATTAGCTTCAAACTGAGAAGAGAGAGGGAAAAAAAGAAAAAATATAAGCTAATAATGCCCCTCGTCATATGCTTATATGGTTATTATATATAGTATGTAGTAACGTTAAACAACAACACGTAATGATTCTATTCATCATCCAATGCAATCGTGGAAGTTGCTAGGCAGGCGAAGATATGCTTGGGGATTTCAATAACGACCAACAGGAAAATCCTGGAAAAAAACTTGTTTACCCAGTGGCAATGAGTAGACTGCCTATGTGATCGATGTGTGCGATTGTAATTGATTGCTTTTTGAAATTTTGTTTTCAATTGAAAATTACTCCGTATTAATTAGAGTTTCAAGATACAAATTTAATTTTGTAATCCACATCACGTTGATAGACTATTCTATGAGTAGATTAAGCATAATACAAAAATACTAACCCAAGACCAAATTAAAGAAAAAATTGAGCAAGGTGGAATGCTCCAGCTTGAATTGGATTTGGGGATTCATAAAGCTGAAATGTGATGTAGAGCATCATGTAATTAAGTGTCAAAGTAGGGATGACAGATTATGGTTATGCGCATAGGAGCTGTTACGACACGTGATCTTGATGTTGCAATACTTACGCGAGCTAGGTGCATGCAATATCACACAGTACAATATGTTCCTGGAAGTCCCGATGTGTAGTACTAGTTGTTATGCTTTACTCGTATTATTATTACTCGAAAAGGAGCACTCATAATTTAGAGGGGATTCTAAATTGTAGACAATGAGAATTAAACCTATATCTTATGAGTGGAAGATAAAAATGGTACCAAAACTCCACCTCCTTAATTCTCAATGATATTGTGCCCGAGAAGATAACCAAGTCGCGCTCATACCTTTAGCCCATAGTATCTAGGCCCTAACTTTATCTCTTGGAAGTAGAAGTATACGTATATTTTATCCTATCAAAGGTCAAATTAAACTTTCAAGAAGATTATTATATCCAATTAGGAATGTGAATAAGCCGAGCAAAACCTAGTATCGTAAATGAGGATTATATGGGTGCTCAAACTTGTTTGTTTATTATCGAATGAGTTTTGAACAAGTATTTTCACGATTCAATCACAAGTATACTAATTTTGAAGGCGGTAAAACCCAACAAATATTTGAAGAACCGAGTAAGTGGTGCTTGTGTTCAGTTTATTTATCAACCAACCATTGAATAAGTACTCGTACTCGACTCGTTTAATATCGTGCGAGTTTTGACCGAATATGTTTGCAAGCCGCTCATGAAGGCACCAACACGTTTACAACTCTAATTCCAAGTTTCTAACCTTCCAAATTGGTAACGAAATCAGCAGTTTAAAGGCATCATGGGTTCAAATTTTCATCCATAGAAAAATAAATTATTCTCTATTATCTTTGTCGAGAGAGTCTACTCTGCTATCACATTAGAATTGGGTTGGCTTGCCCAATACATACGACTTGCAGCCTATTGCATGCGTGCTGCTAAAATAAGGCCATGTCCACCATGGGTCCAGGACAACAATGGGCTTGGGCTGCCAAAGCCATTGCCATGGTCTTTGTCAATTCCCAATTTACACAGTCACCATACCCACATTAGATAACAAACAGAAGAATATCCGTTGCAAATGTTAGATACTCCCTTATATGCGGAAAGCTGAAGCTCAAAAGTTATGGAGATACTATCCTACCAGCATTTCTGAACACCAGCTCAGTTTCTTACCTTCTCTGTTCAAAATAATCCATTCTTTTTGTGAGAAACTCCGGTTAATTCTCGGTGATAGAATCTACTATACCAGGTAACACTCTCTTCTTTGAACTAGCTCAGTTACTTTGTCTGTATGAATTATGATTAGCTCAATTATTCCATTTATTTTACAAAATCCGAAGTTTGATTTGTATGTAACATAGCTAGAAATAAAATGGGTTGGTGAAAGATGATTGCTTTATGTGATGTATGCTGAAATCTTGCTATGCCTGCTTTGTGTTTGTTAAAATGTCAGTGTTTTACCAAATGTTATGAATGCTTGTTTCTGGGTATTTTTGTTTGTAGAGAAGAAATGGTTTGAAATTTTCTCTCTCTCTCTCTCTCTCTCTCTCTCTCTCCCCCTTTATGGTTCATCCTCTTATTTTCTCATCTTTGTATATCTCAGTCTCTCTTTTAATTTTCTCAGCTAAACCAATCACCTCAATTCAGCCCTCAGTGAAGGGTTCCTGTCGCCTCAACTCCCTATCCACGGTATTTCTCTCTCCTCCCTTCTCTTTTTTTTGATTTTTTTTTGTTTCATTGGGATTTTAATTCTAGGGTTTTGATATGAGAATTGAAATAGGAATTGGGATTTTATAGTTTTGAAATTGTTTGAATTGATAGTCTTTGATATTTTGATCTTATTGACTGGTATGAGCTAAATTTCAACTAACAGCGATGAACAATGAAAAATTGAATAACAATTATCTTGACCAACAACAAATTGATCACAATAGACCTTGACTAGCACTAAGACCTTATTTTTTTCGCCGTCTCCATGCTCCGTCCTGTTCTGCTCCCCAAGTTTTGTTCCGTTCTGTATTCCGTTCCTTTCGCGTTCCATTTTGTCTCTGCACCATTCCTTTGAAATGAACAGAACGTGAGATAGTGGTATCGCAAGAAATCGATAATAGGAGAATAATTTGTTCAATTAACCAGCCAAGAATTTAGGAGAGGGAAGCAGAGGAAATGAGGGAAATAAGAGTACTATATCATTGTGCGAATGTTCTGAGCTTTACACGTGAGCTTACAGAGCAATTGCTAACTCTCTCTCTCACACCGAATAGGTGGATTTTCCTTATATTCTACCACCTCAGCACCTTGTAGAATTGTGAGTTATCCAGCAAGCAGCTGCACCTCAGCTTGCTTACTTCAGCAGGTGATGATCTCTCTCATGAGAAGAGATACTTGTAGCCTATTCAGAGTAACATAGTCCCCATTGTGTAATTGTTCCGCTTTTCAAATGCATGCCATTTTGGAAGCTAGACAATTATTTCCGGAACAAACTCACAAGTCTTATATTTATACTTTGTTTCCTTTGTATATATGCAAACCTTATCAATCCAAAAATCTCTGTTTAGAAACTCCACCTGATCCATTATATGGCTTTTAAGTATGGATTCCGCCCACTGCATACTTACATTTTTGGATTGATAAGTTATAAACCATAACCTTAGGGAGCACCATTGCATGAGATTTGGATGATTGCTCTTATAAAAAAGTTAAATCTGTTGGAGATGTGACAGCTTGCTTTGAAGAAGATGATTGAATATTTTTGAAAAATGCAGGAATTTTGCATATTGGCAAAAGTCGAAGTGTCAGCATGGCTCATTTACTTTCAACTTCTTGCTCTGTGAAACTATCTTCGGGTGAGAAGATTGCTTCAAAGCATTGGAACTTAAACTCAACAAAGTATCCAACCTCATTTACACCACAGACCTCAAATTCCTTATTTAAAAGGCTTGTCCACCAAGGAAAAAGCCCGCAAAGGTTACATCTTGTTCGTGCAACCACTCTTCCTCTAAATCAGGAAGCTAAAGCCCAATCTGGCACTGGTTCCCATGAGAACACTGAAAGTGCATCAAATCGCAAGCGAGTTATGGTTATTGGTGGAGATGGTTATTGTGGTTGGGCAACAGCCCTTCACCTATCCAATAAAAATTACGAAGTTGCTATAGTTGACAACCTTGTCCGTCGTTCGTTTGACGATCAACTTGGTCTTGATTCCTTGACTCCTATTGCCTCCATTCACAACCGCATTCGTCGCTGGAAGTCCGTAACTGGTAGAACAATTGAACTTTACGTTGGTGACATCTGTGACTTTGAGTTTCTAGCAGAAACCTTCAAGTCATTTGAGCCTGATGCTGTTGTCCACTTTGGGGAACAACGTTCTGCACCATATTCTATGATTGACCGTTCAAGAGCTGTATACACTCAGCAGAACAACGTTATTGGGACAATCAATGTTCTTTTTGCTATAAAAGAGTTCAGGGAAGAATGTCATCTGGTAAAGCTAGGCACAATGGGAGAATATGGAACTCCAAACATTGACATTGAGGAAGGCTATATAACTATCACCCATAATGGAAGAACAGATACTTTGCCTTACCCCAAGCAGCCTAGCTCTTTCTATCATTTGAGTAAGGTCCATGATTCGCATAATATAGCCTTTACATGCAAGGCTTGGGGCATCAGAGCTACCGATTTGAATCAAGGTGTGGTCTATGGAGTGAGGACAAATGAGACTGCACTGCATGAAGAGCTCTGTAACAGACTTGATTATGATGCTGTATTTGGGACGGCATTAAATCGATTTTGTGTGCAGGCTGCTGTTGGGCATCCGCTAACTGTCTATGGCAAAGGTGGTCAGGTAACTTCTCTCTCTCAAATTAATAATACTCATTTGCTTATGATTGGATTGGGCATGGACGAGCTTCTAAATTACGCTCAACTAATTTCTCTCAAGACAGACCCTACCCTGCCCAACTTTTAATTTGGAAGTGTGCCTGTGGGGTAGAACTTACCGTCTCACTACTGGATATTCAGGTTGCTGGTTTGGATGGTCAGGTCTTCTGTTTTCTATGCCATTGGGCTTTAATTCTCATTCTATGTGATCCTACATGATTTGACCATCTTGGTACAGGAAATGACCAAAATCAAACATATTGAGTGTATAGTTGGTGCAGTTAGTTTGATATGCCTACCCTAATTATTCCATAAGCTAGTAAATATATTATTCTGAGAGGTATAGACTCTAGTACTTGCTTTGTCTTTGATGGTTGATCCATCATTGCTGACAAGATTTGGAAGATCATTTTGGTATATAGAAAGTCTATTTTATGGCACCCGGAAACAATGCATCTGGTTTTAGTTTACTCTTGTGAGGTTAAAGGACAACCACCATCATCTTATATCCCACTGTGAATGCTAATGGATCATGTGTTTATCTTGACCATCATATGCATTTATGAGACATTCCTCCTACTGTTATAATCCTTGCATCAGGTACAAGGTGCTTCTGTTTATTAACCTTTTTTTTGTTTAATATTGTCAACCCTTCTGTTGATTAACTGTGTATAAGTTGATGTGTCATTTTGAAGTTCTTCCTGGTGCTTTTTTTCAGACAAGGGGATATCTTGATATAAGAGATACAGTTCAATGTGTGGAGTTGGCCATTGCAAACCCTGCGAAACTGGGCGAATTTCGAGTCTTTAACCAATTCACAGAGCAGTTTTCTGTAAGAGAACTTGCTGCGCTCGTAACCAAAGCAGGAGAAAAACTTGGGTTGAATGTAGAGACAACATCTGTACCTAACCCACGAGTTGAGGCAGAGGAGCATTACTACAATGCCAAGCGTACTAAACTCATTGAGCTGGGACTCAAACCACACCTTCTATCAGACTCACTCCTCGACTCTCTACTGAATTTTGCAATCCAGTACAAAGATCGTGTTGATGCAAAACAGATTATGCCAAGTGTGTCCTGGAAAAAGACTGGAGTCAAGCCACGGACTGTTCAAGCTTGATAGTAAATGAGGATTGGGGGTTCTTTTCTGTTGGAAATTTTATAGAGCACTTCTTGTGTTGCTTTTTTTTTTTTCTTTTTTTTTTTGTGGTATTGTTGTATCATCCAAATTCTAAATTGTTTGATCTTAGATAGACTTAAGAGGAGTAGGCAGTTGTAAATGCAGAAGCTCTGCCCACAGCCCACAGCCCACAGGATATGTTTGCACTTATTAGATTAGCAGTCCAATGTATCACTCTTGTATCACCCAGATTGACACCAGGAATAAATCTGTGCTTCTGCCTATTTCTCTTGGACATTAGACTAGCAGTCCAATGTATCACTCTTGGATTCATAATCCCCAACCCGTCCCGGCCCGTTCCTGCGTTTACATAATTCACCACCTCCCCCCCCTCCCCCCCCCCCCCCCCGTTTTTCAGAGAAGGTACCATGATACAGAGACTGACATTAACAGGGTTTAGGGACATCGATCCGGTTTCACATCTTTCAACAAATGAATTTGTTAGTGTGTGTGTTCCAACTGCAACTTGATGGTTCTCATATGCCATTCTAAATGGAGCTAAAGCAATGGCCACAGCCGCTCGATAGAGTTGACATCTCTGTCCAATACTGCTGTTCTGCCACTTTTAACTCTGTTAGTTCCATCTCCGATATGTAATTTAACTAATTGGATGCCCATTTACACTACAGCTGCAATCTGGGGAAGTTCTGAGGTTCTCTTCCTCTGATTGGAAGGATTGGACGTGTTGTACTCTATAGTCAATAGACACAGAACCATCACAATTCACAAGGAAAGAAAACTTTTACATGGTTTTCTGCCAAAATATCCTGTTTCATGTACGCCTGCCACTTTGTCTATGATAAGAACAGTAGCCCCTTTCTGTATGAGCATTCAACAAGGCTGACATGACAGCAACACAGAATCATTACATAAATGAGAACTGTCATAGATTGGGCAACATAAAGAAACTATGTCATGGTGAAAAGTTTTTTTGGCAATTTATAAGCACTATTGTGTTTTAATCAGTTGTCAGAAATTTGTCACACACATCCCTAATTATGAACCCTACTCTAGTCTTTAATTCAATTCAATAATCTTCAATGCTTCGGCCACTTAAATTCACTTCATGCTGAATGTTGAAGTTCGTATATGGCGACAGAAAGAAGTAACCATCAAAGTCTTGATTCGCCAGAAGCATATCCACTCACACGAGATGGTATACGTTCCATCTTATCTTCGCCTTGGTCTAGATCTCCCTTTATAAAATCCAGAACTACGGATGCTAAATCATTTTGATGCAACGTAAAGTCATGGTCGGCTCCTTCTATAATTCGAAGGACATGATTGGGGATGATCTTGTCAAACTCTCCAGCATCCTTAACTGGTACAATTTGGTCCTTGGACCCATGGACAGTTAACACTCTGCAAGCAAGAGCCTATACATCAAAAATAAATGAAACAGTGTAGCACAATCATCGGTAGCACTTAAACCATTTGAATCCAGCAAAAATTGAAGGCTCAATTCTGAATCCTGACCTGCAATTTCCATGTATTGATTGACATGCTGCTCGAACATTTGTAGAAAGGCGATCCATCAAGCTCTCTTCAGTCACACGGTACTGAAACTTTCCTATGATACAAAAAGTAAATATTGCAAACAATAGAAGATAAAAACAGTCTTTGTGCTGTGCCAGAGCATCTACGACTCCTACCATTCTCTTTAGAAACTCCAAATGAATATATAAATACTCCTGGATATATCAATGTCAAGTTTTTTAAACTACAAGTCAGAAAAACCGTAGTTTAGCTTACCCAGTCTATTATTAACGTCAATAAATCCATCTTGCTTAATCCTTTCCAGATAACCCTTACCCAGGCGACCTTCAATGCCTTTTGCCAGATCAAAGCGGCCAGAAATGTTAACAACTCTACTAACATCGTGGTACTTAGAAGCATACAGAAGCACGACGTTCCCTCCTGCAAGAACCTTTTTCAGCAGTAATTCTATGTTAAAGTAAGCAGTTCAGGGTTTGCCAGTAAGCTTACTGAACCAGCCAACAAGAATTAAGTGGAGCAAAACATAAGCATGCAAAACAAAGGAATCATTTAGCAAGTTGATTTCCCTCGATTTCTCTTGCTCTGCGGTTGTTTATTCCATCCAAGTTCCCAAAATGCAGTTACAGCTTATAAACAGTTCCAGAAATGGGTTTGACAGATTTCTAACATTGAAAACAGTCTCTTCTTCAATATTACCATTGAGGATTAGTAGCATAACTTATGAGAATCATTAACGTGACATTACCAATCAATAGATCAGAAATTTTCACACGGCAAGTTGGTCATCAGTACCGAAATAGACGGTTTGGTGGTATAAATGATGTGACCTTTACTACCTAGACCAAAGATCCAGAACCGTGCTTCACATGTTCTTAGATTCCAAAGCTTGTGCAATTTCGAGTTTCGACCTTAAACATGCTTTTAGAATACCTTAAGCAAAGCAATATGTTCTTCCATTCACAATTTCAACTTTTACTAGAATAGGCTTCAATTGAACAGGATATATATTCACCTTTACTGTGACCGATGATTGAGGTAATAGAACGGCCAATCCCACGAAAATATTGGACAACTGCACGCAAGTCTTCAGCTTCTCGGCAATAGTTACCATATCTGAATAAACCTTCACTTTCCCTGCAGAAAAGACCATTAACAGTTTCGATCAATGTCATCCTGCATTTACTATGTTCCTAAACTCTTGTTTTTACACAAAAGAATGCACCAAGCTGAAAGCCACAGAGTAAAATACAATGTAATCAAGATTCCATAACATAGATTTTAGAGACAAAGAGTCAAGGTAAAAGTGAAAATTCATGGGATCAAATAAATATATAACATCTTTGGTACAGCTAAAATGACAGTCAGAAATGGATATTCTGTCCTTGGAACAGTAATTAGTCAAACCATATTCATTTTCATGGAAAAGGAAGCACTATCGCAACATATCGTCACACATAGGGTTCGTTTACTTACTTGCAATCAAATGCAATGCAATGCAATCATTTTAAAGAGTATATGTGGGGTGAAAAGTGAAGGAGTGGAGAAGAGGGATGGAAAAAGTGGGGTTGATTGCATTATCCAATGTACTCACAATTGCTCAATTTTTCCAATGTAATGGTGATTACTTTGGATTGTATAATCAAACTCACTTGTCCTATCTCTTTTCACCCCATTCTTCCTTTTCAACCACACATTTACTCTATAAAATGATTGCATTGCATAGCAATTGATTGCAAGCAAGTAAACACCACCATAGTAATATTATCTGTAATAAGCATAAGTCACCTCCTGTACCCAACAGAAGTGACTGTTTATAATATCCTATTTTACTAGATAATTTGTATCCTAATCCTAGGTAATTAAATAGTACTACCTCCGTTTTTTGAAGATGTTTACATTTGCTTTTTCACGGTCTCCAATGCACTACTTTGACCGTAGATAATTGTAATTATATGCATATATAAATTATAAGATTATAATTTTTTGAAAGTATTCTTTAAAATGAATCTAAAAATAGAATTTTTACATTATAAATATTTGTATTTTTTCACTAATTCATGGTCAAAGTTTGTGAACTTTGACCTTGAAAAATGAATTGTAAACATCTTGGTGAAACGGATTAAGTATGTTACAACTTACAAGCACTGATGATTTCTCACCAACTCTTTGAACTATTACTACGTAGATTCTTGATTTACCTAAATCTCCAAAATTGCATTCAGTTTTGTTTGTCTTTCTCTTACCCATTCCCAGAGAAGTCAAAACGGAAGGCACTAATTCCGATCTTTTCTACTGCAGCAGCAAGGCTCGCCATGGGAATGTGATCCTGAAATCAAAGTTTCAGACACATAAGTGAATGATCATAGACGATCCCATCAAATTTGGTTGTCGGCCTCAATGCAGAACAAATATTTACAATTTTCCAATTTTCTCCATACATTACACACATACCACAAATAATTCACAAGCTAACTCAAATCTGCATCTTCACAGAAAACACTTCATCATTTTCTAATCCTAAAAACTTTGGTTAACTAGACAAGTCAATGCAGAAAAAAAAAAAGAAAAGAAAAGAAAGAGTGAAACATATACAATGGTATCAATTTTGACATTAAGGCAAAATTGCATATACTTGGATGCATAACAGGGTAAAACATCTTCAAACTAACAACGATTCAAATGTATGTAGCTACTGGATGGGGAACTACTCCTTTTATGGGAGTTGCAATGCCTTTCTTTACAATCTTCCTACCAATTATTTTTGGAAAGTTAACTCAAATCAAATCTCCGCAGAACAACTTGACTATCATCAGTCATCATCATCAAAGTCATAGCTAACACTTTGTGAGAGTCGGCCACACAATTCTCATTGCAAGGGAAACAATTACATGATGAGACAAAAGATTTAAGTGCAAGTTGAGGAAAGCACAAAGCTTCTCTATTCGCCAAGAAAGGAAAGAGATAGAAGTACATATAACTTGAGTTAAAATGTTGAAATAAAACTCCACAGTTCAACAGCAAACACTAACCTTTGAGGACTTGATTCCATGGCAGACAATCAGAAGCTCCTTGGAGCCTGTTTCATGTAATATGCCTACAAGCTTTTCACCATGATAATTTGGTATCATGATTCTCTTTTCAACACTTGCTGCAAAAAAAAATGTGAAAAGATGATTGCATATGAAACATTGAACAAGTACAAGGAAAAGTTGCAGAAAAAAGGAAAGGGTACAGGAATTTTTCAGGAGAATTGAGGGTGTGTCAGATGTTCTCTCCCAACTATTTGATTAATCTAAGTGCCTTACTGCCACTGTTCCAATTCATCCAGCAACACAAAAACCCAAAGAAAAATAGACTATAGCCATTAAGAAAATGAATTTACTAACTCAAATACTCAATGTGTTCTTAGAACTATTAGGGTGGATCAGTAGACTCATTACCAAAAATAGCTTTGGAGTTGCTTGCACCGAAAAATAACTTCATCTAGAGGCCCAATTCCAATGATCAATAATAGAATTCGAAAAGTACAAACTATCAGAGGTGCACCAACAGCTGTAACTTTTATAAAACCTTAAATCTCGGCATTTGTCGAAAAAAACCATAGTTTCTTCCCTAGGTGTTAACATTAACCAAGTCATGTTTATTACAAGATGTTAACCCATGTAGGCAAACTCTACTAATTAGGATGATTAGTCTGGAAAAATGTTTTTTCTTTCTTTCAATGCATATTTTTGTAAACATCACACAATGTAAACATTGCCAATTCTCAAACCTTTGCAATCGTTACGAATTCTTACAAGCGCTCAGAATCAACAATACAAGCACTTTGACAAAAACCAAATTGGTCATGACTTCAACATAGTTCAGATATTAGTTTAACCACCACTTTGCTAAAAATAGATTTAACCTTCAATTAAAGAAGCAAACACAAGCAATTAGCAAGTAAATTATTACTGAAACCCATTGGCCATTACTACATCAAACTCAGAAAAAGCAAAAAGTGACAACTTTAACCGTACATCAATATCATCATCAGACATATTCGAAGAACACTAAACGAGTTCATTAAATCTACAAGTGGGTTAGGATCATCACCATAAGCCCAACCAATTCTACCCTTTGGGCCCAAAATGAAGACAGAAAAAGTTGAAATTTGATTGCAGGTCGTTGCTTACCGTGGTGATGATTGCTGTGGTCTTCAGGGGTTAATTGCGACTTTCCGGGTTGACGATCAACCATGCTGAATTTGGAGGAGAGAGGGAAGAACAGAAATAGTGAGTTTTTTTTTTTTTGAGGGCCAGAAATAGTGAGCTTGCTCACAAGTTCAAGCCATGCTAAAGCCACCAACATCAAAATTGGTTGGGGTGCCTTATTTTCCACTCATTTAATAATCGGTTAGGTTTAGTTTAGTTTAATAGTGTTCTGTTTATTTATTTTGTATTCGGTTTAGTTCACCTTATTTTAATTTAGTGCTTTTTTTTTTAACTATATAATAAATTTAATTTATTGGTGTTTAATTCAGTAAAAAGAAAAACTTTCGCTTAACTCGACTCTACAAAAACTGGGTTCTGATAAAAAACCTAGCTATCCAAATTAATGTGTGATAATCATGAGGGGAGTGATCGAGATTACTCCAGATATCGGTTAGTACGAGGCACAATACAACCCAACATGCCTTTTACGCGGCAAGAATGAGCAGGCTTGAGTTTGGATCTTGAAGACAAAGCAAGGTCGGGCACGACAAAACTTTAAACAATATTCAAAAAAAGCTTGGGCATGACACGCATGACACGAACACAACACGATAGAAGCACAGACACGACTTGGCCTGCCGATTTGGATGAACCGGCACGACACGGAGTACACCAACTATAACCTCCAATTCACCCCTCCGCCACCTAATCTAAGGCTGAATTCACCCAAGTCGAACAACCTAGATATTTTATAATCGAGTTCTGGGGTCGCTTGAAGGTCGTGTTTCCATTTCTGAATTGAACCTACCTCAGTATTGGAGGGTAAACACTAAACAGTAAAGACGAATATTTGATCAACCCTAGGGACTTAAAACTCTTTCAACCAAGTTCATTCATCACCTGTCACAATAAAAGAAAAAGACAGTAGCCTCACACAAGATTTAATCCTCATTGGAAACTTAAGAGCAAATGGCATCTCATTTTCCCAAACAAAATTTGACTAGCATTCACCACCAGAAAAGGAAGCACGAGAGGATTTCGTGTGGAACATTACATAGATTGCAATGTCAATAGTAGAACAGGCCATTGCAACTGTTAAAATAAGGTGCAGACCATCTTTTATGTAGCTACACAACTTGGACAATGTCAAATCTGCTTCTGCCGCTAAAGTTCTACATCTCTTGTTCATTTTTCCAGCTCACTGATTGATACTGATACAGGGAAACCACCTAATTACTTGCAGCCAATGCAAGTATAAAAGGAACCAAATACAAAAGAACAGCTTCCACTGATAAAATTAAGACTAATTATGCACATTGAATTGAGTAAAAAGAAAGAAAAACCGCTTTCGTTAAGTAGAGAGGTAAGCACTAGCCAGATCCCACTGGAGCTATTCCCTTGGCCTTGGCAGCAGCAGTGGCAGCCGCTGCGGCAGCGGCTGCTGCAGCTGATGCAGCAGCACTCGGGGTTGATGGAGGGACTGGGTTCGATTGTTCGCTGCTCTGAGTGGCCACAATCTGCTGTTGCTGTTTCTGTTCCGAGTTAACTTCATTAAGTAACTCCTTTATTTGGGCCCCAGTTAGGGTCTCCTTCTTGAGCAATGTATTGGCCAAGGCATGGAGCTCTTTGCTATGGGTTGTGAGAATGGTTTTGGCGTTGTTGTATGCTCTTTCGAGGAAATACTTGACCTCTTGCTCAATAAGGAGCCTAGTTTCGGTGCTCATGCTCCTCCCGTTGTCATCGTAATCATGGGCAACAAATCCAAGCTCTCTGCTCATGCCATACTTGGTCACCATTGCTCTAGCCAAATTAGTTGCTTGCTGGAGATCATTAGACGCGCCAGAAGTGACCTCGTTCTCCCCAAAGATGAGCTCCTCGGCGACCCGACCTCCCATACAAACATCCAGGCGAGCAAGCATCTGTTTACGGGATATGCTCGTCTCATCCTTGTCAGGCAGCTGCATGACCATGCCGAGGGACAACCCTCGGGGGACAATTGTAGCCTTGTGAACAGGGAGAGCGCCATCAGTGTGCATTGCCACAAGGGCATGACCACCTTCATGGTAGGCTGTCATCTTCCGGTTCTCCTCAGATATGACGGCTGATTTCCGCTCACTACCCATCAAGATCTTGTCCTTTGCATGCTCAAGATCAGCCATACTCACAGCCTTTGCCCCATCCATTGCAGCCTTCAGAGCACCAACGTTCACCAGGTTCGCAAGATCAGCACCCGAGAATCCCGGTGTTCCCCTGGCAATGATCATAAGATCAACATCATCGGCCTTCAGAACCTGTAATTAAAGGATAATGATATTATAAAAAAATACAAAAATAAAAAATGGTCAAAGCGTCAGTAACACTACAGAAGATAAAGATAATAGTACATTGCTATTATTCCTGAGAAGAAAATGATTACATGCAATTATTCACGTTTTCACAGGGGGGGAAAAACCATCCAAACAATGAAGCCTCAAGTTAATTTAACTGAATACAAAATGCTTAGAAAAAGAGCAGAAGGTATATCAACCAAATTTCAACAATAGAACAAAGCTACACAACATCCTTCACACTGATGAGAACAAGGGCACCTGAGATATGAAGAAGCAAGAAAGTAGAGAAGCAAACAATCTCCAAGATAGCTCACGGCAGTATTTTGAAACAAGGGCATAAGGCCATCAATAGTTTTGACTTTTGACCTAAAACCTCCCATAGAACTAATAAGAACCCATTACAGAGGTGTAGCAACGACATTCTGCATGTTAATTAAGGAAAAAAGGGAAGAGTATATGCAACAAGCTTGTTTCCATTGATAGACGAACTGGAGATAAGCGTACAGCGATAAGAAGGCTATATTGTTGGCTTAATAACAAAGAATGTTCCAACACCCTGTACAATGTATAGTAACAGTAAAGCGCAGATAAAACTTACTGTTATGCTCCCTTGGTTACCCTTCATGATGAAGAGACTATTCGTTTCAAAACAGAACCAGACCATACATGTGAAGAATATTTAATTAAAACCAATATGTTTTCTATGGCCGCTACCATACCTTAGACATATGAACTTCCAGAATCTGCCGACGACCTTCAACATCTGGATTGGGAACAGCAACATGACGATCAAATCGCCCAGGTCTCACCAGTGCTTTATCCAAGGACTCTGGAAAATTAGTTGCAGCAATCACAATAATTCCTTCATTCTGTTTGAAGCCATCCAGTTCAACAAGCAGCTGGTTTAATGTCATTTTCATATATTGCTGGTCCTTTGGGTTACGACTTCCTCCTATCGCATCTATTTCATCAATAAATATGATACAAGGTGACCGCTTTTTAGCTGCTGCAAAAAGATCTCTGACTCTCCTGGCTCCAACACCAACAAACATCTCCTCAAACTCACTGCCACTGCATGAGAAGAAAGGCACTCCAGCTTCTCCAGCAATAGCTCTAGCCAGCATAGTTTTGCCAGTGCCAGGAGGGCCAACAAGTAAAACACCCTTGGGGAGTTTTCCACCCAAACGCGTGAAACGCTGCAAACAGCAAAAGACATCAACAATATAAAAAATACTAACATATCAGGAAAACAGCCATTGTTACCTTAATAACAAAAATATATACATTGCAGAGATACACTGAGCAGATCTAATTTTAAAAAGTACGAAAGGAAGGTCCTTTAGTCAATACATCTAAGTTCACAACACAAACACACACACACACAGAACAGAAGCTCACATAAAAGGAAGGGTGAAATTTCATATTGCTGAGCAGGCTTCAGATCAGTCTGGTACTCAACCAAGCCACGAGCTAGCAGAGAGAAACCTAACCCCAGACCATCAAAATAAGACTCCCTCGTCCCAAACTGAAGGTCCAATGTTGACATTTTTTATCCCAAAAAAACAGTCCTACTAAGCATTTAACAATTTTCTCCTCTCCTATGACTCGTAATTTTATATGCACAACCTCGGGAACTTTAATATTTGTTCCAACTTCCAAGTAAATAATGGACCTTCATATTGGAATGGAGGGAATAATAAACAAATAACATTTATCTTACATTGCATATTCTCGTACACATCGTATCTCTGCTTACATTGTCCCACTCAATTACATGGGCGATAGAGAAGGATCAAGATAACAGCTAAGAAACAAGTAAACATGAAACTGAAATATGCACTCCATTATAGTGAAACTATCCTACTCTCTCTTTTTCAGTCAATTTTCATTTGGTTATCTTGCATTGTTAAAATTTAAAATTTGCAAGCTCACCTATGCGAATTTCACTAGAAAACTAGATAATGCATAGTTTAGGAGCCATGAAATGTGCAAACGATTACCCTGACACAGAAGCCCTAGAAGTAACTCTTAGGTCAAGCTTTTCTTTTCTTTAATGTTCTGGGAGTGTTCTAAGAGATCACAAACTCACCTGTACTAAATGAACCTTTTCACTTATTCACCCAAAAAAAATATATAAATAATAATAAATTAAATAATAAATAATACATTTTCGTGGGGGCAAGCAAGGATATTACATACATGGCAAACACACACAAACCTTGGGATCTCGTAGATAATGAACTATTTCTTCTAGCTCTGCTTTTGCTTCATCAACACCTTTTACATCACTGAACTTAGTATTGGACTCCATGCTAGGTTGAACCTCTTCATTCAAGCCGAGACCTGGAAGATGAAGAACAGAAAACAGATCACTTTATTAGATTCAACTATTACAGAAAATTTCTCATTTGTCATAGGATCTCTCTTTGTTTGACATGGAAAAATTCATACTTGTGTGATCATCTGTTATTGATATTGCTAAACAACCCAATTCCTCTATTTTGGCTAAATGATTGTTTGAGTTCATCTTTGAAGCCATGAAACAATTCAATCCCCTCCCCATATCATAATTCTTTTCCCATTCTGACCAAGAATTGGACAACAGTTGTACCTTTACTAATTCCTCTGTCCTCGATTAGAGCCCCAACTCCTGAAATCAAGAGAAAGGCTAGAGCAATGGTACGAAATGTACGCCACAACTGTTCTTTGAAATGCCCTCCTTCAGCGGCCACCATATGAATTGGAGCACTAGAAGTTCCCAGTACTCCATCTTTTGTAGGCTTCCCCAAATTGCGGAAAGCAGAGAGTCCACCTATGCTTTCTTCCTCTGCTAAGGAATGACCCGAGGCAGCAATACCTGCAAAAGTCCAGATATCAGCCGAGTGTTATTTTAAAAGATGATGAAATGGAAGGAACAACACAACTAAAACTTATGCATTAATAAGATCATCAAAATGACTTGCAAATTATAGAAACCTTACATTACAGCAGGGACTTAAAAAACATATTGAATACCACAAGTAGAGAGATGAGAGTATGACACCACAACAGGAACAACTTGATAGATTTCTTCACTAAAGAAAAACGAGTTGTAAATCCAATAAGATGTACACAGCTCACAGACACGATTTTCAAGCCTAGTCCAACTGAGATCAGAAAGTTGGAGAAGAAGTCAAATGCCCTTTCTCCTTTGCGGTTAACTCAAGAAACAGCAAGGGCAAAACCCACCTCGTCCATCAACTCACAGTAATGGCAGACTGGTGATGAACTTTTACCAGGGAGAAGCCATTATACATTTATACCACTTTGATATGTGAATACTTACCACTGGAGAAAAGAGAATAGAAAAAAAAGTTCCCTTAAAGGGCAAACCCCACCTCGTCCATCAACTCACAGAGATGGTAGACTGGTGATGAACTTCTAGCAGGGAGATTCTGATATGTAAACACATACCACTGGAGAAAAGAGAGCAGAATTTTTTTCCTTTAAAGGCGAATCTTATCGTCCCAAGAAAAGAAGAAAAGCCATCACCATAACTTGGCATAGCATTACAATGTAAAATTTTCCAGAACAAACCTCTCTGTAATGTTCTCAGCAGTTCGCTTTCATCCAACCTATCGACCTTGACCAATGCTTTAATGTACTCAGCAACAGCTGCAGGACTGGAATGCAAAGCAGGTTGACTTTCAAAGGTTCTTATCACTGTTTCTGGATCACTTCGACGATACCGATCCCTAAGAAAACCAGTCTCTGCGTCACGTGCTCGCTGACCGAAACTGCCAACATAGCTTGACTGAAATCTTTGCTGGGAACCTGCAAGCCTATTTTCTGCAACCAATCACATTGAAACTAGCACTGAGTGATGACCACTTAAGTTTTGGATTCGCAACTACATTTCCCTTTAAACAATCAAGTATCAAGGGAGAGAAAAGGGTGGGAAGAACATGAAGCAAAGAATCAGAAAGATATCAAACACGGGAAAGGTAACAAGATTTCACTATACATCATCTGAAAGCTTAGGGTCAACAAAATAAACATATTGAAGCACAAAGATATTTTAGGATAGAAGAAGAAGTGGTGTCATTGTAGTTTGGTCCAAGAAATCAGAAGTAATTGAGTTATCATGGAACTGCATTCTTCCCTCAACAACCAAATTGTTTCAGTTGCACAAAGAGAGAAGCACGTACGGTGCAACAGAAGAACTGAGGTAACTTTCTTCAAGTTTCAATTTTCTCCCCTTTACCCTTTTTTCTAGGTTCCTTAATCCTGTTTATGAAACTTGTCATTTATGCAATTGTGCTAGTCATATCCAACACAATATATTTTACCTAAATTCCCCTCATATCCTTCATAGATTAGCTGCATTACCGAAATGAAAGGATAGGCAAAAGAACACCAAACAAGTCGAAGAAATTTACTCCTGAATGCAACCCACCAGGGGGGGAGGTTTGGTAAGAAGATCACAGCAATTTGGTGGGATAAAGGGAATCCCAAACTGCTGGGGTAAGAGAATGGATGGGAGGTGGAAGGGAGCCACTGCTCCTAACCCCAAATCTCTCCAATACAAAGACAAAAGGAAAACCACAAGCACACACAAATCCAAGTGCCCAGCCAAATCAAAATACCACCAATAGCATTTATCAGAAAACACACAGAAATGTTTCAAAACCACAAAAGCAGGTATACATATATATACCTCCAACATTGTTCAATTGTCTTAAGGTCGCAGAGAGCCTACTGGAAAGGTTCCTCAATCGTCCAATCTCAGGTTGCTGCTTTGCTACCTGTCCAACAGAAATATAGATAAGTCTTGGAGGAAAAGAAAGCCAGAACATTTGGAACGCCAACATCATGTCTAAAGACGGTCATGAACCAGCACAGCTGAGCAATTTAAAATCCAAGTTGAACAAGATAGTTTCACTAAGCCAAGGCATAATCTTTGTTGAATCAAACTAACGTTCTATAGGCTCTCTCTTCTTTTGCTTTTTTGCACAGAAATGCTCTATAGCCATTTACATATGCAATTCATGAATTTTAACTCTCTTAGGCATCTACTTCCACAATCACATGAGTAAACTACATAACTGAAGTACCAAAATCTAGACAATGACTACATAATCAAAACAAACCCACAAGCCGTAGCACATCTGTCCCAACAGGAAAGTCAAGCCAAATGGTAATCAAATGGTGTAAAGACTCTAACAAGCTCAAACTATCTCAAAGGTTCAAAGTTTACAAATACCCAGAGCTCCAAATGCACATACAACCCCAAATTTCAACTCTATCTGCCCCTAAATTTCACATAATTCAACAAATTAATAGGAAAACCAGCAGCCCAGCAATTGATTCCAAAAACCCAAATCCAAGAAACGCCTCAATCAATCAAAAACAAGAAAATCATCAAGATTAGGGTTTTCTAAAAAAATCCCAGAAAGGGAATGCGATGATAGAACAAAATAGAAGAGATTCACTGACCTGTCTAAGAAGTTGCCTCCAAGCCATAAATCACCCTCTTTCTCTCTCTATACAGAAAGCTCAAACCTTTGATCTTCTCTCTCTCTCTCCTCTTTCAATTTACCCAAAGGGTCAGTTCTCTCTGTTGGGTTTTCCTATATAGGGGACATAAAGATTGAATCTTTTCTCAGTTATTGCTGCCTTGTAACCAAACCCAAGTGACAAAACACGAAACGAGCAAAAAAAAAAGTGACAAAACACGAGAGAGATGAATAGTTAGTTTTAGGTGGGTGAAGAAAGTTTTGTGGGTCAAGTTCTTAGAGAGAGAGGAAGTGAGGAGAAAGAAAGGGGAGAGAGAGAAAATGGAGCATCAAAATATCTGACGGGTTAGGACGAAGTGGGGATCCGAATTGTCACTGGGTTGGGTGATCCAAATTTGTGCACGACTTCAGGTTTTTCATCGGTAAAGTTGTGTTGTTTTGTGGGCCTCGTGGCGTGTTCTTCAACGTTAGGGCTGTTGGCTGAGGGATTGGGCTGAGCTTGAGGAATTCGGATTGGTGTTACCACAAGTTCATTCAGGATCTTTTGAGTCAAGCATTAATCATATTTGTATCGAAATAGTCTATAAACAATTTCATTCAAAATAATAGAATTTTCGTTCGCTAAAAAATGAGAGCTACAAACCACACATACCAAACCATTATGAATTTAGCTTAAGATTCTAGTTAACAATGACCTCTAAATTGGTATATGTGCTTGTGACAAAGGCTCTATGTATTAAGGGTAGACTAATGTATAGAAATGGGTTATTGGAAGTTGTTTATAACGTCCAACTAGTGTTATCGCGCGGGATGTTTTAACTTCTTCTTTTTTTTTAAATTTAATGTTTTCTGATGGGTTGTCTTGCTTCTAACTTTGTTGAAGTAATTCTCTTTTTCTTTTTTGGTGCTAATTTTGTGATTAATTGGTAAATAAAACTAAAACAACACCAATACGGGATTTGGAGAGCTTTATCCGCGGCCTGACTCTTAATTTTTTTTTAGGGCAAATATTAAAATGTTGGGGAGAGGGATGCCCTCAAGTCATGGTAATAGTCATTCACTGGCCGTGTACTAGCCATTGACAAAAAAAAATCATTCATTGGCTTGTGGGGCCTCTATAAAAGTTAGAGGTATATACCCCTAAATGACATTGTTTGTTGCATTATAGTTCTACTTAGTACTTACTATGATTAGTCGTACTATAAACTTTGATCTATATTTGACCGAGTGCTTAGTAAACGATTATTATCCTCTTACTAATAACTTGAGAATACTATGTTATAATGTTCTTCTACCAAAGATTTATGAAACAAAAACTGGGTGGCCAATGTCCCATGTCCCAGCACCCATGTCCCAAATCCCATGGGTGAAATCAGAGTTCGGGGACCCACCGTCCCGAGGCACCGAGGTCCTCTAGAGTGACGATAGACCCCCTCGGAGAAGTGTGGGCAGAAACGGAAATCGAGCCTGAGAAGCCGAAAATCAAAGGCTATAATCCACGTGTTTTGGGCTTCCGGGAGGCCTCGGAACGAAGGTGGATATTTTTCGCACCACATCACATGGTACCTTAGGGAACATAAGAGGCCCCCGGGGTCCATTATCGGGTCCCTGATAGGCTTGTAAGAGAGTTTTACAGGTCACCAATGTAAGGGACGGAACACCGAAGGCATGGGTAATATCGAAGTTCAGGGATACGGGTACGGGTGCCCCTCCCGGAGCACCAAGGGTCCTCTAGGGTCATGATAGACCCCCGCCCCCCAAGAAGTTTGGGCAGAAATGACACCCGAGCTCCTGGAAGCCGAAAACAAAGGATATATTCCACATTTTTTGGGCTTACGGGAAGCCCGTAACGAAGGTGGATGTTTTCTCACCACATCGCATGGGATACCCCTAGGGGACATGGGAGGCACTCGGGGTCGCTTATCTGATCCGTGATAGGCTTGGAATAGCGTTTTACGGGACACTGGTGTAACAGGCGGAACACCAAAGGCATGGGTGATATCAAAGTTCGGGGTTCCGAATGACCCTCCTGGGGCACCGAGGGTACTTTGGGGTCATGATAGACCCCCCGAAAAAGTTGGGGCAAAAACGACACCCGGGCCCCGGGAAGCCGAAAACAAAGGCTATAATCCACGTTTTTTGGGCTTTCGAGACACCCGTAACAAAGGTGGATATTTTCGCACCACGTTGCACGGCAAACCCCTAGGGGGACATGGGAGGCCCTTGAGGTCGCTTATCCGGTCCTCGATATGCTTGGAATGGCGTTGTACGGGACATTGATGTAAGAGTCGAAGCACCAAAGGCATGGACGATATCGAAGTTCGGGGATACAAATGACCCTCCCGAGGCACCGAGGGTCCTCTAGAGTCACGATAGACACCCAGAAGAAGTTTGAGCAAAAGTGACACTCGAGCCCCGGAAAGCCGAATAGAAGGCTAAAATCCACGTTTTTTGAGCTTTCGGGAGGCCCCTGAACGAAAGTGGATATTTTCGCACCATATCGCATGGGACACCCCTAGGGGACATGGGAGGCCACCTGGGCCATTATTGGGTCCCTGGTAGGCTTGAAGGACCTCTTATTGGACATCGGAGGCTAATCCACGATTTTTGGTTACCGAGCATGATTCCCACCACCCCGTGCCGTCAAACCTACCTCCAAGCCCTCTATACTATTATATTGAGGTCTCATAATTTTTCCCTATTTTTTTTGAAGGGATTTCTATTTTTTTTTATTTTTTTTTTGATATATTTTTTTTTATTTTTCAACGTATTTTTTAATTAAAAATTAAATTAAAAGCTACAATCTGTAAAAAAATAAAAAATAAAAAACAAAATTTTTTTCAGTAACTTAATAATATACTTAAAATTTTGAGGTGGAACTTTTGGAGAATAATTCTCCAAACTCTCAAAAGCCCAGTATGAAAGTTATATAGCTCGAAATCTGGTTTGTCAGGTCCAAAAGTCGGGTAGGAAGAATTTGGTCGATTTGGTCCCGTCAAAAATTTAGGTCTAGACCGACTAGTGAACCACCCTATGTAACACCCTCGAATTCGCAACGATTTCCTGGGAACCATCGACGTAGCTATCCACGACTCGACACCGCTGAATCGTCACAAACCCAAGGGTTGTTACTGCAACATTCATCGCTAGGGAATAAATGCTAAGCAGAAAGAAAAACTAGGTATCAAAGGTAGCATCTAAACAAGCTAAACTTTAATATCAGAGTTGTCTATCAAGTGAACTTAAGTCCATTAAAGTATTATTACAACTTTGCCTTCAAGGGCACAAACCAAAATCCCACAATCCAAAAGAAATAATAAGTCTAGAGAACAAGCCCACAATTAAACTTCAAGTTATCCGTCCTCATTCAGCTACCCCTGCACTTTGGTTTCCGTGACGAAAACAAGGTACAGAAGAAAAGAGAAGAAACAAAAGAAAACAAAAATCAGATAAACTGAATAAACGTCGTCCATACCCAGTAAAAACATTTTCGCAAACCTTACCTGGGTTTTAGAAGAATCATTGAAATTCATTTTCATGCACAAGTAGACATACAATCAAGCACAAGCAAACTCGATATTCAATTACATGCAATTCTTGCTTTAGTGATCAATTGATCATTCGAACACAAACAGATAAACCATCTTGATTAGAGAAATAAGAGAGCGAATAGAACAGCGATATACCCATATTGTTCATAGATAGATATAGACATGCCATGGACCTACTCTAGTGTATACTCACATTGTCTCTAACATAATTATCGATATGTAGAGAATTAAACGATGGGGAATGATCCGTCCCGAACACACTACGAGGTGTCCATGAAAAGTAATTTGGGAATCACGCATCCCTAGACTACATCAATTAGATGAGTCTCGATTGCTCGACTACTCCTAGGATCCATTAGGAGTCTTATTCTCATTTACGATTCAATTCACATATTTGCATTGATTGACCTAGTGGTACAACAAGACCACGACATACTACTTCATTTCATGCTCATGATAATGAATAATAATAATAACGACGATAACGACATAAAGACATATTGTCATAATCATGCTTCACATATGTCTAAGGAAATTTCGGCAGCACTTCGGCAGTAAATAATGATATCCAAAAATTACACTTTCACAAATAAACCATCAGGATATATTAGGTGCTCATTAGCACTCAATAATAACCCATTCCAGATAGCACGTATATTATATCATAATAATAATAGAAATTCAACATCGCCATACATGCTCAATAATTAGCATATGAACTAATTAATTAACGAAACTTCATAAACTTGTCATACTCAATATAATTCATAATTACAGTGAAGAATATATTTCTAATTCTCATAATTAACGACGATATAATTTAATCATGCTTCGCATATTAAATTCACAATAATTTATCAATTAGCACATAACACATCAAAATAGTTTTGATGGGGCTTTGGAAAGAGGTAGGCACAATCTCTTAACTAACAAACTCTCACTACGCATTAGGTAACCTTGCTAATCACAACCCGATCACGCTTGTCCGTTTGGTCCTAATTAAAAATAATTACCGAGAGATAATCAGTAAATACGAAAATCCAAACAGTAATAAAATATTAATCTAATATTATATTTAAAATCCTTGATTTATTTTAATCAATCTAGGCTTTCAAAAATCCGGATTTGGACTCCAAACGAGTACAGAAAAATAAAAACAATAATTATTGAAAAAATACTAAAAAATACGAAATTAATTAAAACGAAATTATTAAACGAAACCCTAATCGGTTTTTCGAGTCTAGGCCGTGATACACCAAGCATGGGAACCCACGACCTAGCCCATCACCAAGAGCACCACCCACCGACCACCATGGTCGGCGGTGGCTCGCAGGAGCGCCAGCGATGGAGGAGAGAGAGAGAGAGCGAAAGAAGTGCGGGAGAAGAGAGAGAGAAGAATTACGAGAGAGAGAGAGAGAGAGAGAGAGAGAGAGAGAGAGAGAGAGAGAGACTGAGAGAGGGAGGAGCGACGGGAAGGACCCCGCCATGTCGGCCACTCGCCGACGACCACTTAGGCGCGACCTGGTGGCGCAGCAGTGGCGCGATAGTCGCGGCTCAGCAAAACAGGGGAGGGGGCGAAATAGAGTACGGGAGAGAGGAAGAGAAAGAGAGAGAAAGAGAGAGGGAGAAGGGGGATTACCGGCGGGGGAAGGAGGCCGGTGCTGGACCTGGTGGCCGGCGACAGCAGGGGGAGGAAGAGAGAGGGTGTGTGGTGGAGAGAGAGAAAGAGGAGAGAGAGAATGCCGTGAGAGGGAGAGAAGAGAGTTTCGGGTTTTGGCTCAGTTTTGTAAACTGATAAATTAGCCCATCTCAAAGCTTATATAGGTCTCTAGTCAATGAAAGTCAAAACTTACTAGGCCTAGGATTAATTTTCTGATTTAATGGCTAATTAAAAATAATTAAAACCAATTAAATGCTAATTAAAACTAATTAAAACAATATGAATAAACCTTATTCATATACAAAACCATTTTAATTAAATCCCTCAATTTGATAATTATAAATCACGAAATTCCCATAATAATACTTATTATTATTATGGCTTAATTTGAATAAATCGAATCGTTATATAAATACACGATTTAAATCTCCGAAACTATTTATAAAAGAATTATAGATCGATATTATAATTATAGAAAATATTGGGGTGTGTGCCCTATCGACAATCACTCAATGAATGGGCATCATCCCTATGATAAAAGGTAATCACGGAATAACGTGCTGCAATCTTTGGAATTGCATATATACCCTATTGATATTTAATTTAAATTGTTTTCGCAATCTATGAAAATAGGACCTTGAAATCAAACTCCACAACGCATTGACAAACGAGAAGATTGACACACCCTCTTACCAAAGGAGCACAAACAATCTCTCATAAAAATAAGTTTTTAATAACTCAAACTGCCCCATTTTTATGTAAGTTGGTCTCACACAAGACTTGTTAAACTATAAATTAAGGTACATATATTAAAACAGAAGGGAAATGAATGGGCATTATCATAGATCGATATTATAAGGGTGTTACTAAATGCCGCCCCTAAATTACTAGGTACCGCCCCCCAAAATTCCAATTTTGCCCTTTTTTAATTTTTCACTCATCCTCTCCCTCTCTAACTCTCACACCACTTCTCTCCCACTCTACCACCCACTCTCATACCCAACCTTCATCAACATTCACTCAAGCAACCCGCGGATGTCTGCCGGCGATCAAGAAGTGCCGTCGACGGTGGCGGAGGTAAAATTAATTTTTTTTGCGCATTTTTTTTGCACGGTCGTCTGAGATTTTCGACTCACCCTTGGGTGAGTCGTCTGCTACAGGCGACCCACCCAAGGGGAGTCGTCTGTCGATCGCGACTCACCCTTGGGTGAGTCGTCCGCTACAGGCGACTAACCCTTGGGCGAGTCGAGATCAATAGACGACTCACCCTTGGGTTGGTCGCCTGTAGCAGACGACTCACCCAAGGGTGAGTCGAGATCGACGACCGACAGACACAAAAAAAAAAATTTATTATTTATTATTATTATTATTATTATTATTATTATTATTATTATTATTATTATTATTATTATTATTATTATTATTATTATTATTTATTGTTTGAATTTAAGATTAAGCTAACATTGTTTTCGTTGTTTTCGTTAGATTCCTTTGGAGCGGTTCGGTGGTGATGGTGTTGATTACAGTACGCATTTCGTCACTGATGAGTTATTTGATAGTGATACAGATGCAATTAATTGGGCAAAACAAATTGCACTTACTATCGGGTTTGAGTTGATAATTTCGTCACACAAGAAGAGTGGAAGCGTAAAATTGTTAAAATGCAATCGAGGTGAACGCTACAGAGGGGAATTAAGAGACTTAGATACTGCTGCTCGGAAGAAATCGAAAACAAAGGCTTGTAAATGTACGTTCCAGTTGAGAGCTCGGCAAGTGTATGGGTCCAGTAGTTGGATGATTGTCACATTGCCTGGGACTAGGGGTACGCACAACCATGACTTTGCTGTGTATCCTGAGGGATATCGTCAGATGAGTGGTCTTAGTCCTGGGTCAAAGAAACTCGTTCGTGACATGACTTCGGCACAAACAAAGCCATGTGCTATCTTGGCCGCGATTAAGGAAAAATTTCCCGAGGACAATGCAACTAGACGGCATGTGTACAACCACAGAGATCGTATAAGGAAACTTGATTTTGAAGAGAGAGATGTCATTGGTCAGTTTCATCATTTAGCTGTGGCGAATAAGTACGTACATTGGACAAGAGCCGACCGAGCTACTAATGAGGTAACTCACGTGTTCATGGCACACCCTACATCAATTCAGTTACTTCGGTCTTTTCGTTGGTTGATTGGCTTAGATTCCACGTACAAAACAAACAAGTATAAGATGCCGTTTGTTGAGATAGTGGGGATGACTCCAACCAATAAGAACTTCCTCATAGCTTATGCCATTATGAAGGATGAGACTCAGGCAAGCTATGCGTGGGTCTTAGATAAGTTGAGGATGCTTATTGGAAATGATGTACACCCAACAGCAATTGTGACCGATCGTGAGCTAGGGTTGATGACACCTATTAGAGAGATATTTCCCGAGAGTGCCCAGTTGCTTTGTACATGACACATTAACAAAGTCGTTGAAGACAAAGTGTACAGACTTTGTGGAAAAGATAAGGCCGTCGCGCAGAGGTTCAAGAATGGGAGGTGGAAAATTATCATGAAAGCTTCCACAGAAGCTGCGTACGATAGAGCAGTGCGTACGATGAAGGTTAGTTGGAGGACTTACCCTCACGTGATATCCTATGTAGAGGAGACCTGGCTGAGACACAAAGAGATGTTTGTGGCTGCGTGGACGAATAAGGTGCTACACCTTGGCAACACTACGACTTGCAGGGTGGAGAGTGCACATGCCGCGCTAAAACAGTGGTTGAACTCCTCAACTGGAGCTTTGGACAATGTTTGGAACAAGGTCAACAAGTCAATCGAGTCACAAATAACTGAGATCAAGTACACACTTGAAGAGTGCAGAAGACGAAGAAGTGTGGTGTACTCGTGTTTCCCATTCAACTATCTGACCGGGTATGTTTCCCATTACTGCTTACAAATATTATTGGCTGAGCTGAACAGGATGAGAGAATTGAGTCACCAAGTATTTGATCGTTGCGGTTGTGTATTGAGATCCACTCATCAGATCCCGTGTGCGTGTGAGTTGAAAACGGCCACGGATACGGGCACGCTAATTAGCTTGAATAGTGTCCACAAATTTTGGCGAACACTCGTTATTAGTGATGCAGTGGAGATAGCTACGCTTGACATGACTGAGCATCCATCTGAGGACCATCGATACTTTCGGTATCTGGTCGACGAGGTTAACTCAAGCGACCCGGCAGTTGTGCGCAACATATCTGTCCTTATGAATGAGCAGCTTCATCCTGAGGAAGCGAGTTACGTCGAGCCGGAAGCGAACACGACAGTCAGAGGTCGACCGAGAGGGAGTTCCTCTACCAGACGTGATCCTAGTTCATGGGAGTACTCCCAGAGGGGTCGTGGTCGCCCTAGGTCATCCAGTTCGAGCCGCGGGCGTGGTCGTACCTCATCCTCATCGAGTAACTTCGTAAACAGTACTGGTATGAAAACCCATAATTTATTAACATGTACATAATGTTGTTACTTTTTGATAAGTACTATTATTGACTTTCTATTATATTGTCTTGCAGCTGGACACGCAATAGATATCACTGAATTCTATCATGTTAACAAAATTCCGGGAATCATCGTACCTTTCATTGAAGGATATCTCGATGTGCTTGGGGATGGTAATTGCGGTTTCCGTGTCATTGCGGACTAAATTTTCGGAGACCAAGAGCAATGGCGAGTGGCGAGAGTTTGCATTGCACACGAACTCTTAGCTAACCGAGCATTGTACGAAAACTTATACGTTAAAGGGGTCGACGCTGGTTACCGCCGTATTATGTGGGACGGAGGTGCGTGTAACGATGATCACTGGATGATAGTAATTGAGGATTTGTTCCCGATTGCCAACCTCTTCAATGCAGCGATTATGTTATTCAGATACGGCAGCGGAAGGGGGTTATATTCTTGTTACACAGTGCTACCGTTCCAAGCACCTTCGACTGCTACACGTCCAAGTAGGGAAATTGTCATGTGTCATTTAGGTGATTCGTATTCCCATTATATCCGTCTGGATTTAGCCTCAGATTTCCCTGTTCCTCCGATATGCGAAGCATGGTTTACTTTCCGTTCTGATAGTGTCGCTGGTTGGGAGCAAATGTATGTTACGCGAAGAGCACATTGGGATCGTTTAGCGAGGTCGATGTAATTGAATGTTTTGCGTGATTGTTATACTTATATCATTGTCACATTTTTGTGTGATTGTTATATTTTGCATGTGGAGAGTGGTCGTGATTATTGGAGGTAAATAAAACAACAAATTACAATAAAACAAAAAATGTAAATAAGAAACAACAAATTACAATAACATAAATAAATAATAACAATAACAATGAAACTCTTATAATAACAAATTCATCTAGGGTCAATACATCATTTGGCAGCCCGCCAATCTCTCATAAACTCGTCCATAAATGATCGAGGACCTTCCGCTTGCTCCGGAGGAATCAAAGTAATGGAAGACTCAAATCCGACGGCTAGACGATTCACCCACTGCAAAAAAGTAACAATGAGTGTGAGTTCAGAGATATGTAATACGTAAAAAAATATATATTTTAGTTAATCACTTACATAATCGTTGTTGGATCGTGGAGGAATCACAGGTGCTGCAGCGTCACGTATCAGCCGAGGGTGGGAGTGAAGGTAGTACCATGCGAGGTAGTCATCCGTACATGCTGTGGGATCTGACGTGGATGCCTGAAACCCATGGAGACCAAGAATGTAAAATCCCGGGAACATACGCCAAGCATCAGATGAGATCCGTTCGGGGAAGACAACCTTGTACGAACGACTGCTCCATGACCTGATCGCTTTGACTGGCCTAAAGATCGGGGTTGGGATACTCTGTACGTACCCGATTTGTCGTAAACAACGACCAGGCATGTACGGTTCGATAATATCCCGATACTGTAGCTACCCCATGAATACAGTCCTCGGTACAGATACTGCCGGGTTAGAACCGTACGGCAGCCACACCACCTACGTAGAAATGTTGAAAGTTACGGTGAAGTAAAAAAACATAGCAAACGACGAAATAAATCATGAACACCGATAACTAAATGACGTACCTCTGTCGCTCGCAGATGATCCAAGCGTCTACGTAAGGAGTCCAGTCGACCCATGTCCTTGCCCTCAGCCAGGGCACTCCATACGGACGCACGGGGAGCCTCGTCGTCCCCGACAACCATCCGCTCCCGATAAGGTCGGAAGCAGGGAAAGTACTCGTATATCCATGCCTGCAGGAGAGTTAGGCATCCGCAGATGCCCTGAGAATCCCCGCGACTAGCTATACCGAGCTGACGATATAGGAAGGCGAGGGCAGCAGATCCCCAAGAGAAGTCATGCACCGTATCGACACCGTCGTCCATCACCTCCATCACGCAGGAGGGTCTAATACGGTTACCACTCTTGTCGACAAACAAGGTGGATCCAATAAGTAACCACATCCAAGCTGTCGCCTGGATGTCATCTATTTGCTCACGGCAAAGCTCAAAAACCGACTCCGTGAGGACCGCACCGCCCTGCCAGTGGCTACACATCAGTTCTTCTGGGCTGACCCCGAGAACCTCCATGGCCGCCGTCTGCAGCTGCCCATCCCGTCCCTCATTGGAAACGAGCTCTCCGTCTACAGGAATCCGAAGAATATGCCATACATCGTGCAACATGATCGTCATCTCTCCGAACGGCATGTGGAACGAGTTCGTATCCGGCTGCCACCTTTCCACGAATGCAGATATCAGGGGGAAGTCAATATGTCTGAACATAATGTCTGCCAGGTGTGATAACCCAGTCCCCTCGATCTGGGCCCTCATCTCGGCCGACATCTCCGCTCGCCACTGACTCAGCCGCTGACAGACATTCCATCGGTTCTGACACTTCAAGAGACCCCTCATCTCTCCATTCCACATACGAGACGCTACGTGGCCCAGGAAGCTCGGTATGACGCTATCATCCGCCGGCCCACCGGGCACAGGCTCTGTAACAAGCCACGTAGTGTCGTCCTCCGCTCTAGATCGTTTGCCAGTACTGGACGACCCAGTACTAACAAACCTATCGCCTCTACCCTTCACCACGCGCCAATCTGAGGATAATTCGACGCCAATCTGATCATCGTCTTGCTCACCGGAGTAGAACTCGCTAGTTGCGTAATCGTCTTGCTCAGCAGTCATCTCCCTCATCCGAACTGCCTCTCTCTGTCTCCGTACAGAGGCATCAATCCCGCGCGTCCTCGTGTGACGCGGTCCTGAACCAGCTAGTTCACTAAATAACCGAGGCACCGATTTACCGGCTCCTCCCATCTATCATTTCACATTTTTAATTAATTAAACAATAATCAATAATAATAATAATAATAATAATAATAATAACAATAAACAATAAATAATAATAATAATAATAACAATAAATAATAATAATAATAATAATAATAACAATAAATAATAATAATAATAATAATAATAATAATAATAAATAATAATTTTTTTTTGTGTCGGTCGTCTGGTCTCAGACGACTCACCCAAGGGTGAGTCGTCGGCCGATCTCGACTTACCCTTGGGTTAGTCGCCTGAGACCGGCGACTCACCCAAGGGTGAGTCGTCTGCCGTTCTCGACTCACCCAAGGGTGAGTCGTCTGCGACCGACGACTACCCTTGGGCGAGTCGAGATCGGCAGACGACTCATCCTTGGGTGAGTCGAGATTGGCAGACGATCGACGCAAAAAAAAAAAAAAAAAAAAAAAAACACAACTTCAATTCATAACTTCACGATTCAATTCAAGGCAAAAAATATTCAATTCAAGGCAAAAAAAATTCAATTCAAACAAAAAAAAAAAAAATTTCGAAAAGTTACCCCCCCGCGCCGTCGGTCGCCGCCTCCCTCGCCGTCGAAACCTCTGCCGCCGCCGCCGCTAGCACTTGACATGGTCGTGGTGGTGGTGATGGTGGTTGCCGGTGTGATGGTGTGGTGGTGAGGATGAGTGAGGAAGAGAGGATGAGTGAGAGTGAGTGAGGAAGAGAGGATGAGTGAGAGTGAGTGAGGAAGAGGGGTGAGGGTAAAATTGGAAATTGGGGGGGCGGTAGCTAGTAAAAAGGGGCGGTATTTAGCAATTCACTATTATAATTATAGAAAATATTGGGGTATGTGCCCTGTCGACAATCACTCCATGAATGGGCATCATCCCTATGATAAAAGGTAATCACGGAATAACGTGCTGCAATTATTTGGAATTGCATATATACCCTATTGATATTTAATTTAAATTGTTTTCGCAATCTATGAAAATAGGACCTTAAAATCAAACTCCACAACGCATTGACAAACAAAAAGATTGACACACCCTCTTACCAAAGGAGCACAAACAATCTCTCATAAAAATAAGTTTTTAATAACTCAAACTGCCCCATTTTTATATAAGTTGGTCTCACACAAGACTTATTGAACTATAAATTAAGGTACATATATTAAAACAGAAGGGAAATGTTTTTTTTACCAAAGACTCATAAAGGGACTAACCATGGCCAAAAACACTGATTATTTGTCCCAACATAAATCAACAAAGAGGATAAAGACTAGGCTGTTTTTTTTAGTTCAACTCATATAATATGTTGAGCCTAAACGGCCCCAATACCATATAGTCAGCAATGAGCATGATGATGAACATGGGGCACATGAACATGATGATGAACATGGGGAACATGAGGAACATGGTGATGACCTCCGGTGTGATGGTGACCCCCGCCTTGGTGGTGGTGGTGGTGATGACCCCCGCCTTCGTGGTGGCCGCCTTGATTATTACCCCCTCCTGCTCCACTTGCGTCAGCACCACCATCACCACCACCGTCCATATCTATGTGTCCGTGCGCGTGTGCGTGTCCGTGCTCGTGCTTGTTGTTTTCCCTGGAATCCTCTGAGTCCGGGTCATCAGTGCAAGATCCACAACCAAAAGATAATCATAGTTAGGATGGAAAAAAAGATTAGAGTGGAACATAGCAAAAGTAAACCTCCTGTAACTGTAAGAGCACCTACGCCATTGCTGTTATTATTGATTATATCTAAGATTCTAGCCATTATATTTTGCCTCTCCCTGGATAAAAATATGTGTTTCTTGCACAATGTTTCTTATGACTATTTTGCGAGAGATTTAGTTATGTAGAAAGGTTGACCTAATAATTAAAATCGGGGTCCTCGGTACATTAGGTCACAGATTCGAATTTTCTTTTTTATTGATGTAAATTTATTGTACTGGACGGCCTTTTGCCTCCCTTGGGTCAAAAAAAAAAAAAACTTTTCAACAAGAGAGAGGTTTGAAGTTATGAAACTACCTCTAAGTAAGTGGCTTAATTAGTTACATTTACTTCTTCTTTTTTCTTTTCTGTACACTGCCCCAATATATATGATTCACACTATCACTACTTTAAATCGATGTCTTGATCGACTCTTTCATATCGGCAATGAGGGTTGTTCATCTGTTCAAACCTGGACCAGCAAATCGACTAGGACCAATCACTCCTGGTCTGAGACTACTAGCCGGACCGGACCTCGAAATCATAAGGCAGTGACTGTTTTATTTACCCTATTACCTTATATATTGTCTAACAAACGAATCATGCTCGAACTGGATCGGAGTCTAGTTTGTTAGGTCCAAAAGTCGGGACGGAAGAATTTGGTCCCGTTAAAAATTTCAATTTGGACCGACTAGTGAACCACCCTATCGACAATCACTCAATGGATGGGTATCACTCTATGACCGAAGGTAATCACGGAATAACGTGCTACATCAATTTGGAATTGCATATATACCCTATTGATATATAATATTAAAATTATTTTCGCGATTTATGAAAATAGAACCTTGAAATCAAACTCCACAACACATTGACCAAGGAGAAGATTCAAACACACTCTCACTAAAAAGGAGCGTAGTAGTAGCCTTTTGCAACGAGATTTCCCGTCGTAAAAGATCAACTACGACGGTATATACCGTCGCCCCCCTGTCGTAGAAGGGTGCCGTCGTTATTGGTCTTTACGACGGTATTTTGGGTCCAGTCGTAAATGTCCAAATACAACGGGAAAATTTCCCGACGTAGTTATCTTGCAACGACGACGGGTTAACCCGTCGTAATTGGTCATCCACGATGGGATACATTTCGCGACGGGATTGACCCGTCGTAATTGGCCTTTCGCGACGGGATTAACCCGTCGTAATTGGCCTTTCGCGACGGGATTAACCCGTCGTAATCCAAAGCACAAAATAAAAAAATTAAAAAAAAAAAAACTTAAAAATTGATTCGTAAATGTTTTGAAGCATAACAGTACTAATTAAGAATTCGCCTGAATAACAAATACTCTACTATAAACTTTTATTGTTTCTTTCCAAAAGAAAAATATCAGTGTTTGAATACAAAAACTACAAATCAGTCTATACAATAGCATCTGCTTTGGCTTTTAAACCCTGGTGGCTGGTAGTCTTCCTAAAACAGTAGCCAAATGACATTCAATGAGATCTGCTCTAAACCTTTATGAATGCAGTAGCTTCTTCAACCTATCATTGAAGCAACATAAATAATAACACTAGTTTAGAGAGATATATTAAATTAAGAGAGGACCTGCAGGAAACAATTAAAGCCAAGCTAGCTAGGTTAGCATCCCTTCCTTGGCTTTGTTGTACTAATGTAATCAAGATTTATCACACCTCTCGACATCTATGAAAGTTAGGAATCTCTGCACTCCAGCCTTAGCAAATATCACAAATTACAGTAGACATGAATCAGATTGAAGTTGATCAACTCTCACTAGTTTCATCAATAAATGCAAAAACCGTACCAAAATAGGACATGAGGAAAGAAACAAGAAAAAGGTAAAGCAAAGAAGATCTAAGTAAACTCACCTAGCTTTAACAGCTTCATTGAGATCTCCACGATACAAGAGAGCTAGTGTGCCGAGCCTTCTCTTGCTGCAACCTCCCATCAAATTCTTGTCAGGGGGAATGTGCAGGAGGTCCTACATGTCAAAGGACAACATATATCTAACTGAACCAAGATTCTGGCCACTTAATTTCTTGAACACCTACATTCCGAGAAACAAAAAGACCAAATTTAACTGCAACAGCACTAGGCCTACGTTTAGTTGCAACTGTATCAAATTCAGAGCTACAACTTGTCAAGGGATTGTGAAGTCCTACATGTCAAAGGACAATAAATCTCCAAGTGGACTAAGATTCTGGAAAGATAAATGCATATCCCACAAATCAAGCTCAATGCTATTTAAGCAAAAAACTTATTCTAGGTCCGCCATTTGCCTTCAGTCAAAACAATTTCAGACAAACTAGCACTACTCCAACTTCATAATCTACCTAAATGTTTCAATAGCTAGTGTGGAAGAAGGGGGGGGGGGCTGAGGGCATTTGACATTCGCCATGAACTAAATAATAATATGAAAGATCTGACATTAGAGGTGACAATGATGTGGGAAATGATCATATAAATACAGTATACAATAGGGTACAATAGCCACCACACCAGCTAATAACAGGGTGCCCTGGCTGTGAACAAATTACAAAGGGACTGTCTGGCTAGTGTGAGGGCAAACAAACCAATCATTTATACCAGGTATGTACACTACCAATTTTGCTAGACTCACCATCATCACGCGTTAGAAAATGCAGTGAGGGTACATTGTCTATATCATCCTTTGAGAACAACGGGAGAAACCACGTCTTTTTCGTGCCAAAGACCTGCAAAAATTCAAAATTACAAGCGATTAAAACGAAGGAAACACAAGGTCGTGATATTCAGACCTCCATTTAAGATTACGAAATCATGGAAGGTGGCAAGCTTCAAAGAGAGTACAAGACACATACAAAATGCATGATTTGCTCAAGAATATTTCCTAACTGTAAACTCTTACAGTCAGAATGTTCTTTATAACATCTGGATCTCCACTTCAATTCTCTCAGAGTAGTTACTAGTTTCTAACATGACCACATCAGGACGATAAACAAGCTTTTAAAAAACATTGTTGCATGTAGAAAGTGGAATGAAAGCCCAGAACTCCTCTTATGTATCTCACCTCTTTAGCTTGCAGAAGGTTCAGTTCTACAAGCACAGAAAAACTAAAAGCAATAAACTTGAGAAGTGTGTCAAATAACCTACTCAAAGTTGTTGCTCCAACCCAAGTCATACTTACATCTGGCTGCTCTTTCCTTCTTCTCCCTTTTCTTCTCATAAACCTGAAAACAAGCTTCAGTAAGTTACTATACCAAGTACAAGTAGGCAAGTAAATAATCAGAAAATTAATGTTTACAGCAGCTAGACACAAGCCAATACCAGAGTACAAAGCTGTACCAAAGCAACAATTCAAGATTAAAAGACAGATAGATGTTGCAATCAATACATTATCTAGCATAATTCAGTAAAACATAAAAACTAGCATCTAATCAACAAAGCGAAAAGAATGAGAAATATACCTCACTGCCTTCTTTTTGCTGCAACTTTCTATCAAATTCAGAGCTGCAACTTGTCAGGGGGACTGTGCAGGTCCAACATGTCAAAGGACAACAAATCTCTAAGTGAACAATAAACCTAAAATTTGGGAAAAAAATAAAATGTTAAGTTTGCACTTATTTTTACCTCTAGGAGCGAAGTTAGGTTTCCAAACCTACACTATATAGCAGAAACTATAAAGATGATGCTCAGCTGAACAACCACTCACCTATTGTAAAATACTATATTTTGAAGTTTGGACAGAAAATTGTACTTAAAAAAAACAGAAGCAGGACACAAATTAAAAAGACTACCAGCTGGTTCACATAGATTGCAAGCTCGAACAGTGGTTGATTGGTATTGCCTAGGTCAGAAGTATGCATATCACTATATAAAACAGCATGAACATTACACGCAAGAGTTATGGATGAAAACTTGAAAGATTTCCAATTAAAGAAAACAAATAACCTTGAGCCTACTTATGATTACAGTCTAAAATTAGTTCAAAAATAAATGAATTGATGAAATTTGCCAAAACCTAAATAATATAGACGAATCGCAAATTCTGCAATCAATTACTCGTAGTTCCACAAGACCTAGTGTAAAGAATAATCTATAACAACAGACTTAAATCATAATTTGATATCTGAACGATTTTCAGTTGAATTTAGGGTTTCTGGAATGCAGAGGAAACAACGCACTTGTGAAATCGAAATTCTATTAAATTGAATCATCATCTCATTAAAAAAAAAAGATTCAATAGAAAACAAGTTAGAATTTCGACTAAAATACTGTAAAATGATCCAAATTATGCGAGAAATCAGCAGATTCGGAGACTCCTAGTTCGAGTTTGAACTACAAATTGATGACAGAAGCTAATTTGCACAACGAAATTAACAATTAACTCTTGTAAACTCGCCATTGGAGATGATTAACTCAGAAATAAATAAATTCGAAGAACTTTTCTACAACGATTAATCAAAATTCACAGAGATTCAAACTTACAAGTTAACTTTTCTCACTGATCTGCTTCAAAGTGCGCTGAGAAACAGGAATTAAGGCTTCGCTAGTTTGTTGTAGAGAGAGAGAGAGAAGAGAGAATAAACAGATGGGCGAGGAGAGCTCTCTCCTCCATCGCTAAGTTTGAGAGAACGGGTAAGTGACCAGGGAGGGAAAGACTAAGGAATAAGAAAGAAAACACAAAAGACGACGGGACACTTCTCTGTAATTGGAAAATTTAAGCGTTATTTCCTATTTTTGGGACGACGGGCTTGATCCCGTCCTTGTTGAGGCACAATTACGACGGGCTTCTAAACCCGTCGTTAATCGGTTGTCGTTAATGAACCTGATTCTAGTAGTGAATTAGCACAAACAATCTCTCATAAAAATAAGTTTATTTAATAACTCAAACAATAAAACAAAGTACATATTAGATTAAACGGAAGGGGAAAAAAAATACCATAGACTCATAAAGGGACTAAGGCCCTATTCTTTTCAACGTTTCTATGCTGTATTCCGTTTCGTTCCGTTCCGTGCCGATCCGTTTCGCATTCTGTACTTCATTTTATCTCACATTTTTGAATTATCCGCACCGCGCTGTTCCGTTCCGTTCCAATCTGTTCCGTTCCGTTCCGTTCCTCACCGTCCCGCACCATTCCGTTGAAGAGAACAGGACCTAATAATGACCAAAAACACCGATAATTTGCCGCAACATAAATCAACAAAGAAGATAAAGATTAAGCTGTTTTTTTTTTCAACTCATAGTACGTTGAACCTAAGCTAAATATATATTTTCATATAATTGGCAATGAGCATGATGATGATGAACATCGGGTACATCAACATGATGATGATGAACATCGGGTACATCAACATGATGATGATGAACATCGGGTACATCAACATGATGATGAACATGCCCACCGCCATGGTGGCGTCCGGTGTGATGGTGATAACCTCCGCCCTGGTGGTGGTGGAGGTGATGACCCCGGCTTGGGTGGTGGTGGTGGTGGTGCTGGCTGCCTTGATTATTACCCCCTCCCCCTCCACTTGCGTTAGCCGCCCCACCAACGTTTATAAGTATAACCTTGTGTGCGTGTTGCGCGTGCGCGTACTCGTGCTCGTGCTTTTTCTTTTTCCTTAATTCCTTCGGGTCCGGGTCATCATTGCAAGATGCACAACTTAAGATTATCATAGTTAAGATGAAAAAAGAGATTAGAGTGGAACATAGCAACATTAAACCTCCAGTAATTGTAAGAGCACCCAAGCCATTGCTGTTATTGATTATATCTACTAGGATTCTAGCCATGTTGTCTCTCCTAAAGGATATAATGTGTTTCTTGCACAATGTTTTTTAAGACTGATTTAATTTTTGCGAGGGATTTATATAAACAAGTTGACCTTGACTTTGAGTCTTTGGCCTTTTCCGTATATGATACGTATTAGTCAACTTCCACTTTCCTTCCACCTTCTGTAATAGGATGCAATCTTGATTTGTACCCCACACACACACCTAAAACAAATATTAAAAAAAAGGAGCCGATCTATATAATCTTACTTGGATAATCCATTAATGTAATATAAGGATTAACCCCAATATGTTAAGTGGAGTTAAATTAGGACATCATGATTAGTTTCTTAATGCTGTGTAATTTCCTAATTATTGTATAGAATAATATTTAGGAATATTATTATTGTTGTAATTAGGAAAGTAGTATCCTAGTTGAGTTGTATTTCCTAATCCTAGTGGGAGAGGATTAAGGAAAGTAGGGATTGACTTAGTTAACAAGTCATATCATACGCCTATATATATGGATGGGTTATAGGTTGACCTGTCAATTGGGTCGTGCGGGTCGGGTTAAGGTCACAGCGGGTCGGGTTATTTCGGGTTCGGGTCGAGAAATGCTCGACCTTGACCCAGCGTTGTCGGGTTCGGGTCGAGTGACCCAATAATTTTTTCTTCTTCTTTAATTATGTAGTTAATTTATGCTTTCAAATGGTATATTTGCCAATTTATAACTTGTATTAACTACATACGTATATTATTACACGTTTTGGTATGCATATACGACTATTATGTTATTCTTTATAATTTTTTTAATTATTCGATGAGTTGTGTTTTATATTTCCGTCCATTTTAACGTAGTTAAAAGCAAAATTTATTATTTTGAGAGAACAAATAGGAAGAGAAAAAGTTAATACAAGAAAAAAAAATTTATTTATTTTTTAGGATATTTTAGTCGAGCTTTTTGTTTATATTTTCAAATTGTTCTATTTTTCGGGTCAAACGGGTCAACCTACTAACGGATCGGGTTTGACCCAAAAAACACCGGGTTAATCGGGTTCGGGTCAAACCGGATTTCGGATCGGAAAATCAGTGTCAGGACCTTGAAAAAATGGGTTGGGTCTGATTTCGGGTCGGGTCGGAAATTGACAGGTCTAGTTATAGGTATTATGTGTGTGCTCAAAACCCTAATAGGGAGAGGGAGAGGGAGTCACCATGTAAACACGGTGCAAGGGCCTCCACGGGGTAGAGAATCGCCAACGAAAACACATAGTGTGTTTAAGCCAAGGGATAAAGTGCTTAAGAAAGAGGGAGTCACTTTGTATATCTTATGAGGGCCGTGTTGTTAATTATGTGGTTGATTAATTAATAATACACTCATGTTGGATCGTAGACGTAGGCTATTGAGTTGGGGTCGAACCACGTTAAATTGATGTTTTGTTCTTCTATTTTATTCCTTTAATTGATTATCTTAAACTCGAATGGATGGATCAACGTGAAATACCCTTAACAGTAATCAATGCGAGAATTATTTGAGCTTGGGGTGAACAAGGAAGTGGCGTATCTCCACTTGTTCCGTAGCAATAATAAATTTTGGGAATTTTTCTTCTAGGATTTACTTTTTTTTTCTAACAAACTAATAGCTTAGTAAACCACTGATTATGACATTTTTTTTTTATGAAGACCACCTAAGATAACTTTTCAAGAGGAAAGAAGTTTGGAATTTTGAAACTACCCTGAGTAATAAAGTGGTTAAATTAGTTATATTCACAATTAGTTAGATTCACTTCTTTTTTCTTTTTCTTTATTTTTCCTATGCATACTACCCTTTTATTTGTGGATGATTGCTTTAGGGGCAAATTAATTACTAACATTTGAAATTGTGCTAAAAATGTTTTTGTTACATTTTTTTTGTGAAAAGTCAATTGTTAGGCCAAGAAAATTCATATTGTTCATCACCATAAAGCTTGTACAACAAAAAGAGAATGTATCAGTCATTATTATCCATTAGACATCCCCACAAAGCACACACATCGTATGTGTGCCAAATGACAACGTTATCTCCAAAGACATACTAGCAGGTCAATGTAAAAAAGCACTGAAAAGAAAAAGGATTAGGAGTTAGGATGAATTAATATGGAGATCATGAAGAAAAAATTCCTCAATTTCCGCTTTCTTTTCCTTTTTTATCTTGGCAGCAGTAATAATAACAAATATATTCATCATAGGGATCGAAAACAAAAGTGCAAATATGCACCAATATGAGGTATCAAAAAGAATCTAACTTTTTGTTTTTTCACATAAGTAGTAAGTACTCTCAATTTTTGTCAACATGAACATCCTAACTCTATGGCCTACGCAACCACACGAGTCACACCGACCCTCGATTATTACAAAAGGCAACCATATGGCAATAAGCTACCATATAGTCCACTATATCTCCTTCTTATATACTAGTCCTTACCCATTCCAAAAAAGTTTGAGAAGTCATGCTATTAGGCTCTAGTCTTTTCGTCATCTCCATGATGTATTTTATTGCGTTATGTTCTGTTCTGTTCTATTTCGCGCCATTTCATAATTATTCTATATATCGTTATGTCTCGCATTTCGCTCGATTTCATCTATAGTCCATATATCTCCTTATATAGTCCTTATCACCCATTCAAAAAAGTTTGAGAAGTCATGCTATTAGCGTAAAATAGTGTGTGGTGAGGCTAATGCGTCCTTCATTATATTCCAGGAACTTCTTAAATGTTGAGCTTCTAAAAGGTCGTCCCACTAATAAAGAAGCTACAATTTCTATTATTAATAAAGGCAACAAACAAGCTATAAATAAATTGTATTGAACACTATGTTAAAGGTTATGTTCAAGTCTCATAGGAGCACTTAATGTTTTAAAATACTCAAAATTTATAAGTTCACACATACTTAATTACACACTAAATACAAATTCCCTCATTCAAATTAATGAAATAGGCTGGGTTGGAATGGAAAATTCAGGTGTATCTTCTTATGTCGTGTTCCTTGTGAGGAGATTAACCAAGGAGGTGGTGGCGATTAGCCGTGCCATTTCTGAATCAGCTTCAAAGGAATGGTCGGTTCACTTCGACATTATTGTTGAATCAGACTCGACTAATGCTGTGTCTTGGTGTAATACTACAACGGGTGGCCCGTGGAATGTGAGATTTGATTTGAACTTCATTAGGCGTATGAAAGGATGGTGGTCCAAATTTTCCATTGTTCATAGACCGAGGAGCTCAAATGCTACAGCGGATGGCTTGGCAAAATTAGGTGTTAACAGAGAGCACGACTTAGTTGCCTGGCTCTAAAATTTGAGCTCACAGAGGATTCGTATATGAATTGAAAAGCTGTGATGTTTTGTAACTACTCCGTTGTGGAGTTAATTTCAATGAAAATTACCCAATTATCAAAAAAAAAATATATACAAATTCCCTCATTCAAATTAATGAAATAGGCTGGGTTAGATCGGGTCAGTTACGAGATCAAACACTTTGTGTTTAGTTAACAAAATTGTGTCCGTGACCTAGTGTTTTTGGGTCAATTTTGGGTCAGATTTTGAATAGAATCAAATTTTAACAGGTTTAGAGGCGTGAAAGATCTACCACTTGAACTCTCACCTTTTGCTCACACACATCATAAATATAATCATGTACTCCATATTTTAGGGTGTGTTCATTATAGTTGAGTTGATGAACTGAACCGAACCGAATCAATAATATTATATACATACATAAACCAAACTCAAAGGTTATGAATAAATTGAAAAAAACAAAAATTCCATATCCCAATTGCTTCAAAAATTTATAACTTGATATTTGACTTAATACTCGTCTTCTATGTAAAAAAGTTGAAATTGAAATAAATATTATAATGGAAATTGTAGTAATTTTTTTTTCTTAATACCTACTACAATTTCAAAAAAAAATTATTAAAGAAGACGTATAATTTTGTCGTCTGTGGTTGTTTGGTTGTCAAAAGAAAACAAAGGAAGTTGCATGAGAAGTACAAAATTGTCATTTGTTTGGTTAACATCAAATGCCAGAAGTTATAGTTCCCAGAATTTCTATACTTCCCACATTACTTACCTATTCCCCCTAGATAAGGAAAACTTTTTGTAGTAGGAAGTATAACTTTCTATATTAACCAATCAACTTTTTGTATTTTTCGAAAACTTATAATACATGAAAATTACAATTTTCTAGAAAGTAGAACTTCCCACAATAAATCAAACGACCATTAAGTAGAAAGAGGACCATTAAGTAGAAAGAGGAGCGCGCGATTCTATTATCTATAGAAGAAATCTACTAAGACCATATTACAAATTTGTAACCATATATATAAAAGTAGACATTAGTCTTCGATCTCACCTTTTTTCCTTCTTTTAAATGAATAATGCAATCCATACATAGTGAGATGACAGCTTGCAAATGGCTATATATTGACAAGGTGATGCAAGTTACACTAGCTAGTACTCTACTTGATGCTTGTTTAAGCTATTGTAATTATGATAATGCTAGCTGACTAAGCTTTTTGGTGATCCCGATATGACATTTTCCCATCATGTTGGCTTTAATTGACAATAATGATCACTTAGTTTCCAACCCCCCCTCTCCCTTTTGAGCGTATATTATGAGATTGGGAGCACACAATAATGTAAATTTAATCAACTGTTTAGTATTAGCAAACTTGCAGGGCATATGATGAACATGTTGTAATCGAAGCTAAGCTAATATTAAATTCCAGTTGTTGCCAACGTGCGTGCACGAGTCTTTAAGTTACCCGTGTATTCTTTTCCACTTATTTTAGCAATATACCCGGCGGTCATCAGATGATTAATAGATGTTATTTAATGGGTCAGTTCATTCAGATCAGTGAAAGTTACTTTTCCGATTAGATTAGCAAATCAGTGGTTGTCACTTATTCAATCAAATCAATAAGTAGAATAAGTGGAAAAACACACACAATTACTAATACTATTCACTTACCCAGCCAAATCAGATAAATGGATGTCATCAGTAGATGCCACTAGATCAAATCAGCTCGTATAAGTGAAAAAGAACACACTCGATCTATGTCTGTGCAATTGCTTAAAAAAATTCACAATAGAGTTCAGCGTTGAAACTTTTAACAACATTATGTTTGTTACTTAGCCAATTGTACCAAAAAATAAAAATTAAAGACAACAAAAACCAAACCATTCTGGCCTAGGCTCAGTTTTTTTTCACTATTTTCAGCGGAATAATGTCGTACGAAACGAAAAAACAGAACAGAATTGGCAGGACATACCGAAATAGCTAGATTGTAAAATAGAACAAAACATGAAGAAGAAAATGAAACATTACACAATTTTTTGTAACAATGTATGAACTATTTTGATGAATTAGGTATATTATTTTTGGAACGGACACAATAAAGTTTATTTTTCAACCTCCTGCCACATTTAAGTGCTATTTATTTTTGAATCGGGTAATAAAGTCATGCAAACGTCAATTTTTAACACAAAATTAAAAACATTTTTAATATCTTCAATTTGCGGTATTTGAACAATGCACAAATTCAACACCATCTTTTCCTCGTTTTATATTTCAGGCTACTTATCAGCTGCTAATTAAAATCTACCCTCTCTTCATCAATTATCCTCACAAATTTTGTTTCAAGGTTGCCTTAGCTACCATGCAAGTTAAATGATTAACAATAAATAATGTAAAACATTAAAAGAGGAAATGATTAGAAATGTTATTTGTGTCAAAAATTGACTCTGATATGAATTTAATAGTGCAAATGCCAAATTCAAGATGGAAAATACTTAAATATTATCGGAGTCTGAAAAATAAATTTTGATGTGCCCATTATTTTTGAAGGACCAATATGTGATGAATATGTCTATGAGGTGTCATTGAAAGACTAATCTATATAATTTGTCCAACTAAAAAGATATCTTATTTATAAAAGGAAACTAATTATTATAAAGTTAAAACTAAAATCCAGGAGTGTACTAGTATATTAATTAGGTCTCAACTTTGACAATCTAATGCCCCATTTTATGATACTTTAAAGTAGGATTCTAGATGTGTTCTTTTCCAATGAACTGAACTGATGGACTAACCAAAAATTAAATATTACTGTACTGAATTGAAAATCATTAAACTAAATCAATTGTTAGATAAGTGAAAAAGTGCACACGCACCCAAATGATTTGTGGTACATAATTTTACTATTAATATAAAGATTAGTAATGTTCTTTTAGTTCTAAAAACAATTAGGTTTAAGATTTAATGTCCAAGCTATTTGCTCAGTGTAAAACATATATTGTTTCACATTAATTTGTGAACTTGCTAAGGGTATAAATTATTATTTTTTTCCAAATAATTAGAATGTTTAATTTATAAAATAAAGAAACTAGGTCAAATTGTGTCATGCTAATAGTAATATATCATGTCTTCTTTAATTTAATTTATTTTTATCAATCACTATTTAAATTATTTAACACTAGATAATGTAAAAGGAGATGTGCATCTAATTTTGAATTCAAAAACCATTGACATGCAAACTGTTTTACAATAATGGGGGGAAAAACTACACAAATCTAGCTAGTCACTAATAATTGAGAACGACAATATCTAGTCTTGGGATTGGGGGAAAAAGGGAACTCTGACTGATCAACAAAAAATGAAGTGGCCTTTATCAGTTGCTCTCAAATTCAAGATTCTGTAATATTTCCTATAAAAAAAAAACACAAAAACTTGTTTAACACGGTTTTTTTATTACTTTTGGTGAGACAGGGTCACTTTTTAGTGAAATAAGGGTCACAAATGATAATAAGTGACCCCTACATTGCTAAATAGTGACCTCATATTTTTGTGAATTGGTCTCACGCAAAACTTACTCAAAAAAGATTGAAAGAAAAACAGTACTCGTAAAACTTAATTCAAAAAGTTTACTTTATATTTTTCTTTTTGTTTGGAATTGAAAAAAAGGGTAACAAGTTGGATATGGAATTACAAAGTTTTACAACAGTTGAAGAACTTATAGATCACTATTTCTAGCTAGGCCACAAATAAGAGAAAGTCTACTATAATCATGCATTTGAAATAAAAAATGAAAACTAATTAAAACAAAAAGAACAAATTATTACCAAGGTGTTTGGCTCTGATTATGGTCATTATGCTGTTGATGATCAAATGAAGCTGAAGATGATGAGCTCATGTGTCCAAGGCCTGCCATGGTGAGGAAATCCTTATGAGAGAATGTTCTCAACCCCAAGAAATCTCTTGTCATCCCATCGCCGCCACCGCCACCACCACTGGAGCCTCCGGCACCACCACCGGTAGCGCCACCATCAAGCGATGGCCGTTTCGCCATCCCTTGATGGTGGAAGTCTACGAAGCTGGCAGGGCTGTCAAAGCCACTGCCTGTGGCCGTGGATTGTAAGGAGTTCATTATCATCATGTCATGCAGCATAGAAGATTGTGGCCCCCCTGATGATGATGATGATGGTGCTCCACTTGAAACAATAACTTGTCCTTCAATGAAGCCCGTGTTATTATTTGTCATTACTAATGAATGATGATGATGTTGATGTTGATGTTGATGTTGTTGTGTATGGTGATTTCCTTCACGTGACGAACATAACCCAGCAGACATGTGAGTATTGTGGGGTTGCTGCTTATTGTTTACCATTAACCCATGTGATGACATGAGTTGTTGGTGTTGCTGGTGCTGGTGCTGGTGCTGATGATGTTGATGTTGATTATTACTGACTGTCACCCCCATCTCCGCCGCCTTCTGCAAGAGGGCGGTGGCAGACATTTGAGGGGGTGGCGGAACTTGAAAAGTCGACAATGTAGGTCCCGTATTATGATCCAAGCTATTAGGGCTTGAGTCATGTTGGGAAGGGTTGTGGTGGTTGTCGTGATTATTTTCGTACTGTGCTTGGAATGAGAACATGGGAGGCGCATGGGAAGTTCCCGTTCCCGGCCCCGGCCCCGGCCCAACTTGTTGTGGTGGTGGTGGGCAGGCTAGCCATGGTGGAATGTCGGGCCGCGTACCAAAGCTCATGTTTTGTTGGTCTTGCTCTCTTTTGAGAGGGAGGGATTGATGGAGTGCATGATGATGGTGTGAGAGATGTTGTGGAAGAGAGAGATGAGGTAATGTAGTAGTAGAACTTAATCCTCCTCCTGCTACTGTTGATGCTTGATGAGGTATTGATGGAAGTACTGTAAGAGGGTTAATAGCTCTTGCACTCTCTTCAGCTAATGCATCACAGAATGCTCTATGAGTAATAAAACTGTCCCTCCTGTCAAAAAGAATAAAAAGGAAATATTAATGGCCCCTCTTTCATAAAAAGTTCAAGAATATGTATGTAGCAGAAACAAACCAAAAAGAAACAAATGTATAATTGAGTGTACTGAATTAAAGTCTAGCAAATAATGCAGTTTCACACAGTACACATTTTCAGCTGCTTCTAGCTCCTTCATCATTGCATATATATGAATACAATCTTCAGTGTGTACTTAGCACTTGCAGTCTCATTAATTTCCTTTTGCATTTATAACACTCGTTATAAATGCAAAAGGAAATTAATAGAAAATAAAAGAAATTAAATCAATGACTTTCATGAGCACTTTATTTAGCTATCTATAGCTATATGCTCGCTAGCTGCTTTTCTCTCACTCTCTCTCTTCTCATTCAGACACACGCACAACACATTCACGGGCACATTATTAGCTTGACTAGCTACCAATTTACTTCTAGAGATATAGCTTCAAAAGGTACAAGAAAAATATTCAAAATCAAGTGTGAATTGAGAGCATTTATAATAAGTTTAATTAATTAGGGTAATATATAATTAGTCACATATGAAATCAAATTAATAATCTATGCAAAAATTCTATGAATTTATGTGTAAGTTGTGTGTTAATGTAATATAATTAAGTTGACTTGCCTAGAGAAAAGAGTGCCACAATCACATCTATACTCCCTAGTGCCACAAATCTTGGAATGAGCCTTCCAATCTGATTGCACAGCATACTTCTTGGAGCATTTCTCACACTTCCATTTCTTCTCTCCATGCTTCCTACAAAAATGTTTCTTGATCCCCGTCAAGTCCCCGAGGGCGCGTGACGCGTCATGGTGTACACACGTAGGCTCGGGACATACATACACCTTCTTTCTAATTATCTGGTCTTTAGCTCTTTGCTTAAGCTTCCATGGTAGATTATGACCTCTTCTATGTAGCTGTAGATTTTGATCTCTTTGGAATCCCTTGTTACAGATCTCGCATATGAATCTATTTGTTGCTAGTAGACTCTTTGGCGATAGCGCTATCACTTCTGCATCTGGGTCTAATATATACAAGCATAATATAATCAACTTTACTTACATATTGTGTTATAACAGATGCAAGAAAGATAATCCAATAATTTTATACCTGGGTTACCAGGGAGGTTTCGCTTTTTCTTTGAAGGCGGTGGTTGAACAGGTGGCGGCTGATGAGCTTGATTTGGAGAAGCAAACGATGAGGATGCAGACGCTTGCGGGTATAACATAGTGTTGGTGTTGGTGGCGGTGGACGAGGATTCATTATTCCGAGTGTTTGATGAAATGCTTGTTTCACCAGATACAGTTGAAGTTAAATTGGACATGCTCTCATCCAATCCCAAACCTTTCATCATCATATCTTTTGCTTCTAATAACTAACTAACTAGCTGGAAAAAAAACATCATCATCAAAATATTTTTAGTTTGGAACTCATGTGCTGAGATCTAAAACAAGCTAAGCTAAAACACAAACCCTAATCAGGAAAAAAAAAAATAAATTGGTTTTTGTTTTGCTTTGCTTTGATTTCCCCCCAAAAAAGAATTGATAATACTGTACTACACTAAGACAAAAGAAAAAATACCATAAGGTTTTTAAATAAAAACTTGAATTTGGTTGTTTATGTGAAGTAGCTAGTGAGGTGATATGCTAACAGGTATAATTGAGATGCTAGCAACAAAGAAAAACAAACAAAAGAGAGAAGCATAAAATAAGCAAAATATGTAAAAAAGACTACTGACCTTGGATGATAATGCTTATAAAGATAGACAAAACGGCAACCACAGACAGAGAAGAGGGGAAGGAGAGAGGGAGGGAGGGAGAGAGAGAGAGAGAGAGAGAGGAGGAGAGAGAATGAGATGTGGATGAGAAGGGAAAGGAATCATCTTGTGAAGTCCACCACTCAAGAAAAGTAAAAAAATTAACTGGGGGGTCGCACAGTACAGTGGTCTGACGTTGAACTTTGTGTCTTTTCCTTTGTTCCCTTTCTTACCATTTCTCTTAATAATTGTCTCATTTGAACTTCTTATATATGAAATACTCCTTCAATCAAATTTACCGCCACCGGGTTTGCTTTCTTTCACATTAGCTTGCAAAAGTGAAAATGTAGAATGAGGAACTTCGATTCAACCTCTTGGGCCCATGTCCCTTTGCACGATTGTTTATCGAGTATGGATTATGAAGAATTTGACCATAAGGTAATAAGATTCTCATGCTCTTATATAGAGTATATAGTGTTATTTATGTGTAAAACATGTTTAGAATACTTGATTATAGATAAGGTTTGAATTTGGTGGCCTCATTTTTGTGCGGGTCATGTTAAGAGAATAATCCATGTGTAACCTATTTTCTTCAATTGAATGGTGCGAGACAGTAAAAATGGAACGACGCGGATACATTTATTTGTTTCTCTTGTACATAATGTGGAACTGGACACCGTGGAACAGAAAGGAACGGAATATAGTATGAAGACGACGAAAAGAACATGACCTAAGTGTCGCACATCAGAAGAATTGAAAAGGGGAGACTCACATTTAACTTAGTGATCAAGTTACTCTACCTAAAAATAATTTAATTTAGGATGGAATAATCCCACTAGACATATGTGCAGTTTACTTCTAATCACCATCAACAACGTAACTTTGCTTAGTTGGCTCTTAGGTCATGTTCTCTTCAATAGAATGGTGCGGGACGGTGAGGAACGGAACGGTGTGGATGATGAAACAAAATGTGATTCAATATGAAAAACAGAATGCAGCATGGAAACGACGAAAAAAACAGGGCCTTAGTAGAAGCTTTCTTAAATGTTTTGGTTTTCGTCCATTGGAACTTGATCTGATTAAGAGTATGTAAATAACTAAGGATGATGTGTTCTTTCACTAATTGGACTGAACTGAATAATAATTTGTGATAGAAAAAGTAGATTATTGAACTGAATTGAACCAATTACTATTTAAGTGGAAAATAATACTCCACCCTAAAGCCTTTGTTCTATTTTTTGTTTGTATAGATTTGTTCACATGCTATTTAAGGAATTTTGTGACCGATTATTTCAGATGGGCCTTAAAACCTTTGTTCGATTTTTTTGTATAGAAATGTTCTCATGCTATTCAAGGGAATTTTGAGATCGATTTCAGAAGGGCGATATTCTGCTTTAAGTAAGAATAATAATCTATTTTTTCTTAACGATCAATTTTTTTTGGAACAAATAAAATGTGCATGATACACGATAGAAACCAATGGTCCCTCCTCTTACTCCTATATGGTTACCCTTTTTTTTTTCTTTTTTTTTCCTATGCTTGGCTTTTTATTCTTCTAATTGTAGAAAATCCAAAGCAGAATAATTTATTTTTCCAACACGGGAAACTCCCAATTCTATGAAACGGGAGAGAGAGATGATGATGAAGACTTTGATTTTGGGGACCGATGATGTGTAAAGGAAAGAGCTTAAAAGGAAATCAACTTTGCTCAGTGCATCTTAGCTTGCATGATTGGTCCAGTGATTAGCATGCTTTTGGAAACATTCTCCTTACTCCATTATTTTGTTGAATTTTAAACTTTTTTTTAGGGCTATAAAAGACCTGCTGACATTTCATTATTGTTGAATTTATACTCCTAGAAAGCAATGACACAAATCTGGTGTCTTAAATGCTTCCCAACTCATTGGTTATGGAAAATTGCATAGATAGAATCATAGAAACCTAATTTGTTTGGTATGACGTCTATAGAAATGTTTAAATACATATTAATCACTTTAATTTGCTCGATATCTAATATAACTATCTTGTTCTAAAAATTTCCTCATTTATTCAAACAAATATCCACTACAATCATGGACGAAGTATCATGAGTCCCTAAGTATTAGGCCTTGGCCACCCCTAGCTCCATGCAAAATTATTCTTACAATAATAAGAAAGGATGCATAAAAGACATTTTACTCAGTTGCATTTTGTTTTTCCGTTATTGTGACTCCACCCACATAATAGCAACATATATATGAGATGAGAATATAAATTTAAGGGTAGTAACTAGTAAGATATAAGGCAAAAGCACTATATTGTTGTCTTTTCGGCCTTTTTTTAGGTCAAGTCCTGACTTTGTCCCTGACCACGATGCCCTTAGTAATTTTATATCTTTCTCCAATTTTATAATTATTTCTATCGTCTATTAATTGTATTTTCAAAGATATCTAAGTCTAAAGTAGCTTCATATAGTTGGATTTGACATAGATATTTCAAATAAAATTTATTTTTTCTTATGAAGTTTGAGCCACATAGTTGGATTTGACTCTTTGAGCCATCTTCCATTATGCATCATGAACTTCCAAATGTAGCAGAAATCAAACTGGTAGTGGTAGGCAGGTTCTGGTGAACAGTGTACTTTCTATTACTCATCACATTTAATTTCCAAGCATGAACTCTAATTCCCTAAACACAAACAAAAATGTTAAAAATGACAAAATTTCTAATAAAATTAAACATTTATAGGGAACAACTGAACAATATCTAGCCTTTTAGATTATATACAAGGTAAGGCCTTAGCTTCGAATTCAAACTTTTAGCCATGAATGAAGTTGTCACCGATCGAGCTTGTTGGACCACTTGGACAATTATTAACTTGTTATAAACTCCCAAGTTATTAATGAAGTGCGACGACATTCATTAATGTGCCCTTGCATGCAATTTTCAATGTTAATTGTTGCCTCTTCGATGAATTTCTTTGTCACTTTGTTAGGAGAAATGTTATACCAAAATAGTAGTTCACTGATGTTGCATTATCAATCACCATCTTAGCCTTCTTGTGAAATTTACCACTATCCGCTTAATTCTTTCTCTCGCTATTTCTTATAATTGGCCTATTCGACAACTTGATGTAAAAAATGCCTTTCGATCTTCATGGATATTTGCAGAAAGAAATTTACATGAAACAACCTCCTGATTACCCACATCATATTTGTCGCCTTCGTAAATCTCTATATGGCCTCAAAACACCCCGTGCTTGGTTTGGTAGATTCAGTTCTTTTCTTTTTGCTAACGGTTTTGTTTGCAGCAAGTCCGATACCTCCATGTTTATTTTTCGAGCGGGCACTCATATCATCATCCTCCTTCTTTACGTTGATGATATTATCCTTACAGGTAGCTCCACCTCTATTCTTGAACGTTTCATTATCACATTATCCACCACTTTTGCCATGAAGGATCTCGGTCCTATTCATTACTTCTTAGGGGTTCAAGCTGTGTAAACGTCTTCTACACTTCTTCTCTCTCAGACCAAATAAATTAATGACACCCTTCGTCGTTTTTCATCTCCACACTCTCAAACCTGTTCGCACACCCATCGCTGCTCGAACCACTCTCTCCCTCACTGATGGGGAGTTGCTTGCTGACCCAACTCCTTATAGAAGTATGGTAGGTGCGTTGCAGTATTTGATAATGACATAACCTGATAGAATGATGCTAGCTGCAGCCTAGCCTCACTCCCACAAGCCGACATGTGTCAAAATTCACTTTTTCTCTCATTTTTTCTTTTTTTTTTTGGGTTCACTATTCCCGTTTTAGAGTGTTTTGTGGGGGTTTTGGAGTTCATCCTTTCCATCTTAAGGTTTTCTTTTTTATTTTGGGGGTTTTGGGGTTCACCCTTCCCATCTTAGGGTTTTCTTTTTGTGTTTTTGGGGTTCACCTTTCCCATTTTAAGGTTTTTTTTTTGGGATTTTGGAGGTTTTTGGGTTCATTCTTCCCATCTTAGGGTTTTATTTTGAAAAATTACGACGACGAAGCCGTCGGAATTAATGATGTAGTTGCCGGTAATAATAATTGATCAAATTTCAATTAAGTAAACATGGGTATGGAGGAGAGAGAATGAGTTTATTGTAAAAAGCCACAACTGTTGAGCAAGTTGTACACATATCAGCTTGTGAGGTGAGGCTGCAAATTGCAGCCTCAGGGTGCGGCTGCAGCTAGCAACCCTCAATCTGATACTACTTATGTTGTGCATGTAGTTTTCCAATTTATGCATGCCCCCCCGTACTACTCACTTTCAAGCTGTCAAGCGTATTTACAGGTATTTGCAAGGCACATCAGACTTTATTTTGCAACTCAAGGCCCAACGAGAGCCCTCCATGATGATCGCCTTTTCGAATGCCGATTGGGTTGGTTGCGTTGATAGTCGTCATTCCACAACTGGCGATGCTGTCTTTCTCGGCCCAAACATTATTTCCTGGCGTTCCAAGAAGCAACCCACTGTGTCCAAATCTTCTACAGAGGCGGGATACCGAGCTGCTGTGTATACAGTTTCTGAGACTATTTGGATCAAACATCTCCTAGCAGACCTTGGCCTCATTCTTCGTCGTCCCGTTCGTTTACTCCTGGATAATATGAGTGCTACTTATATGACTCGCAATCCTGTGTTGCATGATCGTAGCAAGCATATAGATGTTGATTATCACTATGTACATGAATGGGTTGCGGGGGTGGTTTGATTGTAAATTATGTTCCTACTGAGTCTCAAGTTGCGGACATTTTTACTAAAGGATTGCCATCTCAAAAATTTGAAAAACATAGGGACAATCTGTCCGTAGTTATGCCCCGTACAGATTGAGGAGGTGTATGAAGGTATATATATAATTGTATTGTACTGTCTACTCCTATAATTATAACGCCAGGGCTCCCAATCGGGGTGAGCCATTTACCATATTGCACACTTAGGAGCATGCATAACCAAATCAGCCATGACCAAAAGTTATGATTTAAAAAAGATAAATGACAATCTAGCTAAATTCCTTTTTTGATGGTGTCCAAAATCATATTGGGAAAGGTATCAAACTAATAATATCTAGCCGCCACATGGATCAAGCTACTTAGATTACTTAACATTTATATAATAATTAGTTTAAAAGGTATCAAACGAATATCTAGCCGCTATATGGACGAAGTCACCTAGATTGCTTGACATGCCATGTAATCACCCTGCCACCCAATAAATTACATATCATCAATACATCATAAGTAATATAAATAGTGCAAGCTAAAATATTAAAAAATAAAAAAGCAAAAAAGAAAGAAAGAAAGGGAAACATAAAATTGCAGTCACTCATAAAACCACCAAATCTAAATAATTAGATTAAAACGCAATGATTAAACCAGAGTTCATCAGGCCACATCAACTGCTAAGTTGCCGAATGACGTGTCAATTTACTTATGATCTACTTGTCATATGTGACTCATAGCCAGTAAAAAAAGAAAAGAAAGAAAGAGAAAGTAGCAACAATTAGACGTTACACAAACATAATGGAATTTAATGACTCGTTCATCCTCTTCTCTTCATTCTCACCAATTGTCAGATGTCACAAATTCAAGAAAGTTGAGTAGTAGCTAATTTCTCTCATTTATTGAGGAGCCAAAAAAAAGAAGGTAATTCATCTCTCATCAATATATTATGGAACCTCACACCATCAATTCATCTCCTACCCTCCTATATGTTCAAACGTTGGTATCTAGATCTCATCACCGTCGTTCACCATCAAAAAAAAAATTAGAATTCGCTTCAAAAAAAAAATGGAAAAAATTATGAGACCTCAGATCACTATAATAATAGAGAAGGCTTGGGGGTGGGTTTGGTGGCACGGGGTAGCGGGGAGCCATGCTTGATACCCAAAACCCGTGGAGTATACATGCCCAATGTATAACTTTCATAATGGTAAGCGCTTAATATCGCGTCGCTTGCCTTCCTTCGCAAACAAGCACTCTCTCAAGCAACTACCAACTAAAGAGTCTTGTAAGATTTAGTGGTTCTAATAGTAGTAATATGCCGAGTGCATAATTTTCATACTGGGATTTTGAGAGTTTGGATACTTATTTTTCAAAAGTTACACCTCAAACTTTTCAAGTATATTATTTTGTTACGGAAAAACAAAAAAAAAATCACAAATTTTAGTTATTTAATTTAATTTTTAATTAAAAAATATGTTGAAAAAGAGGAAACATATCAAAAAAATGAAAATAGAATTCACTTCAAAAAAATTGGAAAAAATTATGAGACATCACTATAATAGTAGAGAGAGCATGGGGGTCGGTTTGGCGGCACGTGGTGGTGGGAATCCATTCTCGATACCCAAAAACCGTGAATTAGCCTCCGATGTCCAGTAAGGACCCTTCAAGCCTACCAAGCCGATAACCTATACCGCGGGCCTCCCATTTCTCCTAGGGCCTAGGGGTGTTTCGTGCGATGTGGTGCGGAAATATACACCTTCGTCCCGATAACCTCTCGGAAGCTCAAAAAACGTGGATTAGCATTCATTTTCGGCTTCCCATGCGTCGATTGTTATTTTTGCCCAAACTTCTCCGGGGGTCTACCATGACCCTAGAGGACCCTAGGTGCCTCGAGAGGGTTATCTACATCTCTGAACTTCGATATGACCCATAACTTTGATGTTCCGAGTCTGTAATATCCCGTAAATTATTTAATTTTGAATAATTATTTATTTGATTATTTATTTTGGTGACATATTTATTGGTTTGGATTGAGCATTTAAAAAAAAAAAAAAAGAAATTTCGAATTTTAATTTTAAAGAACTTAAAAATCAGCTTTTAAGTTGTTTTGTTATACTCTAATTGTGTTTTGAGTAAACTGAAACACTAACCTTTAGTGCCTAGTATTTCTATATACGCTTCTCCCTCTCTTTGTTAGATCTTCTTCATCGTCATTTTCACGTTCAAAAACAAAAGCCAAAACCCCCACTACTTTCTTTATTTGCTCTGCTCCCAGGGAAAAACCACCTTCTCCACGATTCACCACAATTGTTGCTACCTTCTCTCTCCTCTTAAAACTTCACTGGTGCCGTGGATACTTTGCTGTTTCGGGTCGAAATTCGCTGCTTGTTCTACCTCTAGTTATTTGTTTGGCGTTTTCTCTCACCTCTCTATTTGGTATGCGTGCGTCTATGCCCCTATTCTTTGCGAATTGCTGCTGTCACCCTACGGCTGTGCGGACTGTCAACCACCATTCAGTGCCATCTGACCCAGTCCTCTAATCTGACAAGTACCCATAAGCCCTTAACCCTAAATTGTTCAATTTCTAATTGTTATTGATTTGAATTCTGATTTGGTATTTTTGTGCTTATGTTAGATAATTTGGTTCGATTGATGTAAAAAGTTGGATATTTGAATGGGTTGGAGTTTAATTAGAGGTAACCAACTTTCTATTCGATTGGACATGATATTCTTTTTTTTTTCTATGTGAAAATCATGATTAATATGTGAATTGATACGTGCTTCGTTCTAAAATTTTAATTATTAAGTTGCTTGAGTTTGAATGATTGAATATTTGAATTTGTGTGGATTATTTGGTGAGTGAAATCCTGTTTCGCACCTTTATACTTCAATTTGACTATTTTAAGTTTGGATTATGAAGATTGTCAAAACATGAAAGTTGTAGCCCTTGTTGTAAGGTTTGCACAGGTTTTTGAATCACCTCGATACGATGTCTAACGAGTGAGATAGGACCAAAATACAGAACTACTGTAATAATCAGCCGAAAACAGAGAATTTAACCCTTTAATCTCTTGAACCCAAATTGATGCTTGAACTATATGGCTTTTGTGAAAACTTGTGTAAGTGTATAGTTGCCTATGATCTTGGATATGTATTAGTTATATTATGGTAGGATATAATCATGTGATATGTGCAAGAGTTGGTGATAATTACTACTAAGACTTTAGATGAGTATGTAGTATGTTTGTAGCCCTCTAGATATGATTTATGCTCATGTAAATCTTGTTTATAGCTGCTGGTTTTATGGTATAAAATGAATAACTAGTAGGTGCCCTGTGCGATGCATGGGTTTAAACTATTATTAGTTGATTCCCACCAAAAAAAAAAAAAACTATTATTGGTTGATCCTTTCATAAACTTAATGTATAGTCATGATATTGAACGACAATATTTCTGTATGGCTAATAAACTTAATAGTCATGATATTGAACGACGAAATTTCTGCCTTGGCTAATAAACTTAATAGTCATAGTATTAAAAAGCAGAAATTATCCTTGGCAATGCAGTGCATTCTCACCAACATCAAGCTCAATAGCAAAATACGTATGATGCATATTATATATTTACATATGAATCTCAAAGAAGTTAGTCCTCTTATCTTGACAAAAAAAAAAAGTACATAGAAATTAGAGGCTTTGTTAAGGAAGGAGTGGAGGATTTAATTATCAAAAAAAAGGAAGGAGTGGAGGATGATATTGCACCAAATGAGTTAATTCTTGAAATTTGATCTACAACTTGTTTCTTATTTCAGCTCTGCCTCACCACCATATAAATGAATCTTTTTTTTTTTTTTTGTTAATCAGCGCCATACATGAACTTGCTATGTGGGCGCTTGGATTCGACTATAGAAGTACTTTTGTCCGTTATTTCCACATCAATTAAGCACCAAACAACATTGTACTCCAATCTCACATGCTCTGCAAAAGATTAAAACCAACATCCTTTTAGAGATTACTCATACATTTAGTGTCATTTAACAAAAAATTAGTTGTTGCAAAGATCATAATATCTCAAGCAATCCCATTTATATAGCAATATTCTTAGATCTTCCCTCATCATAAAGCCATCTTCAAATCAGTACTCAATTCTATGTCTATCATTTCTATGATTTTGTTATAACAAATTAGATTAGTTTTTTTTATTCTTTTTTCAAGCACTATCATGGGAGAGCAAATTAACAACTGGCTAAGCAAATGACCATGTTCATGAACCACACAAACTCATAATGCTGCATAAGCAGAGAAAATCTCTGCCAACCTCAAATTTTGTTTTCCCTTTTTGGTTGAGGACTTGAGGTTGATGGGATACTAACCCGTGTTTTGGTATCTTTATTAGGCAATGCCCATAATAAAGATATCAATTTTTTGTCTACTTTATAAATATGAAGCATAATGACAATGGATAACAATTGTAACAGTCCACAAGCATATAAAGCCAGTAATGCACTATTTCATGTGGAAGAGGTTTAGCCCATACTCTTCATAGCTCAAAGGTTAACATCCAGAGATATACAATGAACATCAAATTCTTTTCCTTGTAATTCTGGTTCAAATAATTAAGATTTTTTATGATAGCATGCTATAAATGAAATTATTTTTTGCATATTTCATTAGAGGAATACTGTTCCCCATCAACTAATACCTCAAACAATGCATTTTCCTAAGCAGAGGAGCCAATCAAAGCCAACATTAGAACACCGCAGGTGATAATAGTAAAAGCAATTACCATTTTGAACACCCTTTCCTCCACACTCATTTTTAGTTCTAGTGGTCATTAGGAGAATTTTAAAATAAAGATATTTCATATTAGAGCCTAATAACTTCTAACAATCATAGTATTTTCTTCAACCAAAGAAAAAAAAAATGATCTACATAGGTGCGAAAATAATTTCATTGTATTTCAACCACAAATTAGCCACGATTCTAAAATCAGTATATCTTTCTATTCAATTTATTAGCAACAAAATCAGCCACAATTCAGCTTAAAAGCTCAAATATTTGAACTCGAAAAAAGAAATAAAAATCCCACAATCCATGTTAATAACAAATTCCTTCTCATATCCTTAGAAGTAAAGCTTGTTTCAGGTTAAAAATGGTGAAGAAAATATGTCTAGCACCTGGATGGCGGGTGGTCGTAGCAACCATGGTCAATTAAACTCTCTGTTAGTTTCCTCTCATCCCATTAAACTTTAAAATTTTTAACCACACAATGCCCAATTTAAATTTCTATAGTATAATGACTATAACCCAATAAAACTAGCAATCCTTTTGGCCGAAATAGGAAGAAAAATTACAATTGTTTTTCTAATAGCCTACAACTATTTATCTTGGATCCTGAGCGAAGTCCTATACTATGCATTAGTACCCTTTGGTCTTTATTTCTTTTCTCCTTAATTCCTTTCTTTGTCAATAATTCTATTTTGGGTTTGATTGTTAAAGCGAACTTGTTGTGGGTTGGGTGCTTGTAAGTCATAATGAACAGGGTCTTGTAAGCAATTAAAAAACTTAAACTTAAGTTTTAGTAACAGAAAAGAAATAGGACATGCTAAATTAAAAATGAAGTAATAGCAAACTATGAAGGAATTGACATCATTTTAAAGAGCATACCTTCATTCAATTTACTTCTTCTCTCAAGCAAAGTATCCTGTGAAGACAGAAAAATAAAAATGAGTTAAAAAATGAGCAATGGTGTCCAAATGACATGTTAACTCTAGAGAAACAAGCATAAAAATAAATATGATTTGTATCTAGTGGTTGTTACACCAGGTGTGAAACATGATCTTGAAACTCCTCCAATTGTCCTTGCCCTGTAAATTTCAGATTTGCATATATGAAGTAGAACAATGGGAGAATTTAGAGGGAAACGGTTACATCTAACATTCATGAGGAGTATTGTTGAGAAGAATCAAACGAATTAAGACATTGCAAACAATATAGTAAACAAAATGGAAATTCAAAATATACTTTGCAATTTGGCACAAAAATCCCCTTATTATCAGCATCCCAAGTTAATGATCAAATGCCAACCACAAAAGTGCCGTGATGGATTTTCAATTTGGATTTGAAAAACGGAAAAAAGAAACATTAAAAATCACATCACATAGGAATCCATCATACAGTTTTGTAAACTATTATGACTCACCTTGCGCATCCCAAACAATTATTTGGGGTTATGATATAGATTCGACAAGTATGTACAAAATAGTAATTAACATAGGAAATTGCGAAATTAAATTCAAGGGATTCATGATCAGATGAGAATTAATTGAGGGGTTAATGAGAAATTAATTGGAGGAACTAACCGTTATATATTCTTCCATGGTGGTTGGAGCGGTGAAAATGGGCGATGGTTGGAGCGGTGTAGATGAGACTGAAGAAGGAGAGATAAGATTGAGAACCGAAGAAAAACAATGACAAAGGAAAAATGAAGGAGCAATGAGCCGTTTCATCTTCTTCTTCTTTTTTTCTTTTTCCTTTTTCCTTTTGCTGATTAGGCAAATAATTGTATACCTCATTGCTTACATGGAAGGCTGATGTATCAACCTCTGATTTAATATCTGTGTTTTAAACTTATTTATATAGATTGCATGTAAACAGTTTTTTGGTGAGCGTAGTAATTAACCTTGGAACACTAGACTAGTTGGAGAGTATTTTGCCTATTGTCGAGCTTGTTTATGTAATTTGTAAGTGCTGAAACCTTCTGTTAAATATGTTGAAACTCTTACTTGGATGATTTGATTTGATTTTCAATGTACTACTTGTTGGTAAAACTTGATATATGTGTTATGTGTATACAGTTTTGCTATGATGCTCGGATTCGGCAGATTACCCTGATATACCCGTGTCGACACGACACGACACGGGTACCGACAGGGGATATGGGTCGGATACGGCAAAAAAAACATGGACGTGGCTGAGATCTGCTTCAGGCCACCGCAAGCCATTGCTGAGTGAAGAGAAGGAGGAGAAAACAAAGAAGATGGAGAGAAACGGGAAGGAGGGATTTCGAATGTGAGAGAAAGTAAAGTTGAGAATATAAAAAGTAGATCTGAATTCTTGAATGTAGATATAACAATAAAGGCTTTTAACTTTTCAAAAATGACAGTGACTGAAATGAATAAAATATGACTTTTGACCTTTTTCAAAAGTATTTATTACTGCTACAACTACCTAGGCTACAGTTGTGCAACATTTTAACAATACTTTACATGTGCCTTTCTAGTTTCTACCTACAAACACAATAAAAGATACTTTTTTTTACCTTTTTCTTTTTTCTTTTTCATTTTCCCCTACTAATCTGATTTATTTTATTTTATTATTTCCATATCCCCGTATCCATATTCTAAAATTGGACACTTATCAAACGAGTCCCCGTATCTTCAATTTATAATTTTTACATGTCCGGCCCTTGGATCCATACCTGAGTCTGACACCCGTACCCGAGTCCGAGCATCATAGCAGTTTTGTATGGATGTTTTTATGAGAATTGTTGGAAGGACTTGTCTAGGTTATTTGGCTATGAACTTATGAGAAATGAATTCGATTGATTGTTGGTTTTGTGGTGGCTAGTATGCCTTTGATGAATTGGATTGATTGATGGTTACTGAAATAAGATGGACTGGTGATGTGGCATTGTACTGGAACTTGTAAGACTCATTGGTGTGAACACTTGAATCCTTTTAAGATATTTATACTTAAACTTGAACAAGTGAGTGCAAGATAACTTTTGGGTAGGATCCCCTGTGGTGATGAACATTATGGCGACTCATGAGAGCAGCTTTATGGGGCTGCGGTATTCCACAAACCCTTTCATGAGATGTGAATATTTTGAGTACTATTGTTGAATATGTTTTCTCCTAGCCAGGATCCTATAGCGGTTGCGGTCTCGAAAAAACCATAGGGCTAGGAGGGTGTGCACACTAGGGACTTGGCCATTGTTGATTTGATTTGATTTGATTTGTTATCAGGCTGTGGTCTTTAATGTTGAGGTTGCGATCTCTTGCCGTTCTCTTCCCTCTAAAAAGTAAAATGATAGGACTAAAACTCTTAAAGCTATGAAAATTTACCGATTGTTGGTCATATGAGATGTGTGTTTGCTTCTACATGAAAATGAGCTTTGAATGGAGTGTTGAATGAGATAAGAAAGTGAACTTGTGTATTTTGCGTGCTTGAGAATTAGAGTGACTTCTTGCGCGATTTGAAGGTCATAAGACCAATGTCTTATTTGTATTTGACCGGTTGATATATATTTAGATTACAAATTATTATAAAGATATTATGTTTTATTATCTCGATAGAATGCTTGGTTACTCAGCTTTGCTGATTAGATGTTTTTATTTTTATGTGTGTGTGTTGTCCATTTACTTATGGTGGACTTATGATGAACATTTTGCTGCTTAACTGCAATTGTGGGAGTAGATTTGAGTACGTTTTACAGGTTGATTGAAGATTACTATTGGATGATCGTTCTGAGCAGACCAGAAGATTAGTCTTTTTGTTTTTGAATTATATTAGTTGGATTGGTTCATTTGTAATTTGTAAAGCATTAGAGTTAATTGGTTGTGTTGAGTTTTGTAAAGTTTGAATGAGTGTGGCAGTGATGCTCCGGATTTAGTTAGAAGTCTTCCGCTGTAAAGTTTGGTTTTGTTGTATTTTTTGTTTAAGCAGGTTATTTATATTAGTCGATAACTTGGGATGTCTATTTACAAAGGAAACTCTGCCCAATTTTAGGCGTAAGTTTATTCATTTTTATTTATTTATTATTTAGAAAATCCGCGGTGTTACACCAATGTCCTGTAAAACACACTTCCAAGCCTACTAGGGACCTGATAAGCTACCCTAAGGTTCTCTCATGTCCCATTGGGGTGTTTCGTGCGATTTTGTGCGACAATATCCACATTCGTTCCGGGGCCTCTCGAAAGCCCAAAAAACGTGGATTATATAGCCTTCGTTTTCGGCTTCCAGGGGTGTGGGTGTCATTTTTCCCAAACTTATCCGGGGGGTTCATCATGACCCTAGAGGAGCCTCGGTGACCCGGGAGGGTCATCCGGATTCCCAAACATCGATAGCACCCACGCATTTGGTGTTCCGGCCCTTAAATTAGTGTCCTGTAAAAACACCCTTATAAGTGTATCAGGGACCCGATAACGAATCCAAGGGGCCTCTTGTGTTCCCTAAGGATGTCTCATGTGATTTGGTGCGAAAATATCAATTTTCATTCCGGGGCCTCCCGGAAGTCAAAAAAACGTAGATTATTATAGCCTTTGATTTTCAGCTTCCCGGGGCCTGATTTCTGTTTTTTCCCAAACTTTTTCCGGGGGTCTGTCGTTACCGTAGAGGACCTACAGTGTCTCGCGGTCATACGGGTCCCCGAACTCCAATTTCACTACGACATGAAACTTGGGACATGAGAAATGGGCGCTGGGACATGGGATATGGCGGTCGCTGGGACATGGACATGGGCCACCCAGATTTTATTTCAATAAATTTTTGATGTACTTAGTTCAATCCATTGTCTACTATGATAATCTTTGGTAGCTATTGAAGAACTTTTCTAATAAAGTATTCTCAAATTTGTTAATAAATGGCTAATAATCGTTTCCTAAGCACCAGGTCAAACATAGATTAAAGTTTACAGTATGACTAATCATAATAAGTAGAACTATAATGTAACAAACAATGTCATTTAGGGGTAGATATCTCTAACTTTTATAGATACACTACAAGACAATGATTGACTTGGTGTTTTTTTTTTGTCAAAGGTTAATACACAGTGAATGACATGGAATCCACTTAGAACAATTTTTTCCAAAATTTCCTTTATAATTTTTTTTTGTATAATTTTTTAAAAATGTCTTATATATTAGAAGGCTATGCACCATGTTGAATTGATTACTAAATCCCCCACTCGATTGAGACTTGGGCCTGAGATAATATCCGCCTATCTAAAACAAAAATAAATGTAGACATTGAATTCTTTATATACTAGGTTTAGATGTCGTTGAAATGTTGCTAGCTTGGTGAGAGGAGAAGAAAACAGAGGAGGTGAGCCGGAATTTTTTGGGCGCTCCCACGAGCACATAGTCAGAGTGTCAGACACGCCATTTGATTTAATTTCTTAGATCAATTCTACTAGATTTCTTAGATCTTGTTTTAAGGCTCAGACACACTTAAAAGGTAGGTGTATCTAGTCGGGGTACATATGATCATATGAGTATGGGAGTGCCCACTTTGCATAGAGGTGTTCATTTGCAAATATCCAAAATTTCGGGTAACCTAAAATCGAAAATCGAATATTATAAATTTTGGATACTAACTTTTGATTTCCGAAACTGTATTCAAAATTTCGGATCGGATAATCAGATATCCACTATCTGAAAAATATTTATATTTAAATTCTTTTTATTTTATTTTCTGCCTAATATTACGAAAATATGAGTCAAATACTTCGGACAATTTTTTTTTTCTCGGATTTTTGAACATTCGAAATTTTTGGAAAATGGTATCCAAATCCGTATCCGAAATTTCGAATACCTCCATTTGTCCGGATAATATCATATCGGATCGAATGCCTGGATGTGGATATTTTTGAACAACCTAAATAATGTATAGCGGGAACCTATTATATAAAGTTTAAAAAAAAGAAAAACAGAAAAAGAAATTTATGCTCTTAAATGGAAGTGAGAGGCTTGAGGTCACCATCTGAGTGACTGTGCATTTCTGCCTATATATTGTCAATTTGTCAGGGCTGCCCAAGAGCTGTTGCTGCCTGGTTTTAGATGATGGCATTATTCGGAGAGGGGGACCAAATTAGCTTAAGGTCGTCCCCACGCGGTCACACGCATAACAGGCTACCAACCAACAACTCATCTGATTCTGACTTCCTCCTAGCAACAATCCCCCACTCTTCTTGCCAATTCATGTATCCCCCCTTCCTCCATTTACCTTGTCACCCGGTCACCACCTTATTTTAAGTATCGAAATATATACAAGTAACTAAGTAATCTCTTGCTAGAGTAGTAATTTTGATTCCCTTAGGGCGTGTTTTCTTCAAATTCAGTTCAGTTTAATATAGTAAAAATAAGTTCAGTTAAAAAAAATTCAGTTCTGATCGGTAAATTGAAGTACAATTTTACTTTTTGTAATTGTAGATTCAGAAAATAAGTTCATTTAGAAAAAAATTCAGTTCAATTCAGTAAATTTTAGTTTAGTTCAGTATTATGCAGATAAGTTCAGTAAAAAGAAGATGAAGAGAAAAGGACCTTAGTTATTCTTTTCTTGTTTGGCAAGAGTGTGTTTTTTTCCAATTTTTTTTTTTTTTATAATGGCTTGAAGTTAGTGTTGAAATAATCAGTTGGGTTTAATTTAATATTAAAATAATCACTTTAGTGACCGGATTATTGTCTCAGATATCAGTACTATCAAGTTCATTGACATGAAATAATCACTTCGTCTTCTCTCACGTCCACCAAAGACCCAAAGCAATAAATATCACCCTTAATTCGATATTGAGGGCAATAAGGCCCGAACCCTCAATCTATAGGTTAGAGCCTAAGAGTTCTACCACTTTTTTTGCTCATTAAATCAGTGTTCTACCACTTGAACTCCCATCTTTTGCTCAAAAAGTTACCACATAAATTGAGTTGAACCGAATTGAACAAAAAAGAAGTTGATAAGAACATAGTCTTAGGGTGCGTTCTTTAATTTAGAGCTTCTCCAGTTACTTCACTTGAGTTCAGGAGTGGTCGCATGTTAGTTTAGTGATTTCAATTCAGTTTAGTGATATTCAATTCAATTCAGTCATGCTCAATTCAATTCAGTTCCTTTGTGCTCATTTCATTTCAATAGTGTTAAATTCAGTTCAATTCAGCCCCAAACAACACACCCATATACTCTTAGGTCAACCGGGGTTTAAACTGAAAAAATGAAATAAAAAATAAATAACTAGAGGATGTAAGGGGTTCCGGTACCCACATGATGTCCTGATCTTGTCCTTGCGGGAAATTTCCCACAACCTTATAATGAAATTCTGGAATTTTATATATAGGCAGTAGAAGATAATATTCACGGGGATATCTCATACCTGCAGACTGCAGTTATCCATTATGGCCGGTAGGCAAAAGCATAATGAGTCAGCTGAATTCTTAAGTTCTCACTTCTCATCAGTGCCATGGAATGATGAAAAGCAGGCCTCATCTGCTTCTTTAGCACCTCAAAGTTAACATAGGAGTAGCTAGGACTTGATCACAACTAGGAATTTCCTTCAAGATCTTTTTAATCAATGTTCTTTCCTTTTTTTTTGAATGGTGAAATTCTAGTGATTCAGAGTTCATGATCAAGGAACTAATTGATTATGTGTTTTTATATGGACACCTCTAATTTTGCTTTAACTAAAATATATCGATCAGTTAGGTTCATCGTTCGAATTCATTATCTAGGTGATAATATGATTTACAACCTAGTCCAACTACTACTTCACAACACAAACTGTGGTGAGAAATCCTCCTATGACCCATATAATGTACCACTTAAGTCCGAAATGGAAAGACCTTGTTGTTTGGTATAAGGGTGGAGCTACTTATAAACCATTTTTAACCTCATATTCTTTCGATGTGTGACATAAGATGTTACATATGATCACGTTATTTCACCCATTGTTGCACGCGCAAGTAATTCCGTCATCTTTCAAAACCTGCTTCTTGTTGCAAGTTTTAGTTCATCATTGTGGGTAGTCACCGATCAATAATATCTTGATCTATCAAAAGAAAAATGAAAAGAAACATTGGCTTATGATTATAGGTTTGCAAGTTTTAGTAGAGTCTGCCACCGAACTGTTATGCTCTGGTGCTTCCCGTGCTGGGCTGGCTTTGCTGGGAAAGGGTCTGTCCATATGAGCCGTTGATTCTTGCCAGCTATCAAAGAGTATATAGCCCGTTTTGTGTAGACTTAGTCCACCGTAGATCAAGAAATAATTAAGGATATAGTGCAAATACTTTATAGATATAAAAAGTATTTTTAAAAAGATTTGGTCTTTTAATCCACCGTGGACTAAGTCCACACAAAATTTTGTAAAGAGTATAACGTGCACAAGGCCCACTAAGGAAGTTTGAGGAGGTCAAATACTCCTATTGCTAGGTCCATCACGTGCTGGGCTGCCTCTTTTCTCATCCCATGGGCTACAATTCTTGTAGACTTCTTGTTTCTTGTTCAAAAAAATTTAACTTTTTTTGTAGTGGTTTGTGCTAATTGAGGCCTTCCACCCTCATGGTGTCAGAGCTATATGACCGAGTTCGAATCCTAGGAGTTCGAATCCTCATTAGATTATCTCCAATGTTATAATTCTTTAATTGGGTTTATACTCGTGCCACATCATTAATGCAAAAATTCTCTTTAATAAACCCCTCCCTCCCAACGGAATAAACGTCGAATAACCTCTTATTGATGGGCCCAACATAGAAATAGATTATGCTACAAATCTGGTTTGTCTAGACAAAGCGGTTTGTAAAGACTCCAGGTTTTTGGGTTTGCCACTATGGGATAAAAGTTTTTACAAAATCTTGTATGAACTTAGTCCACGGTGGACCAAAAGACCAAATCTTTTTAGAAATATCGTTCATGTCTTTAAAGTATTTGCACTATATCCTTAATTATTCCTTGGTCTACGGTGGGCTAAGTCCACACAAGACGGGCTGAAAGGTTTTTTATGAGCGTTTTTTCACTTCACAAACCTTTTCCAAAAATCTTGCATTGGAGATACTCTAGTGTAATATATCAGCACATAGTATGAGGACATATTGAGGAGACCTGTGCATATCCATACTTCATTCAACCCCAATGTGCATTCGTGTGAGGGAGTCGTATTAAGAAATATAACATTGATACATTTGTGTGTCTTGTGTGGAGCTGAAGATGAAAATACAGATCACTTGCTTATTTACTGCAAATTTTCAAGTGAAATATGGAACAAATGGTCGAAATTGTGGGGTGTACAGTGGTGCCCTCCGCTCTCGATGGCGGAATTTTTTGAGCAGTGGTGTGACTTGGTTCATGGGATACATTTTCGCAAAATATGGATTACGTTCGCCTATGTAGTGTTTTGGTCTCTTTGGAAAGAATGAAATACTAGATTGTTTCAAGAGAGGAGTTGCAACTGTACTGAGATGTTTGAAATTATACTCCTTCGCTTGGCGTGGTGGGTAAAAGCTTGGGATGACTCCTTTCCATACTCACCACAAGAAGTATGTCGTGCACCTTTATGTCTCAGAATCTACACAAAAAAAGCTACAACAAGAAAGAAACAAGAGGAGTGGAAAAATCCAGTGAGAGGGACACTCAAGTGGAATGTGGATGCTTCAAGTAAAGAGCGGTGTGGAGCAATTGGGGGAGTTCATTGGAAGGGCTCTTTCCGCTGCTTGTTTTCCTGCAGGGTGTGTCGTCTGTGTGAGATCAACAATGCTGAAGTCTTGGCGATATATAGGGCACTGCTGGAATAAGTTAATAAGGAATGGATACTGAATTTTGGTGTAATTATAGAGTCAGACTCCATTAATGCTGGACAATGACCCTTGGGAAGTTCGCTTCGAACTGAATTTTATTAGGCGGATTTTGGAGCAGTGGCCAAATATTAAGGTAACACATAAGCTTCGTAGCGCTAATACAATAGCTGATGGATTAGCTAAACAGGGGTTGACGAGGGATGTGGAATTTGTGGCGTGGCTGTAAAGGGGAGTCAAGTTGTTTATTCTCCTGTGGAAGATTATTCCCTGTAATTGGTTGAAGGAGTTTTTTTCATACTCAAGCACATGATTACAATGAAATGCTCAACCCTTCCTAGAAGGTAGGGGTTGCTCCATTGAATGATGCTATTGGTGGGTGTGCGTAATAGGCGTTTTCTGTACTTTTGTTAAGCTTGCTTTAAGTTTTAACTGATAAATAAAAAGTTTCTAATTATCAAAAAAAAAAAAAAGAAATATAACATTTTTTTTAGGTTCACGACCAAGGGTATCCACCGTCGACCACAATGACTATTTCCCCGCGTTGGCTTGTAGGCACCTCAAAGGGTGGGACAACTGGCCAAGAAATTTAAAGCTGCTCCATGGCCAAGGCGAGATTCGAACCCTCGATCTTGGTTAAGGATGGATGAGTCTCTATCACTCAACCACACATCCTTGGTTAGAAATATAACATTGATTGGTCTTTCAACCATCGGTTTGAAGTTTATCATAGGTTATTTTTAAAAGAAGAGCACCTTGTGGTTCATTATTGTGGAGCCGCTATCTGGTTCGAGAAGCAACTACCGGTATGTCCGATACCTATGATAGAACTGAAATTAACAGCCAATCTAACACATTGATTGGAGGAGGTGGTTTTAAGTTGATGGTGATATGATAGAGCAGCCGAGCAGGGGGTTGGCAGTTGTAACTCCTCACTTTCAGGAATTGACATATATGTGGGCTCGCAATTAATTGGCATGCATTCTTTTTTAGCAAATAAGTGGTAAAACAAGGCCATGAATGAAATACATAATTGAAATTATGCTATTCACTTGGAGTCTCGCGACATGGTTGTAGAGCATTAGGTGGCCAGCACATAAATGGAAATTCTAGTGTCGGGTTGTTTTTTTGGTTAGTGGTTGGTGTGAGTGGACCAGCACTCTCATCTCTTAAGTAAGATTGATGGTTCGAATCTTGTGAATGACGAAACTATTTAGTGTGAGCACTCTACTCTATATGGACTGATCCGTTGCGAATAAGACTAGTATTGGTCCATAATGAATTTAGGTGAAGCTGTGGTTAAAGAAAAAAAAAAAAAAATGAAGTTCAGTTTTTGAATTTCTCTTTTCCTGTTTCGACTTTTTGGGAGTGGAGTACTGAGTAGTTGAGTACCTAGCTTTGAACACCGCCTATTGTTAATCAATCATACTTGACACTGTCTAGAAAGTCCTAATTAATGGACGTAATGATATTCTATTAAATGTTAGCAAAAGCTTCTCTTGCGATTCCAGTTTAGTTCTGAGAACTTTAGTTTAGGAATAGGCAAGTGATACTCTTGATTGTACATATCGAAGTCATTATGTACCAAGGCCGTATACAAGACCAACTAATTACAAGTACCTATAGTTCCATATGGAATGAAAATATGTCCGTCCTTTTAGCTCAAGCATATATAGATTAAGAAATTGTATGACTTGAAGGTGGAGTAGGTAAATAGGAGTATGAAATTGTACATTGGGGGTGAGCCACTCACTCTATTAATTGAATCAAGGTGGAGTAGGATGAGCCACTCACTCTATTAATTGAATCAAGGTGGAGTAGGTAAATATGTAATGACATCTTAAAAGGAATTACGCTTCCTTTGAACGCTCCCATGTAGTCATGAACCTGCCATTGGTCCTTATGGAGGAGTCATCAGTTCCGAAATATGCGACGCAAACGTCAAAAACCGAACCGAAACCTTTTGTTGGCAACCATCGATGTTCTCCTTATAGACATATGTCTCAAGGGATATTAATTACATGGAGTAAGCGGTTAGCTTATACTTGTATTCCTCACGCGTTCTATCGTTGCTAAGCTCTTGCTGTACTAGGACCTTCAATTAAGTAGGTGTGTTTCGCTTTCTTTTTAATTAAACTACACAGCAAGTTCCACGCTGGCTAGTAGGCCCAGCAAATTTGTGTAGTTAATTGGCACCGAATAATATTCAATTTGGCATCAATTCTCATCTTTCTCAAGCTTTAAATACTCACTTGAGTGATAGTATAGTTACTAATTTGGGGACCCAAAAATCCAAAAAGAGAGAAACAAGATTGAGAGAAATTGATCAATAATAATCTTGGTTCTAAGAATGGCAGTAAGAGTGAAATGTAGGCATGTTGTGAAACCTGCTGAACCAACATGGCATGGTTTTATGCCCTTATCAGAATTAGACCAAATTGGAGCTATTACACAAACAACAGCCATCTATTTCTACAACAAACCAACCCAAGATTGGCTTTGTTCCTCAACCAACAAAGCCATCAACACTCTCAAAGACTCAATGAGTCTTGCATTGGTCCCCTTTTATCCCTTAGCTGGCCGTTTGCGTTGGGTCGATGTTAAAGGTGGAAGGCTAAAACTCGAGTGCAATGCCATGGGCGTGGAGCTTATTGAAGCCCAATGTAATAGGCCAATGAGTTCTTTTGGCGATTTTAAATCGTTGTCTCCACCACCATCGTTTAAGGATTTTCAAGGATTGATTCCTCGAGCTGATTATTCAACAAAATCAATGGAGGAGCTCCCTTTAGCCTTAGCACAACTCACTAGGTTTCAATGTGGTGGGCATAGTTTAGGCATGTCAATTTGCCACGCAGTTGTTGATGGTCAAAGTGCTTACCACTTTACTAGAGAATGTGCTAGGCTTGCTCGTGGTGAGCCACTTGAAGCGTTACCTTATTTAGATCGTCGAATCTTACAAGCTAGGCATGAGCAATATTCGTACACGAATTCCCTTAGGGGAGTTCCTTATGTTAATGATCATGTTCACCATTTTAGCCGGCTTCCTACCCTAATGGGGGAGGAAGCGTGTGATTCGGAGGAGCAAAGGAAGAAGGACGAGGTAATGATAACCTCGACCTTATTACTATTGTCAAGGGGCCAAGTTCAAAAGCTTAGGAAGGCTGCTAATATGAGCGGTGGCTTTGATAAGCGTCACCGCCCATACGGTCGATTTGAAGTCATTGCCGCTCATGTGTGGAGATGTGCTTGCAAAGCTCGGGCGCACAAGACCGAACAACTAACGGCCTTATGCTTCGTTGTTGATGCTCGTGATCGTATGGATCCACCATTACCACCAAGGTAATGACTGCTACCTATCCCAATTATTTTCATTTGCTAATGTTCTAATAACTAGTCCTTTTCTATCACAACAATCAATAACTCTTAACAATTATATGCAGATCTATATTATGTACTCCTAGATCTTTCTTTTCAATACATTAGCCATGCACAATTATTTGCATATTATTCTTGATTTGCTATAACTTAAAGTAAGAGGTTTTAGAACTCCTCATATATATATATATATATATATATATATATATATATATATATATATATATATATATATATATATATATATATATATATTTTATTTTTATTTTTTTTTTATTTTTTTATTATTATTTTTTTTTTTTGACTGTTCTTGCTACCATCAAGAACTTTCATCTTGCCTTTTCTTTGTGTGGTTATTTTTTGCACAAGGTTGGCGTGCGCCCATACTCACTAGTGGCAAATTTAAGTGTCCATGTGAACTTTGATCATTAAATTATAAGAGAATCTAATGTTACACATAATATTCACTATTATTAATAGCATCTCTTAATTCCTATCGCAAAAGAAGTCATTATTTGATTGTTGTTCTGTTAGAAAATAGTATAGCCAAAACCGTACCAATGCCAGATAAGAAATTTAATGTGCATAAAAAGCAGAAGGTGAGAACCAATAAACATTTATATTCCATGAACAACCGTCCTCAGAATTCAATGAATGCAAAATTTAATAAAGTTAGGTAGTTCCATCAAGAAGAAAATGAAAGAGAAGGAGGAGAAAAGTAAAGGTGAAAAATGAGATATATAATTGCCTAGCTCCTTTCCACAAGCCTGCAATTCCTTGTCTAGTGCAATCAAATTTGTTGAGGATCGTCAATTACTCATATCTTTTCGTCCCTTCTATGATAACATTGCATAGTTGTACTCCTTTTGTAGAGTATAATGTGGGACATATAAGCTAGTTAGTTACTCTACCAATTTCCAGTAAAGTCAAAAGATTTACTACCTTCTGGCTTCGGAATATAATGGACTAAAGCAAAATGACTCATAAAACTGTCAGCACTTCTTATTTATTGTGAAGTTGTCGATAGTCATTGCACTTTGGATCTCGGCTCAAACGGAAACAACGTCTTTGTGAGGCTCTGTTATCATAGGGGTAAAGTTGTGTACAACCGATCCCCCTTACCCTGCCTAGGCGGGAGCCTCTTTAAAGGCAATGGGGTAACGTTAATGTAATGTTAATGTTAATGTAGTTACTCCACCAATTGTTAATCGGTTCTGGTTGGAACCTTATTGGGCTTATATGTGTTCACTATAGAATTTGCAGGTTACTTTGTACTTTATCCAATGCAATTCAGTTCAATGATCTACTATTTCACTTACATATTACTATTCAGTTCATTTCAGTCATTTAAGCTCTAGAAAAGATCGAACACACTCTAATTTTGATTAAAGGAGGTAATTTTTTTGTCTTGCAAACAGGTATTTTGGCAATGCCATTGTTGATGTCGTAGCAACAAGCAAAGTTGGAGAGCTAATGTACAAGCCAATAAGCAATGTTTGTAGTAGAATAAGAGAAAAGATAGAAAATGTGACAAATGAGTTTGTGTGCTCAACTATAGACTTCTTCAAAACAGAGAAAAATTTGTCCAAGTACCAAGACCGATTGGCTTTAGGAGGCACAGAAGGTGTTTTCTATGGAGATCCAAATATTGGAATTGCAAGCTGGTTAAACCTCCCTGTTAGAAGCCTAGACTTTGGTTGGGGGAAAGAGATATTCATGGCACCAGGATGTTGTGAATTTGATGGTGATATTATGATCTTACCTGGATATAATAATGATGGGTCCGTGGTGGTTGCGGTTGGTTTGCAAGCGTTACATATGGAGAAATTTAAGGCGTATTTTTATGAAGACATCGAATCACTTGACTTTGGAAAGAAAGTTGTGTTGGAAGAACCAATATTGCCTATCCTATCTAGGATATGAATGGAGAATGATAAATATTTGATTTATTATTTTTTTGGTTTACTCTAAGAATATGCACCGTCGATCAGAGTGACTATCGATCACCTCACGTTGGCTTGTAGAAAGGGTGAGATAACTGGTCAAGAGATTTTAAGGTTGCTTCGTGCCAAATGTAAAATTCAAACCATTGACCTTAGTTAATGATGGATGAGTTTCCTACTATCACTCAACCACACTCGAACCCTTGGTTATAAAGAAATTGTTATTATTTACATTCTTTTCAATTTTTGACTTTACAAGTCCAATATTTGTTTCAATGATATAACAAACCTTCCTATGATTTTTAATTTTGACAAAATGGGTTGTAGTGATTTATTTGAGTGGACATTTGTGAGTCTGCTATCTAATGTTTATGTTCATTTGTTTAGTTTTTATTCAGCTAAAACTGAGATCGATATTTGTCAAATCAATATCAATATATATATATATATATATATATAAAGGAGGCATTTTACGGGCGCAATGAGGCGTGTCAAGTAGGCGAGATTTTAATAGCGCGCCACCTAAGCGAGAATAAGGACGAAAAATAACAGTTTTAAAACGTTTAGGAGTCTTAGCATCCACTAAAATTTTATGAGGGTTAAAACAGATATTCGTCATATATTCAAAATCATATATAACGTTTTCTATACTTCTCAAAAAATAATAAAAATTACACAACCAGATTCAGATCGAAAAATACTTTAGAAATAGATGCATTTTCACTATGTTTAAAGCATATAAGGAGACATTTTTCGGGATAACAGAGGCACACTACGACGTCATGCTTGATTATAGAGATAGCCTCATAAAAAACTTTTTTTTTTTTTTTAAGAGTTTTCAAAGATGGTATGACAAGCAAATTAATTTGAGTCAGTAGTATTCTACTCTATTCTATCGATTTTAGTTCATGATTTTAATATTCTTTTGTTATAGTGTACTTGAAATATTAAAGTAAAGTGTATTTCTTGACGAAACGTATTTCGTTCTTAACAAACAAAGATTCATAGAATGTGCTTAGTTGCAATTATGTATAAGAAAATTTCCTTTTTTTATAAAAAGTGGTAATAAAAAAACTAACCTATTCCACCTCAAATACTGATGCAATTGATGTCAATAGGAAGCTACGTACATATGTGATAAAAAAAAAGGTAATCGTATATTCATTATACCCTTAAAAACAAATTGCGTAGAATGTACAATAATATTTACGGGTGAAATGGATGAAGAGTATTAGTATTAGAGTTCTATTGACATTAGAGTCCTAATGTGAGCTTTTGAATCTTCTTCCATATAACTATGTAACTTATGATTGATGTCTCTTCAGCCTCCACTATTTGTAGCTAGCCTCCCCCCCCCCAACCTGTGTTTTATGGTGTATTTCAGTTTCTTTATTTTGTTTCATATGTAAATCTCACTCCTAGACTCTTATATACCATCTATTTTATTATTTAATCTCCATGATCATGTGTTTTATTTTAGATATTCATGACCTCATGACTCAATAATTTAATTTTTTGTATCTTAATTGGTGTGCAGATGTGTCCATGTTTATTTATTTTGAGGTACGTATTCGTGTATTTATTTATTTATTTATTTGTAACTATTAGTAATTAACGTGTATGAGAATACAAATTTGTAAACTTGCATCAGTCATCCTCTTCTGATTTAGGAGCGTGTATTTTTTTTCAATAATTGATCTTTGGAGCAACGGTAATGGGTCATATAAACTCCAACACCCCCTCCCTCATCTCCCCTTCTGATTTGCGAATAGTACTAATCATATATTTATGTTTTTCACCAATTAATTCCAACCTATAGCTTAATGATGTTTTCTTCTTTTGGGGCTAATTAATTGTTGGGGGAAACTACGGTATTTACCCACAATCACAATAACAGATAATCGGAAAAATAAAGTGCAAGAACCCAAAATCAACACAGACAATTTTTACGTGGAAAACCCCTCTCAATTAGGGGAAAAACCACGGTGCGAATCTCCACGCACTAAAATATAATCCATTATGATAATCAAGAGTACAAAGGTAACAATCACAAGATCAAACAATAAGTAGACTATCTATCTTTGGTACTAGTACAAATTGACAAACCTTAAATCAATTTGGTACTCCCACAAACCCAAAGATACACCCACAAATACCTGTCGATGACCGATCCGAGTACTCTGATTATCTTCACTCAAACAAGCCGAATCAACCGTAAACTAAAACAAACCTCTTTGGAGAAATCCTCTATTTCTCTCACTATGTTTGTCTCTCTCTCACCGGCTCTCTTTTTTCTGTTTCGGCTGTGCTTGCTATGTCACGGCTTTTCTCAATTGTGCAATGCCGTCCCTGTTTTGTTTCTTTTTCACGGCACACCCACAAAACAAGAAGCCTTTGCTCAATCTTCTCATAGAAGATTTTCACCCCACAATATTTCTAGCCCATTAGTCCATGACACATGTCAATGGGCCAAATAAACAAAACAACAACCAAGCCCACTTATTACTTGGTTACAAAAGTCACGCAGCTTTCTTTCTTTTTTCTTTTTTTCTTTTTTTTTTTTTCTGTTTTTGTTTGTCTTTTTCTTTTTGTTCTATTTTATTTTCTATACAAACTAAAATAAAATAAAATAAAACACAACTAAATATTATTTGGTATTTGGGGCGTTACCTCAACAAATCCTCCCTCGACCCAAATCACCAAATACTTCCACCTTGTCCGAGAAACGAACCTTCTTCTTCACGGTCTTGCTCCTCCCTATGCAATGACCCTCAACATAACACAAGTTGTTCTCCGCCTTCCTTCCTTGCACAATCAAAGTAGCACCACGATACACTTTGCACCACCTTCCCGTACCAATGTATCTACACCCTTGCGATGTCAACTCATCCAACGAAATCACGTTAACACGAGCATTGGGTACATACTTCACATTGTGGAAGGTTCTAGTCACACCACCATGGAGCTCAATTCGGATGCTACCCATCCCTTTCACCTTCAACTTACCACTCCCCATGTTGATGTCACCATACTCACCATCTTGGCACAAAGTATCAAACATAGCATGGTCTCTACAAATATGAACCGAAGCGCCGGAGTCCAACACCCAACTCTCTTGGCTTTCCTTCTTCTCATTGTTACTAGCCAAGAACAACTCCTTATTACCACCACAAGACATAGCCACATTAGAGGAGCTGCTATCATCATCAATTTTGGTCTTACCCATCTTCTCTTGCAGCTGCTTGAAACTCTTCAAATCATCTCTCATCTTTGGGCAACGACTCTGAATATGACCCTTCTCACCACAATAGTAACACTCCATGTTACTAAGGTCTCTCGCGCGCGACTTCGATCTACTTCTCGGGCCACCACCTCTTCTCTCATGATTCCTCCCTCTTTCGGACACCTCGACAGCTAGTACTCTATCTCCTCCATCACTAGGAGATACACCAACAACCTGCAACATCATCCGTTCATTCTCTCTCAGCACTGTCATAGCTTCATCTAGCGTAATCTCTGTCCTCCCTACAAGTAATGTCTGCACAATTGGCTTGTAGGACTTAGGTAGTGAAGCCAACAATGACAATGCCTCCTCTTGATCGGAGATCTTCTCATCTGCATTTCTCAATTGACATACTAGCTGGTTAAAATTATTAATGTGGTCCTGCAACACTGTACCTTGCTCCATCTTTAGCTGGTACAACTCATATCTCAAACAAAGCTTGTTAGTCAGTGACTTTGATGCATATACACTCTGGAGCTTATCCAACAACTTCTTTGGATCTGTCTCAGTCAAGTAATTATACTTAATCTCCGGAGCCATAACTAATCTAATAGTACTGACAGCTTTCTTCTTCTTCGATGTCCATTGGGCATCGGTCACCCCACCAGGCTTTGTCTCATCTAAAGCCTCATATAAATTTTGTTGAACCAACAAATCCTCAACCGTACTCTTCCACACAGTAAAATTAATTTTACCATCAAACAAAGGAATATCAAATTTGGGCACACTACCAGACATCTTACTTGCACAAAATAATTCCTCCCTTTAACAAATACAGTAATTTTTCCACCACACGGATCCTACAACCAAAGCTCTGATACCACTTGTTGGTGGAAACTACGGTATTTACCCACAATCACAACAACAGATAATCAGAAAAATAAAGTGCAAGAACCCAAAATCAACACAGACAATTTTTACGTGGAAAACCCCTCTCAATTAGGGGAAAAACCACGGTGCAAATCTCCACGCACTAAAATATAATCCACTATGATAATCAAGAGTACAAAGGTAACAATCACAAGATCAAACAATAAGTAGACTATCTATCTTTGGTGCTAGTACAAATTGACAAACCCTAACTCAATTTGGTACTCCCACAAACCCAAAGATACACCCACAAATACCTGTCGATGACCGATCCGAGTACTCTGATTATCTTCACTCGAACAAGCCGAATCAACCGTAAACTAGAACAAACCTCTTTGGAGAAATCCTCTATTTCTTTCACTATGTTTGTCTCTCTCTCACCGGCTCTCTTTTTTCTGTTTCGGCTGTGCTTGTTATGTCACGACTTTTCTCAATTGTGCAATGCCGTCCTTGTTTTGTTTCTTTTTCACGACACACCCACAAAACAAGAAGCCTTTGCTCAATCTTCTCATAGAAGATTTTCACCCCACAATATTTCTAACCCATTAGTCCATGACACATGTCAAAGGGCCAAATAAACAAAACAACAACCAAGCCCACTTATTACTTGGTTACAAAACTCACGCAGCTTTCTTTCTTTTTTCTTTTCTTTTTTTTCTGTTTTTGTTTGTCTTTTTCTTTTTGTTCTATTTTATTTTCTATACAAACTAAAATAAAATAAAACACAACTAAATATTATATGGTATTTGGGGCGTTACCTCAACATTAATTACCGAATATTATTTTTATAGGCATTCACATGTTTTTCCATCCATCAATTGATGCCTATTATCAAATACTTTCATGTAAGATACTTCTATGCTATGCTCATGGGTCACAACTTCATGCTTTTTTTACAATTTGTGCATTGCAATAGGTTGTTTATGTATCAATTTATTATTTAATTTAAGTTATTTGCAGAAGTATACATAATTGACATGTTAATATGTTATATCATATCTTGCAAGAGGGTATGAAACATGCATCTAATGATGATCTACATGTGACAACTAACAATAATTATACATGGTACGTATTATGAACATGATATTTAAATCTTTTTGGGATGTAAGGTGACCTTTTTTCCTTTTTTTTTCAATATATTTTTTTTTTAACCAATTTTGATTGATATTACTCTTATGCTTGAAGAATATCAAAGCTCAATATAAAAGACAATTTGCGTTTGTTTACGCTGGAATAATATGGGCTAGAACATAGAAGTATAAAACAATAATACTCTTGACATGGAGAACAAATAATTAAATATAGATGGTAATTAATCATGAGGCAACATGCATTGTGTAGTTTACATTATAACTTAACAACTAACGTTGATGACTATACCTATTACAAAAAAAGAAAAGGTATAATTTTCTTTTTTGAAGACAAGTTTCGTATATTTTTTAGTTCAGGATTTCTTTAGCATAATTATTATTTGGTAAATGTTTATAGGATTTGGTATAATTATATGATTTGTCATATACAAGTTTATTATTAAGAGTGGCAATATATATACAAGTGGTCATATGTACTATGTACTACCACACGTAAGATACTACTATGAGAAGAATTTTCATATTTATTGTGTTTTAGGGTTTCTTTTTTATCGAAGCTTTATTTGGTCTAGATCTCTCTTATGATCGAGCTATTTTTTGTTATTTATTGATGTATCACTCAATGACTTTATTTTTTTCTTTATTTATTTTATCGTAGGCTTTGAATTGTCCCTTGCTGGTTTATGTTCAACAAATCCAAGCTATCAAATGCTTGGTTTCAACTATACAAACTTTAACAACAGAACAAGCTACTAAGTTTATACAATACGTTGTCCATAGAAGTCCTTTAAAGAACAAGAAACTTTTATGTTCTTTATAGAAAAAGTATATAAATTAGAAATAAATAATAAGTATATAGCAAATATGTTTAACCCTGTATCGCACACATAGAAAATTTAAAGTTTTGGATAATGAAAAAAGAGAGTTTGAATTGTGCAAAATAGTTAGAGTTTTATTAGCGTTATAACTTTATCTTTGTCTAATATTATTCAAACTCGAATAACACAATTAAACGTGTAAGATTATTTCCAATGATAGTTTCTGTTAATTAAGGGGTTAGATTTCAATAATAATAATAATAATAATAATAATAATAATAATAATAATAATAATAATAATAATAATAATAATAATAATAATAATAATAATAATAATAATAATAACAATAATAATAATAATAATAATAATAATAATAATAATAATAATAATAATAATAATAATAGACAACCCGGGCATCGCACGGGATTTAAAACTAGTTTTATTCAATGTGAAGCAAAAATGTTGAAGTGTTTTGACCCAAATTCTATATACTCCATCCTAGAGAAACCAGATTCTGATTCGTTATTTATCAATAGTTGCCTGGAAACACAAAATTACAATATACAGAAACACTTGAAACGTGTACAATATATATATAGAGAATTAGAGATAGATCGTGCATACGTAATGCATCTGGAAATTTGATCGATTGGTACAATCAAAGAAGACATGAATACTTGATTAGCCAACACTAATCAGGCACCTTAATTAGGCTGCTTATATGGTATGTCCTCGTAGAAGTATTTCTTAAAACTATCAATGTGGGTTACTTGTAAGCACAAGGCAATTTTCACAGATCCATCATTGTCGAGTCCAGGAAGCATGAGGCAACCACCATCCGAATCATGGGTACCTAGACCCATATAGATCTCCTTTCCCCAACCAAAGTCCAGCCCGTAAATCGGAAGGTTTAACCAACTAATGACCCCACTATTTGGGTTACCATAAAATAGACCATCGCTACTGTTTTGTCCATGTAGGTCTTGGTACATAGACAAATCTGGTTGGCACCTTAAAAACACAAGTTCTGTCCTGAAGGACAAGGTCGTATCATGATACCCAGCCAGCATAAGACCTGTTGAGTTGTGGCTCCAATTCTTCCACATGGAGCTGGTAGAAAATTATGGTTCTGAATTAACCATGCATGCCACATGTCTATTGGTCAAGATTTGCATGTCTAGTAAATCCCTTGAAGCATGTGCACTGAGAGGAAGTTTACTAGCAACAATTTTCAGCCAAACTTTCTATTCTTATAGTAGGACAGTAGTAGAGTTTAGCTCTACAAAGCTGAAAATTTTAGCCACCATCTTTGAATATATTGGCTATGCATTTAATGCCTTGTCTCCTGCCAATCTCTATAAAAGGGGAGGCTTTGCAAAGACATTGACATCCCGGCAAATACAAAAAAACACAAGATTTGACCATACGTACTCATCGTTGATCTTCTCAATTGCCTCTCTTATCTTTCCACAAGTATGACTTAAGGACTTTCTCATAATATCCCCTGCCTTAGCACACACCACCACATCCAAAATAGCATTCCCAAAGTACTTTGGTGGTAGTGATGGGTGCAAACGATGGCGTACATCAACAGAGAAGCCTAAGCACGTTTGTTGTTCGCTCTCATGCCCACGAGCCTTACATGAGGATCTCCAAACATGCGCTGTTATAACTTCATAACGGGTGTAGAGGCGCTCTCTTCCGCCATCTTTATCCACATTAGCAACTTTCTTGAGATCCTCCACATACTCTCTTGTTAATGGTAGTATGGACACAATAGTTGCTTTCTTTCGCTCCTCCAAGTCGTTCTCCTGACCTATTAGTAATGGTGGACGATTGAACTCCGCCTTTTCATCATGGGGACTAGCCATAACGTTTTTGGGCACTTGAACTTGTAGGATTTTACGATCCAAGAAGGGAGTTGCCTCAAGTGGCTCACCACGAGCAAGCCTAGCCCATTCCGTTAGAAAATGGAATGCGCTTTGCCCATCAGCTACAACATGCGATATAGTAACCCCAAGGGAAACACCACCACAACGAAACGTGGTAACCTGCCCTAACACCAAGGGTAGCTCATCAATAGGCTTGTGATAGTCCACAGAAGGAATGAGGCTCTTATATTGTATAGTGTTAGAAGCAAAATCCTCAAAGTCACTCAATTGGTTAGTGGACTCTGCCTCAAAGAGCTCGACCCCAATGGCATTGCAAAGGAGCTCAAGTCGCCCTTGGCCTATCCACCTAACCCGGCCAGCTAGGGAATAAAAGTGGACTAAGGCGCGACTCAATGAGTCCTTGAGAGTATCAATAATTGAATTGGAGGATGTAAGCCAATCTTCGGAGGGCTTGTAGAGAAAGATTGTGGGGACATGAGTGATCACTCCCGTTTGATCCCACTCCGATAAGGAGGAAACTCCCTCCCATGTTGGCTCAGAAGGTTTTACCAGGTAGGAACCTTTTATTGTCACTATAACCATTGTCTCTTTGGTGAAGGAAAAGATAGTATACAAACTGATGCTCGTATATGTAATGATTAAATAGCAAAGGGAGGAGACTAGACTACCAAAAATTTATAGAAAATGGGATGGAGATAATACAATGATTCCATCTCTGTTTCAGAAAAGTGGACTAACAATGGGTGAGTTTACTTTCGTGAGTAAACAAGTGTAGTAGTATTTACGTAAGATCTAATGTGACACAAATAAGTGGTTGGTGAGAGTGGTTTGACATTCTCATCTCTTAAACAAATTTGAGAGTTCGGATCTTGGTAACACAAACACGGTTTGCTGCGAACACTTTACCCCTTCGGAGGCAAACCCGATTCAAACCGGACTAAAGAGTCACAAAAACTCGTATGGAGCGACCTCGAGATGAGGCGCCTCAAACAAGCATGATCTAAAGAGTTAACTTGTGGTCCAAAGCAAAAAAAAAAAAAAAAAAAAAAAATCTAGTTTGACCAATTCCTAATCTTATTGTGTTACCGGAAACGCATGAAACGTCTTGAGGATATCAATAGTTAAATAATAATGGTAGATAGACAAAATATTCATAATTTAGTTGGCTATGTAAATATTATTGGGTAACGTAGTGGCTCGACACAAAATTATATGAGGTTTTGGTTTTTTCGTCGTCTTCTTAATGTAATTAGTTTCGTTTTGCTTCATTTTGTTTGTTCTGTTTCGTGTGCATTTTCATTCTACATTCTATTTTTTCTAGTGACGAAGCTATAAAGGAATCTAATATATATATATAATTGAGTTCTTTTTCGTGTGGTGAGGACACGTGGAACGACACATAAGCGTTCATATTGGCGTAGTGATGACACCTAGACGCCATGTAAGCAAACAAGTGTCACCAATTATTACTAACCACAAGATTTCGTGCCCATGCGATGCACGGGTTCTTGTTCATCATCCTCTGTTATTAGAATCAATATAATAAAAATTTTTAATCACATCAATGTATAAAGTTGAATATTAGGAGTAGCAAGGAACAATAATAATCTTTTTCACACATTAAACAAAGAAATTACATTTTTAGTGAATAAATAATATACCTTTTTTAGGATAATAAATATAATACTTATGTTAATTTTTTTATTAAAATAAAATAAAAGTATTTTTGATTTCTTTTTAATCACTCATGCATTTATGACTATTTATTATTTATTTAATGCCACCTTGGTGAGAACTCAATTATACATATATACTAGATTTCATGCCCGTGCTATGCACTTGTTCTTGATTATCACGCATACTCCGTTATTAGAAGAAATATAATAAATTTTTTAATCAAAACAATATATAAAGTTGAATAATAGGAGTAGCAAGTAACAATAATAAACTTTTGGGGAATTCCAATTGGTGCCCTTTTACTATTGACTTGTCCAACTGGTGCCCCTAACACAGAAAGAAGTCCGGTCTGTGCCCATTTAAATTTAAAATATCCATTCTGTCTCCTTATTTTTTCTTTTCCGTTACAAAGTGATGACGTGGCTACTGAATTTAATGCCGTCCATGTCCCTTGTCTTTTTCGAGCAAAATATGCTGACAAAATTGCCCCTCTTCTTTTCCCCTCATTTTTTTGCTCAATTTCCCCCCAAAAATGGTACTATGAGAAACACAATTCAGAAAGAGGATGGGAACACCGGTGCCTTTAACCAATTCGTTTTGTAATCAAGTATCTGATTTTCTATTTTTTTATTATTGTTTTAGATCGGCACGAAATTAACATGATAATTGATACACAATTGACAATAGCAACACAACCTTTTTCACTTTTGCATAATCCAATACAGCTGCGATGTTTTTTTTTTCTTTTTTCCCGGTTTTCTTTCTTTCATTTTGTCGGGGTGAGTGATGGAGGGACAAAGAAAATCAGCATCGGAGAAAACAGAACTTGTGCTCTAAATCTCGATCCGGGAATCCACAAAGGTTTCAACAGCATTGTTACATAACAAACGCTTGGGCACATCAAATTCTATGACAGTGCATCAAAATGGACAACTAATCATCAATATGTCATAAATGACTTCACGAGATGACCACCATGAACTACACTTAAGGAGGACAGCTCCCAAAATATGAAGCCATTGATTACAAACTATCAAGGATATGTAAAAAATTATCAGCTCTATGACAGAGCAAGATTTGTATTCCTGTATCTCCCCATCACTTTACGAGTTGCAAGGGCTGCAGCCTCACTTGCCCTAAGCGTCCCCGATGCCATGAGAGCAGCAAATTCTTTGGCTATCTCCTCTTGCACTTTGCTCCTTGCATTTCCAAGAGGGTCTCCTGGAACAGCAGAATTCGACCAATAAACATTACAGAGCTTCAGAAATTCGAAATAAAATCAATACCAAACGACAATTCTCTACTTAAATCAGGAAATTCAGAAACAAATTCAACATAGAGCAAGCTGAATATCGTCCAAAAAATTAATCCCAAAAAAGTAATCAATTTCATTCTGTATAATAACAAACAAATTGACCTAGATCTAGAACGAATAATTACTCTTGAAACCTACAAATTAAATAGCTTGAGCTCCAAATTTTCGAATTCTAGGTGAAAATCATTAAAATCCAACTCACCCACGGGAGCTCAAAGTCACTGGTCCGCGGCGAACGACAAACGGATCGGTGAGTTTGACACCGGTGGTAGCCATGGAAGACCACCAAGCTCGCTGTGAGAGCTCTCGTGGAGCACTGAACCGTCATGTCATGTTGAGCTTGAAATCGTCAATAATGTCGCCGGAGCTCATGAAATCGAAGCCAAGTACCTTCAATCGAACATGCCATCGGATAATTCATGGTCGAATTGGGGCGGTTACAGGGAGGAGAAAACGATTCTCGGCTCGTCAATGGAGGTTTGGGGTAATTGGAGAGGAGAGAGAACAATCGGCGAAAATTTGTGCTTGCATGTAAGATGATCGATGGTCAAAATGGCGTAATCTTCGCATATCGAGCTCGTCGGAGCCGATCATGATCTTCAAAATCGAGCTTGCCTAAGCTTTTGGAGTCCTCAAAGCTCAAGTCACCATTAATGGCGGATACTCGAAGAGAGAGAAAGTGAAAAAGAGAGAGTGAGAGAGACATAATGTGAGGAGAGAGAGTGAGATGAAAGAATGTGAGGAGAGAGAGTGAGATGAAAGAAATCAACGCCTAAGTGGGTGTCATTTAATGACCTTCTATCTGCATTTCAATAAGGGTAAAATGGAGAAATAAAATTTACTTAAACAGAAAACAATAAATAAGGACACGGAATGTACGTTTTGAAACAAAAAGGGCACGGACCGGACTTCTTTCTGTGTTAGGGGCACCAGTTGGACAAATCAATAGTAAAAGGGCACCAATTGGAATTCCCCTAAATTTTTTAACAAAGAAATTACATTTTTAGTGAATTGATACTCCCGCAAGTGCACGGGTTTATCGCGTAGTAAAATAATCGTCTCCCAAGAGGAGCGAGAGTGTTTCGATTACCAAAATCACTATAATATGGAAAGCTAAGCAAATTCGGGTAAATTTAATGGTGGTTTAATTCAATAAAATCTAAAGGTAAAACTAAATTAATTAACTAATATGAGAGAGAAGAGCAATCACAATTGTAAGAGTCAAGAATTAAAGCTAGAGTTGGGGGTTCACCCAACTAATGATGCTCTAATGAATGGATGGTAATATAACATGCAATCAAATGGGTAATGCAAGGGAAAAATTAGAACTCAAGTAACCCAAGGCCTCCTTCAAGGTCCAAAGGAAGCACCTAACTCAAACTAACCACCTATTTTCATGGGATTAGATCAAAATAAGTCCCTTAAGTTCAAACTAATCAATAAGTTCCCAAGGTGATTCATCCTACTTTCGCGGCTAAATCTCCTTGATAGGTTAATAAGACCCCTCACAATCAACCTTCCCTTTCGGTTTTAGATTAATTGATCAAAATAAAGCCATTAACTCATTTAGGCATTTCATCAAACACTTGGGGGTGCATACTACCAAACAAGCAATTACCCAAATAATAACATTTAAATCATATCATCCAAGCATTAAAAACACCATAGTTGGGCTAATCCCAACTCTATTAAAGAGGATTAGCCACTAAACATCATAAAGTCATTAACTTTAATTAACCAAAACATGATATTCAACACAAGAGAAATAAGTAAAAGAAGAGAGAGAAAGAGGAGAGAGAAGGGTCAAGAAGATCTTACAAAGTTCTTCAATAATCTTCCCCAAAACTAATATTAATCACTCTAATAATACTAAGTAAGAAGTTCATAAACCTATTAATGGAGGCTAGACCTCTTTGGAGAGCTAAAATTAGGTTTAGAGTAAGGTAGAATAAGATAGGATGGGATACTACTCTTCTAGTGGGCTATTTATAGTCCCTAGTACTTTAAAGTGAGTACTTGGTCAAACTGGGTTTTACTCCGCCAGAGTACCCGACCAAGTAAGGCTGCTGAAATTTTACAAGGTGTCCTTTACGCTGTCCAATTGATGGGTTACTCTGCCAGAGTACTTGACCAAGTAAAGCTTCAAATCATTGACTTTTTCCAATCTTCAAATGAGCTTTTCACATGATCATGGGTGCACCTTGGTGGTTGTGCCTACCCTCTTGAAGTCCTTTTCCAATGCTTTTTGAGTTCATTCCCGACCTTGATTGCATACTATTATTTCTCATCATTTATGTGCCTAAAATATTATCAAACACACGAAACACCCAAAAGGCGTAAAGAGGAACAAGAGTTGCAAAACTAAGCAAGAAAGCCATGAAACAATTGTGAAAATGGGTAAAATTGAGCATGAATTGATCACAATTAATTGTCAAAAACGCATATTATCAACTCCCCCATGCTTACCTCTTGCTTGTCCTCAAGCAAAGCCTAAATCACATAAGCAAACAAGTGTTGGGCCGGAAAATCGCCCTGTCAAAGACAACCAAATGAGATTTGTCAAAATGACATGCATCAAGGTACCCACAGAGAAGCAAACATCACTCAAGTTTTTCTCAAGAAAATAATTTTTCATCCCATGAAAGTTCTTGCAACACCTCAAAAGAATCTAGTCAAGAAATATCACAAGTAACACCAACACATTCTCCAAACAAGTTGCAAATAGTCAATATAGCACTTCCCCCTTAGATTAGACTTCCTTAGAATCTCGGCCCTCACTCTAGTAAGTGTAAACTCTTATCACTCATGTGTTTCGGGTAAAGCAATGCATCACTCTCAAGACTTAATCCAAAGTAGGGTCTATCATAAGCTTGCCCTTATTCTAACTCGCCACCGCTTGGGACAACACTTCGTGCAAGAATCAAAAGGACTTTCAAATGTTGTAATGAGGCTTAGGGTAAGGGTAGGGTAAGTCGTTTTGGAAATGTAGGTTAGGAGCCAAAAAGACTAGTGTCGTCTCAAATCTTCGCGAAAGATCAAGAAAACGCAAAAACATACTCCACTTCCAAAACTCCAACTAAACAACCAAACATCGCCATATGAACTCCATAAACCTCAAACACAACTTGGGAAGGAGAGGAGCTATTAAAGATGTAAGATTTTCATTTTTCGCTCATTTCACTTCCTTATTACCTTCAAAAACAATTTTTTTTTTTATTTTTTATTTTTTATTTTTAACATTATTTCCTAGCAACCACCGATATTCCGGCTCACAAAAAACATTCCCCTATGTTTATCATTTTCACCATTTCACTGAACAAAACAACTTCACAAACACTCCACAAAAACTCCACTAGCCTAGGCTCGGGGTGAAAGGATGCGTTAGGAAAGTCGGGCTTGTAAAGTGGTTAATTTCAACAAAAGAGGCTAAAGCTCAAAGAGGTTTGCAAAGGGTGAAAATATAAATGGGTGGTCATTTGGCTAATGTAGCTCAAAACGAAAGAATGTCTCTATCACTTCCTAACACGAGCGAGTCAAATGCGGTCTTGAGGAGAAATAAGGCAAGTTCTAGAGATAACCCACAATTGGAGAGTCAAACACACAAGAAAGAATCAATAAACCGATATAGATGTTTCGGTCAAATTAGGCTCAAGATCTCACCGGTTTCATTTGCCTAGACTCTAAGGATTTCTCTTCTAAAAGGGAAGTGACCATTATGTCTACATATGTATCTTGTGAGAGTGTCTAGGTGCACAAGCCAAAAAGTCTTGATTTTGGTCCAATGATAGTCAAAGAATTCACAATGGGGCACAAAAATCATTTTCGAAACCAATTTCAACGACATTTTATTCCTCCAAGGGGTTTACCCTATCAAACATATACATGACACATCCAAAAGGTTCTCAATTCATCGTCAAAGGTTCATCTCTCCCCTAATTTTTATCTTTGTGATTTTTATTTTTTTTTTGAGAATGCATGACGGAAAATAAACTATATGAAATGTATGTTCCTAAACATGATCAATAAGAAAACTAAATGCAAAATATCAATATGTACAACGAGTGCAACTATATAGCTAAAATGCAATGCCATGGGCTAAATGCATATATGTACACTAAGAGCTCGATCAATCCAAATCATCATCATGCAACCCAATCAACAACACCAACATTGCCTCGCCAATCAACAACATCAAATCACAATCATCACTAGCCATCATACACAAAAGAATACACCACCTTCATGAGCTATCCCCCATACTTGACATGTTCATTGGCCCCAATGAATAATAAATAGTGGAATAAGGTGGGAGGGGGGAAAGAGAACTTACAAGGCTCATTGAGCTCCCCCGTTTAAGGAGAGGTGGCGGTTGTGGGTTACCATGTCCATTGAGAAATCCTTCCAACATCCGTTTCATATCCACTACGTTAGAGTTGATCTCTCGCATGTGTGTCTCGATGTCTTGCATGTGGGATTGCATTTGAAATTGAGAGTCTTTGAGATCACGGATTCTAGCTCCCAAATCATCTTGAGGTGCCTCATGTGCGGGAGGAGGTGGAAGGAGTAGATGAGGTGGGTTGCCATTACCCCTTGGGTTTTGTTCCTCCACTTCATTTGGTGTTGAGTTGGGATTTTGACCGTGATAGCACCGATTGTCCGGAAATTGTAATGATGAAAGGGCGGAGTTGGGTAAGCGGAGGAATTTCACATCTTTATGCTTATACCAAAAGACACCCTCAATTTTCACTAGAAAATGTGAGCTAATGAGGTGTTTGGTATCCATGAGCCGGAAAGACTTGCTCGGCAATAAATATAGTTGCTCCTATGGCGATAGGACTCTCCTTTTTGGGGGAAGCAACATCCGACAATTTCTCGACAAGATAGTGGCCAAAATCGACTTTCTTGTCATGTAACATGCCCCAAAGATAAAAGAGCTCAACAACTCGTACGGTCCCGACACTATCATCATCCCTAGCAAAAATGGTATGTGCAAGGAATTTTTGAAGCATGCGAAGGACGGGATTGCAAATTCTTGGACTCTTGATCCTAGAAGAGTGCAAAACACGTGCACCCATGCTATGGCCTTTCCAATTAGTTGTCCCACATTGGATTTGTTGGAAAAAATCATCCGACTCATACCCAACATTAGGATGCGTGGTCAAGCCACCCGGGGGGACCTTAAAGGCAACCGAGAGGTCATAAATGATATATCATGGTCATTATTGAATAATCGAAAGGTCAACTGCTTAGTTGTCATATTCACCGACAATGTGGTTATAAACTCACGTGTGACACATTCATAAGCGGGATACTTCATTTGCACAAACTCCCCCCATTGTTGAATATCAACCAAACATTTTATTTCATCCCAAAGGTCCAATTCAATCAACAACTCCTTATCAAAGAATCGTGGGTGAAGAACTTTCCTTTTCTTGAGATTAGTGAAACGTTTTTGTTGTGCCTCATTTCGAAAAGTAGGAACACGAGGAGGAGGAATCCGATTACCTCGGCTTCGAGGCGGGGGATTCGGTTGTGCCGGTGGTGGATTAGAGGAGCTTGCCTCCGTGACCCGTTGTCTCGTAGTAGCCGGTGGAGAGCTAGTGGGAGTGTTAGCCTTCCTCCTACCCATTCTTGACATTTTCAGCTTTAAAACCAAAATTCAATTATCACCCCTTAAGGCATAATCCAATTATCACCCAAAACTCCTTTTTTAAATATAAACCCCAATAATTAAAAATAAAAAATAAAAATTCAATAACCTAACAAGGTTAAAGAGAAGTCTCAAGCTTTTTCGATTTTATTTATTTATTTATATTTTTTTTTAATTTGGGTTTGGGGTTTACTGGAGAGAGAAAGCGAGGGTGAAGGGCAAACGGTGGTGGGTTCGTGGTGGTCGGGAGGTTGAGGTGACGTGGTGGTGGTTGGTGTCGGAGTTCTGGGTTGGTTGTGAGGTTGTTGTCGGTGGATGTCGGGTGGTGCGAAAATGGAGAGAGAAGATGGAGGTGGCGGTCGATTTGTTGGTGAGGGTGGTGATGAAGGTGGGTCGTGGTGGTGGTTGCGGAATTCTGGGTCGGTTGTGAGGTGGTTGTCGGGTCAAGGAGGGTGGCGAGGTGAGTTCACGGGAGATGGGTGGTGGTTGAAGTTTTGTGGGTTGAAGGAGGGGTTGGGTCGTGGTGGCTGGTGATGGTGGGTTCACGGGAGATGGGTGGTGGGTGATGTTTGAGGGAGGTGGCGGGTGAGTGACGGTGGGTTGAGTGCCGGTGGCTGGTGGGGCGAAAAGGGAGGTGCGAAGGGTAGTGAGGTGAGGATGACGGTGGAGGTGGAGTGGCAGTTATGGAGGTCTCTCTTCAGATCTGTGGGGAAGGGAGGGAGAATGTGTGAAGAGAGAGAGAATTTAAATTGGGTTTGAGTGTGACCTTTTTGAGTTGTTTGAGTACTTGGTCAAGGAGAGGGGAACACAGGTAGAGTATAGGACCAAGTAACTCCACTGCCCAATTGCTGGACTGTTGGGTACACACTCTACTCTGTCAAGCCGAGGAAGAACTTGGGCAGAGTACATGACAGGGTAACTCTCCTGTCCATTTTCTTATTATTGCTGGACTTTGGGGTCACGCGGGCATGGATGATAGTACTCCGGCCGAGTATGAGACCGAGTAAGCTTCCTGGACATTTTCCATACTAAGCCAATATTCACCCCACTACATCAACTTCAAGAGAGAAAAACTCATTCTCCCACCATTATTATTCATCAACCCTTGCCATTTTTCCTTCATTTTATTTAGAACCAAGGTCACCAAAAACCATCAGTTCTCCCTTTCTTTTCTTTTTTGTTTTTTTGAGCCTTTCAACATATCCCAACATATCCAAACAACACCACTTTTTCTTGTTAACACCCCACACACCCAATTACACTCAATAAAAATCGAACCAAAATTCACATAGCGATAAACGATTCATCCACACTTAGTTCGCACCATCCCTTCTACAAACCCCTTATTTCAAGCCGAAGGTTCCAAAAACGCCAATCAAAATGGTACCTAAACACAAAATAAACACAAAATCCATCAAACACAAGAAAATAACATTACACAAAACCGAAAATCTTTTCTATATACAAGTTTTTTTCATTTTTCTCATGTTTTTGTTGTTTTCCTTGTTTTTCACTTCTTCTTTTTTCAATAAAACGAAAGCAAAAACGAAAGGAAATAAAACAAGTAAGAAAAGAAAATGCTTGGGTTGACTTTCAAGAAGCATGCTCGTTTTAGGTCATGAGCTCGATCCCTTGTGAAATTCTCGCACTAGGAGGAGAAGAGGGGGTATAGACCATCTTCTCCTCGATCGATTCTCCCGCCAAGTAGTGCTTGAGCCTTTGACCATTCACTTTGAACGGTTCGGCTCCCTCTTGCATAGGGCGGACTTCAACCGAACCATAAGGAAACACTCGGACCACCTTGAAAGGTCCCGACCATCGAGAGCGAAGCTTTCCTGGAAAGAGTTTCAACCTTGAGTTGAACAAAAGGACAAGATCACCCTCATAAAACCCCCTCCTCATTATATACTTGTCATGCCACTTCTTTGTCCTCTCCTTGTAGACCCGAGCACTTTCATATGCATCCGACCTCAACTCATCAAGCTCATTGAGTTGGAGGAGGCGCTTCTCTCCCACCGTTTTGAAGTCATAATTTAGCGCCTTGATGGTCCAATAGGCGCGGTGTTCAAGTTCCACCGGGAGGTGGCACGCCTTGCCATAGACCAATCGGAACGGGGTTGTTCCGATAGAGGTCTTGAAAGCGGTTCGGTACGCCCAAAGAGCGTCATCCAACTTCGTGGACCAATCCTTCCTCGTTTTAGAAACCGTCTTTTCAAGTATGGACTTGATCTCTCGGTTTGAAATCTCGACTTGCCCACTAGTTTGAGGATGGTAGGCAAGCCCAATACGATGTTGCACCCCATACTTCTTCAATAGTGCCTCAATCTTTCTCTCAATGAAGTGAGAGCCACCATCACTAATGACCACTCTCGGAACCCCGAATCTCGAAAATATTGTATGCTTGAAGAACTTTGCCACAACTCTTGAGTCATTGGTCGGTGATGCCATAGCTTCGACCCTTTTGGACACATAATCAACCGCCACCAATATGACCTTGTTACCATGTGAGGAGGGAAAGGGGCCCATGAAGTCAATACCCCAAACGTCGAAAATTTCAACCTCGAGTATGTTATTGAGTGGCATCTCATGTCGCCTCGAGATATTTCCGGTCCTTTGACATCGATCACATGACTTGACGTAATGATGCACGTCTTTGAACAAGGTGGGCCAATAAACCCCACTTGGAGAACCTTAGCGGAGGTTTTGGAGACACTAGCATGCCCCCCATAAGGCAAGTCATGGCAATGAGAGATAATACTTGCCACTTCATCATTAGGAACACACCGACAATAAATCCCATCCGCACACCACTTGAAAAGAAGGGGATCGTCCCAAAAGTAGTACTTGAGGTCGGAGAAGAACTTCTTCTTTTGCACCGAACTAAACCCATGGGGTACAACTTTGCATACAAGATAGTTCACCAAATCCGCAGACCAAGGGACCTCAATTGCTTCAAGTGAGAAGAGTTGGTCATTGGGGAAAGAATCGTCAATGGGAAGGTTCTCATCCTTTTCCCCTCCCGATTCATTTGTCAAACGCGAAAGATGGTCTGCGACCGTGTTCTCGGTGCCTTTCTTATCCCTAATCTCGAGATCAAACTCTTGGAGTAAAAGGATCCAACGAATCAAGCGGGGCTTGGCGTCCTTTTTACTCAAGAGGTATTTTAGAGCGGAATGGTCGGTGTGAATGATCACTTTGGACCCAACGAGATCGGGCCGAAACTTCTCCATAGCGAAAACGACCGCTAGGAGTTCCTTCTCGGTTGTAGCGTAGTTCACTTGGGCCTCATCCATGGTCTTACTTGTATAATAGATGGAATGAAGCTTGTTGTCCTTCCGTTGACCCAAAACCGCCCCCACGACATAGTCACTAGCATCACTCATCACCTCAAGGGAGAGGTTCCAATCCGGGGGTTGGATTATAGGTGCGGAGATTAGAGCCTCTTTCAACTTGCAAAAAGCCTCATGACAATCATTAGTAAATAGAAAGGGGGGCATCTTTGACAAGGAGATGGGAAAGGGGTTTGACGATTTTTGAGAAATCCTTGATAAAGCGGCGATAAAATCCCGCATGACCAAGGAAGCTCCTCACACCCTTGACATTAGAGGGGGGTGATAATCGCTTAATCACCGCAACCTTCGCCTTATCAACTTTGATACCCCGGTTCGACACTAAGTGTCCGAGGACTATGCCCTCTTGAACCATGAAGTGACACTTTTCCCAATTCAAGACAAGATTGACCTCTTCACATCTATGGAGCACCTTAGCCAAATTTTCCAAACAACCATCAAAAGAGGCGCCATAGACGGAAAAGTCATCCATAAAAACTTCCATGATATTCTCAATAAAGTTAGAGAAGATCGCCATCATGCAACGTTGGAACGTGGCCGGGGCATTACATAATCCGAACGCCATCCTTCGATAAGCAAAGGTGCCGTAAGGACATGTGAATGTCGTTTTCTCTTGATCACTTAAATGGATGGGGATTTGGAAGAACCTGGAATATCCATCTAAGTAACAAAAGAATGAATGCTTGGCCAAACGTTCCAACATTTGATCAATAAAGGGGAGGGGGAAGTGGTCTTTCCAGGTGGCCTTGTTCAACTTCCTATAATCAATACACATTCGCCACCCGGTTACCAATCTTGTGGAAATTAATTCATCCTTATCATTCTTAATGACGGTCATACCTCCTTTCTTAGGCACAACTTGTACGAGACTCACCCATTCACTATCCGAGATAGGGTAAATGATCTCCGCATCAAGAAGTTTAAGAACCTCTTTCCTCACAACTTCTTTCATGTTGGGGTTCAAACGCCTTTGAGGCTCAATTGAGGTTTTATGATCATCATTAAGAAAGATACGATGCATGAAAAAAGAGGGAGAAATCCCCTTGATATCATCAATAATATATCCAATGACATTTCTATACTTTCTAAGCACAACAAGCAATTTCTCAATTTCAATATCATTAAGTGTAGCATTGACAATAACGGGGTAAGTGGAGTTAGGACCAAGAAAGGCGTACCTCAAGGCGGAGGGAAGAGGTTTTAGCTCTACCTCCGGTGCTTTGCGCTCCTCCAAGCTTGGAGCTTTTTCATCCACTTTCAAAACTTCCGGCTTTGCACGAGACCGAGCGAGAACGGGAGCATCATCAAGAAGCTTGGTATAAGCAATGACCTCCTTGTCGTCCCCCTCGTAAGGACCTTCACTTTGCAAAGAAGTCTCAAGAGCATCCCTTTGAACATGCCCCATGTACTCATCTCGGAGTACCCTCTCAAGGACATCCACCCTACAACAAGTATCCCCCACTTGGGCTACTCATAGGCTCATTCAAGTTGAAGTCAATTTTCTCATCACCAACATGAAGTGATAGCTTCCCATTCTTCACATCAATCATGGCTCCCACCGTAGCTAGGAAAGGCCTCCCCAGAATAATTGGAATTTGGGAGTCCTCTTCCATCTCCATCACTACAAAGTCACAAGGAATATACACCTTTCCTACCTTCAAAGGTACATCTTCAAGAATACCAATAGGATATTCCAAGGACCTATCCGCTAGTTGTAGAGACATAGAAGTGGACTTGAAATCACCCATTTGGAGTATCTTACAAATAGACAAGGGCATGAGACTCACACTAGCTCCAAGATCACAAAGAGCCTTCTTGATAGACACATGCCCAATAGAGCAAGGGATAGAGAAGTTACTCGGGTCCTTAAGTTTTGGTGGGAGCTTGTTTTGTAAGATGGCGCTACATTCCTCGGTCAAGGAAACCGTGGCATTGTCCTCGAGTTTGCGCTTGTTAGAGAGAATCTCCTTCAAGAACTTGGCACATGAAGGCATCTCGGAGACCGCCTCTAGGAAAGAAATGTTGATGTGAAGCTTCTTGAGAATCTCTAGAAGCTTCCCATACTTTATCTCTAGTCTTGCCTTAGCGAGCCTTTGGGGAAAAGGAACCGGAGGCTTGTATGGCTCGGGAGATAGTTACCTTGGTTCCTTTCCCTTCACTTTCTCCACTTCTTCCTCAACTTGCCTCTCTACCACTCTAGGAACCTCAATCTCTACACCATTGTCAACCACATGTCCCTTATCGCTCCCTTTTTCAACCATTTTAGAACCTTCGTAGTGTGTCCCGCTTCTCAAGGTGATTGCATTTACATGACCCTTAGGATTAGACTCGGGTTGACCCTGAAGTTGACCCGGTGCTCTACTTGATGAAGCTTGATTGGCACTCAATTGGTCAAAATTAAGAGTCAATTGTCGAAGAGACTCGTTAGTTGACTCATTTTGCTTCATTTGAGCATTGAGGAAGTTCTCCGTGAGGCTTTCGAAGTTGGATTTTGAAGGTGGATTGGGATTGAAGGGAGGCCTTTGATTGAAACCGGGTGGTTGGTGGTGTTGTTGTGAGTTGTATTGAGAATTGGATTGATATTGGTGGCTATTTTGAGGGTAGTTTTGAGGGTATTGGTTGGCGTGGGGATCTTGTGGTGGGAATTTGGATGGAGGGTTGAGGGAAGAGTTAGGATTGCGGTATGAGAAATTGGGATGGTTCCGCCACCCCGGGTTATAGGTATTGGAATAAGGGTCATTCTTGAGTCGAGGGACGAAACTAGAGAGAGCGTTTGCTTGTTCAAGGGTGAGGTGTTGGCATTCCTTTGTGATGTGACCTTGGATACCACACACCTCACACCAAGAATCATCAAAGTGAGAACCGCCTCCAACACTCACTTGTGAGACATTTCCTCTTGAGCTTTGAGCTTTGAGTTTGGTCGAACTTAAGTGCCAATGCGTCTAGCTTATTTGCTAGAAGGGAAGTTGCATCGACATCCAATCTCCCCCCGGATATTCTTGCCTTATGTCTCCCACCGCCCCATGAATGATTGTTAGCCGCCATGTTCTCAATAATGGCTTTGATGTCTTTAGGTGTCCTTTTCACAATAGAACCACCCGCCGCGGCATCCATGGACATTTAAGTTTGTGGTGAAAGCCCATTGTAGAAGGTCTCTAGGAGGATCCACTCTTTGATATTGTGTGGAGGGCAATCTCTTTGGAGCTTCTTGAACCGAGCCCAAGCGTTGTGTAGTGACTCTCCATCCTCTTGCTCAAAGGACATTATCTCGTTCCTCAACTTTGCCGCCTTCTTGGGAGGGAAATACTTTTGAAGAAAAGCATTGGATAGTTGATCCCAAGTAGTGAAGGCATTAGCATCATTCCCATTGAGCCATTTCTTTGTACTCCCACTTAGAGAAAAGGGAAAGAGCCTTAGGCGCATTGCATCGTCCGAGACGTTGTTGATCTTGAGGGTATCACACTTCTCTATGAACCCATTAAGATGAGTGATGGCACACTCCCTATCATCATCACCTTCGAATTGCTTTGAGGTGAAAAGATTAAGAAAAGCCGGCGTCAACTCAAAGTTATTAGCTTGCGCTGCGAGTCTCAATACACTCGAGGTAATACCCCTAGTTGTAGGAAGTGCAAAGTCACTCAAGGTTCTCGTATCCTCGGCCATTGTCACTTGTCTTGCTTCTCTCTGTTCCCTTCTTTGCCTCCTCACTCTACCTCTAGTAGTCCTTGTGGTGGCCTCGATTTCGGGATTGATAGGGACAAGGTTATTCACTCCTTGACTCCTCCTAATCATGCACCAACGGCTAAAAAGAGAGATAAGCACAAGCCAAACAAAGAGATGTAGAGATAATCAAGCAAAAACAAAGCAAAATAAAATAAAAGCTTAGTCTATCCTATTTTAAGAGAATTTCAATATCGAAACAAGCCTTGCTCCCCGGCAACGGTGCCAAAAACTTGATACCCCCACAAATGCACGAGTTTATCGCGTAGTAAAATAATCGTCTCCCAAGAGGAGCGAGGTGTTTCGATTACCAAAATCACTATAATATGGAAAGCTAAGCAAATTTGGGTAAATTTAATGGTGGTTTAATTCAATAAAATCTAAAGGTAAAACTAAATTAATTAACTAATATGAGAGAGAAGAGCAATCACAATTGTAAGAGTCAAGAATTAAAGCTAGAGTTGGGGGTTCACCCAACTAATGATGCTCTAATAAATGGATGGTAATATAACATGCAATCAAATTGGTAATGCAAGGGAACAATTAGAACTCAAGTAACCCAAGGCCTCCTTCAAGGTCCAAAGGAAGCACCTAACTCAAACTAATTACCTATTTTCATGGGATTAGATCAAAATAAGTCCCTTAAGTTCAAACTAATCAATAAGTTCCCAAGGTGATTCATCCTACTTTCGTGGCTAAATCTCCTTGATAGGTTAATAAGACCCCTCACAATCAACCTTCCCCTTTCGGTTTTAGATTAATTGATCAAAATAAAGCCATTAACTCATTTAGGCATTTCATCAAACACTTGGATTGCATACTATCAAACAAGCAATTACCCAAATAATAACATTTAAATCATATCACCCAAGCATTAAAAATACCATAGTTGGGCTAATCCCAACTCTATTAAAGAGGATTAGCCACTAAACATCATAAAGTCATTAACTTTAATTAACCAAAACATGATATTCAACACAAGAGAAATAAGTAAAAGAAGAGAGAGAAAGAGGAGAGAGAAGGGTCAAGAAGATCTTACAAAGTTCTTCAATAATCTTCCCCAAAACTAAGATTAATCACTCTAATAATACTAAGTAAGAAGTTCATAAACCTAATAATGGAGGCTAGACCTCTTTGGAGAGCTAAAACTAGGTTTAGATTAAGGTAGAATAAGATAGGATGGGATACTACTCTTCTAGTGGGCTATTTATAGTCCCTAGTACTTTAAAGTGAGTACTTGGTCAAACTGGATTTTACTCCGCCAGAGTACCCGACCAAGTAAGGCTGCTGGAATTTTACAAGGTTTCCTTTACGCTGTCCAATTGATGGGTTACTCTGCCAGAGTACTTGACCAAGTAAAGCTTCAAATCATTGCCTTTTTCCAATCTTCAAATGAGCTTTTCACATGATCATGGGTGCACCTTGGTGGTTGTGTCTACCCTCTTGAAGCCCTTTTCCAATGCTTTTCGAGTCCATTCCTGACCTTGATTGCATACTCTTATTTCTCATCATTTATGTGCCTAAAATATTATCAAACACACGAAACACCCAAAAGGCGTAAAGAGGAACGAGAGTTGCAAAACTAAGCAATAAAGCCATGAAACAATTGTGAAAATGGGTAAAATGGAGCATGAATTGATCACAAATAATTGTCAAAAACGCATATTATCATGAATGTATAATTTTTTTTAGGATAATAAATATAATACTTATGTTACATATTTTTTATTAAAATAAAATAAAATTATTTTTAATTTCTTTTTAAGCACCCATGCATTTATGGCTATTTATTACCTATTATGCTTGGTGAGAACTCAACTTTACATATATACTAGATTTCGTGCCCGTGCGATGCACGGGTTCTTGTTTACCATCCTCCGTTATTAGAATCAATAATAGAATAAAAAAAATTATTATATTAATATATAAAGTTGAATAATAGGAGTAGCAAGGAACAATAAGAATTTTTTATCAACCAAAAAAATACATTTAACAAAGAAATTCATTTTTAGTGAATATAAAATCAAACTATTTTTAAATTCTTTTTAATCACCCATGCATTTATGATTATTTATTACCTATTCAATGCTACCTTGTTGAGAACTCAATTATACATATATACTAGATTTCATGCCTGTGCAATGCACGGGTTCTTGTTTATTATCCTCCGTTATTAGAATCAATATAATAAAAAAAAAATTTAATCACATCAACATATAAAGTTAAATCATTTTTTTTTTAATTTCTTTTTAATCACCCATGCATCTATGACTATTTATTACGTATTCAATGCCACCTTGGTGAGAACTCAATTATACATATGTATATTGATACTAAATTTCGTGCCCGTGCGATACACGGGTTCTTGTTCATCATCCTCTATTATTAGAATTAATATAATAAAAAAGAATTAATCACATCAATATATAAAGTTGAATAATAGGAGTAGCAAGGAACAATAATAATAATTTTCGTACTTTAAACATAGAAATTACATTTTTAATGAATAAATAATATACCTTTTTTAGGATAATAAATATAATACTTATGTTACTTTTTTATTAAAATAAAATAAAAGTATTTTTGATTTCTTTTTAATCACCCATGCATTTATGATTATTTATTATTTATTCAATGCCACCTTGGTGAGAACTCAATTATACATATATACTAGATTTCGTGCCCTTGTGATGCACAGGTTCTTGTTTATCATCCTCCATTATTATAATCAATATAATAATTTTTTTTAATTATATCGATATATAAAGTTGAAAAATAGGAGTAGCAATGAACAATAATAATTTTTTATCAACCAAAAATACACATTTAACAAAGAAATTTTATTTTTAGTGAATGTATAATATTTTTTTAAGATAATAAATACAATACTTATGTTACTTATTTTTATTAAAATAAAATCAAACTATTTTTAATTCTCTTTAATCACCCATACATTTATTACTATTTATTACCTATTGAATGTCATCTTGGTAAGAACTCAATTATACATATATATATACTAGATTTCGTGCCCGTGCGATGCACGGGTTCTTGTTCATCATCCTCTGTTATTAGAATCAATATAATAAAAAAAATTCAATCACATCAATATATAAAGTTGAATAATAGGATTAGCAAGGAACAATAATAATCCTTTTCACACATTCAACAAAGAAATTACATTTTTAATGAATAAATAATGTACCTTTTTTAGGATAATAAATATAATACTTATGTTACCTTTTTTTATTAAAATAAAATAAAAGTATTTTTGATTTCTTTTTAATCACCCATGCATTTATGACTATTTATTATTTATTCAATGCCACCTTGGTGAGAACTCAATTATACATATATATACTAGATTTCGTGCCCGTGTGATGCACGGGTTTTTTTTTCATCATCATATGTTATTAGAATCAATATAATAAAAATTTTTAATCACATCAATATATAAAAGTTGAATAATAGGAGTAGCAAGGAACAATAATAATTTTTTTCACACATTTAACAAAGAAATTACATTTTTAGTAAATAAATAATATACTTTTTTAGGATAATAAATATAATAGTTATGTTACTTTTTTAACTAAAATAAAATAAAAGTATTTTTTATTCCTATTTAATCACCCATGCATTTATGACTATTTATTATTTATTCAATGCCACCTTGGTGAGAACTCAATATATATATATATATATATATATATATATATATATATATATATATATATATATATATATATATATATATATATATATATATATATTGACTAGATTTCGTGCTCACGGGCTCTTGTTCATCATCCTCTATTATTAGAATCAATATAATATTTTTTTTAATCACATCAATATATAAAGGTGAATAATAAGAGTAGCAAGGAACAATAATATTCTTTTTCACACATTTAACAAAGAAATTACATTTTTAGTGAATATAGTGGGTTGGCAACCCACCTCCCATTTGTTTCCACCTCTCTCCTCTATTTTCAATTTCTCTCTCCTCTATTTCCAAGAAATGGCATTGAAGGTAAGATAGATAGATATAAAGGGAATATGGGTTACCCACCCACTGGATCAACCAAACATTTTCCATAAATAATATACCCTAGATTATATAATACTTATGTTAATTGTTTATTAAAATAAAATAAAAGTATTTTTGATTTCGTTTTAATCACTCATGCATTTATGACTATTTATTATTTATTCAATGCTACCTTGGTCAGAACTCAATTATATATATATATATTGACTAGATCTCGTGCCATCATCAAGCATACTCCGTTTTGAGAAGAAATATTTTTTTAAACATATCAATATGTAAAAATGAATAATAGGAGTAGCAAAGAACAATAATAATATTTTTATCAACAAAAAAAAATTCACATTTAACAAAGAAATTATATTTTTAGTAAATGTATAATATAATATATTTTTTTTGGATAATCAATATAAAACATATGTTACTTATTTCTTATTAAAATAAAATAAAACTATTTTTAATTTATTTTTAATCAACCATGCATTTATGGCTATTTATTACCTATTCAATGCTTGGTGAGAACTCAAATTTATATATATATATATATATATATATATATATATATATATATATATATATATATATATATATATATATATATATATATATATATATATATATATATATATATATATATATATATATATATATATATATATATATATATATATATATATATATATAGATAGATAGATAGATATAGATGATTAGCCTTTATTAGTATGACAAATACAATCATTAGCAAATTATAATACAATATAACTCTAATTACACAACCTTGAAAATTATAATTCTTACTTCCTTGAATAGGGATTGAAATGTACTTAAAAATGAGATATATATGTCCTATATTTGATCCAATGAAATTCGTAGAAGCTTTTAGCTTCTTCATTTTTTTTTAGGAAATTTTGGATAGAAAATAAGCGAACTTTTAAGTGTTAATTTTGTACTCAATAAAGATTAATAATCAAGCAAGACCGGAATTATTATTGAAGTGTTTTATGTAAACCTCTTACAAGCATGTGCTATTTGCGTGGTGAGTAGTGACTTTAAGTGGGGCAGCATATAAGAGGATCATAGTTGTGTGTAAGGGACAGTAGACCGTCAACTATGTTGTTTACCACTTGGACTAACACTAATGTATATAAATTTATTTTTATGCATTATAAGAATTTGAATAGTTTTAATTTATTATGTTTATTTGTTAGATACTAAAGTTCTATCAGTTAAATGGTTAACAACAATTAATATCCAAAATAGATTTTGTACAAGCTGACACTACTTGACCATGGAGAAGTTTATCCATATTTAAAAAAATGAGATTTGTATTAGGGATAATACTTCGACAGCAATTCCTATGTCGCCAAACCATATTAACGTTCAACGTAAATGTGCAGTTAACGTATAACTAATTCAGAAGTTTAGTTATTGTCTTTATCGATTAAGGAACTTATTAAAAATAAAGTAATATATTAACGGGACACATAATAACTTAATAGAAAACATAATATAGTAAAGTAGTATTTAGTTATTTACGTTTAGTAATAAAAATTACGAGATAGATAATTTCGATATTATTATGCATATATATTTTTTAATTGTCGAACTAAATTTAGTCTAGTCTTATTATGAATGACAATGGTATGAAATTATATATTTTCAAAAATTGACATGCACCTTATATACAGACATTTTTTTCAAACAATGTATCTAATAAATAGTAGTAATTTTGTCCTGAAATATTTTTAAAAAAATACTATTAATTTTTATCTACTTATAAAATTATTTTACGAGCTCGTGCGAAGCACGGGGATGAAAACTAGTATATATAAAGTTGAATCAGTTACGTGTGGGCACGCCGCGTGGGACGCCACACAAGCATTTATATTTGCACGAGGACGACACGTGGGATGCCACGCAAGCGTTTATATTTGCCCGAGTACGACACGTGAGATGCCACGGAAGCGCCCAAATTCGTCTGGTGATGATACGTATGCCGCCACCTAAGCCACTCATCAAGTGGGTCAATCATTAATGTATGATCATAAATACAACATAATATAATTATTATAATATTATTCAAATTATAAAATAAAATAATTTTTGTTATGCAAATTTGAAAATTATAATTCTTACTCCATTGGAACAGGTTTAGAAAATACTTCGAAATGAGATATATATATATGTACTATGTCCTATAAAGTTGGGTTCTTTTTGTGTGAGGATGACAGGTGGGACACCACATGGGAAGGATATGTTCGTGTGAAGATAAAACATAGGTGCCACATCGGTATACGTATAAAAGTGAGTCCAATTCGTGTGGGCATGATACATAGGACGCCTCATAAGAGGTGTAAATTTGTGTGACGATGACACCTAAATGTCACGTAAGCAAAACTTGCCACATAGCTTAACAACTCTTCATCCAAGTGTCACTCATTAATGCCTCATCATAAGTCGAAAAATTATAAATATTACTTCAATGGATTGGAATTGAAAAAACCTTCAAAATGAGATATATATGTCCTATAAAAGTTGGGTCATTTCCATGCGGTAATGACATGTAGGTAGCCACATAAGAGGAAATGTTCGTGTAAAGATGACACGTAGATGTCACATGTACACAACTTGACCACATAGCTTAACAGATCAATCCAAGTGTCAGAAATTTATTATTACTCGAATTTATTATTTGATTTATGTGCATATTATTTCAAACTACAAAATAACTTATCTTTAGTTACATAAATTTTAATATTATAAATCTAGTTAATTAGATGGGTTTTGAAAAGGTTTGGTATAAACTAATTGGATAAGACACTTAAGATATCTATATTTGTATTATATTAGTTGTAAATCACACTTGAATTTTAGTAACGAAAACATATTCTAAACATTTAAATTTAATTTGTAATAAATATTTTATATTTATAAGAAAAACAAAATCATTTTTCATATACAGATGCCAAATGAACGGACATTTTGTGTGGGGGATGAAACATGAACGTCAACTCATCATCTATTCCAGTACTTTCTTAGCAAATTAATTGAGACTTTAATATAGCACTTTAGACATACTTATGTAATATAAATTCAACACAAACGAAGAGTAAGATTCAAGTAACACTCCTTATAAGTTATGTTGAAATTTATGAACGTTGAACTACCTAGCACATTTGAGAAATAAATATTTGGGATCAAATTGTTGATTATAACATTAGAAAGTGGAAATTTTTTGCTCACCAATAATTGATTATATTCAATTACCAAAAATTCAATTGCACTAAGAGACTGATTTTTAACTAGAGAGAGATTAATTATCTTTATTTTTTTTACCTTTGGGAATTTTGAAGTAGGCTCAAATTATGTTCATAAATCAATGAATTTTTACATTCATTCTATTTTAGATGTAGATCAATTTAAAAAAATATTTAGAACTAAATTATGAGGGAGACATGAAATTATACTATTATTTTTAATAATTAGCATGAATTCAATGGATAAAGGTTTTGCTAACATAAAATTAAATGTATTTCACAAATATATTTATAATTTCATACCATAAATTTTTAATGTCTTTATTAAATATATTAGTAAAATGTTTCTCTTTTTCTTTTCGTGTGTGCACGACATGCAAGATGCCACATAGAGGCCCAAAATCGTGTGACGATGACGCAGAAGTCGCCATATTAGCAAAGCTTGTCACATAGCCTAACAACTCATCATCCAAGTGTTTCCCCTTAATTAGCATATTTTTATATTAAAAAATAAAATAATTTAATTATGTAATTCAAAAAAGTCATAAATCTTATTTCAATGTATTGGATTTGAAAAGGACTTTAAATGGATATATACGTGACCTATACAAGTTGGGTCCTTACCATGCAGTGATAACATGTAAATCCCACATAAGAGGAAATGTTTGTGTAAAGATGACACGTTGACGTCACATGTGCAACTTTGTCACATATCTTAACAAATCATGATCCAAGTGCCAAATGATCAATATCACTCGACTTTATTATATAATTTATTTGCTTATTATTTCAAACTACAAAATAACATATTTTAAGTTATGTAACTCTAAAAAATAAAAATCTTACTTCATTAAATTATATTTTCTTATTCTTTTGTGAAGTTTGAAGTATCCTCAAATTATTTTCATAAATTAATCTTTTTTTACATTCATTTTATTTTAGAGGTAGATCAATTTAAAAGGGCATTTCATACAAAAATATTAAAATAGTCAAATATAGAATTAGTTAAGCGGAATACGACAGGCATCAGGTATCACCTAGGAAGTTATCTCCATTCCCGAGAGATATTTACGAGTCAGTGCTTCAACGAGTATATATATAAAGTTGTATCATGATAGCTGATTCATCGCACGTGTCATGCCATGTCACCATACCAATCATCATCATCTTCATGAATCCCCATGTCACCCAAACAATAAATGATGATACACAAACCATATTATATAATTAATTTCGATAAATAAACATTATGAGTTTCATAGATATGGTACATGAACTTAAAATAAGTTATGCTAAATACTAGGTTCAACGAATCTAATTTATAAGAGAAAATAGTAATAACAAATATAACCCATGTTTTGGTAGCTTATATGTCTGGAATTTTTAAGTGATTCATCTCCATGAAGATGGAAAAATATATTAGATTAGTCGAATAGTTAAGTAAGGTATTTGTAAAAATAACTATTTTCTTAGTAATGTTTTTAATTAGAAAAATAAAAAATTAATTTATCCACATGGATCCAAACAACTGCTGCATACTAAATAACATTTAACAAAATTGTAAGTGATTCTCCATGAAGATGGAGAAATATAGTAGATTAGTAGATAACTCAAGTAAGATAGTTGTAAACATAACTATTTTTTTTACCAATTTCTTTTACTAAGTAAAATAGAAAATTAGTTTTGCCAGGTGGATCCAAAAAACTGCTGCATAATACATGATATTTAACAAAAATAAATTTACAAGAAAAAAATTATTAATAATTTTAATACAATGTAGACCAAAGAAGGAAAAGTAGTCACAAGTAAAAAATGCATAGACTTTAAAACTAACACATAAATTCAGATATTAAGCATCTAAATCATCAAAGTGATTTCATACCCCAACATATTACCTTAATAGCATTGAAAATATATTATCTAATGATAAATAACAAGCCAAAGTGGATCATGCACGTTACTGCATTGACACGTGTATGGCTTGTCACGTCACTATGCCCAGTCATCACCATATTGAAAAGTCAATTTTATGTCCCTAATTAATGAAATACATGCATGAACCATGTAATCTAATAAAAAGAGGATATATGTACATAAATTTCATAAATACGGTACATAAACTTAACAAAAACTATACTAAAGACTAGGCATAATGAATTTAATAAGGGAGAATAGTCCACAAGTAATAATTATTTTAAAATAAATTATAAAACTTATGAATCAGATATTTCTATACATACATCTCAAACTTTTAAGTGATTTTAAACCTCAGCTTTATAGTAGAAAGCCAATGTTGGAAAATTACAGGATTAAACAGCATGGAGATGGATAAATATAGTATTGGTAGAATGTGTGAATGAGATAGATGTAAAGATAATTAATATCTTCAATATTTTTTTTAAACATTAATTGGTATCTCCACATGGATCCAAACAACGGTTGCATAACAAATGAGATGACATGACACAAAATAAATTTAACATAAAATATGATGTAAACCTACTGTAGTTAAAAGGAAAACAAAATACGATGTAAACCAAATATGGATAAGAACCATTTGTACAAAGTTATGGATATTCGTAAACACATGAAGGTATAAATATATCAATTTATACAGTATGTTTAGATGGTAGTTGTGAATCTGGCACTTAACTATTAATTTTTTTTGAATAAAATATATGAAATTCATTTATGTGTTTGGATCAAGCAACTATGTCATGTCAAATAAGCAAATTTACATTACACATGCCCAAATAAACGAAGAGAAAAAAGAAACATCACACACATCACAACTTTGATTTTGTGTAACTCTGTATTACTTGTTATTTACCTAATTGATAAACTATTCTCTAATTAAAAGTTTAATTATAGCATTGAAAAATTCACATATTCCAATGATAATCTACAAACCCGTGCATTGCATGAGGCACACATCTAGTTGTTAATATTTCTTGACTCATTTAATATGAAGTGAGATTGATCGAGTATATTCATGAGTGCACATGATCGATCATTTGCAGCCCTTTTGGGCAGAGCATTAGCACATGATTAGAGGGATTTTTTTCTCAGTCTTACTAAAAGATAACGACCTAATGATGATATCGTGATCAACAAAAGGCTAGACACTCTAATTTGCGTACTCCTACATATGGTAATACAAAAATACATAATTATAGGATATTATTCTAGAATATAGTAGATATTAAATCATATTACAATATTCTAATATATATCTAGAATATTCCTAAGCAATATCATTTCCTAACATATTCTCCAATATGCCCCTGCAATCACAGCGGTCGATCATCGAACGATGTGATTGACCATAAACGAGATATTTGCCTACCACGTCTCCATAATCATATTAAACACTTGAACATTGTAATGGCCTTCAAATGCTTCGAGCATGTAATTTGACTCCAAAAAGATAATTCACCCAATGATTAGAATTTGGAGAGAACAAAGACAACGGAATGGGGAGAGAGATGAACCTATAATGACTCAATGAGTTATAAATGGAGAGGAACCCATATCATTGTGTTAAAAGAAAAAATGATTATAGATGTGTAGCAATTGAAGGGGAGGCACGACTCGGATTTGATTAGATTAGCAACTATTGAATTCTCAACTCCCAATAGATAAGAAGTGGGAGGCACAACTCAATAAATGTTAATCATATGAAGAACCGAGCCCTCAACTCCCAAAGTAAATGGGCTAGAGAAATTTGGAGGAAAATTGAAACATGAAAATTTGTGGGAAGAGTAAGAAAATAGTGAGGCTCATAGTAACAGAAAGAAATCATAAGGACCAAAGAATTTTGGGACTGATAATGAAGGCAAAATTAGGCTTAGTGGGATGGATCTCATATATTATTGGAGACTATATGCTTGGTATGCTCATTGTGTGCATGAAGATGATAATGAAAATTACAAGAAGAAAATGGTGTGGGTAACGATATATGAGAAAAATTGGAGATTGGAAATGTATTGAAATAAAATTTAGTGGTCCGCCGGATGTTTTAAGGCTGACATCCGGCGGCGTAGCGGAAGCTAGACTTTTTAGGCTACCAGGATAGTAGATGCTCTGATACCATGTAAATAATATGAATGCCACACAATTGCTTCATTATATTATTGATCTAAAGGACTATATATATATAGGGGTAAAAGCCTCCTATATATGGTAATACAAAGATACGTGATCATAGGATATTATTCTAGAATATAGTAGATATTAAATCATATCACAATCTTCTAATATATATATCTAGAATATTTCTAAGCAATATCATTTCCTAACATATTCTTCAATATCAACAAGAAGAAACAAAAGAGGCTACATGTACTTGGACAAGCACACAAGTAATAAGGCCTTGTCATCTTTAATGGAATAGTGCGGGATAGTGAGAAATGGAACAAAATAAAAATAAAACGGCGCGAATTTTGAACACAAATGTGAGACAAAATGAAGTATGAAATGCGGAATAAATCGAAACGGAACGACACAAAATAAAACAAAACAGAACGTAGCATGAAGTCGACGAAAAGAACAATGCTTACTTTTCCTTTTCATATGTAATTAACGTATTGGAGGAGTGGAAGACTTGAAGACCAATAAGATTGCACGTTAAAAGCCAAGGTTGAAGAATATTGGACAAATGTTAAGCTATATTCCCTTCACACAGCCTCTCATATGGTTTCTTCCTCCTATGAACATAATCTAACCACGCCTGCCTACCACCACGTCTCTTAGTCTTACAGATGTTGGAAAGAGATTAACTGCCCAAATTCTACATATACTCAACCATTCATCATTCATGCAGAGTAACCATCAAAGGTTTTTATCAAATTATTTATATGGAGTACTGCTTTTAAATAATAATCTATCATTTTCTCATGTGTCTTAATCAATTTTCTCCTACAGAAAATTTCCTATGAGATGGTTCTTTACTTCAATGACACATAAGCATGCTATGTAAGCATGAATACACTAACTATATGACACATAAGCATTAATATAATTAATTTAAAACCAAATATATCCAAGTCATATTAAATGTGAAAGTATTAATTAAGTGTTAAGGTTGTTCAATTGACAAAATTAGTTACATCGGTTCAATGCATATGGCTGAAGCTAAGGAAATTCATGGACAAATCCATGGCATATTAAAGCGCATCCAGCGTATTTACACCAAAAAAAAAAAAGGCACATGCAGACCTATGAAGCAGTTCATGAACAACTATTCATTTTTTTTGTGATAATTAGGCATTCTTCTATTAGTTAAAGTATTAATTAGTTGTGTATAGTCTTTTGGATTGGATATTGGACACTAGATATTGGAATAATTTGCAACAAAAAAAATAATAAACAAGTTTGTCTATACCAACTAGGTTTAAACTATCCATTAGGCGGTGGTGGACTTTAGACTGGATATTGAAAGCTATAAAATAGAGTAAATTGCAACAAAAAAAAAAATTGATTATACAAACTAGCTTTATAATTTATATCGTGATTAAGAATGAATGAGATATTGTAAATTTTAGTATTATGCTGTACAATAGATGCAATGTTGTAGGTTTGTACCAATTAAGAAAGAGGTTCATAGAAGAAGATTTGTGTATCAAGATATAACATATGCGTAAAGTCTGTTGAAATTTTGTACAAATAAAACTGATTTATTCAATTCAATATTCACACACAAACCATGCATCGCACGGGAATGTGCGCGTGCTAAATTGATACATTAGCAAATATTAGTACTTTTGTTTTTATATGCAATGCCTATATTAGTACTTTTGTTTTTAATTGTTTTATAAGGAGTCAACATATATTTTAGGTGCATGTATCTTCAATTGATACAATTTAATTCTTAACTTAATGTCATACTTTTCAATAAAATATCATTTCACTTATGTCTATTAGGAAACGCCCGAATGTATCTAAATAAATTATTGCATTAATAAATCAATAATATAATTTTTTTTTTAATGGAACCAAATATATTTATATAAAATTGTGCATCCCACGGGGCATGCTATAGGATACCAAGAAAGTTGATAGCAAGGTGTGACATAGGTGAAAAAATTCTTGCAAGTTTGTACCAATGACAATTTATTAGTTGTTATAAACACACGAACCGTTCGTCGCACGGGAATGTAACTAGTTAACTATGTAGAAAAATAATAGAATGGATTGTAGTCAATGGCATAGAAGTATGTTACTCTATTACTATTTGATTATGTCCGGAAAAATACAACTTTTTAAATTATATTAGAAAATCTAGTCATTATCCAAATTGTTTTACTTGTAAGCTATAGAATGAATTCTAGTCAATCATATAGTAATATCATTCACTTTTTACTTGTAAGAATGGAGTATAAAATAAATTAGTGAACTCTTACAAGTATGTTGAGAGTATTATTCACATGTGAGTGTCTCACATCAAAAGAATGAAAGAGAGAAAACTAGCATATAAATTGGTGGATTAGTCCACCTATTATCAATTGGTTTTGGGATGAACTCCCACTAAGCTTCTATGCAGATCTAAAATCTTTCGATCACAAATTCTCATTTGCTTGACTCTTTCATTATCGAACGAGTGTTGATTGAACTCATTAGCACACTAGATTGTTAGTAGTAACTAAAACCCATAATAGTAAGTTAGTAACGAATCGGTCCGAGTATATATGTTCACGAGCAACTCGCATGTACACTGACCCATCCAGAGCCCTAACTGGTCAACAAATATTTGGTATTAACATGTATATTTCCGAAAGAAAACGTAACAATTTAAAATGTGAAAATCTCTTCATTACCCAAATTTCTTTACACGTAACACTTTATCACTAGTTAAAAAAAGTTTGATGACACATTCTCTTGTTGAACTTAATCTCATGAAATTAAATTTGGTTGTTCACAAGTAAACTCTAAAGCTAACATTAGACCAAACAAACAAACTCTTATCTAAAGCTAACACTTTTGTTTTGACATTTTTCTCAATCACACATCATAACCCCTCCGGGTAATTAATGTGATTGTTCTAATGAAACATGAAATGATAAATTGCACAGACTTCAGCGTCAATGGTTATTTTAAATACTATCCTGAACTAAACCAAACTCAAATGGAATAATGAATATGAAAAGAAGGATCTCTAACTTCTTTTGATTAAATTTAGGTCGATTCCCTTCGATTTCTTGCTGAAAACAGTTTAGTTTAATAAATTTCAATCTAATTCTGTATAAAGGAGTTCATTTCAGAAAAATCCAATTTAGTTTAGTTTGGTAAAACAATGTACAAGTACAATTTTACTCTTTTTTTAATGTAGATTTCGTAAATTAAGTTCAATTCAGAAAAATTCAATTCAATTCAAATCGGTAAATTTCAGTTCAAGTTAGTTTTGTGCATATAAGTTCAGTAAAAGGAAGACGAAGAGATGGACCATGGCACCTATCAGCAATATAATCTAATTGGATTGGATTGTAAGTGTCCACTTTCTCGTACCACAAAGATTTCCTCGATTTATTCCCTCAAATAATCAGAAATGATATCAACAATCTGATTGGATTTTATTTCTCTCTAAAAAAGAACATTTATTTATGATTTTGGTTAGTTATTTCTTTCGCCCCCCTATTAAATAGCCACGAGGTATCCCCTCATCAAATCATACTTTGGGGCTAAAAAAAATGGAATTGAGAGTAAAGGCTAGGCATATTGTGAAACCAGCCAAACCAACATGGAATGGCAATGTCCCCTTATCAGAATTGGATCAAACAGGAGTTATCAACCACACTCCTCTCATATACATCTACAACAAACCCAAACCCACCCAAGATCAAGCTCCATTGAATTCATTTTCTTACGACGAAATCCTTCAAGTCCTCATGGGCTCATTGGCTCAAGCACTGGTCCCGTTCTACCCCTTGGCTGGCCGGCTGCACTGGCTAGATGGGGCACGTTTGGACCTCGAGTGCAATGCTATGGGGGTGGAGCTCATTGAGGCTGAGTCTGATAAGCGCATTAGCGACCTTTTCATAGATGATGATGGTGATGGTGATGGTGATGGTGATAATAATTTGATTACATCTTTCAAAGACTTGGACTGTCTTGTTCCTCACATAGACTATGTGAATAAGCCTATGGAGGAAATCCCATTACTATTAGTGCAGGTGACTCGGTTCACATGTGGTGGCATTGGGCTTGGGACAGCCATGTCCCATGCGGTCACTGATGGGTTGGGCGCATTCCGTTTCGTTCGGGTTTGGGCAAGCCTGGCTAGGAGTGATGAGCCAGCAATATTGGATAAGAATTCACCCTATCTAGATCGTCGAGTCCTAAAGGGTCGAAACCATGATGATGATGAGGCTCAAGTTGATGACCAAGTCGACTATTTTAGTCGGCTTCCTACATTGGTGGGGAAATCGGACAACTACGAGGAGAGAACGAAAGAGACGATCACGGAGGCGCTCGCGTTGACAAAGAGTCAGGTGGATTGGCTTAAGAAGGTTGCTAACGAGGACAGGGAAGATGATAATGATGGACGTAGATATGGTCGCTTTGAGGTTGTTGCGGCTCATATATGGAGATGTGCAAGCAAGGCACGCGGGCACAAGAGCGAGCAAACAACCGCCTTGTGTTTTTGCGTAGACGGACGTAGTCGCATGAATCCACCATTACCACCAAGGTACATATTCCTTCCATCCATAAAAAAACGTTCACTTTCATTTCTTATACTCCTATCTCAAACAAATCTTGTCATTTTTTTTTTCCTAACGTCAATGTTTTAAATTTTGACGGTTAATTTATGAAGAATTATAAAGAATTGTAATATCATAATATTACTATTATTATATCTTTTCTCAACAATACTTCATTCCCTTCGAAATATCTTTTTTTTTAACAATTTATTTGTTCCTTTATTTGCAATTATTTGTCTTTATGTTAGATTTTCATTTTTTGCTCTTTTAATATCTTTTTGATAGCAATCACCAGCCATCCTCAATGCATCATATGGGTGCTCTTGGTTAGACCATAGAGGGCCCTGCGTGTATCATGCGCGGCGCCCTCTGTGGTATACACACTTAGGTACACTCAAAAGCAACCATATATTCAGGGCTTATCCTCTCCCTTATATATCCCATTGTTTCATTTCTCTATAAGCAGGTATTTCGGCAATGTAATTGTTGATGTGGTAGCAACTACCCAAGCAGGGGAGCTTATTTCAAGGCCCTTAAGCAATGCATGTCAAAGAATTAGACAAGCGACAAAGACAGTGACTGAAGGCTACATTTGTTCAATGATCAAGTTTGTTAAAGCTCAAACAAACTTGGCCAAGTATCAAGATCGTGCTGCATTTGGTAGTACGGATGGCGTATTTTATGGAAACCCTAATCTGGGTTTTGCAAGTTGGTTGAACCTCCCTTTTCGGGGACTCGATTTTGGGTTGGGGAAGGAGATCTATGTGGGAACACGTTCCATGGACTTTGATGGCGAAATCACGCTTTTGCCTGGTGACAACAATGATGGATCTGTGGTGGTTATTATAGCCTTGCAATTGGAGCATATGGCGAAATTCAAGAAGTACTTTTCTGAGGATATTGGAGCTTGATTTACAAGGTCCTCCTAGGAATAACGATTACTATAATTCTGATATTCTGTAGACTTTTCAACAAAGATCTAGATCTCCGAGAAATTATTACTTGATTCGGCATCAATGTTCTCACCTTTTACAAAATAAGTGGAGCTTATATAAATTCACCCCGGTATAGTCCAATTCCATCTAATAATTTTTCCAGATATCCTTATTAGCAGTCGCAATCAAGATACTATGCTATTACAAGTCAAAGATAGCGTGAAAAGTTACAAGATAATAACATTGGACAAGATCAGTGATAAATTTAAGGTTGACTCCGTAGTACAATGTGAAGTTGAAACTTGAAAGTGTAAATGCATTTTCAAAACGAAAGATGAATTTCTCTAAAATTATAGGAAAAGCCATTGAACATCTAAAAAAATGGAAAGGGAAAAAACAACACTGTGAAAACTCCCGTACCATGTATTTTGACATTTATATAATTAGTTTAAAACACAGATATGAAACAAAAGCCTGACAAATCAGCGGATGACATGGACGCTTAGTTGTATGCGAATTGCTTAGTCAGCAAAAAGAAAAAAAAACACATAAGCCCTCCCCTGATTTGTAACGCACAAATTTGCCCAACCAATTATTCCATCAGTTACAACTTCCAACTCCCTCTCCATAAACACCTCTCTCTCTCTCTCTCTCTCTCTCTCTCTCTCTCTATCTCTCTCTCTCTCCCCTTTGTTTGGCAATTTAGATTTTAGAGTGCTTCAATGGCAGTTATTTTGTTGATGGTTCTACACACAATAGCCCCCTCAAACAGCCCAATCATGTATCTGCCACATCTGATTTCGAATTCTTGATCATTTTACTTCATTGATTGTCTTTTACTTTAATCAAATTTGAAACTTGATGTTCATCGACCTTGAGGAACGAAATTGATACCATCTGAACAATTTCAATGCCAAATTCACCTTGAAATCAAGGTAATTCTCTCTCTATTTGTTTTTCCTCTATCACCTTTGTTGGATATTGTGTGATTTCATTGCTCTCTCTCTATTTCTCTAAAATTAAAAGGATTTTCTCTCTTTTTGAGTTGCGAATGTTCTGCTTAATTTTGTTGATGTTTAAGATTCTTTATTTTGATTTTTCTTTTTTTTTTTTCATTTCATTTCGACTACAATTCCTTAATTCTGTTAATTAGTTGCAAGATGAAATATGATTGAAAACCACTGCTTGCAAGATCTCCAATTAGGATACGAACCCGTCGGGTCGTTCGACCCACCATCACAAACATTATTGACTTCCAATAGGTAATTTAAATTCATAAACTCAAATACAAATTCAACCATGTTAAACAATCTCTTTCATTTTCTCTGTTTGACTACTCAACAAGAACCTTTTAATTTCTGGGCTTTTTTCTTTTGGTATGTAGACTTCAAACAAATACAAATTCAACCATGTTAACAATTTATTTGATTTCCATTGTTTGATTACTGGTTTAATATTTGTGTTTTAAACTAACTATATAGATTGTAGACCGATCAAATAGCAGTGGCTACATAGATGGACAATAATTTGTATGTCTTAAATCATGCATTGTGTTTATTCCCAAAGTCCTATATTTGTATGTGTTATAATATGTCAGTTTTTTTTAGTAGGTTGCTTCTGGGTATATTTTGATATTTAGTGACTTATTTTGTGTTGATTCTGTGAGCACTATGGGAAAAATATATGTGTAATTGAAGTTTATGTTTAGTTGTTGCCTTTTATGCTAATCATATAGTTTTGTAGGCTAATATTCCAAAAAAAAAAAAAAAAAAAAGGTTTTGTAGGGCTGAATGAAAAGGGTTTATGGGAGAAAGATTATGTTTAGCAAAAGAGTTAATTAATGGGCATTAGTATCATTTTAGGCTTCCTTGCATTTTTAGGATTTTTGTTCTGTGGTTTATTGAGAATGGTCCTTTTGGGACAAGGATGAAATTGGAGTGCATTTTGAGTTCTTGACTTAAAATTACTTACGTGGTTTGTTTAGATTGATGTCTTTGCGGAAAGGCTGAAATTTGTGCGTACCCTGACTTGAAATGTTCTGACTTATTTGCTGAATTATAAAGCTTGAGCCTCAACTTTTTGAAGGCCTGGTGAAATTTCGGATTATTTACAGCTAATTTTTCTTTAATTGCAAAGAGCTTATTTAGCGCACATTCTTCAATTTCAGTTACAACCTAAAACCCTTCTTGATAGATATAGGTTGCGTTTTGACAGATGGCGGGTGCGTTTCGACAGATATGAGATCATCTCTCTCCTCTCTCGCTTACCTCTGGCATGTCGAATCTCTGTCCTCTTGCATCCATCATAGTCTTTGAACAAATTAATTTGAGGTTTGTTCTTCAAATTCCATTAACATGTTATTAATATTATTTTAAACTTTTGACTACATAAAAACTCATCAAGCCATATGTTGGGGTAGAAGAGTGTCTAATTGAAATGGAACAGTGATTCATTTATCTACTAGGCATAAAATTGCGCAATGTTCTCCATATGCCTTTTTATGGACTTGGAGTTTTTGTTCAATACATAGAATGTGCGAAAAATTTGTGATAACTCTTGCCGTCATCTTTATGTTTCACTTTAACCTCTCAAATACAGAATACCTCACAACAACTTCAATTAAACAAAACTACTAATAATTGAATTATGCAGATTTACTGCATTTCAGATTGAATAAACTCTGTTATTGTGACCGTGAGTCTGCTGCCCTTTATTTTTGGGTAGGCAATAGCTTAGTAAAATAGGAGATCCTGAACCTATGCGTCTGTAAGTGTAAGCCTATAGGCTATAAACTATAAGCCTTCCAAGGTATTCGTCAAGCCTAATGTTGACTGGGTTGTTTGCAGAAATTACCTGTTTACCTCACTTTTAAAAAACACTAGCGGGTGGATGTCTCTCCGATTTGATAACTCTACACCATTGCTAGCTGAACTTCTATCAGGAGGTTGAACTTCGTGGAGCATGTACAAGCAGCTAGCAATCTAAACATACATTCTAAATCAAGGCAGCCAAATGAAACTAATCAGGTTAGTAGATTGTCCTTTAAGACCTATCATAATTGTTGCTTGGTAATTTTAATTGCCAGAGATGCTTGCTTCCAAATGTAGTGGTTGTTCATCTTGCAAAATTGAGTTGTAGTGATTTGTTTGAAATAACTTCAAACAAATTAAGTTCACTAAAAACTACCTGTTTACCTCACTTTGTATCTGGTTTCAGTCAAATGTGATCAGATATTAATTTTTGGGTCAACTACCTAGCTTAAATATTCATAACTTCACATGCATAATGAATTGAACCCTGATTAACCATTTATAGTTTGTAGTACAGTTGTTGCCTTTATGTCTGCATACTATCACAAGTCCTTTTTCAATGATAAGGCAGAGTGCTTAAACATTCCGACTCTTCTGTTAATTTTGAAATTTAAAGGTTAAGTGCAAAAAAGATTGAACATTGATCAGGTTTGAACTATATGAGTTGTACTGAACATTGATCTGCAGGCTTCCCAGACACAAAATGATAGATAGACTGATCGCTTTGCTTTGAAAATAGCTTTTTTATTTTGATTTTTGAGTATAGCTTTGCCATTGATAGCTAGCATTGTCATGTTTATCAATCTAAGATCTATCTATAAACAAATATGTAATTAGTATGGTGTTTAGTTTTTATAACGTTTAAGTTCTGTGGGTTATTGTACCTTTAGATTTAAAATGTCTTGCCAAAAAGCCATTCTTCACATACTTGGAGAGACATTCTTATAGGTTAGGAATTACTCCTTGGAGTTTTTAATGTCAGGATCAGGTTTGAATGAGATGCATCCCTTGGTACTATTGGTGATTGGGGATAAGCCTTTAGCACATATTTTTCCTTCTTTCATCCCTGAGAGTTTGTCTTATAAGATAGTGTTGAATATGGTTGATGATATTAGCTGAGAATATGAGAGTACTGTAGGAGGGTACCACAAGAAAGCACTCTTGATCTTATCAAACTTTATTCCATTGGTTTCTCTCACTATATTAACATGGAGATTAAAACTAACTTGCCTACATTTCAAATCGGAAGAACGGTCAATGGCGCTTACCGCAAAGACCAGCAAGATGGATGATGGAAGCGTACATGATGTTGGACGACAATTATGCAATAATGAATATTTTGTCAACTTTGAAGCTTCATAGCCAGTAAGAGCTGATTGATCCGTAGGCGAAATTGATTAGCAAGCTTGAGGGAGAGACAATGCTTTTTATAGATGTTGCTACTTAGTTTATGGTGGTGAATGGGGATTGAGGACATCAAAAGTTTTTTGATGAAATACTACTGTGAAAATCAAAGAAACACAAAAAAAGAGTTGCCGACACTTTAGAAGAACATGTTAACTTTGTTAATATTTCAATAGACGAAGCTGATTTGCTGGGTGTCAATGTTTTACTCCAGTGACTCGAACTTTGTCCAGTGAAAATGCAGAAGAACTTTGAGGGAGAATGCTTAGTTTACCCCCGTATGATGTGGACAAGAAATATAGGCATGTACATTGGAACTCAAATAAATTATTTTCAACTTAAAAGATAAATATCAAAATCCAACCAATCACCAATTTACACATCACCCGGGTAGACTACCCGATGGGTAAACTAATATTTATCCAACCTTGAGAGGTTTAAATTGAGTTACGGTAAAACCATTGTTATGATTTTGTAATTGACTTTAGTTGACTTAAAATATGCATTTTTACCTTAAGTTTTAGAGGTCTTTGTGTGACTACCAAATGAATAAATAAAAAGTCAGCACATGGGAAAAAACACGTAAAACATTATTATCAGTGTTGAATTGAGGAACACTTGATCAACAATGATCAACCAATAAGGCCAAAATATGGTCATACTCTATAATATTAAACTATTAAGTTTATAAAAAGATTGACCAATTTATTTTTAATCCGTGCATCGCACGGGATACATACTAGTTATTTTTATTTCTGTCAGTTTATAAGACATAATATAAATTGTCATATTGACATTGATTTTGTTCAAATATAGGGCATGTGATAAGGCAAGGTTATAAGTTCGATTACTTATCCCCCGTACCATGTAACTGTTGGCTTTTAGGAATCATACTAATGACGTTTGGCCTAACTTGTGAGCAGCTTCTACTTTTCCTCACAAACCTCCCCCTCCACCTCCTTCTCGCCCCCATAAAACATTTTCGCCCTATTTTTCCTCACAAACCTCCCTCTCCCTCCCCCTCCCCCCTCCACCTCACCCCCATTTTAGCTTCTAAGAAGCTCAAAACAATTATTCGGAGGCCCAAAAGTAGAAGCTCCAAGTTGTTGCTTCTACTTTTGGGCCCTCTAGGGGGTGTTTTAAGCTTTTTGGAAGTTAAAAATGGGTGTAAGTACTAAGTAGGAAGTGAAGGGGGTGGTTTGTGAGGGAAAATAGGGGGAAAAGTAGAAGCTTCTCACAAGTAAGCCCAAACATGCTCTTGGTATGAATTCTTAATCCCATCTAAGATTAGCGATCCCACTCAAATTTCCTGTTCATTAAACATTCCAATACATTGCAGGTATCCTGCTCGAACTCAGGAAGTTCTCATTTCTCATGCATGCCGTGAGTGCTTGGCACTGCTTGCTAACATTCTGACACTTTCCTGCTCCAAATCTGGAAGTTCACATTTCTCATGCATTCTTTGAGTGCTTTTACGCAACTAACACATACACAGATTATGTTCTTATCTCATAATCTGGCAAAATCACATCTAGAAAGCAGACATATATCATGACGCTTGTGGTACATTTGGTCTTCACGAGACGAAATACCTTTTTACATAACATGGTTGCTTTATTATTTGCAAACATTTTCAGTTTTGTTATTTTTAGTTGATAAGTACGTATCACAATATCAAAGAGCAGAAAACAGACATACCTTTGAGGTCTATAAGTTTTGGAAGTGTTAAGGAGATCTGTGAGTCAGATTTGTCAAAGTACATTGATGAGGGGAACCATTCTGATTGGAGCCTGCAGCCTGAACTACACAAGTAACCACAAGAAGCCTTAAAATGCAGACTTTTTGTTTACAAAAGCATTAGTACAAGTGTAAAACAACTGTGCGCGAAAAATGCTTAAGTAAATTAAGAAAAAGTGGGTAGGCAAAAAAAAGTAAAATCAAATGATAATGGAACCACAGTAAAATCATTGCAAATCACTTTCAGCTTGTGTACAGCATGCATTTGGCAAAATAGCATACACTTGATTCTGTGTCAGTAAAGCTGTATGCAAGAAAATGCACAAGATTACAGTTTTAGACATATTAAATAAATCTTCCCATGATTAAATTGTTTTGTGGAAATGACTCTTTAATTTAGATACTGTATAAAAGAGACAAATACAATCAGATAGATGTAATCAACTTGCACAGTGGAAGTTATTTAGCAGGGAAAAAGATGGGAATAACAAACATAAGATATTCTGGTTATCAACAAAAGAATCAAAACACGAGTACTGTGCTGAAAGAAAAGCTCGAACAGATAATTCATTGAAACACGAATTCACAAATTATGGAGCTAATGAATATCTATATATATCACACAAGTTTAAATATGGAAACATACTGAGAGCTGTAATGCATAGTTTCAACTCTCTCTCAGTCTTAGATGCAACATGACAAATAGAAGCAATTATCAAACACACTGATTCTAAAACATGAAAGCCAAATAGCACACAGACACAAATGAAGGAACACAAAAAGTACTTCAAATATTTATCAAAAGTTAAGGGCATTGCTACAGAAGCAAAAAATAATAATAATAATAATTAATTACCTGTGAGGTGCATAAGTTACTTCCAATGATTAGTAGAAAGACACCATGCTGCGCTATTTTTCTTCATTTTCCTTGTTAACAGGAAATTGCAGATTTACATGCCAAGGGACCACATCACTAACACGACAACAAAAGACAAGAGCACCTGATATTGATCACATAGCAATGCCAATAGGTGTATACACATCAAAGGAGCTTGTATACTATGTTGCAAGGGCAAAGGCAGTGGAAAAGTGTCTTCAAGCTATTTGCATAATTTCAGCCAAAAAATTGTTCCTCTAGATGAAACAATTGCATTGTACCTGAGATTGACAGACTGTTGCCCTGACTCAAAAGAGCTCTGCCAAATTAGTACCACAGTGGAACAATTTTAAAGATATCCTCATTTTCACAAAACTTTCTGTGAAACAAGGCAAAGCTACTGCTGGCATCTTGATAATTTCTACAAGATCTCTGACATGCTGCCCAACATACTGCAGCTCCTCATTTTGAAAATGTGGAAAGCAGGAAGGTTCAAAGATTATAAAGGTTTTTGCATTCTCCTCACATCCAACTCAGGGATCAACGTTACTGGAAGAGTACAAGAGAATTGTCAGGTCACAAATTCAGCTCATTTGGCAGAGTGAAACGCCCTTACAAGAGCTATAAACAAGCTACAAAAGTTCACGTTTCAGTGAACCAATCTTGTCACCGAAATATCTACAAGCCAAAGACTGCGTTAGCTTCCCTATAAGAGAAGCAAGCAAGGGTAACTAAGCCATGCTTGTCTAACTCTTAAAGTAATAAAAACAAGAGTCTCTGAGATTAATTGTGAAAGAGAAATCTGGGAAAAGATCAAAGAAAACCTGAAATTTTGAATTACAACAGATCTAAAAAGTACTCCTAAGGTTGGAGAAGTGTGCTCCAGAGAAGGGTTTATGCTTAAAGGACTCAAATTAACTCTTAATGGCACCTCTTCAAATATGGTGTAAAATTGCTACAGGACCATGTATCTATTTCAGGTTACTTTCCTGCTCTTATCCTCTCCTGCAGTTTGTTCTTAACGGAGTAGATGTAATGATTTCACTCCCGCATATCCAACAGCATGAAGTTATTGTATCCTTAAATTATCAAGCGAAAGGAAAAAACCTATGTCCAAATGAAAATAACTTTCCCATGCATCTTATTTCATGTCATGACAAGGCTCAGATAAAGTTGCCAACTTAGCATCACGTGATTCGCTCAGTAAATTTAACAACCAGAAAACTCATGAAGTACGAAGGATAGGAGCAACAGGTATGCTCAGAATCCCGGATAAATGGATAATGCAGAATCAAACGGCATTGTATTACGCAGTAAACAAGTATTGGTTGGGTAAAGTTAATAAGCCTGAAAACTTTTTATTGCATACAAGTTTTCTCACATCCAAGAAGATGGATGGATAATCAAATTGCAGGAAAAGGAGACGAAATAGTCGACAAAGTAACCTGCCAACTTTTATAGAACCCCAGAAATTCCAACTTAATCCATTGCAAGCTTCGCTGCACTGCCTGCAGGCTTAAGAGTTTTCAATTTTAAGCAGGGGGCTTTCTCCTTCTTGGATAAGGAACAATTCTAGCCTCTTTCATGCTCCAAGCATTAAGCTTTGAGATCTGTATGCTAAGACTTCCATTGTTAAACGCATACAATTTTGCTTCATTGTGAACTGCCAAAACTGGGTAAACTCTAGCTGTGATGCAAGACTTCCCACCCCCTCCGAAACTCTCAACAATCGAATGGTCAATCTGTTTAAACAGATTTATAGTATTAAATGGGAATAATAATTCAGAATTATGACATCCACGAAACATCGTGTTCAACTAAGCAAGAACCAGGAGAAGGCATGTTATCCATTCAAGTAAATGATTCACAACAAAGTGTTGCTTTTTTGGTAATAATAGAATGGCAAAATAGACTAATCAGCCACATACCAGGGTTCTAAGTGATATTTTCTCCTGGAGGGGATTTATGTCAACAAAAGCTCCAAAACTAGTTTTGTCTACTTCTTTTCTTACGGAGGACCTGTGTCAAGTGAATAATAATAATATCAAAAAATAATAATTAAAAGGCCAAGGAACTGAAAAGGCACCACTTTGGAAATCCACCTGCTCAGATCATTGCACATCAGGACTACATGCCGATCTTGATTCTTGAATACCCGGAAGAAAATGGCAGTTTGTTCTGTCAGGTTCTTCGAAGTCAAAACTAGCAAGCTGAATGGTCCAGCCGTCCCTCTAACGGCTGCATTTTTTCTGAAGACATAGCAGCTGTGGATCAACCCAACTTGGGTCCATCTGCTCAGCCTCTTCTAAGTTTGGCAATTCGAATGAGACTTCCACATCAGCCTTTCATTAAAAAGAGTAAACCCATTAAAAACATCATATAATTGTAGAAGACCATGTTCTTATGCACTAAGTGGAGTATAAACCTGTTACCCATAAAAACAATTATGGAATAGATTTCTACCTGAGCTGCCGTAATGCCCACCACATCGAGGAGTGATCCACTCTTGAGCTCCTTACCTAGGATTTCCACTTTATCTTTCCTAAGATCTTCAATCTCTTGGATTGGCCACTGCACTAACTGCTTCCCGCTAGCACTAAGCCATAATGCTCGTGGAATAGACTGAGAACTAAGAACTTTCATTATGATTCTTGTGCTCATTCACATCATGAAGGAAAACATGTGAAGACTAGAAGTGACGGTAACAACCAATAGCTACTCAAACATTATCTGATTATCATAAACTCAAAGAGAAGATACGCTGCATTTCATATGTGAACTGCAATTACACAGCAAATGCAAAAAAGTTTTAATAGTATTACCTGAAGCCCAGACCATCCTTTGTCAACATCATCTGCTCTACTACTGGATTCTAGTATCCATGCCCATAATATCCTTCTCCTCTTTCCACCATCAAAGAAGGACTTAGAAGCATAAAATTTACTTCCATAGTCGTATCTTCAATCAATATTAGCCTCCATGAAGTCAGTACCTTCGACCTCAAATTCATTTGTTTCAGCGTTATAATGGCCCAATACATAGTGGTCGTGATCAAGAAAGCTAGCCTTAAGAACAAACTTTGAATTCCTTCTCTCGAGATAGTTCTCCACTCCATTTCTACCATTAACATTCACAGGATAGAAATCCGGGCACTCCCACATTCCAGTTCTTGCTGAGGAGTGAAGAGGCTTCTCACTCCTTGTCCAATTAACAAAATCTTTACTATGGTACAGAAATACCAATCCTCGGCCATCTATCTTTCCACCCACAAGAACATGCCAAGTTCCATCTGGACCTTGCCAAGCAGTGGTTGGGTATCTGAAATTAGAAGGATCAATGTCACCATCTGTTGGAGCAATCACAGGATTATGAGGGGACTTGACCCATTGCCTCAGAAGGGGATCAGAGGGGTCCTTGGGGAATGCCAAATTTTGTGACTGGAAATTTTGAGTGTCTGCTCCAGTATAAAAAATGACAGGTTTGCCCCCTGGTAGCATGGTGACAGAGCCGCTATAGCAACCACCCAAATCACCAGGTTCAGTCGGATTAAGAGCATATTCAAGATGAAACCAATTAACAAGATCATATGATATCGCGTGACCCCATGTCATGTTGCCCCATATTGCAGCATAAGGATTATACTGATAGAACAGATGGTAAACTCCGTTATAGTACATTGGTCCTGTAGTAGAAAAAGCATACACAAATTACGTGAGTGCTTTAGATGCCGAAGACGTCTCCCCCTTAATATTATTTCACAACTATCAAAAGACTGCAACTTACCATTAGGATCTGTACAAACATTAGTCCGGATCCAACAATCACGTCATTAAGCATCCAAGCAATATGGTCGCACAAAATAGAAGTAGCTAGCGTCAATTTCAGAGCATATACATCATAGAATTACATAAAGCAACATTATACACCTAAATAACATGCGTTCAGGTTATATTAGACATACCATTCATCCAGTTCTTATGAGGCTGGAAGTGGTAGCCAGTCCTGTAGGGCTGCTTGCTAGAGCTGCTACCTGTAGATAGGTGAATTGAACCATTTTGACCAAGGCTTGTAGTCTGAACTCCATGCCCAACTGCAAGAAAGCACAAAAACACAAGCCAAAGAACAAGCATTGTCATGTCAAAGAAAAGTCAAAATACAGAGCTAAGAGCTAGTTATGACTTATGATATATACCACATCTTATGCACAAAAAACAAATAAGTCCTTTACTGCGTTTAATATATGTGCACTTGTTAATAGAATATGCTGGTCGCAGGATTCTGTTTTAATAAGTAAATAGTATACAACTAATCATACTACATACTTGGCGCAGTTTTATATTGCGATTTTTGAACACTTAAACCTCGGTCTTGCAAGTAACTCTAATACACCAATCTACAGAAGACCGATAAAGATATAAATATACAGTACAATATTCAACTTGTTGCTTGGAGTAAGTTTAAGTTGACTCGAAAGAGAGATCTTACATAAAATTTGATAGATAGATAACAATAACGACCCAGTAAATGTCCCGCCTAGGGCAGGGTCTGGGGAGGTCCAGATGTACGCAGCCTTACCCCCTAACTAGTCACCTAGTAGAGAGGCTGTTTCTGAAAAATATTTGGATAGATAGATAGCATATGTAAAAAGGTTCCAACCAGTAGAAAACTGGACAATGAGACATTTATCTTGATCAGACCAAACTAGTTCATGACTCCCCCTCAGAAAAGCAAAAAACAAAACTAATTCAGGAGAGTGCATATTTTGCTCAAAAAAAATTAGCAGAAGACAATCCATAGTCGACAAATATAAGACCTTAAACTAATCTCCCTTTGCTCCATAACCCAAAAACAAATAGCCAAAATTAGCAACTTGGAAGTCATCAAAACAAGCCAATTTGTTCTTATTCACTTAACAAATAAGAAATTTATTGAGATTGAGAACTACTCTACAATAAATTGATTGTTTTTTTTTTTTTTGCCCAACTTATGTCATGTACTGATTAATCTATACTCAGTCAGGTCAATGCATGGAAATCTACAATAAGCAGCAGATCATATGGGCACATCATCATCATGCCATTCAAAATTCAAATAAATACTTGGAAAATTATAAGCAATGAAGGGACAACCAACTTGAACATAAACCCATATCACATTTTATTTCACACAGGCATTTTATCAAACAATTGGTGACAAAATACGACGATCCATGCATTAAAGAAAAAACTAACCTTTTGTACAAATGTGGAGTGCATGAAAAGGGAAGAACAGATTTGTAAGAAAGATTGAAATTTGATTTTTGCAGGGCGCTATTTTATTTCACAATTGGCACCGCATAAATCATAATCTACCATGCTTGGGTTTTCTTCTTTTTTTTTCTCCTTTTTTTCATTTCAAGTTTGATCATCGATTGAAACTTTTTACGCCTGTGATTTATGAGTGTTTAGTTTGGAATAAATAGGTCGAAAGATGAAGGAATCAGTCAACAGAGTCGCATTTTGGAAGTGTTATTATGAGAAGTCGGTGAAAATATAAGGTTCAAACGAAAACTTGGCTTTCCAGCCTGTTTTACAAAAAAAAATTCTTTTGTTAGGCTCGATGAGAAATTGAGAATTGTACCCATGATCTTTGCTATTTCACCAAAATGATCTTTGCTATTAAATTATATTAGCCCCACAACTAAATTCACTATTTAAGAACCAAACTAAGGGGTAAAAAAAAATATCAAAGGATGTGTTTGAGTGATAATGACTCATCCATCCTTAATCAAGATTGATGGTTTGAATCTCTCATTGAGCATGAAATAACTTAAATCCAACCAAATTCTACGGTGATTCCCACATAGTGGGAATTACTACTTTAATTAAATGTTGACCTTAGATTATAGAAGGAGCAATCTAAACCGTTCAATTAATTGACAATTTATTTAATCATTATATAATTTTTAATGGGGGAAATTAATTTGAAAACAATAAAGAATTATTAAAATTTAAGAGTTGTTTGCCTTGTCAAAAGTTTGATGAATTAATTGAATAGAGCTATTATTTGGTTTGATGATTGGGTCATGTACGTTCTCTCCCTCCCCCAAACTTCTGGCCTTCTAGTTTTCCTTTATTTGTTTTGTGGTGAACTTAGATAAAAATTCCCCATGGCTACTAATTCCTCCCACCGCACCATCAATGTAGTCATCATCTTCTAAGGAATATTAGCAAGGATGATGATATATATTGAGGCTGGCTTTTTCTTTGGCACCATCAATATACACTACAAAAAAAAGGAGATTTAGCTGCGGAAAAAACCGCAGCTAACAAACAAAATCCGCCGCTATTTAGCATTAGCGGCGAAACACGTCCGTGGGTAAAATCCTCGACGCTAAGCAAATCAGCGGCGGAATTTTCTTCATCCACCGCTGAGCTCAGCGACGGATTAAAAATTTTCGCAACTGCAATTTAAAAGTGAAAAAAAATTAAAAAGCAATTAATTATGGGGGTGTTAGGCATCCAAAGCTCGCAGGCCCCCTCACATGCACAAGCAAAGCCCAAATCCCTTATCCCTCACACGCGCGCTGGCAGTGGGCCTTGCGCGAATCCCCTGAGCAAGGTTCGAACCCTGCACGTCCGCGTGGAAACCAAGCCCCTTACCAGCGCGCTCCAATATTGTTTTGTAATATATATGCTTGCATTTTATTTAATTTATGATGGAGCCTAGCCCAGAAAAAAAACAACAAAAAAAAAAAAAAGTTGCGGAATTAATACTTTTTTTTAATTTTTAATATTAATTTCGCCCCCAAAATCAATAACGCCTCTAAAAAAATTTAATTTATTTTTTGAAAAATATATTTAGCTGCAGGATAATTAAAATCCGCAGCTATTTTTTTATTTTTATTTTTTAAAATATATTTTCAACTACGGAACTCATAATTCCGCAGCTAATTAGCGGCGAAAATTGATCACGTGGCTAATATTGCTACGGAAAAGAAAATTCGTTGCTCAATCCGCAGCTAAATCTCGTTTTTTTTTTTTTTTTTTTTTTGTAGTGATATCAACATGTCATCATCGTTAAACCTCCTTCGTTCATTACCATCAAGATACAAGTTTCCAACCACGAGTTGCCATGAGAAAGCCATTGTTGAAGCAAGAACGTATCCGATTGAATACCATTCCTGACCCATTTGATTTTAATTTTTAATTTTTTTTTAAAAAAAAATAAATTAAATGATTAATATAGTTCGCTTATTTACCCATCGTTTTTGTACGGGTCCTTTCCTTCTTTTTTTTTTGGTCAAGCACTTGGTTGTACTTTCCTAATAGTTTGGCCTGTTTACTTCACTTGTTTTCTAGAAAAAAAAATTCTAAGAAAACACGGTGGAGTAGAGAATGTGTTCCATTTCCCAAATTTTCAATTTTTTTTCAATGAAAACGAATTCCCTTGTTTTCCAATTTTACCAAGGATTTGGAAAACATCAATTCTTTTCTGTTTTTGTGTAGATATTAGTATCTTTTTTTTTTCATGATATCCGTAGTTACCGTATATATGAGAATTTGATCAAAATAGCAGTATCAAATTTTTTGGTGCTAATAAAAGGAACGTATCAAATTTTGTCTATATATAATTAGCCTTAACTAAGATTTTGTGGTAGTGGTGGACATAATTCTTTTAAGTTGGACAATGATGTCTGAACTTTGAAGAAGTATTGAACAACCTGTAGGTTTTTGTATAGTTCTGTAATGATGACCAAAGAAGTTGATGAGCAGACTGCTCTAATGACCAATATGAATGATTAGGTATCTATATACTAGAATTCTTGTGGGAATTTGTTAGATATTTGACATGCTTATTTGATGCTACTGATAAAAAAAAAAACACAAAATTTGAACATTCTCTGGCGAAGATGATGATGGACGGAAGTTGATGACCATGCCAAGCTTTATGAAACTATGGATATTTTGCAGAAAAGAATAGCACCAGAAATGGAAAAGAAAGATAATAATAACAAACAAAATTAAAACTCAGAAATTTGGGGGGTGGGGAGATTAAAGTAACTAAATCACCAAAACCAATTAATTCATCAAACCTTTGACAAGGCAAACGACCCTTTAATTTAAATAATTCTTTATTATTTTCGTAATTAATTTGCCCCATTATAAATGATATAATAATTGTATTAATTGTCAATTATTAATTGAACGATCTAGATTGCACTTGCATGATCTACTGTTTACATTGATTTGCTATAGTAATTCCCACTGGGAATTACCATAGAATTATTGATACAATTACTGTGGTCGATGATGAATATTTTTGATGTGAACCAAAAAAAAAACTCATCATTTAAGGACCCGCCTATTTTACTAAACACCATTTAGTTATTTATTAATAGAGAATTAACTCCGGAGAATAGTCAAAGAATTTGCCACTTCTCACACCCTTTATTCCATGGACTTTTGTATTTCTTTCATATCCCTTGAACAATGTAAGAGCAAACAGCCCTATAACTTTCCCTTCCATCGTTTTTCCACGAAAGTTTATTTCTATTTATATAGGATATTTCACCTTTTGACATCTTAAACTTTACTTTCTCTTAACTTTTGGCACCTCAACTATACACTCTTTCTAATTGTGATTTGTGAAACTCTTGACGTCTACTTTGATGAGTTTTCTTCTTATTTCATGTTGCCCCATTATACTATTTGGATGACTTTTTTTACTTTCCTTCTTTCTCCATGTAGAATTCCCCGTCTTTTGGGCAAGAAAAAGAAAGAAAAGTCTTTTTAAGCAAAGAGGTCAAACAATTTTGCTTTTTGGTATCTATAGACTAGTAAGACTACGGTCCTGCTTGGTAATTGGCTGGTGGCATTAGCTGTTGGCTGATGGCTGATGGTCAATAGCTGGTATTGTTAGCTGATTTGGCCGGCTGGTAATATTGGATGTCTGGACTTAGATGTTTGGTAACATTGGCTGGTAACATTAGCTGATTATATATAAAATGACCTATAAGGACATTCATATGATTGAGGAATTTGATGGCATAGAAATAAATAAATGCAAGTCTTGGACTATTATGTCATTGGACTACATAAATGCCATAAGCCAATACCCATAAGTCAATCTCATTGGCTTTTCAAAAGTTGGCTTGTGGGAACCCAAAAGCCTATCTCACAAGCTAACATCCAAACATCAATATTGAATAGTGTACTGGTCAAACATCCAATTTTGCTAAAAATCACCCCACATGCCAACATCCAAACACCCCCCTACATCTACTCATCTAGCCCAAAAACCCAAATAAGTGGGAATTAGTTGAAAACTCACCATTACTCATTTGTCAAAATCCAAATCCAAATCCAAATCCAAATCCAAATCTATCCACTTTTGTCATTAGAAAAGGAAAAGGAAAAGAAAAGATAATTTCCACATTGTCCTTTCAAACATAAACAATTGAAATCGACCTCGTTTGTTGTTCCTATCCTCATTCATGTATTCCTTGCCGAAGGTCCGGCTCACATTCGAAACCCAAACGTCCAAACTTAGAATTTTCCCTTTTAACATTCTCTTTCATTTCCGCCATTTTCTTTGCCACCATCAACCCTTCACAAAGAACCCATAAACACCATTAACCCCCTCAAAAAATCCTTGTTAAAACCTCAAAACATATTCACATAAATCAACGTCAATTTCAAAGCTATAATTTTTAGCACCAATCACAAAATCATGTACCAAACCATGACCTACCCATTTCCCAGAACACAAAATCCTTTCTTTCTCATAATGGTGATGAACCAATAGAGAGAAAATCATATAATTTAGAGAGAGAGAGAGAGAGATATTTATAATGGTGGAAGAGGAGGGTGAAGAGAGCCCATCAAATTCAACAAGCCAAGAAACAAGGTTTACAAGAACTGGGTCATGGAGATATGCAACAAGTTTTCAAAGGGATCTAATGGCAGGTGCAGTTATGGGTGGTGTTGTCCATACAATTGTTGCACCAATTGAAAGGGCTAAACTGTTGTTGCAAACCCAAGAGAGCAACATGGCCATTGTTGCTGGAAAACACCGCAAGTTTAAGGGCATGTTTGATTGTATCTTTAGTACTGTTAAAGAAGAAGGTTTTCTTTCTCTTTGGAGGGGCAATGGTAGCAGTGTTCTTCGTTATTACCCTTCTGTTGCTCTCAATTTCTCTCTCAAGGTATCCCTTTTGCCTTTCTTAAATTTTCTTATATGTTATTGTGTTTTGTCAATTTGGTATGCAGTGAATTGAATGTGTTATTGGTTTTGGCCCTTTTGGGTTTTAGCTGATATATGGGAAAGAATGGTGGAGAATGCTGAAAGTTGGAAAACATTATGATGTTATTGCTAAATGTTATTAGCTTGAGGGTTTTGGGGATATGTGGGGCCAACAGTTGTAGAGCACTGAAAAATGTACACAAATCTTTCTGCTAGGATGTTACCGGTTTGCTGCTTTAGCTGATATATGGGGTAAATTTTATGAGTTTTGGGTGCTATTTGAAGGATGGGTCTTGATTCTCAGCCTAATTACATGAGCATATGCACGGCATAAAATGCCAGTTTTCAATGGAGGACATTTGGTCCTTTGCAAGTATTGTGCTTCTTGTGTGATAGAATGGATTGAGGACTTTTCATACTTTGCCTTTGATTGAGTTCACAACACTCTTGCTTTCTGGCTATATGATATTGATGAGCCAACGAATATAGTAACACGCTGAAATGTCTTAGATAATCTGGATTGGGAGTTAATGTTACCAGGCTACTAGCACCCCCCTCCTTGCAAAAGACCTGAGAAGGCTTACTGTTGAGTTGAAGCTGCATACGAGAAACCAATAGCTTAAGGAAGAGTGAGAAACAGAACATGAGAGAAATCCGCGCATGGAAGGGCTCTTTATTTAACCTCAAGTGCCTGAATTGGATTCTCAATACTCCAACATGTGTATGGACACTTCTCGCCACATTTAGGACAAAACACGCAAACGTGTCAGAAGATGGCTGAGTCTGACACTTGGATACGTATGGCTGTGTCCGACACTTGGATACTTATGGGCGAGTCTGATACTTGAATACTTATGTAATTGAGTCTAAGAAACATAGCATGGAAGAACAATGTTCAGTAATCTTTATGATAGCATAATTTCCATGATGTGCTTTCTTCCGTGAGAGTGCAAGGTATTTTTGAGGAGTGCAAATATTCTCTCGCTTCTTCCGCAACTATACAATGTCATGTTAATGAGAATCTTAAACACACTTCATATTTTATCTATCAATCTGTTAGAATAGCATCTTTCCTTCCAACTTCATCTGTTGGTACTGATTATGTTGATGTTCGACAGTCTCTACTGATATCCTCATTGATTGGGACCAACATAAATATTGAGTTGAAAACTTCAAATTTCACCTGCAAGATTGTCATCTTTCTTTCTGTTAAGGGTGAATGGTGGTCTAATAGCACCAAGCCACCAAGTGTTTCACATATTTATGTTCTCCTAGTTTAGACTCCCAAAGTCCCAAGTTTCCATTTGAATGCTTCTAAATTGTTCGATGAATATTGCTGCATAAGAAATGCTAAAGGTGGATCCGAGTAAGGGTTTGCGATTAATGTCAATTTACTTCCCTTAAGTATCAATGCTTTAGGTTCAGTAAGGGACTTTTTAGTGGAAGTTGGGATATGGACTGGAGGCAGCATAGAAGCCACGCATTTTTATGCTCTTGGCCCAATTCCATGCTGGACTATTTTGTGAGTAATGACTTCAAATATGTCCTGAATCATGGTTGCTTCCATATTACATGGGGGAATCATCCAACTTTTGCAACAAAAGAAAAGATGCCTTCTGGTAAATGATCTGGTTTACAGCATTGGACTTTGAATCACAGTGGCTGCATAGCAAACACAATTAATCTTTCCATAGAAGAGAAAGGTTTCATATACTTTTTAGATGTATCTAGCAGCTAGCATATTGTGACTGTAACCATTTTTTATTGATAACCATCTGAGGTGGATTATATCGAGTGCTGTTGCTGCTCTATCTTTTTGCCATGGATGGAAAAATCTCTTCTCATTTATTGCTTCAAGCCTTTTGACAATTTGATAGTCTTCCGAACTGTAACCCTTAGTATCCACCCTTATTGACTACATGAAGAATTGAAGACGCAACATAGTGCTTAAGTAGTGACTTCACAATTACCATCTGTTTGGAAGTGCTTCCTGGCTTGTTAGTAATTTTTGGCATCTAACATCCGTTTTACCTGGATCGCACATTGTAGATTGCTAGTTACTTGACCAACCAATTTCTTACTGAGGTGCGAAGGTGACCTTTTCTTTCCACTGATAGGTCGTAAATTATCTCAATGAGAAGATACCAAGGAGGTGTCACCCTTGTACAAAGTTAGAGCAAAGAACAAAAACATCAAGCCATTAGGCTAAAGAATCATGCATAATCTTATCCACAAGACCAAGAAAAGACAAGTGCCATTCATGAATCACTTGTCTCGAACTGTACACATAAATTATCATCAACGTTACCCCAGTGCCTCCACAGAGGCTCCCGCCCTGTATTGTACAGTGATCTCAGAAAACAGAATAGAAAATTGTGCTGCAAGCTTTGCTCCACAGTCTGTCAATTCCTTTCCTTTCACATGCACCCACCAAAAAGCCAATGCAATCAACTTTCAACATCAGCTATCCAGCTTTTATTCATTCATTATTGCCATACCAATACCATAGCTGTGCTGAACTGCTGATTCACATAAAATCAGCAAAATGGCTCTTGCCTGTAGCTTTAAACAGATTTTCCAGCCTCTTTTAACCGCTTTTTCACGACGAACGTTGTACCTTATGACAAGAGTTACCATTAGATTGAACTAGATTTAGAAAATGAATAATTGAGAATTTGATGTTGGGGAGTGGGATCAAGATAATTCCCCTTTTCACCAGCCATGAATTGCATTTTGATACCACTGTAACCTGAAATCTCTGTGGGGTTTCACATAAGTGTACAAATATTGTGGTCCATAGTGTTTCATGCCACTTTGTGCAAGCAGGTTCAGTGAAAGTTGTTGAAAGTGGAAACCAAGTCATGATATATCGTGTCATGCGACTTTAGTGTCTACCCCCCCACCCTCCCCTACCAAAGTAAATGAATAGACGACGGATAAAGTATCCTAAAACAAAATAGTCTAAAGAGCATTAGCTTTACGTTCAATTATTACATTACATTATAAGTTTGCCGCCTCCGGGAGAATCTTTATATTGGATTGCTCTAGATTTGGGATTTTCTGGAATTTTTTGGTGGATAATCTTGTTGATTCTGGTTACATCGTTTTAGCAAGAAAATGTGGGTATGCTTGATGTTGCATATTATGCAGTATGTACCGGAAATGTCGATAGTAGCAGGAGCCATTACCATATGCAACTTTGCATCTGCCTTGGGGAGTTATCTCCAGACATTAATACTTTGCATATTGGGTTCAATAGCTCACAAATGATTATTGACCAGGCCAATAGCCTATAATCTAGCTTTTTTGGCTTGCAAACTACAGCATTGGTTTGCTGACAGTGGCTATATCCTTCTAAGTCTTCATATGAGTGTTAAATCACTTTTGATGTGAGGCTGCAATCTGAAAATTCAAATTAGTTGTGACCCTGTCTCTGCTATCTCTGCATGTGATAGGAAAGTCTGGCATTGTAAGGGGTAAATTATCGGTTTCATTTTCTAGTATTGGTAAGGAATTAGATTTAGACAAAGAAGTGGCGTGTCTGGCTACAGAGCTGATCGGTTCATCCATCAGCGTACAATAATAATGCAAATAATCCAGATTTGGATATCATGTTTACTGCAATTTTGCTGATTGAATGGCTGCTGTAGAGACTAGAGTTCCTAAGGACCATGGCCACAATTGCAAGCTATTTCTTTTATGGTGACACTTCACTAAGGTCAAGGTGCTTCCTTCGAAATGGTTTGCGCAGCCATGCTGCTTACCTATACCATTGCGGTAGAAGAATGCTATCAGCTGCTCAACTTTCAGTGGCCATTGTGGATTAGGACACTTCACTAAGCTTTCTGTAAACATTTAGCTGGGGGTCTATCAAGAGCCTCTCTGCTTTTCCAGGGTTAAGGGTGGACATCTTACCTCAGACCCTGCTTTCAGTAGTATCCTCCCTTGATTGTTAGGGGGTTGGTTGCTGTTGTAAGGCTGTTGTCGCCATTTTTATCATGAGGGTTTTATACTGAAAGACGTAACTTTGATGCCTATCATTATAGTGAATCTGGAATGAAACATTATCATAGTATCACGCCTCCTCGAAATAGTACTTACAGAGTGCCTGAAACTTATTATGGGGTCCATTAAATAGAGGAATTGAATTTTGATCAGGTAAGAAAAATTGCAATTAAAAGTAGAAATTTGTTTCATTTACAGAAAATTTCTAGTGTGCACATCAGAAGTCCTAATTAATGATGGTAGAGCCCCATCATAGATTCACTACTACAAGTGAGATTGCCGCTTGTCCAAAAGGGTGCAGAGTTAGAGTAATGGTTGCATGCGCTACATTGACTTGTCTAAGATCTGCGGGAAGAAAAATTCGCATCAGTAAGGGCTTAACCCTTCCTCGTAGTGACACCATGTGCTCCGATTTGGTGCGTGTGTGCAATTTGTTACCAAAGTTGAAGGAAGCAACCCTATCAGTTGGATTCAGGGATTGATAGGTCAGCATTCTATTTTTGTGTTGTCTTTCTTGATACTCTTATTGTTCCTGGCATACTTAAACCAGAGTATCTGGAAGCAGGCAGATGTTGCATATGGAGGTATTCCCATGCTAATGGAAACTCAATTCTTTTGGCTGCCTGGAAAGCTGATAACTTGGTTTCAACTCGCTGGAGGTGTAAAGACAACAGCACTTGTGTGCCTTGCCACTGTTTGGGGAGGTCAAGATGTATGCAACCTTACCCCTAACAGTTGGGGGGAGGGGAGAAAGCATATTTATTGTTCATGCTGTTTTGCTCTGATTGCTTGGCTGATGGCTGGCTAATGACAATGGACATGGATGCAAAAATTGGATTTCTGGGTGTGTTGGAGATGCATCAATTGACTTCATCTGAGGTCCATCACCATTGATTACAATCAATTCTAGTGATAGTCAATAAGATCATCTAGCGCTGCAATCCAGGGCATAGCAAGGATTTTTCCTAGTTTGATCATTTGCAACCTTGTCTGGAGGGCGTAGCTGTAACTGTTTGGCTTGCAGTTGCAGACTTGACTTCAAATGTTTTGTTTTTTAGGTGCAGTGTGTTTATAGGGTTAGCTCGAGATGAATGATGTGGAAGGCACATGATGCTATGCTAGTGCAAGCCTCTTGTAACCAATGAAGCAAAAGATTTGTTTACAGTTTATAGCTCGAGCACTAAAGATGCGACTTTTGTAGAATCTTACTGACTTAATGACTGCAAAATGCTTAGGAGATCTTATTTATCTGATTCGTGTTCAATTGCAGGATCTTTACCGGGATATTCTTAAAAATGATGATGATGGTCCACCTATTATGTCGCGCACAGCTGCTAATTTCTTTGCAGGGGCTGCAGCTGGTTGTACAACATTGATAGTAGTTTATCCACTCGACATTGCTCACACACGCCTGGCTGCAGACCTGGGAAAGGCTGATGCTCGTCAATTTCGGGGCATATACCACTTCTTGACTACCATATACAGGATGGAGGGCGTCTGTGGACTTTATAGGGGACTTCCTGCTTCTTTTCACGGGATGGTTATTCATCGAGGCATTTACTTTGGTGGGTTTGATACCATTAAAGATCTTCTCATGAAAGAAGCTAACCTTGAGCTGGCATTGTGGAAACGCTGGTTAGCCGCTCAAGCAGTCACCACCTCTGCCGGGCTGTTATCATATCCGTTTGATACTGTTCGAAGGCGGATGATGATGCAGTCCGGCATGGAGAAGCCAATGTACAGAAATACCCTTGATTGCTGGAAGACTATATATAGAACAGAGGGTCTTAGATCTTTTTATCGGGGGGCAGTTTCAAACATGTTTAGGAGTACTGGTGCTGCTGCCATTCTTGTGTTGTACGACGAAGTAAAGAAGTTCATGCACTGGGGTGGCTCTAGCAAGACTTGATATTTTTTTCTATAATTTTATTTTTGGTTTTGGGTTTACACTAGAAATGTGTTAATCACAGATTCACATAGATACAGAATTAACATTCATGTGCCAGTGTATGGCACCCTTACACACTGATTTTTGTAGCTGACAAATAAGATGATCATGTCAAGTTTTGTAACTTGTCCAAAATCATGTTTTTAGATGGCTTCACCTTCCTTTATGTACATGGGGAGTCAGTTTTGCTCTGTGGCTAGTGGCTAGTGGCTAGTGGCTACAGCTGATATTCTACTTGTATTCTCATATCCTTGACATTTACCCTATGGATCACTAATCTTCTTTTCAATTCGTTTTTATTGTTGGCTCTTTTCTATTCTAAATATAAGAGTTGATATGAGGACTGGAGGTCTACTTCCCTCCTAATTTTCTCGAGTTGGGATCCTCTCCATTTTCTAAAAAAAACGAGGGCTTTAGTAAATTATCATACTCTGTTGAGGTAACGCCCCAAATACCAAATACTATTATTAAGTTGTGTTTTTATTTTAGTTTTGTAAAGAAAATAAAATAAAACAAAAAGAAAAAAAAAAGAAAAGAAGAAAAACAGAAACAAGAATTCTGTTGTATGTGAATTGGTTTGGTGACCAGTTAGTGGGCTTGGTTGGCTTAGTATATTAGCCCAATAGAGTGGATGGCTAAAGTAAACCATTGTGTGTTAGGCTTCCTCTAGAAGCTTCAGCAAGAGATTGAAAAAGGTAGAGGCCTTTTGTTTTGGTCAGTGAGTTCAGCAGTGAAAGGAAGCCGAAGAAAAGAAAAGAAGGGAGCCAGTGAGAGAGACAAACAGAGTGAGAGAAATAGAGGATTTCTCCAAAGAGGTTTGTTCTAGTTTACGGTTGATTCGGCTTATTCGGGTGAAGATAATCAGAGTACTTAGATCGGTCATCGATAGGTATTTGTGGGTGTATCTTTGGGTTTGTGGGAGTATCAAATTGAGCTAGGGTTTGTCAATTTGTACTAGTACCAAAGATAGATAGTCTACTTGTTGTTCGATCTTGTTATTGTTGCCTTTGTACTCTTGATTATCATAGTGGATTATATTTTAGTGCGTGGAGATCCGCACCGTGGTTTTTTCCCCTAATTGAGAGGGGTTTTCCACGTAAAATTGTTTGTGTTGTTTTTAGGTTCTTGCACTTTATATTTCCGATTATCTGTTGTTGTGATTGTGGGTAAATATCGTAGTTTTTCCCAACAAGTGGTATCAGAGCTTTGGTTGTAGGATCCGTGTGGAGGGAAAATTACTGTATTTGTTGAAGGGAGGAATTATATTGTGCAAGTAAGATGTCTGGTAGTGTGCCCAAATTTGATATTTCTGTTTTTGAAGGTAAAATTAAATTTACTGTGTGGAAGAGTATTGTTGAGGATTTGTTGGTTCAACAGAACTTAGATGAGGCTTTAGATGAGACAAAGCCTACTGGTGTGACCGATGTCCAATGGACATCGAAGAAGAAGAAAGTTGTCAGTACTATTAGATTAGCTATGGCTCCGGAGATTAAGTATAATTACTTGACTGAGACAGATCCAAAGAAGTTGTTGGATAAGCTCCAGAGCGTATATGCATCAATGTCACTAACTAACAAGCTTTGTTTGAGATATGAGTTGTACCAGCTAAAGATGGAGCAAGGTACACTATTGTAGAACCACATTAATAATTTTAACCAGCTAGTATGTCAGTTGAGAAATGCAGATGAGAAGATCTCCGATCAAGAGGAGGCATTGTTATTGTTGGCTTCACTACCGAAGTCCTACAGGCCAATTGTGCAGACATTACTCGTAGGGAGGACAGAGATAACGTTAGATGAAGCAATGACAGTGTTGAGAGAGAATGAACGGATGATGTTACAGGTTGATGGTATCTCTTCAAGTGATGGAGGAGATAGAGTACTAGTTGCGGAGGTGTCCGAAAGAGGGAGGAATCATGAGAGAAGAGGAGGTGGCCCGAGAAGTAGATCGAAGTCGCGCGCGAGAGACTTTAGTAACATGGAGTGTTACTATTGTGGTGAGAAGGGTCATATTCAGAGTCGTTGCCCAAAGATGAGAGATGATTTGAAAAGTTTCAAGCAACTGCAAGAGAAGATGGGCAAGAACAAAACTGATGATGATAGCGGTTCCTCTAATGTGCTTATGTCTTGTGATGGTAATAAGGAGTTGTTCTTGGCTAGGAACAATGAGGGAAAGGAAAGCCAAGAGAGTTGGGTGTTGGACTCCGGCGCTTCGGTTCACATTTGTAGAGACCATGCTATGTTTGATACTTTGTGCCAAGACGGTGAGTATGATGACATCAACATGGGGAGTGGTAAGATGAAGGTGAAAGGGATGGGTAGCATCCGAATTGAGCTCCATGGTGGTGTGACTAGAACCTTCCACAATGTGAGGTATGTACCCAATACTCGTGTCAATGTGATTTCGTTGGGTGAGTTGACATCGCAAGGGTGTAGATACATTGGTACGGGAATGTGGTGCAAGGTGTATCGTGGTTCTACTTTGATTGTGCAAGGGAGGAAGGCGGAAAACAACTTGTGCTATGTTGAGGGTCATTGCGTAGAGAGGAGCAAGACCGTGAAGAAGAAGGTCCGTTTCTCGGACAAGGTGTATTTGGGGATTTGGGTCGAGGGAGGATTTGTTGAGGTAACGCCCCAAATACCAAATACTATTATTAAGTTGTGTTTTATTTTATTTTAGTTTTGTAAAGAAAATAAAATAAAACAACAAGAAAAAAAAAAAAGAAAAGAAGAAAAACAGAAACAAGAATTCTGTTGTACGTGAATTGGTTTGGTGACCAATTAGTGGGCTTGGTTGACTTAGTTTATTAGCCCAATAGAGTGGATGGCTAAAGTAAACCATTGTGTGTTAGACTTCCTCTAGAAGCTTCAGCAAGAGATTGAAAAAGGCAGAGGCCTTTTGTTTTGGTCAGTGAGTTCAGCCGTGAAAGGAAGCCGAAGAAAAGAAAAGAAGAGAGCCAGTGAGAGAGAGACAAACAGAGTGAGAGAAATAGAGGATTTCTCCAAAGAGGTTTGCTCTAGTTCACGGTTGATTTGGCTTGTTCGGGTGAAGATAATCAGAGTACTTGGATCGGTCATCAACATATATTTGTGGGTGTATCTTTGGGTTTGTGGAGTACCAAATTGAGCTAGGGTTTGTCAATTTGTACTAGTACCAAAGATAGATAGTCTATTTGTTGTTTGATCTTGTTATTGTTGCCTTTGTACTCTTGATTATCATAGTGGATTATACTTTAGTGCGTGAAGATCCGCACCGTGGTTTTTTCCCCTAATTGAGAGGGGGTTTTCACGTAAAATTGTTTGTGTTGTTTTTGGGTTCTTGCACTTTTATATTTTCGATTATCTATTGTTGTGATTGTGGGTAAATACCGTAGTTTTCCCCAACATACTCTGACTAATCATTTCCGGTTGAAAAGGCTGGTTCTTAAGGATACTATTGCTAGAAGGATTCATTCAATCTCTGTTATGAAAGACAATAAACTCAGCAACAGCAATTTGACTTAGATTGGCTTGTGAGTTGTGACTGCTGTCCCCCTTTATTTAGCAGTTTATGTCCCAATATGATGGAAAAGAAGCTAAAAGGTGGACCATTTGGGTGATGTACATACAATGTGCATGTTTTATAATGCTTGTATGTGGACTTTATTTTGGCCTAAGTTATAATTGTACTTTGTATGATATTTGCAGGATCTCAAGGTGATGTCAAATGATTCTTCCAACAGTTTATTGCATCATGTATAAGTATTTCACTATGATGCTTAATTAGGATAGCTTTTATGAATAAAATTCATTAATTATCAAAAAAAGAAAAAAGAAAACTTAAATTAGCAAACAAAAAGGGTAGGCATTATTTTGGATTTATAAGCTTAAAGTTTGGTGAAAACCATTGGCAACTACCCCTTGTTTTTTAAGAAAAAAATTAGCAACTGCCCTTGTTAATTTGCTTGTTTCTAGTATGTGTGGCGGCTCGAAAAGACTAATGAGGACTATAGAGGGGCATTAGGACATAGCTTGATTGCATTTTGAATTCAGGAAAAGTGTCAAATGTGACAAAAGTTGGGATTAAGAAAAGGATTAGTAACCCAAAACTGAGATCATCGTACAGCTAGCAACTTCCACTCTAAAGCCAAAAAGAATTGCAAAAACGAAAAGATGAGGTTTGATTGTAGCATAGTTGGCTAGATTGGTATGGTGGTGGTATTATAGTAGGTAAACGCAACTAGGCACTATATTCATGTAGATATAAAATAATTAGTACATAATTACATATATGGTACCAATAATACCATATAGGGATAGAAGCAAGGTGGTCGAGACATCAGCTCGACTCAAGCAGCTTCATTCAAATGACTAAGTTACTCGAGTTTGAGTTCTATTCGAACATTTTTAGTGAATCTAATGGTTAAAGGACGAGACTCTTAATCACTAAAGCATTTCTTGATTCCTATATTTCTCAGATTTAATTATTATTATTATTTTACTATATTGCACTCAATGAAATGACATGACATAAGTAACACAAATTTAGCGCGTACATAACCAAAAATATTAAGCAAAGCGGAAAGTGGGAAACCTTAATAAAGAAGCTCAAAGCATCCCATGACCTCACACCAAAAGAGAAAAAAGAAAATACTCATAAGCAAATGAAAATTAAAGAGGCTTTTATTATTAAACTTTGGACGACTTTGGTGACGCAAGGGAAAGTATTAAACCAAACATTGACGTAAAGTAAACCCCCTAGTGGGGCACATAACGTTAGTTTTTAATCTCATTTTTCTCATTTAGTAAGTTTTATTTAGAAATCTAATTATTATATTTTGGAAAGATTCAAATATAGATTCTTTTAGATTGCAAAAGATTCTAATAATTTCTACCTATCAAATGCCCCTACATGACGTCCAATGTGTGACACAAAACATTTACAAAACATAAATACAGATACGCACTCTTAATATTAAATAAAATTTATTTATTATTATTATTATATCATATGATAATATACGAGTCTATAGGTTTGTGGGTTGTGGACCTTGGGTGGTTGTTATTGGGTTTATGATGATCATTAGTCATCACTTAACCACCAAGTTGTTCTTTTTCTAAAAGATGGGAAGTGGGGCTAAACCCACTATGGACCTCTTCTATCCCATCTTTCTTTTCCTAAATAGGGTAAACTACCTTTAAACAGATCTAGAGAGCAACTATGGTAATGAGTTAAAGCTCGAAATTACCAAATCCACCAATGATGTGCCCATTACTCCATTAGTGAAGATTGTAAGAGGAGGGGTGAAATTTGGGAAGATTTGGATGGTGAAATTAATTATGATTATTTTTTTCCGATGTTTCTTTTTATATTCATCGATGTAAGTTGCTATCGAGGTATGTTAGGTATATTTTTCTAAAATAAAACAAAATAAGATATACAAGGTATATATGGTCCTATGTTGATGCTGAATTTTTTTTTTAAAAAAAGAAAAGAAAAAGTGATTTCATGTTCAATTCTTCCTCTACCTCATGGGCGATGATTTTGTCAATGAAACAATTACTTTTTTCATGGTAAATTCTTTTTCTACTTGAGGCATTTGTCTTGAAATGAGTAATTATTACCTTGGCAAAATCACTTCTCGTGTTCAATTTCTCCGTGGCTTTGCACACCCATGGACAATCAGGACAATACCCCAAGAACACTGAATTATTACATGGCGAGATCTTCATTTAAAGAGTAAACTTAGAGCACACATTCCTAATCCAATTAGGAATAACCTATCTTTCTTCGGAGGGTGCTATGTGCAGCCTCGTTCTGAGGCTGCAATTTGCAAACCTCCCCCCCCCCCATCTAAAAAACACACATAAGTACTTAAAAAATAAAAAAAAGAAAATCAGAAAAAGAAAATCATTTCCTTTTGCAAGTACTAATGTATCATTTTCTAATTGAGGGTACAAATTGCAGCTTCAGAAATAGGGTTACACATAGCATCTCTCTCTTAGTCTCTTTCTCCAAAGAAATCCCACTACGCTAGCTTTTTGGATTCAACTGTGTTAATATATAAACCCACTAATCGATCAACTTGCAGCACAATGTAACTAATGTATGGCAATAGTGTCCAAAGTGCTTGGTAGTGTAGTCACATAAACAATTACTCATTCCCAAATGGTGTTTCATAGCATGGTGACAAATTTATTCTTGTCCCTAACACACAAATTAACTTCTGTCCTTAAATTAAAATATCCATATTCCTTTATTGAGCTCTTTAGAATCTCTTTGTGCGTGAGCACGCAACAAAGCAATTGGTAGGCCCTCCCATTTCTGAACTTCTTTTCAAATAAGGGTGTGTTTTTCCAAGTGATCAATTAAATTAAATAGTACTTACAAACTAAATATTTGGCTTAAATAATATGAATAAGAAAAGGTATATCATTAAACTGAAACGATTATTAAATTAATGGAATAGAACACCCTTACAATGTCGTCATAAATTGTCTATGCATATTTCAAATTATAACAACACCTAATGTTATATTTTATATTATTGTATGTTCTTCTCAACTTGTTCCTGAAGTATTTTGAAAATTTCAGTTTATTAAGTAAAATTTAGTTCAATTTTGTTATAAAAAGAAGTTAAAAAGAAGTTCAATTCAGTAAAAAACAAGTTCATCAGTTTGGTAAAACAAAGTACAATTTAACTATTTCTTATTATAGATTCAGTTAAGAAAAATTCAGTTTAGTTCAGTTTAATTTTGTAAAGATAAGTTTAGAAAAAAAAGGTAAAGTGAACAGAATTTTAGACCTTAATTAATCAAGTGAGCACATATATAACCAAGTGAATTTTCAATTTAAAATTAGATGGTAAATTGATAATCGGTGAAGTAACACGTTAGCTTATATAAATGCTGAAAACCTTTCCTTTTTCCAATTTTGGACACTCCCACTATATTTTCCACACCCAATGACTATGATGTAGCGCGCACAGCGCACCCGAACAACGTACACACAAAATCAAACCCCCATATAATAAAAAAAAAATTGGTTCTTATGATTAAATATACAGCTCATTCTAACTACATCTACATGTATGTGATGTATGAATGCAGTATGATGTTAATTAGATTATTGCTCCCTCCTTCGTTCCAAGAATGATGGTATTCACAAAGTTTCCATACAAGATATGAATATCTTCCATGTTGTCCTAACTAATTACTGAAAGAACATTTTACAAATTGATTAATTATAATTAAAAAAATTATCTGCCAGTAATTGTTAAAATTTTATTAGATGGGAAATATAATGGATTATAAACAAGTGTAAATAAAGTTTAGTAATTACTTAGAGTATTAATTAACATGAGTTTAGGGTGGATAGTGCAGTGAGTTCAGTGACACGTCCTCTACTCATCTTCAGCAAATATTAACATTTCCATTCTGCAGTAAGAGCCATTTTTCCATTAAAAAAAATCCATTTTCTAAAAGTATTGTGGCCGAAGCTCGTGCTGTGGCGCAGCTTGCCCCTACTTATGATTTTGATCATGTGGTGGTGGAGAGTGGAGACTGATAATTTGGTAGCTTACAATGCTTTGAATAAATTAAGTAGTGGGTCTACTAGTTTTTATTTACTTATAGATGATGTCTTAGCGTTGATGAGTTTTTTTGGTAGTATGTCGTGGTTGTTTGTTGAGTGTGATGGTAATAGTGTTGCTCATTAGTTAGCGCATGTGCAACTATGGGATGAGGGGTGTTGATTTTGGGAAGAGTTTTTCCCATCAAATATTGTTGTTGCCCTTTCATATGATTTCGATGTTTTAATGTAAGAAGGTCGGTGATCGCTTGCCAAAAAATGTGCTTCTATCTAAAATCTCAAAAACCTTAATATGTAGGGTAATCACTAAATACTTTTGCTTTTGCTTCTGTTTTCTTTTAACCGCAATCTAAGCTCTTCTTGATTAAATAAGGTCTGATCATTGCAGGATCGAGCGAGCTCTAAATTAACCAAGCTAATTAAATGATCATTTTTTTTATATTTGTGGATAACTCGATAATCATTGAAGCTAATTTTAATTACGCGATTTTCACAGCCAAATTTTCACAAATTAATTATTTTATTATGTTCTCACATAGGCTCACCGCTCACAGCAGCCCTCCAATAAACCATCATGGAAGAAGTCGTGAGACAATCTCTCATGAATTTAGGAAAGATCTTCAACGTATTACGTCACGAGCAAAAAAAAAAATAAAAAATAAAATAAAAAATAAGTCAGGAACTTGATCATAGTATGTATGAATTCATGAAAAATTAAAACACAACTATCTCAGTTCTAAAAAGTCATACTTAAGAATCAGATTGCGAATTCAGTGTCCACAAGATATATCGAATTACAGAAAAAGATGAGCACGTAAGTGTTAATTAAGTCGACAACTTGCCAGTGTTTATTTATATTTTTAATCATGCCATTATATATTGTACTTAAATAATTAAATGGTTAAGCTTCGAAAATGGTCACAAACTTACATGTATGATGTATGGTTTGCCAAAGGCATCAAGTCAACCTGTGTGTATCAGAATACTCATATCCAGCAGGCAGCAAACTTTGTTTACAACATATCTGTACACGTCTTTGACACACCCCAAAAACATAATCCGTTATTTATTCTAAGCGTAATTGTTATGATTAAATTAAATTTATAATAGATTTTGTGTGGGGCAGATCTATCCCGCGCGCGACAGAAAAATTGTAATATAATCTATGCAATAGAAATTGATTTCATATTACTATTTATAACAATGTCCTAATTATTTCACATGTTCCAATTTAAGATAACCCAAAACTTGCTCTTTTTAAGAAAAATGTCCTAAACAATGCTTAGCTTCACCTTTCCGCCGAATTGTCAGATGGGTATATTTAATAACCCCCTTTCATCACATTGGTATATTTGAAAATTCCGGTGCCAAATAGGTATATAAAACGACACATTAGCGCATATGGGCCCAAAATTGTACCGCCGGCGACGGAAAAGACATAAAATTAATTTTTTGTCATTTTTTTCTTTTTCAAACTTTTCTTATTTGGCTTAAACTTTTTTTTTTGTTATTTTTCCCTTCTCTTTCCTGCCTTATTTTGTTCCCAACTTTCTTGCTTTTTGCATGGTGGTGCGTTCATTTGTCATCGTGTGTTCATTAATCCACCATCAATACAGTGCCTTCCTTTCAATTGAGTCTCCATCTACACTAGATCCTATAGAGGGATTCAATGAAACAGAACAAGCAGAGAGGAGAGAGAAATAGGAGCGTTTATTTTTTACAAAAATTGAGAGTAAGAGAGAAAGAAATTGAGTTCTGGGTATCAAATATGAAATCAGATAGTTCTAAGTTCTAACTCCCTAGCCACGCTTCCCATTACAATTAGAAGTGTAATCAAGCAAGCACACAATTTCACAAAGAACTCTAAATTTTAAAGAATTTCACCAAATCTTACAACGTATCCTTCTGCTAGAACTATTGCAACAGTGGACACCCAGTTCAACCATGAACCAACCAATTACTTCCTTGATTTGCTGCAACTAGTTAAGTCGACAAATTACGAGCGAAAATTTCAGTCCAAATCCACCTCAATTGTATCTGTTACCATGTAGAACATAAATACTCCCTCCATCCCGTGATTACGTTGTCAATTGCTTTTTGGAGGTCAAACTTTATAAACTTTGACCGTTAATTTATGAAAAAATATAAAGATTTACAATGTAAAAAATTTATTGTTAGATTCATTTTTAATAGTACTTTTGAAAAATCATATTTTTATAATTTTTATATTCATAGATTTATTGTTATTTATGGTCAAAGTTGTGCCTTGGAGACCGCGATAAAGTAATTGACAACGTAATCATGGGACGGAGGGAGTAGAAGAAAATAGGGCAGGAGGAGAATGAAAAGGGAAAAAGAATTAAAAAGCTTAAGGAAAATTTAAAAAATCTGGAAAAGAAAAAAATACAAGAAATTAATTTTATGTCTTTTAAGTCGCCGTCGACGAAATTTTGGACCTATACGCGTTAATGTGTCGTTTTATATACGTATTTGGCATCGAAATTTTTAAATATACCAATGTGGTGAAAGGGGATCATTAAATATACTCATTTGGCAATTCTTCTAATTGAATTGAATGAATTGTAGACATCAAAATATATATATATATATATATATATATATATATATATATATATATATATATATATATATATATTATTGCATGACATTTTCCTTAATATTTTTATAATTTATAATCATAAATTATAAATATCATATCGTCATTCCTCAGCTAAGCTTTGCAATGACATGATGTGGGCATATATATCACATTTTGGACGTACTATCCATGTGCATCCGGAAAAAAATAAAATAAAATAAAAAGCATACAACAAAAATTAAAAATGTAAAATAAAATCGGCATTAAACGACAAAACCAAATAATTCTCGGATTGTCTACTTCTGGTAACAATAGAATACAAAACTACCATGTTCATGTCCCCGTTAATCCAACCCCCAGATTTCTCTCTCTCTCCTAAACCATAATTAACAATCTATAATCACATAGCCCAGTACTAATACTAACTTAAGCAGAAAGACTTGGTAATTTAGAATCTATTACTCCGTATTATAAATAAGCAGATCCAATGAAAACTGTCCACATCAACGTATGTAATATATATCATTCCCATGCGGTAGGGCACACAGTAAGATACCATACGACTGACCATCACAACCATTCACAAGACACGTTAAATTGTAATCATGCACACTTGTCATTCCACTAACTAACCATCTATACAATTACAAATACTACCCTCCAAACAGTAGTTTTTCCAACATTACAATTTTTTTTTCTTCCCTTTTTTGCCCCTCTTTCCCTTGCTAAATTACAATGATACTATTATCAATTATCATCTATTATCAATTATCATCACAAATACCACAAAAAAAAAAAAAAAAAAAAAAATTACATCTAAATTGTTGCTAGTATTATTATGATCATCTAATCATAGTAATTACGGCTAATTTAGCAGCATCATTACTGATCTCTATGCATGTGAGTAACAATTTTCAATAAACTGACCAGCTGATCTCCCTATACATGTGAGTCACAATTTTTTTTTTAAAAGTGACAAACTTTATGAGAAGGGAGTATTATATTTTTATCAAGAATTTATTTGTTCTTATTTCATACCCAGAGAGGTAGAGAGAGCGCCCCAGCTTGGACGAGCTTAGGAACGAGATGGCCAGCAAGGTGGAGGGCGACAAGGCTCTCGAGGCCTCCGACTCTTCCCCCATCGATGAAGAGGGCGGGGGCCTCAGCAGGACCAGAGGCAGAGCCACCTTCGTTGTCGGTTGCCGAGGGTATAGCGACGATCTCTTGATCGTCGAGTTCGATGACAGTAGGATGAACGCCGATCGTGTGGAGGAGATTCTTCATGACATGGCACATGCAACAAGATGGACGGCTGAAAATCACAACCGGATTCTCCGATATCAGCCGTTGGATCCTTACCTCAGCTGATTCTGTGACGTCGATTGCTAGCGGTGATGTGGTCCCCGCTGTAGTTAGCTCTAGCCTTACCGGTAGCTGAACTCCTTGCATATTAATTCGTTTTCTTAGGTGGAGAAAATGAGAGATGAGAGAGAGAGAGGAGAGAGAAAATATGTGAGAGTGGTGTTGATGTCAACGGGGGAGCAAATGGGGAGTAAGATGTAAAGGGTGTGAGGGGGTTTTTATATAAAAAAAAATGCAAAAGAAGTTGGGATGGTGGGGATTGGTTACATCAATGGTAAAAGCAAGGCAATTACATACATACCAAATAATAATAATAATAGTACTTCTTTTTCTTTACAAGGAAAAAAATAATACTGTTTAAGTACTAGTACTAATACTTGTTTTTACTCCATTTTTGTTTTTTTATAGGGATTTTTCTTTCTTTTCTTAAAGGGCGGTGCTTAATGATTCTAATAGATTCTTTTGATCAATTTCGATTTTTAGATGCAATGTGGGATAGATTCTTTTTCAATTAAAATAGGTTAGATGTTAGGTTAGGTTTAGATATATTTGATCATAATCTAATTACATTCAGATTGGGTCAAGTTGAATCTATTACACACCCTTCATTTCCAATCAAATGGGAAAAACTTATTACTTGGATTTAGACCCTTTTGTAAAGCATATATGGTTGAGCTACAGCTACCTAGGTAGTTTGGGTTCTCATATTGGATCACCTTTATGTGTATTTTTTGAAATATGACCGTACTTTAAAATTTGACAAATTTGTTTAGTGGCCTTCTTTTTCTTTTATCAAAACAATTGACAACGAGGGAAATTATAAGCAAACAGAGAGAATTGCAAATGTAAACTTCTCAATCTTTAATCCAATTTTATTCAATTCAGTGTAACTCAATTCCGTTAAATTCAATGCAGTGAAAAACACACCCAATACATTGTAACTACAAGCTCAACTCAACAGACAACAGGTGCGCTAAGAAGGTTAGAAGTGAGATATTTTTCTTCTTTTTTCTTTCTGCTTTTTCTTGGCAGTAATCTAGTAAGAAAATGAGAATGTTATTGCAAGTTGCAAAATTCTAAATAGTACCAGTACTAGAATAGTGATAAGCGGTCAAGCAGTGGCATTTGGGATCTGAAACGGGTCAACAAGGCCCACGCGCAAGTCACAGGGGGGTATAGTTTACGAATTTTACGATTTCCAAGTTGTTGGAAATGGGGCACACACCATGTGTGGTGGGTTTAAGTTTGGTGACGTAAAACAGTTGAGTAGAACTTATTGGTACTTTTTTTTTTCTTCTTTTATTGTTTTATTAGAAACTTAGTTTAGTGGGGTTTTGGGAATATTCCTTATTCTATTTCATGATTATTAGATACTTTCTTTTTTTTTTTTATTGTGCTAATGATTATTAGATACTTTAATTTGGTGGGAACATTACCTTAGCTATTCTTTATTTTTCAGATGAGACACCAAGGTTAATTAATGCAATATACATATGCAATAAGAGGTGAGCGGCTTGAACTTGGAAGTTTGGGACCTAATGTCGTATCCAGAATAAAACTCGGTCTAATTATTAGTTCATGTTATAACGGTATTTGTTTAAATAGCAGTTTGTTATATCAGATGTAAGAAAGATTTACAGAAACCAAAGAAGTCAACCCAAAGATTTAACGTGGTTCACCAATTAGTCAATTGGCTACGTCCACAACCAGAAAGGAGACAATATTATATTGAGATAGTTATGAAGGTTACAGATTACATTATATACATAGAAGATAGGAAATTGTGGCTAAATTCCTAAATCTAACCGGACTGGACTTACTTTAATGAATCACCTAACGTACAATATCGTAATATATCATAACATATCATAACTAAAATACCGAAGACTTCAAGTCATACCCAACAGTTCAAAACATCGTTAGTTAAAATACTCTTTGATAATCCAAATAAATAATTAATTGAATTACGTACAAACTTGTCGTCCATCACCTACATTTAGAAAAAAATATCATTTACTTGAGACTTCACACCTTGAAAGTAAAGTCAAATTGAACTTATAGTACAAGACTTATTTGAAGACTAGGAGTTACTTATGATGAAATGTACACAAATTAAAATGGTACTAATCATATTATTTTACTTTCGATTGTCGAGTAGGATAGAGTACATGGTACTTATTAATTAATCATATATGTAAAATATAGAGTTTGTGTTATGCGGTAGCGGGATTGGACCGGACACGCGACGAGTTTCACGCATTTTCTTTATTTATGAGTAGGTCCGACAACAATTAGAGTCGATTTCTCATAAGAGGTGTGCTTTTTTTTCACATAAGAGGACTGGGCTCGACTAGACAGAACTAAAATAAACTGATCAAACAGAACTAAACTCCACTTAGTTAAATAGAACAAAACTCCACTGAATAGTAATCTATGATTGAAAAAGTAGACCACTGAACTGAATTAAACTAATTATTGAGTAAGTGGAAAAGAACACACTCTAAATGTAGACATATATTTTGTAAATATCTTTACATGATCCATTTATATATTTTCGGATTGGTGAACAGGTAAAAGAACTTTCAAGCTCGGTTAATTTCATGTAAGAATTTTTTTGGATATAGATTTAGGCCCTTTCTCTTCGGTTTTCACCTTATTTTTACCAAACTTCTATACACAAAATTGATTTGAATTGAATTTTATAAAATTGGACAATTGACCATAAATTCGTACAATTAGCCTACGTTTTGGATGAATCGGCATTCGGCAGGATACGTATAACACCAATTATGAACTTGACACATAATGATACTGTTAGTGATGACAGAAAATCATATTTACACTAGGTACTTCGGTATATCGCTAGGATTGTCCGTTGTGTTTGGACGAAGATAGTAAAAATTCTTCCAGTGGCAATGAAATTCATTTGACATGACAGCATTAGTAACACCCTGGAGAGAGTACACAGCATCACAGTCACAGCAAGTAACAGGTGCAAAGAAAACAGGTTCCAATTATTGGCGAGTGAGCATTACGAACCACTGCTTTCACGTGACAAAACCCCAGCATTATTTTGCTTATTTTTGCATTTTTAGAGAAAACAAAAAAGAAAAAAAAGAGTAGAAGTGGCGTAAAGGGGAGAGAGAGAAAGAGAAGCACATGGAGTGATGGATATTAAATATGCTCCCATCTGCTTACATCACCCTTGACTTTGACGTGGAACCCTTCATTTTTATCTCCGTGATCCTTGACGTCATAATTAAAGAAAGAAAGAGGAGAGAGAAAATTAAGGGGAAGGATATCAGCTGACATGGACAAATGAGAAAAATTAAACACTGTTGTGGGACCCAAGTGAGTAGTAATGGGTGACGACATCGTGGGAGTACCAACGAAGGTATCCCGTCACTGTGACGTAACCCCACCTGCCACGTGGGCAGAATCTTTTTTTACCCTCTCTCTCCCTACCCCATGGGAGTGGAAACTTTTTAAACAAAATGCAATGACAGTGCCCCACGTGGCATGCTTTTTTATTATTAGTAACGTGCCAACTAGGCCTGGCAATGGATCGGGTTCGGGTCGAGTGGAGCATCACCCGCATCCACCCATTTAATTTTTCAGCTCCACCCGTCCACCCATCACCCATGAAATACTCCACCCGCATCCAATCCATCCATCATCCACAGGTAAACGGATGGATCGGGTAATTAACGGGTGAAACTAAGAGCAAATTTATCTTGAACTTAGCTTATTATACTGAAGTTTGCTGCAACACTTTTTTTTTAATATCTTCATCATCCATCAACTGCAATGGAAAAGAAATTAAAGAAATACTATTGCTGTTACTCACTTTAAAAGCAAATTTACAAAACTTACCAGGTGGTTACTCTACTGAGTGCTATCATTCCAATACTATTACCACTTGACATATTCATTAACTAAGAAAGCACTAGCAACTCAACATAAGAAAGTATCTAAGCCTCTGGCAGCGTAAGAAAGGAGACAGTCAGACAGATGAGCTAGAAGGACGGGCTAGGAGGGAAGGAGGGGGAAAAACAATGAAAGTTTTTATTTTCTTAGGAGTAAATTTTATTTTTTATATGTATTAAATATAGTAAACGGGTGATGGGTGGATTTATGGGTCGGATTCGTGGGTGATAAATCATCACTCGGATCCCACCCGATCCACCCGTCACCCACTAATTCACCCATTTAATAGGGTTTTCACCCATTTATATGGATCGGATGGAGTGGGTATCCATGGATGCGAGTGACATTACCGGACCTAGTGCCAACCAGTGGAAAATAAAATTCCCTTTTTCCTTTTGTTTTTTACTCTATTCCTTATTATCTCACGGTCAGAATTAAGCATACTTCTTTTGTTTCAGGTATCTATGACAAAAGAAAAAATGAACTTGAGTGCCTTGTCTGATTCATGCGTGATGAAGATTTGCCGTTGAATAAGGTAATCGTAGTGGGTGGTTATGGGTACATTAGATTTCAGGTTCGATTTTTTTTTAATTTATTATTTTATAAATATGCATTCTTATATTAATGAAAGAATTATTACAAAAGAGTGCAACCAGTGCTACATTATTATTTTTTTGGTTCACGATCAAGGGTATCCACCGTCGACCACAGTGATTATCCCCCGCGCTGGTTTGTAGGCACCTCAAAGGGTGGGACAGCTGGTCAAGGAATTTAAAGCTGCTCCATGCCCAAGGCGAGATTCGAACCCTCAACCTTGATTAAGGATAGATGAGTCCCTACCACTCAACCACACCTCCTTGGTTACCAATGCTACATTATTATATCAAATAACACCACACTCCCACCTTCTAGGAAGAGTTTGGTTTTATTGTTAAGATCACTTATCACGGCCTAGCATGAGAAAAACAACAAAAAGCTAAGTAAAGAAAAATTTAAAATCACACCACAAAATCTTCTTCTCTTAAAAGACCTTGCTTTGCCAAACCGTCCGCGATCGCATTTGCACTCCTAGATTGATGTTGAATAGAGAATTTATTTAGGTCATCTCTCCTTTGTACGTCTAATAAAATTGAGATCAAATCTCCCATTATTACAAGATCCTCTATTTCAACCATTACACCAAGTTACGGCATTCAAAGAGTCCGATTCAAATATTTGCTTTCAAAATTTAACAACCACTCTTTGGACAAAGGTTCGACGTTTATTTCCATTATTACCCTATTACAGTATATACAGATTTGAGGGAACAAAATGTATAATACTCTCGATGTAAAGTGTAATGTTTAAAATATGATTTTCAATGAACTATTTCATAATCCTTTGATGTGGATCGCTAATGGTGGTGGATGACCACGCAATATTGCTTGTAATGTGTTTGCCACACGGATTTAGGGGGTGTTTGAATGTTGGCTTGTGGGATGGTTTTTGGCAAAATTGGATATTTGATCAGTCCACCATCCAATATTGGTGTTTGGATGTTAGCTTGTGAGATTGGCTTTTGGGTTCCCACAAGCCAACTTTTGAAAAGCCAAAGAGGTTGGCTTATGGGTATTGGATGATGACATTAATGTAGTCTAATGACGTAATAGTCCAAGACTTGCAATTATTTACTTCTATGCCATCAAATTCCTCAATCATATGAATGTCCTTATAGGTCATTTCACATATAACCAACTAATGTTACCAGCCAATGTTACCAAATATCTATTTTCATACATCCAATGTTACCAGCCGGTCAAATCAGCTAACAATACTAGCCATCGATCACCAGCCACCAGCCATCAGTCAACAGCTAATGTCACCAGCCAATTGCCAAACAGGACCTTAATTACTCTAATGAGATCGAGTAGTGCTGAAACCTAGTTGGCTCTAAGTTGGTGTTTTTGAAATTGTGATGAAATTATGAAGAAAACTCTTTTTTCACGCATGGCTAATTCATTTATAATGGTTTTTAAGATGGAATATTTGTTTTTGGATTATCTTTGCTGAACTTCTAAGGTTTGGTTTAGAGTTTAGGCACAATAGAAATTGACATGTCTTGAGAACATTGTATTATTGAGACCATATATGGTCATGCACCATCGGCGCCCATATTCAAGAATGGGGGATAGACAAGGCTGATAACGTATGTACATTTAAGGGTGTGTTTTTTTAGAGCTTTTCAGGTCTGTTCAAGAGTGGTCTTGTGTCAATTCAATGATTTCAGTTCGATTAATGGTGTTCAATTCAGAAATATAGATTTTGAGCTGTGTTCAGTTCAGAAACATATATTTGATCTCACATAGAAAGTGGGGTTTAATTTAAGTCAGTGGTATTTAGTTCAGTTAATTACTTGTGTTTATTACAGTTCAGTGGTATTGACTTCACTTCAATTCAACTCTAACAAATGCACCCTAAAGTGATTAAAGGCTAATGAAGTTTCACTTATATTCAATGTCGTCAACTTTAAGTTGTCTTCTTTTCTAGTTTTTTAAAGGTTGAACTCAAAGAAAACACACATTAGATATTGATATTAATTAATTGATAACAAATTGGTAAAAGAATAAACAACTTAAGTACATATCCCTTCCCATATAAGACAAATGGATATATAAAAAGTTGCCTTATTATCTATCAAAAACAACTTTGAATTCCACCAAACAAATTGATGTGAAAATTAAATTAACGCGCAACAAAAGCAAAGTTTCTTTACAAAAATTAAATTTTACACAAAAATTCCTATAAACAGGTCTTAAATAAGCATGATGTCATGTTTATTTATAGAGATGTTCTTATATTGAGGCGGCTTTTTAAGAGACCTATTATAAAGTTTATGTCGACCAAAATTTGTCAAGATTTATGAAAGCCAATTGCCAAATCATATGATACTAGGTGTATGCCCCGTGCGATGCACGGGCTTGTAGTTTATCATTAGAAAATATATTTTGAATGCTATCAAGAAAATAGGTTAATGATTTATCAATATATATATATATATATATATATATATATATATATATATATATATATATATATATATATATATATATATATATATATATATATAGAGTCCATTTCGTATGGCCACGACACGTAGGATACCACGCAAGTGCCTAAAACCGTGTGGGCATGACACCTAAGATGCCACGTAAGTGCCAAGTTCGTTTGGTGATGACACGTATGCCGCCACCTAAGCCTTCATCTAAGTGTGTCAAACATTAATTAATAATCATTATTTGACTTCATAAATACAACCTATTATATTTATTATCATATTGTTAAGATTATAAAATAAAATAACTTTTGTCACGCAATTTTAAAAATTATAATTCTTCCTCCATTGGATCGGGTTCGGAAAATTATACCTTCTTCACATGCATGATGCATCCAAATAAATTTGTAAATGGAAGTAGTTTTGTGAAACATATTATCAGATGATGTAATTAATGAATCTAAATTTACTTGAAATCTAATATCAAAATAACGTTTAACTTTTGGGTTAATTACTTTAGTTTGGGCTATAGTGGTTGAAATTGGTCCAAATCCATTTTTAGAACTAGGTTTGAAAAGTAATAAATCTTATAATTTGTAAACTACAAATGCTTATTGGATTTTAAAATCTGACATTTGGACGGTTCTTGCCTAATATATCACAAAGACCTTGAATGGGAAATGGCGGCGAATCTATATACCAACTGTTTTTGGAACGTATTAGGGCGTCTTTAACGTGATTTATTATCATAACTTGCAATTTTGTTTGTTTTTGTTAACATTTATCTAGGACAAATCTAAATCACGTATAAATTTCAGCAAGTAAATAATTACATATCTTCTTTATCAGGAAAAAAAAAGTATTCACTTGATTAGGATTAGGGGAATAAAGGGATAATTGAGTATGAGTTTTCAACAAGTAAATAACTACATATTTTTTATCCAAAAAATAAAATAAAATCGTTTGATTAGGGTTAGGGGAATGAAGGAATAAGATATGTAGATGTGCAAAAACACCTTTTATATAAGTAAATAACGCTACATACGTAGTTTGCTTCTTAAGGAAAGTTGTAATATCCCGTAAATTATTTATTTTTGAATTATTTATTTATTTGGTTATTTATTTTGGTGAATTATAAATTTAAAAGAAAAAAAGAAAAATTGTATTTTTAATTTAAATAAAATGAAAATTAGCTTTTAAGTGGTTAATGTGTTTCAAATTGTATTTGGTTAGAAATTAGAGATTGACTTAACTTCCTAGTGTTTTCTCTGTACGTTTCTCCCTCTCTCTCCTTTACATATGGTAGGAAAAAAAAAAACAAAAACAAAAAGAAGTCTCCTTCTACTTCTCTGTATCACCCGCTAAAAAAGAAACACAAAACCCTCACAAACTCTCTGCCATCTCCCTCACGCACATACACCATTACCACCATCAAATTCGATCACCGCCATCTTCGCCTCTCTCCCCTCTCTTCTAAACCTTGCTGCTACACTTGCCTCCTACTATCGCTAGCTCCTCCGTTTTCTCTCTCCTCTGTTTCGTGGGTTGCCCAAGAGTCGTGCACCATTGTTGTGGCTGTTGTTGCGGTTGTCATTGCTCTGCGTGGGCTGTCAAACTCCACCAGAGGGTGGTCCTCGATCCAATTCACGCACCCTTTGCCCCTCTTATTTGATAATTACCCATAAACCTTAAACCCTAGATTAATTTGGGAATTTATTGATTTAATTTCTGAATTGGATTTTGATTTATAAATTCTGTTTTATTGCTACATGTTTAATGACTGAATTGGAGAGATTATGATACATATTTGCTTTGGAGTTCAATTAAAGGTAACCAACTTTCTATTTGATTGGATATGATGTTCTTTTGTGAATTGATATGTGCTTAGTTCTGAAATTTTAATTATTAAGTTGCTTGAGTTTGAATGATTGAATTTGTGTGGATTATTTGGTGTATGAAATCCTGTTTCGCACCTTCATGCTTCAATTCGACTGTTTTAAGTTTGGATTCTGAAGATGGTTAAAACATGAAAGTTGTAGCCCTCGTTGTAAGGTTTCTACAGGTTTTTGAATCACCTCGATAAGATGTCTAACGAGTTAGATATGGCCAAAAAACAGAACTGCTCTAATAATCACCCGAAAACAGAGAATTTGACCCTTTAAGCTCTTGAACCCAAATTGATGTTTGAACTACATGATTTTTGTGAAAACTTGTATAAGTGTATAGTTTCTATGATCTTGGGTTGTGTTGCACTCATTGTGTTGTTTCTGATGCTACTTTATGCCTTATGTGTAATTGCCGTGAGTGTTATTGCCTAATTGATTATGTTCTTTGCTGTTTTAATCCTCTATGATGGGTTCAGTAACCTTTATGGTGATTGACTAAGTACTTGAAGATATAGTCTGATGCTATAAACATTTTGATGATATTTACTTGTCATGGTTGAAAAGACCTTATTAGATGTGAACTCTTGGAACCCTTTGTTTATTTGATTGTGAATATGAGATTTGGATTATATCAGTACGAACCTAGTTTTGAACTGTGGTATGAGGAAGTTGGTTTTGTGTAACACTTGGGTTGTGTAAGACATTAGGACTTGGACTTGAATATTGAGGGTAAGATGACTTTGAATAAAGGTAGCCTTTTTAGTTGTAGAATACACGGGGTTATGCCACCGTGGAGGCAATTATTAGGTTCTTTGGACTCCTCCCCTGTTGAAGAGCACATAGGACTGTGGTTAATGTGCAGGCATCTAGGGTAGGTTTTATTGAGACTCTCCTCCCTACTTGAAGAACACACAGGACTGTGGTTATGATTATTGTGGAGGCATTTAGGGTAGGTTTTCTCTCTAGCTGAAGAGCACACATGTTATTGTGGAGGCAGTTAGGGTAGATTAACTCTAGGTGAAGAGCACATAGGAATCTGTGGAGGTAGTTAGAGTAGTGTATTGTGAATATTAGATTTCCTTCTAACTGAAGAGCACACGATTGATCGTGGAGGCAGTTAGGAGGGGTGTGCACACTAAGGACTTGACCATTAGAACTGAATTGATGTGAGATAAGGACTGATGTCCTGATTGTCGAGATTGCGATCTCTAGAGCCGTTCTATTCCCTCTAATAAGTAAAATAGTGGACTGAAACTTTTAAAGCTATGAAATTGGCGAATCGTTATGTCTATGAGATGTATATATGTTTCTGCATGAAAGTGAGCTTTGAATTGACTGTGAATGAGATATGAGAGTGAACTTGTATACTCTGCGTGCTTGAAACTTAGAGTGACAGACTTGCGTGATTATAATGCGTAGGACCTAAGTTTTATATGAAGTTGATTCGTTGACGTGTCTTATGATTTCAAATTAATATGGAGATATTATGTATATTGTTCGATAGTATGTTTGGTTACTCAGCTTTGCTGATTGAATATTTTTCTTTTTATGTGTGTGTGTTGTTCATTTACTTATGGTGGACCTATGATGAACCTTTTGCGGCTTAACTGCAACTGTGGGAGTAGACTTGGACTATGTTTACAGATTGAGGTGAGGATTACGAACGCTTCTGCCTTAGACAGCTGGACGGAGTTGCCACATAGAGAATTGCATTGATTACAAGCTATATTTATATTTCTCATTTTTAGTTAAAGTGTAATAAAGAGATAGTACTGTTTGAGATTATTGTTGGGAGTTGTAATCGTCCGTCTTGCACTCATTCTTGTGAGTGAGTGTGGCAGTGACGCTATTGTTTTGGATATTTTGTTGTATAGTCTGTATAAGCAGGTTTTTGTAAAGTCGATAACTTGGGATATTTAGTTTATAAAGGAAATTCTGCCCGATTTTCAGCTCGATTTTCTGTATTTTTATTTATTTAATAGTTAGAAAATCCGGGGTGTTGCAAAAGTTGTAGCCAAAAATCTAAAGGCGGCTACGTACGTATAGTATAGGGTTGTTATTCGCACTATATACTTTCCAATGGAGTAAAAGATCTTAATAATGAGCTGCATAAATGATGTTTTATGTGACATTGTCACATAAGTAATATTAAGGGTAAATTACATTGAGGTATACTGAGGTTTGGAGAAATTACAGAGAGGTATACCCACGTTTGACAAAATACACTGAGGTATACTCTGAACCACTTTTTGACCGTTGACCAAAATCAAACTAATTTTTGGACATAAATACCCCTAGTATACCTCATTGAAATTTTACAGAGAAAAATTATTGTGCAATGATTTCTCACTTATTTTGTATAAACTTTGTATCGTATGCTCGTATATCTTTTGCCGATTTGTGTCATGGTGCTCAAATTTATTACCAAGGTCGAAATAGTTGGCATCAAACTCTCATAACTTTAGACCGGTAGTGTTTTTTTTGGTGCAGAAACAAGATTAGACTTGTGTAGTCAATTTTTTGCATGGTGAGAGGACTATTTAAATCGAGTCGCAAAATTTATCAAAACTAGTCGGCAAAAGATATATGAGCATGCAATGCAAAAAGAGGGGACATCATTGCACATTAACTTTTTTTAAAAACTTTCAGTGATGTATACTAGGGGTATTTATTTCCAGAAGCTAGTTTGACTTTTGTCAACAGTCAAAAAGTGGTCAAGAGTATACCTCAATGTATTTAGTTAAACTTGAGTATACCTCTCTATAATTTCTCCAAATCTCAGTATACCTCACTGTAATATACCCTAATATTAACCATATGAAACCAATGATAAACTGCCCTAGGATTTAAGAGTGAAAACAAAGTACAAGTATTTCAAGTTTGATTTCCCCTCCCTGGATGTTATTGCACATTTGTACCAAAAATACTAGCAATATGAAATGCACCCAGGATAAATAAATATTTAAATAATTAATGCAATGAAAAAAGGCAAAAGGCTACTAGCAGTGCCACAATAAGTGGTCAAAATTTACCAATAAGTGGTTGATATGAGTAGTTCAACACTTATTTTTTAAACAAGATTAAAATTTGAATCTTAGAAATGAAAATACCATTCGCTGAAAACATTTTATCTCTTTATGAGCCAACTCGTTACGAACAATATTAATCCTGGCCAAAGGGTCGAGGGTCTCGATACTCTCGAGACCATCCCTTCACCAATGATCCAAACAAAAAAACAATGGGTCGAGACTTCCAAAATAGCAAATTCTGATTAAGGTGGATCCCACATTATGATGGCTTTGACGGCCAGGATTATCCGGTTCTGGGGAATGCTAAACAATCATCAGATTCATCACTAGGAAGGTAACGCACTCTCTGGCTCACTTTTGCTTAGAGTTGTCAAAAGCTGACACGACACGACAATACGACACGAATCGGACACGAATGTAGCGGGTTAATGTTGAGTGGTTTCGACCAGTTTAATTGAATGGGTCGACACGAGTAACATGTTTTGTAACACCCCCGAATTCGCAACGATTTCCCGGGAACTATCGACGTCGCTAAACACGACTTGACACCACTGAACCATCACGGACCCAAGGGTAGTTACTGCAACATTTATCGCTAAGGAGTAAATGCTAAGCAGAAAGGAAAACTAGGTATCAAAGGAAGCATCTAAACAAATTAAACACAAATATCAGAGTTGTCTATCCAGCGGTCTTAAGTCCATTATAGTTTTATTACAACTTTGCCTTCAAGGGCACAAACCAAAATCCCAAATAATCCAAGGTAACCAATAAATCCATAGTTCTAAACAAACAGCCCACATTCAACCTTCTAGCAACCCGTCCTCACTCAACTACACCTGCACTTTGGTTTCCATGACGGTAACAAGGTACAGAAGAAAAAGAGAAGAAACAAAAGAAAACAAAAATCAGATAATTTGAATAAATGTCGTCCATACCCAGTAAAAACACTTTCGCAAACCTTACCTGGGTTTTAGAAGAATCATTGAAATTCATTTGCATGCACAAGTAGTCATACAATCAAGCACACGCATACTCGATATTCAATTACATGCAATTCTTGCTTTAGTGATCATTCGAACACAAATAGATAAACCATCTTGATTAGAGAGATAAGAGAGCGAATAGAACAGCGATTACCCATACTGTTCATAGATAGATATAGACATGCCATGGACTTACGCTAGTGTATACTCACACTACCTCTAACATAATAATCGATATGTAGAGAATTAAACAATAGGGAATGATCGGTCCCAAACACACTACGAGGTGTCCATAAAAGTAACTTGGGAATCACGCATCCCTAGACTATATCAATTAGATTAGTCTCGATAGCTCGACTACTCCTAGGGATCCATTAGGAGTCTTATTCTCATTTAATTCAATTCACATACTTGCATTGATTGACCTAGTGGTACAACGAGACCACGACATACTACTCATTTCATGCTCATGATAATGAATAATAATAACGACGATAACGACATAAGGGCATATTAAGAATAGTCATGCTTCATATATGTCTAACGAAATTTCGGCAGCACTTCGGCAGTAAATCATGATATCCAAAAATTACACTTTCACAAATAAACCATCCAATATAATAGTAGGTGCTCATTAGCACTCAATAATATCCCATTCCAAATAGCACATATTATCATATCATAATAATATTAGAAATTCAACATCGCCATAATTAAACATTAATTAGCATATGAACTAATTAATTAACGAAACTTTATAAACTTATCATACTCAATATAAATCATATTTACAGTGAAGAATATATTTCAAATTCTCATAATTAACGACGATATATTTAATCATGCTTCGCATATTAAATTCACAATAATAATCAATTAGCACATAACACATCAAAATAGTTTTGATGGGACTTTGGAAAGAGATAGGAACAATCGCTTACCTTAAAAACGCTCATTAAGCAGTAGGTAACTTGGCTAATCACAACCCGATCACGCTTGTCCGTTTGGTCCTAATTAAAAACAACTACCGAGATATAATTAATAAATACGAAAATCCAAACAGTACTGAAACTGTAAACTAATTTTTTTATTAAATTCTTTGATTTATTCCAACCAATTTAGGCTTTTGAAAATTCAGATTCGGACTCCGAACGAGTACAGAAAAACAAAAACAATTATTGAAAAATACTGAAAATACGAAATTAATTAAAACGAAAATATTAAACGAAACCCTAATCTATTTTTGGAGTCTAGGAAGTGATACACCAAGCATGGGGACCCACAACCTAGCCTATCACCTAGACCACCACCCACCGACCACCATGGTTGGCGGTGGCTCGCCGGAGCACCGGCGACGGAGGAGAGAGAGAGTGAGAGAGATCGCGCGCGAGAGAGAGAGAGAGTTCGCGAGGGAGAGAGAGAGCGACTGAGAGGGGGAGGAGCGACGGGCAAGGTCCCGTCGCATCGGCCACTCGCCGGCGACCACCTAGGTGCGGCCTGGTGGCGCGGCGGTGGCGCGACAGTCGCGCCTCGACGAAAACAGGGGAAGGGGAAAACAGAGTACGGGGAGAGAGAAAGGAAAAAAGAGAGAAAGAAAGAGAGGGGGAAGGGTGGCTCACTGGCGGGAGGAAGAGGAGGCGGTGCTGGCCTGGTGGCCGGCGACAACAGGGGAGAGAGAGAGAAAAGAGAGAGAGAGAGAATAGCGTGTGAGAGAGAGAAGAGAATTGGGGCTTTTGGCTCAGTTTTGTAAACTGATCAACTACCCATCTCTTAGCTTATATAGGTGCTTAGTCAAGGAAAGTCAAACCCTACTAAAATTAGGATTATTTTCTGATTTAATTGCTAATTAAAAACAATTAAAACTAATTAAATACTAATTAAAACCAATTAAAACAATATGAATAAGCCTTATTCATATACAAAACCATTTTAACAAAATCCCTCAATTTGATAATTATAAATCCCGAAATTTCCATAATAATAATTAATATTATTGTGGCTTAATTTGAGTAAATCGAATCGTTAAATAAATATACGATTTAAATCTCCGAAACTATTTATAAATGAATTATAAATCGATATTATAATTATAGAAAATATTGGGGTATCACATTCTACCCTCCTTAAAAGAAGTTTCGTCCCAAAACTTGAAACATGAAGTAATCACTTATCAACGACGAAACGAGTTTACCCATACGAAGGTATATATCGATTTTAGGACAACAACAATGCAATGCGTGTACTACGGTTGTGATCTAGGTCGATTAGCAGTGCAGCATGCAATGCTAGAACATGCAACTCATGCAAAGCGGTAAACAAAACACGAAATTACTAGGTGTGACATTTTCTACCCTCCTTAAAAAGGGTTTCGTCCCGAAACTCGAATGGAATTAGTACATTCAAGAAAGAGTTCTGGGTACTTCTCGCGCATCATGGATTCAGCTTCCCATGTTGCCTTTTCTTGACCATGACGGGACCAAATAACTTTCACAATCGGAATAGTCTTTGTGCGAGTCGAGCGCTCTTTGCGGTCGGTGATCACGATCGGACGTTCTTCATATGTCAAACTCTCGTCAAATTTGATCGTTTCAGGTTGAACGACATGAGTTGGATCATGTACATATCGCTTCAGTTGAGAGACGTGAAAGACATTGTGGACTTTCTCAAGTTCCACAGGTAAAGCTAGACGATAAGCAACTTCACCAATCCTCTCTAGGATCTCGTAAGGTCCAATGTAACGAGGACTTAACTTCCCCTTACGACCAAAACGCATAACACCCTTGGTAGGAGATACTCGCAAAAGTACCTTGCTTCCCACCTCAAATTCTTCAGGTCTACGATCTCTATCTGCATATGATTTCTGGCGATCTTGTGCACTTTGCATCTTCGTCTGAATCACCTTCACAAAGTCGACAGTCTGCTGGATCATATCAGGACCCAAAATTGCAGTCTCGCTAATGTCGTTCCTACATACAGGCGATCTACACTTCCTACCATACAAGGCTTCATATGGCGCTCGATCAATGCTTGAATGATAGCCATTGTTGTAAGAAAATTCGATCAACGGAATGTGTTTATCCCACGAACCTTGGTATTCGAGGGCACACGCTCGAAGCATATCCTCTAGAGTCTGGATTGTCCTTTCCGTCTGGCCATCTGTTGCAGGATGAAAAGCGGTACTAAACTTCAATTTGCTTCCGAAAGCTTCTTATAATTTCTGCCAAAAGATAGAGATAAATCTCGAGTCTCTATCAGAAACAATATTTTCAGGTACACCATGAAGTCTCATGACCTCCTTGACGTACGCGTCAGCCAGTTTCTCCATTTCCCACGTGTAGTGCATAGGGATGAATCGTGCGACCTTCGTCAAACGATCTACAACCACCCAAATGGCGCTGTTCTTCTTTTGTGTCAAAGGTAAACCCATGACAAAATCCATAGAGTTCGAATTCCATTTTCAAGTCGGAACTTCGAGTGATTGTACCATTCCACCCGGTCTCTTGTGCTCGATCTTGACTTTCTGACATGTCAAACACTTCACTACGAACTCAACGACATCTTGTTTCATGCCTTTCCACCAGATTACTTGGCGAAGATCTTTGTAAATCTTATCTCCACTAGGATGTACAGAATACGGTGTATTATGAGCTTCACCCAAAATCTGACTTTTGATATCTAGGTCATTGGGTACGCAAACACGTTCTCGAAATCTCATAACTCCATCTTGTCTCAAAGTGAAGTCCTCGGACCTACCCTCGTCTTTGTGGTTTAGAATCCGCTGAAGATCCTCATCACCACTTTGTTTATCTTTGATCTCTTCAAGCAGTGTTGGTCGAACAGTCATATGTGCTAAGGTACATTGAACGTCACCTTGAAACACAATATCCACCTCGAGACTTTGCAAGTCACGTATGATCTCCTTAGGAAGCACTAAAGAAGTGTTTAATGAATGTCGAGTCTTCCTACTCAAAGCATCAGCGACTACGTTCGCTTTACCCTCATGGTACTGGATATCAATGTCGTACTCCGTCAGAAGTTCTAGCCATCTCCTTTGGCGCATGTTCAACTCTTCTGCGTAAAGATATACTTGAGACTCTTGTGATCAGTAAATATCTTGACTGCGAAACCATACAGGTAATGTCACCAAATCTTCAATGCAAATACGACAGCAGCAAGTTCTAGATCGTGCGTAGGATAGTTATCCTCGTGATTCTTCAGTTGTCGTGAGGCGTAAGCCACGATCTTTCCATGTTGCATCAAAACACACCCTAAGCCATGCTTAGACGCGTCACTGTAGACCTCATATCCTTCCGTTCCGGACGGCAATGTCAAAATAGGTGCACTTGTAAGACATTTCTTCAACTCTTGAAAAGCAGTCTCACACTTATCGGACCATACAAACTTTGTCGTTTTCTTCATCAAATTTGTGATTGGTTGCGCAATCTTTGAGAAACCTTCTACAAATCGTCTATAATATCCAACAAGTCCAAGAAAACTTTGAACTTTGGTCACGGTCGTTGGTCTTGGCCAATCTGTAACAACTCGAATCTTCTCTGGATCTACGGCCACTCCATCCTTAGACACCACGTGTCCTAAGAAAGATACCGTGTCTAACCAAAACTCACACTTAAACAACTTGGCGTAAAGTTGATGTCTTCGCAGAATCTCCGAAACAGTACGTAGGTGTTGCTCATACTCCTCGGCGTTCTTCGAGTAAACCAGAATATCATCGATAAAGACTACAACAAACTGGTCTAGGTAAGGATGGAACTTACGGTTCATCAAGTCCATAAACTTTGCAGGCGCATTTGTCAACCCAAAAGGCATCACAGTGAACTCGTAGTGCTCATACCTCGTCTTAAACGCTGTCTTCGCAATATCAGGCTCAGAGATCCTCAACTGATGGTATCCTGATCGCAGGTCTATCTTTGAGAAAATTGACGCGCCACGCAGTTGGTCAAACTGATCTTCAATTCGGGGAAGTGGGTACCGATTCTTGATCGTGATCTTGTTCAACTCGCGGTAGTCGATGCACAGTCTCATACTACCATCCGTCTTCCGTAGAAACAAAACAGGAGCACCCCAATGCGATACACTCGGACGTATGTATCCCTTTTGTAACAAATCCTCAAGTTGTGTTTTCAGTTCCTTCATCTCAGCAGGTGCCATACGATACGGTGCTTTTGAAATTGGTGCAGAACCTGGAGCAAGCTCGATCGTAAATTCGATAATGCGTTGCGAAGGCATTTCGGGAATCTCTTCGGGAAAAACGTCAGCGTACTCGGAAATTACAGGAATAGGCTGCGGAGCTTCCGTCTCACGACTCGTATCCATCACATGACAAAGGTAAATCGCTTCACCCTTAGTCACACACTCTTTAACCTTCATAGTAGCCATCACCTTCAGCTTAGGCTTGACCACTACTCCTCGGTAAGTGATCCTCTTACCTTTAGGTCCTCGCAAAGAAACGCATTGTTCAAAGCACTCTAACTTATCCCTATACTTGGCTAACCAATCCGTTCCCAATATCACATCAAAGTCCTTCAAATCCATCTGACTCAAATCCGCGGGTAAATCGGAATCAGCTATCCTAATCGGACACTTTTCATACAACGCTTTACACTTAGCGATCGATCCATCTGGCATCCTCATATTTGCACTATACACAGAACTATGTTCTAAACCTATCTTAGATGCAAAGCACTTAGAAAGTACAGAATGCGTTGTGGCACTATCAAACAAAACAAAAGCGGGAAAAGAATGAATAAGAAAAGTACCAGCGATCACGTTCGGGTTTGCTTCTGCTTCATTGCGATTCATCACAAAGATTCTACCATTAACCCCTCTATTGTTGTTGTTGTTGTTGTTATTCGGCGCGGGATTAGCAGTAGCAGGAGCTTGAACTTGGTTGTTCACAGCAGGAGCAGCATTGTTGCGGTTGTTGTTGTTGTAACCCCCGTTTCCACGGTAGTTACCACCATTACCACGATAGCCATTGTTATTCCCACCACGATTGTAGTTGTTATCGCAATTCTGCCCATTACCATTCCTACCTCGGCTCCAACGTTCAGAAGTTTTGTGACCCGGTTTGTTGCACTCATAGCATTACAACACGTCACCTCGGCAGTTCTTACCAGCATGCGTCTTGTTACAGCGGGTACAAGGCGTATTCCTTCTGGCCATTATCGTGGCTCGATGACTATTCGAGTCACGATTTCTATTCACATTGTGGTTCTGACCACCTTGGTAGCTGTTGTTTCCATTCGGTCTTGGCCTCTTATCGCCGCTATTCGATTGCGATGGATTGCTTTCGTCGTGCTTGTTCTTTCCCAAATGCGTGTCACGACGTCCAACAATCCTCTCCTGGTTCAGGGCCTTGTTATAAGATTCCTGAAAAGTGATAGATTGTTCACCAACAAAACGTTGAATATCCCATTTCAGTCCGTCCTCGAACCTTTCGACTCGCTCAGCTTCAGTTGTCAGCAGATTAGGAGCAAAAATAGCAAGCTCGTTGAACTTGGCAGCATACTCGGCCACAGACAGCTTGTCTTGGCTTAACCTTCAAACTCACGCTGCTTCAGGCGTCGTAGAGCACTAGGATAAAATCTAGCACGAATAGCTACCTTAAAACGATCCCAATTAAAGTTCGGCGTTGCAAGTAAATTAGTTTGCACATCGTTCCACCACTTGTTAGCTTCGCCCTTCAGATAGTACGTCGCAGAGCTAACTTTCATGTTGTTAAGCCGATTTGTAGCCAGAAACAACTTCTCGAACTCGATGATCCAAGTCTCCAGCTTTGTTGGATCGGCACCACCTTTGAACGTAGGAGGTTTAAGAGCGTCAAAATCTCGAAAACTACACGCTGCAGAGGCTTGTGCGGTTTTCATCTCTTCTTGGCGTGCCATTTGTCTTGCCATGATCTCGACCACATCGGTCAAACCATCATCGAGTCTAGCGATTCTATCGGCTTTGGTTGACATTTTCGCGAATCTGAGAATATAAGAGTAATGGTATGAACACCATTCACACAATTTGCACATCTCGACCCATTAAGGTCTAATTGAGAGAAGTAGGTTGTAATTGAAACCTTTCTCTTGACATTTAGCATATAGCATATAAGTTTCGATGATCGACCTTACATCGTAGGTCTAAGCAACATACTTGTTTTATTGTTCTCAGTTCTCATGCGTAATAGTTCGATAGGCATACAATACACTTTAGACATGTAGGTTTCACATGAATAGACAAAGATGTTCATAATGCACATAAAGAGGCTCCATACTATTTTAGTAGGGCAATAGATAATCACACTTAATCATATTGATATGCTTTAGCACTTGGCTCACAAGAGAGTTGATAATGCTCAACAAAAATTTTGCCATAATTTCGACATGGATTTCCCATCATGTCACGACGATAAGAGATAGCATTCATGCTTTTGGTCAATCATGCAAATATGTGACACACAATGATATAAACGAATCATAATGACTTTCATATAATCAAATGAAATAGTTTTGCCATAAGATAAATTGCAAAATAAATAAGAGTCAAAAATATTTGTTGCTTAGGCAACTACACACCATCGTCAAACTTGACCACGCAGGGCCATCACAAAAGTGGAATAATATTTCTAATCAAAACGACTAACTCTATCCAACAAAATAACTAAACAGGAACTGGGTTTTGCATCGATCCAGGAGGCGTATCATCATCATCATCCCTCCTTGGCTTTACTTCCCTCATGGAGTGTAAGGATGCTCGTCACCTCTAAACTTTTGAGGCATGAAGCGCCTTCTAAAGTGATCCACGAGTTTGCGCTTCTTAGACCAGCAGCTTTCACAGATGTCCTTTGGAGCAGGCACTAGAACGTGATTTACCTTCCACTCGAACTCAGACAAACATAGCTCATTGCCAACACCTTGAAAAGTCAGCGCCCAACGATTGCCTTTGCCATACTTCCCATCGTTGATGTAACCACTCCTCAGTACCACATCATCATACTTCTCCTTGAGACCTCTCCAAGGATGTAGGTTGGGTAAGCCAGCTAGTAAGAGTTCTACCCAGAAACCTTGGTGTATCCTCGCACGGTTCTCATATTCGTAACGCTCGATCGTAGTGAATGCACGATCAATGTAGGCACGGATGTCATCTAGCTCGGCATTAGTGGCAAAGAAAGGCTCCATAGAAGGAGACACATCAGCAGTAGGCGAAGGAGGTACAGAGTTGTTGCCACTTGCATCACCAATATCCTCTAAGTCTGGCATGCTAGGTGAATCAGGGACACCAGCTCCATACTCAAAACGCATCTCTAGTTCCACAGAGTTAGGCTCAACACTTGGCTCGTCAGCAGGAGCATCGTCAGCCTCAGGTTCAGACTCGGTAGGTTCCTCTTCAAGATCTAGATCCTCGTTAGCATCCAAGTCGTGACTAGGCTCTATGGGAACGTCATCTTCACGAGCATCAGGCGCGGGTTGGTCCACCTCGTGCGCGCCATTGCCTTGCGCCACAAGGGCAGCCGCGGTCTCGTCACGCTCGCCGTGTGTAGGCTCACTATCGGATATGTCTACATACTCCACCTCGTTCTCGAGTGCAACAATCATCGCTCGAGGTTTTCTACCTCTAGTCGACTTCATCGCGGTCAAACGAGTAATTGCCATCTACAAAAGGGCAATCAAACAATAAGAACATTTAAATCACAATTAAGGTGATTTCAAGTAATTCCTATCTTCTAGGACTACTACGCTCAACGGCTTTAATTATATTTTATTTTCCCAAAAATGAAACTAATCTCTATTAAGTCATTCATTAAACATATGCAACCTTTTAAACCTAGGGCTTTGATACCATTTGTAACACCCCCGAATTCGCAACGATTTTCCGGAAACTATCGACGTCGCTATACACGACTCGACACCACTGAACCGTCAGGGACCCAAGGGTAGTTACTGCAACATTTATCGCTAAGGAGTAAATGCTAAGCAGAAAGGAAAACTAGGTATCAAAGGAAGCATCTAAACAAATTAAATACAAATATCAGAGTTGTCTATCCAACGGTCTTAAGTCCATTATAGTTTTATTACAACTTTGCCTTCAAGGGCATAAACCAAAATCCCAAATAATCCAAGGTAACCAATAAATCCGTAGTTCTAAACAAACAACCCACATTCAACCTTCCAGCAAACCGTCTTCACTCAGCTACACCTGCACTTTGGTTTCCATGACGGAAACAAGGTACAGAAGAAAAAGAGAAGAAACAAAAGAAAACAAAAATCAGATAAACTGAATAAACGTCGTCCATACCCAGTAAAAACACTTTCGCAAACCTTACCTGGGCTTTAGAAGAATCATTGAAATTCATTTGCATGCACAAGTAGTCATACAATCAAGCACATATTATTATATCATAATAATATTAGAAATTCAACATCGCCATAATTAAACATTAATTAGCATATGAACTAATTAATTAACGAAACTTTATAAACTTATCATACTCAATATAAATCATATTTACAGTGAAGATTATATTTTAAATTCTCATAATTAACGACGATATATTTAATCATGTTTTGCATATTAAATTCACAATAATAATCAATTAGCACATAACACATCAAAATAGTTTTGATGGGGCTTCGGAAAGAGGTAGGCACAATCGCTTACCTAAAAAACTCTCACTAAGCAGTAGGTAACTTGGCTAATCACAACCCGATCACGCTTGTTCGTTTGGTCCTAATTAAAAACAATTACAGAGACATAATTAATAAATACGAAAATCCAAACACTACTGAAACTGTAAACTAATATTTTTATTAAATACCTTGATTTATTCCAACCAATATAGGCTTTTTAAAATCCGGATTCGGACTCCGAACGAGTATAGAAAAATAAAAACAATTATTGAAAAATACTGAAAATACGAAATTAATTAAAACGAAAATATTAAACGAAACCCTAATCGATTTTTCGAGTCTAGGCCGTGATACACCAAGCATGGGGACCTACGACCTAGCCCATCACCAAGACCACCACCAACCGACCACCATGGTCGGCGGTGGCTCGCCGGAGCACCGGCGACGGAGGGGAGAGAGAGAGAGAGAGAGTTCGGGAGGGAGAGAGAGAGAGAGACTGAGAGGGGGAGGAGCGACGGGCAAGGTCCCGTCGCGTCGGCCACTCGCCGGCGACCACCCTGGCGCGGCCTGGTGGCGCGGCGGTGGCGCGACAGTCGCGCCTCGACAAAAACAGGGGAAGGGGAAAACAGAGTACGGGGAGAGAGAAAGGAAAAGAGAGAGAAAGAAAGAGAGGGGGAAGGGCGGCTCACCGGCGGGAGGAAGAGGAGGCGGTGTTGGCCTGGTGGCCGGCGACAGCAGGGGGAGAGAGAGAGAAAAGAGAGAGAGAATAGCGTGAGAGAGAGAGAGAAGAGAATTGGGGCTTTGGCTCAGTTTTGTAAACTGATCAACTGACCAAGCTCTTAACTTATATAGGTGCTTAGTCAAGGAAAGTCAAACCCTACGAGAATTATTTCTGATTTAATTGCTAATTAAAAATAATTAAAACTAATTAAATGATAATTAAAACCAATTAAACTATATGAATAAGCCTTATTCATATACAAAACCATTTTAAATAAATCCCGAAATTTGATAATTATAAATCCCGAAATTCCCATAATAATAATAATTAATATTATTATGGCTTAATTTGAGTAAATCGAATCGTTAAATAAATATACGATATAAATCTCCGAAACTATTTATAAATGAATTATAAATCGATATTATAATTATAGAAAATAGTGGGGTATCACACGTTTAGTTAAATAGGTTAGGTTAAGGTTGAGATTTCTGACACGAAAACAACCTGCTTACGACACGTTTAATTTTAATTGTCAAAGTTAATTTCATATAATTTGTAACAAGTAAATAATGTAATATAATCTCACATATTTTGAGCATTTTAATAATTTTAGACGGTTGAATATACACTTATATGGTTAGAACTTTAAATTTGTAGGTAAAATTTATGGTTTTTCTCATATTTCAATTAGTTTAGAATATAAGTAAAGATAAACAGGTTAACAGGTCATTAAACAGGTAACACGATTATTAAACAGGTCAGGTGCAAGTCAAGGATTTTTGATACGATTAATAAATGGGTTAGGTTTGGGTCAAGAGATTCTCGACACGTTTAACCTTGACACAAGTACGAACACAACACCACCTGACCTATTTAAAAGCTCTACTTTTGCTCTCATCCTAACTCTCTCAAGATCTTCAGATACTTTCTGCGCGCTCTCTCTCTCTCTCTCTCCACATTGAATTCTTTACTTCCCAATATCTTTACTGTTAACCACATTGTGGGGTTCCCATTTTCATCTCACCTCAATTCTCAGATTCTCAATTTAATCAAAATTCACAATTATGTTGGTAAGGGTTTGTCAGGAGTCTCGTTTCTAGGCATAATTAGTGTCAAGATTTGCTCAAGGTGGGGAATTTTGTGTTGCATGGGTCATAAAGATGCAATTTTGAGGTGAGGTTCTTGTGGATTTTGTTGTCCATGTTAGTTTTATAATATACTGGACAAGGATACTTATGAGCAAGTGGGGTAACAACTAAAGTTTGAGATTTTTAATGATCATGTTGTAGGTTTCTTGATATTGTTAAATCATGGGTTTTTAGTTTCATGCATCATTTGGCTGTTACTAGGATTTTATTTTGATGATTTTGGTTGGAAAATGATGCTCTCTGGGAGAAGATTCTTGTGGTGATTGAACAATTGTCATGGGTCATATGGAGAATTTGGTGCAATCTTGATAAGTTTTACTATGATCGAATTTAAACCACCAAAACCTACTGTTCACTGTTGTGAGTTTCAGGTTTATCTTTGTCTTCGGAGATTTGCATCTAACTGGCTAGAGAAGTTTTTTTAAGCCCCTAGGTAGACTATAGCTTGAAGCCTTGAGCTAGTTGTGCTGTGATTTTCCAAAGTGAGAATGGATAATACTGAAGATGGTTCGAAATATCCTCCAAGAACCTATAGTTTGAATAATAATCAACAAGGATATGTTTCCTTGCAACGCTATAAAGAACAAGGATATGTTTCCTCACATCGCTGCAAAGTTGCTGCTCATAATAATGCTCTCTATTCTAGGACAAGCAACCAGTATGCTGGTAATGAGGAAGATGGGGAAGATGAAGGGGCGGGGGAGGAAGAAGAGAAAATTAATGGTGTGAGGGTGATTGGCAAAGATAAATATGATCTTGATGATGACGACGATGATGTAACTGAGGATGATGTTGATAATGATGAGGATGTGGATGCCGAAGACCACGATGATGGTATTGACAGTGCACCTAGAAAGAAGCGAAAATTGGAAAAGTTGATATCAAATTATGAGTTTGCTCCCCGTGTGCCTGCCCCGCCTACTCAACAAGATGCACCATCTCGACCATCATCTGGTGGTGGTGGCCATAGTTTAGGAGCAGATTGGACAAAGCGTGAGACAATCACTTTACTAGATGCATGAGGAGACCGGTTTTTCAGACTTGGGAGGAAGAGTCTCCGTTCAGAGGAATGGCAAGAAGTTGCAGAGAAGGTATCCCAGGACACAAATATTAGAGAACTGATACCCAGTGTCAAAATCGATTTGATACATTGAAGAAGAAATACAAGAAGGAGAAGACGCGATTGGCAGCAGGTGGAGGGGCTGCTAGCAAGTGGCCTTTCTACAAGAAGATGGATATGTTGTTGTATTCTCCTCTACAACAGCAAACAGGCCTGTCTTGTGGAATTGATTCGGGGGAGTATGTTTTCATGGACCCTAAGGTTTACTTGAATCGGTCAAATGGGTTGGACGAGATGAGAGATAGCTCCGGGAGTTCAGAATCTTTTAGAGATGATTCAGATGATTCAGATGGGCTTCCACCAAAGGGAAAGATTAATAGAGGGGGATCAGTAGACTCTTCTTTTCGATTACTTGCAGACTCTATCCAGAAGTTAAGCGAGATCTATGAGAAAACTGAAAGTAATAAGATAAAGCAGATGGTGGAGCTGGAAAACATGAGGATGGATTTTCAGAGGGAACTAGAAACGGAGACGAGGCAAATCCTGGAGAGAAGTCAGGCTGAGATTGCAAAAATAAGACAGGGTGATGACAATGAGAATGATCCCCCCACTGAAAATCTCAGCGGATGATTTACTGACCTTAATATGTACTAGTCACTAGTTACTATGTAGTCATGTAGATGATGTAGTAAATAATGCAGATCATTGTCTGTTTGCTAACCTTTGTACCATATCATAGGCCACTTTGCCGATTAGAACATCAGAAGGGAGTAACAGTTGATTAGATGGGCTCCTTCCAAGGACTGCAGAGTGCTGAGGGTATTTTTGTGGCGGCTTCTGTGTTCAATACATACTTCAATTGTTATGCATTTAGGTCCCAAGAACTATGATTCGTCAGTCTAAGGGCCTGTATTAGTGGCTGGAACTTGGCCTGTATCTGTATGTAGAAGTAACTACAGTATGCATTCAGAAAGCAGAAAATCCAGTGACTGCTGATTATGGAAGATTCTTTTGTATGGAAGATTCTTTTTTATGGAAGATTCTATTCAACATCAATGCAGAGCTTTGATCCCTGAAGTTTTCAGATTGTAGTACAAGTCAGATGAAATTAGTTTCTGCAAGTGAACACAATATCTGTTATTATTTCTCAATCTGGTTATACAGACACTATCTGTGGATCATACAGGTAGGGAAATCTTTCTATAACACTGTAATTTTGTTATAGAAAATGAGATAAATATACAATAAATAAATATATAAAAAGAAGGAAAAAAAAGAAAAAGAAAAGAAAAGAACCTAGGTATATACTGAAGGTCCAAAAAAAAAAAGATAATCAAAGTTAGGGAGCCAAGTATAGAAACCAAAAACCTCACGAATTGCAAAGAAAGACTGCAAATAACTCAAGAGACAATAATGTTTCCCAGCTTCAAATCAAATATCAATGGCCTTTCTATTATCATCTTGGACTTGAAGTTGGACGTCTTCTTAGCTCATAAGGTCCTCTTCATTCAGGATGCCATACAATTTGCTATGCGAGTCAAACACCATGGGGCAAAATTATTTCTGTGACACTTCTAGACTACCACATCAGGTCCGATGACAATAGTTGCGGCATCAGCGTCTCTCGTCAAATTTCACTACCATCAAACCGTACTTATGAAATATATGGCTTGAAGCTTAGCAGGCAGGGTAGCGAAAAAGGACACTATTTCTGGAACATTACTGAAAATCCAAAGTCAACACCTTCTCTGACAGCATGCCATGAGCATTTCCAATGGAGGATGAGAGTTATTACATTGCTCCTTGGATATTTTAGTCCTCACATTGTTACCCGTATCTTTTCCTCCATCCACGCTAGGGTATCATATTCCTTTACCCCTCTGAACCTTTCTGAACGAAAAGATACAGCTTATATTTGTTGCTTGTGTTTGTCCATATCTGACTGGATCACTGGATGCTTGAGGCACAAATCACTACATGTTACATCCACAATATGCTAACTGATACTCATCTGAAACTGCTCCATTATGCCAGATGTATACATTCAATTCCCAGCATTTCATAGAGAGTTGCATAGGTTATCACTATTCTGCACGATTTCCAGATCCCCTTAATAGAATCCTCATCTCTGACTGACATAAGCCAAAACTTCTCAAAGAACTTCACAGTTACAGAGAATTTAAAGTGGACACCAAGTTACCTCTATCAGGTCCTTTCAGCGATGTTTCAATTTAAATGCACCAAAAATATCTGCAAAAATAGATATCGTATTCAGTAATCCAGTTTGTAGGTGATACAGTGGAAGAAGTCAGAAAACAGAGGAAGTTGTTTCCATTTGACACTTGATCAGCAACCTTACAATAAGAAGTGCAGACAGTCTGCTGAACCAATTTGATTCAGTTCATTATAATCCAAAGACAGAGTAATATTTTGACTCCTTAAGAAATGGACATAGAAGCACTTCACAACATTTTGACAAACTAAGAGAAATTAGCTGCAGCAACTACTTGAATACAAATCTACTATAACTAGTAAAAAAAAAACTCAGTCACCATCAAACAGTAAACATTGCTGAGTGATCAACAAAAGTAGCAACAATGATAAACAATTTTTTTATAGTACCTGGTTAATGTCAAATAGTTGTGGATGTGGGGTCATCATCAACTTTTCCGACTGCCTCAAGTACTGATGAGTACGTAATTAAGTCATACTTGAAATCTTTTTTATCCATTTCTTTCATCAACCTCACGGACTCCTCAAACATACCAGCTCGACTAAAACAACTAAGAATAGTGTTGTAAGATACAGCATCTGGCTTAACAGTTGAATTCTTCATCTTCTCAAATGTTTCTATCGCTCGTTTTGGACCACCTGTTTTAGCTAGGCCATTTAAAATAATATTGTGTGAATTTATATCTGGTGAACAGCCCTCTTCTTCCATAGTTCGGAGCAGAGTTTGGGCTTCATTTATCATGCCAGCCCTTACCAACCCAGACATGAGTGCATTATAAGCATAAACATTAGGAGTACAGCCAAGCTTTTTCATCTCATTAAACAGATCTACAGCTTCATCAAGACAGCCACATTTACCAAAGTGTTTTATCATTACTGAATATACTCTAGCACTTGAGTTACCACAATTTTCCTTCAGTTCTTGAAACAACTCCTTTGCAGCATCATAACGCTTTGCTTTCCCAAGGCTGTTAATTAGACTGCAATACGCTGCAGGACAAGGAGGGAAACCCTTCTCATCCATCTCTTCAAGAAGCAGCAAAGCTTTCTCAACTCTGTTTTTCTTGCAAAAGCCATCAATCAATATTGAATAAGTGTAAGAACTAGGGGCAATCCCGACCTCCTTCATTTTTGCAAATAATGCAGAAGCCTCAGCTGGGGCATTGGCTTCAAATAAAGATTTAATTACCGTGTTATAGGTAACTACATTCGGCATACATTGCAAAGATTTCATATCTTCAAACAATTTTAGAGCCTCAGCCAAACGACCTGACTTGCCTAATATGTTTATTAAATTGTTTATTAGGACAACATCTGGGCTGCGACCCTCGTTTAACATAATCAAAAATGTACCATAAGCCTCATCCACCCTGCCCATTTTCCCGAGCCCCTTTATCAGTTCAGTGTAGGTATAGACAGTTAGTGCACAACCATTCTCCTTCATTTCTCTGACCAAATCTAATGCCCTATCACCCTTGAGTAGCTTGAAATAAATTGCCAAGACTGTTGTATAGATCTTTGCATTGGGGATTAGCCCATTCTCCTTCATCTCATTAAACAACCTTATTGCAGAATCATCACGATCCAGTTTTCCAAAAGCTTGGATTAGAGCGCTATATGTTATTGTATCAGGATAGCAGTTACCATCATTACACATTTCGTTATAGAGCTCATGCACCTTTTCATAATGACCTTCTTGCATCAACATCAAGATGATAGTGTTGTAAGTGCTAGTTGTTGGCTTGCACTTGCGCCCTTTGATTTGATAGAAAATTGAGACTGCTTTGTTCACCATCTTCGTCTGGCCTAAAATTCTCACGATGTTAGAACATTCCAAGGGGCTAATAAGATAGGGACTTCGAACAAATTCTTGGACTGTCTTCCACAGTTCACCAACTAATCCAGCTTCAAGCAAACAATGGATCAGAGCCATGTAAGTGGTAGAATCATGCACAAAATTCCTCCTCTTCCCTACCCACTTGAAGAACTGAATCTTTACATTTATATCAACATCTATTTGTAAGACTTCGTGTACCAATCTATGATCTACTTTTAGCTTAAGTACTTCCAAAGCCTTTTCTGCATCAGGCCCCCACTTAAATATTTTCAATATCCTGATAAATCTCTCATCCAACAATCGAGCAGAATTCTTCCGACTTGGTGAAGAGCCCTCAGACTCAGCTGCATGGTTTTGTACTAGAAACATTTTGACTATCTCATTGTCTACAGCACAACAAGACCATCACTAAGAGATGATAGCAGGCAACAGGAAAATCCACATAAGTCAACTTTGGTACACACCCATTCAGAATACAAATAAGAGGGTAAAGTGGAAATAATAACTATAGAAAAAATTAAGAGAGCAATCTCCTAGGATCTTTAACAAAAAGAACAACGGAAACTCAAATTATCCAAAGATAAGAAATTCGAAACAAGTTTCATCCAAGACATCATTATCCTAGGACATTTGGACAAAAGGGACAACAAACACTCATTTCTCAATATGTCATCCTCATTATCCTAGGACATTTCAACGAAAGGGACAATAAACACTCATTTCTCAATATGCCATCCTATAATTTCATGTTGTTTGACTCAAGACTTGCTACAAGCCTACAAGTACCCCCATTTGACGAGTTAACCAGAGTGTCCAACGAGTCACATTCGGGACCTTGAGAGAAATTTACACGTCTTTGGTCTCATTAGCAGTGCCCAAGCCTCAAACACTGTACTTAGTCGTGTGTCCCCAATCAGACTCGCATTCTTCGATGTCAAAATGAAGAACCAAGTGCATACATAGGAAAATAAAAATAACTTGATGTGTGCAATAACATAGGCAGGACAACTATCTAGAAGAATAGAACAATGAATATTATCATGCACTCTACCTGTTTGCTTAATTCTCTGACATAAACTTGGCAAAGTTGATATTGCTCGTCTCCCAACTGCTGGTCTGAACATCTTCACCCCAGATTAAACTCCTGTAAGAGAAGAAAAAACAATGAAAATCCCATAAACTATAAAGCCCCTCATCAGAATATCACCCCAATTCAAAATCCTAACACACCAACCCCCCCCCCCCTCAAACAAAAGAAAAGTAATTTCCTCTCAAATTAACAATAAGCGTATTAGCAAAAAGAATCCTCATTTGGGTTAGTGAGAAAATGCAGAAAAAAGAAGATGATAACAAAATCAATTCTCAATTAATTTTCCAATTCAAACTCAACAAATGAACATTTAATGTGATGGGTAGAACCTGGATGTTCAATAAAGAGAGAGAGAGAGAGAGAAAGAGAGAGAGGCTTCTAACTCTTACCGGAGTAAGATGACAGTTGAAGGTTGGAGGGAGAGACCTGGTTATGCTTATTCGGGGTTGCGTCTTGAGCAATAAGCCTCCGTATGCTATGTGCACTGCCCCTAAAGAATAGACCAATTTGACATAAGGGAAGCCAAACTAACTAGGGTGTGTTCATCCAAAATTGGAGCAAACAAAATCAATGACTAGAAATCAGAAAATATCAAAACAAATGTTATTAGATTATGTGAGATACAATCTAGGAATGCAGATCGAAACTTTGTGAAAATTTTGAGGTAGATAAGGCAAATTCATTCAATTCTTAACATTTTGAGGGTTGCTCAAAAATCTATAATTAGTGGATTGGGTCCTCAAAAATCCAGTTTTACGAAAGGGTTTTGAGGGGGATGTTGAGGATTAAAAGACAAACATTGAACTTTTCCGCAATTGGTTGCTCGAAGATATCGTTAAGCTATTTTTTAAGCTCGTTTCTTTAAGGTAGTTGCTTGTATGGCAACTGTGTTTTTTTGGTGCGAACCAACGTCCGTTGGTGTGAAGTTTCGTGGCAGCTGTGAATCCGGATTAGTAGTTGGGTAGCAATTTCTTCAGTAATCTGTTGGAACTTTTATTACTCAAGTAAATTTTTATGCTTCTGAAATTCATCGTCTTTGACCAGGTCTCTTTATTTTCCCCTCTCACTGGCAACGATATATCACTTTGATTCCCATCCCACAAGTGTAGTTTATATTACGTACTAATTTCAGTTTATCATATGTTGTGGGCTATTGTTTGTTCTTGTTCTTCACCTAGCTCCGTCGTATTCCAATCCGATGCCGCAGAGTTGCAGAATATGCAGTATGCAAGTGTCTACAATCTTAGCTACTCGCGAGTAAAGTTGCGTGCATACATAGATAAGGTTGCGAACATCTGTACTTCTCGTTGTATTTTTCTAGTACAACGAAATAGAGGGTAAAAAATGTGAAGAATTGAATGAATTTGCCTCATCTACCTCAAATTTTTCACAGATTTTCGACCTAAAATGTATCTCACATAATCTAACAGCATTTGTTTTGATATTTTCTGATTTCTAGTCATTGATTTGGTTTGCTCCAATTTTGGATGAACACACCCTACTTAGTTCGGCTTCCCTTATATCAAATTGGTCTACTCTTTAGGGGCAATGCACATAGCATACGAGGTTTATTGCCCAAGACACAACCCCTAATAAGCATAACCAGGTCTCTCCCTCAACCTTCAACTGTGATCTTACTCCTGTAAGAGGTAGAAGCCTCTCTCTCTCTCTATCTATCTATTGAACATCCAGGATCTACCCATCACATTAAATGTTCATTTGTTGAGCTTAAATTGGAAAATTAATTGAACAGTGATTTTTTATCATCTTCTTTTTTCTCCATTTTCTCAGTAACCCAAATGTGGATTCTTTTTGCTAATGCGCTTATTGTTAATTTGAGAGGAATTTTTTTTTTTTTGTCTGAGGGGAGTTGGTTTGTTAGGATTTTGAATCGAGGTGATATTCTGATGAGGGGCTTTATAGTTTATGGGATTTTTATTTTTATTTTTTCTTCTCTTAGAGGAGTTTAATCTGGGGTGAAGATGTTCAGACCAGCTGTTGAGAGACCAGCAATATCAACTTTGCCAAGTTTATGTCAGAGAATTAAGCAAACAGGTAGAGTGCATGATAATATCCATTGTTCTAGTCTACTAGATAGTTGTCCTGCCTATACTATTGCACACATCAAGTTATTTTCATATGTATGCACTTGGTTTTTCATTTTGACATCAAAGAATGCGAGTCTGATTGTGGACACACGACTAAGTACAATATTTGGGACTTGGCATGAGCTTGGGCACTGCTAATGAGACCAAAGACATGTAGGGTTGTTCATAACCGGATATCCGATATTCGAAAAAAGTTAAATTTTTTCTATTTTAATTGACTTTAATTTGGTTAAATTTTCGTATATTTTTGGATATTTTGGATATCCGACTCCAAAAATATCCAAAATTTACCCATAAAATCCAAAAAAATTGGATATTTTTCGAATAGTTTCGGATATCTGTATCCAAAATATCCGAAATTACGATTTTTAGGATATTTCGAATATCCGAAATTTTCAAAGGTGATATCCGAATCCGTATCCAAAATTCCGAATATCCGCTTTTCGAATATCCATTATTTCGGATATTTTCGGATCGGGTTTGCGGATTTTCGAATCGGATGCTCGCATACGGATTCTTTTGAACAACCCTAAAGACATGTAGATTTCTCTCTAGGTCCCGAATCTGACTCATTGGACACTCTGGTTAACTCGTCAAATAGGGGTATTTGTAGGCTTCTAGCAAGTCTTGAGTCACACAACATGAAATTATAGGATGGCATATTGAGAAATGAGTGTTTGTTGTCCCTTTCGTTGAAATGTCCTAGGATAATGAGGATGGCATATTGAGAAATGAGTGTTTGTTGTCCATTTTGTCGAAATCTCCTAGGATAATGATGTCTTGGATGAAACTTGTTTCGAATTTCTTATCTTTGGATAAATTGAGTGTTCGTTGTTCTTTTTGTTAAAAATCCTAGGAGATTGCTCTCTTGATTCTTTGATGGTTATTATTTCCACTTTACCCTCTTATTTGTATTCTGAATGGGTGTGTACCAAAGTGGACTTATGAAGATTTTCCTGTTGCCTGCTATCATCTGTTAGTGATGGTCTTGTTGTGCTACAGACAATGAGATAGTCAAAATGTTACTAGTACAAAACCCTATAGCTGAGTCTCAGAGCTCTTCTTCACCAAGTCGGAAGAATTCTGCTGGAATGTTGGATGAGAGATTTATCAGGATATTGAAAATATTTAAGTGGGGACCTGATGCAGAAAAGGCTTTGGAAGTACTTAAGCTAAAAGTAGATCATAAATTGGTACGCAAAGTCTTACAAACAGATGTTGATAAAAATGTGAAGATCCAGTTCTTAAAGTGGGTAGGGAAGAGTAGGGGTGAACACCGGTCCAAACCAGAACCGGAACAAACCGGAACATGAATCACTCAAAAACTGAGACCTAAACCTGAACTGGTATAATTCCGGTTCAAACCAAACCGAACCTGAATTTTCCGGTCCGATCCGATTTACGACCGGAATTTTAATTTCACGTTTTTTTCAAATAAAAGTTTTTTTTACTGCACAAGTCTTACCAACAAATATATTTGTATATAGTTACATCATATAAATAGTAAAAATTTGATGTAGATTAGATCAGATGATGGTGGCTTGAAGTCTGAAGGAGTACCAAACTACCGGTGCAAGTTAATAAGCATGCCCCCTGTAGGCAGCCAAAGTAGTTTTTTCTGATGAAACAGCCAGCAAAGGCCAAGGACGATGGAATGCCAACCAAGCTAGCTAGTTCTAGGCCATATGGACAACCTGGTTGTGTTTTTCCTTGCTTGGCTTTAATTGTATGCACCACTACTGCAAGTCCTCCATTAATTTAATTTACATGAATTCTCTCTCCTCCATTACTTCTTTGGCAGTTCTTGAATATTTATCCCCACATACATATTTTAAAGTCCCTGATGATCATCGTATAGACAATGGACCACCGAGATTTTAGGGATCGATGGCATTATACATTACACATTTACACCTTCTATAAGCACAACACCCAAGCTATCACAGTAGAAAGAAAGATTTCAGTGCTTTCTGATCAGTCACCTGGGTTTCTCGAGGAAATTCCACTCAGAGTCATCAGCTCAGATTTTGGGGCAAAATTAAGATTCCGGTCTAGACCAGAACCCGGAAAAGACCGGAACCGGGATCATTGTTTTGCGCGACCCGGAATCTGAACCGGAATCATTCAAGTCCGGTCTTTCCGGTTTGGTTCCGGTCCGGTCTTTCCGGTTTGGTTCCGGTCCGATTCAGTCTAAAATTTCGGTCCAAACCGGATTATGAACAGCCCTAGGGAAGAGAAGGAATTTTGTGCATGATTCTACCACTTAAACGGCTCTGATTAGAGGTGGCCACTGGGCAGGGCTTGGCCCAAGCCCACATGGACCGGCCCGGGTGTGGGCCAAACTACTGTCGAGGTGAACGGAGGCCTAGGCCCGACACTGCTACAGCCCACGAACTACCAGTACGGGCTCGTTCTTGCCACAAAAAGAACCCGGATACACCTTCCTCCTTCCTCCTCCCCAAAATCAATTATCTCACATTCCTCCTCCCCAAAATACATCCGAAATCCCCAACAATGGCAGCAACTCCCCCAATCCCCATTATCTCTCCTTCCTCTTCCCCAAAATACATCCCCACAGGCCAAAGCTGGCTAAGGCCCAGCCATGCCCGGGTGAACGGCTCGGCACGGACCGGTACCCATCTATGCGGGTCAGTGCCTAGTTACAACGAGGTCCGGCCCACAACGAAGCTCGGCCCACGAATGGTATGGACCAGCCAGTGGCAACCTCTAGCTCTGATCCATCGTTTGCTTGAACCTAGATTATTTGGTGAACTATGGAAGACAGTCCAAGAATTTGTTCGAAGTCCCTGTTAGCCCCTTGGAATGTTCTAACATTGAGAGAATTTTAGGCGAGGCGAAGATGGTGAATAAAGCAGTCTCAATTTTCTATCAAATCAAAGGGCGCAAGTGCAAGCCAACAACTAACACTTACAACACTATCATCTTGATGTTGATGCAAGAAGGTCATTATGAAAAGGTGCATAGAGCTCTATAACGAAATGTGCAATGATGGTAACTGCTATCCCGATACAATAACATATAGCGCTCTAATCCAAGCTTTTGGAAAACTGGATCGTGATGATTCTGCAATAAGGTTGTTTAATGAGATGAAGAAGAATGGGTTAATCCCAATGCAAAGATCTATACAACAGTCTTGACAATTTTATTTCAAGCTACTCAAGGGTGATAGGGCATTAGATTTGGTCAGAGAAATGAAGGAGAATGGTTGTGCACTAACTAGGGGTGTTCATATGCGGGTATCCGAAATTTCGGGTACTAAATTTTGATATTCGAACCCGTATTCGAAATTTTAGATATCCGATTTTCGGATACTCGAACTTTCGAATTCGAATAGTCGGATATCCGCTATCCGAGATAAATTAATATTTTTTTTATTTTTTATCCTATTTTGTGCCTAATATTTTGAAAATGTGAGCCAAATATTTCGAATATTCGGATATTTCGGATAGTTTTGAGTTCTTCGGATATTTTCGGTTATCCGAATATCCAAAAAATTTTAAAAATGGTATCCGAACCCATATCCGAAATTTCGGATATCCGCTTTTTCGGATAATTTCAGTTCGGACATTCGGGTTTTCGGATCGGATGCTAGGATTCCGATATTTTTGAACAACCCTAGCGCTAACTGTCTATACCTACATTGAATTGATAAAGGGGCTCAAAATCTTTTACATCTTCACTAGCCCTTTGCAGCAATCATTAAAATAAGTAAAGATAGCTCCCCTTTAACAGGGCATCAAAAGGCCTCAAATAGCAAATTGCTCTCATAAACTTCACAGTGCAAATGAATTGAACTCCACGCACAATTAACTAATAAGGGAGCTAAACATTTTCATGTTGATTTCAAGCTTCCAGAATAGCCCAAAACATAATATGGTATACAAATTCTCTCTTGTTAAACATATGCTTAAGTGTCCAGTATTGCACCCCAAATCAAATTAGATACAAACATCACAATAATCAAACAGAAAAATAAGTAAGATAGGACAACCCTCAAAAGCAGACATACTCTCTTCAAATTCATATAGAACTAGGAGGCTCAAAAAATACGACTACGCGCATAAGCCACTTAGAATCAGGTACAGACACAGCATTAACCACACACTACGGTCAGCTGCTTCATAATTCAAAAACCTCTAACCTAAAAGGTCCGAGTAACCTTATCATTATTCAAACTAATATCCTAACGACTCGAATCATTTGTAAATAACTTTAAATACAGTAAAACTACATCACATTGCACAATCTAAAACTAAAAGTAAACCTTAATTCATCAACGATCTAGCACACACAAAATCCGATCTTTCTGCTCAATGTTTCAATTCACAATCAACGCATGAACAAGCACTAAAACCTAAAAAAACAATTCAAACGAAGCTTGAAAACCACATGCAATAAATCACATCAAATATCGGGCAATCAAACCATTCAATTCATAAAAACCTAACCTAAAATTATCAACAACAATAAACAAATTTAGCAGTAAAACAAAACAGATCTGAACTCCAAAAATAAATGAGACAAAAACATCAAAATTACGAATCTGAATCTCAAAAGTTGAAAAACTAGGGTTTATAGATTATACACGGAACGTACCTATAGGGCGGAAGATCTAAGGAGAGCGTCCGATTGAGTTGCCCTCACTAGATCGGACGGCGGCGAAGCAGAGAGAGAGAATGAGAGGATAGAGAAAGGGCAACGACGTAGGTGTCGTTTGGGAGGGGTTTGCGAGGTTCTGGAATTCTCTCAGATACTTTATATGGGGTTCTACAAATATTATAATGTGGGGGCTTAAATATAGTAGTGGGGAAGGTTAAGGGTTTATATACAAATATTTATTCAAAGTGTTGAACTGTTGACAGCCAGTCCTATAGACTGCTAGACGTCTCTGGAGTAAAAACTCAAGTTCTAGAAAGATCTTTTTTGCCACCGTAAGCCGTAGGGGTTTGATGTTAGGTTGTGTAAATTTGTGTTGCGTCACTTTTTCTTTTTCGACTTTTTTTTTCAACTTTTTCTTTTTGGTGATATGCGAAATGCAATTTGCAAATGGTTTACCCACGTTGCTCTGACCGGTGTATGGTACTGGATAGTGGATAGTGATACTCGATTGATGCTATATGCAGACTTGGCAAATGATCGGCTACGCGGTTGGGTTGAGGTCGAGATTCATGGTCCAGTTATTCGATTGAATTATTAACGGGTCGGGATAATTGACGAGTTAGTATTGAGTTTCGTTTTAGATAATAAAAAAAAAGTATTCAATCGAACACTGTAGAAAAAAAAAAGTATTCAATCGAACACCGTAGACCGAAAATAAACAAAAACATGTGGCTTTTGCCGTAAAACCAGGGAGTTCAGGCACAAATGGGAAAATAAAAAAAAACTTTCAACACGAATTCAAACGAATACCGTAGAAATGATCCCTACAAAGCTACCACCAGCTTACGCAGCACTTGGAGCAGTCTCTGACTTCTCGGTGTCCATTGGCTCCGCATTTGGTGCCTCATTACTCTCAGTGACATCAGGGTTAGCGCCGCTGTCCCCACCTGGAGATGCAGCCTCACCACCTTGAGGCTGCTGGGCTGTGGCTCCGAAGTTGCTGGCTTTGGTGGGGCAGGCTTGGGTTTCGTCATTATCGGTTTACATAACCTGTTATAAAGATGGGGGGAAATATACAAATGTCACATTTGTGATAATTTTAAATTATCTAAGAAAACGAGGCCTTCGCCATTCTAGACCACAAATTGATGAGAAATGAGGAAGCCTTCGCCTCCTGTGTACTAAAACAAGAGCGTAATTGATGGATACCCCCAAGAATGTAGAACTTGTACAATGGAAATAATGACCTAAGCAAGTAAGGAGTAACATGAAAGACTACCTGTCAACCTCCTCAGCCTTCTTTTTCACATCAGCTGACTTGAGAACAGGAGTTGCATATTTGGGGAGAGCATTCTGTTGCTGCATCTTCTCTCTTAGCCATGCTTCTGCGTCCACACAAGCATTCAAGACCTACAACAGTTCCAAATACACACATGACCATTAGATAAACCCTGGTTGAAATGTCTATACCCCCATTCAGAAAAAGGACAAAATTGTCAACCATGCATTTTTACCTTCTGTTTATCTGAAATGTCAATGTGATCAAATTTGGGATCACTAGAGTTTGCAGCTCCTCTGTAGCTATTGACACAATAAATAAACTGGTCTACTACAGCTCCCCGCTCGTTGTGCTCCTTAAATCGTTCCTCAATTGGGTCACCTTGCTGCAAATAATTACATAAATATCAGAGCTAGAAAGCAATGTTAAAAGAGGTGGAATAGAAAAATCTAGTCTATAACCACTCTTACCTTTTTGAGCTCCTCAAGCTCGGCAACATACACACTTTTGATCTTATCTTCCCCATCCTCGTACAACCAGTCTTCAACCTGAAGCGTAGCAATAAATCCATCCTTCTCTGATGGGTTGACAAACTCGTAATAATTGTCATTAAGCTGAGCACAAGAAGGCAAACGAGTTCAAGGTTAGACAACGTAGCAAGATGTGTACTTGTGTAATACCATTGTGGTAAGAAACAATCACTTGCCTTGTTTCTCATCTCGTAGACATAGGCTTCCACAACATTTTTCCGATCCTTTGTATCTTCCATAACTCGGTCTTGCAAAGCCATTTCATACTCTTTCTCAACTGCTTTTTGCACTTCTACTTGAGAAAGCCACCCATGAACCGTCTCGGCCACAGGAACATTTGTTTTCTTAACTTTCTTCTTTGAAGCATCAGTCTGAAGACGGACTACCATAAGTGTAGACGACGAATTTCGATTTATATTTCTTTTAAATAATTACTATAGTTAATATTAGCATTAACTGTAATTACCCTAATTAAATAAGTCATTTGGGCTAAAAGGGCATTTAGGGTCCATAAGGTGACCCAACCCATTAGCAAAGCAAAGCCTAAAGCCCAAAGAGAAAATAAAGCAAAAATCCAAAAAAGAATATAAAAGAGAAAATACAAAAATAAATAAGGAATGGTATTATGATGTCATGCATGACATCATATCCTGACATCATCTTATGATGTCATGCATGACATCACAATATTCCTATGTTCTCATCCAATAGCTAAAGACGAAAGGGAATTAATGCTAATAAGTAGAAATACCAAAATACTCTCCCCTTTTCCATAAATTAACCCCCCGACCAAAAAATAAAATTAAAAAAAAAAAATCTCTACTCATAACCGAAAAAAAAAAAGAAAAAAAAAAGGAGAAAATCCCCCCGCCCCCCACGTTTTTATTCCTTTATTTATTTATTTTTTTTATTTAATTTTGTTTTTCCACCTTATCTCATTTTTTCTCTTTCCTACTCACTTCCACCTTACAAGATTCCTCCCATCTTCTTCCATCACCACAAATTTGACATTTGTTACCCTCCCATCCACATTCTCTCAACCCTCATCTCACCATCCATCTCCCCTCAAATCTCACCCTCCATTTTCCTAACCCTAATTCTCCCCCTCCTTTCCCTCCCCCTTATAAATACACCCTAAAAAGCTAAAGAAATGGCCTTTGATCTCTCTTTCTCTCTTTAGTTTTAAATTTCTTCCTTCTCTAGTAGAGAACTTCATTTTTTTAGTGTTAATCACAAGTAGAAGGCATTTGTGATTAACCCCACACTTGTGGGTATTCAAGTTCAAGCTTTGAAGAAACAAAGCTAAATTGTAAGAAGGCATAAGCTTGGCATTCTAATCTCTCATCTCCTTCTTTTTTCAAAGGTCGATGTGATATGAGGTCGGTTATGTGACCCCTCATTTTTCTCATGATCACTAGTTAGGATTAGCCACTCATGGAGGGCTTAGTGGGTATACCACTTATTGACCATTTTTGCGGTGATGATGAGTTGAGTGATGATTGTGATTGTTTATATTTGTGATAATATTCCACCCATGCTTATCATGTAAAAATGGAATAAAAGTGGTTCATATATATAAATAAGTTAACAATGGCATTAGGTTGTAGATTTTAGATCTCGTATTTTGTTGACAGTTTTATGATGTAACTTGCTCGGGTCGCTTTGGAAGATCTAGCGGTTGGATCGTGACAACATTGGTGGATATGGAAACCTTGGCATCTTGTCTATCAATCCATGTAATGAAATACCAGATCTAACGGTTGGATCATCAATGACAATCAATATAAGTTAACTGGTCTAAAAATGACAGTAGAGTCTAGATCTATAAATAACTAATAAACCGTGAACAATTGGACGTATCTCATTTCTGGATAAAATGAAGTAGACATAATAAGCTTTCCAATGACACTGATTTTACCCATTTTGGGAAAGAATAGGATTTTTGGTAATTTGTTTAATGTTGAACTGTTGCTGGACAAAAAGGACTTAGATCCATTTTCATGACATAGATTAAAGGGTTCAATAACCCTCCTTAGAATAGTTATTTTATTTTTATATTTTTACTGTACACCCCTAAATATATCTATTAAAAGACCTACAAAGATGAAGAACTTTTGTTGACAATAGAAAATCAAATAAATCCATTACCGAAACTGGAGCGGATTTCACCTCTTTTGAAGATCAGTTAATATCTATCTGATCATGGACTATAATTATAAGAGGCCAAGAGGAATATAAATTAGACTCAATTTGGACCATTATAGGCTTTGGAATTATTCAATTTGGACTTGTATCCTATTTTTAATGATTAATTGAAAACCGGATTCAAAGCTGTCACTATCAACAATAAACCTTCAAACAAAAAGACAAGAGGATGTGTATAGTACTTTTATTTAATTTCGTTTAATAACTTAAACATGTGATAAATTCATACAAATTTGTGTAAATACTAATCACTAGTTATATTTTAATCCTTCTAAAGCTTAAACTTATATCACTTGTCATTAATTCATAAAAAATCAAAAGCCGCAAGTCTGGAAATCGCTTCCAGAATGTCGTAATTCGCGAATACATTTCTCCTAAGTCATTTACTTGACTTGATATTTTTACACGAGAAAGAGGACTAAAAATGACACAAGTTAGGCTTTGGAATCAATCCATTTTCTTACTTGAAGAGATAGTTATTATTTATTGGAGTTTCATCCAGACTTGCACAAAAACAGTTTTCGTTTTCCCACTTGAGGATTTTCGTTAATTTATCAAATAAAAAGATAAAAATATGAGCTTCTCCAGTCTAGCTCCCCAAAGTGTCTAGTTAGTTTTAAAAATAATTTGGTTAATAAATTGATTCATTTGGACCATGTCCTTGTCCATTTAATCAAATGTGTCATGTAAATATCAGTAAAGTAATGATTTGCCATTGGTTTTTCCACCGTTGGAGCCGAAGATCGAGACCGAGCCCTGGAGGTCCCACGTCAATGAAGACCGAGACATTTTCATTATTTAGGATTTTTAGTATTTTCATTTGTGTTGTATTGTATAATTAATTTGGACTATTGTAATTTGTTATTTAGAGCCATTGTTAACATGTGTTGTAATTATTTGCATTTGCATTTGCATTTCTCTCACCTAATAAACCAATTCGGCTAATACTAAAAAATAAAAATTGTTTGCTCAACATGTGTGGTTGAATGTATATATAATTGTTGTTTTGTAAAACGGTATGTTCATTTATGTACCAACCCGGCCTGGGGCCAAATTCGAAGTTAGAATCAGAAATTTGCTTATACGCGATCATGGGTGTTCCACCTACCATTCCATAAAATCACCTTCATACAAATCACATTCCCCAATGGAATCCATATTTCCCCAGTTACAACCATTTTCCCCAGTGGAATACCTATGATCGAATAGAAGCTAATTATTGATCGTCTCCTCTTATTTGGCTTCGGACCACCCCGGGGGATCCTATTGGAAAGACTCCTTTAAGCCATTACCCACCAACACATATCCATACCCTACACAAATCAATATATTCACCCCCAATGAATGTTATTCCCCAGTAAAGAACGAATACTTTTGAGAAGTCTAATCTTTATACTCAAAGCTAAGAATTGGGTTGATCCTCGTATATTACCAACTATTGTTGGGTTGAACGCCTCGAATGAGCAGGCTAATCATCCCATTTGAGCCTTTTCCTACTTCTTCGAGGAGAGTAGGGGGTTCCTCGGATCAATTCGACTCTAAGTTGCGAGTCATCCCATAAGTCTCTCAAATTATATCCCTCTTCACGGGAAAGAACATCCATACCCGCCTTAGTGGCACCCAAGGAGTCTTACTGACCGGATCCCCCGGTCAGAACTACGTAAGGGTTTTGATCCAGGAGTAGATTCAAGACCTACGATGAATGGTACGTAGTGCAGTATTTACAATATCCAAACCCGTCGGTATATAAATGAACATACTGTTTACAAATAAACTCTTTTTCTTATTGTGTGAGCATGTTGCGTGACAATGTGAATATTTATGTGTTCTTTTACTTCTTCTAGGCATAATGTAACCAACCTCAAAGCTTTCATATGGGATACAACGTATTAGTAAAGAGCCCGTACTCAGTACAGAGGAGGAGACGGGTCCGAGGACGTCCGCACCTTCTAACCTAGACCCCGAACCAAGATCTCTGATTCGCAGACCAGTCAAAGAATTTTCGTGCCTTATCGCGATGGAGTTAACTTTTGGGTTTCTCAAATGGTTTTCTTTAAAATCGTTTATAAAACCCTTTCTTTTGTAAAAACTCTTCCTTGTTTGGGTCATAACAAGGTGGCGACTCTTCTTTTGTAAAAACCCGTCCTTGTTCGGGCCAAACAAGGTGGCGACTTCGAACCTTAAGATGATTCCTTGATAATTGGCCTTTTCGATCGGTCGATTTCCGTGGGACGTGCCTATGGCATGTAACGCGACGATTCCCGGATCCTAATCCAGGAAAACTTGAGAATCTGGCCCCACAATAAGATACGCCACAGACAAACTTAACAAAAACTATGGTCAAAAAAGACAAAAGCCCATTACAGTATCTTTACACTATAACAAAACTTAGACAGGTGCTAATCACAGCAACCAAATAAAACAAGTTGGGAAGCACAACTCAAAAAAGGTATTGCTACGGAAGGTATACAAGTAACAACTTGCTTTCATAGAAATTTTGTTTTAAGTTCAAAAAGAAAAAAGAAAGAAAGAAGTGGTACCACGAATACAAGTCCACTGCACTACTAACAGAATAATTTAATCTAGAAACCAGGGGTTCAGATATAAATAAATAAGTGACAACAAATAAAACAAAAAAGATAAAACTCAGAAGTGATAACTTGCCTTGGCATCAGTGTCCATCTGAGCAGCCTTTTCATCAGCCTGAACTGCAGGCTTCTCTCCCGACTCAGGCACACCATTTTCTGCTCCTGATTCTGAAGCAGCCTTTGCATCTTCCATATTCACGTCAGCTTCAGCAAGGGGCAGTTTCGTTGGGGGCATCATCAGTATCCATCTTAGTTGCCTCTTTCACCACAGGAATTTCAATTTCTTCCTCCTCCATGAGCTGACATTGACAACGGAAGAATTTCGTCAGTCAACTTAGTGTGACATTAAAAATCACCATAACCACAGACAAATCAGCAATTGACTTACCGTTGCTGACTCAATAGCAACAATTCCGTGAAGATTTAACCGCACTCTAGCCTTAAGCTTGGCACGATCACCTTTAGTTGATTGGAAAGGGCCAACCTGCCAAACATATTCAAAGTGCAAGAAACTTATAAAAGGGACTATAAAGTGAAAGGCAAGCACAAAACATAATATTATATATATATATTTCATTTGCAGCAAAGAATTTACCACACCCATCTAACACCCAGCAGTTAAGCTTTCACAATGGCTATACAATGGTAATAAACCAGAGAGAGTAGTACTAACCGTTTATGTACTGATTTTGGCTGGAGCCTGCAACTCGCTAACATCAGCATACTGCAGATCAACTGATAATGTGCCTGATTTAAGGATTGTTACAGCCTTTATGCAGGGTATTCGGCTGCCTTTTGCGATTACTACAGTGCTTTGCTGACCCTCAGCTGTTCCGTTTTGACCTTCAGAAGCATTACTTTTTTTTTTTGGTTTAAAGATAGCATTGTATTAAAATGAAAGAGTCAACCTTACAACCTGAAGAGAACTAATAAGGAAAAAGCCACCTACTATGTAGGATACTCTACCTTACTAATTCAGAAGCACTACAATACAGCCAAGACCAAAACAAAACCATGCACCCACAAACCCAACACTACCTGACTAATAACAGAAAAAAAAAAAAAAAAAAAAAAAAAACCAACATAAACAACTACATTAAACTTTCAATAAATTGCTTCTCCTGCCTTGTGATCTTCCTCATATTCCTTCCAGCAATCCTCAATCTTACAGTAAACTTGACCTGTTGCAAAATATAATCATCAGTAATCGTCCTCTTTTGGAAGCACAAATCATTCCTTGTTCTCCAAATCCAGTAAGTTAGAGAAGCTATTGCAGAGGCATAACAAGCTTTCATGATCTTGCTACCTTTTCTCCTGCTAATCAAGTTCAGTATCCCATCCAAACTTGCTGAAGAAGCTGTGCATGATGTCCATTGTTTCACTTCCTTGAGCAGGGAAAGTGATCTTGGACATTCAAAAAATAGATGTCTATGTGTTTCATCTTGAGCCTTACAGAGTACACATCCAACATCACCCAGGTAGTAGCCCATTCTCCTCATTCTGTAACGGGTAAGGAGCCTTTGAGTTTGCGCTAACCATATGCAAAAACTGGTCCTAGGCATGTTCAGACCACCCCAGATGAGGTTTGCGTGCCTTAGCTTTGCTGTGCTTCCTAACAAAAAACTGTAACCACTTCCCACTGTGTACACTCCATTTGCTGTAAGAGACCAGGAATTATCAGCTCTATATGCTTGCTGAAAAAGCTCTTTATTTTTGTTCAGCTTCAGCCAAGCCCAGCTGCTATCAGCCTTAGGAACATACTGCCATAAGTCAACATTCTTCAAGTATACTCCATTAATTCACCTGACCCACATATTGTCTTTCTTAGCAGCTAAATCCCATATATGCTTACCGTTGAGAGCATAATTAAACTTTTTGCAATCTTTAAAGTTCAATCCACCATGCTTCCTAGGTCTACACACAAGATCCCAGGCTACTAAATTAGTTTTTCTTTTCTGATCATGACCTGACCAGAGGAAGGCCCTACATTTCTGTTCAATAGCCTTCACAACACTAGCAGGGAGGATAAAAATGCTAGCCCAGTACACATGCAACGATAGTAGAACATAATTAATTAACTGAGTTCTACCTGCATAAGAGAGGTTCTTGGATGCCCACACATTCAGTCTCTTTGTAATCTTGTCTACCAAACAATCAAAATCCAACTTACTCCATTTTGATGGTGATAAGGGAACACCCAGGTATTTCATGGGGAAAGTGCCTTCTCTAAACCCTGAGAGTCCCAACAAATTTTTCTTCATGTTGCCAGACACACCAGCAAGGTAGATATGAGATTTCTCCTTGTTGGCTTTCAAACCTGTCACTTGAGAAAAATAGGAGAAGCATTCCATGATTTTAGTGACAGATTTGCTAGTTGCTTTACAAAAAACCATGAGAACATCTGCGAAACAGAGATGGTTGAGTTTCACAGACTTGCACGTAGGATGATACTTGAAATCATCATTATCATCCACCAATTTCAGCAGCCTTGAGAGGAATTCCATGACCATCACAAAAATCAAAGGTGACACTGGATCACCTTAACGTATCCCTCTTCTAGCTTCAAAATAACCATTACATTCACCATTCAGACTCACAGAGAAACTAGCACTCTGTACACATGCCATGATCCAATTGCTAAACTTCTGAGGAAATCCATAACCAGACAACATTTCTCTCAAAAACTCCCAATGGATAGTATCATAAGCTTTCCTAAGATCTATCTTCAACAAACAACGGGGAGAGGCATTTTTCCTTCTGTAATGCCTTATGATATCTTGACATATCATAATATTGTGCACAATTGATCTATTTGCAACAAAAGCTCCTTGGTTCAAGGAAATCAACCCAGGTAAAATTTTGGCAAGTCTCCCACACAAAACCTTAGAAATGCATTTGTAAACAGTATTACAACATGCAATAGGCCTAAAATCAGCTGCAGTTTCAGGATTTTGTACCTTTGGCACCAAACATAGGTTAGTAGCATTAACCTGCTTCAATAATTTTTCAGAAGAAAAGAAATCTTGAACTGCTGTAATCACGTCATTCCCAACAATCTCCAAAGAGTCTTTAAAAAATCCACTACTAAAGCCATCTGGACCTGGACTCTTATCACAATCAATGGAGAATATAGCATTTTTTCTCTCATCTAACAGGAGCAATAAGTTGTAATTGTTGTTCAAGAGATAAAACATTACCAGCTTTGAAGACAAACTCTGCAGCCTGAATTCTGTTCCTTTCTGTCACACCCAGCATCCCTTTGTAGAAAGAAATGAGCTCATCAAATATTTTGACAGAATCTGTGAGTATTTCTCCATTAGCTTTCTTCAATGAATATACTTTATTCTGCTGATTTTTCTGCTTCAGCACTGCATGAAAAAACCCTGTATTTTCATCCCCTAACTGAACCCATTTTATCTTACTCTTTTGCTTCAAAAAAAGATTTAGCTGCCATATTAACCTCCCAAAACTGCTGTCTTGCTAAACTCTCAGCCTGTTGCTTCAGTATATCAGCTGGGTGTACATTTGCAACTATCTGTGCTTGTTGCATCTTGCTTCTTGCATCTTCTACCCGGGCCAGAATATCCGAGAATTCATTTTTGTTCAGCTTTTTAAGCACTGATCTGACTTGCTTGAGCTTATAATAGAGCTGAAACATTTTAGTGCCTCCAACCTTACTCTCCCAAGCTTGCTTGACTATAGACATAAAACTAGGATGTTGGCTCCACATATTAAAATATCTGAAGTTACTTCTTCTTTGCTGAGCATCATTAGTCAGGGTGATATGTATAGGAGAGTTGTCAGAAATCCCTTCCGGGAGGAATCTCACACAACAATTATCAAACTTCTGAATCCAGTGGCAACTAACAAAAGCCCAGTCAATTTTAGAATACACTCTCATTCCATTTTCATGCGTATTGTTCCATGTATAACTGCTCCCAGACCAATTTAACTCAGTCAAGTAACAATCATCAAGACAATCCCTGAAGTCTACAGTTTTAGCATGTGTAAAAGCAACTCCTCCCACTCTATTCTCATGCAACAGTACATTGTTGAAATCCCCTGCTATCAACCAAGGGAGTGAACAGCTACTAGCAAATCTCTTCATATCACCCCATAAGCTTTTTTTCTCCTCCTTATCATTAAAGCCATAAACTATACTCACCATGAATTCCTCATTCATGCGCAGATTAGACACTTTACAAGTAGCTAACTGTGCAGAGGAAAAGACAATATCCACCTTATACAGCTGAGGTAGCCACCTCACCCAAATTCTCCCCAGATAATGATCATTGAGGTTGATAAAAGACTCCCACCCATTTAACAAACTATTTTTGCATTTTTCATAGTTTGACTGTCTTATTTTAGTTTCTACAAAAGCAACAAAACCAATTTTATTCATCTTGCAAAAGAGATCTACCTCCTTCTGCTTATTTGGCCCATTGAGGCCTCTTACATTCCAGATAAGTAAACTATCCATGACCATCTGGATGGACAATCCTTTCCCCTCCTTGCTGTAATTCCTCATTCAACACTTCAACATCATTCTCAGACAAGCTAGCAAAAGCATTTTGTAATGGAGTAGCCTCTACACCAACCCCAACATGTGTAGCTGCTGTTGGGACATGCCTTGGCTGCCCAAAATTTTGCCCTCCATTTCTTCCTCTACCCACATTTTGTCTAAAACCCTGTCTTCCTCTACCTCTGCCTGCAGGCTGCCATTCTTCTTGTCTGTTCTGTTGCACTATACCCCCGGCACCGGAGTTTTTACAGGCCTTGCAGGCTGTACAGGTACAATGGCTCTCTGAGGGACTAGAGTGTCTTGCTTCTTCCTGCAGTTAGCCTCAATATAACCATATTGATTGCAGAAAGCACATACAGTTGGCTTCCAATCATAGTCAACTTGCTGCTCTAAGACAATGCCCCTCTCACTCTTGAAATACACCTTATCTGGAAAATCTGAGTCAATGTCCACTTCAATCAACACCCTAGCAAAGATTTATGCCAACCTTCAATTCTGTATTTTTGTCAGCCATCATTGGCCTATCTATAAGGCTTGCAACTTTACTCAACCCAGTCGCATTCCAATATTTGACATCCAAACATGGGAATTTAACCCAAATTGGAACTGAGGTAGGTTTTTCTTTAGCATAGTTAATTTTTGAAGACCAAGGCCTCACTATCAGTGGTTTACTGTCAAAGTGAAAAAACCCCTCCTACAAAATTGCATCTTTGTGTTCCATAGTATCAAATCGAACCAAAACAATGCCATTACTCATCATCGCTATTTTCCTCATACCCCTATTTGCCCAGATTCGTCTCTGAAAGCCACTGAACACGCTTACTGGTGGCCTAGCACCCAATACATAACAAACCAAGGCCTGACTCCAATATTCAATTTCTGATTGAATATCATCAATATGAATTTCCTCAATTTGTTTTCCTTCAACTACAGTAGGTTCAATATATTCTAAACGAAGCCCAACATTTTTCAATTTAGAAATGTCAAAGTTTTGCCAAGCAGAAGGATTACCTTGTTCAGAATTAGCTCGCTCCTCAGCCGCAACCTCATCTGCCCAAGACCCGCGTGTTTTCGCTTGTTCTTGCAATTGAGAGAGCCATGAATTAATATTTTCCCTTGCTAATTCAATTTTCTGCACAGAGCCATTTTGAACCCCTGGAGTGAGGATGTCAGGCGCATTCAGTTCATCAGCAAGATTTCTCACCACTCTATCTAAATTAGGTCTTTCCGTACTATGTAGGTTATCAGGAATCGCCATTTCTACGGTGTTAATTTGTTAAACAATTTGCACATTAGCCTCACCCTCCTTCTCGTTACCTCCCTTGCTCTTGTTCTTCCTCACCATGAACTCAGAGCAAGATAGCAGGGTGCTAACATATGCTGGGAGAGAAAGCGTGATAAGCTAGAGAGAGAAACATCGCGAAGCATTACTTTTCCATGACATGGAAATGGGGAACTGATGCACATGTAATCGTGCATATTTTAGGGCGCTTTTTCCTTAATTTTAGTTAGCTTTGGTCACTTTAGTTTGCGTTTTAGATAGATTAATTTTATTTTCTATTTCTAGATTACGTTTCCTTGGCCTTTGTGGTTTTTGAGCATTTTGTAGGTGTATTCGAGAACCCCGGAGAGAGGACCCGAAGGTAGAAGCCGCGAGGAGACCGGACCAAGCGAAGAGCACCATAACCTGAAGAAAACGGGCTGGAGGGGCATTTTCTCTAGAAAAACAGCCCCCCAGCCTCCACTGGCATGCTGCCTTATTTCCAGAAAAACGGCCCCCTCTAGAAAAACGGCCAACCCCGTTTTTCCTGGGAGGGGCGTTTTTCTGCGCTTTTTGGCCCCGAGCCTCTCCGCCTATAAATAGCTCCTTTTCCTATTTTTTTCGAGGGGATCTCATTTTAGCCGTATTTTACTTAGGGTTCTTGATAGTTCTCTCAAATAGTGAGCTTAGTATTCTTAGAAAGTGATAAACTTTGGTAATTAGTGTTAATCAACTCTTTAATCCTTAACATTTTGGTTGTAAGTTTTCTCTCCTCTCTCTCTCTCTCTCTTCTATCAATATTGCAAGTTTGAAGCTCTGTTCTTGAATGTTAATGGGTATTGTTATTATGAAATTTATTTTGCTTAATCCCATGATTAGTAAGTAGTTGAATTAGTTCTAGGATTAGGTAGGCCTAATCTATGCTCTTGATTGTTGGTTTGCCCCTTCCCCAAGTTTGATTCCAAATTTCTATCAATGTTAAGCATGTGCTCACCAAGTGTTTGATAAATTGTTTGATCCACATTTTATCTTATTTGTACCTAATGTTAAGCATGGAAATGTGTTTGATGATAGTGGTTGCTTGATTATTGATGCTTGAGAGTTAATACCACGAAAGAGGATTACTTCTCTTGTGACCATTTAATTAGCTTAGTTTAATATAACTCATGCCTAATTAGGATCCTATAAATAGGTCTCTTGGTTTGTGTTTGGGTAAAAATCACTCCCCTTCGAAAGAAGGTGTTTGTGATACCTTTGCTAATTGTCAAGTGGTTTTTAATAAGCTTGGGGGTTATTTGGGGTTAATCAATGATTAATGAGCATGATTAGCGGTGATTCCTATCCTAGAACTACCTTTATTATTGTTTCACACCCTTATTATGTTTTAATTAATTAGTTTGTTTAGGTTAGTCAATCCAATCAATTCAATTAACCGGTCTAGATAGTTGATAATTTAGGGATATTTAGTACTCTATCAACGAGTCTCCGTGGTACGAACTTGATTATTACTTCGACATACACCGTGCACTTGCGGTCGTGTCAAGTTTTTGGCGCCGTTGCTGGGGACTCGGCGATAGATATTAGAAATCTTTTGATTTGGCTAGATTAGACCATTTTCTTTTTCTTTTTTTTTTTCTCTTATATTTTTTCTTATCAACTCGTGTTATCACCTTGTTCGTCTTTGTGATTGTTATTTTAGGGCGTTCTCGTTGTGCATGCCTAGGAAGCAAAAGAACAAGTTCATCGACGTTCTAGCTTTCGAGGTTCCTATTCCTAAGGGAAAGAGAAGCGCAAGGAAGAATCCCATCCTTCAACAAGAGATGGCTCGGCCCTTGAGAGAGTTCGCGATACCCGATGCTCAAGGGATTCCCGGAGGCATCACTAGTCCCGTCGTGGAAGCGAACAATTTCGAAATCAAGCCCTCTCTAATAGGGATCATTGCGAGAAATCAATTTGAGCACGATGAACCACCTTACTTGCATCTCCAAATGTTCGCGGAATATTGTGACACCATTAAAATCAATGAGGTTTCACAAGATGCGATCAAGTTAAGGTTGTTCCCATTCTCACTCACGGGGAGGGCAAGACAATGGTTGAATACTCTTCCTCCCGGCTCAATCACCACTTGGAATGAGCTCTTAGAGGCGTTCTTGAGTCACTTCTACCCACCACATCGGACGGCGTCATCTCGCCATGACATTGCCACCTTCCATCAAGAAGATGGTGAATCACTCTATGCGGCTTATCGGTGATACAAGACATACCTCCAAGAGTGCCCTCACCACTCCATGGATGAGAATCTCGTGTTCCAAATATTCTATAGCGGAATAGACCACGCCTCTAGGCTCATGGTGGATGCGGCCTCCGGAGGGGGCATCATGGATAAACCACTTAAGGAAGCTTGGAAGCTCATTGACAACATGGCTATGAACAACCAAAGGTGGAACAAAGGACGCACCCCTATCAAAAAGGGAGGTAAACTCGATGTTGATGCTTTAACATTATTGAATAGTAAAATTGATGCTTTGAATGTTAAGGTTGATACTATGAATGCACCATTATCTTCTTGTGTGTCTAGTGTGTCTAATGCTCATGTGAATGTTGTTCAATGTGAGGTTTGTGGTAATAATGGTCATGTTGGTAATGAATATCAATTGTTGGTGAATGTTGAGCATGTTAACGCCTTCCAATGCTATAATAATCCCCGCCCCCAAGGAAATGCTTTTTCTAGCACTTATAATCCGGGTTGACGTAACCACCCCAATTTTTCTTGGAAGAATCAAGCTCCATCTTCTTCTTCCCAAGGACCTAACCCTCCGGGTTTTCAAGGCCAAGTGCCTAGTCAAGCTCGTCCTTATCTAAATCAACTTCCACCTCCCCCACCCCCCGTTTCTAATATGGAGAACATGCTTGAGAAATTCTTTGCTAATCAAGAAAAGCAAAATCAAGACTTTAGGCAACAAAATCAAGAATTTAGGCAACATGGTGTAATGCTTGGTGATGCCTGAACCAAATTGAATGCTAAAGTTGGATCAAATGGCCACTCACCATAAGATGTTGGAAAATCAAATCACCCAAATTGCTAGTTCATCGTCTAGGACTCAAGGTACCCTTCCGGGGCAACCATTGAACCCAAGGGAGAATTGCAATGCGGTGACTTTGAGGAGTGGCACTCAATATGAGGGATCAAAGATGCCTATCGAAACTCCCAAAATTGTTGAGATTGAAAAGGATGATCAACCCATTGTGGTTGGTAAAGGCAAGGCTAAGGTGGGTGAGAATAAGCAAAGTGAGGTTGTGAAAGAAAAGAGTGTCACTCCCCCTCCCTACACTCTCCCTCTCCTTTTCCCCCAAAGGTTTGTCAAGGCCAAGTTTGATTTACAATATGGCAAGTTCTTGAACGTTTTAAAGAAACTCCAAGTGAATGTCCCTTTTACGGATCTCATGACCCAAATGCCTTCTTATGCCAAATTTTTGAAAGAAATTTTGTCTAAAAAGAGGAGTTTGGAGGGCGTTGAGACCGTTGCCTTGATGGAGGAGTGTAGTGCGCTCCTCCAAAACAAGAGTCCCCCTAAACTCAAGGATCCGGGTAGCTTCTCCATCCCTTGTGCTATAGGAAATTTAAAAATTGACAAAGCCTTGTGTGACTTGGGTGCAAGTGTGAGTGTCATGCCACTCTCCATTTGTCAAAAGCTTGACATGGGTGATCTCAAGGTCACCACCATGACCTTGCAAATGGCGGATAGATCCATTAAGCACCCCGTTGGGATTCTTGAAGATGTCTCGGTTAGAGTGGGGAAGTTCTTTATTCCGGTTGATTTTGTTGTGCTTGATATGCAAGAGGACTCTCTTATTCCTATCATCCTTGGCCGACCATTCTTGGCTACGGCGGGGACTATGATAGATGTGAAAAATGGGAGGCTCACTTTGAGTGTAGGAGATGATAGAGTAGAGTTTAACTTGACAAATTCTATGAAATATTCTATGCTTGAAGGTTCTTGTTGTAGGGTGGATATTATTGACGGAATTGTTGATGAGACGATACCGAGGCACCTTTGTAAAGATCCCCTTGAGGCACTCCTTACCTCTAAGGCCTCAAGGAAAGATGAAGAAGAAGACTCCTATCTCAAGGAGTATGCTTTTGCTTTGAACTCTTCCAAACCCATTCTCACCAAGAATAAGGTGGAATGTTTGGAAGGTGATGCCAATGAATCGACTCTTGGCAAGGGTAAACTCGAACTCAAACCCCTTCCCTCTTCTCTTGTTTATGCTTTCTTAGGAGAGGATGAGGCATTCTCGGTGATTATCAATGTTAACCTTAATGAGGATGAACGATCTAAATTGCTTGATGTGTTGAAAAAGTATAACAAAGCCATTGGGTATAGCATTGATGACCTCAAGGGAATAAGCCCCTCTCTTTGCATGCATAGGATCCTCTTAGAGGATGACCAAAAGACCTCCATCGAGCCTCAAAGGTGTCTCAATCCTAACATGAAGGAGGTGGTCAAAAAGGAGGTTCATAAACTCCTAGATGCAGGAATCATTTACCCAATTTTGGATTTCGAATGGGTAAGTCCCGTGCAAGTTGTCCTGAAGAAGGGAGGTATGACCGTCGTTAAGAACAATAACGATGAGTTAATCTCCACTAGACTTGTCACTGGGTGGAGAATGTGCATTGATTACCGAAAACTCAACAAATCCACCCCGAAAGACCATTTCCCCCTCCCTTTTATTGATCAAATGTTGGAGCGTCTTGCAAAGCATTCTTTTTTTTGCTACTTAGATAAAAATTCGGGATTCTTCCAAATCCCTATCCACCCAAGTGACCAAGAGAAGACGAATTTACATGCCCCTGTGGCACCTTTGCATATCGAAGGATGCCATTTGGGTTGTGTAACGCTCCGGCAACATTTCAACGATGCATGATGTCGATTTTTTCTAATTACATTGAGAATATAATGGAGGTTTTTATGGATGACTTCTCCGTGTGTGGCACCTCATTTGACGATTGTTTGGTCAACTTGGTCAAGGTGCTACAACGGTGTGAAGAGGTCAATCTTGTCCTCAATTGGGAGAAGTGCCACTTTATGGTGCAAGAGGGTATTGTTTTGGGTCATGTAGTGTCTAGTAAGGGGATAGAAGTTGACAAGGCTAAGGTTGAGTTCATTGAGCAATTACCACCCCCAACTAATGTAAAAGGGGTGAGGAGTTTCCTTGGTCATGCCGGTTTTTACCGACGGTTCATCAAGGATTTTTCCAAAATTGCCAAGCCTTTAACCCACCTCCTTGTCAAGGACGCCCCTTTTCTCTTTATTAATGATTGTCTTGAAGCATTCTATAGGTTGAAGAAGGCCCTAGTCACCGCTCCTATCATTCAACCACCCGATTGGAGTCTTCCATTCGAGATCATGAGTGATGCAAGTGACTTCACCTAGGAGCGGTGCTAGGTCAACGCAAGGATGACAAACTTCATGCCATCTACTATGCAAGCAAAACCATTGACGATGCTCAAGTGAATTATGCCACCACCGAGAAAGAGCTCCTAGCGGTTGTCTTTGCTATAGAGAAGTTCCGACCTTATCTTGTCGGATCGAAAGTGATTGTCCATAATACGGTAGCCGATTATCTCTCTCGGTTGACTCATGAGTTGCGGGAGGAGCAAGATAAACACCTTCCCATTGATGATTCATTTCCGGACGACCATCTCTATGCCTTGACCTCAAAGGCACCTTGGTATGCCGACTTTGCCAACTTTCATGCTTGTGGAGTCATTTCTCCGGAACTTGATTTCCGAGCTAAGCGAAAGTTTCGCCTTGATGCCACACGCTGTTTGTGGGATGACCCTCTACTATTCAAGAGGTGTTCGGATGGTATTTTGAGGAGATGTGTCGATGAGAACGAAATAGAAAGCATCACTTCTCATTGCCACGATCTCCCTTGTGGTGGTCACACAAGCGTTGCCAAGACCACCGCCAAGATCTTGCAAGCGGGTTTTTATTGGCCCTCCATGTCCAAAGATGTTCACGCTCATGTGAAATCTTGTGATCGGTGTCAACGAACGGGTGGAATCTCACGAAGGCACGAGATGCCCATGAATTAGATTCTCGAAGTTGACCTCTTTGATGTATGGGGGATTGACTTTATGGGATCATTTCCGTCATCTTCTAGTAACCGATATATCTTGTTGGCGGTGGACTATGTGTCCAAGTGGGTTGAGGCCATAGCCTCTCCAACCAGTGACGCTCGGGTGGTGGCAAAATTTTTCAAGAAGGTGATTTTTCCAAGGTTTGGAGTACCCCGAGTCGTGATAAGTGATGGAGGCTCTCACTTCACGGAGCGCAATTTTGAGAGTCTTTTGAAGAAATATGGGGTAAATCATAGGGTCGCTTTGGCCTACCACCCACAAACGAGCGGTTAAGTTGAGGTGTCTAACCGTGAGATCAAGAGTATTCTCGAGAAATTGGTGTCTCGTTCAAGGAAAGATTGGGCCTCCAAACTCGACGAGTCTCTTTGGGCCTACCCCACCGCTTACAAGACTCCGATAGGCACCACCCCGTTCCGCCTAGTCTATGGCAAACCATGTCACCTCCCGGTTGAGCTAGAGCATAAGGCCTTTTGGGCTATCAAGGCTCTTAATTTTGATATGAAAGCGGCCGGTGAGAAGAGACTCCTTCAAATTAACAAGCTTGATGAGTTAAGGCTCGATGCCTATGAAAGCTCCAAGCTTTACAAGGAGCGGACCAAGAAATGGCATGATAAACATATTTTGCACAAAGAATTCCATGTTGGGGACTTAGTGCTTCTCTTCAACTCCCGTTTGAAACTCTTTGCGGGAATTGAAATCCAAGTGGTGGGGACCCTTTGAGGTGATCAAGGTATTTCCATATGGGGCGGTTGAGCTCCGAAATAGGGAGAATGATACCACGTTCAAAGTCAATGGCCAAAGGCTCAAGACTTATCTAGCCGGAGAACCAATAGAGAAGGCAACGACTCTAAGTCTCTCCGAGCTCCCTTCAACCAAATGAGTAAAAGGGGTCGAGCTCATGACCAAAAACGAGCGTGCTTCTTGGGAGTCAACCCAAGCGTTTTAATTTTTTTTTATTTCATTTATTTGCATTTCCTTTCATTTTTAGTTTTATTCCCAAAAAAAAAAAATTGTATATAGAAAATATGTTGCGTTTTGTGTCACTTGATTTCCTTGGGTTTAATGGATTTTGGATTGTTTTTGTACATAGGTACCCGCATCGATGAATTTTGAACGTTTTGAGGGGGAATAATGATTTTCTGGTGAATTGTTGGTTTGGGATTTGTGAAGTAGGGTTATCTTGCGGTTCACATGTGTGGAAATGGGTATTTGAGACGTCGTTGCCTCGGGATAAACGACTCGGGATCAACCAAGGTGGGAAAGATGCCCACAAAATGGGAATTGCGTATTTGAAGCATTTTGGAGGCGCACCGCAAGAAAACGGGGATCAAAACGACCATACCCCGTTTTGGCAAAGGAAAACGGGGTCGCCAGCCTCTTGGCGATGTCGCAAAATTTTCCAGAAAAACGGCCACCCCGTTTTTTCTTAGAGGGCCGTTTTTCTGGAAAGTGTGCGTTATTGTTCTGGCACGTGCGCAACTCGGACAGCCCTCACCCCCCTAAACCCGAGCTCCCCCTCACTCTCACTCACCTCTACCATCTTCCCACTCAAATCCCCTTCTCTCTCTTCTCAAACCCTAACCCCCAATTCTCATTCACCCATAATCTCATCAAATTCACCCAAATTCTTTTACAATTTCCACAAATCTTCCAATACTCATCACTTACCCATCTTTCTCTCACCACAAAACCCCAATTTTCATACTTTTTCTCTCTCTTCTCATCTTCAACACCAACCTCCCACCATTGTCACCCACCTTAAAAAACACAACCTTTTTCACCATTTTCCTCTACAAAAGCTCCATTTTACCTCACCCAAGCCCCCATTCTCTTTTACCCTCACAAAAACCCCAAAATTCTCAATTTTTTGCACTTCTCCAAAACCCTCGCCTCCAAAATCTGAAAATACAAATTGATTTGGGGAAATTTTCAAGGAGTGTTCTTGGGTGCTCTTAACACTCTCATTGCATTTCCATTCAAGGTTTTGAGGTGAGTGGTTGTGGGAATTGTTTTTGTGAAGGTTTTTGTTGAGATACCTTGTGGGTTTTTGGTGGATTTTTGTTCCAAGGTTGAATTTTAGGAGCATCATGGCACCAAGGAAAAGATCAAGAGCTAGTGGTGAAGCCTCTTCGTCAAATGCACCTCCGCCACCGAACATCCTCATTAATGGAGCACCCCAAGGTATTGACCTCCCTCCTCATCCTCATTACCCTCACATTGTAATGTATAATGAGCACCATCGTGCTAAATTTTGCACTTTAGTTGCTAGAGGTGTTGTACCTACCCGTTATGCTTGTGAAAATATGATGGGTATTTTGGGTATTGATGGTCATATTGATAAATGGGTTCGAAAACAAGGTTGGGGAACATTTTGGGAGAAGAAGGATCCCACGTACCTTGAACCCTCACTTGGGATTTTAAGCTCGTTTGGGACTCGAATTGAAAGTCATAAAGGAAAGGCTAAGAGGATGGTGTCATTTTGCCTCTTTAACCAATCTTATGAGTTTCCTTTGTCTCAATTTTGTAAATACATTGGGTTGCCGGTGGGAGGTTTGTATAAGCCGAGTGAGGAAGATTTTGACCAAGTCGCATTTTGGGGTAAGATTGGTCATGGTGATTGGGGTGCAAGTAAGTCCCATGGTACCCAAATCCACAATCCGACAATTCGGTATATGTGGAAGATCTTGGCCAATACAATTCTAGGAAGGCACGATAGCCAACACAATGTGAAGGCATCGGAACTTTTTTTCCTTTGGGCATTGATTAACGGCAAGAAAGTGGATGCCGGGGCACATCTTGCCCTACAAATGGCTAAGACCGGGGCAATCAAAATCAATAAATCCACTATCATGGGTGGTTTTGTAACCTCGCTCATAAAAGGAATGGGTCTTGGTGCTCGATTAACGGGAAATCCAATTCCCGGCTTAACGAGACTTGAACTCTTATTCGCCACTCAAGCAAAGCTCTTGGCTAGGGTTGGGCATCAATGAAAATGTTTGGTGTGGGTCAATGAAACACCAATCACCGCTTTCACCGTTCCCAATGATCTCACCGACCCATCAAAGGAGGAGAATTGGAAATATGACTCCTTGTTGGAGAACAACCATGAGTACCGAGCGGCTTTGGCGGGAGATGAGAATGAGGAAGATGATGATGGAGAAGGGGAGAATAATGAAAATGAAGGTGAAGATGTCTCGGAAGAGTTTGGGGAACCGAGCAATCCGGTAGGCGATTGGGATTACTTAGCCCCTCCACACCAAGAAAGTGGGTGACATACTTATGTGCCCCAAACCTATAATGCTAGTGATTACCACTCACCTCATGAGCATGGTAACAACTCCCGCTCCTATCATGAGTATGAGCAATTGAACCACCGGATCACCACATTGGAGTGTGATCATCAATGCATACAAACGTCGATGGACCACATGTCAACGAGGATTGATCAAATCCAAAATCAAATGACAAATGTGGATACTTCTCTTCACCTCATGAATTCCACCATGGGGAACATGAACGACATACTCCAACAATGGAGCGCTTGGCATTTCAACCAACAACCACCGCCTCAATGAGCATTGTAAGTTCCCCTCCCCTCCCTACCCTTTTATTGTTTTCTTACATTGAGGACAATGTATGTCTTAGCATGGGGGGGTGTTATGATGTTTTAGTTGGTAGTTTATTGGTTGGTGGACCTTCTACGTTGGGTGTATGTGGTTGTTTGTTGTGTTGTTGAGGAGGTGTGGTGATTTGTTGTGAATTGTGGTATTGATGTGTTGTGATTTGGTGGATGTGATGATGGTGTTATGATTATGGTTGGTAATTGGAGATGCGCTAGTTTAGTGTAGAAGCATGCTAGTTCATTTAGTTGCATGACTTTGTAGAAATCGTCATTTAGGTTACATTGAGCATGTTTAGGCTTGCATTTCATCTAGGTTGCATTTCAAAAAAAAAAAAAATGGCCAAAAATAGAGAGATGTTCTCTTTATGATTATTTGTGATACTCTTGGTCGACATTTGACTTGTGGTAGAGAGAGCATGATACTTTTGAGATGCAATCCCGAAAGTTTGGCATGGTTTCTCGTTTCGCTTTTATTCTTTTGGCCCTTTGTATGTAAGTATTCCTCAATCACTTGATAATCTCACTTAATATTCGTGAAATAATTGGTGTGATAGACATTTAACCGGTGAGATCTTGAGCCTTAAAAACCGACACATCTCTTTCGGCTGTTTGTCTTTCATGAGTGTTTTGGATTCACATTGGTGGTTAATCTTCTAGAACTTGCCTTAATTCTTGGTCAAAATTGTGCTTGGCACCCATTTTTGCATTGGTAGGACGGAGGCATTCATTTGTTACTTGTTCTTAAGCTACTTTAAGCCAAAATTGCCTACCTAACGTATCATTTTATCGCTTTGGAGCCCCTTTGAGCTTATGCCTTTTTCTTGATGAACTATGTTATATGCCCTCTTTTCCCAAACACGTTTTCCCTCTCCCGAGTCTAAGACCAGTGTAACTTGTCTCTCTCATTGGGTTGAGTATCGAATTGTGAAATGAAGTAAAAGATGAGCATGGGGGTGCTTTTGGTGAAGAATGGAGGGATGATGGTTAACTTTGAGCTTGAATATGCTTTAAAAAAACAAAAATAAAATAAAATAAAATAAAATGAAAAAATGAAGTCTTTTTGACCTTCTAGAGGTAGAAGAAGGGCTTATATCTCATTGAATCGAAATTATCTTGCCCCGATACTTCTAATGTTAGATTTTGTTAATGTTGTGAAAAAGGTTGGTTTAATGGTTGATACATAAAGTTGGAATTGGTGTTTTTGATTTGTGGAGATGTTTTTGCACCCCCTTGATCTTTCGCGAGGACTGAGAAGATGTTTGTATTTTCACTAAGTCTTTTTGACTCTAAGCCCACATCCCAAATGTATCCCCACCTTACCCTAAGCCTCATTACAACCCAAAAGTCCTCCCGATCTTTGCATGTGGAGTTGTCATCTAACGGTAGAGATTTTAGAAGATAGGCAAGCTTATGGTAAGATACCACCGATGTTTGAATCTTGAGTGTCAATTGATTATTTTCCCCAAACACATTTGAGTTTGAGTGATCCACACTTCCTAAAGTGAGGATCTATCGGACTAATTTGTTTCACGTTTTGAGTGGGATTTCCGAGTTGATTGAGTGCTTGCATGCTTCGGGACTAGTTGAGTTATCGTCGAATCTTGGAGCTTATGTGATCTTTTGGTGTACTTGTTTCTTCGATGGATTTTTATGCTCTCGATACCCTTGTTTAATGCTCATCTTTGGTTTCACGGTTTAGAGGGTAATCTATCAATCCTTTTTTATGCTAACTCTTGAATCTTGTGTGTCTTGTTGGTTTGTGTTTGCTTGAGGACAAACAAGAGTCTAGCATGGGGGAGTTTGATGCACATGTAATCGTGCATATTTTAGGGTGCTTTTTCCTTAATTTTAGTTAGCTTTGGTCACTTTAGTTTGCGTTTTAGATAGATTAGTTTTATTTTCTATTTCTAGATTACGTTTCCTTGGCCTTTGTGGTTTTTGAGCATATTATAGGTGTATCCGAGAACCCCGGAGAGAGGACCCGAAGGTAGAAGCCGCGAGGAGACCGGACCAAGCGAAGAGCACCAGTAACCTGAAGAAAACGGGCTGGAGGGGCGTTTTCTCCAGAAAAACGGCCCCCCAGCCTCCACTGGCCTGTTGCCTATTTTCCAGAAAAACGGCCCCCTCCAGAAAAATGGCCACCCCGTTTTTCCTGGGAGGGGCTTTTTTCTGCGCTTTTTGGCCCCGAGCCTCTCCGCCTATAAATAGCTCCTTTTCCTATTTTTTTCGAGGGGATCTCATTTTAGCCGTATTTTACTTAGGGTTCTTGATAGTTCTCTCAAATAGTGAGCTTAGTATTCTTAGAAAGTGATAAACTTTGATAATTAGTGTTAATCAACTCTTTAATCCTTAACATTTTGGTTGTAAGTTTTCTCTCCTCTCTCTCTCTCTCTTCTATCAATATTGCAAGTTTGAAGCTTTGTTCTTGAATGTTAATGGGTATCATTATTATGAAGTTTATTTTGCTTAATCTCATGATTAGTGAGTAGTTTAATTAGTTCTAGGATTAGGTAGGCCTAATCTATGCTCTTGATTGTTGGTTTGCCCCTTCCCCAAGTTTGATTCCAAATTTCTATCAATGTTAAGCATGTGCTCACCAAGTGTTTGATAAATTGTTTGATCCACATTTTATCTTATTTGTACCTATTGTTAAGCATGGAAATGTGTTTGATGATAGTGGTTGCTTGATTATTGATGCTTGAGAGTTAATACCACGAAAGTGGATTACTTCTCTTGTGACCATTTAATTAGCTTACTTTAATATAACTCATGCCTAATTAGGATCCTAGAAATAGGTCTCTTGGTTTGTGTTTGGGTAAAAATCACTCCCCTTCGAAAGAAGGTGTTTGTGATACTTTTGCTAATTGTCAAGTGGTTTGTTAATAAGCTTGGGGGTTATTTGGGGTTAATCAATGATCAATGAGCATGATTAGCGGTGATTCCTATCCTAGAATTACCTTTATTATTGTTTCACACCCTTATTAAGTTTTAATTAATTAGTTTGTTTAGGTTAGTCAATCCAATCAATTCAATTAACCGGTCTAGATAGTTGATAATTTAGGGATATTTAGTACTCTATCAATGAGTCTTCGTGGTACGAACTTGATTATTACTTCGACATACACCGTGCACTTACGGTCGTGTCAGGAACGGGGAGCTTTCATTAACCTGCCAAAATTATAGAAGCTACCGCTATCACACAAGCCACATTGAAATAAATCTATGAATCTTGTGACACAAACATGCAGCTAATAAAGCGCAAATCAATCAAAAACACATTAGACAAGCAGAACTGATCATTCTACACCATAGATCATAGCAGCAAATCTCACACAGCCTAACACAGATTTCGAGTAGCATATTGATGATACTTGTACACAGGAAATCCCTAAGAAGTCAATCTTCAATGTGAAAATGTGTTATGCATCCGTGTGCATTGCATGTGCATGCACATGTGAAGATTGAAGAACAATCACACAGAGTACAAATGGAAAACTGGTTGACATGCAAGTGTCAAGATCTAACAAGTAATGCTGCCCCAAAAGGGCTTTAGGCCAACATATCCGGGGGGGGGGGGGCATACATAAAATAAAATAAGCAAGCAATTCACTGACCTGAAATTCTTTAACTTTGAACGTGGGGCTGAGAATTGCACACTCCAAAGCACATCCCTTTGACACACACTCACTGGCATTCATGGTGCGGCTAGGCTCCTTTCCAAAGAATTCAGTCAAGATCCTTATGATAGCAGGAACCCTTGAACCTGAACCAACCACCTCAACAGCATGAATGTTTTCAACTGCGAGACCAGCTTCCGCAAGGGCCTTCTCCAAAGGCTTCTTTACTCGCTCCAAAATAGGGATGCTGATTTGCTCAAACTCCTCCCTCTTGATGATTCCCCTGACATCTTTCTCCTCCATCAGGCACTCAATGTTCAATGGAGCCACTGGATTATCACTGAGAAGTTGAGAACCTTTTTCAATTTGTCACAGGCTGTTCTAAGCCTGAGGCAAGCCCTTGCATTCTGATATACATCAATCTTGTACTCTTCCTTGAACTTCTCAGCAAAATGCTGGAAAAGGACCTCGTCAAAGTCACGCCCACCCAAAGATCGATCAAAGGAATGAGCCAATATTTTGAGCTGAGCTTTCTTAAAACCAGCAATGCACACTTGCAAACTTGAATGTCCAACATCTACAAAAGCCTACAAAGTAATTGACTCAACTTTATATATATATATATGAGAAAGTATATGTTGAATTATTGAAATAACAAAAATTATTTATTGTTGTTGTTATTGTTGTTGTTGTTTTTCCTTCAAATTTGGAGTATCCATCGTCGATTGCACTGATTATAGCTCTGTTCTTTTCGTCGTTTACATGCTGCATTCCGTTCCGTTCTGCACCGCATCTTAATTTCCGTTCCGTGTCGTTCTGCACCGCACCATAATTTCTGTTCCGTTCTACACTACATAAGTTATACTCCCTCCGTTTCCTTTTAAACTTCCTACTTGCTTTTTCACGGTCTCCAATATAACACTTGGACCATTAATATCTCTAAAATTATATAAGTAAAATTTGTAAAAATTTGATATTACGAAAATACATTTCTAAAGGAATCTAATGCATATAATTTCAAATCACAACTCATAATGAATTTTTGTATATTAACGGTCAAAGTTTACAAAGTTTGACCTCAAAAAAGCAAGTAGGAAGTTTAAAAGTAAACGAAGGGAGTATTTATTATTCCATTCTACCCCGCACTGCAATTTTCGTTCCATTCCGTTTCGCACCGCCCTGCAATTTCCGTTCCGTTCTTCACCGTCCCGCATCATTTCGTTGACGAGAATAGAGCTTGTGTGTTGGCTTATAGGCACTTTAAAGGGTGAGACCATTAGCCAAGTTAAGGGATTCAAGGTTGCTCTACAACCAAAATAAAATTTAACTCCCTCTACCTTAATTAAGGATGGGTGAATCTGTACCGCTAATCAACCACATACCCTGATTTTCTCAAGTTGTTAATTTGGTGCATTTCTCATAAGTTTTAACGTTGTTAACTTTACCTTAGCTTGTTGCTTTTGGGGCTTTAAGATGTCATCATCTGCATTTAATTCTTTTGTCTATAGTGTCTTTATATTCTAATCAATTTATTAAAGGATTCATTAATGCCACTCCACAGTCCATATATACATTGAACTTTTTCAGTGAGCATTATTTTCTAGGTGTACTTTATTCATGAACTACTAAAAAGGTCCGTTTTTCTCTCTTTTTCTAATTTCAAGTTGATAGATCACCCTTAATTATTTTTCCCTGATGGATCATCTCAAAAAGAAACAAAAATATTGTGGTGGATCACTACAGATAGGCCAACAGTGCCATCATTTGTAAGCTCCAACATCAAAAAAAGGTTCGGATGAGATGAAAATCACAAAAATTTGCATAAAACCGTCTTATGATTAGATGGATTGAAAATAAAAACGAGTTATCTATACGAAGTCACCTTTATTCTTAATAAAATTCACCTTATCTCATCCTGAGACGGTTTATAAGAAGACCTATTGAATTGAGATTCAGCGAAAGTTGTGACGGTTTTAGTTTGGCGGAAAAACATAATTGAAGAATTAAAACTAGGTTTTACACTCGTACGGACCAACTTACAGAAAAATGGGGTCACTATTTAGAATTTTAGGAGTCACTTATTATGAGTCAAGACTCTTATTCCACTAAAACCCTCGTCTTACCAAAAGTTACAGTAAGACCGTTTTAAACAAGTTTTAGTCTTTTTTATTTATTTAAATTTTACGGAATAGGATTAAGTTCGATGCAGCAGGTTACTTATTATGAAGAGCATGTTTGGTCCAAGCCCAAAATACAACAAGAGCCAGGCTAAGACATCACCAATATTGAGCAATTACTCTGAACTTGTTGCGCAGCCCAATTAGACTTTATCCCGTGAGCAATTGTCACTCTGAATTTGTCCAAGTAAAGATTACCAAAGTCCATAGTTCATGCTCATCTCGTGAGACAAGGCCCATAAGTATGAATGCCCATAGGCCCGTTACCATTTGCTCATATCAGAATTTTTGCACTTTCGTCAAAGCCCATTTGGCTGGACAAAGCCCATAAAGTTGCATCTTTAAAGTTCAAGTGATTCTCTTGCACTCAACTAATCAACTTTGTCTTGTATTCAAGGATTCAGACCTACTGCAAAGGATCTGAATAACACTGACCAGATATGGGTCTCAGAACTCATCCAGAATGGCAAATGAAACTCTCATCTCATCAACAATATCTTTGAACCAACATCTGTAGAAGCTATACTCAAGATTCTACTCCCACAGCAGCCTGAGGAGGATCAGTTTATCTGGACTGAAGACACAAAATGCAACTTTATTGTCAAAAGTGCCTACTAAACACTCAAGAAGAGAGAAAATCAGAATCATAGTCAGTATGCAGAGGGATTTTGGAAGAAGCTCTGGAAGCTAAAAATTCCACAAAGACTGAGAATGTTTGTATGGAGAATGATCTCACATTGCATCCCTTCAAGCAATGAAATTCAGAGAAGAATACCTGAGGCAGACAACCTTTGTATCTTGTGTAAGTAGCATGAGAAAACCCATATACATCTCTTCTTTCAATGCCATTGTGCCAGGATTGCGTGGTTCTCATTATTGGGTCTCAGAACAGACAGCTATACTAACTGGACTGAAGCACAGTGAATGGAGGCATGCCTCAACCCAACATTATTCCACCCTTATAATGGAGATGAGGAAAGTTTCAGCAGGAAAGCGTGTATTTTGGTGGAAGCCATTTAGAGAGAAAGAAATGCAGCCTTGCATGATGATAGAGAGGCAAGTTCAGACAACATTATTCACCAATTTCGTAGTAGTTGGAGAGATGTGAAAAATTCTTGGAAAAATGAGGACACTGGAGAATCCTCAAGAAAAATGAATGAAGATCAATTCTCAGGTGAGAATGCTGGAGTGTATGTAGATGTTGCAGTTTGAGGAAACGAGTCCTATGGGGCTTGGTTTATGATGGATGCACATAAGGAAGTCCGGGATGCTGGAACCACTGTGTTAGAAGCTAGAGACGCTCTGGAAGCTGAAACAAAGTTGATCCTTCACGTCTTGAATTGCATGGAATCAGGAATGATTGAGGCTAGAGATATCTTCTCTTATGCAAAAGTGGCAGTTGACCAGATCAAGAAAGGCAATCAACATCTGTGGAGATTGAGAAGGACTTTCGAAGATATTTGCTCTCTGTATATAAAACTCTCTGTTAATGTTTGTTTTATTCCTAGAACCTGTAATTTTGTTGCGCACCACCTAGCAGCATGGGCAGCCTCTCACTGCTTATCTGGCAGGATAGAAAAGGTGTTTGTCCAAGCTGTTAGGATGGAGTTGTCTGTAGCAAACTCTATTCCAAATTAATCAAGGTGCGGCGTTGGTTGAGCAAAAAAAATAAAATAAAAAAAATAATCAACTTCACGTCTTAGCGCAAAGAACTTCAGCTAGACTTGGCAGCATCCATACGGCCATACCAATTGTACCAAATTACAATATTGTTTCCTTTGCGAAGGATGAAAATTGAAAACAAACCTTCTTCGGTTCCTCACGAGGATATAACCCATAGGGTTAAGATGCTTATATGAGTTATACGTTATATCCATATGGATCGAAATTAAATCGAAATTATGCGTAGCGTGTTGAATAGAATAAACCTTGTGTAATTGTTAGAGCTTAAAACGCTTAGTAAAAATTGCGTTTGTTTCGAGAGTGTCTGGAAGATTGAATCCAAATCATATTATTGTAATGTTTAAGGCAACTATTGTAAATTGTTGGAGATAGAGTTTGATTCGAGCAAGAACAATGTAAAATACAGAGAAATTTGACGAATCCATAACGGTGAGAAACTCAACTAATCAATCAACGAACTTGTTTTTTTTTTTTTGGGGGGGGGGGAGGGGGGGAAGAGTGGGGAACATGATCACCAACACTAATCAATCAATGATTATTAGTTGTACATCAGCACAAGAGTTGATGTTGTGTTTCCCACACAATTACCCAAAATCGTATTTTACAAAAACCCACAAATCATCACAATAAGAGAGTCCACATAATCTCATATGTCTTTTCGAGTCACCCCGAAACATTCTCATAACAAACTTGCAAGGTAATTGTCATCAAAAGGTCTCCTATAAAAGCACCTCAAAGTGAGACCCCTTCTATAGCCAAACATAATGTCATAGTTGTTAGGGAGGAACATGATCACCAACACTAATCAATCAATGATTATTAGTTGTACATCAGCACAAGAGTTGATGTTGTGTTTCCCACACAATTACCCAAAATCGTATTTTACAAAAACCCACAAATCATCACAATAAGAGAGTCCACATAATCTCATATGTCTTTTCGAGTCACCCCGAAACATTCTCATAACAAACTTGCAAGGTAATTGTCATCAAAAGGTCTCCTATAAAAGCACCTCAAAGTGAGACCCCTTCTATAGCCAAACATAATGTCATAGTTGTTAGGGAAAACTTCACCTTAAAACCGCCTCATACGATTTTTGTTTTAATTGGCCATCTAGAGTTGTAAACCTTTCAGCTACTCCCCTTTTCAAATATCTGACCAACTATTGATCATTCAACACTCAAAGTATTGGACTCAACACTTCTAACAAAAGTCAAAAGTATGAGCAAAGATGAGCTACCGACAAGTATTTTGCTCAATAGCAAGTCAAGCTAAGTATTTCATCCCAAACCGAAAGCAAAAGATCCAACGATCAAGATTAGTCACTCACTCCCACACAACTATTCTTTATTGAGTTGTACACTTGGAACTTTCCAGAACTTGGAAATATCATGCCCCATACCGTGGCCCCCACAATTACACTTGGTCGCTTATAATATTTCCACGATTACTCAATTAGGTAAGCAAAACCAACTTTTGTGCCCAAATTGCCCTTCACTTTCCCTTTAAAGACACACACACAGTGAAAGCACCAGCAAGAAACTTCCAAGATGTGTTCAGAAACTTCATGCCCTTCAAAAAAAACAAAATCAAAACCCGCTGTTTCTTTCTCTTTTATTGCCCATCATCATCTAGAACCTTCTTCACCATCTCCATTCTCGCCATTATATTCACCGACAAGCTAAACCCACAATAACCCATTTTATTTTAGCCGAAACCCACAAAAACCCACAATCAAAATTCACTAATTTCTCTTAAAGATCATTAATTTATTAAAATCTTCTCTTGGGTTGTTGCTCTGTTTCTTAATGAACAGTGTAATGGTGAAAGAAGAGGAAGTGACAATCCCCTGTGCTGCAGCTGCACCGTCTACCCATGGACTATCATCATCATCATCTTCATCATCAAGCTTCTCTCCTCAGCCAATGGAGGGTCTCCACGAAATGGGTCCACCGCCATTTTTGACAAAAACCTTCGACATGGTTGAAGACCCTGCAACTGATTCGATTGTGTCTTGGAGCAATGCTAGGAACAGCTTTGTTGTTTGGGATTCTCACAAATTGTCATCTTTGCTCTTGCCCAGATATTTCAAGCATGGAAATTTCTCTAGTTTCGTTCGCCAATTGAATACTTATGTAAGTACTCTGGTTTTTGTAATTAATTTGTTTAGTAGTGCCCACCAGGTGTTTGTTAAAATGCCTGTATGAAAAAGAATTGGGTTTTTCTCTTTTTCTTAGTTTGTGTTTGGTTATCTGTATGTGGTGATTTTTGGGATTTGGGGGTTCTGATAATTGATAGGGTTATTGTGAGAAATGATAATAAGAGGGTATACTTTATAATTTGTGCTGAAATTGATTATTGTTGTTATTTTGATCCATGTGATGAAATCCGAGTTAACTCAGTTAAGGGTGGGTTGATCAATTTGCTTTTGACCCATGTGATGAAATCCAAGTTAAGGGTGGTTTGATCAATTACTTGATTGTAACATATGGTATGGGATTTGCTTTTTGCTTTGGCCCTGAGGCTGAGATGCCAAACAACATTTGGAGACATCTTGTGTATGTTTGATTTCTTGGTTTCCCTGAAGAGTTTGCTAATATTGTAGGGTTGAAGTGCTCCCCTGCCATCTGTTTGTTGATTTGCCTCAGAGAAGAACAAGGAAGATATTGTTTGAAGCTTTGTGAGTTGTGTTTGATTCAACTCGTTTGGCTGTCTTAAAAGATCACCTTCTATTATGCTATCTTATTTAATCTCTATATATGCTTGCTTATTTTCACTACAATTGACTAGAACATGATGAACTCGTACAATTCATTGTTTCTTTTATTGCATATTGAGTGATTTCATATGAAATTTACATTTGCAATCAGTGTTCAAGATTTTTCTAGCTTAGGTGGTGTTAACATTGGCCTGTAGTAGACCTGTTTGCCGTCTTCAGCCAAGTTCAGCAACTGATCATCCTACTATTTGCTTGCAGGGTTTCAGAAAGGTTGAACCTGATCGCTGGGAGTTTGCCAATGAAGGGTTTCTAGGAGGGCAAAAGCATTTGCTGAAAACCATCAAGAGGAGGAGAAACATAACACAAAGTGCTCAACAACAAGGAGGACCTTGTGTTGAGGTTGGGCATTATGGATTGGATACTGAGATGGAAAGACTGAGGCGAGACCGTAATGTGTTAATGACAGAAATTGTGAAGCTCAGACAGCAACAGCAGTTGTCAAGGGAGCAACTTCTAGCTATGGAGGCTCGGGTTCAGTCTACGGAGAGAAAGCAACAACAGATGATGACATTTCTAGCTAAAGCCCTCACTAGCCCTGCATTTGTTCAAAACTTGATGCAACAGAATGAGCAAGGCAGGGTGTTAAAAGGCATTGGGATAGGGAGGAAAAGGAGATTAACCGCAAGCCCAAGCACCGAGAAATTGCAAGAGGAAGTTGTACCTGCAGCAGTGGACGCTACCAAGGTTGGTGACTATCCAACACCTATACAAGATGGATTGACAGCCATCGAATCAGAAATCGACACATTGTTTTCAGTTGCATTAGATAACGAATCAAGCAGCGACATTAAGGAGCCAACAGCAGAGCCTACTTTAATAGCCTCAATGAACGCTACAAATTTGGAGAACATAGGTGATTTAAGCTGGGAAGAATTGCTGAGTGAGGACTTGATGGGTGGTACTGAAGACCATGATGGTTTAGGGGGAGATCAACATGAAATTGATGTACCAGTGGAGGTTTTGGTGTCAGAGCCATCAAATTGGGGTGAGGACCTAGAAGACTTAATTGATGAAATGGGTTTATTGATATCATCAAAGCCTTAGTTTGAAGAGCCAGATATATTCTGTAAGAAATACTTATTCAATGTGGTTTGATTGTAATAGCTTTGTGCTATGTCGGCCTCCAAAGTTCTGCTCCTGCTTCTCATTTTAGGTACGCCGAGACCGAATATCTGTTAAATGGGATTGCTATTATGTAGTAGAAGCATGACTTAATATGTTTGGTTTGGTTTGTAATGCAGAAGAGTTGCAGGAGGATACAAGGGGGCCAGAATTGATGATCAAGAGCTTTTTCTTTCCTGTATTATTATTGTGATTTCGTTTGTAATTGAGTGAAGTTTGTTTATTACATCTTGGTTTTTTGTATTTCCTAATGTGATTTTGTTGTTTTGGCTGCCATATTTTGCAGGCGGATTTGATGACAAAGGGTAGATGAAGTTCGATTCCATGCAGGGATATCGATGTTTTCTTCGTCTGAAAACTTGGCAGTAGAGCTTCTCTTTTGCTAGAATAGTTTGTTAATAGTACATAAAAGTTGTAGTATCATGTAAATAATTGGTGTTGTAGGAGTGTAGAAGTTGCATCTTGCTGTGATCAGAGAGATGGAGAGATTTGTCTAGTCGTAGGCATTTGTTTTTCCAAAAGCTGATAGGTGGTTTCAGACTTTTAAACTGGGTTGCCAACACTGTTTTATATATTTCAGATTTATTTGCAGATGAGTTGTGTTAACTGTTTGTGTTACTTTGTTAATCGTTGTGTCTCTCCAAGAGTTGCTGGTGATATAGGAGCCAACATCCTTGCCTTCCATTCTTGCTCACCTACACCTAGTAAAGGACAAAGATTCCAGTGTGATCAGTGGCCGGTAAAAGTATTACAAAAGAGTGAACTCACATGAACTTTTCCTAGATCAGCCAGAGTGTGTGTGTTTCTTTTTTTGTGTGGATAATGAGGCTAGATCTAATGTTATTGTTAGGGACGAGTGGGAAATCTATCACTGTGTTATCCACCCCAAATTCGTCTCTCCTGAAGGGATTAAAATGTCTACAATGTTAACCAAACAAGGGAATAACGGTGTCAATCTATTAATAAATTATTAATATAGTTTTTCGTGGGATACTAGTAAAAGTCGACCCGAGACACCTCCTTAATTCAGAGATAGAAAACTGATAAAAATCCTAAAATCTAGCTCAAAACACACTCTATTAATTTCAACAAAGATGTGACATATCCTAAAGTCACCACTAGACAATGTTCAAAATTGCAATCATATAATACACGAACCAAAACAATAACCGACAAGGAAGAAGTGCTTTGCTTGTGTAACGTGAAATGTGCGCGCCTTTATAATCCCCCACCACTTAATTTTGTGTTGTTACACCACCCATAACTTCACACCACCATCTCTCCCATCCCATTGCTTAATTCCCCCCCTCCCTCTCTTCATGTACACCGGTCTCACAGAATGGCTGGTGGACATAAGGGTGCCCTTCAAATTTGGGGCACCCCTATTGATGTCCATAATAGTTGGTGGTGTTGTGATTTACTACTTGTATAGCCCTTACTGGAAGGTAAGAAGGGTACCTGGCCCTCCACCCTTTCCTCTTGTAGGTCACCTTCCTTTGATGGCCAAGTATGGTACTGATGTTTTCTGTTCTCTTGCCAAACTCTATGGCCCTATTTTCAGGTCTATTCACTTCTCTTTCATCCTCCTCTCTTGGTATTATCATACTGTATTATGTACTGATGTATGTCTATTATTAATTATATGATTCTACTTTGGTCTTACCTAGAACAACATAATCTTAGTACAAAAATGTATGGAGTATTTTGCAACTACATATATGCATATGCCATAAGTATATTTTTTGTTTACTTGGGTGTAAAAGCTAAAACTTGTATAATACGGTCTTACTGTGCCTTTCGGTGAGACAATGATTACTTTTTAGTGAAATAAGGGCCACGTCTCATAACAAATGACTCTTACTTTTCTAAATAGTAACCCTATTTTTCTGTGAGCTGGTTTCGTACAAGACTTGCTCGCATTGGCATGTTTTGATGATGCTTTAGGGATCATCACGTCATCATACTAATCAAGTATTATATTGATGATCGCGTGTTCTACTTATTTCTTATTACACATTAAACCCATTGAAATTTGTGATTAACTTTGATAATCACAGTAAAAATGTTTGTTAACTTGGAACATGACATCAAAATTGATGCTATATATGGTAATAAATGACCTTACAATAGTTTTCTTACATTACACAAAACACATAATATTTGGTTCTGTACAAGTTGTAAAGAACATAGCTTCCACTCCAGTCCCCAACATTTGGCATTTTTTTGTTTGTGGAGGTGCAGATTTCACATGGGAAGACAGCCACTAGTAATAGTAGCTGATGCTGAGCTTTGCAGAGAAGTTGGGATAAGGAAGTTCAAGTATATTCCCAACAGAAGCATTCCCTCCCCTATTTCTGCTTCACCCCTTCACCAAAAGGGTCTTTTCTTCACCAGGTATTTCAGTTCTCTCTTTACTTTACTTTAGTTGTCAAAAGTAGTGACCTACACATCAATGGTCAATGAATCAGAATCACTGAAAGTTTTGCCCTGCCTTTTCCATCTTTGGTTGTACCATATGTTACTCCTCAAAAACAACTCATTTAAGATGATCAAATATCGCAACCAAAGATATGCGTGTGCGTGTGTGCGTACGTGTGTGTGCGTGTGTCTGCGTGTGGCGTTTTAACTTAGAAGCTGTATTATTGTGTCAGTGATGCATAGTATATGCCAAAATCATACAAAGGTTTCATCTATGGCAAAATTTAATGAGAAAACTACATAATATTTTTTGCTAAACATTTACCCACCAATTACCAATACTTCTTGCTTTTTAGTTACTCTTGTGGTTTGCATGTGAGGGTCCTAGACTAATGTGCATAACTCCTATTCATTTCTTTTCCTCTCCCCTTAGTCAATTCTACTTAGGTCTTAGCCCCTGATTAATTTACTCCATATTTTACATGAACATGCCGTGCAAACTCTGTTAACTTAGCTGATTGTTTCGTCAATCAGCTTGCCCTGCATTGAATTCGATCAACTGCTAGTAGACCTATTCACAAATATCAAGAAAGTTTTTAATTGAATTTTTTTGAATGGAAGTATCAACGTTAACAATGAATCAATAACAATTAGATTAATGATCCCAAAACTTATACTGTATCTCCACTTTTTCTACATTGTATTTATAGTGGGTTTACTTTGTTTTTTTTTTCCTTTTGTTTTTTAAGGTAAGGGGGGCCCGCCTAGGTGGGGAGAGGAGGAATAAATCTCTCATTAGGTGGGAGAAGGGGTTCGAACCCGGGTCATCCCAGAATTCGGGTGACGCTCGGCTCCCACCTCAATCCCAGTGGGTTTGTTATACTGTTTCAAAATAGTTCTCCACTTTTAAGATTCTAACATAATGTTTTTCTTGTTGAACTTTCATTCTTGTAGGGATTCAAGATGGGCAACAATGAGGAACACAATAATCTCAATGTACCAGCCTTCCCATCTAGCCAGTCTAGTGCCCACTATGCAACATTTCATTGAAACAGCAACCCAAAATATCAATGTCCATAACTCTGACAAAGAAGATGAAGACATAATCTTCTCTAACTTTTCTCTCAAATTGGCAACTGACATAATTGCACAAGCAGCCTTTGGCATCAACTTTGGCCTCTCAAAACAAAATTCACCAAATGTAGATAACTATGCAAACAGTAATGAAGTCTCAGATTTCATCAACCAACACATATACTCAACAACCACACTCAAAATGGACTTATCAGGGTCATTTTCAATCATATTGGGCTTGTTAATCCCTTTCCTCCAAGAACCATTTAGGCAGGTTCTTAAACGAATTCCGGGCACAATGGACTGGAAAGTCGAAAGGACTAATAGCAAGCTGAGCAGTCGGCTTGATGAGATTGTCGCGAAGAGGGAGAAAGAAGAGGAGAGGGGCTCGAAAGACTTCTTGTCACTCATATTGAATGCAAGGGACTCAGAGGAAGTGTCAAAGAACTTGTTCACCTCAGATTATGTCAGTGCACTTGCTTATGAACACCTACTTGCTGGGTCAGCAACTACAGCCTTTACATTGTCTTCGATTTTGTATTTAGTTTCTGGCCATCTTGAGGTTGAGAGGAAATTGATTGAAGAGATTGATGGGTTTGGACCGGTTGATCGAGTGCCAGATGCCTATGATCTTCAGCATGACTTTCCCTACATAGATCAGGAAAGTTCTTACCTTTTTGTAAATACATTGTAATAAGTACCAGTATTCAGTGAGCTATGAAGTGAAAGTATCAAATTTTAATTACAGGTGATCAAAGAAGCTATGAGGTTTTACACTGTTTCCCCACTAATTGCAAGAGAAACTGCTACACCAGTTGAGATAGGAGGTTATCTACTCCCAAAGGTAAGAAAAAGTCTTTACCAGCTTTTTCTCAATCTTCAAGGTGCATATTTGAAAAGGTAAATGAATGGTTTTCTCTATGTTTTGAGGAAGCAGGGGACATGGGTATGGTTGGCACCAATTGTACTTGCAAAAGATCCGAAGAACTTCCCTAAAGCAGAGAAGTTTAGGCCAGAGAGATTCGACCTAAATGGTGAAGAAGAGAAAAATAGACATCCATATGCACACATACCCTTCGGAATAGGTCCAAGGGCCTGTATTGGGCGGAAATTTGCATTGCAAGAACTAAAGCTCTCGGTCATTCGTCTATATAGGAATTTTGTGTTCAGACACTCCCCCAACATGGAGATGCCTCTGGAGCTCGAGTATGGCATCATTCTTAACTACAAGCATGGCATCAAGCTTCGAGCTCTCAGACGAAAAGCAAAAGCTAGTTAAAAACCTATGGCTATGACAGTACTAGTTCTACTTGCCTATAAACTCATTTACTACAATGAAGTGGAATATCAACCCAATATTACATTACATCACAACAACAGGAAAGACTTTCTACATAGCAAGCAGTAAGAACAAAAAGAATACTCCAATTACAATCTGCTTAGAACAACAGATATGATAACACCAAACATTAAAACTTAATTTGCCTCTTTTTTGTTTTTCATCTTACAAGAACAACAAGCTGTTGACCTCCACAAGCAAGAACAAGCTGGCAGCAAATCTTCAATTGTACAAGTAGTTCTCCCTCGCCCTTGGCCTTAACGAGTTCTTCTCCAATCGGCTGGTAGGCAGATTAAGTGGCCTAGAAAAGTTAATCGAGGGAGGATCAGAACCAGCACTACTCTTACTATCTCCATTTGAAAATCCTGCAAGCTTAGCAAACTGAAACTCATCCATTGACTGCCTTTGCATCCTCTGAGTTCTCCTCTTAGCCTTGGTCGATGCAGTAAGATTCATATAACTCGGCTTACTATTTGTATTACCACTACTCTCCTCAGTCCCCGAAACAGGAGTGGTGGAGGTACAGATGGAGGAAGGCGAGCTCTCTTCAAATCGAAAATCCGAGCTTGGGCTGGATGATGAGCGGGTTGTTTGTCCAACGAAAGGCGGTTTTGCTGAGATTCTTGTGGTCATATTGTTTTTTCTGACTTTAACTGAGCAATGGAGTTCAGATGATTTAGGGCAAGAGTCTTTGAGGGTATTTGGGTAGGTTTTTGGTGGTGGGGTTTTCACCTCTGATACTGATAATGTGCTGTTAGCTTCTTCCATTAATCTGTTCTCCCATGGTTTTGCTGACATCCACCGTTCTAACCAACTCCAACTGTTTTTGTCGATGTCGAAGCTCTTGAAAGACGATGCTGAGAAGTTTGTCCTGGCATCTAAGTTAGGTGTTGCTCTGAATTGCTGATCAAAAGTACAGAAATTTCAAACAATCAGTTCAAGAATTAGTAGAATCAAACTTTATGCAAGTCCAATACATGTTAGTAAAAAGCAAACCTTTTGAACAAGGGCATAAGCAAGGGCTCTTTCCCTTCTGAAAGCACCTTCTTGCCTCATTTGCAGCTTTGTTCTCACTTCATCCAATGTTCCTTTACTATCACACCACCCTTCCTACAAAATTTGAACAAACAACACAAATCAGAAAAGCAGATATCATTAAATTCAAATTGAGAAAAGGACCACAGAAGTTGACCAAGTTTATCAAAAAGACTGATCTATTTCACCTCAGCTTGTTTCAAAAGTTCAGCCTGAGTTCTTCTTTCATTGAGCAACTGCTGCACAGCCTGTCCTTCAATAGACATCCTCACACGCCTCGCTCGGACTCGAGCCTGAACCCGAACCAATGCCTGCATGCACCTAAGTGTCACAGCAGCTTGCTTTCGAACTTGCCGCCCTCGAACCAGAGCTTGCAGCCTCACAATTCCCTTCAGTGCTTTCAAAGCCCTTCTTGCCTAAATTTTGTTCAAAAATCACTTTAGCCATATCCCACTTCACAACAAATTGGAAAGGGGAAACTCCCTAGGAAAATCCTTCTTCCCATCTACAAGATGCTACTCACTTTAAAAAATAACACTATTTTGAACAAACAACAAAAGCATTCATCTTAGGATCTTGAAGCATGGTAAGAAATGTGTCTTATCTCAGTTATCTGTCTGTATAGTTAAAGACAACTTTTTTCCCAAGGAAATGGTATCTATTTCAACTTTAAAAACTAAAAAAAAAAAAAAACAACATTGTGTAAATTTATATGCATATTAATAGGTTCTATGATGTTCTAAACTTCTTTTGTTTTGTTTTCTCCCTAGCAAACATGACAACATTGGATACAACAATATATCACCAATCTCAGCAACTAGTTCCCAAAAAATTGACCCAAATTTCAATCACAATAAATTTAAAAGCATAAACCAAAAAACCACTTATTATTAGTAGTTAAAAAAAAAAAAAAAAAAATCAAATTACCAAGAATCCACGGAAGGCAGTTTGAATACGAATAGCAGCCCATTCTTTCCTAACAACCCTGAAATCCTTAGGAGGAGCTCTAACTACAGTAGCAACAGCAGCATTAAACGCATCGTTTCGAGACGGCGAATCCGAACCCTCTGATGCTGCTCCCTTATGGCGTCCCTTAAACCCTTTCCAAGCACTCAAATCTCCTGATGGGCTTCTCCATAACTTCCATTTTTTCCCTTTATTATTACCTGATTTCTCCTGCAAAATTCAAAAAAGATCAAAACTTTGGTATAAATTTATACCCACATTGATGATTATGATGAACAGAGAGATTTTTAATGGGTATACTTACATGGGTATCTTCTTTTTCTGGTTTTTTGAAGCCTATGAGGGTTTTCACCCATTTTCCTGAAGCACCCATCAATAAAAGGAAACTCTTTCCACAGAGAGAGAGAGAGAGAGAGAGAGAGAGAGAGAGAGAGAGAGAGAGAGAGAGAGAGAGAGAGAGAGAGAGAGAGAGAGAATAAAACAGGGGAGTTATATGATGAGCTCTACTAAATAGGTAAAATCATGAAAGGGAGTTAACAAATAATGTGAGTGATTGAGAGCATTAAACACACACAGACACAGAGAGAGAGACAGAAATGTAACCAATGAGCTTGTTAGCGTTCAAATGCAATAACTGTAAGAGAAAGTGAAGTGAAGTCTGTCAAAAGGAGCAGCTTTGAAAAATGTTGGTAAAACAATGGAATGGAAGAAAGAGAGAGAGAAAGGTTGGTTATGGTTTGTTTAGTGGGGGGTTTTACTGGGGAGTTGTGGAGGAGTGTGCAAAGAAGAGAGAGAGAGAGAGAGAGAGAGAGAGAGAGAGAGAGAGAGAGTGAACACGATTTGAATTTCAAAAAATCCCAACGGAAACGAGGTTTTGTGTCCCGCTCATTTTTTATTTTTTTGTAGGTGAATAACACCTGGATGAGTAACACCGTATTTGGATTTATTTACCGTAGATGAATTCACCTTCTTAAAACAAAACAAGAGGTAGACAACAAAAAATGGGACAATTTACAGCTAAGCCCTGTTCTCTTCAACGGAATGATACGGGACGGTGAAGAACGGAACAGAATGAAACGGAACGGAATGGCACAGCGCGGATAATTTAAAAAATGTGAGACAAAATAAAGTACAGAATGCGGAACAGAACGAAACGAAACGGCGTACGTAGTACCAAAAATCCAAAATAAAAAGGAAGAAATTTTATTTTGTTGGCCAAAATATCCATGCTCCAAAATATTCAAATTATCATGTTTATGCCTTCTGACATGCATTTATTTATATTTGTGATTTGACTTCGTAAATCAAAATTCAAATTTTATTAAGAGATTGTTGCCTCACATAAATTCTTCTTTTCCTATATTTTTTCAATTTAATAAACATAAAAATTTATATGAGGCAGTCTTATTATGAATTTATGGGTGTGTTTATGTGTTCTTTTTCACTAAACTGAACTGAAGTAAGATGAACTGAACTCAATCGAACGAAACTAGGCTGGCAAAAACTGATCTGACCCGATAAACGACCTAAACCCGATCCGCCACAGACCCGATCCGAAAAGTTTCAAACCCGAAATGACCCGACCCGTTTTGACCCGAGACCAAAATGACCCGACCCGAACCGAAAGTTGTGAGACAATATTTGTCAAACCCGTTGGGTAACCCGAAATCGAACCCGTATTTGACCCGATATATTCGACCCATATTTGACCCGACCCGTATTTAACCCGATCCGTATTTAACCCGACCTGACCTACCCGTTTGCCAAGTCTAAATGAAACTGAATTTCACTTAACTGAATAATAATACGTGAAAGAAAAACAATAGATTACTAAACTGAATTGAACTTAGTATTAAATAGGTGGAAAAGTAAATACCCTATTCTCTCAAAAGTTAACCCCTAAATTATCTAATAAATTATGTAACCCATTCTATTACCCCAAAAAAAATTGGATTAAAGACATTTGAACATCATGATGAAGAGTATCATCTCTTTTCTTTTTTTTTTAATTTATTATCTAGAATACCTTTATATGTTCATCTTTCCCTTTTCCTCACTTGATTCGTCCCTCATTCCCTCCTAAGTTTTTCCTTCCCTTCTTGCTCACCAAACAGAGCACAAGCAATACTCAGATAGACCCCACAAGTTCTCGTTGAAATTGTGAAAAGGGAAGACCACTTTTGTCAGTTACTGGAAAATTAAAATCTTTCAAAACCCCACGAAAAGACGCAATACCCGACAAAAAATCTAAATAAAAAAGACTGTAATTCAATTTTTGAGTGTAATTGTTTTGAAAAAACTATAATAATAAGAATATTTATGTTACGATCGTTGGGCCTGCATGTTATGCTGTGTTTGTGTCTCCATTTTGACATTCTCGAGATCAGGGTAGTAGGACCAATATTGAAATTTTGATTTCACTAAATGAGGGCCGTTGGATTAAAAAAAGGGGCTTAGATCAACGGCTGGGATTGAGAGCCATTACACAATAAATGTGAATGTGATGTATCTGCGAATGTATGCAAAAGTTCATGTACTGACTCGCATGTTACATACAGTTTTTGGGGGAACCTTTAAGCTTTTGAACTCAAATCAATTCGACTAGCAAAAAAAAAAAGAACTCAAATCAATTCACCATGGTCCAGATAGGGTGAAAATTACTGTTATTGGATGTTATGATTTACAAGTGATGGAAAAAAACTTTCATTGAAAGAATACTTTTCACCATTTGTTGATTTGGATTGAAATTTGAGATGTAACATTGCAAGTTCCAAGTTTATGGCAGCCAGTTAAAAGGGACGGAAATGAACTTGCATATTAAGGGGTTGACCGCCTTTTCTATCATTGTAATTTTTTTTTTTATTCTTATTGGGTTCTAAATGTCCCTAGTTCTATTGAAAAGAACTTAATTAAATTGAATAGTAATATGTGAGATAATAATCATATCACCGAACCGAACCAATTACTGAATAAGTGAAAAAGAGCTCTGAATGTAACAGGACTTGAATACAAAACTCGTATTTATCGCATTTAAGCCTTCTAGTGTTCAAATAGGCAGTTTCTAACTTTCTATTACAAGAGTTCGTGTCCAGGTCTTGAGAAAAGTTTAACATCAAAATTTTGTAAAACCAATTGTTGAGAGCAAACTACTCCTATCAGTCATGAGTGTCAACTTTAGCCTTGCTAGGAAAATATGGTGTATCAAGCAATCAATGAAGTTCTGCAATCATCCAACTCCTGTAATCTGGTCTGCATAATATAACAACAGTATGCTGCAATAAATAATGTTCCTTCCTTTGTTTACACACCTTAAAAGCTAAAAAACTTCCCTTTTAAACATAACAGGAACAGAAATGAAAACTTCAACTCAAAAGGGAAGGGCAATTGGAGGTGAAAAGTACTTGACATACCTGGGATATGTCATAAAAACCGTGCCAAAAGGACACAACTAGCACAGATATGCAATCTTTCCCAGAACAGCTGAGAGAGAATCCTAAGTTTCTTATTCATAATGTGGAAAATCCTGAAGTTCTATCAATCAAATATGGATATTATTGATGGAGAGTTCGAATCTTGTGAATGGAGAAACTATTTAGTGGAAGCACTTTACTCCTTTATTGCCCGACCCGGTGCAAATAGGATCAGCTTTGGCCAAAAAGGCTTAAGTGAACCTGTGGTTAAACCCTAAAAAAAAAAATGGATATTGATTTGAAGGGCCAGAGGGGTAATTTAAATTTCAAATCTAATTAATGCCTCTTATGCAGAGATGCATGCCACTGTCTACCGTGTCCTTGCTGTTGGGGTTAGAAGGAGATAGGAGAAGTTCTCTGTGAGACCTAAAATTGGATGAAATTTAACAGGGGGCACCAAATAGACCACCATTTTGAACTCAGAAGTCCCGAAGTGACGAAAAATTGCATCATGAAGGCCAAGTATCTGAAAAGAAGACTAAATCTTTCAAAAAAAACCAAAGAAAAGAAGACTCTGAAGGATATAGCATGAATTAGATGCCAAAACTGTTTCGGACTCGTTTTCATAATAGTACTGGTTCATTTTGAGCAACAGATTCTAACGTGCAAGAAAACATTCGCAATCAGCAAACAGGATTTGAATTTCTACTCCTGACACTGTGAGCCACTACCTGCAGACACGTATGTAATAGATTTAACTCAACCACAATTTTAGAGGTCATGATTTCACCAATCACTACTTGAAATACTCCCCCTTCCCACACTCGCAAGTCACAACCATTCCACCCGCTCAGAGAGGTGTTGATATAGTCACTATCTAGTATCTAGCAATCTTTCAGATTGTATTCAAAGGGAATAAAACAAATGGTTCAATTTTCCGCGAAGTACTTTACACAATCAATGCCTTTCAATCAAACCATTAAGGTTTTTATAATAAAATCTCTTTGCAACCATAGGGTAAGGCTACAAACATCTGAATCCTAACCCCCTTCCTCAATAACCTGCCAGGCTGCCATAGAGGCATTAGGGTAAGGGTGACGCCGTGACAGTAACGGTAATGGTACACTCCCAAATCCCAACCACGTTGGGGATTCAAACCAGGAAGACTAACGTGGAGAACTAGATATTCACCACCAATCTTTTGCTGGAGCAGAAGTGTTGGCCAACAAGTTGAGCCAAAGCATGCAAGGATTTTCACAACCACCACCAGTTTATCACTATAGTTAGACTACTAAAGCAGTTGTACTTTGCAGCCTGGGCTACACTCTCAGGTCGTATCTCAGTTGAGTAGGGCATACTGTAGCACTGAAGCCTTGCTCCCCATTACAGGAAGAAAGGAATTTCAGATCATCCAAGAGATATGCAATTCAAATGCATGGGAAGTAAGGAGTCTGCCAAACTATGAAGGTTGACAAGCACGGGAAGTAAGGAGTCTGCCAAACTATGAAGGTTGACAAGCAGCGATAAGCCAATAAACCCACAAGGCACCAACATGTCATTGTACTGAAACGATACATATATTGTGAATTTCGTTTTAAAGTGTGACTACTTTAATTTCAGGTCGTTTGATAAAACTCTTCAACTTTTTCTGCAATAGTGCATTTGATTCTCTCATGCACCATCCTTTTCGAAGAGGTGACATTTAGCTCAAAAAGAAAGTAAACTATAGTCTTCTTTTTATTTTATTTTTTTATTTGGGGGGGGGGTTGCGGGAAGGGAGATCTGGAAGAGAGCCTACATAAAGGAACAACTGCAGACAGCCAGACACAGGAGAGAAAGGTAAGTACCGCCATTAATAACTATCAAAAGCAGTGTGCCTCACTGCCTCTGTGACATGTTTATTGAACTACAGGCTGATAGTAGAATCAAGTACTCAAGAAACTTGTCATACAAACAAAGAAGTGATATCAACATAAGATATTCTAGATTTATGCATATTCTCACTCAAACTTGTAATGCTTGTCAACAGTTTCTGATACATCCCAAGTGCACGCCATACCTTTTGGGAACACCACCAAATCACCAGCTCCAATCTCAACAGCTTCATTGGAGCCTTCAGGATAAACCTTCACCTTTCCTTGCAGCAGGTAGCAAGTTTCCTTTGCATCATACGTCCAAGGGAATTTACTTGGATCACAACCCCACCTACACCAAGACAGAAGAAAATACATCACAGTCTATTAGGAAAATAAATTTACTTTAGTTGATAGTTTAGGAAGCTTTGGACACAGGATATCACTTTTCTCTATCAACTATCAAGGGCAGGTAAGGTGATTAAAGGTAAGGCCTGTTGAGAATATAAATCAAGAACACTGCAAAATTTTGAGAGAACTTTTTTCCTTACTTCATCAAAAGCCAAAGTGATTGTATAATGACGTAAACTGTCACGAGATATATTGTCATGAAAAGATGCAGGATAACACTTGTTGGTTGTTGCAGGAGTAAATTAGAGTAAGCAACAATTTCATGTCAAGGAGAAAACATAACCTTTGTTCAATGACAGGCAGCACAAACAAGGGGCATCAGATTGCATAATTTTCACATTATTCTTAGTCAGTGAGAACAGTAGAAAACTGAACAAGAAGAGCCATCAAATACTTGCAATTCATCATGTGTTCACTATCTTTCACCTAAGTTCATTTTTTGACTCCTCTTTTTTGAATGCCAAATATGAAATATCCTTCCAAACACTGGCATGAGTGCATGACAGCTGAATGAATGAAACAAGAAGTCCAAATCCCACTTAACTATGTCTCCACTAGAATCCATATCAGACCTCACACTAGTTTAGGTCTTGGATAAAGAAGTAAAAACCTTATCTAAAGCATAGAAGCAAGGGCATTGAAAGAATATTGTGAACACAAGTAAAATACAGCACAGCAGAAAATGTGCGTAAATACAACTATTTGAATAGTAACTTTAAGTGAATGATCAGGAAATGAATATTCCAACTTCCTGATGTATACGGAAAGACAAAATAGAGTATCTACCAAATTGAGAATTAAAGAAGAAAGAAACCTAGTCAAAAGATTAGTTTGTAGTATGACTGTGTAAGGTAAAAGTATTTAGTCTACCATAGTTCTATATGAGTCCCAAAGAAAGAGATTTCCAGCCAACCTTTTCTACAGTATGATTGAATCAACTTGAATCTCAAAGCCCTCTATGGACTATGACGATCATAATGCCACCTTGATCCATTAATTCTATACCCAAGAACATGCACTTAATCGAAAAGAAAAATATCTCCTCCACATAGGCAAATACTAATATACTCCGATTGAATCAATCGATAGGTGACCACATTGCTGATTAGTGACATTTTTGTCTCAGTAAACATCAAGGGGCCAACTTCAGCTCATGCAGCTGCTAGATCAAGCATAAGTTGTGCTTCACTTGAGCACTAGCACTCCCTAATACATGTGGGAAGCACTACTTTTTGCCTTCATTTCAGAAACATCCAGCTGTGATTCATAACAAAAAGACCACAGGACCCTATGAACACAACTTTGTTTTGCTAAGACCTCAAAGGTTTGACAATCAAGTTTAATCAACATGGTAGCAGAACACATGGTAGCCTTGTGTTAGCTCTGCCAAAGCCCAAAGACATAGTTCAAATCCAAATTATACATTTCCCTTAGTTGTTTCATTAAACTCACACTCCTCTCTCAGAATATGACACTAGCAAAACCACAACAAATTTGCCCATTTCATCAACTAATTTTGATTTAGAGTTGATTACATAAAGCTTGATCAGTAACTCAACATGAAAACATAAAACCCTTCACACCCAGACAAAAAATTAAATACTTCATACAATTAAATTCACATACATACACATTTAAACGGAAGTAAGTCGAATAACTATCAGAAAATGACCCAGTTCATGAAAAATCATTAGGAGAGAGAAAAAGAGATATACTTGGGCCACTGGCGAACACCAAGCTCGGAGAGCCTAGACTCAGGTGGGTTCCTTTCGATTTTGACACCTGATTTCTCAAGAGTGGTCGACATACTTGTGCTTCCCTCGGCTGTAGATGCCCTGATTATGCAAATGGGTTGCCTTTTCTCTCTCCTTACTCGTAAAAATTTCGACCCACTTGACTGAAATTGCAAAACTTGAGGGTGATGATGATGATTATGGTAGTATTTGTTGGTTGATGAAGGTAGCCCTATTATTGTTGACTGTCCTGTGACTGTGAGACCAAAGCTCCCCATTTTCCTTACTCAGAACTCACAAGTCAGAACTTGTTTTCTTTCTTTTCTTTTTTTCGTTTTTTTTCAGGCACTAATTTCGGCTTAAGGAGATTTGTAATTTTTTCAGCCCAAATCTATGTCGTTGAGAAAATTTTGACCATTCATACCCTATCTGTAAGTCCCATTAATCCTATACTTAATTGTATAAACACATATATTGGTGATATAGAAGACATATCGTTAGAAATTTAGAATACATGTCCACACCAACTTTAGTCATGTTTGATATGAGAAACAAGTCTTCCCCTTTATTCCAATCTGTGATAAAAGGGTGTGTTTAATGGGTACACACTCCCTCACTGTGTTTCCCTTTCGTATCAGTTATTCTGATACCAACAAACGTTATATTGGCAAATAGGGGACTCATTCCTTTATATAATAATAAAGGTAGGCATTCCCATTATGGGCCCTTTTAATACAACACACTTATCCAAGTATTAGTCCATTACGGCAACCCATATTAATTTATATCAGACCAACAATTAATGATAGTCAATTTCCAATACAATTTTTTTTTTTTTTGAGGGGAAAATAAATTCCAGTATTTGAAAGTCATACGACACTTACAAGAAGGATTGAATTTAACAAGAAATAGATCTAAAACATCAGAATACATTCGAATGAAAAAACTATGTAGCATTAGAGATTCAACAATTCCGACCGACTTCCATTTAATCGCTGTTTTCCATATTACAGCCTCTTCGCGGAAGACTCTGCTATAGCTTTGAATGCTTCGATCCGACATAGTAGACCACCTCTTGATAGAATAGATCCGCCAAAGTACCATACGAACGACAAAACGAAAAACTAACAATACTCTCAAAAAGTGAGAGACAACCGAACTCAACGAATGGGACAAACTAACCCTCACAGATGGAGAGACTGATAACTTTTGACATAATAAAACTAGATAACATAACAAAACAATGAAACAAAAAGAATTGGGGCTTACCATTAACAAAAAATCGCTAATGAAAACCCCTAAACAAAAGGGAGCTAGGGTTTTTTGGGGGGAAGGAGAGAAAGAGAAAGGGGAAAACATTTCCAACACTATCTTGATGTATGAAGGTGATTTATTTATTTATTTATTTATTTTTATGTTTAGGGTTGATGTATTTGCAATGTGTTTTATTGTTTTTTTTTTTTTTTTTTTGTTAAATATCCATTTTAATGTATTTTGGTGTTAATGTAATGCAAATTAGTTTAGCTTCTAGATAAAAAGAGAAGAAGGAAATTCTATCTTTTCTGGACAACAAAATATAGTACATGAAGGATCGTTGCCTCTAAAGTGATGGTATTTATTTAATTGGTCTTATTAAGGGTGTAAACGAGTTGAGTCGAGTCCGAGCTCGAGCCAGGCTTGGCTCGGGCTCGGCTCGGTTTGTTTTGGCTCGGCTCGGATTAGGCTCGAAGCTCGCCGAGCCAGAAAAATCAGAGCTCGGGCTTGGCTCGACTTAGGCTCGTGGCTCGGCTCGGTTTGGCTCGGCTCAAATTCAAACTCATTATTACAAACGTAAGAAAAAATTGATCTAAAATAATTGCAATTGAATTTGACTATAATGATCCCTTGCACGTTCTCATATGAAGAAAAAAAAACATTAAAAAATAAGAAATCTCTAAAAAAATTTAATGATTTTATTCGAATAAGAGAGGAAACTTAACTAAATCGAGCCGACCGAGCCGACCGAGCCGAGCCATAGTAGGCTCGGGCTCGGCTCGGAAAGCATTCGAGCAGGCTCAGGCTCGGCTCGAGCTCGGTTTGACCCGAGCTCGAGCCGAGCTTTGACCGAGCCGAGCCCGAAGGCTCACCGAGTCGGTTCAACTCAGTTACACCCCTAGGTCTTATACACAATAGTTGTGTCGCGTCTGATATGGCGCCCCAAAGTAACACCTTACAATCCATAGAAATCAGTTTTCGTTCAAACAACATCATTTCCAATTAACCAGAGTTTTCATCTACACTATATTTGGGAACTTTGTAAATAAGGAAAACTGTAGAAATGTAACTCGGTGGAAATCTGCATAAAAGAAAAATTGTGGAATTCTTATCATTTTCAGTTGTTTGGTTCACAGTGTAAAGGTTGTAGAAATGTAGGAGATTTACACGGTTTTCATTTATTTGGTTTGTTAATGTAGAAAATCTATTGTAGAATAAAGGCTTTCTTTTAGGTTTTCTCATATTTTCACAGGTTTTCCATCATTTTTGAGGGGAAAACTATGAAAATCTAATTGGACAAATTATAACTAGGAGATTTTCTTAGATTTTCATGCATTTAATTTTCAACAGTTTTCCTTACTAACAATAACAAACAAACAAAGAAAATTTGAATTTTTTAATAGTTTTATCTAATTTTTCTTCAATTTTCTCATTAATATGATGTTCTCAAATACACTGTTAAGACATGTACTTTTCAATTGGGATTTGGGTGATAAAATTGAAATCGTTAGAAGTGATTGGGAAAATTACAACTTTTGTTGGGTGTTGGAGTTTGTCAGAATTTCATGAAACTTGCTGAATTTTATTGTAAAATGGAATTTCCTGGATGTTGGTGAGACTTCTGTTGGATGGCGGAGTTTGTTGGAATTTTTTGGTTTTCAATACTTTTCAATTGAAAACAATGCACTCTTAATGTTTCGCAGAACAAGTATTACTTATGTTCAAAAAGTATCATTAATCACACGAATTACGATTTATACGAACACCCTATAACTTGCAAACTCCTTTGTGCAATTATCTCATGGTGAGATGTGTGGAACTCACTAGCAATACTCTTAAAGTCTTCCTTCAAAATACTTGTAGTCACCATAAGCATAAACTGTTAAAAGATATAAGTAAGGGCGTGTTCTTTTCAACTGGTTTTCAGTTTTGTCCAGTTTTGCCCAGTTTTGTCTAGTTACCAGTTATAAAATCAAGTTTTGTCCAGTTTTACCAAGTTTGACCCAGTTTTGTCCATTTTTGTCCAGTTTTGCCCAGTTTAATATTAATGATAACAACAACAACAACAACAACAACAACAACAACAACAACAACAACAACAACAGTAATAATAATAATAATAATAATAATAATAGTAGTAGTAGTAATAATAATAATAATAATAATAATAATAATAATAATAATAATAATAATAATAATAATAATAATAATAATAATAGTAATAATAATAATTCAAAATAATAATAATTAATAATATAATAATTATAATAATATGTATTAATAATTATAATAAAATAAAAATAATAATTATTATTATTTTTATTATTATTAGTTATTTTTTTTATTATTGATATTATTATTATTATAATAACACTAATAATACTAATAATAGTAGAAATAATAATAATAATAATAATAATAATAATAATAATAATAATATTATTATTATTATTATTATTATTATTATTATTATTATTATTATTATTATTATTATTATTATTATTATTATTATTATTAACAGTGAAAATTAAACAATTTTCAGTTTTTCCCACTTTCTCCCAGTTTTCCCCAGTTACCAATTAGACTTTCCAGTTTTTACCAGTTTTATCCAGTCTCTCCCAATTACCAGTTCCAGTTTCCAGTTGAAAAGAACGAGCCCTAAACTGGAAAATGTTTGAGACAAAGTCTTGCCATACAAAAGAGCTACTCGATCCAATCCGTGACATGGTTTTTTCTGACGGTGAGCACGTTAATACCCTCTTTCCCTTCTCATCATATAAAATTGATTCATCATCCTCATTGGGGAGCCTACATTTCTCCCCTAACAGAATCCTCTTGGTCCATAATGAGTCATCGTGCTTTAATTTCTTAGTATGACTAATCTCAGATGTTAGCTTATCCTTAATCTTGGTTGACATCCTCATGCTTATACTCGATGATAGCTTCCTCCTTGATTTTGCTTTCGACATGTAATGGTGTAAGGAAGAAGACTTATCTATCTTGGATGGTGGAGATTGTACTCTCTCTTCTGCAGGATCTCCTTGCTCTAATTTGACTATCGCGGGAGGTGGTTTTAGTGGCCTTAATGTCTCTTCATCGTTGGTTGTCGTATCAGCCAAGATTGCTTGTTGTGGTGGAGGTGGAGGTGGAGGAGTCGATCTTGTAAGGGAAGTTGTGGCTTCCACCTTTTCATTTCTTGTTGTTTTGCTATGATCTGGGGTTGAGGATTTATTGCTTTTCTTGGACCAAATGCCACATAAGCTTGTAATGACAACCATCAAAACTGACATCCAAGCAACAAGTAACATTAATGATAATGTTGGGTTGTTAAATGCAATCTCTCCCATAGGAAAGTTTCTTCCCATGGCCTGAGATTTTCACCCAAATGTGGGTGTTTTCTCAAATTTAACGTTTTAATTTGCTCCTTTTTTCAAACTTTGTAAACGGGATTGATATAATAAGAAAGAAATTTGGGAAACTTGATTGGTTGTTTGTTATCTTCCAAATGTGGAAGGAATATGCATTGACATTTGTTACTAAATAGGTGTTTCCACCTTTTCAAATGTGTCACGATCTTCTGAATACAATATTTTGCATTAGGCTTTTGCTATGAATCAATGTATAGAAGGACATGAAAGAAAATGGTATATGGTGTTGAACATTGATATATAGGCATATTTACCTTTTGTTTCTTTTTGTGCAAGATTGTATAAATGATAGAGATTGGAGTCACCTCGTATTCTTCAACAACAAATTCAACGTGAGACTATAAAATAAGAATCAAGATTAAAATATTTGATTTTTTCCCGTTTTTCTTTTTCCTTTGAGGGTTATAGAACAAAGTGCTTCAAACAAGGAATGAAAAAAGGGGTGCAAGTAGATATGAAAAAGGATAGCCTTTTGCAATTCCGTTTGACACATGTGGATAATACCGTGAATGATAAATTATAATATGTTTGACCGTTAAGATAGGAACATTCTTTGATCATTTAAAACCTTGAGACAATTAACGGAATTAGACGACCTATCCTCGTAGTTCCATGTTGTATTGACACCTTAATTTTGACAAGCAGATACATAAATAGTAATAGAAACTTGGGTAATTGCTGGAGTAAAAAAGGAAAAAGTAAACAAAATGCCTATTTTTGGCAACTATGTTATCTTTCTTAGGACATTTCACTAAATTGTGAGTGGATTATCAATCTTACATATATTCACAAACATTTTCTCTCATTTGATGGAATATATTTCAGGAACATATCGAATGATTCAAACGCTATATGCAAACCAATATAGGAGTTGAAATTGTGATACTTATTTTAACTTTTTTCTTTTTAAAATGCTATAACTAAGTTGGGACTATATTCAAAAAATCAACCCTAAGTAGACTATAATGCAAACCAATCCTAATCCGAACAGTACATTTTATTCCTAGAGCAAAACCAATTTTCCATTGTCCAACAATTCGCATCCTTTAATTGTTAAAGTACAGAAATGAGGACAAACTGGTAAAACATAAATGTATTGAGTAAAAAAAGTAATATTTTTATGTTTTCACTGTTCGACAATGCGAAATATCTAAATTGTCCGATTTCACATATACATGCTTTCTATCTATCATTACTCCATATTATTTACCATTTGAGTTAACTTGACATACATTTCCCCTTTTTAATGAAGATAAAAAGAGAAATTTAGGAGACCCTCTCGAGAGATATTATTGCATAGTTTAAGAGTATTGCTCCTTTCTCTCACAAAATAAGTGGAGTCCACTCTAAATTCAAATTGATCATCTCCTATTTTATGAGAGAGGTAGCAATAGTTCGAGACTACACAATAATTTCTCCCTCTTGATGGTGAATCTCATTGCATCCGACAAAATAATAATTCTAAACTCTACACTAAGATAGTTAAGTTATTCAAATGCGTGACATATGAAATCCATATCTTAATAATCCAATATGTTGCACGATTAGCCTCGCAAAATTGATATTCGGTGACTGCAATTGCTCTTTTTATTATGTGTAGAGCTGTCAAAATTTGATCCAACCCGAAATCCGACCCGTAAAAAACCGACAGAATTCTAATTTCACAGCTCGAAAGCCCACTAAAAGTTTACACAAAAAAGCATTAAAATCGGGGCAAATGAGATTAACCGACAGAACACGACCCGAACCCGCTAAAATAGGCATAAAAAGGGGTCAAACCCGAAAACCCGACCCGAACTCGACCGGAAAAAACGACAAAACTGGCTTCATATCTTGAAAGACCATTAAGACTTTGTATACAAACATACTTCAACCGAGGAAAATGAGTCCGACCCGACCCGAACTGACTTAACTCACTCGTTTGACACCTCTAATTATGTGTTTGGTAGTGACTAGTGACTCAAGTAAGTGACCTCTTTTGCTCAAGCTACTTGATTTCTTTTCCTATTGGATACAAATAGTTGACCAAAGAAAACTTTGCAATATAACTTCGTATACTATATTATCACCCCCACACCATTAATGTGTTAATTCCAATATTCTTTTCAGCAAATCTAAAATGCCGACAATAAGACGCTGGCATGCCCAAATTGGTCATGTGGGCTTCTTCTCTTTCTCATAAAAAAACCCATCTTTGCATTTTCTCAGCCATTGTTAACACTTTTTTTCTCTTTTTTGCGTGCCCGTCTTTCTCTCTCCTTCCTTTGTTTGTTCTAATATAAAAGTTACACCTTCGGTAACAAGATTTGGAGACCAACCGCAATTGTATCCTGAAGCAAATCTTTTGTCTTGTTTTCTTTCTGGGCTTTAATTTCTGCCTTTTGGTTGATCCAGAAATCTAAGTAGGTTTTGTCTTAAGCTATATAGGTTATTACTTGCAGTTGCATTATCCATAAGATTTTCTCTCACTTATGGTTTTGGACTTTGCAAGTTCTTAACTTTTATTCTTCGATAATGGAAGAGAATAATAAAAGTAGCAATTTCAAAAAAGTGTGTGTTTTTTGTGGGAGCAATCCTGGTTACAGACAAGTGTTCAGTGATGCTGCCATTGACTTGGGCAATGAATTGGTTTGTTTTTCTTATCCTTTTTCTTGTTTGTTTGTTTGTTTTGTTTTGTTTGGGTTTGGAAACTGAAGATATGAATATATTTAATGATTGTATTTGATAGGCTATTTTGCAAGATAATGATTGGAATTTTCACTTGATCAAATGGGTTCACATTTGGGTCATCTGTTTATGTAACTGCATGTGATTAGACCCTCATGCTAATTGTTTGGTTGATTGGTTGGGTTTGAGCTTATGGTGTTCGATAAAATGCTAGTGTTTTTCTGAGGTTGCAAAAGTTTATAACTTTATCTGCAAATGATTTGCAGGTAAAAAGAAAGATGGATTTGGTTTATGGTGGGGGAAGTGTTGGATTGATGGGCTTAATTTCAAGGAGAGTCAACGAGGGTGGCTGCTATGTTTTGGGGTAATTGAAGGAAATGAACTGTAATATGTTCTATTTTGCTGGATTTTAATTATTATTTTAGAATATGCATATGGGTTCTCTTTGTCACCTTTGTGTAATTGGATTGTTATTTCTTTATGCAGTGTTATCCCCAGAGCTCTCATGCCCATTGAGGTATTTATGCTTTTCATTTTTTGAGCATGTGATGGTGTATATATGTGTTAGATGTGATTGCTGGCCAATAATATGTTGGAAGTTTAATCTGTGCAAGGTTTTATTGGTCAGTGGTTGCCTTGTCTTAGTTGTCTATGCTGTTTGATTGTTATGAAGAAAGTTGCATGAGAGCATTCTAAAGTTGCTACTGTGACATGGGGGGATTCTGTTTCTGACTTTCTGCTGCTTACAAATATTCATGGTTTGCTTAATTTACTGAAGTGTAGAGTTTGTCGAAAAACATGCAATTATATGTTAGCCTATCTTTGATATGGGAGAGATTAACAGATATCTGGAGAAACTGTTGGGGAAGTAAGAGTTGTTGCTGACATGCATGAAAGGAAAGCTGAAATGGCTCGAGAAGCTGAGGCTTTTATTGCTCTTCCTGGTACTTCTCTATAATATTAGTTTTTACAAGTCAGAGACCATTTAAGCCTGGAAGAAAGATGGATAATTGGTGTCAATGAATGTAAACTTTGCTAGGAGGATATGGTACAATGGAGGAGATGTTGGAGATGATAACTTGGGCTCAGCTTGGCATCCACAAAAAACCGGTAAATTACATGCTTATCACATTTAACACTTTGCTTGAAAGAAGTACATGCTGTCATTGTATTTGTTTATCCTTTCTCTCAGGTGGGCCTTTTGAATGTTGATGGATACTATGACTCTTTGCTTCAGCTATTCGACACTGGTGTTAAGGAAGGATTCATCAAGCCAGCTGCTCGAAGTATAGTCGTATCTGCCCCCAATGCGGAAGAGCTCTTGACAAAAATGGAGGTTACTTCCGAACTTATATGCTTTTGATGCTCCTTCCACTGCAAAAAATTGTGTCAAAATCTGTTCTGAATGTTCCAGATGGCGGTAAATTCTTACTAAAATTTCTCTGCGTTTACTTCCATCATCCCATTTCTAAATAAACAGAAACATGTCCCACTTCTGAGTTTGTCAAATTTTATGTTGATTGTCAAATTTCTAGCATTGATCCCACAGACAACTTCCACCTCTAAATGCACAAAAACATGGAAATTACTACTGTCACTCTCAAGGATTCCATTCCTGAACTAAGGGGCTGAAAATTTTGTATTACAAGAAAAATATGACTAGTCGAACCATTTGCTTTCTCTATAGTTATTTCTCCACCCTGTGAGATGCTCTTTTCTCGAGCCTTGAACTTCAGTGGAAGACAGGATTATGCTGCCATATCGGTACAGTTGTTGCTAACCATGACCTGACAATGGGCATGGACAGTAAATGACTAGGCTTCGTATACTAGATCTTTGACAAATTACCATTACAATCAGTCTGTGAAAATTCTACTTCTTCCTTTCTTAGCAATTTAAACAATATTAGGAAGAGTTCCAAATGGAGTTGGAGGAAAACAGAGACCTCAAATAATTCTGAAATTTTGTTTACAATTCAATTTTGCAGCAGTTCACTCCTTCCCATCAACATATCGCTTCTCACGAAAGCTGGCAAATGCAGCAACTGGGTGAATATCCAAAGCAACAAAATGTGTAGTAAATTCTCTACCGGTGATAGGTGTATTTGTAAGTTCATGCTGTTGAGATCCATCATAATTGAAGCTGTGCAAGAGAAATGGACCTCCAATAATGCCGTGTTTATTTTTCTATCCTGATTGTGATTTGTTTTTATTTATTTATATTTTTGACACAATATATTGTATATCTTGATATGATGTTAGATTGTTGGTCAATGGAAGTGCCATGCTCAATTCTGTGGTTATACTAGGATGTTACCACTCACTATATGTGGATTAAGATATGGGAAAACCATGATTGGTTGAATAATTCTTATGTGTAGCCATTGCTGGTCATCCATAATAATATGCTGTTTGGTGTGATTTATTTGGTGGGCCAGTTGGGATCAGTTTGGTTAAACTTTTATGTCAAGTTTGCAACTCACTAGTGTAGAGAAGCAATATTATTTCTCTTTGGATTGAGCTTCATAACTGACAACACACTATATAGCCTTCCTTCAAAACTGGAAGTTAGCCGTAGTAGATGAGGACGCTACAGAAGACTGTATCTTGTCTATTGTTGAACTGTAAAATTTGTCTTCACCCCGGAAAACCTTCATGCTTCATAGACTTGGTTTGCACAGTAGTGAGCCATGGTAGACTTGGTGAGGCATCAAATTGGCTTGGATTTTGGTAGGTGAAAAAACAAAAAGGACTGTCACCACTAGAAGGATCTCGGTTGGTCTTGCTAAGACTAGAAGCATAGGAAACCCGGCTTGAGTTGGGTAAAAGATTACTGAAATGATGGCTCACCACTAAGTATACAAACCCAACAAAGAAGAGTACTGAGATTGAGACTCCTCGACCTAAGAAAGCAGAGCAGTGCTCGAGCCCATACCAAGTGAACTAGTTAGCAAATTGCTCAGGTTTTGTCCCACTATGATGACCTTATTGTATGCCAACCTTATGTGATCCATGTTGATGGTTATGGTAGCGATTTGGACCATAAAATAATTGAAATGGACCATTAAGAGTCATGAGTAGCACATATTACGTATGTGATCGGGGGAAAGAAGAAGACGCACATGACATACAAGGCTAGAACACAAGGTTCGTGTAAACAATGCAGCGTGCGTTCCCTCACTAAGAAGGCAACGAATGTCTTGTACAGGTAAGAAGTGGTTAGTTTTCAGTGATTACATCACACCCAAGTAGCCAGTATCATGATTACTAGATATGGAATGAGGGGATAATCTCTTAGAGATGTCATTAAAGGGTAGTCCTGTTTGTAACTAAAGATATCCTATATGTGCCTTGCTAAGTACATGGGTTCCCCCCAAATTTCTTCTCTGATGTGAAATGAAAAGGTTTCAAGCAACTTGATTAATATTGAATAGATGGTGTGAGAATCTTTTAGTTTTCATTCTATTTGAGTGGGCTCTGTATCCAACTTTAGTTTAGTTTCTCTTACTGCTTATCAGTGATATATATGGGGACACTGCCATCATTATGACTAGACCTTCCCAATCTCTATCAGTGTTTTTTGGGGCATACCACAACAAGCATGGAAGATTCCTTTTTTTTATTTACTCAGAAGGGCATTTCTAAGACTAGATGGGTCTATTTCATCCTTATCTTGTCAGATATTTTTATGCCCCCAAAGATGAACTGCTCTTCTGGTTTAGGTCTAAATGCATGCATTATGTAATGGTAAGTGTAACCCTTTGGAGAAGCAAAGGGTCAGTGTTAAAAAGAGAAGAGCAGGAATCATCTTATGATGGTTCCACTTCTCTTGTTTATTGTACTGCGTATGTATGATAGTTCTACCCTACCGTTGCTGACCAATTATTTTACTAGCATATTTGATATTCTAACCTACTAGCAGATCAAATCTAGCTATCATCATACTTATTCTCCTTTTCCTTTTTAAACCTGGTCAACAGCATGATGATTCAGGCTACAGTATTATTACTTTACTGTTTTCCCAGCATGAAGTTTTGTTAGAGTATCTTCAATGCAAGGTTTTTATGACATGGAGGTGGGGGTGGTGGGGGAGCCTTAGTCTCGGTAGTGAGTAGTGACAAAGTTAAAAATTTCAATTTTGTACAAATCGCTTTGAGTAGACAAGTCTAGTTTTTGGGTTATGATGTGGCATCGAGTTTGTTCTTTTCCACTAAACTAAATAGTAATATATGAGAGAAAAAATAGGTCATTTAATTGTACGGAATAATTACATATGAGAAAAGTAGATCACTGAACTAAACTCTACTGAAAATGAACTAAACCATCTAATGAGTAAGTGAAAAAGAATACACCAATGAGTGGTTGGTGTTAATGGTTCTGCACTCTCAACCTTTAAACAAGGTCGAGGGTTTGAATCTGGTGAATAGAGAAACTAGCTATTGGGAGCACTTTACCTTTTTGTGGGCCGAATCGATGCGAACATCATTAGTCTTGGCCAAAGAGTTTAGGTGAAACAGTGGTCAAACCAATAAAAAAACACACCCATATGTTAGAATTTGGAGCCTAAGAATGGTTAAGAAAGGAGAAGAAAAGCGGAGAAGAATACCACATGGCCGCGCAAGTTCTGTGCTTTGGAATTGGATGGCAGCGAGCTTCGGATGTGGACGAGTTGTCCTTGCTTGGGGAATAAGATATTGGGATCACCTAACCATAGTTGGAGGCGGTTTAGAGAAGACTATATAAAGGAGTCTTAGCCATTATTCCTATTATAGAGTGAGCAGGAAATTCGGGAAGGCTAGGTAGTCACCATTATTATGGGAAATACATAGCATATGTAAGCGTGTAAAAGGCCTAGGATCGTATGCTTGTAACCCTGGTTTGGGTTTTCGTAGTTAAACCTGTTGTGTTCTTTATATTTGTTGTTGTTTGTATTGGTCTTGTGTGATACCAATATTATCGCTTTTGCATAAAATCCCCAAACACCATAGACTCCACACCTATGAAAGGTTTGTTAAAAGAGAGATTTGTACAAGTGAGGTTTTAAAAATAATTATTTGGCAAACATATAAACCTCTTGGAGTTGGTGGCATTCGAGATGTTCTTACTTCATAGTGGATGTTTGACTATTTGGTTGACAATTCAAAATGCATGAAGTGAAAAAGTATCTAGTTATTTGGTTAACAAAATGTGGAAAGTGCCCCAAAATGGAGAAAGTCACAAAATTCCTCTTAGGCGAGTGAACAACACATTTTGACCCTTTCTGAAAAATTATTGCTATCATTAAGAAGTGCAAATTCCTTAGAAATGCAACTTACTATGTTCAACCAAACGACCACTTAAGGCTAGCATGGTGATTCTTCTGTAAAGCTATTATTGCTGGAGAGAAACTTCCATTCTTGTTGTAGAGGTCACCCCCGTACAAAATGGCGTAGTGCGCAATGATTCTACGCAAGGAGATTGCCTTTTAGTTATTCAAGCTATGACAGGAGAGTGTGTCATTCCGTGAGTATCCAACACTTTGCTATTGACGGATGTACATTTTTTTGCGCCCTTTATATCTGATGCTCTATTTACCATGAGGACAATCGTATACAACTTAATATGGGCAGTTGGCCGTTGGGCACCATGTTATGGATAAATTCACACTCCCTTGAGTTAGATAGCATTCTCTACTGCTAATCGTATACAATAATTAACGGTTAGGGAGCATCTATGATGAGTGACTTTTTCTTCTTCTTTGATTTTCCCAATCCGTAAACAGGGCGCCTAAGAAAGGGATTGGTGTTGCATCTATCTATCTACTAGTTTAGTACCCGTGCGATGCACGACAATGACTAAAATAATTGTCAAATATTTTTAAATTAAAAGTATACTATGAATTAGCTGAATAAAAATATTTGTCTCTCAAATTTAATTTTTTTCAAGTAAAAATAGAATATTTTTCTTAGCATTTGTACATGGTGTGGCTTACTTATGTACTCTTCAGTAACAATAAACACTTCTAATAAACACACACAAAAAAAAATATTTATCAGATAAAAATATGATTAGAATGAGTACGTAAACACAATATATTACTCCTAAAATATAATGTTAATTGGATTTTTAAATGGGAGTTACTTACTTAACTTGGATCTTCTGATAGTTCAATTAAATTTGAGACTTGTGAGTTTGATGTCCTTTGATATTATTCATGAGAAAGATCTAGTTACATACTTGAGAACCCATAATTTGAAGGACTTTTGAATATAAGTAAGATAAAAATCAAAATAAAAATCGAATCCAACACAGTTAAGTTGAGGGGCAAACCCCCCTCCCTCCCCCCCCCCCCCAAAGATATAACAAAGCTGAAAATGACAAAGGCTCACTCTCTTTTCTTTTCTTTTTTTCCCTTCTAATTTTAGTACATGCAATGCACTTCACTAACTCCTATAATGGGAGAACAAGTGAGGAGCAAGGCAAGCCTCAAAGAAGAAGCTAACAATCTCTGATCCACGTGTGATGCTTAATGTAGATGTAACAAAAAAAAAAAATAGTAGTACCAACCATCATGAGTCCAGTATAGCAGCCTAAGGACCAATCAACCAATAGCCGAATGGAGTGGTATGTACAAAGGCCATCTTCATTCTTCAGCCACCTACATCGTTAAACAAAAGCTCGATGAAGATTAGTGGATTGAAAACAAAAATGATACAAATATGAATTTTCACTATGTTAAAGAAATGACCTTAGCCTCAAAATTCATGACCTTAGCCTCAAAATTTCAATATCTTAGTTTCTACAACTTTGCCCCATTTCGGTAGCCTTGTGTTCACAAAGGTTCACCCTCAATGGCATGCTGTTGATGACAGCACAACAATCACACAAAATCAGCAAAAAATAAAAATCATAAACATTGCACCAAATGGTATGATATCCTACCATGTCAATTGATTCAGGTTGTAATGGGTATGAGTGACAGAGTGAGAAAAAAAAAATGGAGATGAGAAATGAGAATGAGAATATGGCTTTGCCCTTATAGTCTAGAAGTTGAAATGGAAATTGATTTACAGAGTTTTGCTCCGGCAGTTTCTCCATAACTCAATAAGTTTGAACATCTAAACTGATTTGATTGATTTTAGGGAGAAAATAACCAAGTTTGTTGAGACGCTGATACATGCTGTAACTCTATGAGAGGCTGCCATGTGTACAAAGATGATGTCAGCCGATTATTGTTTTAGTAGAAAGTAATATAGATATTAAAAAAAAGATATCAGTTAACACAAAAGCGACTCCCCTTCCCCCCTCGACGTGTGCCCTACTTTTAGGTTTGATGACGTGGACTACCCATTATCATGAGCAATTCCACATAGTACTAAAATTATTAATCTCATGCCACCAGTAATCCCATTTAAGCCCTAACTCTCTTATCTCCCCAAGGAAAAAGAAAGAGACACAAAACTGATCAAATAAATAAAAAGAAAATGTTATTTCATCGCTTTTACAAAACTGAACAAAATCTGATCATCTTTCATAGCGCCGGGGGCAAAAGCTAGTTAGACATTATATTGGCAACAAAACATTGGTTGCTACTAAAAAACAAGGTAAACGCTTAATCAGGTGGCCTGCATATAGAAAATGACCTACTAGGATGTGACATTTGAATAAGTTGGAGCATAACATTATGCACAATTTAATCATTCATACTCAGAATTTGTACGTGCGGTACGAATCAAAAGCTAAAACAGATTTGCTGCAATGGCATTTGAATAAAAGATCATGGAAAAGTTATCAAACAAGCTCATTTCTCCACTGGAGGACTGTTGTACAAGTTAAGACTCAGTTAAGACTAACATTCCGCAAATATACAAAGTTTGTGTGGTTTATATTCTCCTGTTCACGGTTTCTCCTTTGTGGAGGAAGATAACAAATGATGCAAAGTATTAGTATGAATTATGGCGGTAGGATTTGGATCCCTTGATCTGGTTGACCCAGATTGCTTCCCACTGAGGCTCTTCTCAGTGCCACCTCGCAATGGACGCTTCACTGCCCTAGGAAGGAGACGCACTAACCTTGATGAGCTCACCAACATAATAACCCCAACAGTTATAAGTAACCTGTAGATGGGAATTTTACATCATTAATGAGTTGGTTAAAGGAAGATGTAAGATAAGCTTATTGCAAGCAAGTGTTAAGAGACATTCTAATCCAGCAAGGCGTAAAAGTAACACTTCCAAAACCCAAGGAACTACAGAATTCAACTTAAAATCTATTTCTTATAGCATGCCTTTAGCACTCAGCTCTAGCAGAGAATTGCTGAGGCGTGCAGACCCATGAAGGTTGAACCAGCGTGTGAAACTGAGAAGTGAGATGACAGAATTCGCCTAAATATGTCGAGCCATATGTTCACATAATCCAGCAAAGAAGTAAACTCAGATTATATAAATTGCTCAGGTTGGAGATTCTCATAAAATGGGTCGTTATCAGAGTTTTTTCAGGCCACGCAACAACATGTGGACTAGAATTATTGTGCTCACATCCCACTGGAGAAGAGACATAGAATTTTCTTCACCATCAAGCAGCATAACTAATCCATGTGGGGTGGGTCTGACGGTCTGACCCAGTTTTGAAGAGGTTATCCCCTTATCAGGTACCTCAAGTGAGAAAGTCCCACATCCATATTCACTTGACAATCAGCAAACAGAAAACTGTTTTATGTTGCTTGCAAAATCACCTTTCAATATTGCATTTTATGATGCCATAAATGCAAAGTTGTTTTCAGGATTCAGCTGTAATTTAGCTAAAAGTACTTTTTGGAAAAGGACAAAGCAGGATATGAACTGACGACACTACAGAGTACAGATATTGCAAGAATTGCATATAAGTTCCAATATGGACATAATACTAAAATGCACATGCACAGGCAGCCAAACTTGAGAACTACTACAGGGTATGGAGTTACCATCCAAGCAAAAGCAAGAGACGGGCACCAGGAGCTGAAGGCAAACGCTCTCCCAAAGCAAACATGCCAGCAAGTACACCAGTCACAATGGATGCCACAGCAGCACATGTGGAAACAACTATTGCCCTGCCATGCTTCAAACCCCTTGTCTGTTTGAAGATAGCAAACAATTATATTCATGCTGAAGAGCTTTATAACAAGTTGCAAAAGAACTGTGGAAGAGTGATAAAGCAAGATGAATACCTGGTAAAAGAATCCTGTACCACTGCAGCATAAACTTATCGCTATACTGATAGGAAGAAGCATTATAGAAAAGCCCTGCTCCAGAAACACAAATCCCAGCTTCGATATCACAGATGCCATCCTGCAGTAACATTGATCAGCATTCACCAACACAATTCATTGAGTCAACTTCTACAGCATCTACAGACTACAAATCTCTAGAGCATATATGCAGGTATTCTCAGTCCTGACCATCTAAGTCAAATAACAACTGTGGGAAGGGAAATACCGATACAGTCTTCATCACATAGTCAAATTTGAATGTTTGGTGGCATCGGAAGCGGTGTTATCAGATGTCATCCGCTGACATCTGAGATAACCCCCACGACAACTTACTCATCTAAAGTGAATGTCTGATGAATTGCTAGGCAATTGTATCTCACTACTTCCCCTCCATTTTCAACATTATTATCTTTTTTTATGTCATTCAAGCCCAGCCCAAGAACCAGTATTGTTTAATACGATTTGACAAAACTTTCATCTGACTACAGATGTTCATAATATGTACATCATTACATGCATTGAAATCAAAAAGAACCAACTAAACATGACAAGAATCTCTTTTAAGGGTAGGATAGGATGAGAAATTCATGTATAAAATGGTATCATAAAACGGAAAGTGGACAACTTAGCAAAACGACTCGGAATATTAGAGTAATAAAAAGAGACATTTCAAAGGAGATGAAGTACAATTGAGGTGAGGCAATAACAAGCAAAGATGGCCTCTTTACTAGTTATGGAAAGACATACATCAAAAGGAAATCAGAGAAATTTGAAAAAAGCTAGAGTAGGTTAAACATTTCTTACTATATTCAATCTAGAGAGAGCTTTTAGAACTTACCCGAACAAAATGCCAGATTCAAGACCATATGTTACTTCTTCAACAACTTCAGATTGCATCTGCAGGAGAAAATGTTGCACAATCAGACAATCAAAAATGCTGCTTCATTCAGTAGGATAAACTTGTAAAAGTTATAGAAGAGACAGCAAGGTTCAAAAAAGATACCAATTCTTGTTCTCTACGCTGACGTCTGTAAATACGAAGCCACCCATTCAAGATTACCTGTAACCAACATCGTCACAGAAATAATCATTTTCTTCTACTAGCTTAAAATTTATAAAAGGAAGCATCATACGCACAATTATGACAAACAAAAATACAATGATAGAACACGTAGAAGCATGGAAGCAGCCAAGTATTGGAACAAGTATGCATAAACTTTTCCCTTACACCTAGTAAATTACTGTCAATGCTGTGTAAGCTTCATAAGAGAAAAGGGAAACTCATATCAAACTAGCCAATAATAATGCTCAGCTGACATTAGATATATTTCTAAACAGCGGATCTAGCCACTGATCACTGATCATGTTGTACACCTAGCACCAGCCCAGAAATTTGTCCAGAAAATCCAGCGCTTCATATCAAAAACCAATCTGGATCAATTCAACGGACACCACATATTTGGACCTTAATTTGAACTGCTTTTTACGTACAGGTTTGTCGTTTGTCTCAGCAATAATAGGATAATCTTTAAGGCTTACGTATACCAGGTAACAATTAGTAAACTACTCTAGTGCTTCATATCAACAACCACTCTAGATCAGTCCTACGGAAAACACATATTTGGACACTAATTTGAACAGTTGTTTACATAATAGTTTGTTGTTTATCAGCAATAGCAGGATAATCCTTCAAGGCTCACGATCTCCAGGTAAAAACTAGTCACCTACTCTGAGGATTCGTGATAATAAAGCCTTTTAGTTCAATTATTGCATAACCAAACAGTTAGGTTACATCACTGTAGACCTGCCAAATGGTTCAACCCAACAGGTTTCGGGTCGGGTAATTTTGGGATCGGGTACGAGTACGGGATCAAATTCATTTTAATTCTTTAGGCTGGAATATTTTCGGGTTTGGGTCAAAAAATTGTGCCAATACCCCAAACTGGTCAGGTTAGTTTCTTACTGTTGGCTTAATATATATCATTAAAGGGTGTCATAATGCAATTGCAAGATTTGGTCCTCCTTGTCCATATCTAATGGATTTGAAAGGTCCACTATTGGAAACCATAATCGATTAAAAGAATAAATCAAATTGGCCCATCTAAGTTCTAAGTTTTAACTATTTTGTGCTTCTTATTTGCATAAACCACTAGATGGACCATGCATTTCCAATCAAGGGCTAATGAGATAACCTCTTTCCGATTGCAGGAGTAAAGCTTCCAACATCTTTTGCCTCTGTACTAAAGCCTAGGCAGAAACCTGGTGAGTCGTGAGGAGTCATTGAATTAATCTTTATGGTTTGGTACTAAATTACATCCTTTCTAGACACACACACAAATTTTTCTCAGTATTCCTTTATACTCTTTTTATAAAAGATCACTCTCAAATCATTTCATATATAAACATCTGCATATGCCATCATACAATTTTGATGACAGCTTGGTGCCTGTCACCTCGTATTTCATTTAAAAGCTTTATCTATAGCCATGAACATGTCCTAAATTGAAGCATCCATGCTTTATGCAAAAAAGTAGGCTGCTCCTATCTCAAAACCAAAAACAAAACAGAACAAAAAAAAAAATGAAGTGGGCTGCATTTTTTATGGCTTAATACTTGAACTTATTTTAGATGCTTCAGCAGGCGAGAATAAGAACAAGAACAACAGTATCAGTTGGTTCTCAGAGCAAGGTACCTACAAACATGATGGAAACGACAACTGCTAGCCATGGCAGGTGGAAGATCGAGATAGGAGAAGCCTTTTGCTCCTCACCTCCAGCACCAACTCCTTCATGATACAGACAACAAGTATATTTAGCATAGCACATTAAAAGTAGCAACAATGTGAAACATGCTGTACATTTGAATCTTAATTGAATGTGCTATAAGAATTGTTCAATTAAAGCATCACAAGGAGCAAATTGAATTAGAATAAGGTGGTGCTAAACCCCCGAAGTTTTTCATGTCGTACTGAGTTAAGTTCGTTCACCATATTGTGAAGTTATATACCCTTTGACTCCTGAAGGAACTGCTTGTGATTTCTATCAGTGAAAAAGGTCCCTGCGAGTGCTCTTGTACAATGAAAGCAACACGAAATTTTTGGTGGCCGCAATGATCAATACTTTTCTCTTTTCTTAAGAAATTTAAAATTTTGTCACACAAAAATGGAACAATGGAAAGCCACAGATCCTTCACTTCAAACTTCAAAGTTTCTATATCAGATATATAGCAACCAGAACCTTGAGTTTATTTCCCCATCTGTTTGGAAGTCTTACATGATTTCTTACTGTCGACTAATCCAGTTATCTTTACTCCATCTAGATATGGACAAATCCAACAATGTTCTCAAGTGGGAAAAAGTAATAAAATAAAATAAAAAATAAAAAAGGCCATCATTCATCCTCTTCTTTGTGAAAAGTAGCATGTATCTGTAAAATGAAAAGATGTACCATCTTCAGGCAACATTCTTATCTTGATGACTATGTATTTGCCCAACCCTAATGGAAAGCTAGAGAAAATAGGTAGGCATAGAAACAGTTTAAACTACAGTTGCTCCACTAACCCCATTTTCTCATGGATGCTGAGAAGCACTGCCTAATGCACCAACCTTATACGCATGCAGAAAGTCAGTATGTATACCTTACTTTTAAACCCTTCATTTGAAAGAATGTGTCCATAAACAAAATATAATCTCCTAAGTCAAGCAGACTGACTACAGGATCCTAACCAAATAGCTCTAGTTAGTCGAGGCTCCTAACCATAAGATTCAGAAAAGAGAAATCGAACAAACTTACATTACCTATTGTGCCAATGCCAGCCAATGCAATTCCCATCCAGTCTACTACATTCATGAGCTCCTTTAAGTAAAAGTGGGAGAAAATACAAAGTATAGCAAGTCCACAACCAGAAACTGGCTGGATAACAGATACCTGAGAAAAGGTGAGGCATCACGTCACAAATTGGTTCAATAAGAAACATACCCAGCACAGGCATAGTCATAGAGAAGGGGGGGGGGCCTAAAATAAAGTTGGAGGAGGGAAAAAGAAGATTTATACACTGATCACGAAAAAATAAGAGCTATATTTATTCCAACCAAAACTATACTGATGAGCATATTTTAAAATCAGCATGCCAAGAAGAACTATAGAGCATAAAAGTCAATTTTTGAGCATCTCATATTTACCCAATGTGTATGCACAAGTGCAACAATCAGAAGAATTCTGATCACTAATTTGAATTCTTTGTTTTTATTAATATATATTATAGACACAAATACCAGCTACTGATTAGCAACTTACAGGAGCAAGAGATAATGCCCGCAACATTAACATTGCACCAAAGATATCCATCAGAAAGCCTATAATCCAAGCCTTATTGAACGCATATGTCCTTATTACCTACAAGCATGATTAAGAAGAGAAAAAGTTACACAACGAATGCTTCAAATATCCCTCTAAGAACAGAGTTCTTAGCGATTAAAAGCATCAAACCAAGACATGTGGAGCAACTCAATAGGAAGTCCAAAGAAGAAAGGGGAAACCTGTTGAAGAAAGAAAGATAGAAGAAAACGAGAAGCACAAACATAAGTTTGAAGTTATCTAGAGTTAGTTCTTGTTTTCCATAGCTCAAAGTAGGAGATTAAAAGAGAGTGAAACGAAACTAGGCAAACAAATAAAAAAAATACGAGCATTTTCAATGTCATGGGAAGCAAGGGTGAAGCACAAATTAAATGTAGCTCATGTAAGACGTACTAAAATAGATATTGAACACGTACATGGCTCATACAGTTCAATAACTTTAAGGGATCGATTTCAGCAGGCTACTAGGGGAAGATGAAAATTCTTCACTCGCCCCTATATGTTTATTGGTTTACAGTTTACACTAATCAGGGATCTATCAGAATTGTGATGATTCTAAGGTGCAGCAACTGAATAGCTTCAGGTCATGCTTCATATAGGCAGCATGGCATAGAGTGCCATTTGCAAATACATGGTATAATCCGATCAGCCATTTCTATGTGAAGCAATGCAAAGCATTCATATCCTGTAATCGGCATGTTGACTATTGGTGTTAGATGAATTAGTACAATACACTCAGCAAGATGATGCAAGCATGCTCCAAAGCCAATCAGTCACAAATCTACTTACATGACACCTCCCAAGTGCATGTAGCCATTTCAAATGTTAAAAGACTAAAAAGAATAGATGCTCTGTCAAATTGACATGAGCAGACAATTCTACTGAGTTTTGACATGTGACAGGTGCAGAAAGGTGAACACCAATGAGATCAATCAACACAACGCTGCACTCTGACACAGTGACACGCTAATAGAGTCGGCAGGTGCGCAACAATGGGATCAATCAACCAAAAATTCAACAGGGCCACAATATAATCAATTCTCTCAGTTCCTAAACCAGTAAGCAACTCAAAGCTAACAAATTATCATACTACACCTAATCAATGCAACTTAAGACTGTCACAACGATTCAATCCCAAAAAAAACACACTTGATAGTTGATAATCATAATTCAATAGAGCCACAACATAATCAACTCTCTAAGTTCCTAAATCAAACAATACTTCCACATTTTCACCAATAAGCTACTCAAAATTATCAATTTATCATATATTTACACCTAAAACATGCAAGCTTCAGATTATCACAGACTGAATCCCTACAAAACACACTTGAAAATCATCTAATTCAAAAGAATGGTAACATCATGAATTCTCCCAAGTTATCACCAATAAGCAGCTCAACATCATAAAATAATTATTAGATAGTCGCAAAGATTTCAATCGCAACAAAACAAAACACGATTTTCAAATCATCCAATAAATTACAGGTAAACCGACATTAAAAAATCGAAAATTCATCCCAAGTCCACAAGATTCAAGTGCATATCAACAAAAAAAAAAATAAATAGAATCATAGTACAAGAGAATCAAGAATTTCACGAAATAATAAAATAATAATGGAAAAGGAAAAAAGAGAATACCTTGAGCTTGAAAGAGAGAGGGGGTAAAATGAGGGTGCCTTTCTTCTGCAACACCTTACCGATGTTATTGCCGGCCGTTGCCGCCAATGTCAGAAGCACCGATTCCCACATCTTTCTCTCTCCTCTCTTCTCTCTCTTTTTCTCTCTCCTCCTGTTGTATTATACTATTATTATGTGACTTGTGTCTGAAACTCAAGATGGTGGGTTCGGGTGGTGGAGTTATGTAAATGGCGCTCTTATTTCTCTCTCTCTCATGCGGGTGCCCAAAATATTGTTTCGACACGGTGCTAAATGCTAATGGAAGTTGTCAAGTTGCAGAGGTGGCTATGTTAATTTGTTTTTTGTTTTTTGTTTTTTGTTTTGGTTTTCCAACTCCAAAATTTGTTGTAAATAATCCCAAATTTATGCAATCTTACAAAATTTGTAATCCTGATTGAGTATGTCAAATACTCTAATCCCCTCCAAAAGAAGAAAAAAAAAAAAAAACAATGATGTGTTAATTTTTGAAGTTGGTGATACTGAGCGACTAGACATTTTGTGACCTCCTAGTTTAGTAAGACTTTAAATTTACATGTAAGCTTTTACCAAAAAAAAAATTTACATGTAAGCTCCTTACAAATAATGGTAAACTGATAAATAATACATTAAATTTCAACTCGTATTTGACTATTGAATGAGCAAACCTAGTGTTTATACATAATTATATACTAGGTTTTATCCCCGTGCTTTGCACGGGCTCGTAAAATAATTCTACGAACATATTGAATAATATAATGCTTAAAAAATTGGAAATGAAATTATTAATATTATTGATAAAAATATTATTTATTTTATTTTATTTTTGCAAAGAATTCTATCCATATTATGCATCATAATAATTCTTAAATAAATTGATATTTTAATTCCACCATTATTTGTAATGAGATTTGACTAAATATAGATAGAGAGTAAAAATAGTATATGCATACTAATTTTAATAAGTAATTCAATTAATGATAAAAAAAATAAACTCATTCTGCAATAACAATATATTTGTACTAAAAGTTTGATATTATGCTCCTTTTATATCGCACAACTAAAACTACGTGAGAAAGTTGTGCACATGTGGCGTTTATGTATCATCTTCACACGAACATTCCCTCTGTTGTGACATTTATGGCCGCATGGAAATGACTGAACTTTTATCGGACACATATACATATATATCTCATTTTGAAGTGTTTTTCAAATCCAATCCAACGGAGTCAGATTTATAATTTTTTGACTTACGTAACTAAAGTTATTTTATTTTATAATTTAGAAATATGCTAATAAATATGTACTTAAGTCAACTAATGATGAGACATTAATGATGGATGGAGTGTGATGCTACGTGGCAAGTTTGTGCTTACGTGTCATGCCCACACGATGTGGCTTGTCTATGTGGCGTCCCACGTGTCGACACCACACAAAGAAGGACCCAGTTATATATATATATTAGTTGCGGCGCTACTTCTCCTGCGGATTTGAATTCTTTGTCTTGACTACACATATTTGTTTCATGGTTTCCTTTTGGCTAATGATAAATTAACCATGCTTATCTGCAGTTTTGTAGAGGATTCGTGAACATACTTATATATAGCTTATAATTCATTATTATCGCATTTGTATTTTTCATCCTTACTCTTTTCACCTTAGCATCAGTCATAGGTATGTTTGATTCACTAGGGCATCATTAGAGTGTGACAACTCTTCATTTGTTGTTGGTCTTAGCTTTAGGAAATTTGTGTTATTTTCTATTTGTGTAAATTATTGATCGATTCTCCTATTGCATGTATTAACCAAGAATCGCTTTTTGGTTGAGAATTGGACCTACAAATCACTAATCATCAATAGTATGTAACACTTACAAGTTTACCTGCAACATATGAAACTTATCAGAATGGCAACCATCTAGAGTACTACTACACAAAATCAGTCAAATAAAATATGTAGTTTATATTATTGAATCGTGAAAAGTAGATGCAACTTGATAAATATTAAATATAAGTAGTACCGTCAAATCAGTTAACACTCTCTTCATCCATAAAAATTTTGATATACATTATCAAAACTAAGGTTGTTAAGAAACTTGAAAAACCAAACACCGTGCAAGATAAGTATTGTAGAATAGCATAGACGAAACATGTGTGAGCATGAAAATGCTAATAAATATGCTCATACAATAGCATGTTGAAATGTCATTAGATGAGCACGAGCAAGTCCCACCAAATGTAATTGAAGATATCTTTCAGAAAATGTAACCGAATTTGTAACATCCAATATTTCATTTTGAAAGATAATTGGATTATTGTGGGTTTGTAAGAAATTTCCTTTACACAAACAATAGGGCTTTGAAAATCATCAAAGAGAGCGTATCGAGTCACATTGTACTTTGTACACATTCTCTTAAAGCATTTCAGCTCATCACTCAATACCATATCACTCACTCAATGTTGGGTTGGAATACTATGCACTTAGAGCATTATGATTTCTCACATGTCTTTAGGGAGTAAAATGAGCTTGCGGATGAAATTGAAAATTTTGACATCAAAGACTCTACTGATTGTTATGAGCTTAAGGTCCTTAATGATGTAACTCAGTGTTGTAGAGTTACATACGCTCTTGATTGTACTAAGACACCACGTTCTAGATGAATTCATCATAATTTAATTTAGATGCAAAATGTCAATAGAAATAATAATTTCAATCCACAATCATGAATTACTTTTTATTCCATATGGCATACAATTTTGAGGTGGCTAAATTATAATAACCAAAAATGCAGAGAGGCGAATTACCATAATGATACTAAACACAGAACAACTGAATAAGAGCATAATACAATGTAAATATTAGAGATATGAAATATTAGTGAACTATATTATTACTCCCCTCTCATATTTTAACATGGTATCAAAGCCTCTTTCTTGAGGACCTTATTAAACACGTTTCCGCTTCGCCGGTGGCGGACTATTGTCCATCCGCCACTGGACCATCTCCAAAAACAAAATTCATCACATATCACTCAAAAGCTTCTATTATTGTGTTGTATTTCGTCTCTCCCAAAATAAATTCATCTGCTTTCGGTAAGGGATTAATTACTCCTCTCATGTACATAAGCATCATGTCCAATTTCTTTGTCAAGATATCATATGGTGATCATCAAATATTACCCTTGATCATAAATCACAAATTCTCATACTCGCCAACACATGTCTATGCCCAGTTTATCTTTATTGCTCTTGGAGGGTCTCAGGTCCTTTTCTCCATATGGTCGCCTAAAGTCGCACGTCTTTTATTGCAACACCGATTTATTGTCGGCCTATATTTTTATCTTCATGATCCGTTGTGGCTAGTTGTTTTGGATTGAATATTCTACCAATAAAGACTGTTACTACCGCTACGATTGTTGCAGTATTGAAAATCAAACCAAATACAAAGAATTGCGTGTTTGAGGGGGAAATTTCACTGTGTCTATTTGCAAATAATTATTGCAATTTTCAGAGACTAGTCAAATATGGGTATACTAGCAATTTGGTCCTTTAAGAAATTTTTGTGCACGCAGGTTTTCCTGTTTTTGATCAATGAAAAATTGAAAATGACTAGTGTTGTTTGTTTTTCCTTTTTTCTTCTTGTTTTTGTTCTGTTTTCGGTGAACTGAGGAGGAAACAGGCTTGTTGGTGAGACTTGGGTATGACCTTATGAGTATGACAATATTATGGAGATTAGAGAATGCTCACTCATTTTGTTTTACATTCGGCTATGTTTAGTTGGGCGGAAAATAGTTTTCAATTGAAAAGTATTTTCAGTGTAAAATGTATTTCCATTCACATTTTCCGTTGTTTGGTTACAACGGAAAATAATTTTCCTAAAAGTTAATTTTCTAAAAAATAAAATTTGCTAACATAATTGCGTAGATCTCGAAAAGTTAGGTGGATTAAAAAAAATCACCTCAAACTCATATCGGAGTCAAAAATTATACTTATTTGAAAAAATAAAAAAAAACAATATTGCAAAAGTGTCTCGAAAGTTTGGCTCGAGGCCCTGTCAAGTGAGGTACGAGTTTGATTTTATGGCCCAAAGTCCCGACAACCAAACTTGATGATCAAGTCCATTATTAGTGCTTCGGGGACATAGTATCGCACCAACGGAAACCGTTTCCCTTTCTGTTTTAGATAAAATGATTTTCCCCTGAAAACCATTTTCCTTCTCATTGTAAACCAAACAATAGAAAATGAAAAACTGTTTTCCGGGAAAACCATTTTCATACCAACCAAACGGAGCCTAAATATGTGTATCAAAATGAATAATGTGTAGATGCTTGGTTTATATATGTGTAAAGTAAAAATGCCAAGTATATAGCCATTCATTTGCACATATAAGTTACACAAAGTTTTATGTAGGGTGAATAAGGACCGATTTATATTTTGAGCATGACAAGTATGTCTTTACATGTGTCCTAATGTTCATTTTGAGTTGTTACTCTTATTGAACCTAACAAGTGATGCTCAAGCATTTTCAAAAGATCAAATAGTTTCAATTGTACTTATTGTCTATTTAAAAATTAATCCTAGTCATGGTTGTGATTTATCATGGGGGATCAAATCCTTTATACGATTGCGATCTTCACGTCCACTAATTATACTACTTCACCCTAAATCTCTCGTAGGCGTACAAAAATCTCACAGTAATTTTTTGGGGGCATAGTAGTCGTTAATGTCTCAAATTCATTTAACTAAATTATGTCTATGAAAGGACTGTGATTGTTTAAAAAAAATTCCCACATTTTCTTGTAAGGCCATATATAAGACTGTCATTTTGAATGTAAGGTACCTGGAGTCCCAAGTTTAATTCCCTTTTCTCTCCATATACTGTAAAAATAAAAAATAAAAAAAATTATCATGGTACCTCACAAAAATAGTACTACTCCGTAATAGCAAAAGGGAAAGGAATTGTTTTTCGATCAAAAAAAGGGGAAAGGAATTCTAGTTGGACTTGTTAAATTGTGATTCATAGATGTGGTGTAGATTTTGTGTTTCTTTCTTTTTTATTTCCTTCTTTTTATCCGGAAGGAGAAACACTAAGTATTAATTTCCTCTCACCTCAAAAAAGAAGTGAATTGCTAAATACCGCCCCTTTTTACTAGCTACCGCCCCCCCAATTTTCAATTTTACCCTCCCCCCTTTTCCTCACTCACTCTCACTCACTCTCACTCATCCTCTCTTCCTCACTCACTCTCACTCATCCTCTCTTCCTCACTCACTCTCACTCATCCTCACCACCACACCATCACACCGGCAACCACCACCACTCACGGCACAACCACCACCGGTACATTTTTTTTTGCGCATTTTTTTTGCACAGTCGTCTGAAATTTTCGACTCACCCTTGGGTGAGTCGTCTGCTAGAGGCGACTCACCCTTGGGTGAGTCGGAAATTTCAGACGACTCACCCTTAGGTGAGTCGAAAATTTCAGACGACTGTGCAAAAAAAATATTATTATTATTATTTATTATTATTATTATTATTTATTATTATTATTATTATTATTATTTATTGTTATTATTATTAATATTATTATTATTATTATTATTATTACTGATTATTGTTTAATTAATTAAAAATGTGAACTAGCTCGGCACCGATTTACCGGCTCCTCCCCTCTACCATTTCACATTTTTAATTAATTAAACAATAATCAGTAATAATAATAATAATAATATTAATAATAATAACAATAAATAATAATAATAATAATAATAACAATAAATAATAATAATAATAATAATAATAATAAATAATAATAATAATTTTTTTTTGCACAGTCGTCTGAAATTTTCGACTCACCCTTGGGTGAGTCGTCTGCTAGAGGCGACTCACCCTTGGGTGAGTCGGAAATTTCAGACGACTCACCCAAGGGTAAGTCGAAAATTTCAGAGGACTGTGCAAAAAAAATGCGCAAAAAAAAATTTACCGGTGGTGGTTGTGCCGTGAGTGGTGGTGGTTGCCGGTGTGATGGTGTGGTGGTGAGGATGAGTGAGAGTGAGTGAGGAAGAGAGGATGAGTGAGAGTGAGTGAGGAAGAGGGGATGAGTGAGAGTGAGTGAGGAAAAGGGGTGAGGGTAAAATTGGAAATTGGGGGGCGGTAGCTAGTAAAAAGGGGGCGGTATTTAGTAACACCCAAGAAGAAAAAGAAAAAACGTATTATTTTCCTCTAACCTCAAAAAAGAAAAGAAAAAAAATATTATTTTCCTCGAATAAATATATTACAAGGGGTGGAATATTACCTAAGGTACCCCTTTGAAGGCCGACAGTTGTCTCTCTCAAGAACCTCTCTGTCTTCTCTCTCTCTCTCTCTCTCTCTCTCTCTCTCTCTCCACTACTCGCTATCCAGATCCGGTTAGAGTTCCTTCACGGCTCTAACCCTAACGCTAATATACAACACTCTCTCTCGCTAGCTATCGCTTTCGCTTCGATTCAAATCAACACCAAATTCAAGTGAGTCTCAATTTCTCTACGCTCTGAATACTATTTATTTTTTTTGGTTTTATAATATAGAATCTGAATTTTCATAGATACAAGCATTCAATTTTATCGTAGAAAATTTGCAGATTTTTCGGTGATTGGTCGTTGAATCAGTGAGATCTGTTGTTAATTGTTCTGTTTGATTTTTTGCGTTATTGCTTTTCTCTTTCTTTTTTTTTTTTGTTGAGATTAGGGGTTTTAAGTGATTTGTGTTGTGAAGATAGTAGAGAATGTTTTGAAATTTATTTTGGTATACGGATTTAGTTGGCGAAAAGTTGCAATCTTTAGTGGTTATTCAGGGTTCTGTTGTGTCATGTGTAAAGCTGATTGACGTCAGGTGTTGAATAATGAGTTTTGGTATTTTGAAGGGTTTTGGAACTGTTCCTTTTTATTAGATCGATGATTGAGTTGATAAATATGTGTGGCATGCTCTTTGATTTGAATGCTTTTTTGTTTGGAATATCATACATTGTTAATTATTTAATTTTGAGCAGTTTAATTTGTGTTTAAAATTTTCTGCTTAGTGTAGCCATGGACTATTACTATGGTAAATGTTTCGGTGGATCCGTAAATGTTATCCCTGAGTTTATGATTGTTGTCATGTTCTGTTCGAGCCTTGGGCAATTATTGGCTTCGTGTTTGTTTAAGTATTTCTTATGGAGAATGGTTATGTTTTATTCTTGCAGTCATGGCTGGAGTAGCTCCTGAAGGTTCACAGTTTGATGCTCGGCAGTTTGACTCTAAAATGAATGAATTGTGAGTGTTTCTTCCCTCCCTTGAATTAAGTGGATATCTGTTATCAGTTGGAACGTTAATTACTGAAACTACTGATGTTTATATTCATAGTTCAAGGATATCTGATTTTTCCTCTCTTCTTGACTTTGGTTATCCTATTCAGGCTTTCTGAGGAAGGAAATGATTTCTTCACCTCATATGACGAAGTCTATGAGAGCTTTGATAAGATGGGTTTGAAAGAGAACCTTCTCAGAGGAATCTATGCATATGGTAATCTCATTCATACAATTTTCTTTTTGATGTATTTTTGGGTATACTCTAATTGTATTTTTGATGTATTTTTGGGTATACTCTAATTGTAAAAGAAAATAATAATGACTTTTACTGCCAGGTTTTGAGAAACCTTCTGCCATTCAACAACGTGGAATTGTGCCCTTCATCAAGGGTCTTGATGTGATTCAGCAAGCTCAATCTGGTACAGGAAAGACTGCCACTTTCTGCTCTGGAATCCTGGAGCAGCTAGATTATGAGTTGGTGGAATGCCAAGCTCTCGTCCTTGCTCCTACTAGGGAGCTTGCTCAACAAATTGAGAAGGTTATGCGGGCCCTCGGTGATTATTTGGGTGTCAAGGTTCATGCATGTGTTGGTGGGACAAGTGTCCGTGAGGATCAAAGGATCCTTGCTGCTGGAGTACATGTGGTTGTTGGTACTCCTGGGCGTGTCTTTGACATGTTGCGTAGACAATCTCTTCGCGCTAATCACATTAAAATGTTTGTTCTGGATGAGGCTGATGAGATGCTTTCCCGAGGTTTCAAGGACCAGGTTTGGTTCTCATCCTGTATGCAAATTCTTTTGCAGTTAGCTTACATGTCTCCCATATTTCAGAAAAGTAGAATCTAACAGGGTGGTAAATATGGAATTTATGGCTTGCCCAATGCTCTTCTATGTATCGTCATCCTGTGAAAATCTTTTTGTGATTAATATCTCTCTGCAATGCTTTGATAAGTTTAATGGACGTATGAGCTTTGTGGAGTGTTACTTTACTCGATGCATATGTCTGCTTAACTGTTGCTGTCAAATAAAGCTGGTCTCTACTTTCATTTGTTTTTCTTTGTGGCCCTTTTTCAAGTTAATGTAGTCATGTTTCATATAACGCCTCCATTTTGTTGGGGTTTGAGGGGGTGCATCGAAAAGGTTCTCTTGATGTGGAAGCCATGTGGGGTTGATGTCTAAGCATACAATTTGTAATCGACGAGTGGTTCGAAGTTCAGGAAGAGGGAGTTTATCTGGGGTTGCCAGTAAACCATCGAGCGGATAGCTGGGAGAATGTTGCAATTTTTCATTTTAGGTGCAAAATATAGTGATTATGCTTCTCTATCTTCATTTTTCTTATTTTTAGGATTATTTGATGTACGTTAAGTTATCCCGATCTGGATATGCTGCTTTATACTGCTTAGAGTTGTATTCTGTGGCTAACCTAGAGTATTTAAGGGAGGGTGGTACTCACAATGGTGTGAACCATGTTGGGTATGTGTTCTTGTTCTTGTGCACTATATGTGGTATATGGTAGGGTTATGTGATCTTCTAAGCTGGTTACGTTGCCATACTTTGTTGTTTTTCATTGTGAATTAGGCCACAGTGATCCTTATATTTAGCTTTGGTAAATTGTATTTGTTTTTCCTACTCACCAAAGTTGTCTATGGAAGATGCTAGGATGTTGTGTTTGGACTTTGATGTGGGCTGTAGAGGAGTGGTGATAATGTTCATATTCTTCATTCAGAAACTTGTCACTCTATTTTCTATATTGAATGCGTGCGCATGGCTAAATGTTACCTATCTTGAATGCATGACTAAATATGACATTCAACTCTCTTGCATGAATGAAAACATGTTCTGAGATTTCATAGGCTGCTTGGGTTGGGGGAAGAAGTTGATATGCTGTGGATTGTTGAACTAATTTCTGATATTGTTGCAGATTTATGACATTTTCCAGCAACTACCACCCAAGATTCAGGTTGGAGTATTTTCCGCTACTATGCCCCCTGAAGCCCTTGAGATTACAAGGAAGTTCATGAACAAACCTGTGAGAATTCTCGTGAAGCGTGATGAGCTTACTCTTGAGGGTATCAAGCAGTTCTATGTCAATGTTGACAAGGAGGAATGGAAGCTTGACACTCTATGTGACCTTTATGAAACATTGGCAATCACCCAGAGTGTGATCTTCATGAACACCAGGAGGAAGGTCGACTGGTTGACTGACCAAATGAGGGCCCGCGACCACACTGTGTCAGCCACACATGGAGACATGGACCAGAATACTAGGGACATCATTATGCGTGAATTCCGTTCTGGATCCTCCCGTGTGCTCATTACAACTGACCTTCTTGCTCGTGGTATTGATGTGCAGCAAGTCTCTCTGGTGATCAACTACGACTTGCCGACTCAACCTGAAAATTACCTTCACAGGATAGGACGAAGTGGTCGGTTTGGGAGGAAGGGTGTTGCGATCAATTTTGTTACCCGTGACGATGAGAAGATGCTGTATGATATTCAGAAATTTTACAATGTGGTGGTCGAGGAGCTTCCTGCTAATGTTGCAGATCTTATCTGATGATAGCAAGAGTTATTTTCCTCTTGTTTGAGGTGAAGATGTTTTTGTTTAGTCTCTCGCGTTTGGTGATGATAATCTGGTGCCCTTTTCTTTTCTCCTATTCTGGGAACATCACTTTAATGTGTGGTAGATGCCCCAGTTTAAAAATTTTGTAGGAGCTTAGGGACACTTTCACTTGTATTGTATTCGGGTCAAGCAGAGTTTCTGTTTTTGTTTATTTTGCTGTCTATTTTCATGAATTTGGTACTTCCTGTCAGCCTATTTTAGCTGTTGATGTTTTTGAATGAAAACGCAAGGGCAAGGCCTTCTTATGGGATGCCAAATTAGTTATTTGTTGATCAACTTTTATTTTTTTGAAATTGCAACAAAGCCACCCTCTTTGAAAAGGTAATGACTAATGAGATTCGATTTCATGTTCTTGCTGAGACGGGTGGGGGATGAGCAGAGTTGGCAACATTTTTTCAAATGACTAATGAGAGTCGATTTCATGTTCTTGCTGAGACGGGTGGGGACTGGGGGAGGAATTATTGTGTAGTCCAGGAGTACTACTATTTACTCTCACAAAATAGAAAATTATCAATTTGAATTTAGAGTGGGCTCCACTTATTTTGTGAGAAGAGGAAGCAGTGCTCCTGGACTATGCAAAAATTTTTCGGACTGGGGGATGCGCCGAGTTGGCAAGATTCGAAATGTGGCGCATTTGTTGGTTGGAGCCTACCGTGCATCCAATCTACCAAAATACCATCTCATCGAATACATGCTTTGGACACTTGATCATCGAATACATATCTTTCCAACATATCTCTGTCATAAGTCAAGACTCAACCCACCATTCTGTTAGTATGCAGTTATGCAACGGAGCATTGAACAAATCTAAATCCTGGTACCAGATTTATGACAGAAAGATATGTTAGGACATAAGAGCCAAAATGAAATTTCCTTCACCTGTGTCAAATGTAAAGATTTTTGTGGTATGGAGGGAGTATAATTTAGCATTGAAAATTGAGTTCAAACTTCAAAAGCATATCTTGATACTTGTTTTAGTTTATAACAATTATGTATAGTTAAACGGAAATTTAACATTCATCCACAAAAAATGAAGTTTAAATTTAGTTATATTGAGTATGGTTATAAAAATTAGAAATAGTATCATGATAGTGTTTTCTAAAACAAATACAACAAATCCTTCTCTTTTTTTTTCCTTTGTATTGTGAATCAAGATTTATTTTTCATAAACCAGTGGTAAAAGTTTGACAAGAAAGCAAAGAAACAATAATAAGAGTAAAGAAAGAGTATATATGACTAGCAAATAATAATACACAATACGATAAATAATAATTTTTTTTTCTTTGCACTTCTATATGGTGACAAACTCTTATAGATTAAACGAGTTTTATGGCACCTCAATTTAGAAAAAGAGTATTGAACTTTTTATAAATATATAATACTTTCAGTTTGAAGATTAAGAGAGCTAATTTTTTATGTCAAATCCGATTTGGTTCGTCTAGTATCAACGTGCTGTCTTTGGTGGCATGCTCTAAGCTAATGAGCTAATAAAGCAATCCAGTCCGCCACTCGACTTCCTTTCTTGTAATTATTTTCATTAACGAGATTATCTTGAGCCAAAACTTTCAATTATTAAAACTCGACATGTATGTATATACTCCACTGAACAACTATTTCTCCTCCAAGAGTGTGGATAACTATCATGTTGTCACTTTCAATATGTAGTTTTCTATACTCGAGATGGTAGGCGTTATGAACCCATCATGAAGGCCGTGACATTTGCAACTAGGGCATGAATTCGCCTTGAGCAAATGTGACCCCACAACGAGAATTTTTTTTCCTCATTGTCAAAAACAAATCCTGGTGAGAACTCGTCTTGTCAAACTGATCCGTCGAAAACATTGTAACGTGGTTCAACATCGGGATCGACCATAAGACAAAACGACGAATCACAAACTCTGACCTTTTAATTCTCATCCCCAACTGTTTGAAATCTCCTTTACCCTCCTCCAATTTATTGGGACCATTTTACCATTCTAAAAAAATGTAAGCGAAAATTGATATATTTACCATGTAAGGTGAAATTCCGATAAAAAAAATCATTTTAAATTAATAAGTGACAACCAAATAACTTTAGAAACTTCTTAAAAAATTCAATAAATAAATATCTTTAGTTTCCATAACAAAACTCTAACTTTCTAATTGTACTTCCACACAAAAACTTTCCTTAGATCTCACTTAAAATTTATAAAAAAATCCTTAGATATCCGAACCAGGATGACAAAGTATGTAATAAACCCGGATTCTATTAGAAATGGGTCGGGCGATATTAGTTTTTTTTTTTTTGGCTTACAACCGAGGGTATTCACCGTCAACTACAGTGAATATTTTCCCACGCTGGTTTGTAGGCACCTTAAAGAGAGGGACAACTAGCCAAGAACTTTAAAACTACTACATGTCTAAAGCGAGATTCAAACCCTCGACCTTGTTTAATGATGGATGAGTCACACCACTAAATCACACCTCCTTGGTTCTAGATTTGGTATACTTTTTGCACAGCCCTACTTAAGAAACTCTTTTGCCACTCTCGTTTCCTCTCTTTTCGTCTCTCAGCAAATCCAGTTGGAGTTCCAGCTCTAATCCTAGCGCCAATTTTCCAGCCCCTTGCTTTGGTTTCGATTCAAATCACCACCAATTTCAAGTAAGTTTCAAATTCAATCTGATCTGATTACTCTTTTGATGCAAATCTTAATACTTTATTGACTCAAATCTTTCATATTTTTTCAAGTTTCTGCTTGATTTGTTCATATGATAGAATTGGTTACTAGATGAGATCTGTGGTTTTTGAGATCTGTTCATCATTGTTATGTTTCAATTTCATCGGATTTCTGTTTCATTATTGTTAGATTATGTTGATCGGGCTATTTAGATGTGGTGTTACGAAGAAACTGATGAAAATATTGAATGTTTGACTTGAAATGTGGCTTTTGTTGTAGGAAAGTTCCTAATTTTAGTCGTTTGGGGTTGGGTTTTGTGTGATTGAATTATTGAACTTCAGTGTTGAATATTGAAGTTGATTTGTCTACAACGGTTCTTTGAATTTGTTCTATAATACCTGGTTCTTATGAAATTGAGCTCAAATCTAGCATTCGAATTATTACTCCAAGTGATCGCATTGCTCGAGTCTGATTCAAGTGAGGATAAAGCATATATGTTGATACATTCCTCCCTTGCAGATACACTTTGGGATGTTAACAACTTCCACTACACTATCAACTTTCAACGCATAAGGAATATGTAGGCTAGCTAGCGTGGAGAAATAGTCACTGTGGTTAACGGTGGATACTCTCAGTTGTGAACCAAAAAAATATGTAGGCTAGCTAAGCCCAAACACAACTTCACAATATGGTCCCAAGTGAAGCAAAAGGTCGCTTATGAGGCGGTCTCACCGTGAGGCCCCCTCTATAGCCAAGCATGACGTCATGCGTCATACTTGTTAGTGGGGGCCTCACCTTGAGACCGCCTCATACGAGTTTTTGTGCAAGTCAAGTGTGAATAGAACCAAGTATTATACACGCCAGACGTACCCATTAAGATCAAGGTATTATCTCCCCTTTGGCTCCCTAGCTAGTCATGCATATACTCCAATTGATGACCTCTATCTAACCTTGTCTCACGATAATATGCTAGCTCAAGATGCAATCTAAATAATTCTTGCCATAACAAACAAAAGAAGGTCGTGACTCTATCAATTACAATGATCAATTTATAATAATTTTTTTGTTCCAAATGGATCATCGAATTATAATGGTTGCTAAAAATGAGTTGATTATGGAACAAACTAATCATTCTGATATTAATGCTTTATTGGGGAACTGGCAAATTCAAAGCTCGATGATTCAATGAGCAACTCGATAGAATCAACGTGAGGAGCTGCAAACAAGTTAAACATGACTTCATGAATGGTTATAGAGGTGACCTCATGTTGACGCGATTTCTAAGAGACATTTTGATTAAAGTGTAAGGTCATATCGGCGAGTCTTATAGTGGACATGAAAAGGTGCTAAGGTATATACCGGAATATGATTATTGTAAAATTACTAAGTCTTGTGTAAGACCAACTCACAGAAAAATGGGGTTACTATTATGAAATATAGGGGTCACTTTTGGTCAGCAGTGACCCTTGCCTCATTGAAAAGTGACTTCCGTCTCACCAAAAGTTATGAAAAGACCGTTTTATAGAAGTTTTTGTGTTGTAAGATTGACAAACAAAAAAACATTGATTATTGTAATATTGGTTTTCTCTTGAGGGAGTTTCGTTCGTTAAAATCGTAGAAGTACACAAAACTTCCAAGAAGCATACGTACATTACTAAGTACATTACTAAGCTTGTGGTACTTCGTCTTCTCCCCTCTTTTCCTTAAAACCCTAACCTTCATCCTCTAGCATAGTGGATTAGTGGTTGCCCATTGTCACTAGTGATTAATTGTCGATGGTACGGCCCAAATCGTTTCTGTTTCATGCGGTTTGAATACAAGTCTCCATATGTGGGTACGTTCTATTTCAAAATATCCAATCTGTGGTTCAGTTCAATTCAATTAAGATGAATTTTTTTTTTCTCTCACATTATTCTATACAATTAAGTTTAGTTTAGTTCAGTCCAATTCAATTAAAAATATTTCACATTTATACCCAACTGGTTAGCTTTATACCTGGCAAACGGGTGATTCGGATCGGGTTTGGGTCAGATTATTTCGGTTCGGATAATTTTTGGGTCAACTTGTATGGGTTCGGTTCGGATCATTTTCGGGTCAGCTTGTATGGGTTCGGTTCGGATTCGATTTAAATCGGTTCGGGTTTGGTTTCGAGTTGTTCAAGATGCTTCGGGTTCAGTTCGGTTACGGGTCAAATATATTCGGGTCGGGTATGGATTCGGGTTTCCGGTTCTTTTCTGATTCGGATTTAAGTCAGGTTTATATTATTATAAGTCTTACCAATAACCATGAGATATAATGATTTGTGTATTGTTTTCCTTTCGAAAACAATAGAAAGATGTTTATAAGTCTCAAAAAGTGGAATTTAAAGAGTTAAATATTCTTCTCATGTTATCTTAAGGGCACAAATAAGCAAAAGTGGAAGTTTTTAAGCTTGCAATCTTTCGGGTTCGGTTCAGTTTCGGTTTAGATTCGGTTCAAGTTCGGGTCATTATTTTTTAGGTCGCATTCAGATCGGTTAACTTTGGATTATTCGGATAAAATCGATTTCGAGTCAGGTTAGGTTTGAGACGGATTGACTTCGGGTTTTGTTTCACCTATGAATTTACTATTCGGGTCAAAATCAGATATTGAGTCCGATATTTCGCGTCGAATATTTCGGGTCGGGTTAGCTTTGCCAGGTCGCCTTAGCTCTCCTCTAAGCCTCTAACCACTATCGGTTTTGGTTAAAACCTAAATTTGAGTGGACCAGGCCTACCCGCTTATCTTAACTTTCAAAAGCAAACGTACAAACAATGACCAGTCCCCAAAACAAGTGTGTGTATAAACCTATGCTTAGATCTGAGCACAGGAATCAGAATGCAAACTAGATCCCACCGAATAAATGTTTAGTATTCCTCCGTCTATGAAAATGTTCACATTAATTTTTTCACGGTCTTTAAATACTAATTTAACTGTAAATAATTACAACGGACAACAAAAGTATTTTTACATAATAAATCTTTATATTTTGTAGTATATTTAATTATTTTTCTCAAAATTTGTGAAGTTTTTGAAAAAACAAGTGAACATTTCCATGGGATTGAGAAAGTATACTAGTACTCTACTAAATGAAAATCATCAATATTCTAATTCAAAAAACAAAATAAGTAGCAAATAAATAAACAGGTGGAAAAAAGAAACGAATAAGAGAGAGAAAGATCAGGTTTTTTTTTTTATTTTAATTTTTAGACAGTAGCCTCCGAGCAAATCTACATATTCTCTCTCATTCTCTCTCTTGCTCTTCTCTTTCTTTTTTTTCCTCTCTCAAAAATCAAAACTACATAATTCAGGGGTTGTTCGTTTTTGTAGATTCGATTCAATTGCCGATCTTGTTCAGCCTTGCGAATCCATCTATCTCCCTCTTTCTCTCTCTGTCTCTTTCTTTCAATCTGTGTCTGTCTTCAGATAAATGTTCCAGATTTTCAAGGTACGAACTTTCAACTTATTTCCCATTAAATGGAGTAATTAAAAGGGTGTTTTTTTTTTTTTTTTTTTAATTTTCATGTTCAATAAAAGAAAATTGAATTGAAATTCTTATAATTTCTCTTTTGTTGTTTACTGGGTGGGTATAACTTCTTTCTTATTATCAGTTCTTGCTTACTTTGCCGTGATGGGTACCTCTTATTTGCTCTTATTAGTTACTCTTTTAGTCTAAATTTAGAGAAATACTTTGTTGGGCATATGTGAAAATATAAGTTAAAGTTTATTACTTTATTTGTAATTTTGTATGTGTATGAAGAATTTGTTTGATTAAATTCTGTATTTTTTTTTTGTGGTGGTCTGCTGTAGGACAAAAATTATGTTGCCCATATCTTCTGTTCTGAGTTTTCTGCATCATTGACTGGTTCTTTGTTTTCTAGGTCTGGGTTTGATGGGGATTCTTCTTTGAAACTGTGAAACTTTAGATGGGTATTTCCAGAGTACATTTGAAAAAGGTACCCTTTTATGGAAAATGGGATCTGCTTTTCACATCTCATCATGCCAAAAAGAATTTATAATAATCATCCCCCAACTGTTTAAATTCTCCAATTATTCAAGCTTCCTCTCAAATTTACCTTGCATTAGTTTGCAAAAGGGTTAAAAAAAATGAAAAGAAATCTGGGAGACAATGTTATTTGTGCTAAGGGGACAGCTCATTTGGAGTGGCCATGATTACCTCTTCAGATCTTTGTCTTTACTGCACCTGTTTGCTCTTCAATCAATTCCTTGCTCTTCTTTTTTTTGGGCTTTGCAATAATCTATCTGTTTGGCAAGGGTAAAGCTTTATGAGTGGGATTCTTGATTTCTTGGGTTGATCTTAAAAGTATGAGTATGATTATTGGTAGTAATTTGATTTGTTATTAATATTTTTTTTTTTTTTTTTTTTTTTTTTTTTTTTTTGTGCAATGAGTCTATGAATATAATGCAATCTTTTTCTGAATGCTGAGTTTTTGTTATTATGTCAGTTTGGTGCAGGACAATTGGTTTTGTTTTGAAGTGAAGCCTAAAGGGGGTGCCCCAAAAAATGGAAGGAGACACATTTTCAGGACTTGGTAATGGTACCCCAGTAGACAGTAAGGTGTTGCAGACATTTCAGAAGAGCTTTGTGCAAGTGCAAAACATATTGGATCAGAACAGGTTGCTCATCAATGAGATCAACCAGAACCATGAATCAAGGATCCCTGATAACCTTAGCAGAAATGTAGGGTTAATAAGGGAGCTTAATAATAATATCAGAAGGGTTGTTGACCTCTATGGTGATCTTTCTCATTCCTTGACCAGGTCCATGGAAGCTTCATCAGAAGGTGATTCTAGTGGTGCTTTAAAATCTGATGGCAAAGCCACACACAAGCGAAATCGGCCTGGTTAGCTTGCTCAAAAAAAGAAAAAGAAAAAAGAAAATTCTAATTTTAGGTGCTTTAATTCTTTTTTTTATTATCTTGGTGGGCATTGAGCAAAATGCATATATACATATATATTTGCCTTTGAGGTAGAGGGGTAAATCATTAGAAAGATCTGTAACACCCCTTGTATTTGGATACTCCAATTTAGAAACTTACATCAGTCCTCCAATTTCTCCAGAAAAAAGAATTAAATAACTTTTACAGTCTCTTATGTATTTTTTGTAACTCTTTGTAAACTTGCTTCAATGTAGTTGAAAAAATCAAGCATGTTTTTCTAAGTTCATCTGTTTTTTGTTCTGTTTTTGGTTAAAGTTCATATGTATGGTTTGTTGATACTATTTCATGTCTTTGTACTTTTAGCTTTGCGGTGTTGAGTGTTGACTGTGATAATGGTTTTCTGTGCTGAAAGGATGAGGAAAGCAAGTAGATTTTGTGAGGGTTTACTATGATTGTGTGTGAGAAACCTGAATTCCCTGACCTTTTTATTATTTTCTTTCTTTTTGTCAAAAGGACTAATATCTGATTTTAGTTCTTTAGAGATTTTTGCATCCTTCTCTTTTTTCTTAAGTTCATAATCTACTTTTTGGATGCCAAAATTCCCCTTTTGTTCTTTGTTGAACATAAGTCTTGTGCTCTTAAACTGAAGCTATAGAAAGTGGTAGATACTGTTGCAGGCCACCCCCAATGAGATCAAATTCCCTTCTTTTTGCTTAGAAGTGATAACTGTTACACAAATTGTTCTTCTCTTTTTCTGAAAATAGTTACTCCATTATTTGGTTTATTGTATCTGTATTCAATAAAAACATGCAAATACCTCTGTGAAGATGCTCTGAAACAAATGGAGGAAAGCTGCTTTTAGATAATCTTTTTTGGCTTCCAATCACACACCACCACAAGAACAGAATCTCAGATAAGGGATGATGAACTTTTTTTACCAAATATATAATTGAATTAATATGTTTTTTTATATTTGAATTATTTTTTTATTATACATAATTTGCTTTTTCCCCTCAGCAATTGCAGTCTTTTCTTGGATGTTATTGTTGATACATTAGAGAAAATTTTCTTCACATGTAGAAAAAGCAAAACTTCGGTAGCTGAAAAAGCTATGATGCACTGTAGTTCCAATAAATAGACAGATACACTAACAGTGACTCCCCAACAGTATGACATAAGGGGCCAAAGACTTTTGTTCTGTTAGGGAATTGAAATATATCCCATGCTTATCAGGTATCCTGATCCATTCTCAACTTGGGTTCTTTTTTCCCTCAAAAGAAAAACAAAAACAAACATACTTGGGTTCTTTCTTCCCTCAAAAGAAAAACAAAAATACTTGGGTTCTTTCTTCCCTCAAAAGAAAAATAAAAACAAAAATACTTGGGTTCTTTCTCTCCAAAACCAGGATTCATGTTCTTTTATTGGGTTATTTACTTATTAATAAACGTAAATGTAATCTATATAATTAGATTAAAACGCCATAACTAAATCAGAGCTCGTCACATCAATCGCTGAATTGTCGAATGACGTGTCAATTTACTTATGACGTGTCATGTAACTCATGGCTAGTAAAAAAAAGAAAAAGTAGCAACAATACAAAAACATAATGGACTCCTTCATCCCCTTCTTGTCATTCTCACAAGTTGTCAGACGTTACAAATCCAAAAAATTTAGTAGTATCTAATTTCTCTTACACATTGATGAGCTAAATAAAAAGAAGAAGCTAATTTATCTCTTATGAACAGATGATGGAACCACACACCATCAATTCATCTTCTACCTTCCCATATGTTCTTCGTTCGTATCTGGATCTCATGGCCGTCATCCGCCATCTTTTGGGCATCGTATACAACCAATACCCATTTTGGTAAGGTTTATCGTATTTCTCTTTGCGATTGCTAATAGGCATTTGGTATCTACACCTCCTCTCTTTGCAAGAGAACCCCTCCAACTTCATTAAGCTTAGTATTATCATATATTGTTTTACATTGTTTTCTCTGAATAGTTATACCAACTCGAATGTTTAAAACTATTTATTTAATTTTTCATTAAAAAGTTTTGCTGAAATATAGAAAATATATAAAAAAAAATTAAAATTAGAAATCGCTTCAAAAAAATTGGGAAAAACTAGACCTCACTATAATAGTAGAGAGGGCATGGGGGTAGGTTTGGTGGTACGGGGTGGTGGAGAGCCATGCTCGGTACCCAAAATCCGTGGAGTAGACATGCCCAATGCATAACTTTCATAATGGTAGGCGCTTCATTTCGCGTCGCTTGCGATCCTTCGTCGACAAGAGCTCTCTCCATCAATTATCCACTAAAGAGTCTTATAAGATTTAGTAGTTGTATAACAAGAGTAGACTTGTACAATACATAACTTTCATACTGGGATTTTGAGAGTTTAGAGAATTATTTTCCAAAAGTTTCTCAAACTTTTCAAGTATATTATTAAGTTACGGATTTTTTTAATTTATTTTTCCAAAGATTTTAGCTATTTAATTTAATTTTTAATTAAAAAGTACACTGAAAAAAGAATAAAAAAAATATATATCACTTCAAAAAAATTAGAAAAATTTATGAGACCTCACTATAACAGTAGAGAGGGCTTGGGGGTAGATTTAGCCGCACGAGGTGGTGGAGAGACATGCTCTGCACCAAAAAACCGTGGATTAGCCTCCGATGTCTAGTAATATGCCCTTCAAGCCTACCAAGGACCCGATAACCTACCCCAAGAGCCTCCCATGTCCCCTAGGGGTGGCCCGTGCGATGTGGTGCAAAAATATCCACCTTCATTTTGGGGCCTCCCGCAAGCTCTAAAAACGAGGATTATATCCTTCGTTTTCGGCTTTCCAGGGCTCGAGTGTCATTTTTGCCCAAACTTCTCTGGGGGGTCTACCATGACCCTAGAGGTCCCTCGATGCCCCAGGAGGGTCATCTGGATCCCCAAAATTCGATATCACCCATGCCTTTGGTGTTCCGACTCTTACACCAATGTCCCGTAAAACGCCCTTCCAAGCCTATCACGACCGGATAAACAACCCCAAGGGCCTCCCATGTCCCCTAGAGGTGTTTCGTGCGATGTGCTGCAAAAATAAACACCTTTGTTCGGGGGTCTCCAGAAAGCTCAAAAAACGTGGGTTATTAGCCTTCGTTTTCGGCTTCTCAGGTCCCGGGTGTCATTTTTTCCCAAAATTTTCCAAGGGGTCTATCATGACTCACTACTACAGTAAGAGGATACAAAGTCACTTTTTTTTTTTTGCCTTTAAAGGTTTTAAAAGCGACTTCTAAGTGAGTGACATTCTAGGGTATGGTATACAAAGTCATTTTTTAAGCGACCTTAAAGGCTGCCATACGAAGTCACTTTTTTGAAGAAAAGTGACTTTGTAAGTGCCTTATGAAGTCATTTTTTTACATAAAAGTGACTTCGTAGACAAACCTATGAAGTCGTTTTTTTTTTAAGAAAAGGGACTTTATAGGTGCCTTATGAAGTCGTTTTTCTTTAAAAGGCGACTTCGTAGATATCTTATAAAGTCGCTTTTTACATAAAAGCGACTTCGTAGATAAAAAATAGCGACTTCGTAGATAAATCTTCAAAGTCCCTTTTGTTCAAATGAAAGAGACTTTGTAGGCTAGCATTTGAAGTCGTTTTTTTACTTCTTATCATTTTATCGTTTTAAAATAATAATAATAATAAACTCACCACCTGCATATTTCCTCCAAATGAAGCATTATACAAAGTTCCAACAAGATGCATTAATTTATAAGAACACAACTCCAAATACCAACTTCTGATTCATTTCAATAACAATGTAAAGTAGAACTACTACTGTATGTAGTACATAATCATCCTTGCATTCTCAGTTTCTCACACATGTAAATATGCATGAAACATTGGAGTTAAGTACAAAAGAAAAGAAAATCACTATACAACTAATTAATATAGGAGCCGATTATGATCTCTTCTTATCTCTTGCCACACCAGTTTGCAATCCTTTCCCGTGCAAAACAGAATGCAATTAACTTAGAACGATATAGATAAGTAGTTTAATGAAACAATCATGAATCCCATAAGGTCATGCTCATAAATAGGATTAATATGACTCAAGCATCATGCTGAAAATGCAAGTAAATATTTGGTAAACATCAGCCAAAACAAATTTTTATGTCGTAGCAGACAAGAACTTTTTAGAATGTGCAAGTACTCAATATATTCACATCTCATGAGAGGGTTTGTGAAAGACCGCAGCCCCACAAAGCTGCTTTCATGAGTTGCCATAATGTTCATCACCATAGGGGATCCTACCCGAAAGCTATCTTTCCCTCAATTGTTCAAGTTTAAGTATTAATATCTTAAAAGAATTCAAGTGTTCACACCAATGAGTCATCACAAATCCAATACCATGCCAAATCAACAGTTCATCTCATTTCAGTAACCATCAATCAATCCAAGACATACTAGCCACCACAAAAGCAATATTCAATCAAATTCATTTCTCATAAGTTCATGTTCCACTCAATATCCAAGTTCTATTAATTGTTTTCAAGTCACAATACACATCTCAAAGTACTACTTTATTAATCATATCGAAGGACAAATCCATGTAGTCACAATCAGCATACAAATCATATTCAATATTTCCATGTCAAATATTCAGTCTATACCAAATCTCGTGCACAAATCCATATCCAATATAATTCTCTATATTAAACCAACACAAATCTTTCAAACATATATTCAGCACATCTCACGTAAAATTCCAGCAGCTATACCAAAAGTTTAGTTGGGCATAAACCATACCTATAAGGCCACAAACCTACCAACAACTCCCACAAACTCTTACTAGAAATTACCACTAACTATTCTGCACACCGCCCCTCAAATATAACCATTTACACAGAGTAAACATGCTGAATTTCCATTTAACTACAATTATTAACAGAGTTCAGTGATCTATGATAATATAAACAATTAAGTTTAGTAGCTAGGAACGCATATATCCCACCATAATATAACTAATACATATGCAAGATCATAGGCAACTATACACTTACACAAGTTTCCACAAAAGCCATGTAGTTCAAGCATCAATTTGAGTTCAAGAGCTTAAAGGGGTAAATTCTCTGTTTTTGGGTGATTATTTACATCAGTTCTGTATTTTGGCCATATCTCACTTGTTAGACATCGTATCGAGGTGATTCAAAAACCTGTGGCAACCTTACAACGAGGGCTACAACTTTCATGTTTTGACCATCTTCAAAATCTTCAAAATCCAAACTTAAAGCAGTCGAATTGAAGAATGAAGGTGCGAAACAGGATTACTTGAATGAAATTCAGAAAATAGGCCACACATATATAGCAAATATATGAATTCACCCAACCAAAGCATCCAATTCCAAGTCAATAGAATGAAGGTTACCTCTAATCAAATCTCCAAAGCAATTAGCATCATAATTTCTCCAATTCAATCCTCAAACATCCATCATATATGTATATAAACAGAATTGAATAATTAAATTCCCAAATCAAAATTTCAATTAAGAAAACCAATCTAGGGTTTAGGGGTTACGGGAGAAAACTAGCAAGGGAGAGAGAAAATCGATTGCGGCTACTTCATGGGCAGCCGAAACCCACCTCACGGTGGTCGGAAGCAACGTCAACGACAGCTACAACACGAGACAGAGGCGAAACAAGGGCAAGGCACTAGTAGTTCATGCGAAAACAGAAGAGAGAGAAAGTGAAGAAGGTGGTGGTGGTCGAAATTGATGGAGAACAATGGTGGTGATGGTGTATGTCGTGGTTTTAAGAGCAGAGGGGAGTAGAGAGTTTGTGAGGGTTTTGTTTTTTTTCTTTTTGAACGTGATACTGTATCAAGGAAGGAGAAGGAGACTTTTTTTTTTAAAGACATAAAGATAAGAGAGGGAAGACTTTAAGCCCAAAATACAATTAGAACAACACAAAACCACTCAAAAAATTGATTTCTAGTTTATTTAAAATTAAAATCCGAAATTTCTTTTCTTTTTCCTTGAAATACTAAAATCAAATCAATAAATATTTTCCAATATAAATAAGCAAATAAATAAATTATTCATAAATAAATAATTTACGGGCTATCACAATTGTCAAATAAGCTTAATATGTCACCGGTCACTCAATTGCTTAGTCGTAAGCAATGTTGATCAATATTATTAAGTTAGGTAGTGTGGAAGAGCATGCTTATCTCGGACTCTGGGAATCCTACACTCGGGTTTATCAACCCTACAAATATAATTTCATCCAGCCTGTCGGCGCATATATCATATATCATTTCATTCGGCCTATCGGCGCATATAACATTAACTCGGGTTATCACCCTACTCATATATCTCATAATCTCGGATTTTATTAAAGTGTGCACACTAACATGCTCTTCAATATCCCATGGGTACCAAGTTTGGGAGCACACTACAAGTTAGTTAGTCAAGTTCATTCTCTCTTAATCAGTCATATTCATCTCAATATGCATAATCAAATATTCTCATAATTCAGTGTCTCTTTCATTCGATATTAACACAAATCTCATGCTTCCCAAACTTAGTTCACTTTTATTCATTCATAAACTTGTCATATATCATTCGGTCATCACATATTCCATACCAATCATATATATACTTAATATTAATCAATCATTTCTCACCACAAGCATAAAACATATTCAATCATCTCAAAATCCATCTGGTCATCATCAAGTACACACAAGTTTCATAATCATTTATTCATCTCAATCACATAACCTCACAAACCATTCATCAACTCAACAAAGAAAATTAATAATCATGTTCTTAACTTATTCGATTAATCAATTCACACATACAATCATTAATCAACTTAACAAGGCAATTAACCATAAGTATCCAACACTCAAACCATTCAGCCATCATACAATCAATCCAAACAAATAATCCTATTTTCATAAAATAATTTCATTAAAAATCCAGGTAGCATGTAATTGAATAAAACAAGTGATTATCTTTTTAGTTCATTAAAGTTGGGGGTTTTGATGGACATAAGAGTACCTTGATTCCAAGCTCCAAGAAATTCACTTTTCCTCTAGCTTCCTTCTTCTTCTACTCACTAATACAAGCTCCTAAGTTTGTACAAACATTTCACAAGCATTAAACTAAAATTCCAATTTTATTTTTTTTTTTCTTTTCTTTCACCTCTTTTTGGCCTTAGGCCATTTTAGTTCCAAAAATAGTCTTTTTAATTCTCTAAAATTCTATAAGTGATCTAAGTGATATTAACTTCTTTATTCATCTAGGTTTCGCAATTTATTAAGTTAATATTGTTTTAATTTCTTAAATATCTACTTTCGAAAGTTCTAGTAACATTGACCCATTTCTACCCTTTTCTCTAGATTTCGAAATTAATAAACTCAAAGTGAAGAAAATTGAGATTATTTAGCTAAAGTCAAAAAAAGTCAAGATCAACCTTATGTAAAGATTATTTGGATTTTAGAACGTAAACTTGGATTTTAACTTGGAATTTCTAGATCCTTGATTTTTGAATGGTTTTCTTCACAAATCAATTCTTTTTACTTATTTAGACTATTTCATCATTTTAGGGTTTTTAAACTCTTAAACATGGATTTCTAAATGATTGACAATAATTATTAAAAATGAGAAGTTAAAGAGTTAAAGACCTTGAACATGATATGGTGGTGGTCTTGAGGGTCCGGGGTCGGTTCGTCCGGGAGAGGGTGGTGCTACGGTGGTGGTGACGGTGGTGAAAAGAAGAGAACAAAAGAGAGTTAATTTATGCCAAAAGATTAATTTATAAATGAAGAACAAAATCAATAATGTATGAATGAGTTTGTTTTATTCTTTCTTACCAACTTCTTCTTCTTTTCTCTTCTTCTCTTCTTTCGGTCTCTCTTTCTCTTTCTACTTCATTTTAATTTGCTTTGCTTTGAATTAAGTTGGATGATCTTTGATTGTTGTTAGAGAAATGAGAAGAGAATAAATGGAGTGGTATTTTGGGGGTGGTGTTGCCGGTTTGGGGAAGAGAAAAAGGAGAGATTGTAGGCTTAGGTTTGCTTGTTCATCTAGCTCAAATATTTGCAATGATGATATGTTTTTAATCCCTATTGGTTCTTTTCCTTCCCTTTGATTTATTTTATAAAGGCTCATGCCTTTCCTTCTTCCTTTCCTTCCCTTTCTCTTCCACCCGTCCACTCTCCTTCTCTCCTCCATGCAAAATGGTTTTTATTTTCTTTTTCCCTTCTCTAATGTTAATTGTTTAAGTGAATAGTGTAGGAACATGGCATGTTGGTAACTTGGCAAACATGAACATGCATGGTGGATAGTTAGGGAAATGACAAGTGGAAAATACATGCTTGTGAGTGGACAAGTAGCATGGTGAGTGGCATGAGTGAATAGTGAACAAAAGAGGAAAATTTCTGAATTTTGTTAAATAAGGTTATCTTTCCTTAATCATGGTCTAATCCGTACGTTAGTTTAAGTATTAGATTAGTTTGGTTTAAGCAAAACCGAAATCAAACTTAGCTCTTACATTAGTTTAATTGATGGTTTTTAGTTAACTAAGCAAAGTTTAGGTTCAATCGTAATTTAGTTGATCATGTTTTAGTCTCTAACACATTCGTTAGTTTCCTTAATGGTGTTTATAGCACTAATGGGTTCGTTATGTTTGTTAAGTATGATTTACAATGCTAAGTGAAAAATTTTATACTATTTTAATCTAATAAGAGTGTTTTAATTTTTGGGTTATTACAATCTACCCTACTTAAAGAAATTTCGTCTCGAAATTTTAAGACAAAGACTAACCATGTTTGAAAAGGTAGGGATACAGTTCCTGCATATCTGACTCAGACTCCCAGGTAGCTTCTTCTACAGACTGACTTCGCCAGAGTACTTTTACTAACGGTGTGACTTTATTCCGAAGTACTCTATCCTTACGGTCTAGAATAGCTATTGGCTTCTCTTCAAAAGTTAGATTTTCATCTAAACTGATTGGTTCGGGTCTGATCACGTGAGCCTCGTCTAGCAGATACTTTCTCACTTGGGATACGTGAAATACATTGTGAATTTTAGAAAGTTCGGGTGGTAAAGCTAACCGATAAACAACTTCTCCTACTCGCTCTAAAATCTCATAGGTCAGATATACTTAGGGCTTAATTTCCCTTTCTTCCAAAATCTCTTTATTCCTTTCATGGGTGAAACCTTCAGCATCACTTTATCCCCAATCTGAAACTCAAGTGGTTTCCTTCTCCGATCACTATAATTCTTCTGTCGGTCTTGTGCAGTCTTCAACTTACCCCTGGTTATTCGAACTTGGTCTGTAGTCTCCTGAATCATCTCTGGTCCCAATATCACAGTCTCACTAATATCATTCCAGCATAATGGACTCCTATATTTCCTCCCATATAATGCTTCATACAGGGCCTGATCGATACTAGCATGATAACTGTTGTTATACGAGAACTCAATCAATGGCAATTGTTTCTCCCAAGTTCCCTGAAATTCTAAAGTACAGGACCTAAGCATATCCTCAAGAGTACGGATCGTTCTCTCTGTCTGTCCATCAGTAGCAGGGTGAAATGCAGTACTAAACTTAAGTCTAGTCCCAAATGCAGCTTGCAGTTTATCCCAAAAGTGTGATAGAAATCGAGAATCCCTATCTGAAATAATATCCTGTTGTACTCCATGCAGTCTCACAATCTCCTTCACAAAAGTTTCAACCAACTGATTCATACTCCAAGTATTCTTAATAGCTATAAACCTTGCTACCTTGGTTAATCTGTCAACTATCACCCAAATGGCATTCATACCCTTAGTAGTAGTTGGTAAACCTGTAACAAAATCCATAGATATCGATTCCCATTTCCAACTTGGAATATCTAATGGTTGCAATAATCCTCCAGGTCTCTGCAAATCACTCTTAACCTTTTGACAAGTAAGACATCTAGCTACAAACTGAGCTACCTCAAACTTCATTCCTTTCCACCAGAAATATTTCTTCAGATCCTTGTACAACTTATTTCCTCCAGGATGGACTGAATAAGGTGTATTATGGGCTTCCTCCAGAATCTTCCTTCTCAACTCGTTGTTCCTAGGTACACACCATCGTCCCTTAAATCTCAAACTCCCATCTTCATGTTCCTCAAATCCTACTGCTTTACCTAATCTCACGGCTTGTCTAATCTTCTGAATCTTGTGATCATCAACTTGCAATTCCCTGATCTCATCAAACAAAGTAGGCCTAATAGTAAGACTACTAATAATCCCACTTGGTACACCTTGCTTCACAATCTCCAAATTCATCTTTTCAATCTCTTCTTTCAATTTCACAGGTGTTTCTATGGAATGCCTAGTCTTCCTACTCAATGCATCGGCTACCACATTTGCTTTCCCTTCATGATATTTGATTTTCAAATCATAATCCTTAAGTAATTCTAACCATCTCCTTTGTCTCAAATTTAACTCTCGTTGGGTAAAAATATACTTAAGATTCTTATGATTGGTGAAAATCCTACACTTGACTCCATACAAATAATGTCTCCAAATCTTAAGGGCAAATACAACTGCGGCTAACTCAAGATCATGGGTAGGATAGTTTACTTCATAGGGTTTCAATTGACGAGAAGCATAAGCAATGACTCTCCTATTTTGCATTAAAACACATCCTAATCCATTCCTCGATGCATCACTATAAACCTCATAATCTTCTCCCTCAGTAGGCAAAGCTAAAAAAAAGATGCAGTTGTCAATTTCTTTTTCAGTTCCTGAAAAGCTGATTCACACTTATCACTCCAATGAAATTTTGTGGTCTTCCTAAGCAAATTGGTCAAAGGCTGGGCTATTTTAGAAAAGTTCTCTACAAATATCCAATAATATCCAGCTAAGCCCAGAAAACTTCGAACGTCTGCAACATTGGTAGGTCTAGTCCATTCCTCAACTGCCTTAATCTTGCTAGGATCAAATGAAATTCCATCCTTAGTGATAATGTGTCCCAAAAATGCTACTTTCTCTAACCAAAACTCACATTTAGAAAGCTTAGCATACAAACTATGATCTCTAAGGGTCTGTAACAAAATCCTCAAATGCTTAACATGATCATCCTTATTCTTCGAATACACTAAAATGTCATCTATGAATACTACAACAAATTGATCAAGGTACGGTTGAAAAATTCGATGCATAAGATCCATAAACGCAGTTGGTGCATTAGTTAACCCAAATGGGATAACAGTGAATTCATAATGCCCGTAACGAGTCCTAAATGCAGTCTTAGGTATATCCTCCTCCTTTATCCTCAACTGATGATATCTCGATCTTAAGTCAATTTTAGAAAATATCCCTGCCCCCTTCAATTGATCAAATAAGTCATCTATTCTAGGCAACGGGTATTTATTCTTAATTGTGACTTTGTTTAACTCCCGATAATCAATACATAACCTTAAACTCCCATCTTTCTTCTTGACAAACAGTACTGGTGCTTCCCAAGGTGAAACATTAGGTCGAATGTACCATTTTTCTAATAACTCCTCCAATTGCTTTTTCAATTCTTTCATTTCTGCTGGGGCCATTCTGTATGGTGCTTTAGATATGGGTGCAGTTCCTGGCATAAGATCAATGGTAAAGTCTATGGTTCTTTGTGGCGGCATACCGGGAATTTCATTGGGAAAAACATCGGGAAATTCTGACCCAACTGGGATTTTGGCTATCTCATTTGATGTTGGTCTAGTATCACTCACATAACACACATAAACTGGATAACCTTTTCTGATTTGAGTTTTAATGTTCATTGCAGACACGATTTTGACTCTTAGTTTAGATATCACTCCTCTATACGACACTCTTCCACCATATGGATTCCTAAGTGATACTTTTTGCAAATGACATTCAATTCTAGCATGATATCTATTTAACCAATCCATCCCCAAGATAACATCAAAATCTGATAAATCAAACTGAATCAAATCACCAGGTAATGACTTTTCAACAATCACAATATCTTTATCATGTTTTGACACGACACAATAATACCATTAGGTGTGGTAATATCCATTTTGCATGTGGAATTTGGTGTTAACCTGTGTTTAGCTATGAATGAGGTGGATAAAAGAATGAGATGCACCGGTATCAAATAACACATATGCAGGACAAAAATGAATAAAGAATGTACCAGTCACAACATTCGGGTTTGCATCCATATCGTACTGACTCATGACGTGTATCTTTCCCTTGGTGCTACTGGCTACTTGGCTTGCAATAATAGGCCGAGCAAAGGTGACATGTGGAGCTGGGTTAGGGTTCCCACGAAACTGATTGTTGTTGTTGCCATGATGAAAGTTACTTCCTTGTCGGTTACTCTCACTGCGGGTAAAGTTATCCTCAGGTGGAAATTGTCTCTTATTGGGACATACAATCGCCCTATGCCCCGGCTGATGGCATATAAAAAATTTCCCTTGATTAGCAGGGCAAGGTCGACCTGGCTGAAATCTCCCACATCTACAACATGCATTTCTATTGTTGTTCCTAGGGTAAAACTGTGATCCTCCACTTCTCCTATCATCTCTTCGGTACGAGTTCATACTCCTAGATGGTGTGTCACTCCTAAATCTCTTTCTCCAATTTCCTCCACTAGATGACCTCACTTATCTCTTCTTGAAAACGACGCTTCCCAAGTATTGCAGCTCTCCTATCCTGAATTCTCTCCATATTAATTGCTTTATCATACGCCTCTTGGAAAGTACTAGATGATCCTGCCACTAACTCCTGCAGATGCCAATTAAGGCCATCCTCAAACCTCTCAACTCTTTCTTTTTCATCCTTCACCAAATTCTCAGCAAATCGAGATAGTTCATGGAATTTTGCAGCATACACAGTCACGCTCATCTTTCCTTGGGTTAAATTCTCAAACTCTTATTGTTTTCTCCTTCTTAAAGCTCTAGGATAAAACCTTTCTCTAATCTTCACTACAAACTTTTCCTAATTAAATTCCTTATCCTCCAAATAAGCTTCCTTAGACACTTGCCACCAATCATCCGCTTCTCCTCTAAGGTAATATTGTCCACTCTTTATTTTCAGACTCTCAGGACAACCTATTTTCTCAAATAATTTTTCCATATTTCTTATCCAATTCTCTAAGGCTATTGGGTCGGATCCTCCCTCAAAGGTAGGTGGTGCATGAGCGGCTAAGTTTTTAAACATTACGGCTTGTGAATCTTTAGCCTCAGCTTCGGCTTTGGCTTTCTCTTTTTCTTTATCTTCCATTTGTTGTTTAATGGTATTGCCAAAGAATTGGCATAAAGTTTCTAGGGTGTCTAGACGATTCTCTTTCCCTTGTTCATCATTCGTAGGGTTTACTACGGGTGCTCCCGTGGTGTGTTCCTCTTCTCCCGATATTTCAACTATATGAATAACAACAATTAATTTCCACAGAATATATACACATATGTTTTCTAGGTGTGATATTAGTTTTATTTTCTCCTAAACATGATCTCTACTTTTGATTGGTTAGGCATTCTTACCTTTTTCATGCTTAGTTGTTTATCACTTAATCACACAATCAATACTACTAATCATGCATCCATAGATATATAAGCAAGTTAGAATGAGTCTAAAGTCCTAGTAGCTACCTAGCTACCAAATACAATCCGATTAGCCTACAAAATATAAAATAAGTTAGGCTAATATCAACCATGCTATATGACCTATCTAGCTAATTGTCTTGGTCATATGCAAAATATTACAACGCCGAATTAAATTGTTCAAACCATCACATAAAATAAGTTTATAATTAAGACTACCATGAAGCTTCTCCTTGCATGATCACCTTCTCCTTGGCAACTAGTTTCCACCCGAAGAACTCCCCTTATCATATTGGACCATGAAGCCATTCATGAGTCCCCTAGGTGGCAACAAGGTGAGTTGTACCGGCTGCTCGGGAGAGGACGCTGCTGGGGCTGCTGCTGTGGTGGTACGGCGCCAACTGGCTGGGTAGAGGTAGAGGCACGGGTGTTGCGTTGCCAATGGTAGTAACGAAACATTCTTCCCCTCCTATATTGCACTATAGTCTCGGGGATCAAGGGTATATCATTTTCAGCACACATCCACTCGGTGTAAGCTTATTGTAACACACCCGACATGTATTCTAAAGTCAAATACCATTCATCCCCACACATATAGTGATCCCAATTATAGTTCACCCCATCAATCATAATGTTCATATAGTTCAACTTAACACTAAGCCAAGGTTCAACCAAAGTAAAAGTCCTCAAGAGGTTATACACTTACCAATCCGGAAATTCAGCGGCTTCATTAGTGAAAGCAGAAAAAGCATTGCAAGCATGATGGAAACGATGAACATATTCAGCTATGGTCTCTTCGGGATGCTTGTGCAAGGTCATAGGGTGAGGTTGTGGTTGAGGAATGTTGAGTGGTGCCACAAGGTTAAAGGGATTGAGTTGAGGCATCTAGTAAAAAAATAAGCAAATACCATTTAGTGGGTTAGGCAACTAAATCATGTAAGAAAATCAAGTAAGCATATAAGCACAAAGCACACAATATATTTCAAAGACACATCAATTTTCCATTCTAATTTCTACCCCATCTCTCACACGGCTTAATCAAGTTTTACAAGATGGGCTCACATGTAATAGTCAATTTGGATATGAATCGACTTATATATTGGAGTCGTCCTAAAAATTCCCTTATCTCCTTTTCTTTTTTAGGAGAGGACATATCTCTTATAATTTTGATTTTGGTAGCATCAATTTCAATGCCTCTGATGCTTATGACAAATCCTAAGAGCTTGCTAGAAGTTACTCCAAATGCACACTTTTGAGGTTTTTAACCTCATGTTATATTTTCGAAGTTTGTCGAAGAATTTCTTTAGAGAGGGTATATGCCCTTCTCTCTCCTTGGATTTGATGATCATATCGTCTACATACACCTCGTCTTCCTTGCGCATCATGTCATGTAGAAGGAAAGTTGCGGCTCTTTGGTATGTTGCCCCCGTATTTTTCAACCCCAAAGGCATGACAATATAGCAATATGTTCCCCATTGGGTTATGAAGGTGTTTTTCTCCATATCTTCTTCGCCCATTTGTATTTGGTTATACCCTGCATAGCCATCCATAAATGATAAGGGCATGTCCTGCGGTATTGCCCACCAGTACGACTATATGTGGCAAGGGAAAGTCATCCTTTGGACTTGGCTTGTTTAGATCTCTGAAATCGACGCATATCCTTACTTTGCCATCCTTTTTTGGAACGGGCACTATGTTGGCAACCCATTATGGATATTGAGCGACCATAATAAAATCTGTTGCGAGCTGTTTCTGCAAATCTTCTTTGATTTTCAATGTCTACTCAGGTTTCATTCTCCGAAGTTTTTGCTTTTCCGGTTTTGAATCGGGATTGAGCGGTATTGTATGCTGTGCTATCTCACGACTTATTTCAGGCATATCTTTGTAGGACCAAGCGAAAACGTCTATGTATTCTTTTAAGAGATTTATAAAGTTTTCTCTCTCTTTGGGAGTTAGCAATAAGCCAATGCGCACTTGGCGCGATTCTTGATCGCTTGCAAGATTAATTAATTCTGTTTCTTGAAGTCTTTTGTTCATGCTCTAATAGTGCTTTAGTTACTTCTTAGGGAAATTCTTGTTCATCTTTTGAATTATTAGCTACTAAGTAATCCAAGAAGTAAGCAGAATCGGTATTCATTTCATTGATAGAAGTAGTTGGAACATCAACTGAGCAATTACTATTGGCTTTAACATTATTAGACTTGCAAATAGAATTAAACATAGACTTGGGTGGACTACCCGACTTTACTATATTAGACTCGTCTTCAGAATCAGACTCAGTCCGGTCGGAGTCAGTGTCGTTGTCATGCTTGAACTCTTCAGCGATCGTGATCTTGATCTTCTTTCCATTGGTTCCTGTTCAGCTTTTGGTGCATTTCTGCTTTGTGAGTTGACCCTCGTTTGGAGTAATCAACTTAGTAGGGTCAAATTTTGCATCTTGAATTGCATTACTAACATTGTGGAGCTCTTCATCTTTTGGATGGTGATGCTCTTGTCCAAATAGTAGACCCAAAGCATTGTTGGGTGTGTCCTCTACCCAATCAAAGTTTAGTCTCCTTCTTACTGGCAAAGGAGTTTCTTCCAGCGTGTATCAGTCTTGGAAGACATCGAATCCGGGAACTTGGATTCCATAAACAGGGAGAACATAAGGCTCGGAAAAGCCATAGTAAGGGAATGGATCTCTAGACTGGACGAATTGTTCATTTAGAGTGTGCGGGTATGGTGCCATGGGGATGTCAAAGGCTTTGTTTTCCTTAATGACCCTTCTCTTCGCTTTTTCTTTAGCGATGTATTCCCGTATTTCCTACTTGGTAGGGTTATAGCCTAGCACAAAAAGATTATTTCCGGCTTTGGATGACCAAACTGGAAGTGGTTTGGAGACATCTTTGCCTACAGCAGTGCCAGGAAAGTGCCCCGATTCCTTAGGATGGAATTAATTCCTAGATGGGAATTTGGTGCGAAAGGAGCTATATCTTGCTCTCAAGTGGGGCGACTCCTTCAGTCATAAAACCCCAAAATTCTTCGTCCTGTGCAGTGTGCTCGACCTTAAGAACTAGCGTGTCTTCAATGCTAGCGATCATAGAATCGGCTCTAACCTCTAGAACTTCCCCTCCGACCATCATCTTGACCTTTTTGTGTAATGTTGAAGCTATTGCATTTAGTCCATGGAGCCATGGGCATCCTAAGAGTAAATTGAATGAAGTTGGAATGCCTATGACATGGAATTGCACCATTTTCTCAATTGGTCCAGTGTTAAGGTTAACTGAAAATATGCCTAAGACGTTTCGTTTGGAATTGTCGTAGGCCCTCAACCTTGTGCGGCATGCGCAAGGTTGTTGACATTTATGCCCAAGCATTGGGTGGTCCTTAGGGGACAAACATTGACAGCGGATCCGTTGTTTATTAGGGTCATTGGGACCTATTTCTTCTCACATATGGAAGTTAGGTAGAGTGCCTTATTGTGGTGAGTTCCTTCGGGTGGAAGGTCTTCACTAGTGAATGCAATTGCTTGCAAAGAGTTTCCTTTTGTGAGGAGATTGACCAAGTCGTCCGGAGTAGCTTCGGGAGAAACCATAGTTTGGTTAAGTGCTTTTAGTAAGGCATTCCTATGTACTTGAGATGTAGTCAAAAGTTGCCATATAGAAATATCAGCCTTAGTCTTTTGAAGCTGTTTAAGTAGTGTAGTGTCATCATCCTCGATTGTAAGGTTTTGGTCCTTGTTTTGGACTAGTGGAGAGTCCCTTACTTGTGGTATGACTGAAGCTGTGTTTTGTAGTGGATCCTTATTCTGGAGATGGGGTGGTATATAGTGCCTTCCCGACCTCGTGAGCTGTTCAACTTCAGGAGATTCATCATCAGAAGAGTCGTACCATGCTTTAGAAATCTGGAGGGTAGCATCTTCCTCGTCGCTATCACTTTCCCAAAGTCCGGCTACCTCTAGATGGATGGAGTCAAGCGTAAATGGTGGGATAGAGTGTCCAATTGGCATAATCAGACGAGAGGGGTCCTTTTCCTCTTCTTCATTTGCAATGACGAAAACCGCACCTAGAGGATTGGTGTTGTTGTTTGGAGTAGGAACATTCTTTGGCTTGGGAATAGTCCCATTGTCAAAAAGATCCTGGATTTTATTTTTGAGTGTCCAACACCTCTCGTTATCATGTCCTTTTCCTCTATGGAATTTGCAATAAAGATTAGAATTTCATGATGGGCTCCTGTTTTCGACGTCAGGATCCAGAGTAGGACCCACAACGTTGAGGTAGTCATTTTTGACAAGCTTTTCCAAAGCCTTAGCATAGGTCATGCCCAATGGGGTGTATTGCCTTTGCGGTTTATCATAGACGACATTGACTTCATTAGCCTTATTGGAAGAGCATCCCGAGTTAGGATTCTTCTTGTAATTCGAGTTATAAGTGTCTTTGTTGAAGAAGTCCTTGCCTTTCTCCTTTTTAAGTGCTTGATCGTCCTCTATGAGAAATCCCACACTATTGAGTTGTGTGTATGAAGTAACTGCTTGATATTTAAGAGGATTCAAGTAAGGAGGTAGTAAATTCTTGATGAGTTTTCGAATTTGCTCTTCCTCGGATGGACCGTCAATCATTTCGGCCACTTTAGTCCTCCATTTCTTAACAAAGTCAGTGAAGCTTTCATTTTCACCTTGCTTTGTTGCTTCCACCTCTCTCATGGTAGTTGGTTGGATGACGTTGTTGGCATATCTAGTAAGGAACAAACTAGACACCTTGTTCCACTCTATAATCTGACTAGGCTCAAGCTTGAAGAACCATGCCCTAACAGTGGGGTCCAAGGTTTGTGAGAAGAGGTGAATATAGAGGTCAGGATCCACTCCTCTTAGGCCCATTGCGGTGTTGAAAGCCCTTATGTGATGTTTTGGATCATCGGTCCCTTTGAAGGTGGGGACTTCAGGCATTGAGAATTTTTGTGGGAGTTACCCCTTGATGTGAGAGGAATATCCTTCAGCATTGATCATGTAGTCACTTATGATCTTGTTATGAGTCAGAGCTAACTCAAGGTTCTTAATTTGTGCACTTAGCTCTTCCACTTTGTCATCTCGAGGTGGAGGGTCATGTTGGTTAAAAGGGCCAGCTTCCTTAACGTTGCTTTCTATCCATGTCACACGGTTTTCCATAGCTTACAACATTGTCATCATTTCAGTCAACATTTCAGTGGTAGTCTTAGGTGGTGGAGGTGGCATATCATCCTCGGCCATTTCGGTCAACTTAGAACCAGGTGGTCGATATGGAGGGGGAGTAACAAATACTGCGCCAGACCTAGATTTGCTCGAAGGGGGAGACTCTAATACGAGCTTCCTAACCAGACATTGATTACTATGATCGCGCTCCAAACTGTTCGGACCGACTGTTTTCTTCCCAATCCTGGACAACGGATAAGTCTTAGAAAAGGAAGGACTAACAAGTTCCACAAAAGAAAAGTTTTGAAACAAAAGTGGGAAGTCTCTATCTAGAATATTCTATCAACATAGTTACCCTTGAGAACTATGTAATGGGTTTAGGTCAAAAGATCTCGACGCGGGATAAAAATAAAAAGATGCTATACTCTTGACTAAAAGGGAAGGGGAGAGATATTATCTCGACTCAATATGGGATAAAGTAAAAGATATTATACTCTTGACTAAAAAGAGAGGGGAGAGAAATTATCGAGATCTTTGACTAAAACTCACTACCTAAATAATGGGAAAGAATAAAGCACTAAATCTTTCCTAAGGTAACAAGTATCATATAGAACATTCGGGGATATTGTTTCCCAAAAATAAAGATTCTAGACTCAATCTTAAGACAAAATCTAGACTCGAAAAAGGAAAAGATCCTAATTGGGGTCTAACCTAATATTCTATGACGACCAAAACGACTACGCAAAGATTGCGTTCACATATGGGCAAACAGCACAACAGCGCAAATGATATGATCATGAAAATCTAGCATGGATATGGGACTGAGTTTCGATCTAAAACATTGGTTCTAGTTCATGCAATGGGGCAAGCTTAAGGGTTTTGGTCAAAAGATACTCATGATCAAGAATGTACAACAAACCGCGGGATGCGCGACAATGTGATGCATTCTTCTTATCCTACTCGTCGAATGGACGAATTAGTAGGAAGGTACATGAGGTGGGGGGGTCCATGTTTCTTGGCAAAGAAGAATCGAGTGGATTCTCACCAAGGCACTTCACCACACTCCATTGGCTAAGAAACTAGTTGGAACTTGTAAAAACAAGCTCGGAAGTCGCGCAGGCGCATGCACATGAATGCAATGGATGCAATTTAACAAGATGAATGACAAGTCACGAAATAATAAATAAGAACACTCAAGGTAGTGAACCAAGCAAAAATAATAGCATTGAATCGATTTTCAAGTTACACACTCTTAATCATGTCCCCAGTGAAGTCGCCAACTTAGGCTACCGGATTTTTCTCCCCTTTTTCCGAGTAGCCGGCGGGATAGCCCGGGAGAGCGTCTTTGGATTTTATGAATCTCTCGAGTGTAAATGCACATGAAAGTTTTTCTTTCGTACTAAGGACATGATTAAGATTGTCGGAAGTCGCCACCAAATTTAAGGAAATTTGGAACCCTTGGAATCAAGTCGATAGTCTAAAGAGACGTCAACTCAATTCCTGTGCACCCCAATCCCTATTGGGGAAATTGACTTCATAAATGAGTTCGGGGGCGTGAGTACGAGCTAGGAAGCTGTTAGGCACCCAACTCTCCGTTGACAACAACGGCCTTTACTAATCAATTCAATGCGATTATTAATGCTACGGTTCCAAACAAGGTTCAATTTGTCCAAATTCCTAGTTTTAACTAATGGGTTGAACAAACATTTACTAATGTGTCCACTTTTAACAACTTATCAAATTACATGCTTTTTAATGCTAGAAAACGATAAATATGCTAAACCTGCGGATTGGAAAGATATTTCATCCCAACAATCACAAACAAGCATATTTATAATAAAAAAACAATAAATAAGAACATTCATTCATTCATTCATCCATTGGGTTTAATTCAAGCCCTTTTGTTCAAAACATGCTATGCATGTACATATCACATAAACCAAATTCGTTAGTAAATAACAAGCAATATATAATTTATTGAAAACTCTCAGGTTGGATTACCTGGATGCTCACAATGAACTTATTGGGTTGTTATGCTTGAACTTTTGCTCTTGATGAAGTATGAACGTTTATTGTTGTGGTGCTAGGGCTAGCCTAAAGAAGGAGTAGAATTAGAATTTAGTGTTTAATATGAGAGAGAGAATGTTCTAAACTCTAAAATTCTCAACCAAGAGACCAATTTGAGAGAGAAACTGCCAACCTCTTTAGAGAGAATGTCCAACCTCTTCAACTGAACCCTAAGGTTTGTTTATATAGAAGAGGGGAGCTGCTAGGGTTTTGCACGGAAATCGAATGGGCCTCGAATTTGCCGTCCACGAGAAAAGGTCCAGGCGGCCACGCAACTAGGCTGAGCGGCTTAGCCGCTAGGCAAGTGGTCAAGTCGCTTGTCCTAACGGTCACCGCTTGAACTTAAGCGTGGCCGCTTGGACCTGGAGCGGCCTACCTGCATAGGCGCCTGATATGCTTTCTAAGCGGGGGAGGATTTTCCGAGGGGGTCCACGCGGGATTGACTGAGTTCCCTTGTTTGACCAAGGGTTGACTCAAGGGTTTGAGTTCCCTTTCGGGCCATTGGGCTCAAAGAGGCCTATCTCTCAGTTTTGGACTCCAAATGATTTGAGTCCAATCGGCTTGGATCACCTGTACAAAAGGCTTCCATGGGTTAAATCAAATGAACTTGGCTAATCATCAGAGCAATTATTCTCGTAACCCAAGTTCGAGCAAACTCCAATCCTTTCATCATCGGGTTTTTATGGGGACTTATCATAGACATAATTTTTGGTGTCTTCAGGTGGATATTTTCGCACCACATTGCACTAGAAACCCTTAGGGAATATAAGAGGCCTGCGAGGTCCATTTTCGGCTCTCCGATAGGCTTGTAATGGCGTTTTTACGGGACGCGAATCAATGTAAGGGCCGAAACACCCAAGACATGGGTGATATCGATGTTCGGGGATCCGGATGACACTCTCGGGGCACCAAGGATCCTCTAATGTCATGATAGACCCCCTGGAAAATTTTGGGCAAAAATGACACCCGGAAGCCGAAAACGAAGGCTATAATCCACATTTTCTGGGCTTACGAGAGGCCCCAAAATGAAGGTGTACATTTTCGCACCACATCGCACAGAACACCCCTAGGGGTCATGGGAAACCCTCAGGGTCGCTTATCTGGTCCCTTATAAGCTTGGAAGGGTGGCTTACGACACACTGGTGTATGAGTTGGAACACCAAAAACATAGATGATATCAAAGTTTGTGCATCCGGATAACCCTTCCGAATCAGCGAGGGTAATCTAGGGTCACTACTACAAAACATAGCTATAAAGTGATCGCATAGAAGTCGCTTTTATGAGAAGTGACTTATTTAGTAAGGCGGTGACAATTTTGTAAATAAGTCGAAAAGTTGAAAGTCGCTTTTTTCAAAAAAAGTGACTTCGTAGATGATATCAAAGTTTGTGCATCCGGATAACCCTTCCGAATCAGCGAGGGTAATCTAGGATCAGTACTACAAAACATAGCTATAAAGTGATCGCATAGAAGTCGCTTTTATGAGAAGTGACTTGTTTAGTAAGGCGGTGGCAATTTTGTAAATAAGTCGAAAAGTTGAAAGTCGCTTTTTTCAAAAAACGTGACTTCGTAGGGCTCTTCACAAAAGAAGTTGGTTTTTTTGAAAAAATCGACTTTGTAGTCAAGTGCCTATAGTCACTTATTGGTAAAGAAGCGACTTTATAGTTCAACAAAAAAAAAACACAAATGAAAAACACAGCTTTATACCTCATGTTATCACGATTAGGCCTGGCAATGGGTCGGGTTCGGATCGGTGGAGCATCACCCGCATCCACCCGTTTAAATTTTCAACTTCACCCGTCCACCCATCACCCACGAAACATTCGACCCGTATCCAATCCACCCATCATTCATGGATAAACGGGTGGATTCGGGTGGTTAACGGGTGAAATAAATCACTAAACTAAATAAAGAGGTCAGACAAAATACAGGCATAAACTTTTTTTTTGGGTGCAAAATACGGGCACAAAGTTTCAACAGCTTGATTTTCAATCAAATTACAAACTTGACATGAGATTTCCAGGCATGGAAGACATGATAAGTGTAAGCTAAAGCAGCCAAGTAAATAGCTGTATCATTTTTCAGTAACTTCTCGCCAGTGGCATCAAGTATTTGTTAAACTAGATCCAAAAAATTATGGTGGATTTTGGACCAGAATGTCCCAAATAGAGATAGAGGAGAAGGTATTGAAGTGAGAAGGAGGGATTCTATTGTTTTTTAGGGGTTTGGGTGATCTTAGGTTTGTAATGTTTTTAAAAATAAAATATTAAAATATTAAACGAGTGGTGGATGGATTTGCGGGTGGAAAATCAGTACCCGAATTTCACCCGATTCACCCACCACCCATCAAATCACCCGTTTATTCGGATTTTCACCCATTTATATGGGGCGTGTGGAGCGGGTTCGTGGATACCCACGACCCATTGCCAGGCCTAATCACGATTCTGTCATATTCTCAGATTTCAGTTCCTCAGCCCAACTCTCTCTCTCTCTCTCTCTCTCTCTCTCTCCTTCCTCCGTCCATCTCTGAGCTCACTTTCTCCTTCCTCACCACCGCCGAAAATGGCAAGTCAGATCAACACCAGACACAAACCACCACCACCACGACCAAACTCAATCTGAATACTGGCGAACAAGATCTTCAATTCCAAAATTGAGAAATTGAGAATGTTCAACCCAAAGACGACGTCTTATCTTCTTTCAAGTCCAATTGTATGTTTGATTCGTAGCCATAATAACCCTCATTGTTTGTTTAATTTGAACTCAATTTTATCTAATTGGGCTGCTTTCTATTTGTTTATGAAACCCTAGTTGCGGATGGGCTCTCAAGTCAGAGATTGTGGCTTGGTGAAGAAAGAAAAAGGCAACAACAAGGTAAGTTTCACCAAATTTTGGTGAAATTTCTCAAGATAGAGATGTTTTGCTTTAGATTTGGGAATGTGTCGATTTATTGTAACTGTGTGAAGTGCTTATATTTTTCCTGATGGTTTGCTAATTTGTTCCTTTTATGAGTAAATGGGAGAAGAGTTTGTGGTTGTGTTGTTAGGGATGTATTGCTTTTGATTTAATTGTTCTTAAGTATGTGATGCTCAAAACTGATTCTGAATTTCGGGTTTTGGTTTTGCTTATTGTTGAATCAGATTTTGTGGTCTTCCATTGTCTCGATTAGTTGCAATTCTAGTTTGTAGCATGACTTGTTTGTAGTGGTCTTTGCACTCTTTTTCTTCAAATTTTCTAGGTTTGTTGTTGTGAGGTATTGGAACTTGTTAAGTATATTGTGTTAATGTGTTATTGAGCTTCTACTGAGTTTGTGTTTGTGGGAAGCTGCCCAAATTCTGAAATTATGGACTGTTGTTCACGATTTGCTAGTATTGGTGCAATTTTGAACTGATGCCCTCATTCTCTTATATGGCTTGCTGTGAGCCTGTGAGTGAGTTCTTTGATTGAAATTGGACATTCTTTTTGCTGAAGTGTGGTTATTGTTGTGGGTTTTGTTGCAGAAACTCGAGTTAATTTTATTATGCTAAAAAATGATTTATTGAGTTTGAGTTGTTGTTCCGAGTTTTGGGATAAATTAACTTGAATGTTTTGTTGGCTACCTCTGAATTTTGGATTGAAATCGATTGATTTATAAAACTGTTGAGCTAGATTTTCTTTGTTGCTCGTGTTGAGTGAACTAGGATTTGTGGTGCTATGTTCTGATTTGTTACCCACGATAAAGCCTAATGTTTTATGTTTAAAGTGTCAAATATAGCATTGTTTGAAGCCTGTTTAGTCCTGTTCAGCACTGATATGAATTTCTGAGTTTAAAACCTGAATTCAGATCAGATTTGTGTTGTTTACCCGTGCATTTGCTTGTTGAGAAGAGCTAGAACTCAAGTAATATAAGTATCTCAGTGGGATTAAAAGGGTATTGAGCTAAGACAGCTCTAGGTGCTTGTGTGACACACTTTTGGTGAGCTTAATACACTTTATGGCCTCCAGAATTTCAGACCCATTTTCAACCCGTTAAAGCTTGATTTTTGCATGTTCATAAGCTGGGAACTCCATCAAAAGTTAGTATCCTAAGTGTGAAGCAAATATTAATTAGTTTGTGAGGGATTTGTGGCCTAAATTGATGATTTAACCATGCAGGCTGTAGCCACAAACACAACAGACTTCAACTATCTCATTCTGAGTTTCTCACTGAGGCAACATGCACGTCAAAAAATTTCAAACAATTCTGAAACATGAGACTCCATAGCTGCTCAATTTCCAGAGAAACAATGGTAATTTCAATTCTTCGATATATGCAATTTTCTCTCATCATATGTTCTGTTCTTTTGTGGGGCTTGTCACACACAGTGTGCTTGATTTTTTGAATTTATTATGTGCTCTCTATTTTACAGTTCGCAATTACAGCTATCAATGATACTAATTCCAAAGAACAATGGGAACCTTTGGCTCCTACCAAATAAGCCCAGGCATTCTCTCTCTCTCTCTCTCCGACTTTTTTTTCTGTCTATTTGGCTATCTCTAACAATAGGGGGATTCTGTGAGTACTTTGATAAGGTTGGTATCAGCAGGCTTTGTGACTTGACAGATTTCTGATGTTCATTGTTGTTAAGTGTCTGGGATAACTCGCATAGATGTATTTGTTGTACTGGCACAGACTTGCTGATTGGTCAGCTGGTAGTTTTATGAAGGATGAAGGCATGGATCTCCAGAAAGATAGGCAAGCTCTTCAGCATCTAACTGAGACTACAGAGAAGGCAAAGCTCTCAACTTTGACTCAGACTACTACTGGGTGGGTATTTATCACTATGCGTCCTCTCATCTTTCTGACTGAGATAATTGTTGTCTTTAACAGTTTTTGGGTTTATCTTTTGATTTGAATTCCGATTCCTCTCTGGTTGCTGATTGTTATGATTGTATCAAACCATGAATTTGATATATTTTAAGAATTAAACGCATGCATAAAGCAGGTTGCACAGTGGGAAATCTAAGGGCTCTAACATATCTGAATTGAAGGTGTTATCTGGATTGTTGCATAAATTGATAGGTTGTAAACTAACAGTGGGAATCATGTTGCATAAATCAAAGGTGCTATCTGAAAATTTGCACCTGCTGGTTCACAAAGGTGCTACTTGTGATTTTTGTGCTTGTTTATCTGTTGATCTGAATTCTGATTCCTCTTTGGTTGCTGATTGTACAATTAAGTGAGACCTGTGATGGTTTCTAAGTAGTAGTGTTTCCTTTTTATAAAGAATTAATGATATGCTCTACTCTTTTCTGTTAAATTTAGGTTAGATCAGAGCAGTAGTGTAGTGAGACCTATCTAATAAGTGTGATATTATGTTCTGGTTAATGATTGTCTAGTCTCTCAAGCGAATGGTGAATGGAGTAGTTAATAAATTTTTGGGTCGTCATCATTATGAGTGTTGTTCTTCTCTTGTTATTTGCTCCATATATGTTCTGCATTTTAGCTAACCTGATTGGTTTCATTCTTTTACTAGTATATATTGTTGGAATAAATCCGATTAAAACTATAAACTCCATATCGAATTACTTAGACTAGAACATAAGCGGAAGCGTACCTGAATCCATAAGTGCAAGCCTTTGATCCGGGTTGAAGATCGCCTAGGGTTAGAGCGTCTTCCAGTTGATACACACACTAGGGTTTCTCTCTCTAACGATGGGATGTCAGACAGATGTAACATGTGCTCAACTGGGGACCAGAACCCTTATATACATAGAGTATCTTATCCCTAATTAGCCCATCATCAATTAAGGTTAAGCCCGTGGGTCTCTACACCATTGGGCCCTATACCTAATAAGACGATATAATAGTCCACCTAATATTAATATCCATAGGACCACTAATATTGGGCCAAACCCTAAAATAGCATATAACATACAATTAATCGTATAACATAATAGTCCACATACATGTAGTATAAAGTCCATAAATCTAACAATCTCCCACTTGGACGACATACTCATGTATATGCACAAACCTTAGTATTGTATGTTACTTTATAACCTTAAGAGCTCAGAATTGATATGAAATCGTCATAACCAATCCGGTCCATCAATCATATCAACATAGAACCAAAGAGATCTTCGTTACATTAACATAACTAGACCCAACAATGATTACGTATATCAATATAATCAACGACATGGATCAAGTATAGGTCTGTAGCATGGAAATAACACAAAGTTTAGTGAGATCAACCTCAAAACTGTAAGAGTACATTAAACTTTAAAACTGAATATCTGCAGATAAAGACTGAATTACCAAAGGTCTTGGACAACATAGAAACACTATAACACAAACTTCCACTATAACTAATAATTCTTAACTGATTTGACACCCATACGAGCAACACGCTCATGAAACACTTTGGGTGGCAATCCCTTAGTGAGCGGATTCGCAACCATGGAGTTTGTACTGATATGTTCAATGTACAGTTGTCCATTCTGTACTCTTTCCTTCACAGCTCGAAATTTGACGTCTATATATTTCGCCTTTGTCAAACTCCTGTTATTTTTAGCATAAAGGTCTGCTGACCTAATTTCACACATTAGCTTGAGTGGTCTTTCAATACCATCAACTATTTGCAGTCCAGCAACAAATTTCGCAGCCATAGTCCTTGATTGGATGCCTCATAACATGCTATGAATTCTGCTTCCATGGTGGAAGTAGCTGTAAGAGTTTGCTTAATGCTTCTCCAAGAGATAACTCCTCCAGCAAGCACGTAGATATAGCCTGAAGTGGATTTCAGACTATCTTGACATCCGGCAAAATCGGAGTCGGTGTACCCAATGATCTCAAGCTGATCCGACCTCCGATATGTGAGCATGTAGTCTTTTGTTCTCTATAAGTACCACATGACCCTTTTGGTTGCTTTCCAATGGTCCATTCCCGAATTGCTGAGATATCTGCCTAGCATCCCAACAATGTATGACTTGATACAAGTCGTGTGCAAACCTGAGCATACATTAGACTCCCTACAGCCGAAGCATAAAGTGTCTTCTCCATTTCCTTAGTTTCAAAACCATTCTTTGGGCACTGTTTGAGACTAAATTTGTCTCCCTTAGCAATAGGGGTGTCACCTGGTTTACAATCTTACATGCCAAATCTCTTAAGAACCTTATCGATATAGCCCTTTTGTGACAGTCCGAGAACGCCTTTGGAGCAATCTCGATGAATCTGGATTCCTAATTCAAAAGAGGCGTCACCAAGATCTTTCATTTCAAATTTGTTTGAAAGAAATCTCTTAGTTTCGTGCAATAAGCCTATATCATTGCTGGCAAGCTTGCCATCGACATATAAAACCAGAAAAATATGCTTACTCCCATTGAACTTATGGTATATACAGTCATCAACAACGTTTGGTTCAAAACCAAATGATGTAACGACTTCATGAAACTTGTGATACCACTGACAGGAAGTTTGCTTGAGCCCATAGATGGATTTCTTTAATTTACAAACCATTTTCTTTGGATCTCCAGAAATGAAGTTTTCAGGTTGCACCATCTAAATTGTTTCTTCAATGTCACAATTGAGAAATGCTGTCTTAACTTCCATCTGATGAAGTTCAAGATCAAAATGTGCCACTAGTGCCATTATTGTTCTAAAAGAGTCTTTCGATGAAACTGGAGAGAAAGTCTCTTTATAATCAATGCCTTCCTTTTGAGTATAGCCCTTAGCGACAAGATGAGCGTTAAACCTAATGACATTGCCCTCTGTAAGCACTATAAGAAAAACACTTTTTTGAGGCACCCGAAAGTTGCGTCTATAGGCATATTGTGGCCTCTAAAAGTCATTTAAGGCACCCATTTGGATGCCCCTAAAAAAGGTGTCGCTAAACATATGGTTGCATCTAAAGACACCTTTAAAGGCATCCAAACTTAGTTGATGCTAAAGATTATTTTTGGAGGCAGTTAATCTTAATGCCTCTTATTGTCCATTTAGAGGCAATTATACTTGTTTTGCCCCAAAATATATTTTGAGGTAGTTCCACATTACGCCTCTAAATATCTCTTTAGATGCATTATGACTTTATGAGCACCTAACTCGAAAGACATTTAACAACAATAAAAAGATAACTGCCTCTTAATCCTTGTCTCTAAAAAGCCGTAAAGATTACTTTATATTGTTCTTAATGCAGGATTTTTGAGAATATGCATATATGAAATTTTATTAGAAGCTAAAGTAAGAAAAAAAAAAATTAATACTAATTTTCAGTGCAAAATAATGTTCTAGAACGTAACTCACAAAGAGAATTAGAACTTTCCATTCAAATGAAAACGTCATCAGAACATAACCGAACTAAAAATAACTTAACTCAAAGCTATATCCCTTTAGGAAAAAAAATAGCAAAGCCATATAGTAGCTTGAACACTTAAAGTTATAAGTATAATAACTAGCTATTATCTAAGAGACCTACAACCAAAGCAACCACCAACAGCATGGGAAAATGAGAAGTTAAATGGTGTCCAAAATAGTTAATTCGTTTCCTAGCTCTTGTTCCTCATCATTAAACTCATGCTTCATCACGCTCCTCGCTCATCCATTTGTATATATCCTCCCTTTATGATTGGGCATGCTTTGTCTATCTTGAACTGCAAGCATAAATAAGTAGTAGTCAAAACACCAAACAATTATTTTCTTATGACACCATAAGCTTCATTTCCTTCCTGTTCTTCTTATTACACAACCTTCCAATCAAACAAAGAGTATAACAATGTGCATAAAAAAACTACATTCAAGTATACTACACATACATATTTCATATGCAAGCTTGAGCAAAACTTCCATTGACAAGATCTTGAGAAGAGCAACTACTAACATTTTTTATACTCTTAGCATGTACAAAACTATAAGTTAGGCTTAAACTGTATAGCACAATAGTTAAACTAAGAAAACAGCAAAATATACTCCAAAGTAAAGAGCACCGCATCCATAAACACAAGTACCCCACACATAACTACTACAAAAAACCTATGTCAAGCCTAAAGCACATAAACAGGAAACAGACAGTAGTGTATATGACAGCAGCAGGCAATGGGATCATACAGCAATAGAAAACAATAGCAGCAGAGAGCACTGTCCCTAACAGTAACAACGACAATCAGTCACTGCAACCCCGATTAGAAGCTCTCTCCATTTGCTAGTAGCAATCTTACAAAGCCATCTAACCTACTAAAACTCACTCTCAATCCCTTAACAAACTCAGCATGTTTATTCAGGTTTTGAGCTTTGAATACAAAAGCCAAATAGATGTACACTCTAAATTGTCTTAGCACTTGTACGCTCTTGCTACTCCAATAACCAACTCAGCAATCAACACCATCCTCCAACTTCCAAGTTCCATAGTACAAAAATCAAATATTAATGTTGAGCTCTAATAACCAGTTTGAAAAATCTAAAATGCGCACAAACTTGATCCAAACGAGTCATTTTGATTTACCACTTACCAACCTGATTTATCTTGTGTATTTAAGTTTTGAAATTCACAAAAGTTACATTTAACCTCTGTTATGTGGACTCGGCATTTTCCGACGAGTAACCGTGTCAACACGACACGACACGACACGGATACCGGTACGGAATACGAGCCCGACGCGTCATCTTGCAAGTGGACACGACATTTAAATAGTAAAGCCAAGCAGAGGAGAGAGAAAGGGAAGCAGAGGAGAGAGAGAGAGAAAGAGAAGCAGAGGAGAGAGAGAGAAAGAGAAGCAGAGGAGAGAGAATCACCGATGATAAAGGAAGAGAAGGATCTGCGAATTTGTCGAGAAAGCAACCCAGCAGTAGCGTTGCATTCCCTTTCTCTCTCATCCTCTCTGTTCTATGTCTCTCTGCGGCGCTGGCTGAAGAGAAAGAATAGGGTTTTGAGTTTTCACTTTTTCTTTAAACTGACTCACGTGAGACAATAGCCTAGCTAGTCGGCTAAGGATAAGACATTTATGTTGGGCCCAAATGTGTGTTACTAGTGGGCTAGTCTTAATAATTGGCCTTGTATAAACAATTTCCCAAGGCTAGCTTAGTGCCCAATAATCCATTATTTTTTACTATTAATTTACTATTAATTAAATCCTTACAAAAATTAGAAATTTTCCCAAAATAAAAAGAAAAATACTTTGTGAATGCTGTACCCCCGCACCCGTGTCCCAAACTAGGACAAGGTCCCAGTGTCCTGAATTTTTAGTCAAGCCGAGTTCGACACTTGGATACGCACCCGTATCCGACACCCGTACCCGAGTCCATGTAACATAGCATTTAACCAGTATAGAACTATTCACCATAATGTAAAATCAGCTCTGAATTTCAGAAACATTAAAACAGAATTTGATTCACATTATTTGACCTGTAGATGCACCTAGATATGACAGTAACGCGAATTGAATTGAATTGAATCTAAACAATAGTATGCTAAGAATGAACTTGAGTTTCATATCTAGACATGCAAGGTGTATAGAAAAGAGAACATACCAGAGGTTGAGGCCCCGGTTCAACTTTCTCGTAGCAATGTTAGCACTTGCGTTATCTGACTTCTGAGTATGAGTTAGTAATAAGTAGAAACGCACAGCAAGATTCAAGTAAATAAAACAGAATCAGAATTTTAAAATATATGCTTTAGAATTAGAAACCATTGAAAATTAAGCTAAATTTGCGAAATTAACAGTCGAATGAAGAAACAAAAAGGAAACAGACATACCTTGATCAACATTGGGGTTATTGATTCAACAAAATTTCCAGATTGCAATGCCTCACACAGCCAATTTAGCTGCCCCTCGTCAATATCAATGACGAAACCTTGGGCATTCAGATTTGAGGTCCACAATTATAGTAAAAACAATCATAATCTTGATAAAACAAAAAGGAAAAAAGGCATTCAGACCAATACGTAGTACAGCGCGCGCGCACACACACAAGGAATCTATCTTCACAAAATCGAAGAAATTCATCGAAATTTTAGATGAATACCTTTGATTCGACGAAGAGGAGGTATCAACTATCAGTGCTTGATCTCGATCTTCTTTACTGCCCAAAATCAGTAAAGAGAGAGACAGAGAGAGCAATCTTTGACCAAGAGATTGACATCTTCTTCACTGCGATACTTCCGCTTCTTTGCTGATTTGTCAACCATGGCTTCTGATTTCGAACTCGAAGCGCCCTATAACACGAATATTAAGAACAATAAATCTAACAATTGGGTTTTTACAAGTAGAAAAGTGATGAAATTGAAAAGGCTCTTAACCCTAGAAATGGCGATCAAAACTTAATTGATTACCTGTGAACCACAATCCTTTGAAAGGAGAGATATAGAGAGAAGGAATGGGTTGTACCTGTGAACTCTTTGGGCGTCTCTCCTCTTCTCACACTCGACCACATCAACACACATAACTTGAGAGATGTACAGAAATTAAGATTGAGGATGAGAGAGACAAATATGGGATTATAGGACGAAAACTGCAACAAGTAAGCCATTATCGCTAGAATTGCGGGAAATTTTGGGGGGAATAAACTGTTTTCCCTCCTTAATTGCTAAGGTCTGGAAGTTGTGGCTTGGCTTACGGGCTCAATTTGGGTTCAGATGATGATGGAGGTAGTGGGGAAAGTTGAAGGATTTCCACCGCCAAAGGGAAAAGGGAAGGAGATGCTAGCTAATGTTTTTTATTTTATTTTATTTTATTTTAATGTTCTCTTTTCACCACAACTACACACCTCTAATACACCTATACAAGCAGTCCGGCTCCTCTACTGTTCGTAAAAAAACAGTAGAGGGCAGTTCCTTTTACGGTGGCGAATCGGGAATTAAAGAGAATCCTAAGGAGAACATGGAGGGCCTTCAATGGTTGCCAGCGATTCATGGCGAATCATCTAGATCGAATCATCTTTCTGTGCGGGTCGGTTTTATTGAGGTTCTTGCAATTGTTGTCGTCGTTGAGTTTTTCCACCATTGTTGACCTGCCGTTCTTCATTTTTGTGATATGTGACTTCGTTAATGACGGTTCTGCATTCTCAACTAGGAATTTAAATCAATGGTGGTGTAGTGATTTTCTAGACAATTCAATTTGGAGTGATGGGTCTTTAAATCTGTTTTAGTTCTCTCATAGCAGGTTACCATTGTTGCTCTTCAAGTTTACACGAGTACTTTGTTTCTATCTGTTTTGAAGAAGTTCTTTTTCCTTTTCACTAAAAAAAGATGACCAATCTGAGCCGTACGATAAAACATAAGCCACGCGTCTCGCATCCGTAAAAGGAATTGCCCTCTACTGTTTTTTTACGAACAGTAGAGCAGCCGGATTGCTATACAAGGCACTACGTCTATTATCTTTGTGTGTGACAAATGACTTAAGTTGTACCTTCCTTTTTTTTTTTTTTTTTCCCTCCTACTTTCCCTTATCACTCACAGTGTGTGACAAGTGACTTAATTTGCTAATCAATATGAATAATATTGATGATGGGTTATATTTTTGGCCGATATATAGTTCAGTTCAATTTAGTTCAGTTCAGTTTAACATAGTTCAGTTTAAGCCTTGTTTAATTTACCTGGATAAAATTAAACTGAACTGAAAAGAGTAGAACTGAACTGAATGTATTTTTTTTTAACTTGATCGTTAACCATTTAAAATTCGTCCAAAAATATTGAATATTAAACTCATTTGAAAGTATGCTTTGAGATCTTCTCGATGACATATTTATCATCATTAATTTATTTCACAATGAAAAGTTATGTGAGTGATAAAGTTACACATGAATTGGACTGAATTAAACTGAATTTAAGTAAAATTAAGTTGAATTAGTTAGAGCCTTAGGCCCTGTTTGATTCAACTTAATTGCACTTAAATTAAGTTCAATTCAGCCCAATTCAGCGTCATTAAGTTCAGTTCAATTCAATTCAGCGTCATTAACTTCAGTTCAGTTCATTCGGATTATTATTAGTTCAATTCAGTATTGTGTAGATAAGTTTAGTAAAAAAAGAAGGTGAAGAGAACATGCCCTTAGTTCGATTAAGTTTTTTCTAGTTGAAAAGATTATATGTACTTTGAAATAAACCTAATATATTGAATGACTTTTGACGAGTTACACAAAGGCCTAAAGATGAAAAAAATATTGATAACAAAGGCGATTATGACCCCGCAAAAATTAGTCAACCCATACGGCCATAACCGAAGCAAATACTTCGAGAATCGTTCACGACCGGTTTTTAACATACACCCGAATGGTTTTGTGAGCACTTTTTCGGAATTAATTCATTGATAGGCAAAGGGAAAAAAAGAGCAATCATTATTGTATAAGATCGTCTCACTCTGGGATAAGCAAAGGAATATGAATAGAATTATGTCATCATGTCTTTAAACCACCCTTGTAATACGTACAGTTATCATGAAAAGTCACTTTGCCTTATAATCATACAATCTCATTTAAGTTTTTGTAAAAAAATGTCATTTAATAGATTTGGAACATATCTTCTAAACAAGAATTTATTAATGAGACGTATCTTTTGACTATAATTAATGTTTGTTTAATATGTTTAGTATTGAGAAACGCGGAAGGGTCATTGAGCAGTTGGAAAAAGCCTGGACTCATTTAAGGAAAGTAGTTCAAGTAAATAAAAAGATGTCCAACAATGAGGTGGGCCCGTGTCTTCTATATCCTATGTCGCAAAAAAAAAAAAAAAACAAATAAAAAAAACAAAAGGAGAGGCCAAATAATCAAACAACATTTTACCAATTACACTATAAGACTTTGAATTAGAGGGAGGTTAGAAGTTAAATAAAGGAAATTAAATTTTTAATGCTGTATTTTTTTAACTTGGCCAGACCAATGTTTTTATAGCAACCTAATATTTTGGGCCAATAATATATTGCATCTAACTACATGTATTTAGAGATAAAATATTTAGAGTTAGATATATAGAGGCGACAATTAGAAGCATCTAACTTTAGGGGCATGTATTTGTGGCAAGCAAGTTTAAAATGCCTCAAAAGATATGGGTTTAGAGGCACATAATTAGAGGCGACTTTTAGAGGCACTAACCATTTAGCAACAATTCATCTGGGTCATTCATAAACGTGCCTCAAATTATAGCTTTTAGAGTCAAATGATTTTTGACTGCCCCAATTCATAGATTTAGAGGCAACCATAAAATACATGTCTCTAAAAGTACGCAATAGAGTCACCATAATTTTGGTTGCCTCAAAATATTGCCTCTACATGTTACTTTTCCTGTAGTGAAGGACCCGGGATTTCTCATTGCTCCACGGAGTGCATCATTATAGAAAATTTGTAAGCTGGGGTTTAAATAAGTTCAAGGGACAATCGAGTTAGAAAAGATTTTGTAAAGACTTGAATTGAATAAAAACCATGAAAGAGGTCACGAATCTGCTACCGGCGTTTTATCGAAGGGAAAAACCGAAGGGACAATCCGAAGGAACAACCCAATAGCGCGACAAGTGAACTAATCATGTTTTAGAAAGACTCCCGCGCATATAGAACATATGAGTACCCAAGAATAAAGGGTTCGGGGGCGAAGGTACGAGGTGGGAAGGTGTTAGGCACCCAACTCGCCCGTTTTATGAAAGCCTCTACTAACTCAAGTTTGCATAATAATTTAAGAATGCAAAATCGGATTAACAACCTAGACTTAGACTATTAATTGGTTCATCCCAACATTTATTAATGACCCTTATTTAGACATGCATTCGATTTGACAAATTGGGCAGCACAACGACTAGACAGACAATATTTAGGAAGCAATAAAAGACGTTAGACTAGCATGATATCTACATTATGACTACTAGAAAATAAACAATTAGGCAATTAATTTAATTTGAGCCCTCAGGAGTTAGTACCTGAACTATAGGCTATATTTGACAAGAATAGTAAAGACAAGATCTCAAGTTTGGAAGAAAGAGGGGGAAGCTCGGTGTCAATACTCCCGAGAATAGAATAGAATTGTTTATGGAAGAAAGAGAGAGAAGCTTAGAGTCAATACTACTGAGAATAGAGGATGTCAACTGTAGACTGTGTGATTTGAACTAAGGGATGAGGGTCGTATTTATAGGCGCAGGAAGTAGGGCTGGACGGCTGGAAAGGAGCCGAAAATTGAATTTGGGCTAAAAAAAGAGTCGGGCTTGAAGCTGAGTCAGCGTCGCTAGCGGCCCTGGATTTTCAGCCAGGGTCGCTGACGGCTGTCAGCTGCCAGCTGGATGTCGACATCCAGTTTATTTTAATTTTCTGGAGGAATTTTAGTGTTCCGAAAAATATGAAAAGACCGTTTTACCCTTGGACGGTAAAAGACGGTTCTACCCCGGTTCACAACTTGGCGACCGGGAGTCGGAAAAAGGCATGAGAGGTGTCGTTGGAAAGCTCTTGAACGGGGCTTTTGAATGAGACTAGAATAAAGGAGCCTTTAGAGGAAAAACCTGAGACCTTATCTTAACTATTAAAGCAAAAATAACGTTCAAGTTTATAAATTACTCCTTTCATCATCAGGCTTTTGCGGAGAAATCTGAAGGCGCTTTTTTGGCGTCTACATAAGCCCCCACTTTGATCGAGCTTGAGTAAAAGCGAAGATCAAATTATTCCGAAGGTGACATGCAGAATGCTGATGTGCACACGGTGTGTGAGAGTGTACAGTATGTATGCATATGAAGACAAACCTGAGTTGGGACATGCTCGTAGCGTGCTAAGATTTCATCTCTGTGAACACAAGAGAAATAAAGGTTATGGTCAACAGGATAGAACACCGCTCGTAGATGGTCTAAACGTCTGCTGGGGACCTGTATTCAGAGTGAATGAAAAGGTAAGTAATACTTTGAGAATGATCAACGTAGAGTACTTCGACAAACAGTGACTAAACACCGCTCGGCGGCTGTCGAGATTCCGTCCCCGTACGAGAAACGAAAAAGTCAACAAGACAGCGCTATTAAAAATAACGGCTGTTAATGGAAAGTAACACTGGTGAGAGTGAATAGTATAAATTCTTTATCGAGCAAACAGTGACTAAGCACCACTCGGCGGATGTCGAAATTCTTTAACGAAAAGGTCGACGAGACAGCGCGATCAAAATGACGGCTGTAAAAAGGTTAAAACATATGAACAGTTCAAATGCAATAGCTTAAGCAATCATTGACTGAAACATATAAAAACAAAGGACAGTATAACCGCAACAGTTTAAGCAATCATGATTGACACAAAATAAGTAATCTCGCAGAAGGACAGTTTAACCGCAATAGCTTAAGCGATCATTGACTAACCCAAAATTTGTGACCTCACAGAAGGACAGTTTAACCGCAATAGCTTAAGCGACCATTGACTAACCCCAAAATTTGTGACCTCGTAGAAGGACAGTTTAACCGCAAAAGCTTAAGCGACCATTGACTGACCCCAAATTTTGTGACATTGGGACATTTGTGACTTTGAGACTTTGGGATATTAGGACATTGAGACATTGGGACAATGGGACATTGAGACATTGGGATATCGGGACATTTGTGACATTGAGACATTGGGACATTTGGGATTTTTGGTATATCGGGATATTGGGATTTTTTTTTGGACATTGGGACATCGGGTCATTGGGATTTTTTTTTTGGATATTTGTGAGGCCGACAGATTTACCGGGCTTAAGATAATTTGACACTCCGGACGACAAATGTCGTCGGGGCATATATCTGGGCTCGTGTATTTGGGACCTGCAAAAATAATTGGTTTAGTTTTACCTGAAGATAATTGGTATCGTAAGATACGCCAATTGTGGAATTTGAATTTGTGGGCCAAAGGGACTCGCTCCCGCGCGCTTGGTACTGATTTTGCTGCGAACGAACTGGAGTAACGGCTTCTGGGCTGAAAAAAGTTGTGGGACAGCAGGGGGCCCGTGCGCTTGGCTATTGTTGGAAGGTTATTTCCATTTTTGGTTGTGGTCGGAAGGTCTCTTCTGGGCTAGATCATGAGTTCCGGGCTTGCTGGTTTCGATGGAGAGCGGGTACTAAAACCTGCAGTGGAAATAGGCACATAGGGAAAAGAAGCAATAGACATGCCCGACCGACCATAACAAGATGCACAAGACATGACATAGTAATATGCACGGGGTAAAGGGGAATTGACATGTAAACACGCAGGGACTCAAGACACTGAGAAACTATGTACACATGCATGCCTTTGAAGGCGACTCTAGTACTTATGCAAATATGATGTATGCAGACTCTATTGACTCACAGCTCCATGCGGCCTAGCCTAACATGCACGACTCTCCTATAGGGTATGAAGAGGGTCTTCATATGGGAAAAGTTTTTGTGATCAAGAATTTCATTCCTGTGGTGATCTTGACAGAGTATGAGACAAGTGGACAAGACTGGGTGCAGTCAAGGAAGAATCAGCCCCCAGTTTGATGTGTGGTTCTTGATGGTTATGACCTACTCGAGGAGCTATGGGTGTTGATGCAGCGGTACAAAATATCCTAACTTAAGGTACGGGGATGAAATGGGCAACTTTAAACGTAGCGGGCAAGGAACTGACTCATTTTGAAAAAGCCTCCAGTTGGAAGGTCTGTGTGCAAGCCTACGAGAAAGGCGATGAGTATGACCTCTAGACGACTGACCAAAGAGCGCTTAAATGAGAAACAATGCTCTAAATCCATAGAAATTTAAGTTGCCTCAAGATATTGAATTTCTTTTTTTTTTTCTTTTTGGTTGCCGTAACTTTTGCCTAGGCCGCCCTTTCGGGTTTTCAACCTACCGGGCTCATTTTTTTTTAGCCTTAGATGAGAATGGTGGAATGGAAAAACTCCTGATGATCATGTAACAAAGTGGTTGTCGTGGCCAGACCTCCTTGAGATTTCCTACGTATCCAGTTTGTGGAATCAGGCCAACGTAGTTCAGGACTATACAATTGAATGGTCGTACCTCTTGGAGGGCTTTTGGGTTGTAAGGTTAGGCTGGGTTAAGGTGCCAAAGAAAGGATAAAGGCTCAAATAAACCCAATGTAATTCCCCTCCCCAAAGTATGCCGGATGGAAATGAAGTTTGTGATAATGGCAAGATGGTTTAGGGATTAATGTTTAGGTAAGGCCACCGTTTGGTTGTGCTTAAAGTGTTTGCACTCTTTTGGATCTTTGATCGCTCTCGAATTTTTTTTTTTCTCTTTTGTTTTTTTTTTTAGCTCCTGAACTTTCGAGTTCTCTCTCTTTTTTTTTTTGGTATTTCTCTCGGTGGATCTTTTTGTAGGTCGGTCCACCTTGCCTAGAAGGTTGCTTCTATTCCCATGCCGCACACACCCATTCCCCGGGTAAGGATGATGTGGTTAAGAAATGAAAGGCTATGTGTTTAAGGCTCAAAGGGTTGCAAGTGGTAATGATGTATAGGGTAGTAAAGGATATGGATGTGAGGTGCCAAATGAATGCCTCCTGTCCTCGGCATGGACGGTTCAACTGTATGTCCTCTATGGGGATGATCATTAGGGAGTTTTTGTTTGATGTTTTCCACAATGAAGGCTTTCTTTTGAATTATTTATTTATTTATTTTTTATTCTGTCATAGGCAACTTAAATTCGTCATAGGATTGAACAGAAACAATGATGGGAATCAAAATGCAATCTTTATTGAATCGAAGAAAAGCATTACACGAGAAGTAAGCTAGACTCTATGGACGAATTGAAAAGACAAACTAGGCATCATTAGACTTGACTGGACTCAACTAGATTTGCACACTAGGAGACTTCGACTCTCTTCAACTTCTCGAGCACGGGCTGTATGACAGGGATATGGAGGACATCCCCATGTAGATACTCGCGGTGTTCACGACTTAAGTGGAATTTTTAAGAAGGTTATCTTCAATTAGGATGCCCACAGCATAGAGCCGGTTGTAGGAGTCAATTGGTTGATACTTGAGGTGTTCCTTGTAAGCAGGTTGCAGGTTCTTGATGAGTTGGCGGATTTGATCAGTTTGCGAAGGTCGCTCGACTAGTTTGGCTATCTTTAGCTTCCAACGCTTAAGGAAGACAGTGAATCCCTCATCTTCTTCTTGTTTTGTGATCTTTAACTCTCGAAGGGTCATAGGTTGAGCAATATTTTCCTTGTAGCGTGCAAGGAAGACTGTAGTGAAATCTGACTAAGTGCGGTAGTCCTCCAAATTCAAGGTGTAGAACCAACGACGAGTTGGGGAATCAAGAGTCTGTAGGAACAAGTGAATGTAGATATTTTTGTCAACTCCTCTTAAACCCATGGCAGTAGTGAAGGCTTTGAGGTGGTCTTGTGGATTATCAGTTCCAGTGAATGTCGAAACCTTGGGCATGGAAAATTTGGCTGGAAGCTTGCCTTTGACTTTGGGATTGACTTTACCAACATTAGTGTGGTAGTTGGCAAACAGGCCGCTGTTTTCGAGCACAGAATTAATCTTAGCCAGCTTGGCATTTAGTCCTTCTTCCTCAGAGTCGGAGTCAGAGAGGACTCTTGCTTCATCCTCTTTCTTCTTTTCCAAATCTTCAACCTTGAGTCGCACCCTTTCCAACTCACCCATGAGCTCATCAAGCCTGTCGTTGGTGGTTTTGACCATGGTGAAGTTTAGGGGTGTGATCGGTGAGGTAAGGGATGTATTGAGTGGTGACAAGTTTTGTGGTGGTGATGGATTATGGAGTGATGACCTTTTGGAATGTGGTGGTGTCTTGGATGTAGGTTGAACACAAACCAATCTACCGGACGATCGAGCCCAACCATTGTCACCATAATTCTTCCTCGAGCCCATAAGTCTCAACTTAGAAAGACGCCAAAGAAAGGACTTGAAAACAAAGACTCATGATTTTTAGAAGACCCTCGATAGCTCCTAAGGTGAATGAATCTAAGGACGTCTATATGAACTCGAATGCATGATGATGACAATGCAATGACAGAGTTATGACAACAATATGCAAGATGCATGGTGGACTGACCATGATATGTATGACAATGAATTGACGCAAAATGACCCTAGAAGACTTATGATCGACTCGTCTAGACTTCTAGTGCATGAGAGGTAGTGAACAAATGGAGACATTGATGAATGCAAGACTTGGACATTTGTACAAATGCAGATACAAAATGACGACAATGTATGCATGACGATTATTTATGAATCCTAGCATGGAGCGTCTAATACGTACAATGCAATGCAATGCAAAGAAATGGAAAAGAAGAAAGTAAAAACCTAAGCCTAAATGCCCGATTATTTCCCCTTATATCAAAGGAAAAATGAAGTCGATGAACGAAAATGAGAAAAATAGGAAAAGACAGACTATCCTATTTTTTTAAATGTTTCTAGACTCAAAGAAAATAGAAAATGGGATAAGTAAAAAAAAGAAAGAAAATTTCGGCATTTTTTTTTTGAGTTTCCGATATTTTTTTTTTCTGCGTTTTTTTTTTCAACGCTATTTTTTGTTTTTTTTCTTTTTTTTTTTTTTGCCGAATCTGAAAACAATAAATAAAAAAAAAGAAAAATAAAAAATGTGGGAGAAGAGAATTGGAGAGACTGACTCTTTTAATTTTTTTGCTAAAAGGTCCTAGAAAATTGTTCATGAATTCGACGCTATATGAAAATATATGATCAGGGAAACGAGTGCTCATTGTATTGAATTCTCGCACTCTTTTTTTTTGGGCATTAGGAACTAGCTAAAAATAAAAGAAAAAAGACTCCTAGCACTTAAGTACATGTTGGCACATAGTCACGATATTCATGCATTCAGGCAAGCATTATAACGACGCAGTTTACAGGCAAACATGTGATCAGACGGGCATTTCAATGCGCATGCACAACAGGCAAGCGAATGCACGAATGTGGGTTAGAGGCTTTTGGCTCCTGTGAGGTTACCATGACTAATTACAATATCCGTCCGGCGAATGGTCGACACATCAACTGTAATTCTTTTTCACCAACAAGAGTCGACGATTCATGGGTGAGGAAGCGCCGCTTTGCATGATAGGACAATTGTATATTCCTTTAGATATACGGGTTGTCTACGAGTTACGACACAAAATTCCTCGAGGGTCGATGAGGGTCAAAAGGTTGTGCCAAAGCACATGCAAATGACGCAAATGATGCAATATGGAACATGTTATTAAACAATTAAGCAAACTTGACTTTCGAGTCTCACCCTCTTAAATAAATCCCCAGTGAAGTCGCCATTGTAAGGACCTGGGATTTCTCATCGCTCCACGGAATGCGTCCTTATAGAAAATTTGTAAGCTGGGGGTTTAGATAAGTTCAAGGGACCATCGAGTTAGAAAAGATTTTGTAAAGACTTGAATTGAATAAAAACCATGAAAGAGGTCACAAATCTGCTATCAGCGTTTTAGCGAAGGGACAAACCGAAGGGACAATCCGAAGGGACAACCCAATAGCGCGACAAGTGAACTGATCATGTTTTTAGAAAGACTCTTGCTCATATAGAACATATGAGTGCCCAAGAATAAAGGGTTCGGGGGCGAAGGTATGAGGTGGGAAGGTGTTAGGCACCCAACTCGCCCGTTTTATGAAGGCCTCTACTAACTTAAGTTTGCTTAATAATTTAAGAACATAATTCCCATGCAAGACCGGATTTACAACCTAGACGTAGACTATTAATTGGTTCATCACAAGCATCACAACATTTATTAATGACCCTTATTTAGACATGCATTCGATTTGACAAATTGGGCAGCACAACGACTAGACAGACAATATTTAGGAAGCAATAAAAGACGTTAGACTAACATGATATCTACATTATGACTACTAGAAAATAAACAATTAGGCAATTAATTTAATTTGACCCTTCAGGAGTTAGTACACGAACTGTAGGCTATATTTGACAAGAATAGTAACGACAAGATCTTAAGTTAAGAAGAAAGAGGGGGAAGCTCGGTGTCAATATTCCCGAGAATAGAATAGAATTGTTATGGAAGAAAGAGGGAGAAGCTCAGAGTCAACACTACTGAGAATAGAGGGTGTCAACTATAGACTGTGTGATTTGAACTGAGGGAGGAGGGTCGTATCTATAAGCGCCGGAAGTAGGGCTGGACGGCTGAAAAGGAGCCGAAAATTGAATTTGGGCTGAAAAAAGAGTCGGGCTTGAAGCTGAGTCAGCACCGCTAGCGGCCCTGGATTTTCAGCCACGGCCACTGACGGCTGTCAGCTGATCTAGTCTATTTTAATTTTCCGGAGGAATTTTAGTATTCCGAAAAAATATGAAAAGACCGTTTTACCCTTGGACGGTAAAAGGCGGTTCTACCCCCGGTTCACAACTTGGCGACCGAGAGTCGGAAAAAGGCATAGGAGGTGTCGTTGGAAAGCTCTTGAACGGGGCTTTTTGAAAGAGACTAGAATAAATGAGTGTTTAGAGGAAAAACCTGAGACGTTATCTTAACTATTAAAACAAAAATAGCGTTCAAGTTTATAAATTACTCCTTTCATCATCGGGCTTTTGCGGAGAAATCTGAAGGCGCTTTTTTGGCGTCTACATCCTCTGAATTTTAAATATCCTTTTGCAACCAATGAGTTTAGCACCTTCAGGCAATGAGACACGCTGCCAAACGTCATTGTCATTCATGGACTTAATCTCATCAATCATGCCATCAATCCACTTTTGTGAATTAGAACTTTCCATGGCTTGATTAAGGGTGATTGGATCATCTTCCACAACTCCAAGGTCTGATTCTTGTTTCTGGAGTAAGAAAAAAGTATCTTCCACCATTTCCAAGTTTGCCTCATGTTCTTGAAGATATACAATGTAATCATCTGAAATTGCATTTCTCTTTTGTCTAGTGGATCTCCATAATGACACTTCATGTTCTTGAGGTTGTTGAGTTTGATCTACATTTGTAATACCCCGTATTATTATTCATTTTTGAATAATAATTACTAAAAAAGAAAAATGCAATTTTGGATTTAAATTATTAATTGGGCTCATGAATTAAAGTGCCTAATTAAAGTATGGGTTTGTTTTGGATCTAATTAAATTAATTGGGCCAAAATTAATCAAACAATTGGGCTTAATTATTTTCGGATTGGCCGAAAATAATTAAGGCATAATTGAGGCCATTATTTTCGGCAAAGAGCCGAAAATATGGGCAAGGATCAGTTTTTATTTTGTGAAAAATCTTTTCCTAAAATAGTTGATTTTGGGAGGGTTTGACTAGTTGTTAGTTTAGGAAGTTGGAGGAGAAAAGGAAGGAGTAGAATTAGGGATTTGGTTTCCTAATTGGACTCAACTTCCTCACTCATCAACTTAACCTAGACAAAACAAAAAAAAAAAAAAAAGTCACTCATCTTTCTCTCTCTCAAAACTCACGCAAGACACACAGGAAGAACAAGAAAAAGCAATTCCACACACTTTCACAATTCACCCTCTTGCTCAAGTTTAATCCTTTTTGATTCCAAGTAAGTGTTTTTAATGCCTTTTGATTATTTAAAAGTGTATTCTTTATTCAAATTCATTGTTTTGTGAACCCTAGTTTTTATGAATAAACCCTAATTTATGTTTTGCCTAGGGTTTGCTAGATTCTACTATTTTTGCATGATAGGATTGAGTTTATTGTTTTATTGAATTTGAATCAAAAGGTTGAATTTAAAGGTGAAATCTTGTTATTTTATTAAATCTAAAATTTATTAATTATTCAGGTTTAATTTTGATTTGGATTTGTTAAATTTGATTAACAAAAAAAAGAAGAAGAGAAACACGGCCGTGCGCGAAGGCACGACCGCACCTGTCACGGGCTGCAGCACGGGCTGCTGGCGGTGCAGCCAGCAGCAACCGCCGCCCGGCACCACCAGCTACCGCTAGTGGTGGACCGCGGTGGTGGTCGGCGGTGGTTGTGGTGTTATTTGTGGTTTGACTTGTTTTGACTTGTTGACTTGTTTTAGGGTTTTGGAAAGTTTCCTAATTTAGTTTATGTAAATTGGTTTTGGAAACTTTGAGCATGCATGAGTAAGTGAAAATTCCAGCAACTTAATTATTTTAATTAAGGGCATTAAATCATCCTTAAAGTGTATTTTGGAGGTTTAAATAAAAGTCAAAGGTGTTGACTTATGTATTGTGTGTACTTGTTAGGACCCATTGACCGCAATTAACGTAAGGGAGCTTACGTTGTGTGAATCTTTTGCTTTTGATCAAGGTAATGTTATTGTCTAGACTTTTTGATTGTAATTCCTGTTGTGAATTATGTATGACAAAGAAACAATTGATTAAGTTGTTCCTTATGTTGAATTCGTTTAGAATTATGAGAATGAGAATACAAGTGAATGCATGTTATATGTTGAAAATTCACTATGTGTAGCCTATGACTACTTGTTGATATTCATGTGAGGAGATGCATAATTTGTTGTGTTGATTGAACAAAAATTATGTTAATAATTGTTCAATTGGAATATATCTTGTATTGCGATTTTTGTATCATGTTGGTAAGCATGTGTATTCAGGTTAGTAAGTATGTTACTTCAATAAGTTGAGATGAACTTTGACTATTGGAACCTTTTTAAAGGTATTGAGATTAGTTGGTTATGAATTGAGGCCTAGGTGCCATTCATGTAAAATTGCCACAGCAAATTGTAACCATTTCGTGTCACTTGAGAATTGCCAAGATTATGTGATTTACTTGTCTATATGATCACCTTTGAATTGATAAATTGAGAGTTAAGATTTCTTTGGTAATTGATCCACCAAAGGGAGCAAATGGGAATGTCAATTGGTACGTTGAGTGGGTTTCATTGGTTATGGCCCCAGTGTATTTGGTTAAAGCTTGTATCCATACAATGAGCAATTAGGCAAGTGATGTTTATTGTGAAACTGTTCTTCTTGTAAACCTAAGGATTGAGAGAGGGTATACATACTTAGGAACATCCCGACGTACTTCGGGAGTCATCTATACTCTGGGATGGTTGATCCCTCTTTTGCCACTGTGCACGGGACTAAGATCCTATTGAGCCTTCTACGGTTGGTTCTGACATTCATGCAATTCTCTTCTCTCTAATGAACTTGGCTAATGAATAATAAATAATGAGATTTATTATTTGGTTTGTTTGGTTGTTTAAATTAAAGCATTGTCGTCTTTATTTATTCAAGCATGATTAGTAAGCATGATGGCTTAAGTTGAAGAGTTAAATGGATTGTGTGGTTATGACTTACTCAGCGTAGCTGATTAGATGTTTTTCTTTTTATTTGTGTTTGTTGTCCATTTCTCTTCAATGGTGGGCCTAGATGAATCTATATGGAATTCGTCTATATGGGGGAGTAGATTGACAGGTTTGTAGCTCGAGGAGTAGAGCTAGTGAGAAGGCGAGTGAAGAAGATTGTATATCTTCTAAGAACAATTTACCTTTATTTGTTTATATTGGAATTAATTATTAAGATTTTTATTTATTTTAATGAGATTAATTCTCTTGCATGAGAATTAATAGTTACTATTAATTATTTTATTTGGATTATTTGTTTCAAGTTAGTTGGAAAAGATAGTTATTATTTAATTATCTAGTATGTATGTTTGGGATATAAACATTTGGTTTCTTTCTAGCCTTATATTTTATTTGAACATTAAATAGGCGGTGATGCTTTGAATTTCTAGGGTTTTTCCACTGCAACTCGTGATTTTAAATGGTTTTAACTTAGACGAAAATTCGGGGTGTTACAAGTTGGTATCAGATTGTATGTTATTGTCCCTAATGTACGTTTTGAATTGTAAAGTATATCATAAGATGTGCTCATAGTTGAAAACTTAAATAGACTTAAGTTATGTGAATAAAAGCTTTGTAAGCCGAAATGAGTTGATTGTTTCTTTTACTTATTTGGGTATTATTTGAAGTACTCGAGTGAAGTAATAACGTGTTGTTTCTCGCGTACAGATGGTGAAGCGTGAACGACCCGTTACCCCTGAGGATCCAAGACAACTCCGCTATGAGGAAGGCCGCGTGGAGGAATACTTTGATCTCGTGCGAGAAGTATTCATGCAGTACAATGAGCGCCTTGATGTTCAATCTTCCATACGCTCGGAAAAGATGAAGGCCTTCTACTTCATCAAAAGCTTTGGCTACACGACAGCCAAGTGGCAGCGATTCCACGACGACTAGCTAGTGGATTGGGAGATGAAGAACGATAGGGACTACCCCTATCTAAAGACATTGGAGTCCTTGATGATAAGGGCATACGCATGGGATGAGGCGTACCCGGATATGCTTAGAGACCCCTACGAGGTGTACGTGGAAAAAGCTGGAGGGTATGATCCATTGCTTGAGGTGGACGACCCAATGATGCAAGAGGAGGCAGAAGCTGACTTAGATCGAGCACTGTCGTTCGAGAAGGAGTATTTTGCTGAGGAGGCCGAGAAGCCTACTGTCGAGGTCGAGGAGTCGTCTTCGCCTCATGTTCCTGAGGTTCATGCGAGGTCATCTAGACCTAGTGGTGTGAGAGATTGGCCCATAGGCTTGAATGACAAGCCCAACGAGCCAAGGACCCCTACTGAAGAAGAGGAGGATCCAGATCAAGAGGAGGAACCCATGGAAGAAGAGGAGGAGATGGACGAGGTCCAAGCGACACATGTGTGTCGCTATCCTTTGAGGAACCACGCGAGAGGAGCGTGATTCTTAGTTTTATTTAGTTTGATTTGGAGTAAACTATTTGAGACATGATTTGGGCCTACGAGCCATTTGTTTTTGACATTATGATTAGAATGTTATAATTTTGCTTTATTCATGCTATTTGAGGCTTGGTTTCGCAAACACTCATTTTTGAGAAAAAATACTTGACTATTTGAGTGATGAGATGGAATTTTTGCAAGAAATGTGTTATTTACTTGCTATTTGGAGGATGAGTATTGTGGAAGCGCCTATAAAAAAAAGCATGGATATTTCATTATGATTGTGAATTGTTTATTTTTGAGAAAGAATAAAGTCTATTGAAAACCTTGAACTTGCTAGTACGTGTAGACACCAAAAATTGTGTCTATAATAAGTCCTCGAAAAAACCCGATGATGAAAGGATTGGATTTTGCTCGAACTTGGGCTGCGAGAATAATTGCTCTGATGATTAGCCCAATTCATTTGAATTAACCAGTGGAAGCCTTTTGTACAGGTGATCCAAACCAGTTGGACTCAATTCAATTGGAGTCCAAAACTAAGAGATAGGCCTCTTTGAACTTAAGGGCCCGAAAGGGAACCCAAACCCATGAGTCAACCCCTGGTCAAACAAGGTAGCTCAGTCAATCCCGCGTGGACCCCCTCGGAAGAGCCTCCCCCGCACGAAAATCATGCCAGGCGCCTATGCAGGCACACCGCACCAGGTCCAAGCGGCCACGCTTGGGTTCCAGCGGTGGCCGCTAGGATAAGGCCAATTCGATTTCCGTGCCAAACCCTGGCAGCTCCCCCTCTTCTATATAAACAAACCTTAGGGTTCAGTTGAAGAGGTTGGGAATTTTAGAGCGAGGTTGGATATCCTCTCTAAGAGGTTGGATATTCTCTCTCATATTATAAATCCTAAATTCTGATTCTACTCCTTCTTTAGGATTAACCCTAGCACCACAAAAATAAACCTTCATACTTCATCAAGAGCATGAATTCAAGCAATACAACTCAATAAGTTCATTATGAGCATCCAGGTAATCCAACCTGAGGGTTTTCAATAAATTTTATATTGCTTGTTATTACTAACGAATTTGGTTTATTTGATATGTACATGCATGGCGCATTTTAGGCAACAGGGCTTGTATTAAGCCTAATGAATGGATGAATGAATGCATATTTATTATTTATTGCTTTATATAGATTTATGCTTTGTTTGTGAATTGGTGAATGAATTACCTTGTTTGTCTTCAAACTCGCAGGTTTTTAGCATATTTATCGTTTTCTAGCAATAAAAAGCATGTAACTTGATAAATTGTTAAAAGTGGTCACATTAATAATGCTAGTTCAAACCCATTAGTTAAAACTAGGAATTTGAACAAACTGAACCCTATTTGGAACCGTAGCATTAATAATTATATTGAATCGATTAGTAAAGGCCGTTGTTGTTAACGGGCGAGTTGGGTGCCTAACACCTTCCTAGCTCGTACCTACGCCCCCGAACTCATTAATGAAGTCAATTTTCCCAATAGGGATTGGGGTGCACAGGAGTTGAGTTGACGTCTTTCTAGACTATCAACTTGATCTCCAAGGTTTCCAAATTACCTCAAAATTTGGTGGCGACTTCCGACAATCTTAATCATGTCCTTGGTACAAAATTCTCTATGTGCATATACACTAAAAGATTCACGAAATTTGATCAACCAACGCGCTCTCCCAGGCTGTCCGGAAAACCCGACCCCCCGAAAGGAGGGCCGAAGGTGAGGCACGCGGAAAAGAGGGGAGAAAAATACAGTAGCCTACACTGACGACTTCACCGGGGACATGATTAAGAGGGTGTAACTTGAAAATCGATTCATTATAATTATTTTTGCTTGGTTCACTGCGTTGAGTGTTCTTATTATTATTTTGTGACTTGTCATTCATCATTAATTTGCATTCATTGCATTCATGTGCATGCGCTTGTGCGACTTCCGAGCTTGTTTTTACAAGTTCAAACCAGTTTTTAGCCAACGGAGTGTGGTGAAGTGCCTTGGTGAGAATCCACTCGATTCTTCTTTGCCACGCAACATGGTTCCCCCCACCTCATGTACCTTCCTACGCATTCGTCCACTCGACGAGTAGGATAACTAGAATGCCTCACATTGTCGCGCATCCCGCGGATTGTAGTACATTCTTGATCATGAGTACATTTTGACCAAAACCCTTAAGCCTAGCCCATTGCATGAACTAGAACCGATGCTTTAGGTTGAAACTCAGTCCTATGTCCATGCTAGATTTGCATAATCATGTCATATTGCGTTGTTTGCTGTTTGCCCATATGTGAACGCAATCTTTGCGTAGTCTTTTTGGTTGTCATAGAATATTAGGTTAGACCCCAATTAGGATCTTTTCCTTTTTTGAGTCTAGATTTTATCTTAAGATCGAGTCTAGAATCTTTATTTTTAGCAAATAATATCCCTGAATGTTCTATATGATGCTCGTTACCTTAGGAAAGATTTGGTTGCTATATTTTTTCCCTTTATTTAGGTAGTGAGTCTAGGTCAAAAGATCTCGATAATATCTCTCCCCTCTCCTTTTAGTCAAGAGTATTATATCTTTTGCTTTATCCCATATTGAGTCGAGATAATACCTCTCCCCTCTCCTTTTAGTCAAGAGTATAATATCTTTTGCTTTATTCCATGTTGAGTCGAGATAATATCTCTCCCCTCTCCTCTAGTCAAGAGTATAATATCTTTTGCTTTATCCCATATTGAGTCGAGATAATATCTCTCCCCTCTCCTCTTAGTCAAGAGTATAATATCTTTTGCTTTATCCCATATTGAGTCGAGATAATATCTCTCCCCTCTCCTTTAAGTCAAGAGTATAATATCTTTTGTTTATCCTATATTGAGTCGAGATCTTTTGACCTAAACTCATTACTTAGTCCCCAAAGGTAGCTATGTTGATAGAAAATCCTAGATAGAAACTTCCCATCTTTGTTTTAAAACTTTTCTTTCGTGGAACTTGTTAGTCTTTCCTTTTCTAAGTCTTATCCGCTATCCAGGATTGGGAAGAAAACAGTCGGTCCGAAAAGTTGGGAACGCGATCATAGTAATCAACGTCTGGTTAGGAAGCTCGTATTGGAATCTCCCCCTTCGAGCAAAGCTAGGCCTGACGCAGTATTTGTTACTCCCCCTCCGTATCGACCATCTTGTTCTAAGTTGACTGAAATGGCCGAAGATGATATGCCCCCTCCACAACCTAAGACCACCGATGAGATGTTGACTGAAATGATGAAATTGCTGGAAACTATGGGAAACCGTGTGACATGGATAGAGAGCAAGGTCAAATAAGCTGACCCTCTTAACCAGGATGATCCTCCACCTCGAGATGACAAGGTAGAAGAGCTAAGTGCTCAAATTAAGAACCTTGAGTTAGCTCTAACTCAAAACAAGATCATAAGTGACTACATGATCAATGTTGAAGGATACTCCTGTCACATCAAAGGGAAGCTCCCACAAAAGTTCGCTATGCCTGAAGTCCCGATCTTCAAAGGGACCGATGATCCAAAAGATCACATAAGGGCTTTCACCACTGCAATGGGCCTAAGAGGAGTAGATCCCGACCTCTATATTCACCTTTTCTCACAAACCTTGGACCCCACTGTTAGGGCATGGTTTTTCAAGCTCGAGCCCAATCAGGTTCAGGAATGGAACAAAGTGTTCAGTTTATTCCTCACTAGGTATGCCGACAATGTCATCCAACCAACCACCATGAGAGAGTTGGAAGCAATCAAGCAAGGTGAAAATGAAAGCTTCACTGATTTTGTCAAGAAATGGAGAACTAAAGTGGCCGAAATGCTCGACCGTCCATCCGAGGAAGAGCAAATTTGGAAACTCATCAAGAACTTACAACCTCCTTACTTGAATCCTCTCAAATACCAAGCAATTACTTCAAATGCACAACTCAATAGTGTGGGATTGCTCATAGAGGATGATCAAGCACTCAAAAAGGAGAAAAACAAGGACTTCTTCAACAAAGGTGCTTATAACTCAAGCTACAAGAAGAACCCCAATTCGGAAAACTCTTCCAACAAGGTTAATGAAATCAATGCTGTCTACGACAAACCGCAAAGGCAATACACCCATTGGGTATGACCTATGCTAAAGCTTTGGAAAAGCTTGTCAAGAATGACTATCTCAATGTCGTGGGCCCCACTCCGGATCCCGACGTCGAAAAGAGGAGCCCGTCATGGAACCCTAATCTTTATTGCAAATTCCATAGAGGAAAAGGACATGACACCGAGAAGTGTTGGACATTCAAGAATAAAATCCAGGATCTTTTTGACAATGGGACTATTCCCAAGCCAAAGAATGTTCCCACTCCAAATAACAACACCAATCCTCTAGGCGCAGTTTTCGTCATTACAAATGAAGAAGAGGAAAAGGACCCCTCTCGCCTGATTGTGCCAATCGGACATCGCATCCCACCATTTAAGATTGACTCCCTCTATCTAGAGGTAGCCGGACTTTGGGAAAGCGTTAGCGACGAGGAAGATGCTACTCTCCAGATTTCTAAAGTATGGTATGACTCTACAGACGACGAATCTCCTAAAGTTGAACACCTCACGAGGTCAGGAAGGCACTACATACCTCCCCATCTCCAAATAAGGATCCACTACAAAACACAGCTTCAGTTCTACCGCAAGTGAGAGATTCTCCGCTGGTCCAGAACAAGGACCAAAATCCTCCAAACGAGGATGATGGCACCGCACTGCTTAAACAGCTTCAAAAGACTAAGGCCATATCTCTATATGGCAACTCTTGACTACTTCCCAACTACACAGGAATGCCTTACTAAAGGCGCTTAATCAAACCATGGTTTCCCCCGAAGCTACTCCGGATGACTTGGTCAACCTCCTCACAAAAGGAAATTCCTCACAAGCAATTGCATTCACTAGTGAAGACCTTCCACCCGAAGGAACTCATCATAATAAGGCACTCTAACTAACTTCCATATGCGAGAAGAAACAAGTCCCAATGACTTTAGTAGACAATGGATCCGCTGTCAACGTTTGTCCTCTAAGGACCGCTCAATGTTTGTGCATAAACGTCAACAACCTCGCACACGGCCGCACAAGGGTTGAGAGCCTATGACAACTCCAAACGAAACGTTCTAGGCACATTCTCAATCAACCTTTAACACCGGACCCATTGAGAAAATGGTACAATTCCATGTCATCGATATCCCAACTTCTTTCAATTTACTTCTAGGGCGCCCCTGGCTCCATGGACTAAATGCGATAGCTTCAACATTACACCAAAAGATCAAAATGATGGTCGGAGGGGTAGTTTTAGAGGTTAGAGCTGATTCTATGATCGCTAGCATTGAAGACGTTCCAGTTCTTAAAGTCGAGCACACTGGGCAAGATAAAGATTTCTGGGGCTTTATGACTGAAGGCGTCGCCGTACTCGAGCAAGATATAGCTCCTTTCGCACTATATTCACACCTAGGAATTAATGCCATTTTAAGAAATCAGGGACACTTCCCTGGCACGTCTCTAGGCAAAGATGTTTCTAAACAACTTCCAGTTTGGTCATCCAAAGCCGGAAACAATCTTTTCGGGTTAGGCTATAACCGCACCAAGCAGGAGTTACGGGAACACATCGTTAAAGAAAAGGCGAAGAAAAGGGCCATTAAGGAAAATAAAGTCTATGACATCCCCATGGCGCCATACCCGCACACACTAAACGGGCAATTCATCCAGTCTGGAGATCCATTCCCTTATTATGGTTTCCCTGAGCCCGATGTTCTCCCGGTTTACGAAATCCAAGTTCCCGGATTCGAGGTCTTTCAAGATTGCTATGTACTAGAAGAAACTCCTTTGCCTGTAAGAAGGAGGCTGAACTTTGATTGGGTAGAGAACAAACCCAACAATGCTTTGGGTCTATTATTTGGACAAGAGCATCGTCATCCAAAAGATGAAGAGCTCCACAATGTCAATAATGCAATTCAGGATGCAAACTTTGACCCAACTAAGTTGATCACTCCAAACGAGGGTCAACTCACAAAGCAGAAACGTACTATAAGCTGAACAGGAGCCAATGAAAATAAGATCAAGATCACGATCTCCGAAGAATCCAAGCCTGACTCCGACACTGATTCCGACCGGACCGAGTTCGATTCCGAAGAGGAGTCTAATATAGTAGAGTCGGGTGGTCCACCCAAATCTATGTTTAATTCTGTTTGCAAGTCTAAAGATGTTAAAGCCAATAGTAATGGCTCAGTTGATGTTTCATTTTCCCCTATCAATAAAATAATAACTGATTCTGCTTACTTCTTGGATTACTTAGTAGCTAATAATTCAAAAGATGAACAAGAATTGCCCAAAGAAGTAACTAAAGCACTGTTAGAGCATGAACAAAAAACTTCAATTGTGGAAGAAACAGAATTAATCAATCTTGCAAACGATCAAGAGTCGCGCCAAGTGCGCATAGGCTTATCGTTAACTCCCAAAAGCGAGAAAGCTTTATAAATCTCTTAAAAGAATACATAAACGTTTTCGCTTGGTCCTACAAAGATATGCCGGGAATAAGTCGCGAAATAGCACAGCATACAATACCGCTCAATCCGGATTCAAAACCAGTAAAGCAGAAACTTCGGAGAATGAAGCCTGAGTGGGCACTGAAAATCAATGAGGAGGTGCAAAAACAGCTCGCAGCGGGTTTTATCAGGGTTGCTCAATATCCAGAATGGGTTGCTAACATAGGGCCCGTTCCAAAAAAGGTTGGCAAAGTAAGGATGTGTGTTGACTTTAGGGATCTGAACAAGGCAAGTCCAAAGGACGACTTTCCCTTGCCACATATAGACGTATTGGTGGATAATACCGCAAGACATGCCCTCTTATCATTCATGGACGACTATGCAGGGTATAACCAAATACAAATGGCTGAAGAAGATATGGAGAAAACCACTTTCATTACCCAATGGGGGACTTATTGCTACACCGTCATGCCTTTCGGGTTGAAGAACGCGGGAGCAACATACCAAAGAACCGCAACTTTCCTTCTACATGACATGTTACACAAGGAAGCCGAGGAGTACGTAGACGATATGATCATTAAATCAAAGGAGAGAGAAGGGCATATACCCTCTCTAAGGAAATTCTTTGACAGGCTTCGGAATTACAAGATGAGATTAAATCCTCAAAAGTGTGCGTTTGGAGTAACTTCGGGCAAGCTCTTAGGATTGGTCATAAGCACAAGAGGTATTGAAATCAATCCTACCAAAATCAAAGCCATAAGGGATATGCCATCTCCCAAAAATGAAAAGGAGATAAGAGGATTCCTAGGACGTCTCCAATATATAAGTCGATTCATATCCAAATTGACTATTACATGCGAGCCCATCTTCAAGAAGCTCAAAGAGGACACTAAATCTGCCTGGTATTATCAATGTCAGCAAGCCTTCGATAAGATTAAGGAATGCTTAGCTAAACCACCCGTACTGGTTCCACCCATTCCGGGAAAACCACTTATGCTATACCTAACAATCACAGAAACCGCCATGGGTGCTATATTGGCCCAAAAGGTGGAGAATGACGAAAAGGCAATATACTACCTTAGCAAAAAATTCCTAGAATACGAAACACGATACTCCACCCTAGAGAAAACGTGTCTCGCATTGGTCACTGCAACCAAGAAGCTTCGACACTACATGCTACAACATTCCGTTCATATAAAGTCAAGGATGAATCAGTTAAAGTACTTGTTCGAAAAACCCATCCTTAGTGGAAGAATAGCAAGATGGACCGTCCTGCTTTCAGAATTCGATCTAACTTTTGAAAACCAAAAGGCAATCAAAGGACATGCCATTTCTGAACATCTCGCCGAAAACCCAGTTACTAGTGAAGATGCTACACATGACTTTCCAGATGAAGGAATAATGAATGTCGAGGAGAACACTTGGCAATTATACTTTGACGGAGCATCAAACCAAAAGGGTTATGGCGTAGGAGTATTATTAGTCAGCCCCGAAGGCGCACATACTCCCATAGTCGTCAAGTTAGATCATGAGGTAACCAACAATGGCGCCGAATATGAAGCATGCATCATTGGTCTAGAAGCGGGAATAGAACTGCAAATTAAGGATCTAAAGTGTTATGCACATGATAGACACAAGAAGGGGGGGGGGGGTTGAATTGAGTCAAGCGTTTTTCGTACTAAATTAGCCTATTTTTGCTGAATTAATACCAAGGGAACAACAGGGTGGAACAGATCCACCTGAACAGTTCCTATATGAGAAGCAAGCAAACAATACAAGCACAAGCGAAAGAGACACGAGACTTTTTTAACGTGGAAAACCTCCTAGGCTCAATAGGAGTAAAAACCACGACCCTCTTAGGGATTTTTGACAGCTACTTATGTTATTACGTGGAGCCAAACCAAAGTGATACACACAAGCACTTCAAGTAGACCTTACTCAAGATCTACCAATCAACAACCTAACTCTAGATCGCTGTGACTCTCCAAGCTAACTCTAACCTAAGGTATAAGAATGTAAAATGAAGTAATTCAAAATAGATAAACAAAAGTAACCTAACGTGCCAAGCATGTATGGATTAGAAGCACATAAATTGACTATGCATGGAACAGGTTCAGCGGAACAGTTTCACCTTAAGAACAAGCTGAACAACAATGGCTATTGAAGGTTTTGTGTTCTCACTAGATGTATGGACGTTTTTCCTCACCAAAAACACACACAAAATTGATCCTAACTCAGTCTATTTAACCTAGACGAGTTCTAGATATTTTCCAAAAGGATATCTCACCAAAACCCTAATTTCCAAAAGATAAACACAATAATAAAATGTGGAAATTATGAGATATTTTAGTTTAAGATGAAAAACAAATTTCCCTTAAATAAAATCACGTTTATACTGAAGATATCCAGCTAATATATTCTGGAAATATACCCAAAGAAAAGATCCTTTATTATCTTAAAAGATAACAACTTATCTTCTCTATACTTGGGCAATAAGGCAATACACTTTAAGAAAAATAAAACTTTTTATAAAAGATCGTTTCCTTATCTCTTAAAAACTAATTTTCCAGAATAAAATCCTTTATGAAAACCGATCTTTTCTTCCAAGAAAATATCTCCAACTTAGAAGTCAAAATTACAAAAACGTTCAGAGAAAAACTTATCCAGATTTCGTCCATTCTGTCAGCTGGGTGGAGCAAGTTCACAGTTTACAGGAACTGTTTCACTTACTCGTTCCACTCAGCTTTGCACACACCACACTTACCCATTGTTCCAATGCATTGTCAATTCAATTGCTACATAATCTAAACATGCAAGACACTTACAAGAAGTCTATAAAGTAAATACATGAAGATCAACACCCACAACTTCTTGCACCATCTTGATAATCCACTAAAGCTCCAAAGATCAATCTAATGATTAATCAACTTTGTAATTTGGTTACCTACAAAACCAAGCAACCAAACACAACTTGCATTCTTGTTAGCCACCATAAGATAAGTTCAATTCTTTGTTAAACATCAAAACGTAGGACTCAACAATTTCCCCCTTTCTGATGATGACAAACAATTTGGCTTATCTTTATAATATACCAATAAAATCGCAAGCTAACTTATGCACATACCATCATGTGAATCAACCAAAGAAACAAGTTTACTAGAAAGTTCTATCCACCTATAGTAGGTAGATGTTTATGGCTTGACTGAAAGATATTATCAACAGGTAACATAAAAAATAAAACAAGATTCCATAGGAGAGGTTTCCTTCTTTTTTTTTTTCTTTTTTCTTTTTTTTAAAAGTTTCCTTTTCTTTTCTTTTTTTTTTTTGTTGTCTGTTTTTTTTTTTTCTTTTTTTTTTTTAAACTCTCCATATCTTACAATCATCAAAAGCCGGTGATAACACTATATAATATCAAGCCAAAACATGATGAAAAAGACTCTTGCATTACCTCCTTTCTTCATCTTCCGTACTTTCTTCAATCTCAATTTCTCCTTATCTTCATGTTGCATTTGGGCCAACTTTTAGTTCCCCCTTAAATGATTCTCTTCTTTGCAATCATTCATTGACATACAAAAATTTTCGAAAAGAGAGAGAGAAGGTTGGTGGAGAAAAAAAATATGGAATATCAAGATTATAAGGTTGATGGGAACGGCTATGAAGGATCAAGTTCAACTACTGTTCCATGGACACTTTCTAGGACTTATGTTTCGGACAATAAGGGAAATATCATTAGACCAAAGCGAGTCCTTTTGATCTCTGTCAAGCAGTTATGCATTTTACAGCACGCTAGTTGGGTTAGACATACAAAAAATTATGTGTACACATATCTCACATCATATACACACAATCATGTAACCTACTCTTCTAGCCAATCGTCGGGGAAAATGATGAATGATGCATCTGAGTGATTTTGATCATGACTAGTATTAATCTAGCTATCTCAAAGCAACAACTACTCAAGGGTTTGGTGAATAATCAACCACATCAACATTAGTCTGGCAAAAAGTATTCAAAAGCATAGTCTCTCAAAAAGTGAAATCTATTATTAACATGCTTGAGTCTTGAAGATTTCACATCTTATGACACTACCCAGTTATAGCATTCATGCAAAGCACATCAAAGACACATGATAAATACTTCTTAGAAATCGGTGTTATCAAACAAGAGTTTTAAGAAGTGTGTCATACCTTAGCTTACCTTTTCACTGCTTCCATGAACAAATCTCGAGTCATCAAGTTGAAGTAAGATAAAGGGGACCAACAACCTGTCCAGATGGAACAGGTTCCGATGTTTATGTGGAACATATTCATCTGCAGCAGAAACTGTTCCCCCTGGGAGTTCCTTTTACCTACTCAATGAAGTTCTCTCCTTATTCAATCATTCACGCCAACAACCTTGCTCATCCTTATTTGCTATACTCAATTATCAAATCTGCAAGGCAATCATACTTCTAACAAAGGCTTATAGTGAGAGGAATTGAAAAACATCTTAAAAAAAACATCATAAGCAACCACCATAAAAAACTAAGGTTGCCTCCTCTCACCTCGCCTATAAAATCAAGTTGGGTTAGATTTAGGAACCCACATACGTTTGGGTCCCTTATCATAGGTATAGTGAAGCTCATCTTTTCTAACCCACTTAACCTTCACACATGATTCATTCTTAGCACAAGCTTTTATCCTGGCCAAGCATTCAAACTTGTAATGACCATTCATACCACAATGCCAACACAACCGATTCTCACGCAAATTAACATACTTACTGTTTGGATCGTAGGGAAGTTTCTTACCTTTTGATCCCAAACCAGTCTTGTACCTGTTGTGATGATCATTTAACCACTTTAGAGCACGAGAGGAACTGTTCCACTTGTTGTTCCTTGTAAGTTCAGCACTAGTGTGTTCCAATTTTTGAGTCAAAGACTTGTTTTTATCACATTCAGATTTTAATGCATGTTTAGCCACTTCAAGATCTCTTTTCAAATTGATAGTGCAATCATTTTCAGAGTGAGCGGAAACATTAGACATGCTAGGAATAGAAAATTCAGGAAACTTATGTTTTTCATTAAGTTCATGTTTAAGGTGGTTCAATTCCTTTTGGAGCTCACAATTTTTCATGCATTCTGATCTCAAAGCAGATTTAGTCGCATCAAGTTCTTTCTCAAGATTATCCAAACAAGTCTCATCACTCACAAAAATTGGTTCATATAAGTCTTTATCCCATTTTAGTTGTTCATTCTCACAAGTAAGGGCTGAAACAGTTCCACGCAGAGCTGAAACCGTTTCATCTAGGGATGTAACTGTTCCAGTCAACATGAAATCTTCATCTTTAAGAACTTCAATATATTTTTCACATTCAATCTTTTGTATTTCTAAAGTTCTTAAGTCTAATTTCATTTTAGAATAGGAATCCATTAAACTATCTTTTTCAGCATAAACATTTTGAAACTCATCAATCAACAATTCCATGGACTTAACAACATGATGTTTAGGGGCACTTTTCAATCCTTCTCTAATTTTAAGAAAAAATACCTCGGCGCTCTCTTCCTCCTCTTCTGAATCAGATCTGGCCATCAAGTTTAAGTTGGCCTTTTTTCCACTAGCAAGTCCATGATCGTCGTCGGATTCATCATCATCTGACCATGTACCTGGCATAGTGAGTGTTGCCATCACTTGCTTGTCGGTGAAGGTTGGAGGTAATCTAGAACGATTTGCGACTCGTTCTTTTTTGATCATCTCTTCTTTTAACTTAGGGCAATCTCGCATAAAATGATCTGTATGACCACACTTATAACAACCCTCATTAGTAGATTTGAAAAGAGCCTTACCTTTGTTGGTTTTGGATTCATTACTTTTCACCCAACGTTTGAACTCCTTGACTAATTTCAGTAGCTCATTATCCTCATCTGTTGGATACTCATCTTCCTCTTGCTTTTCGACTCTCAAGGCAATTCCCCTGTTCTTCCTAGATGCCTCCTTACCATGGGAACTCATAAATATTTCATGTGTCATTAAATTTCCAATGAGTTCTTCCACGGCAAGTTTGCTCAAGTCTTTAGCCTCTTGTATGACTATGACTTTGGACGTCTATACGGAACTTGTCATACACCTCAAGATCTTTCTAACCAACTCTTCCTGTGTGAATGTCTTGCTAAAAGATTTGAGCTCATTGACAATGTTAGTAAAACGAGTGAACATGTCTTTAATTGATTCTTTTTCAAACATTTCAAATAATTCATATTGTCTAGTTAAAAGATCAATTTTGGATTGTCTTACCTGACTCGTTCCTTCATGAGTAACTGAAAGAGCATCCCAAATTTCTTTCTCGCTAGAGCATGCCGAGATTCTGTTGTACTCTTTAGGGCCCAAGGCACAATGGAGGATTTTAATTGCCCTAGCATTCTTCTCTTCAATTTTATTCTCCTTGCTTCCATAGCGCTTCTCATCAACTTGTGTAACATTCCCAAGGACATCAGTTTGAACTATGGGAATGGGTCCATCTCTCACAATCTGCCATAGCTCGAAGTCCTCAGCCTTTATGTAAATCTCCATTCTCTTCTTCCACCAGCTATAGTATGACCCATCAAAGTGAGGAGGTTGGTAGGTAGATTGTCCCTCTTTCATGTTATCAAGTACACTCATTTTTGCGGAATTTCTCTCAAAGGGGTTAACCTAATACTGAGAGTTAGGTTCTGATACCAATTGTTATGCACGTGATAGACACAAGAAGGGGGGTTGAATTGACTCAAGCATTTTTCGCACTAAATTAGCCTATTTTTGCTGAAATAATGCCAAGGGAACAACAGGGTGGAACATATCCACCTGAACAGTTCCTATATGAGAAGCAAGAAACAATACAAGCACAAGCGAAAGAGACAGGAGACTTTTTTAACGTGGAAAACCTCCTAGACTCAATAGGAGTAAAAACCACGACCCTCTTAGGGATTTTTGACAGCTACTTATATTATTATGTGGAGCCAAACCAAAGTAATACACACAAGCACTTCAAGTAGACCTTACTCAAGATCTACCAATCAACAACCTAACTCTAGATCGCTGTGACCCTCCAAGCTAACTCTAACCTGAGGTATAAGAATGTAGAATGAAGTAATTCAAAATAGATTACAAAAGTAACCTAACGTGCCAAGCATGTATGGATTAGAAGCACATAAATTGACTATGCATGGAACAGTTTCAACGGAACAGTTTCACCTTAAGAACAAGCTGCACAACAATGGCTATTGAAGGTTTTGTGTTCTGTCTAGATGTATGGACGTTTTTCCTCACCAAAAACACACACAAAACTGATCCTAACTCAGTCTATTTAACCTAGACGAGTTCTAGATATTTTCCAAAATGATATCTCACCAAAACCCTAATTTCCAAAAGATAAACACAATAATAAAATGTGAAAATTATGAGATATTTTAGTTTAAGATGAAAAATAAATTTCCCTTAAATAAAATCACGTTTATACTGAAGATATCCAGCTAATATATTCTGGAAATATACCCAAAGAAAAGATCCTTTATTATCTAAAAAGATAACAACTTATCTTCTCTATACTTGGGCAATAAGGCAATACACTTTAAGGAAAATAAAACTCTTTATAAAAGATCGTTTCCTTATCTCTTCAAACTAATTTTCCAGAATAAAATCCTTTATGAAAACCGAGCTTTTCTTCCAAGAAAATATCTCCAACTTAGAAGTCGAAAATACAAAAACGTTCAGAGAAAAACTTATCCAGAATTCGTCCATTCTGTCAGCTGGGTGAAACAGGTTCACAGTTTACAGGAACTGTTTCACTTACTCGTTCAACTCAGCTTTGCACACACCACACTTAGCCATTGTTCCAATGCATTGTCAATTCAATTGCTACATAATCTAAACATGCAAGACACTTACAAGAAGTCTATAAAGTAAATACATGAAGATCAACACCCACAACTTCTTGCACCATCTTGATAATCCACTAAAGCTCCAAAGATCAATCTAATGATTAATCAATTTTGTAATTTGGTTACCTACAAAACCAAGCAACCAAACACAACTTGCATTCTTGTTAGCCACCATAAGATAAGTTCAATTGTTTGTTAAACATCAAAATGTAGGACTCAACATAAAGGTATATGGAGATTCAACTCTCATCATAAACCAAGTTTCCAAAAAATGGAAAGTGAAAAGCGAATCCCCGGCACCTTACCAGGAATATCTTGAAGAGATAGCCAAATATTTCACTTATGTCCGTTTCACATACCTTCCTGGAGATGACAACCAGTTCGCAGATGCCTTAGCAAAGATGGCTTCTATGATAAATATTCCAGATGATGTGATCTCCATGCCCATTCACATTCGAAGGCGCACTGAGCCCGCCTTTTGTAATGCACTTGAAGTATGCCTCAACGAGGAAGAAGAGGAAGAATGGTTTACCGACATTCTCAATTTACTCGCCAAAGGCGTTTATCCTCCACATTCCACACCTAGGGCACAAAGAGCCTTAAGAAGACTAGCCGCACAATACATACATGTGCAAGGCAAACTTTATAAAAAGACACCACAAGGGTTAAGTCTTCTGTGCTTAAAAGAACGCGAGGTCATCAAAGTCATGAGCGATATACATAATGGCGTATGTGGTCCCCACATGAATGGACTCACCTTGGTTAAGAAAATCCTAAGGCAAGGATACTATTGGACTACGATGGAAAAAGATTGCATCGAATAATTGAGAAAGTGCACACGCTGCCAATTTCACGCTAATTTACAACATAGAACACCTACCCCTTTACATACATTCACTTCACCATGGTCGTTCTCTGCATGGGGTATTGACATCATTGGAAAAATCACCCCCACAGGAAAATGAGGCCATGAATACATTTTAGTCGCGATAGATTACTTTACCAAATGGGTTAAGCTCGTTCCTACGCAAGGATAGCGTCCAAACACATGGCAAAGCTCATACATGAGAACATCATCACCAGATATGGGGTGCCCCACGAGGTCATAAGTGATCAAGGGTCTCAATTCAAAAAGGATGTTGCCGAGCTTTTCACTAAGTTTAAAATTTAACATCGCCAGTCTTCACCTTACAGGCCACAAACAAATGGAGCCGTAGAATCCGCAAACAAAAACGTGAAACAAATGATAGCTAAGATGACGGAAAACTACGAAGATTGGCCGGAATCTACAATTCGCCTTATGGGGATATAGAACCACCATTCGTTCCTCAACGGGAGCAACACCTTATTCTTTAGTATACGGAATGGAGGCGGTACTCCTAGTCGAGGTAGAAATTCCCTCTTTGAGGATAGCTTTGGAAAGTGAATTACCCGAAGTAGAGTGGGTTCAAGCCCGATATGAACAATTAATCTTGCTAGATGAAAGACGACTAAATGCCCTACATTATGGTCATGTCTACCAAGCAAGGATGGCGAGGCATTTTGATCAACGATTCAAGGCTAGAGGACTAAAAGAAGGAGGCTTAGTCCTGAAAGAGGTGAGACCAATTGTGGCCTATCCTCGGGGAAAGTTCAAGCCTAATTGGCTGGCCCATACTTTATTAAGACAATATTTTCCAGTGGAGCAGCAAAGCTAATGGACTTAGACGGCAACGAGTTCACCCAACTCACAAATATGGACCAACTTAAGCGGTTCTATGCATAAATGTTAAATCTTTGAGAGAGCCCACTAAGGCACCAAATCCAAGTCAAAATCGGTCAACTCGTCCATGTGGGACCCACGACCGAAAAAATAAAAGAAAAAAAATTCAAGATTTGGTTTTACGAACTACATTGGCCTGATTCCGTATGGATATGTAGGTAACCCATATAACTTGGGCCCGGCCACTTTAACAAAATAAATCTCTAAAGGGAGTTTTGATCCATTCGATTAATGCAAAAATAAGCAAGTCTTTCATTAATATGGCTAAAGTCCATTACATGCTCTAATAAAAAAAATAATAAAGCGCGAATAATAATAAATAAATAAATAAAAGGCAATTCTAAGCTACATCTACTTGGGCATACAAACCCGTTATTTGAATTATACTACTAAGCAAAAAAGGACAAGACTTGCTAGACAATTAGAGGTGAACTACTCCTCATTGTCTTTGACTTTGGGCTATTGTACGGGTTCGCTAGGCTCATCAAGTTACATTTGTTCTCTTGGAGCCCACCTTTCCCTACCATAGCTAGAAGAGGCCTCGTGATCATTGGGCCTACTTGGAGTTACTTGCTTGGCCGAATGGGCCAGATTCTTCCTTTTCTCGGATTAGGCCTTTGCCTTACCTTTTTCCTTACCCTTAGTTTGTGGCTTGGAAGGTTTAGTGGGCCCATCGATAGGAGTTATCTTCACTCCGGTAGGCTCATCATATTTGCGGGCCTTGAACAACTCCTTTTCTTCCTCTAGGAGCCTTTGGTTGACTTGATGGTCACCGTTCCAAATCCACTCCTCGTAAAAACTAGACAACCCGTTTGAATGCGGGTAGACTGGCTTAGTCCACACTTGGCGACGGTTCCAGTGTCATTCCCAATTAGACACCAAGGAGGATGTTAAGGGCCTTTGACAAGGAGGTTCACAACTCACGTTCTGGATCCTTTGCCTTAAGCCATATTGGCGGAGGAGGCGATTCGGCAAGAAGAACGTCAAAGTATACAAACCAATAATCCTCGTAAGGGCACGTTCTCACTACACCCCACAATCTTGGTGGTACGCCACCACGGGATGAACCAAGCCGGTTGGATATTGGAATAGAGATAGCTATCCACTCTTCCCGAGAGGACTCGGAGAACTTTCGGCGCCTCGCCAGAAAATGTTTAGGGGGGAACTTCCTAGTATCTATTGGAGCCTCAAGCAAGTGAAGCCTCTCTTGGAGCCATATCTACACAGAAACAACAAAAAGAAAAATTCAAGTCAATACAAGATAAGAATTTCACCAAATAAAGTTAAATCCACAAAGATTAAGACTTTATCACAATACTTACTTGAAGGAGTAAAGGGCTCCCGGTGAAGGACTCTTGAGGATTGCTCTTGAGCCTATCTAAAGCTAGGATTGTCTCTCCCACAACCAAGTGCATAGGAGAGCTATCCCATTATATTTGTTCGGTCATCCTAAGAAGGCAAGCTTTGCCCCTATTGATGGTAAGCTTCTTTTCGGAGGGAATAAGAGCATCTTCATTACCACCAACAAACAAATAACGATGGAGGAGGCAAAATACAAAGCCACGCTTCTTGTACCTCATGTCCATCGCACCTTGGGCCTTGGAAGTGAAGAAAGTCACAAGCTTGGCAAGGTCGACGTCCTCACCATGAAGCACTTGACCCGCTTGACGGGGAGACAACCCAAGGTACCTTTGAAAATCACCCATGAAGGCATTCCCCAAGTAGGGAACGGCAGGAGGACTTTCGGTTGGAAAGCCAATTATGTCGGAGAATTCCTCCACCAAGGGACACATCTCCTGAGCACCGAAACGGAAGACATGGAATTTCGGGTCCCAAAACTCGACTGAAGCATGAAGAAAGTCCCATAGAATCTTGACTTGTTTAAGGTGAAAGAAGGCATTGAGATGAAAAGAGGAGAGTTCTAACCTCTCCTCTACAGTCATGGAAGCCAACCAAGCATCAAAAGCATCATCAAAGTTCATCATTGTTAAGATTAAGGATTTTCTCTCAAGGAATTCTCTCTCTGAGGGCTTAAAGCAAATGGTGAGAAGAGAAGAGAAAGAGACCCAACTATACAGAGGCTACGATTTGATTCTCGTCAAAGATTTAAGGAAATTCAGACAAACGACGAAAAAAAAAGGTCAGGCGGTCTTGAAGCTAGCTTGGACGGCTAAGCCACTGGGACAAGCGGCCAAACCGCTCCAGCAAGCGGCCAAGCCGCTCCAGCAAGCGGCTTGACCGCTAGGACAAGCGGCCAAACCGCAAGCCCAAGCGGCATAGCCGCTTGTCCACGCGGTAGCCGCTAGAGCTCTAGCACAGCCGCTAGGACCTCTAGCGGTCATCCTGTATAGGCGCCTGGTGTACTCTTTTCGCGAGAGACCTCGGTTCAACCGACCCCATGCCTGAGCGGGCTCTACCTTCCTCATTCCCACTTGGACAGATTTTGGAAGCCTTCCCTAATATTTTTCTTACCTTAATTTTGGCTCTTGCCACTTTTCTATTTATTCTCTTTTTATTTTCTTTCTTGATTATCAAGTTCCACTTTTATTCCTTTTATTTTCTGATTTCCTTTATTAATAGTTTCCCCTTTAATTATCTTTTTCTATTTTACTTTTCTTTACTTTATTTTTATTTCAGGGGAAGGGGTACCCCAAATGTGCTAAATTCTCGGGAATCCTAAATTCCCGAATGTCGTGATTTGTGATTTCCCATTCGGAAATTAGTTGATTGAAGCTCACATATGGGCATTTGTATGACATGTTTGTGCGTGAATAAAATGCAATAATTTGTAGCAGGTTTAATACAAGCCCGAAAGTTCGAAATGCACAACAGCAAATATCACTGGCCATCTTCGCCAGTACTCGGACCCGCCTGAGACGACTCTCCGCGTCCACTCGATGGTGGAGCACCTGGAGGACCGGGCTGAGACATCGCCCAAGCTCTAGGGTCGAAAGCAAATAATGAATCCACTAAGTAAGCGGGATCCAATGAATGACAAGGTGGCTCCGACATGCCGAGATAACCGCCATACTCCGTACTCTCCTGACTCCAAGAACCCCTCGGAGGGAGTGGAGGATACATGGGCATATGATAGCCCAGATACCCCATGTAGGGAGGCGGTGCAGGCCATTGCGGAAGAGAAGGCACTTGGGGCGAGCTCCCCGTATCCACTCTAGCCCGAGGCGTCCCCTGACGCACCTCTACACTCTCCTGTCTGGGAGGAGGACGATGTGGTGTAGACACCAACTCCGGAGTACGAACAACTAAAGGCCTAGGAGGCCTCACCACGGGAACAGGCTGCGAAAATAAGCTCTAGGTCAGAAAGCTACCAAAAATTCAAATCAAGCATTATTACTTGAAATAAACATACCCCTCGAACGTCGGACCGACGACTCGTGCATACACTCCAAGACGCGAATCTAGATATCCAAGTCTTAAGGGCATGCATACCCCTAAAGACCTTCCGTGTGTCAACAGCATCCAACTGTGCACATAAGAAAAAGAATCAGCATAAATACAAAGGAAACATTGCAAATAACAAGGAATTCTCACTTACCCCCCTACAGCCAGCAGGTAGAGGCAATCCCTCAACCTCCTCATCAGGACCACGAAACTCAGGAACCTGTATAACCTGAGGAGACCCGTCCGCTCCTGTATAGCTCACTGACAAAGTAGGAGGAGTAGGACGCGGAGCAAAAACAGCCGAAGAGCTCGAAGCACTCTGCAAAGATTTAAGAATGTCAGACACATTTCTAAATTTCCAAACGAAGTTAAGAAACAAAAGTACATTACTCATCGGATCGGTAGAGAAGTTGGAGCATAATCGCGCCTCAACGAAATCAGTATAAGCCACCATGAGATCCACCTCAGGATTAGTTGGAAGCAAATACTCAAGGGCATTCGCCCCAATGGTGGCCGCCCTCACCTGCTCCACGGTAAGGTGACGAACATAAAGCATAGAATCCGGAGGATCCAAAGGAACCCTCGGAGCCGGGAGGTCGGGGAAAGTTTGCCTAATCAGTCCCTCCCCCAAGAACCACTCAAAACCAAAGGGACCCTCAATAAGGATCCTCCTCTGGTCGTAGACCCGAGCACCCAAGAATATATCCGATAGGCCCGGGAGGTAAATCCGTCCAGGGAAACCAATCAACCTGCAAAAGCAAGAATAAGCATACAAAAGGATAAAAGGACCAAAGAAGCACAAAGGAAAGTTGCTTACATCCTGAGCGGTCAAGGGATATTTCGCCACCCTAAGGGCGTGTAGTGTAGTAAATGGGCAAGAAGCCCGTCCCCTCCAGGTCTGCATCGCTGGAAAGGACAAATCCCTTGTCTCGAGAAGAGGGGCAAGGTCGGGGAAATGCTCATAAAACCAAATCTAAGACATGCAAAGTACATGGATTAGGCAGAAGTTATTAATAAAGAGCCGAAACACAAAGTACAAGAAGGGTAAAAGGAAATTACCTCCATAACCATCCAATAACCGACTAAAGAGATGCGAGATGCGCCCTCCTCTCCACTGAGGCGACTGGACAGCCTCAAACACCGTAGAAGACAAGAGTATGCGGGAAGACCCCATTTGTACTCCGCAACTCTATCCAAATCCTGCAGGCACGGGAAATAACGAACATGGTACCTACTAGCTTTATCCAAAAAGACGGAACAAGCTAGCACAAGGGCCAAGAAAAGGCGGGCATGCTGCTTCCGCTGTGATCTTCTTCAGCTCCCTCGGGTTGGTCAAGAACTGGACCATGACGTCAGTCCGACCATACTCCCTACCATCCCAGTTGGTCCCAAAAAGACTAACATCTCCACCATAACCTCCCGGCTCACATCTCCATAAGTAACAGGAGTACCGGTGCAAGGAAGCCTGGAAATGAGACCGAACTCGAAAGGGGTGATCATGATCTCACCCATAGGAAAATGAAAGGTACTGGTAGTATCCCAGTACCGCTCCGCAAGGCCTCTAACTAATAGGCCATGGCCGCTAAAAAGTGACTAAAGCCACAACGCGCCACAATAGCATCCACCGAAGGAGTCACGTACCTACGGGCTTTCTCGATGCCCGAGAGGCTACTATAACCCCGCATGGCCGTGTCGACATCCTAAAACAGTACAAAAAAAAAGAGTGCAAAGAAAATTAGCTAGGTGATCCTAGTAACAACTACCAGTCTCCAGTTTAGTCCTAAATTTTTACAAATCGTAAAATTTAGCATTTTAGCTAAGCCAACATGACGAGAGTAAATTTTAAAGAGAGTAAATTTCACACAAATTTATTTTCCACCAATTTACTCGAAAAACCGTTTACCTCCACAGCAAAAGTAAACTTCATTCAAGTTTATTTTCACAGAAATATATAATTGCAACGAGAGTAAATTTCATACAAATTTATTTTCCACAAATTAAAGATGAATTTCACACAAATTCATTCTTCACATGCATATAAATACAAGAATCCTGCGGGAATTAGCAAATTAACCAGAAAAACAATTTGACGCAAATTGGTTTTCCACATTTAACTACACTACAGTTCTCAACCTAGAAATTCTATGTTCGTCTACACATGATTTTCTAAGTGTAAAAGAGCGAGAACAAGAAATGATGACATACCCGACATTTGGTACCAACGGTAACCAAATGATCCTTCCTCTTGGAAACAAGATCGCTGGGCTCCCAACGATCGGTAGGATGGAAATCACTGCGAGTGAAATCATCCTGGACTAACCGGCTCTCACCCACCCGGTGATGGGGTATACCGGAAACAAAAACCCGAGTGAAAACATTCGAGGCCTCATGAACAACAACCTCTTGCCCCTTCCTTTTCCTACCTCCTCTAAGCTTAGGAGCCATGGATGAAGAGCAAAAAATGGAGCTTTTGAAATTTGAGTGAAACTCACAAAATTCACACAATTTTAAGTTTTGACACTCAAAAACACAAGAACAACTAGCAAAATCAAGTTCTACTAAGAATTTGAGCAAGAAAACCTCAAGATTTGGAGCTAGGGGCTTTGATTGAGGTTGAAAAGCTTGATCAAAAATGGAGGAGAGAGAAAGAGAGAGCTCGAAATGGGAAGATGACCCATTTCGGCCACCCCCTTCTCCTTTTATCGCAGAACCGCACAAACGACCTAGTGGCCAGTCAAACCGCCACGTGGACGGTCAGACTGCCCAGCTGGCGGTCAAACCGCAAGCCAAGCGGCGTAGCCGCTCCAGCCAGCGGCTAGACCACTCCACGTAGCGGTTTGACCGCTTGACATGGCGGTTTGACCGCCTGGCCCACTTTCTCACCCCTGACGTATCTTTGGGCCATTGGTTCAAAATCAGTGGGCCCCACACGAGGTCCATAGCAGTTATTTGCGCGCCAAAGTCCGTTATGAAAATCAGGATTACTTTAAACCCACAGGTTTGCACATTTATACTTGGCCAAATGGCATTGGCTCAAACCCGACCTATGGTCTGAGCAACAATTTACTACCCTTTACTACTTATTATTTCTAACGAAATATTTTTATTGTGTAACCTACAGCATAGGGTTCCCCTTCGACTGAAAATCGAAGGATGTTTACTGTTTGACCTACAGCATAGGGTCACCTTTCCACCAAAAATCAAAAGATTTCTTATCTCTTATATTATTTCTAACGCAATCTTTTTATTGTGTAACCTACAGCATAGGGTTCCCCTTCGACTGAAAATCGAAGGACGTTTATTGTTTGACCTACAGCATAGGGTCACCCTTCGACTGAAAATCGGAGGATTTTTATCTCTAATAAAATGTTTTATTGTGTAACCTACAGCATAAGGTCCCCTTCGACTGAAAATTGGAGGACGTTTTATTGTGAAACCTACAGCATAAGGTCCCCTTCGACTGAAAATCGGAGGACGTTTATTGTGTAACCTACAGCAAAGGGTCCCCTTTGACTGAAAATTGGAGGACATTTATTGTCTGACCTACAGCATAAGGTCAAACTCTCGGTCGAATAAAATGGGGAATTAATGATTGTTTACCTTTAACTGATTGTCACCTCACTCAGTTTTCCTGTTTTATTGCAGGTATTGGCACAGGAATACTTTGAGCTCCGCTCTATTCGAGCTCGGCCAAAGTAGGGGCTTCTGTAAACACCAAAAATTGTGTCTATAATAAGTCCCCGTAAAAATCCGATGATGAAAGGATTGGATTTTGCTCGAACTTTGGTTGCAAGAATAATTGCTCTGATGATTAGCCCAGTTCATTTGAATTAGCCAGTGGAAGCCTTTTGTACAGGTGATCCAAACCAGTTGGACTCAATTCAATTGGAGTTCAAAACTGAGAGATAGGCCTCTTTGAACCTAAGGGCCCGAAAAGGAACCCAAACCCATGAGTCAACCCTTGGTCAAACAAGGTAGCTTAGTCAATCCCACGTGGACCCCCTCGGAAGAGCCTCCCCCGCACGAAAATCATGCCAGGCGCCTATGCAGGCACACCGCACCAGTTCCAAGCGGCCACGCTTGGGTTCAAGCGGTGGCCGCTAGGACAAGCGGTTTGACCGCTTGGCCTGCCGGTTTGGCCGCTTAGCCTAGCGGTTTGGCCGCCTGGACCCTTTCTCGCAGACGGCAAAATTTGAGGCCCATTCGATTTTCATGCCAAACCCTAGCAGCTCCCCCTCTTCTATATAAACAAACCTTAGGGTTCAGTTGAAGAGGTTGGGAATTTTAGAGTGAGGTTGGAGATCCTCTCTAAGAGGTTGGACATTCTCTCTCATATTATAAATCCTAAATTCTGATTCTACTCCTTTAGGATTTTCCCTAGCACCACAAAAATAAACTTTCATAGTTCATCAAGAGCATGAATTCAAGCAATACAACCCAATAAGTTCATTGTGAGCATTCAGGTAATCCAACCTGAGGGTTTTCAATAAATTTTATATTGCTTGTAATCACAAATGAATTTGGTTTATGTTATATGTACATGCTTGCCGCGTTTTGGGCAATAGGGCTTGTATTAAGCCTAATGAATGGATGAATGAATGCATATTTATTATTTATTGCTTTATATTGAATTATGCTTTGTTTGTGAATTGGTGGATGAATTACCTTGTTTGTCTTCTAACTCGCAGGTTTTTAGCATATTTATCGTTTTCTAGCAATAAAAAGCATGTAACTTGATAAATTGTTAAAAGTGGTCACATTAATAATGCTTGTTCAAACCCATTAGTTAAAAATAGGAATTTGGACAAACTGAACCCTGTTTGGAACCGTAACATTAATAATTATATTGAATCGATTAGTAAAGGCCGTTGTTGTTAACGGGCGAGTTGGGTGCCTAACACCTTCCTAGCTCATACTTACGCCCCCGAACTCATTAATGAAGTCAATTTCCCCAATAGGGATTGGGGTGCACAGGAGTTGAGTTGACGTGTTTCTAGACTATCGACTTGATCTCCAAGGTTTCCAAATTACCTCAAAATTTGGTGGCGACTTTCGACAATCTTAATCATGTCCTTGGTACAAAAATCTCTATGTGCATATACACTAAAAGATTCACGAAATTCGATCACCCAACGCGCTCTCCCAGGCTGTCCGGAAAACCCGACCCCCCGAAAGGAGGGCCGAAGGTGAGGCACGCGGAAAAGAGGGGAGAAAAATACGGCAGCCTACAGTACGCAAGAGTGTGATAAGGCCATGCTTGAATGCAATAAGAGCCTAGAGCCCTAGTTGGCTATTGAAGCATATATATGAGTCAAGTGTATATGTTAGTTGTGATTATCGCACATGAGTGTGATATGGGTAGCTAATACCCTTTTCTTTTGCTTTGTTGATCCTTTAGCTCGCTAGATGCCACCTAGAATAAATAGACAAAGAGTCGAGGAGTCTATCAGTTCAATGGGGGATAACAATAATGTTGGGAATGGAGAGGCAATGGCGCAAGCTTTGTTGGCGCAACTGGCTCAGTCGCAATAAGCTCTGGCGCAATCCAATGCATTCATCACGCATATGATGTAAAGAGAGGAGAATACGGTAGTTGGAGGTGACGATTTCGCCTCAGTATCTAAGAAGATTAAAGGGCATAATCTGCCTGTGTTTGAGGGGCGCGAGGACCCTGTAGTTCTCGATGACTGGACGCGGGATTTGGAGAAAATCTTCGCGATAACTGTGTGTCCGGAGGCACTTAAGGTGGACAGTGTTGTCTATCTGTTTCAGAAGAAAGCAGATCATCGGTGGAGGACCAATGGCACGACTATTAGAGCTCGAGAGGGTTTTAATTGGAAAATGTTCAAAACGGTCCTTAGAGAGGAGTTCTACCCAGAATATCTCCAGGACCAGAAGTATACGAGTTCTTGAACTTGATCCAAGGGAGGATGACTGTTCACGAGTACGCTGACAAGTTTGACGACCTAGCTCGTTTCGCGGGAGGATTAGTCCCTACGGAACAACATAGGGCCAGTAGATTTTAGAATGGGTTGTACTGGACCATTCGTGAGTCTTTTGAGGGTTATAAGTGTCAAACTGTGCAAGAGGCCTACAATCGTGCAGCCAACCAAGCTGCGGTATTCAAGGACCGAGAGGAGGTGACTGGGAAAAAGGGAAAGTTTGGCGCAGGGTAGTGGTGGCAAGAAGAAGGAAAAGTTCCGAGGGGGGGAACAAACAAGGGGAATAACCACAATGAGGGTGGGAATTCCAATAATAGAAATGGCAAGAATGGCAATGCAAATGGCCATCGGAATAATAGGGGTTGGAAGGGCAAACCCTACATTTGCATGAAGTGCAATAGGAATCACCTAAGGGTTGACTGCGCTGGAATTAAGGTGAGATGCTACACTTGTCAAGAGTTGGGGCATCGTTCTTTTGATTGTCCTTAGAAGGGCAAGATCATGAATAATGGTGGGGGCAACAACAATGTTCAAGCTCCTGCAGTTCAGGGTCAAAACGGGAACAACCAGGGTGGTAATCGACAGAATGGGCTGAATGGACAGGCTGAAAATGTTCAGAACAATAATGGCAACCAGAACAGAAATGGAGGTCGTTTGTTTGTGATGAATCAATTACAGGCTGATGCGGTAAACAATGTGGTGACTGGTACGTTTCTTGTAAATTCTTTGCTTGCCTATGTATTATTTGATTCTGGAGCATCACATTCATTCATATCTGAAAACTTTGTTAAGAAACATGGGATGGGAGTTGTGGAGTCTTTAGAGACTAGTATTGCCACTCCTTCTAGAGAGGTGTAAAGTAGTGCATCCTAATGTTCGTGTGAACATTGCAGGATTTGAATTGCCTGCAGACCTAATTGAGTTACAATTGGGAGATTTTGATGTTATTTTGGGTGTGAATTGGCTTAGCAAGTATAAAGCGAGAATCGATTGTAGTGAACAAAAGATATCGCTGAAAGGGCCTAGAGGTAATATAACCTCTTATAAAGGAATTGCCACTAAGGGAGGAATTGAGATTATTTCAATGTTAGTGGCAAAGAAGCACATAGAGAAGGAATGTGAGGGATTTTTGTGTCACATTCAGAATGTAGAGGGAATAGATGAGGAACTCTCAAAGATTGATGTGGTCAATGAGTTTCCAGATGTGTTTCCTAAGGAGATTCCTGGTATGCCACCAGTGAGGGACACTGTGTTTCAGATTGACCTAGTTCCTAAAACAGGTCTGATTTCGAGGGCACCGTATAGAATGGCACCTTCGGAGATGAAAGAGCTAAAGGAGCAATTAGAGGAATTGTTAGAAAATGGGTACATTAGACCTAGTGTATCGCCGTGGGGAACATCAGTTTTATTTGTGCGTAAGAAGGATGGTAGTCTGCGTCTTTGCATTGACTATCGTGAGTTGAACAAGGTCACTGTCAAGAATAGGTACCCTTTACCTAGAATTGAGGACTTGTTTGATCAACTCCATGGGGCCAGAGTGTTTTCGAAGGTGGATTTGCGGTTTGGTTATCATCAGCAGAGGATTGATGAGGTCGACATTGCGAAAACTGCCTTTAGGACAAGGTATGGGCATTATGAGTTTATTGTTATACCATTTGGGTTAACAAATGCACCTGCCAAGTTTATGGAGATGATGAATAACACATTTAGACTATATCTGGATTGTTTTGTGGTTGTGTTTATCGATGATATTTTGGTGTATTCGAAAGACAATGAGGAACACGCAAGACATTTGTGGACTGTCTTGGAGGTGTTGCGAAATGAGAAGTTGTACGCTAAACTCTCAAAGTGTGAGTTTTGGCTAGAGAGTGTTGCTTTTCTTGGGCACATTATCTCTAAAGAAGGAGCCTCTATTGATCCTTCTAAGATTCGGGTTGTCATGGATTGGCCTGCTCTGAAGAGTGTGAGTGAGGTACGAAGTTTCCTCGGATTGGCTGGCTATTATAGAAGATTTGTCCAAGACTTATCCAAGATAGCTAGACCTATCACGAATTTGATGAAAAAGGAGATGAAGTATAAGTGGAGTGAACAATGTGAAGAAGCTTTCCAAGATCTTAAGAAGAGGTTGACAACGGCACCAGTTTTGACTTTACCGTCTGGAATGGAAGGGTTTGAGGTGTATAGTGATGCATCTAAGAATGGGTTTGGGTGTGTGCTTATGAAACATGGAAAGGTGGTTTCTTATGCCTCTCGCCAGTTGAAAGTGCATGAGAAGAATTACCCAACTCATGACATGGAGTTAGCTGCTGTGATTTTTGCCTTGAAAGTCTGGAGGCATTATTTGTATGGAGCTCGTTGCAAGATCTTTACAAATCACAAATTTTTGAAGTATATTATTCACTCAAAAGGAGTTGAATATGAGGCAACGGAGATGGCTCGAGTTGATATCTGAGTACGATCTGGATATTCATTATCACGAGGGAAAGGCCAATGTAGTGGCTGATGGGTTGAGTAGGAAGACTTCACACACTGTGAATAACATGATGGTGCTACCATATGACTTGTGTGAGGAATTCAGGAAGTTGGACTTAGAATTTGTTCAACAAGGTGAGACTGTAGTGTTGCTGAATGCACTTGTAGTGCGACCGTCGATCTATGATGAGATCTGACAGTTGCAAGTTCATGATCCGTTTCTAGAGGAGTTACGTGTCAAGGTCAAGGATGGGAAGCATCCTGATTATGAGATCCTTGATGATGGTACGATCAAGATGAAGGGGCGTTGGTGTGTACCAAACAACGCAGAGTTGAAGAGAACGATTCTAGATGAGGCGCATGGAACTGCGTATTCTGTTCACCCAGGTGGTGATAAGTTGTACAAAGACTTGAAACTTCAGTTTGGTGGACAAACATGAAGCGAGAGTGTGCTGAGTATGTGGCAAGGCTTCTTACTTGTCAAAAGGTGAAGATCGGGCACAGAAGGCCTGGAGGTCTTGTTCAATCGCTGGAAATTCGCTGGGATTCAATCTCGATGGATTTCGTGACTGGATTCAAAGACGAGGTCCGGGAAGGACACTATTTGGGTTATTGTCGATCGATTGACGAAAACAGCGAGATTCATTGAAATGAAGAAGACTTGGTCAATGGACCAACTCACGGAGGCTTATGTGAAAGAAGTCTTAAGGCTACATGGAGTGCCTAAAGATATTGTGTCAGACAGGGATACGAGATTCTTGTCCAACTTTTGGGACAAGTTGCACAATGCTTTTGGTACAAAGTTGAAATTTAGTACGGCGTTTCATCCTGCGACAGATGGTCAAACGGAGTGTACTATTCATACATTGTAGGACATGTTGAAAGCTTGTGCTCTAGAGATGAAGGACTCTTGGGAGAAGAGTTTGCCTTTAATTGAGTTCTCCTACAACAATAGCTACCATGCGAGCATTGGTAGAGCACCTTACGAGGCACTATTTGGAAGGAAGTGTCGATCTCCTACGTGTTGGAATGACATAAGTGAGACCTTTGTTTTGGGTCCGGATTATATCCAAGAAACTATGGATCAAGTGAAACTTTTCGAAGAGAAGATGAAAGCTGCACAAGATAGATAGAAAGCCTATGCAGATCAACATCGACGAATGGACGAATTCCAAGTTGGTGAGAAGGTACTTCTCAAAGTATCACCTACTCATGGAGTTATGAGATTTGGGCGCAAAGGGAAGGTTAGCCCAAAGTACATTGGACCCTATGAGATTCTTGAAAGAATTGGAGAGGTCGCTTATAGGCTTGCTATGCCTATGGATTTGGAGCAAATGCACGATGTGTTCCACGTGTCACAACTTAAGAGGTATCACCATGATCCAAGTCATGTGTTGAATCCTGAAAAGGTAGTGTTAGATGACACACTCACCTATAATGAGCTTTACTAGATAGATATTGGTTACTCAGTTCACGCTGACCCATTTCGGGCTGTCACCAACGATGTGAATCGTGTCTTTCCCTGGTAACAGATTACTTGTGTGCAGGTTGTAAGGACGCTCACAGATAGTTCAGGTTGTCTTGGCAAGAACAGTTTATTTTTAGATATTAATTATGTTTCTAGTTTTTAAATTGAGTTGTAATAAATAGATCACCTAGAATTATTTTCAGATTATTATTATTAGTTTTCAGTTGAAGAGTCTTGCACTCATTCGTATGAGTGAGTGTGGCGGTAGCGCCCTGAATTTGATTAGAATCTTCCGCAGGGTTGTGGGACATGATGTTATATTATTTTTGTAAAGCAAGTTTATATAAGCCTTTTTAGACTGGTTTATTCAGTTTACAAACGGAACTCTGCCGGATTTTCGGCTTGAGTCTATTTATTTTTATTTATTTATTTTAGTAGAAAATTCGGGGTGTTACAGCTTATTTATTTTCGGATTGGCCAAAAATAATTAAGGCCTAATTGAGGCCATTATTTTCGGCCAAGAGCCGAAAATATGGGCAAGGATCAGTTTTTATTTTGTGAAAAATCTTTTATTAAAAGAGTGGATTTTGGGAGGGTTTGACTAGTTGTTAGTTTAGGAAGTTGGAGGAGAAAGGAAGGAGTAGAATTAGAGATTTGGTTTCCTAATTGGACTCAACTTTCTCACTCATCAACTTAACCTAGACAAAACAAAAAAAAAAAGTAACTCATCTTTCTCTCTCTCAAAACTCACGCACGACACACAGGAGGAAGAAGAAAGAGAAATTCCACACTCTTTCACAATTCATCCTCTTGCTCAAGTTTAATCCTTTTTGATTCCAAGTCAGTTTTTTTAATGCCTTTTGATTACTTAAAAGTGTACTCTTGATTCAAATTCATTGTTTTTCTGAACCCTAGTTTGTATGAGTAAACCCTAATTTATGTTTAAAAGGTTGAATTTAAAAGTGGAATCTTGTTATTTTATTAAATCTGGAAATTTATTAATTATTCAAGTTTAATTTAAATTTGGATTTGTTAAATTTTATTAACAATAAATAAATAAATAAATAAATAAAACAGAGAAACACGGTCGTGCGCGAAGGCACGACCGCACCTGTCGCGGGCTGCAGCGGGCAACACGGGCTGCTGGCGGTGCAGCCAGCAGCAGTCGCCGCTGGTGGTGGACTGCAGTGGTAGTCGGCGTTGGTTGTGGTGTTGTTTGTGGTTTGACTTGTTTTGACTTGTTGACTTGTTTTAGGGTTTTGGAAAGTTTCCTAATTTAGTTTATGTAAATTGGTTTTGGAAACTTTGAGCATGCATGAGTAAGTGAAAATTCCAGCAACTTAATTATTTTAATTAAGGGCATTAAATCATCCTTAAAGTGTGTTTTGGAAGTTTAAAAGTCAAAGGTGTTGACTTATGTTTTATGTGGACTTGTTAGGACCCGTTAACCGCAATTAACGCAAGGGAGCTTACGTTGTGTGAATCTTTTGTCTTTGATCAAGGTAATGTTATTGTCTAGACTTTTTGAATGTAATTCTTGTTGTGAATTATGTATGACAAAGAAACAATTGATTAGGTTGTTCCTTATGTTGAATTCGTTTAGAATTATGAGCATGAGAATACAAGTGCATGCATGTTATATGTTGGAAATTCACTACGTGTAGCCTATGACTACTTGTTGATATTCATGTGAGGAGATGCATGATTTATTGTCTTGATTGAACTAAGATTATGTTAATAATTGTTCAATTGGAATATAGCTTGTATTGCTATTTTTGTATCATGTTGGAAAGCATGTTGTTCATGTTAATAAGCATGTTACTTCAATAAGTTGAGATGAACTTTGACTATTGGAACCTTTTTAAAGTTATTGAGATTAGTTGGTTATGAACTGAGGCCTAGTTGCAGTTCATGTAAAATTGCTACAGGAAAATGTAACCATTTTGTGTTACTTGAGAATTGCCAAGATTATGTGATTTATTTGTCTATGTGATCACCTTTGAATTGATAAATTGAGAGTCAAGATTTCTTTGGTAATGGATCCACCAAAGGGAACGAATGGGAATGTCAATTGCTACATTGAGTGATTTTCATTGGCTATGGCCCAACGTATTTAGTTAAAGCTTGTATCCATACAATGAGCAATTGGGCAAGTGAAGTTTATTGTGAAACTGTTCTTCTTGTAAACCTAAGGGTTGAGAGAGGGTATGCATACTTAGGAACATCTAAAAGTACTTCAGGAGTCATCTATACACCAGGACGGTTGATCCCTCTTTTGCCACTATGCACGGAACTAAGATCCTATTGAGCCTTCTGCGGTTGGTTCTGACATTCATGTGATTCTCTTCTCTCTAATGAACTTGGCTAATAAATAATAAATAATGAGATTTATTATTTGGTTTGTTTGGTTGTTTAAATTAAAGCATGTCGTCTTTATTTATTCAAGCATGATTAGTAAGCATGATGGCTTAAGTTGAAGAGTTAAATGGATTGTGTGGTTATGACTTACTCAGCGTAGCTGATTAGATGTTTTTTTCTTTTTACTTGTGTTTGTTGTCCATTTCTCTTCAATGGCGGGCCTATGATGAACCTATATGGAATTCGTCTATATGGGAGAGTAGATTGACAGGATTGTAGCTCGAGGAGTAGAGCTAGTGAGAAGGCGACTAAAGAAGATTGTATATCTTCTAGGAACAATTTACCTTTATTTGTTTAGATTGGAATTACTTATAGGGATTTTTATTTATTGTAATGAGATTAATTCTCTTGCATGAGAATTAATAGTTACTATTTCTTATTTCATTTGGATTATTTGTTTAAAGTTAGTTGGAAAAGATAGTTATTATTTAATTATCTAGTATGTATGTTTGGGATATAAACATTTGGTTTCTTTCTAGCCTTGTATTTAATTTGAACATTAAATATAGCGGTGACGCTTCGAATTTCTAGGGTTTTTCCGTTGCAACTCGTGATTTTAAATGGTTTTAAATTAGACGAAAATTCGGGGTGTTACAACATTAACAATGTCAGGAACTTGATTGGGGAGATTATCAAGATTGTCTTGCACCGGAGTTATTTCGTGATCCGTGTCAGGAATGGGAACACCCTTATCATGATCAACGTCAACTGACGAAAGAGACACATACTAACTTTAACTCCCCACCCCTAAACTCGACATCCTCAAAGAACCAGGCATTATCCGTCTCAAAAATAGTTCTAGAAGTGGGATCATAGAACTTATACCCTCTAGACCTTTCAAAATATCCAACAAAATAGATACTAATTTTCTTAGAGTCTAGTTTCTTTTCATTTGGCCTATAAGGCCTTGACTCAGCTGGACAACCCCAAATATGCAAGTGCTTTATACTGGGCTTTTTCCCAGTCCATAGTTCATATGGGGTTTTAATTGTAGCTTTAGTTGGAACTCTGTTAAGTATAGATGCTGTAGTTTCCAATGCCTCTCCCTAGAGTGAGTCTGGTAAGGTAGTATGACAAATCATACTTCTCTCCATGTCCTTTAATGTCCGATTTCGTCTCTCAGCTACACCATTCATGGTAGGACTACTTGGCATGGTGTATTGAGGAACGATCCCACACTCATCTAGGAATTTAGCAAATGGCCCTGGACGTTGTTCATCTGAACCATCATATTTGTCGTAGTATTCACCACCACGATCAGATCTAATGGTTTTAATCCTTTTGCCTAATTGATTTTCAACTTCGGCCTTAAATGATTTGAACACGTCTATTGATTGAGACTTCTCATGAATTAGATATAGATACCCATAACGAGAGTAATCGTCTATGAATGTGATAAAGTATTGTTGACCATTTCTACAAGGTGTAGGGAATGACCCACAAATATCCTTATGTATCAATTCTAAGACATCCGTAGCTCTCTCGGCACCTAATCTAGTCTTGTTTGTTTGTTTTCCCTTAATACACTCAATGCATATATCTGAATTTGAGGAATCAAGAGAATCAAGAATTCCATCTGACACAAGTTTCTGAATTCTTTGTTTGGATATGTGACCCAAACGCTTATGCCAGAGTGATAAAGAATTCTCATTGGTTAATTTTCTTTTGGTACCACGTGAACTTACATGCAAGGTTTCATTATGTGAGGCAATTATATCAAGAAAATATAGGCTATCATATCCTGATAAAAGACCGGAGCCAATAAAATTTGAACCTTGACAGAGATTAATTTTATTGTTTCCAAATGAACAATAATAACCAGATTTGTCCAAAATGGGAATAGAAATTAAATTCCGTCTAGATGACGGTACAACAAAAGTCTCTTTCAAAACCAAATAAAATTCAGTCTTTAACAATAGCCTAAAAGTTCCAATAGCCTCAACTTTAAGATGATTGTCGTCACCCATATAGATGTACCTTTCACCATCAATCGATTTTCGACAGCTCTGGCAACCCTGCATAGACACACTTATGTGAGTAGTAGCACCAGAATCTACCCACCAAGTGTCTTTGGGTACCGAAGTCAAATTAACCTCAAAACAAACAAGAGCAAGAGACATACCCTTTTTCGCACGCCAAGCGTAGTATTTGGTACAGTCCCTCTTTGTGGTTAGTCCCTTTGCAAAAGAAGCAACCTGATTCCTTAGTTTCAACCTTATTTTCCTTATGTTGCTTCTTTTGGGGCCTTGGCACCGCAGCTTTCTTATTTTTTCCTTTTCCTACTGTGCTTAGAGGTTGATGCCAAATGAGCACTTTCTGTCTTATCGTGCTTAATTCTCTCTTCCTCTTTCACACAATGTGAAATGAGCTCATTAAGAGTCCATTTCTCCTTTATGCAGTTGTAACTGACCTTAAACTGATTAAATTGTGCAGGAAGAGAGATCAAAACTAAATACACAAGCAATTCCTCAGGTAATATTAGCTTGAGTGCCTTTAGTTTTGAAGCAGTATGAGACATTTCCAAAATGTACTCCCTTATGTTCCCCTTGCCTTTATACCTCATGGAAACTAGATTTCTCAAAAGAGTACTAGTTTTCGCCTTTTCGTTTTGTGCAAAACGTTTCTCAAGTTCGGCAAGGAACGATTTGGCATTATCCTTTTCAGACATAGTGCCCCTGAATGATTTTGCAATTGCACGTCTCATGATCATAAGACTCATGCGATTTGAGCGTTCCCACTTCTCCATCTCCCTTTTTTGATCAGGGGTAGATGAATCCTTAAGAGCAGCGGGTTTCTCAATCCTAAGTGCAAGGTCTAGATCCATGCAACCGAGAACTATCGTAACGTTCTCTTTCCATTCCTTAAAGTTTGTGTCGTTAAGCACGGGGATACTATTAATGTTTGCAGATATCCGTAGCAGCAGAAGTATTGACTGAAAGAGAACAAAAGATAACATAAACAACAAGCTCACAATTACTTTACCTTAACTTTAATTTACAGATTCAAATAAAATGGCAAATCCCATCACAAGATACCTAGCACAACATAGATTTTAGTCTTTGGACAGAAAATCAACTTGTAAGTGGTACTTTTGGTGTAGTAATCAAATATTGACAATAAACTCCTGTCAAATATTAAGCTTTTCTTTGGACCGACTTAACATTCACATGGAAAATCTAATAATTGTCACATAATTATCACCACAAGCATGTTTGAATTCCGGTCAAATAACAACATTTCTTTGGGCCGGGTGTTAAACGCATGGAATTCGTACACACACAATCATCCAATATTTAAAGTAATCAATCTACACAAAAAAGATTACTTTGATAACATATTGTTTCAATTAACTAATTCAAAATATTAGATGTCCATAAATTAATTATAACCTTAGTGTCAATTATTAAATCTGAAATTTTGATCCGAAAGGCATACATACATGTATCAAATTGTTTATTAAACACAAACTTATCACAGTATGCCGCATGAAAACATAAAAAAATAAAATAAAATAAAATAAAAGACATATTGATTGAGTAAAATATGAATCATGATCACAAATTAAAGCCTGACTCCTGGATGTAAAATATCATGGCAGGAGAGTAATAATTTGACGTATGCTCTGATACCAATTGTTGGAATAAATCCGATTAAAACTATAACCTCCATATCGAATTACTTAGACTAGAATATAAGCGGAAGCGTACCTGAATCCATAAGTGCAAGTCTTTGATCCGGGTTGAAGATCGCCTACGGTTAGAGCGTCTTTCAGTTGATACACACACTAGGGTTTCTCTCTCTAACGATGAGATATCAGACAGATGTAACGTGTGCTCAACTGGGGACCATAACCCTTATATATAGAGAGTATCTTATCCCTAACTAGCCCATCATCAATTAGGGTTAAGCCGGTGGATCTCTACACAATTGGGCCATATACCTTATAAGACGATATAATAGCCCACCTAATATTAATATCCATAGGACCACTAATATTGGGCCAAACCGTAAAATAGCATATAACATACAATTAATCCGTATAACATAATAGTCCATATACATGTAGTATAAAGTCCATAAATCTAACATATATACTATAGACTATAGAGTACCCAAACACCAGTACACTAGTATATATACTATATATACTTTATTATTATTATTTTATTTTATTTTAAATATTCTGAGAATGAAACACAGGTATAATGTGTTATGTGAGTGTTTAGGTGTTCTCCTATGGTTTCAGCAAAGCTGAGTAACCAACATACTATCGAATAACATAAGCTACAACATTTATAGATTAATCAAACTGAAACCAAGAGAGCATCGAATCATATCTAAACAGACATAGGTCTTACGACCTTGAAACCACGCAAGTCAGTCACTCTAAATCTCAAGCCAAGTAATATATACAAGTTCACCTTATTACTTCATGCAACAAACCATTCAAACTCACCTTTTATGTAGAAAGATGAACACATCACATTTGAATTACAATTCCATAAATTTCAATAGCTTTAAGAGTTTCAGTCCATCATTTTATGTTTTTAGAGGGAAGAGAACGGCAAGAGATCGCAACCTCAACATTCAAGACCGCAGCCTAATAACAAATAAAATCAAATCAAATCAATGGCCAAGTCCCTAGTGTGCACATCCTCCTAGCCCTATGGTTTTTTTCTTTTTATGTGTGTGTGTTGTCCATTTACTTATGGTGGACCTATGATGAACCTTTTGCGGCTTAACTGCAACTGTGGGAGTAGACAGGAAAGAATGTTTTACAGGTTGATTAAAGATCATTGTTGGATGATCGTTGTGAGCTGACCAGAAGAGCTGACCAGCTAGCGGCTATACCGCTAAGACAAGTGGCCAAACCGCTAGCCCACGTGGCATAGCCGCTTGCCCAAGCGGTAACCGCTTGAGCTCTAGCAACAGCCGCTAGGAGCTCTAGCGGTCACCTTGTATAGGCGCCTGACAAGCAACTTCGCGAGATGACCTCTGTCCACTCGACCTCTACCTTCCTAATTCCCACTTGGACAGATTTTGGAAGCCTTTCCTTAGATGTTTCTTACCTTATTTTTGGCTCTTACCACTTACCTCTAACCCCTCGCAGGGACTGGATAACCCGGATACCCCATATAGGAAGGCGGTGCATGCCACTACGGAAGATAAGGCACTTGGGGCGGGTTCTCCGTGTCCACACGAGGTCGAGGCGTCCCATGACGCACTTCCGTACCCTCCTGCCTTGGAGAAGGACGCTGCGGTGTAGACACCAACTTTGGAGCACGAGTAACTAGAGGCCTAGGATGCCTTGCCACAGGTTCAGGCTGCAAAGTAGACTCAAGGTCAGAAAATTACAAAAATTCAAATCAAGCACTATTACTTGAAATGAACATACCTCTCGAACGTCGGACTGACGACTCGTGCACACACTCTGAGACGCGAACCTGGAAATCCAATGCTTAAGGGCATGCATGCCCCTGTAGATCTTCCGCGTCTCACCAGCATTCAATTGTGCACATAAAGAAAAGAATCAGTATAAACATAAAGGAAATATTGCAAATTACAAGGGATTTCCACTTACCCCCCTACAACCGGCTGGTAGAGGCAATCCCTCAACCTCCTTATCGGGACCACGAAGCTTAGAAATCAATAGAACCTGAGGTGATCCATCCGCTCCTGTATAACTCACCGACATGGAAAGAGGAGTAGGGCGCAGAGAAGAAGCAGTCGCATGGGACGACGACAAACTCGCAGCACTCTGCAAAACTTAAAAATACTAGATACATTTCTAAATTTCCAAACGAAATTAAGAAACAAAGTACATTACTCACTGGGTCGGTGGAGAAGTTAGGGCACAACCGAGCCTTAGCAAACTCAGTATACGCCACCATGAGATTCACCTTAGGATCAGCCGAAAGCAAATACTCAAGGGCATTCACCCCAACGGGGGCCGTCCTGACCTACTCGCACAACCAAGCCTCAGCCCTAACCTCGATCTTTCCTATCGCTTCTCTCTCTCTCTCTCAAGAACTCAATTCTACTCGCACAAAAGAAAATCCCATGATCTCCTCTTTCCTCGAATGACTTTGTCACCTGCGGCTAGTGATTTGGCTGAATACAAAGCAATTATCTCATTCCCCATCTATTTCCTACATTGAAGCGTTTAACATGAAGCCCTAAGTTTTATGGTTGAGTTGTTTCGAAATTTCTGGGTGTTTGCGTACTAAATCTAAGTTGGTTGCCTGGGTTTTCCGTCGATCCCTAATACCCCACATCGAAGGTATGTCTTTCTTTTCGACTTAGGGTTTTATTGCTCAAACTTTTGTGGGTTTTCGCCAAAACTTCTTCTTGCACTTGATTGTTGCTCACATTTTCGCTTATCAATGGATTATCTGAAGGATTTAGGTTCAATTAGAACTAACTTGTGTTTAACCCTTTAATGAAATAAAAATTACCGATTTCCCAATCTCGAATCTCACAATTTTATCAATGAATTTGGATTTTCTGATGCTTCGTTTTTTTCTTTTCCTTCTTCCTAATTATTGGCGATTTATTGATAAACATGATATTGTTGCATATTTTGTGATGATTTATACCCCATATTGTTTGATTTAGTGTGTGTTCCATGGTCTTTTAGCTTGAATTTTGTTTCTCTTGTTCCTCTTTACGTTTTTGGTGTGTTGTGTGCACATATGCTCATTTTATACCCAACTCTCAAGAGATACAAGGGCATTTACAAGATGGGAAGAACCAATGACAAAGTTTGGACACTTCTTCAGTATTTTGCCCATAGGATCTTCATATGAGCTTCAAATCAAGTGATTCAGAGTGCTTTGGAAAGCTAACAAACAGAGCTACAACTTTTGTCTTTTACGTTTTTACTAACTCGAAGTACAAGACTGCTGAAAATGCTTCAGAAGGCAAAAACGACCAAACCATGAGAAAAACGGGTGAAGAAAAACCCTTGTTTCACCTCAGCAAGCTTTCCAACGCTTGCTGTAGGTGAAAAACGGCCAGAACAGGTGAAAAACGGCCTAGGCTGTTTTTGGTCATTTTGGCCGTTTTTCACCCAGTTTTCTGCCCTCTCGCGCACGCGACCCACGGGATATAAATACCCCCTTTTGCACGGGATCCCATTATCTCATCTCATCCTTACCTTAATTTTTCTAGGGTTTTTACTAGTGTTCCTCAAATAGTGAGATTAGGATAATTTAGTGAGTGTTAAACATTTATAATTAGTGAAAATCTTCTCTTTAATCTTGAATATTGGTTGTAAGTTTTCTTTCTCTTCTCTCTTTCTATAAATACTTTGCAAGTTATAATCTTTGTTGTTGAATGTTTATGGGTATTGTTATTATGAAGTTTGTTTTGCTTAATCCCATGATTCGTAAGTAGTTTAATTAGTTCTAGGATTTGGGTAGCCCTAATCCTTGCTCTTGATTGTTAGTTAGTCCCTTCCCCAAGTTTAAATCCAAATTTCTATCAATGTTAAGCATGTGCCCACCAAGTGTTTGATAAATTGCTTGATCCACTTTTTATCTTATTTATGCCTATTGTTAAGCATGGAAATGTGTTTGATGATAGTGGTTGCTTGACAATTGATGCGTGAGAGTTAATACCACGAAAGTGGATTATTTCTTTTGTGACTATATAATTAGCTTAATTTAATATAACTCATGCCTAATTAGGACCCTAGAAATAGGACTCTTGGTTTGTGTTTGGGTAAATCACATCCCTTCGAAAGAAGGTGTTTGTGATGCCTTTGCTAATTGTCAAGTGGTTTGTTATTTAAGTTTGGGGGTTATTTGGGACTAATTGACTTTCAAGGTGCATGATTAGTGGTGATTCCTATCGTAGAATTGCCTTTATTATCGTTTCACATCTCTATTTGCTTTCATCAATTAGTTTACTTAGGTTAACCAATCTACTCAACTACTCTTTAATTGGTTTAGATAGCCTATAATTTAGGGATATTTAGTACTTTATCAACGAGTCCTTGTGGATAAGATCTTTTTACTACTTCGATAAACCTGTGCACTTGCATGATTAGTGGTGATTCCTATCGTAGAATTACCTTTATTATCGTTTCACATCTTTATTTGCTTTCATCAATTAGTTTACTTAGGTTAACAAATTTACTCAACTACTCTTTAATTGGTTTAGATAGCCCATAGTTTAGGGATATTTAGTACTTTATCAACGAGTCCTTGTGGATACGATCTTTTTACTACTGCGATAAACCCGTGCACTTGCGGGGCTATCAAGTTTTTGGCGCCGTTGCCGGGGACTCGGCGATAGATATTAGAAATCCTTGAATTTAGCTAGATTAGACCATTTATTTCTTTTTTTTCTCTTTTTCGTCACTTGGTTTAAGTTACTATGGCATATAACTATAGTGAAATGGGAACTTTTCGGCCTCAAGAGGGTTATGGTGATTATCATTCGAATTCATATGCTTATGATTATGGAAATAACAACCAATATTATGATTATATGGATGTGAATGGATATGATATGCCGATTTCTTCTTATGATTGTTATGGTTATTTTGAACATGAGGATAATATGCATCAATTTAGTCATGAAAATGATAATTATGCCAATACTTTATACCAAGGTAACCAAAATGATCATGGTTCTCATCCACCTAAGTCATACTTGGAGAGTCTTCTTGAACAATACATTGAAAAAACACAAAAGAATATCGAGGAGACACAAATGATGAATGAGGAGTTGGGAGAATTCATAAGAAAAATGAGCTCTGAAGTTGATACATTTCCCCTTCACATTGAAAAGCACTAGACCCAACTAGCTCCAGTGGCTAGTTTGTCTACAATTGGGGATTGCATTGAAGAAAAGATCGTTGTTGAGTCGAGAGAAAATGAGTTTTGTGATATCGAGTATCAAGATCCATTCTCAACCGGGTGCATTGATATGATCTCTTCTCCGATCTTACATCCTCTTAATGATTCCCCTTCTCACAAGTCTTTTGGAGTTGTCCTTGTAAATCTCGATAGTGCACTTGTGATTTATGATTCTTCCACCTTTCGGGTCGATGAGCCAATAGTGAATGAAATTCCTAAAGGGAGGCATGAGGACAATCATAAGCCAATTGGGCGAAAAGCTTCTTCTCTTCCTTCTTTTGACTTTTCAAGGGCATGTGACAAATTCAAGAGATCTACAATTCTTGATTATATTCTTATGACAAGAATCTCTTATTTGTGTCCTTTTGAGATGTGGGCAAGTGGTTTTGATAAGTAGTTACGGGTCTTGACTTCTTATAATGATGGATTAAAGATGAACATGATGAATGAGAAAAGAAGCAAAGTCACCATTGGATCATATACCACCGCCCCAAAAGTTTCGAACAACCAATGACATATTTGGAAGGAAGGGCAAGCTTTCAATCTCCCGTCTCAATCCTTTGACTTCAAGCACCACCAAGGTTCTTCAATAGCACCTAAGGGGGTATGAAAAACTTCTCGGGGAGACGCTTCTTCTTCCCACCCAACCCACCCCAATTGCTATGTAAGTACTCCCCTCCTCTCCTTTCACTTCATTTCCTTTACATTGAGGACAATGCAAAGTTTAAGCATGGAGGGATTGATATCTTATTATTGTTCTTGTTGGTGATATGTTGTGGTGGTGAGATATTGTGGTGTTGTGGTGATACTCGATGAATTGTGATTTGGTGGATGTGATGATGGTGTTATGATTATGGTTGGTAATTGGAGATGTGCTAGTTTAGTGTAGAAGCATATCAGGTCATTTAGTTGCATGACTTTGTAGAAATTGTCATTTAGATTGCATTGAGCATGTTTAGGCTTGCATATCATCTAGGTTGCATTTCAAATGAAAAATCAAAAAAATTGAAAAAATGGAAAATCCCAAAAAAATGAAAAAATCGAAAAATACCAAAAATAGAGAGATGATCCCTTTATGATTATTTGTGATACTCTTGGTCGGCATTCGACTTGTGGTAGAGAGAGCATGATACTTTTGAGATGCAATCCCGAAAGTTTGACATGGTTTCTCGTTTGGTTTTTATTCTCTTGGCCCTTTGTATGTAAATATTTTTTCAATCACTTGATAATCTCACTTATAATCGTGAAATAATTGGTGTGATAGACATTTAATCGGTGAGATCTCGAGCCTTAAAAACCGACACATCTCTTTCGGTTGTTTGTCTTTCATGAGGGTTTTGGATTCACATTGGTTGTTAATCTTCTAGAACTTGCCTTAATTCTTGGTCAAAATTGTGCTTGGCACCCATTTTTGCATTGGTAGGACGGAGACATTCATTTGTTACTTTTTCTTAAGCTACTTTAAGCCAAAATTGCCTACCTAACGCATTATTTTATCACTTTGGAGCCCCTTTGAGCTTATGCATTCTTCTTGATGAACTATGTTATATGCCCTCTTTTCCCAAACACGTTTTCCCTCTCCCGAGTCTAAGACTAGTGTAACTTGTCTCTCTCATTGGGTTGAGTATTGAATTGTGAAATGAAATAAAAGATGAGCATGGGGGTGCTTTGGGTGAAGAATGGAGGGATGATGGTTAACTTTGAGCTTGAATAAGCTTTGTATAAAGAAAAAAAAAAAAAAGAAAAAGACAAAAAAAAGAGTCAAATGAACCTTCTAGAGGTAGAAGAAGGGCTTATATCTCATTTAATCGAAATTATCTTGCCCCGATACTTCTAATGTTAGATTTTGTTAGTGTTGTGAAAAAGGTTGGTTTAATGGTTGATACATAAGGTTGGAATTGGTGTTTTTGATTTGTGGAGATGTTTTTGCACCTCATTGATCTTTCGCGAGGATTGAGAGGATATTTGTATTTTCACTAAGTCTTTTTGACTTTAAGCCCACATCCTAAATGTATACCCACCTTACCCTAAGCCTCATTACAACCCAAAAGTCCTCCCGATCTTTGCGTGTGGAGTTGTCATCTAACGGTAGAGATTTTAGAAGACAGGCAAGCTTATGGTAAGATATCACCAATGTTTGAATCTTGAGTGTCAATTAATTATTTTTTCCCAAACACATTTGAGTTTGAGTGATCCACACTTCCTAAAGTGAGGGTCTATCGGACTAATTTGTTTCACGTTTTGAGTGGGATTTTCGAGTTGATTGAGTGCTTTCATGCTTCGTGACTATTTGAATTATCGTCGAATCTTGGAGCTTATGTGATCTTGTGGTGTGCTTGTGTCCCTTGATGGATTTTCATGCTCTTGATATCCTTGTTTGGTGTCTACCTCAGTACCTCAAGTTTAGAGGGTGATCTCTCGATCCTCTTGTGCTAGCTCATATACTTGCATGTTTTGTTGATTGGTATTTGCTTGAGGACAAGCAAAAGATAAGCATCGGGAAGTTGATAAACATGAATTTGTTGCATATTTTGTGATGATTTATACCCCATATTGTTTGATTTAGTGTGTGTTCCATGGTCTTTTAGCTTGAATTTTGTTTCTCTTGTTCCTCTTTGCGTTTTTGGTGTGTTGTGTGCACATATGCTCATTTTGGACCCAACTCTCAAGAGATACAAGGGCATTTACAAGATGGGAAGAACCAATGGCAAAGTTTGGACACTTCTTCAGTATTTTGTCCATAGGATCTTCATATGAGCTTCAAATCAAGTGATTCAAAGTGTTTTGGAAAGCTAACAAACAGAACTACAACTTTCATGTTTTAAGTTTTTGCTAACTCGAAGTGCAAGACTGCTGAAAATGCATCAGAAGCCAAAAACGACCAAACCATGAGAAAAACGGGTGAAGAAAAACCCCTGTTTCACCTCATCAAGCTTTCCAACGCTTGCTGTAGGTGAAAAATGGCCAGAACAGGTGAAAAACGGCCTAGGGCGTTTTTGGTCATTTTGGCCGTTTTTCACCCAGTTTTCTGCCCTCTCGCGCACGCGACCCACGGGATATAAATACCCCATTTTGCACGGGATCCCATTATCTCATCTCATCCTTAGCTTAATTTTTCTAGGGTTTTTACTAATGTTCCTCAAATAGTGAGATTAGGATAATTTAGTGAGTGTTAAACATTTATAATTAGTGAAAATCTTCTCTTTAGTCTTGAATATTGGTTGTAAGTTTTCTTTCTCTTCTCTCTTTCTATAAATACTTTGCAAAATCTTTGTTGTTGAATGTTTATGAGTATTGTTATTATGAAGTTTGTTTTGCTTAATCCCATGATTAGTGAGTAGTTTAATTAGTTATAGGATTTCGGTAGCCCTAATCTTTGCTCATGATTGTTAGTTAGTCCCTTCCCCAAGTTTAAATCCAAATTTCTATCAATGTTAAGCATGTGCCCCCCAAGTGTTTGATAAATTGCTTGATTCACCTTTTATCTTATTTATACTTATTGTTAAGCATGGAAATGTGTTTGATGATAGTGGTTGCTTGACTATACTTGAGAGTTAATACCACGAAAGTGGTTTATTTCTTTTGTGACTATATAATTAGCTTAATTTAATATAACTCATGCCTAATTAGGACCCTAGAAACAGGACTCTTGGTTTGTGTTTGGGTAAATCACATCCCTTTGAAAGAAGGTGTTTGTGATGCTTTTGCTAATTGTCAAGTGGTTTGTTATTCAAGTTTGGGGATTATTTGGGACTAATTGACTTTCAAGGTGCATGATTAGTGGTGATTCCTATCCTAGAATTACCTTTATTATCGTTTCACATCTTTATTTGCTTTCATCAATTAGTTTACTTAGGTTAACCAATTTACTCAACTACTCTTTAATCGGTTTAGATAGCCTATAATTTAGGGATATTTAGTACTTTATGAACGAGTCCTTGTGGATACGATCTTTTTACTACTGCGATAAACCCGTGCACTTGCGGGGCTATCATTTATCAATCTGAAATCTCACAATATCTGAATTTCAGCAAAAGCAAGGAATTGTGCGTGAAATGAAGCAAATTGATAGCTACATGGATAAGACAAACATCTAATGCATTTGAATATTGGGTATAATCTCTGTTGCTTTCGTGTTCTAGAGTTTGTTGTCCAGTTTTGATCAAATTCTCCATTTGACTTTTTAAATTGGTATTTTCATTTTCCTAATGTCATCTGAATTGATTGAAAGTTACAGCTCTGAATTTGATAGAAAGTTGCGGCGAAAAGAAGGCAGTGAGGTCTATTTCTCATTATTTTCGCTTTGTTGATTAGATGCTTATTAAAATTTTGATGTTCTATTGAATTGTTGCTAGATAATGTATTGATTGCATCATCTATCTATCTTTTAATCTATTTTCTAGCTACATAGATCAGAATTGTTGCTTTGGTATAGCTTTGTACTCTAGAGGTTAGTTTGATGGGTTTTGGGAGGGATGAGGAGAAGAAATTACTATGGCATATTATGTTTTTTTGGCGGTTCTGTGGTGTATCTGGTTGGACCGGAACACAAGTGTTGTTGCTAGGTGCTCTGTCACCTGAGCTTGTTTGAGATAAAGTGACTTATTAGCTTCTATGGGAGATACTTGATTTCTGATGTCAAAAGAAATTATGCTAATCAATATTGTAAATTGTAATCGTGTACGAGGACAACTTGTCCTTCTTTGCAGTTTCTGCAGCTTTATTGATACAAATTTCTTTTTTCACCTCCCCCCGATTTGGTACTAGTATTCAAGTTGTGCAATGTTTGTATGATCACTGATCAGTTGATTTGTTGACTGATAGCCTTTTATTGGCGATTTTGACAACTCTGGCAACGGTGGCAACAATGGTAAGGATGTTGGTGGCGGTGATAATGGTGGCAGTGGATTTGGAGATGAAGATGATTACTTCGACGACTTCGATGATGATGACGATGAGGAATCGGGCGGGCTCTTCAAGATATGGACACTTCTAGAAGAGGTATCTGTAACACTACTACCATGCAACATTTATTTACTTGCGAGTGTTTTTCTGCCTCCTCCATGTCAGAGTGATTATTCTCAAGTTTGTTCTAGATCAAACTCACAAAAATTTGATTGTAGTTCTGTTATGAAATAATGAACCATATAATTGATTTGAGAAGTTGTAGCCCAAGTGATGCAAGACTATAAAACTGTACTGTTGAGAGAATGGATATTTAAAAGTAGAAGTATAGTATTTGAGAGCAAATATTGCTAAAAAATGTTTCTACTTTTTCCTACATCCCCAAGAACGAAAATCCTAAAAAAATGTTAGGTCAAAGTTTGTAATTTTGTAAAAAGTATTGATAATTGTATCTAGCTTGATTAAAATTAGTACTGGGGCTTTTAGGGGAGTACCCCTTATGGTTGTACAACGCTTATGGCGTGATTTGAGTTGTAGTTAGATTTACTTTCCGCATCGAGGACTCCCTTCTCTTTTTTGTACACATCAGAATTGTTGCTTCCACATAAATTTATGATGTTACATCAGTCAGATCAGTTGCTTTGCATGTTTGCAGTCTTCACTGGAGAAAGAGCACGCATCTGCACAACCATACTGATTTCCATTGGATTTCAGATCCAAAACCAGGTACTTTGAACCGTGCAAATGTTCAGATTAATCCTTATGTTATGCAACATCTCTGCATATTAGATATGTGTGACATTTTTTGCTTCTTTCCTTGATGGTACTAAAATGATGATTCAATTTGGTAAAGTGTATGTGAGCTAAAATGATGATTTTTCCATATTATTGTACTGCAAACTGCTGCTGAATTCAGACCTGGAAATTGCATACGTAACCTTGAATTTTCCTTGTCATAATGCTGAGAATAGAGTAAAATGCACCAGACTTGTGGTGGTAACTGTACGGCTTGAGTAGGACCTGTTTTATGCATGTTAGAAGGTGTTTTTTAGCCATGTATGTGAATATAATCTGATCTGAAATTTCAGATCAGTGTTTTACATTTGCAGACTGTTTTTTTGAGTGTCCTAAGGTTGAGAATACAATGCTGAGTGGCTGCACTAAGTGGTAAGACAAAGCAGTACCTAGGACGAACTTTTATGTGCGCAAAACTGTCAAATGCTTCTTGCATAAGAGGCAGATTTTGTGGCTGGTCATTTTCTGATCTAAATTCTCTGAGTACGGAATTGGTTTTTACTGGTTTACAGGGTCTAAGTCATAACAGGAAGCTTATGAGTAGGTGGATAAAGTTAGGCTTCATTTGATTCGATGTTTGGATCATAAAAAAGAGGATCTTATAACTTATTATCCTCACTAGTGATCTGTTTTACTCTAGCTAATAAGTCTGACAATGAATTGCATGTTGGTGGAATTTCTGTGTATATGTGTTAAGAAGGGCTTCTATTGTATTCGTGTGGTTAGTTTGTTTGCTTCAATCTTAAGTCGAGAGTTAGCTGTTGTGGATGTTTATCTTTTTTTCCCATTTATTGAATTTACAACCAGGCCAACCCAGACAACCCTGTTATGTTGCCTTACTGTGTGAGACAGTGAGACATCAGATAAACAGGTGCCTTAGTTTGGATGTGCGATCCTCTAACTCGTGAATATATCTACCATACAAAGGCAAGTAACACTACACTTTTGGTCTGGTAGGTTTTGTGAATGTGACAGGAACCATGAGGACAAGATGGATTTTGAAGCTGTATACAAGAATTTTGTGCTTCGGTTAGATTCTGAATCTAATTTATCAATCTCTGCAGCTTGGTGTATTGAGAATAGTCTCATATTAGCTAACAATAATTGGATTTTACAGGTAATGGCTTGTTTATATTGCAGTTCCTAGCATGTACAAAAAAACTTGTGAAAAAATCTTGAGTGAAAAATAAGGGATAGGATAAACTCTACTATATGGAAGGATATCTATACTTATTTAATTGTTGAGCGAAAACTTGTGATCGCAGATAGTATCCGAGGCTCTTATGTCTGCTTAGTGGTATGTTGGCTTCAAAGTCCACCTAACATTGAACTTAGGGTATTTTAAGCTGATTGAACAACTAAAGGAAAACAAACATGAGCTGTCATAGCCTCATATCTGATCTTAGAGGTCAATGGTGATGGGTTATGTTTTGTGGTTCCAAGTTTGTATTCAGACATGAGTTTTGTTTTAATGTGGTTTTGCTTGCTTAGAAGAGCTGCAACGTAAGTGAAATAAGCATCTAACTGGAGATTCAAGTGAGCTTAGCGAAGCTTGATTTTACGTGCTGAACTGGATGACTTTCATGTTTTTTATCTCAATTTATAAGTCTTAAACGCTTGCATAAATCAGGTTGCACATTGGGGAATCCAAGGGCTGTAAACATAACTGAATTGAGGATGCTATCTGAATTGTTGCATAAATTGAAGGGATGTAAACAGTGCGAAATCAGGTTGCAAAAATAGAATGTGCTATCTAAGTTGTTTGCATCTGCTGGGTCATTAGCCTACTTGTGAACTGTGATGGTTAATGAGTAAGTAGTAGTCTACTTGTGATCTGCACTCTGATTCCGCTCTGGTTGCAGATTGGACAACAAAGTGAGAACTGTGATGGTTGATAAGTAGTAGCGTTTCCTTTTTTCCTGGATGGTTGTCGTGCTCCTGTACTTTCTCATTTTCTTTTCCCATCATGGAATTCTGTTTGTGTGTTTGATTTTAATAGCATGCTTACAACTACCCTCTAGATAATAGATCGTGTTTTTATACTGCAGGCACAGGTTGTGCTGAGTTAAGTAGTTTCCCTCTTTGATTCAGGTATTTTTTGTTAGTTATTTGAGTTGTTTTCTGAATATTTTAATATAATAAATTTTCTTATGGAAGTGGTTCTGCCAGCTACAAATATATAGGTTTATATATTGTTATCATAACCTTTTTATGTATCCAATAATTGAAGCCTATTAGCTCAGATGGTAGAGCAATTGTGCTATTGTACAAAAGACGTGGGTTTGAATCCCACATAGGCTGATTTTATAGAGAATTAAATTTTTTGCTGCCCAAAAAAGAAAAAAAAAAGAAAAAAAAGAATATGTGACGGTTCTTTAAAACAGCTGTCACAAATTCTTGAGGAATGTGCGACGGTTGTCTTGATGAACCGTCAGATAAAACAGGAATGTGGTGGCGGTTCTTCAAGACAACCGTCACACATTCCTCAAGAATGTGTGGCGGTTGGTTTAAAGAACCGTCGCACATTCTTTTTCTGTGCCGGTCAACGAACCGTCGCACATTCTCTGGGGCAATGTGTGACCCCTTGAAGTATGGCGGTCGACAACCGTCGCACATTAGTGTTTTGAACCGCCACACATGACCCTTTCTGCACTAGTGAAAGGAATCCTCGGAGCCGGAAGGTTGGAGAAAGTCTGCCTAATCAGTCTCTCTCCCAAGAACCACTCAAAACCAAAAGGACCCTCAATGAGGATTCTCTCTGGTCATACTCCCGAGCACCCAAGAATCGGTCCGAGAGGCCCAGGAGGTAATCCGTCCAGGAAAACCAGTCAACCTACAAAAGCAAAGAATGAGCACCCAAAAGGATGAAAAGGACGATAAAAGCGCAAAAGATAATCACTTACATCCTGGGCGGTCAAGGGATATATCGCCTCCCTAAGGGCGTGCAGGGTAGTAAATGGACAAGATGCCCGTCCCCTCCTGGTGTGCATCGCTGGAAAGCACAAATCCCCTGTCTCAAGAAGAGGGGCAAGGTCGGGAAAATGCTCGTAAAACCAAATCTAAGACATGAAAAGCACATGGATTAGGCACAAGTTATGAGTAAAAAGCCAAAAACACAAAGTACAAGAAGGGTAAAAGGAAATTACCTCCATAACCTTCCATCGCTGGACTGCCTCAAACACCGCAGAAGACAAGAGTATGCGGGAAGATCCCAGTTGTAATCCGCAACTCTGTCCAAATTCTGCAAGCACGGGAAATAGTAAACATGATACCTACTATCTTTATCCGAAAAGACGGAACAAGCTAGAACATATGCCAAGAAAAGGCGAGCATGTTGTTCCGTCGTGACCTTCTTCAGCTTCCTCGGGGTGGTCAGTAACTGGACCATTACGTCAGTCCGCCTATACTTCATACCATCCCTGTTAGACCCGAAAAGGCCGAACATCTCCACCATGTCATCTCTACTCACCTCTCCATAAGTGAGGGGAATACTGGTGCAAGGGAGTCCGGAAATGAGACCGAACTCGAAAGGGGTGATCATGATCTCACCCATAGGAAAGTGAAAAGTACTGGTAGTATCCCAGTATCGCTTCGCAAGACCTCTAACAAGCAAGCGGTTGGAGCACTCAGCAGAAGTGATGGACGCTAACAAGTGACCGAAGCCACAACGCTCCACAATAGCGTTGACCTCGAGAGTCACATACCTACGGGCTTTCTCAATCCCGTAAAGGCTACCGTAACCCCGCATGGTAGTGTCTACGTCCTATACAACACAATAATTGCAAGACAATTAACTAGGTGATCCTAGTAACAACTACCAGTCTCCCGTTTAGTCCTAAATTTTTACAACTCGTAAAATTTAGCATTCTAGCTAAACCAATATAACAAGAGTAAATTTTAACGATAATAAATTTCACACAAGTTTATTCTCCACAAATCTACTCAAAAATCACTTATCGTTACAATAAAAAAAATAAAAATAAACTTCACTCAAGTTCATTTTCACAAAAAAAAAAAAATGATAATTGCGGCGAGAATAAATTTCACACAAATTTATTTTCCACCATTAAAGATGAATTTCACACAAAATCATTCTTCACACGCCAAAGAAAGAGAAACAATTTCACGCAAATTGGTTTTCCACATTAGCTACACTATAGTTCTCAACCTAAAAGTTCTATGTTTGCATACACATGATTTTCTAAGTGTAAAAGAGTAAAAACGAAAAACAACGACATAACCGACATTTGGTACCAACGGTAACCAAATGCTCCTTCTTCTTGAAAATGAGATCGCGGGGTTCCCAACGATCGGTAGGATGGAAATCACTACGAGTGAACTCATCCTGGACTAACCGGTGCTCACCCACCCGGTGACGGGGTATACCGAAAATGAAGTCCCGAGTAAAAACATTCGGGGCCTCCCGCACAACAATCTCTTGACTCTTGCTCCTTCCTTTTCCTACCTCCTCTAAGTTTGGTAGCCATGGATGAAGAGCAAAAATGAAGTTTTTGGAAATTTGAGTGAAACTCACAAATTCACACAATTTTGAGTTTTGACATTCAAAAACTCAAGAACAAATAACAAAATTAAGTTCTTTTAAGAATTTGAGCAAGAAAACCTCAAGATTTGGAGCTAGGGCTTTGATGGAGGTTGAGAGCTTGAAGAAAAATGGAGGAGAGAGAGTGAAGAAGGCACGAAATGGAAGAGGATCCATTTCGGCCTTCCCATTCTTTTCCCCTTTATTCCACCCGTGAAGACCTAGCAACCGGTCAAACCGTCCAAGTGGACGGTCAGACCGCCACGCTAGCAGTTGAACCGCAAGCCATGCGGCTTGGCCGCGTGCCCAGACGGTTCAACCGTTTGCGAGAGCAGCGTAGCCGCTCCACCCAGCGGTTTAGCCGCTTGACGTGGCGGTCTGACCGCCGAGCACTCCTTCTGTTATAATATTCTATTTAGGGCCATTGGTTCAAGATCAGTGGGCCCCATGTAAGACCCATAGCAGTTGCGCGCCAAAGTCCGTTTATGAAAGTGTTAAACCAACAGGTTTGTACATTTATACTCGGCCTATGGCATGGGCTCGCATTCGACCTAAGGTTTGAGCAACATTTAATTATCCTTTACGATAACATTTACTACCCATTTTATTTCTATACGTTTTATTGTGTAACCTACGGCACAGGTTCCCCTTCGACTGAAAATCGAAGGACATTTATTGTGTAACCTACAGCATAGGGTCCCTTCTCGATTGAAAAGCGAAGGACATTTATTGTGTAACCTACAGCACAAGTTCCCCTTCGACTGAAAAGCGAAGGACATTTATTGTGTAACCTACAGCAATAGATAATTAAATAATGTTCGAAGCACTACAGCCGTGTTTAATGTTCAAATTAAATACAAGGCTAGAAAGAACCAAATGTTTATATCCTAAATCATACGTAATAGATAATTAAATAATAAATTAGTAACTATCTTTTCCAACTAGACTTAAAATAATTAATCCAAATGAAATAAAATAGTAGTCTATTAATTCGCATGCAAGAGAATTAATCTCATTAGAATATAAAAATCCCAATAATAAAGAAGTTCCAAACTAAACAATAAAATAGATGTTCTTAGAAGATTTACAATCTTCTTTTGTCGCCTTCTCACTAGCTCTACTCCTTGAGCTACAAATCATGTCAATCTACTCCCCCATATAGACGAATTCCATATAGGTTCATCATAGGTCCACCATTGAAGAGAAATGGACAACAAATACAAGTAACAAGAAAAACAACCAATCAGCTACACTGAGTAATTCATAACACATAGTCCATTTAAATCTCCAAGTTAAGCCAACATGCTTAATTAAAATTTTACGATCATGCTTAAGAAAATTAAAGACAACATGCTTTAAAAGTAAAGACACGCATAAACACCAAATAATAAATCTCAGTATTTATTATTATCCATTAGCCAAGTTCATTAGAGAGAAGAGAATCGCATGAATTGTCAAACCAACCGCAGTCGATTCAATAGGATCTTAGTCCCGTGCACAATGGTAAAAGAGGGATCAACCGTCCTGGAGTATAGATGACTCCCGAAGTACTTCAATGCTCCTTAGTATGCATACCCTCCTTCGACCCTAAAGTCTACAGGAAGAACTGTTCCGGAGAACCACTCGCCCAATTATTCAGTATGGATACAAGATTTCCAAAACATTGAGGCCATAACCAATAGAACTACTCAACGTAACAAGTGACAAATTCTCATTCGCGTCCTTCGGTGGATCAATTACCAAAGAAGTTTTAACTCTCAATTCAATTTAATATGGTGATCACATAATAAGTAATACACATAATCTTGGCACTCAAGTAACACAATATGGTTACAAATTTCCGATGGCATATTACATGAATGGCGCCTAGGCCTCAATTCAAAACCACCTAATTCAATAGTCAAAGTTCATTTCAATTTATTGAAGTAACATGCTTCTAACATGATTCACATGCTTACTAACATGATACCAAAAATAGCGATACTGAGCTATATTCCAATTGAACAATTATTAACATAATTTTCGTTCAATAACCAATAATAAAACATGCATCTCCTCACATGAATATTAACTAGTAGGCATTGCTACACCAAGTGAATTTCCAACATAATACATGCATTCACTAACATATAATTCTATACGAATTATCACAAGGAAATAAACATCAATTATCCCTTTTCAAAATACTCCCAAGTCCAAATATGAATTCCCATTCTCAAACCAATACTAGACAAATGAATACAAATCCCAATAGATATGAATTATGACAAAGAGATTTCATAATTCATCTAGACATGAATTACCTTTAGCAATAGGCAATCACGACAATCACAACGTAAGCTCCTTACGTTTCAAGCGCGGTCAACGGGTCCTAACAAATCCACAATACACAATAGTCAATAGTTTGACTTCTAAATCACTTTATTAAACTTTAAAGATGACTTAATACCCTTAATTTAATTAATTAAGTTGCTGGAATTTTCAGTTACTCATGCATGCTCAAAGTTTCCAAAAACGATTTACATAAACTAAATTAGGAAACTTTCCAAAATCCTAAAACAAGTCAACAAGTCAAAACAAGTCAACATCCAAAACACCACCACACGGTTTTCTCTTTTTTTTTTTTTTTTGTTAAACAAATTTAACAAACCCTAATATAATTAAATCCACAATAAATAAATTTTCAGATTTAATTAAATTACAAAGATCTAACCTTTTTGCATTCAAACCATGATTCGATTCAACAAAACAATAAACCAAACCTTAATCATGATCCTATCATGCAAAAATAATAGAGTCTAGCAAACCCTAGGCAAAACTAAATTAGGGTTTACTCATACAAAATTAGGGTTCATAAACTCATACTTGAATTGAATCTAAAAGCTTTTAATAATCAAAGAAAATAAGTTTAGAACACTTACTTGAAAATCAACGATTAAAACTGAGCAAAGATGAATTGTGAAAAAGTGATGAACTTCCTCTTTCTTTTTGCTCCTTGGGTCGTGCGTGAGTTTGAGAGAGAGAGATGAGTGGCTTTTTTTTTTTTTTTTTTTTTTGTCTAGGTTAAGTTGATGAGTGAGAAAGTTGAGTCCAATTAGGAAACCAAATCCCTAATTCTACTCCTTCCTTTTCTCCTTCAACTTCCCAAACCAATAACCAGTCAAACCCTCTCAAAATCCACCTTTTTAGGAAATAATTTTCACAAAATAAAAACTGATCTTGCTCCATAGTTTCGGCTCTTGGCCGAAAATAATGGCCCTAATTAGGCCTTAATTATTTTCGGCCAATCCAAAAATAATCAAGCCCAATTTCTTTCTTTTATTTTGGCCCAATTAATTTAATTGGATCCAAAACAACCCATGCATTAATTAGGCATTTTAAATCATGAGCCCAATTAATATTTTAAATCCAAAATTGCATTTTCTTTTAAGTAATTATTATTCTAAAATGAATAATAATACGGGGTATTACACCATTCGACTAAAAATTGAAGGATTTTTTAATCATTTATTATTTTACTTCTAACGAAGAGTTTTATTATGTGACCTACAGTACAGGGTCCTCCTCGACTGAAAATCGAAGGACATTTATTGTGTAACCTACAGCACGTGGTCTCAATTCGACTAAAAATCGAAGGATTTTTATCATTTATTTATTTTCTAACGAAATAATTTTATTGTGTAACCTACAACACAGGGTCTCTCCGTTCGACTGATGATCAAAGGATTTTTATTGTGTGACCTACAGTATAGGGTCAAATTCTCGGCCAAATAAATCGGGAAAATTACTACTTTATCCTAAAATGATTGTTTATCTCTAGCGGATTGTCACCTCACTCAGTTTGCCTGTTTATTGCAGGTATTGGTACAAGAATACTTTGACCTTCGCTCTATTCGAGCTCGACCAAAGTAGGGGCTTCTGTAGACACCAAAAATTGAGTCTATGATAAGTCCACATAAAATCCCGATGATGAAATGATTGGATTTTGCTCGAACTTGGGTTGCGAGAATAATTGCTCTGATGATTAGCCCAGTTCATTTGATTTAACCATTGGAAGCCTTTTGTACAGGTGATCCAAGCCGGTTGGACTCAATTCATTTGGAGTTCAAAACTGAGAGATAGGCCTCGTTGAGCCCAAGGGCCCGAAAGGGAACCCAAACCCTTGAGTCAACCCTTGATCAAACAAGGAAACTCAGTCAATCTCGCGTGGACCCCCTCGGAAAAGCCTCCCCCACTTAGAAAGCATGTCAGGCACCTATGAAGGCAGGCCGCTCCAGGTCCAAGCGGCCACGCTTAAGTTCAAGCGGCTTGACCGCTTGCTTAGCGGTTGGGCCGCTTGCTTAGCGGTTGGGCCGCTTGCCAAGCGGTTCAACCGCTCAGCCTAGTTGCATGGCCGCCTGGACCTTTTCTCGTGGACGGCAAATTCGAGGCACATTCGATTTCTGTGCCAAACTTAGCGACCGATTTGATCCCATTAGCGACCAATCTTGTCGGTAGCAAAATGCATAGTTTTTTTTTGTAGTGCCTTAGCACTCGGTCAAATATAGATCAATGTTTAAAGTTTGACTCATCATAATAATTAGAACTATAATGCAACAAATAATGTTTAGAGGTAGATACCTGTAACTTTTATAGAGGCACTACAAGCCAATGAAGTACTTTTTTTTGGTCAATGGCTAATACAAGCCAATGGATGAGTATTACCATGACTTAAGGGCATTCCTCCCCACAACATTTTAATATTTGCCCTAAACAAATTAAGTGTCAGGTTTGCAGATCGGATGAACCTCTTCAAATCTCGCATTGGTGTTGTTTTAGTTTTATTTACCAGTTAGTCACAAAATTAGCACCAAAAAAAGAAAAATAAAATTATTACAACAAAGTTAGAAGCAAGACAACCCATTTGAAAATATTAAATTTACAAAAAAAAAAAAGAGCTAAAATATTCCGTGCATCGCACAGGCATGCACCTTAATTGAAGTCATTGTTTATGGTAATCCACTAATTCTCACTTTCTAATACTCGATTCTAATACTCAGAAATCTCAGAAAAATATCCGACAGTTGATAATTCGCAAGGTCCTAGTAAATAACTAAAACTTTGAAAAGCAAAATAAACTATGTGCAAACTAAAGAACATAACAATTTTGGGTGGCGCCAAGTCTGGAATAGCAAATCAAAGAATCACTATCATGTTGTCACCTTCAATATGTAATTTTCTATACTCGAGAAGGTGGGCGTTACGAAACCCATCATGACGGCCGTGACATTTGCAACTAGGGCATAAATTTGCCTTGAGCAAATGTGACCCCACAACGAGAAGATTTTCTCCCTCATTCTCAAAAATAAATCCTGGTGAGAACTCGTCTTGTCAAACTGATCCGTTAAAAATCATTGTAATGTGGTTCAACATCGGGATCGACCATAAAACAAAGCGACAAACCAAAACATTGGCTTCACTCAGATCTTTTAATTCTCATCTCCAAATGTATGAAATCCCCTTTACCCTCACCAAATTTATTGGGAGTTTGGGACCATCTTACCATTTTGAAAAAAGAAAAATATAAGCAAAAATTGATTTATTTACCATAAACAATGTAAGTGTGAAATTCCCATAAAAAAAAAAACCATTTTTAGATTAATAAGTGACAACCAAATAACTTTAGAAACTTCTAAAAAATTCAAAAAATAAATATCTTTAGTTTCCATAACAAATTCTTTCTAATTGTACTTCCACACAAAAACTTTCCTTAGATCCCTCTTTAAAAAAAAAAATCCTTAGATACCCGAACCGGGATGAGAAAGTATGTGATAAACCCGGATTCTATTATAAATGGGTCGGGCGGATATTAGATTTTGGTATTACTTTTTTCACAGCCCTACTTAAGAAACTCTTTCGCCACTCTCGTTTCTTCTCTTTTCGTCTCTCAGCAAATCCGGTTAGAGTTCCAGCTCTAACCCTAGCACCAATTTTCCAGCTCCTTGCTTTCGTTTCGATTCAAATCACCACCAATTTCAAGTAAGTTTCAAATTCAATCTGATCTGATTACTTTTTTGATGCAAATCTATATACTTTTTTGATTCAAATCTTTCATGTTTTTTCTAGTTTTTGCTTGATTTGTTCATATGATTGGTTACTAGATGAGATCTGTGGTTTTTGAGATCTGTTCATCGTTGTTTTGTTTCAATTTCATCGGATTTCTGTTTCACTTATTGTTAGATTATGTAAATCGGGCTATGTATATGTCGTGTCGAAGAAAAGATTGGATATTCGACTTGATATGTGAATTTATTGTCGGAAAGTTTCGATTTTTAGTCGTTTGTAGTTGAGTTTTATGTGATTGAATTATTTTGCTTCAGTGTTGAATAATGAAGTTGATTTGTTGCTACAATGGTTCGTTGAATTTGTTCTATATTACAAAATTGATGATTGGGTTGCTAAATGTTGCAATATGCTCTTTGAATTACTTATTTAAAATTTCGAAGGATGTGGGTTAGTTCGGGTAAGAGCAGGTTATTATTATTATGTTTAACTTGCTTATTGATTTACAAAGGTCGGATCTTTGAAACTGGTTATTTGATTTGCTAGACTTGGCGCCACCCAAAATTGTTATTTTCTTTGGTTTGCACATATGGTTTATTTTGCATTCCAAAGTTTTAATTATTTACGAGGACCTGGCGGATTATCGACTGTCGGATATTTTTCTGAGATTTCTGGGTATTATAACTGGCTATTTCCCAGAAAAGTTTTCATCTTTTGGCCTGAAATGAAGAGTCGTATGAAGTGTAGACTGTAGAGTTCTATTAACTTAGTTTTGGTGATTTTGAGATCACCAGTTTCTTTCAAGTACCCCCTATACTCTTTGTGGTGTCTTTGTAGTCCATGAAATTCTCAGCTTAACTTGTAATCTATGTTCTCATTGTGATTGTGGAGAATCCTTTTGCTGAAACTTGTTGATTCAAGTATGGTTCTTTTTGTGTGTTTTCTTTATACTCCCATCATGGACAAGTTTGCTTCTTCCCCCCTCTTTTCCTGTGAATTTATGGAGTGTGGTTGTGCTTGCTTCTTTTAGTCATGGCTGGAGCAGCTCCTGAAGGTCACAGTTCGATGCTAAGCAGTTCGACAACAAAATGAGTGAATTGTAAGTCCTCCTCAATCCTCAAATTGCCTATGTGTTTGTAAGTCAGGGTGGAGATATTTTATTTTTTTTTTTAATTTTGTAATTGAAATAAATTGCTGTTTGTATGTATTGATAGTCCATAATTTACGATCCTTTCTTACCGGCTTTCGTTTATCTTATTAAGGCTTTCTGAGGAAGGAAGCGATTTCTTCACTTCATATGATGAGGTCTATGAGAGCTTTGATAAGATGGGTTTGAAGGAGAACCTTCTCAGAGGAATCTATGCTTATGGTAATTTCATTTTTATGGTCTGTTTGTTGATATATTTTGGAGTATTGTCTATTTACTAATCTGTTGTGATTCTTGCTGTTAGGTTTTGAGGAGCCTTCTGCCATTCAACAAAGGGGAATTGTACCTTTTATCAAGGGTCTTGATGTGATTCAGCAAGCCCAATCTGGTACCGGAAAGACAGCCACTTTCTGCTCTGATATCCTGGAGCAGCTGGATTATGAGCTGTTGGAATGCCAAGCCCTCGTCCTTGCTCCTACTAGGGAGCTTGCTCAACAGATTGAGAAGGTTATGCGTGCCCTTGGTGATTATTTGGGTGTTAAGGTACATGCATGTGTCGGTGGAACCAGTGTCCGTGAGGATCAAAGAATCCTTTCTGCAGGGGTTCACGTGGTTGTTGGTACCCCTGGGCGTGTCTTCGATATGTTGCGTAGACAATCTCTTCGCGCTAATCACATCAAAATGTTTGTTCTGGATGAGGCTGATGAGATGCTTTCTCGTGGTTTCAAGGACCAGGTATTGTTCTATCGAAGTTGACTTATTTATTTGTTATGCTTCCTCGAGGGTCCAAGGACCAGGTGCAGCTATGGTTTTTCTCCCTAGTTGTTGAATTAAAATTGTGACTTGTCTCTTGTATACATCTCTGTAATCAACTTCTTATTTCTCTCTGGGATGCTTCATGATCTGCATGGGGTTGTACTCTGCTATGCTGTCCATTATTCAGGGGTAGTAATTTACGAAACTGCAAATATTTTGCTGCCATTGCTGTGAAGGAACCGTTGATCTCTACTTTTGAATACTTTTCCTTCATTATACGTGCGAACTATTTTTGTTTTGGTTTTCTACCATCATGAACTGCTCTAAGGATTCGTCTGTTGATAATGAGTGGATCATAGAAATTACTTGTAGTGATTATGGTTGTTATGGCTTCCTACAATCCATGATAGTTGGTACTTGCATTGCCTGTTAGCAGTTTGCTGTGTTACTAGTGTTACTTTACTCCTGATTAGGTCTTTTGCTTATTTTTGTTTCATGCATTGTGCGTGGTTTGTGTTTGGGATGTGGGAATGTAAGTTGATTATGTTTGCATTGCATCATAACGTACTGCCATGAAATTTGTTGTTTCTGTTGTGAGTAGTGTTATGGCCTATTGTACCTTATATGTGGCTTTGATAATTTACTCTATGTTTTTGTTGCACCCAATTTCCAATGTTTCCCCCTCAAGATGCTTTGGTAGGTGGTGTCTCAGTGGTATGTGCCTGGTCTTTAGTTGGGAATGTATCATAGGCTATATCTGTCATGAATATATATATGCATTGCTAACGTAATGTTTCTTAGAATAGATGGGGAAGTTTTGGAATGCTGAAAGCTAATTTCTGACTCTGTTGCAGATTTATGACAATCTTCCAGCAACTACCTCCCAAGATTCAGGTTGGAGTCTTTTCCGCTACTATGCCTCCTGAGGCCCTTGAGATTACAAGGAAGTTTATGAACAAGCCTGTGAGGATTCTTGTAAAGCGTGATGAGCTCACCCTTGAGGGTATTAAGCAGTTCTATGTCAATGTCGACAAGGAGGAGTGGAAGCTTGACACTCTTTGTGATCTTTATGAGACCTTGGCAATCACACAGTGTGTGATTTTTGTGAACACCAGGAGGAAGGTCGGCTGGCTGACCGACCAAATGAGGGCTCGTGACCATACCGTGTCAGCCACACACGGAGACATGGACCAGAATACTAGGGACATAATTATGCGTGAATTCCGTTCTGGGTCCTCTCGTGTGCTCATTACAACCGATCTTCTAGCTCGTGGTATTGATGTGCAGCAAGTCTCTTTGGTGATCAATTATGACTTGCCAACTCAGCCGGAAAATTACCTTCACAGGATAGGACGAAGTGGGCGGTTTGGAAGGAAGGGTGTTGCCATCAAATTTGTTACCCGTGATGATGAGAGGATGCTTTATGATATTCAGAAATTTTACAATGTGGTCGTTGAGGAGCTCCCTGCTAATGTTGCGGACCTTATCTGATGACTGCAAGTGTCATTTGCCTCTTGTTAGTTTGAGGTAAGATGTTTGTGTCTAGTCTAGTAAGGATTTTGGGCAAGTGTTGTTTATTGGTGATCATTATTTATGACATAACAGCTACAGTTCACTGTTAGTACTATGTGGTGTTCTTTTCTTTTCTCCTATTCTGGGAACATCACTTAATTGTATTGTAGATGCCCCAGGTTAAATTTTGTAGGAGCTTAGCGACGCTTCAATTTGTATTGTATTTTGAGTCAAGGAGAGTGCTGCCTTCGACAGCTTTTTTCATCTTTGCTCACTCTTTTCTTGTTGCTTGTCATTCTGCACGTCCGAGCATTGTTTCTGGTTGTGAGCTAGCCTTCTGGCAACATTTTGTTGTGATAGTTCATGGACTTAATCAATATTTTTTCTCCTTTAGCTATAGTTGGATTTGTATTATTGGTGATTTAGCTGAGTTGATGACTCAGCCAGTCCCTTCCTATGGGAACTTAGAATTAGTTTCGCCGGTGCAATCTCAGTATGCATCCTTTGGATTTTGGTTTAGTTAAAAGTTCCCATCTAACCTTGTTGCGTACGGTTTGTTTTCTCTTGGAAGGTCACTCGAGTTTCTCCTTGTTAGGAAGCTTTTATAGTTAAGTGGGGGGTGTTTTAGGTGTCTCATTATAAAGGTCTAAGGATGTGTTCTTTTCCATTTTCCTCGTCAGTAGTTCAGGTTCAGTTCACTGGTGTTTGGTTCAGTTCACTTGAGAAACATACATATTCTTCTTCATTACAGTTTTTTTTTAGTGGAGAAGAATACACACTAACCTTATGAAGGAAGAATGTCTGTGTTTGAAAGGGGCGGGGGGAATTCAGATAAACACGCAAGTTAAAATGTTCATAACCACCTTGCATGTATATTCTTTCATTGTGTTCTTTTTCGGATCTGGGACAACTTCAAGTTGAATTGTCGTTGCCCCCGAAGTGCGGAACGCTTGCGCCAAGTTTGTTACTATTGGGTGTAAATGTAATGAATTAATTTTGCCACTATTGGGTGTAATTATAATAGGTTTTGTATATGTATCATGTATGGATAGTATTGCATTACCAGGATCGAGGACAAAGTTAGTGAAGGTTAGAAACAGTGGCGCACCCCTCACTTGTTTCCTGCAATGACTTGGGTTTAAGTCTCATTCCCGACAAAGTTGGAGGCTACTTTGTTGTTCAAAAAAAGATACTGGCTTTGATTTCTGGAAAGGTAGGTTTCTTCTGGTCCATCAATGATGGAATCTCTCCCCGAAGTATGATTTCATGACGCAGCATAATAACGCAGCATTTACTATTGACCAATATTCCTCTTTCATTCTTCTTCATCTCTGCCCTTCTTTTTGCTAGTGGGTTATCGGTGGATAGGGTGAAGATGGGTGTCTGTTTTCAGTCGTGGTCATAAAGATGATCTTGATTTTGGTATGTTTAGCTGAAGGAATGTATTCGATTTGTTCTTGAATATCCCACTTGGCTTATATTTGGTTGGTTGCAAACTTTGAATTATGCTTAAGGATCTATTATTTGAAAACTTATGCTCAAATTATCCTTAGCAAGCATGCTAGTCATTGTTAATTGTTAGCAAAAGGGTAGAATGTCAAAAGTACTTGTTCTTGAAATCTTGATTTGGTTGGTATTCTTGAGCTTGGTGTAGTTAGGTTAATCACTCAAGGTTATACTCCCTCCCTTCTATATTGAAGTATTTATTTATTTCTTTTCAGCATGTAGATTAAGACAATGTGAAATTGGTGGTTGATTTCCTTGTTACTCCTCACTTTGATTTAGAAATGGTGTTACTTAAGATATTTGGTGAGTAGATTCACATGAGGGTAAAATGACACTTTACAAAATTTTTATGTTTCGTACTTAAATTTGGATGATTCAAAAAGGAAAGTGAGTACTTCAATTTTGGTTGGGCTCGATTCAGTTTATACTTAAGCGTTTATTTGATTCGATTCAGCTCTAGTTCAAGCTTATTATTATAATCGGTAGAAAAGTAAGATAATTTAATTTGTTTGCGATTGAAGTTGACCATTTGTGATTCTTGCAAATTATTAGATGAATCCTTATGGGAAAGTCAAAAGCAACCATTTTAAACACTTTTTTTTTTTGGGTGGGGTGATGGACTAGGTCTTCTTGATTTATAGTCTGTTATATTAGGGGGGAGGGGGGATGAGCATCCTTGAACCTGGGCATTGGCCAAGTCCGAGGAAGTCCTGCACCAACTGTGTTGGGAGCTCTCACTCAACCATGGCCCTCATGTAGAAAGTCAGTTACGAGATGTGCGACAAATCAGTTAAAAATCCAACCTATGAAATTTAGTTGGCGGCCCTTGGTGTGTGATCCTTTTTGAAACCCTGTCCGCTCTTCGCCAGTACGTCAAATGTCTCGGGGCTATGTAAAGTCGAAGTAGACAATAGTATCAAGGGAATAATAGATATAAACAGACAATCCTTCATTACAGATTGATCATGGAAAAGCACATAGTTTTTATTTTTTTTACTAATCACATAGTAGTTATTATAAGTTATAAATAAGAACTAAAAATGAAAAGCAAGGTTATGTTTGAGAGTTAAGAGACAAGAGTTAGCTGTGTAACTTTGCTTTGACCTGGCTATGTTTATACGCTTTTCAGTTGCCACCCACGAGGGCAGAGAGAGAGAGAGGAGAGAGAGAGAGGAAAAAAGAAGAGAGCTTTTTGAAGGGGCGGCGCAGTGTCACCATAACTGTACACAAATCGAATTATCCGATATAGGGGGGAGTACTTTGCTAGCTTGTTTAAACTCTCCTTTTTTTAATTTCAGAAGATTCTCAACAGCAAAATTACTAATACTCAACTGTTAACCACCATTATTTGTTGCTTAATTTGCATTTTAATGGTGCATGTGATGATGGCACATGGCACCAATTTACCCAAATGATTCCTTCCTCTTTTGACAGGTGTTAATCTATCACTTGATATCATCTCTTCGATAATCTCCACAGTCCTCAGTAGTCTATTCTGTGGCCCGGCCTGCACCCATGCAGGAAACTTCTTCCAGCTTTTTTTAAATTATTAATAACCAAGCTTATTTGAATATGTCTGTCTATATTGGTGCAGTTTTTAGGGTTAAACTTATTTGAACTACATTTATCTAAACTGAATTGAACTCAACACTAGTGAACATGAAATGAATACCATCGAACTAGAAATGAACACCACTGAACTAAACTGGATATCACTCAACTGAATTGGATATACTACTTGCACTGAGCACCACTGAATTGAATTGAACATCTGAACTGGTAATCACTGAACTGACACGAGATAACCCCTGATTTTAATTGACCATGCAAACTCTAAGGCTATGTTTGGTTCACCTTAAATTCAGTTCAGTTCAGTTCAGTTCAATTCAGTTTATGTGTAACTTTATCACTCATATAAACTTTTACTCCGAAATAATTTCATGATGATAATAATGTCATCGGAAAGGTCTCAAAGCATACTTTCAAATGAGTCCAATATTGACTATGTTTGGACGAATTTTAAATGGTTAACGGTCAAGTTTAAAAAATCAATTCAGTTCAGTTCAGTTTTATACAGATAAATCAAACGGAACCTAAATAACGCATCCATTATATAAGAGATAAGAGTATTGAACCACCAATATCAACCACTTGCTGATAAACTTAGGCCCTGTTCTTTTCGTCGATTCCCTGCTGCATTCCGTTCCGTTCCGTTCCGCATTCTGTACTTCATTTTGTCTAATATATTTTTGAATTATCCGCGCCGCGCCGTTCCGTTCCGTTCCTCACCATTCCGTTGAAGAGAACAGGGCCTTATTTGTATCACATTTAGGTGTCGATTAATAATCAACTTTGGTTCATCGTGGGATATCGAATTTAGGCTTGTGTTGTATGTCAAAACTTGGTTGAGCAAAGAGGTAATCAAGTATTGGGGTGCTCGTAATACTCAGTTTATTTATCAAATGAGTACTAAATATCAAGTAATTAAATTATTAATCGAGTTTTAATCAAATACGTTCGCAAGCAGTTATAATAAGTAAATCGACCCTCCCATTTTGGCATGGCCGCATGACAAACGTAATGTAGCTATATATGTTTAATGTAGATATTCTACGCTCCCTAAAATGGAGCCCTTTAAATTGTGATATTTGTAGTGGTCATATAATACTATAGTATATAGGCTCCGTTTGATTTATCTGGATAAAACTGATCTGAATTGAATTGAATTGAAATGAATTGATCTTTTAAACTTAACCGTTAATCCTTTAAAGTTCGTCCAAACATAGTCAATATTAGACTCATTTGAAAGTATGGTTTAAGATCTTTCCGATTACATAATTATTATCATGAAATTATTTTGGAATAAAAAGTTATATGAGTTATAAAGTTACACATGAACTGAACTTAACTGAACTGGACTGATTTGAACTGAATTTAAGTAAAATTAAGGTGCATCAAATAGAGCCATAGTCGTTATAATACAAGACTTGTTGAATTTCCTAGCTTATTTTTTACCTAGATTTCTCGATTGTTAGAATTGAACTTACCAGAGCATCACTAAACTGGATACTACTGAACTGAACTGAACTGAACACAACTGAACTGAATTGAACACAATTTGAAATGTGAGACAAAAACTATATTTCTGGATTCAGCACCACTGAACTGAAATCGACATTATTTAACTGATTTTAAAATCACTAAATTGACGCATGAACTGACCTGAACTGAACTAAACTGACCTGACCGAATAAGCTCTATCAAATGCACCCTTAGTTGTGCATTATTAGGTTAATCATTTACTCAAGACGATAACTCATCACCCAATCTAGAAATCTCTAACGACTCATAGTAAAATGGTATGAGAACCAATTTGCTAAATGCCAAAAATGGTGGGACTAGTGATTGACCTAATAAAAATTTATGGTAATTGGTTGTCAACCACCAAGAGAAACCAACCCCAGGTTGAGACTTGGAATATCAGCGTGCCTACACATATGATGCGCATTTTGGTTGCCGAAAGTAGAAGAATTGAAGATAGGATCAGAACTTTGCCAGATCAGATCAGTTGCCTTTCACTCACCCATTTAGAGCAATGTACCTGGAAGAATAAGTTGCCATATGTTTGGTTGACAAATATAAATAGAGGAAAGTAGACAAGTACTAAAACTGTATGATTGGCAGATATATAGAATTGGGTCGTTTTTGGAACTTTTGAGTCGCGCTGTTCTTTTGAACGGAATGCGAAACGGTGAGTAACAGAACGAAAAGAACAGTGCGGAGTAAAACGAAACGACGTGGAAAATCGAGCAAAATACGAGACAAAATAATATGAATTACAGAAATCGGAACAGAACGGTGCGAAACGTAATGGAATGCAACATGGAGACGTCGAATAGGAACATGAACGGTTCTCTTCAAGGGAATGGTGTGAAACAGTGAAGAACGGAACAGAAAGAAACGGAACAACGTAAATGATGGGCCAAAATATGAAACAAATGAATTACGAACGGAACGGAACAAAACCAACCGAATGCAGTGTGAAGATGACGTAAAGAACATGGTTTTACAGTTTTTTTCAAAAATAGTCATCTGCTATACTCTCTCTGTTCCATATATATTTATTAACTGTCACATTTTGACTTGGATCGAAGTTTAAGGCAATTGATCTTTAACTCAAAAGTGACTCAATTGTGGATCAAACATCTTTGACAACTAATTCAAGTAGCTAATGAATGAAACAATCTTCCAAAAAAAAAAAAAAAAAAAAAAAAAAAAAAAAAAAAAAAGCTGCAATGCTATGTACTTATTATCATAATTGCTCAAACATGTACACACAGTACAATTTGGAAAGTGATTAAAATGAAACTCCCACAGAGATTTGAAGGGCAAAGCTGTTGGGAATCACTATTCATAATGTGTTTATGCTCCCTCTAAAAAGGGAAAGTTCATTCAATTTAAAATATCACTTCCCAGAAAGGGAAGGTTGCTCTGCTTCAATGTCTTTCTATAGGCCCACCAATTGTCATCATTATTAGGGCATGGCCCTGTTTTAGAATATTCATAAATTAATCTGATTATTAATTACTATTTTTTAATTTCCTGATAAATTTGGTTGCTTTATTTTCTGTTGTAGTACACTAGTACAGTAGTACCCTTCCTTAACTATAATGCAATCCTCACTCTTCAATCATTTTTTTTTTGTTTAACCATTTGGCTTCATATTGATTTGCAAGTCATAACTCAAATGTATTTATGTTTTACTTGGACGTTTGAGAAACGAGAACCGTTAATCCCTCCACCATCACTGGGAAGGGTTACTGATCGACGTTCAATGAAAAACTTATATGAAATGGTCTCAACAAACATGATTCATAGTTCATGGATTGGCTGGTTACAAAATTTGTAGCCTAGTGTTAGTATCCCCGGCGAAAAGATTTTCAACCCAAATATCAGGGGGGTGTTTGGATGTTGGTTTGTGGGGTGACTTTTGGTAAAATTGGATGTTTGACCAGTCCACCATTCAATATTGTTGTTTGAATATTAGCTTTTGAGATTGGCTTTGGGTTCCCACAAGCCAACTTTTGAAAAGCCAAGGAGGTTGGCTTATGGGTATTGGCCGGTGGCATTAATGTAATCCAATGACATAATAATCCAAGACTTGCAATTATTTACTTCTATGCCATCAAATTCCTCGATCATATGAATGTCCTTATAGGTCATTTTACATATAACCAGCTAATATTACCAGCCAATGTTACCAAACATCTATTTCCAAACATCCAATGTTACCAGCCGGTCAAATGAGCTACCAATACCAGCCATCGACCACCAGCCACCAACCATCAGCCAACAACTAATGTCACCAGCCAATTACCAAAAAGGGCCCATGAGTAGAGTTTGATGGAATTGATCAAAGCAAATTGATATGACGCTTCAATTGGGCATATGCCCTTGGTTGGAGGCCCAATATAATCAACGTTATTAGGGATTCGAACACAGAATCTCTTGTATCAGATTCTGATACTATGTGTTAGAACAAATTCAATTAAAGTTTAAACGGATCGTTATATGTCCAACTAATGTTATATTCCTTATGAGTTGTGATTATATTGGATGTGAAGTGTGAACATCTAAACAACGATTCTATGCCGTTACGTTGTATCATTAGTGTGTTTGATTAGTATATAAAAGCATATATACTTTTATGGCTTTATTCTACTTTAACGCCGCATTAGATCTTCGCGTGGCTATGTTTGCTGCCTCATCGATGAATTTATGCAATACTTAAATGAAGATTTGCATATGATCCACCATCTTTATCTTTTCTTCCTCCATCCCACTTTCTTCCAAAGGCTGAGGGCCACCTACGACGTGTTTGAGTCTACACCTTGTTAGTTTATTGGGTACAGGTTTACTGTGAATAGATAATTCTGCCATCGCAACAAATCAATCTCTCATATATCTTGTAATCCATAAATTGTGGTGTCTATGCGTGGTTAAGGGAGAAAGGCCGATACAATATACATATATATAGGAGAAATCGCGAGAGAATTCGAATTTGGAAACTAATGTACCTAGCACCTCAGCCAGGCCAAGACATCATCCTTGATTATATTACTCCGTATATAATTAGATGAATCACTCTTAAATTTAAGTCTAACAACAATCTAATGGTAGTGATGACATCACATTAATTAGAGAATTAGGAAGATTGTTTGTGGGACAAGTAGATGCTAATTAAATGAATGAAAGACAGAGACACAATAGAGTAAAATATGCAAATTGAATATATTCAAATATGTTATTAGGGTTTTTTTCCCATCAATTTGTTATGTTTTGATTGCTTTGTATGTTCGATTTTGGTCCGTTATAATATATTCTGCAAGTTCATTCTGACTCGACAGTCAAACAAGTAACGGTAAAATTAGTTCTTTTTCACATTAATTAGACTGATGAAAAGGATTGGGCCTTTTAGCTCATAATAAGGCTTATTGTTTTTTATTCAAATTCATGCATGTCACCAACTCACCACTCACCAAACATTAAAGAGATTAAAAGGAAAAAGAACTTTCTTAAATAAGTGGTTGTGGATTCGAATTCCAATTTTTATGAATGGAAAAAATTTCTTGGTCAGTCTCCTACTGTTTAGTGTGCAGATAATTGAGACGAGGGGATTAGTCACTGTGGTGGACGGTGGGATACCCTTGGCAAACACCCACAAAAAAAAAAAAAAAAAAAAAAGGAAAACGAAAAAAATAGTAAAACGAAAATGGGTGATGGAGCTTCATTTCCTTGCTTGTATAAGATTAAATTAATGCAGGATGACATGTATATGTTTGATTTGGGGTATACACATTTCAAAGTGTTTACCGACCAACAAACCAACATGACATGTTAACCTCTCTCTCTCTCACTCTCTCTGTGTTTCTCTTTTTCTAGATAATTTATACTCTGTCCCTAGACATTAGATCAAAAAAGAAAAGGAAATATACTCTATTAAACGATTAGGGATTAAAACAAGACTCTTCAAAGTTACCATTAAATATACATATTCTGTAGTTGTAAGGTATTGGAGACTCATAAAGTTGATCATGGCTTTTTTTTTTTTTTTTTTTTTTTTTTTTTTTTTTTTTAATGAGTCCAATATTAGATTTGTTTGGACTTAAGAAAACCAATTCAACTCAGTTTCGTTTTTTCTTGATGAAAAAAACGGAGTCTAAGTAATATAAGAACAACACCAAGAAATCAAATGAATAATAGAAAATAACAAATAATGGTATAAACAATCTGATGTCATGTCTTGTTTATTAAAGGCGCCTCATATAAATTTTTGTGGAAAAATATTGAGATAATAAATGAGCGTAGTATATTAACTATTCTTTTTATAAGGGATGGAATGAAAAATAAATGCTAATGTGATATACTAACTAAACAACTAACTACTACTGTACTTAATACTACCTAAGTAACAACCTTAACAGCTAAAAAACAGTAAGCAATTGATGAACATAGCCTTAAATACCGGATAGGATTCTATGTCCCAGTGTTTGTCCATTCCGTTTCTTTCCACGTTGCAAGTCTTGTTTCATTTTGTATTGTATTCTACTCCCTCCATCCTCTCTTATTTTCTTATTGATTTGTGAAAAATATATAATGAATTATAAGATCAAAAGACATTTCTTAGATTCGTTTTAGATTATATTTTCACAATATTAATTTTTAAATATAATTATATCAGTATAATTAAAGTTATTAATGGTCAAAGTATCATCTTGAAGACTGTGCAAAGTTAAGTGAGAAGATAAGAGAGGGACAGAGGGAGTATTTCATATGGCATTTTGTTTAGTTCCGTTCATTTCCGCTCTGTTTCATAATTCTGGCGCTGTTATTTCTATTCAACGAAATGTTGAGGGACAACGAGGTACGGAACAGAACGAAACGGCATATAATACAATAAAATTTGAGACAAAATGAAATATAAAATGAGATACAACGCAAAATAGATAGAACGCACGAAACGAAATAAAATGCAGCATAAAAAATGACGAAAAAAAAAAGGGTGGCTTGTCTGTTGTCTCATCCCGTTTCGCACCATTTTGTTATAAAGAAGAGAGTCTTACATCTCATCCAGGTGCAAAATCACCCTCCTTATATTATTACCACTTTTATACAGTATATGCCAAAACAATACATAGCCGAATTGAAGTAGAATCTGTGGAAGGAGTCTCATATAAAAGTATATATATATACAGCATGTATGGAGATAAAACAACAAAAATTGAGAAACACAAGAAGGCATTTGAAACTTAAAATTCAATAAATGATAGGATAGGGAAAAGAGATAAAAACAGAACAGATAACTTAACGGAAGCGAAGACCTTTGAATTGAAAGTCTCATCATCTCATCTTTTCAACCACTTGGAAGAACATGATGATGATAATACTAAAGTAATGAGAAGGATAGAGATAGGAAGAAACAAGGGCACATTTATATTCCAAACGTGATGCCACCAACTTCAAATCAGTAGCTCCCTTTTTCCCCAAATTAAAAAATATCAATAAGGATGATGATCAAATAGTTTCAATAATTGGCGAAATTTAATCAAAGGTTTGACTTTCTATTTCCCAATGTTTTATAACTGCCGACTTTTAGAAAGTATACTTGTCTCTGATGGTGTTACTTTTATTTATTTATTTGGTGGATTTGATGGTGCTACTTTGATAGGCTCGTATTTATGATGATCGGAAATGTGTCGGTCGCCATTCACTTACCCCTCCTTCCAAACGCGAATAAGAAATAACAAAAAGGAGCTCCCTCGTCGCCTATATAAAGAGACCCACCAGCATGCTATGTCTTCACAACAGCAAAGCAACGCACTGTTTCCAATCTCATTAGCAACAATCTCTACAGTGAACAGTGCATGCTTCCTTTGACTGTTTGGTAAATTAAAATACCATCTTGATTATTGTTCCCCAAAAAAAGCCCTAATTAGGGTTCTTTCTCTTTCTGTCTATCTAGTTTTTGCTACAGTAACATGTGAACTGTCACACAAAAACCAACAAAACAAATCAAACAAACAAAAGTATGGGGGGTAAGATCAAAGAGGGTGGTGACAGAAGAGAGTGAGCACACATGGTGCTTTTCTTGCATGAAACTTGGTCATGCTTGAAGCTATGTGTGCTCACCCTCTCTCTGTCACCCCCACCTCTCTCTCTCTCTCTCTCTCTCTCTCTCTCTGATTTTGTACTTGTATGATTTGCCTGACAGACTGAATTGATGTATCTTAATTATCTTTTGTACTAATTGTGAATTTTTCAGTTATAGGGGCTCGGGAGGTCAAGATGTATGTCGGTAATCTTGTTATATACAAGCCTATAAATAAAAATCTTGTTAATTTCTCTTCAAGTCCTTACACCTGTCATGATTCATCAAAAATTTTATCTTTTTTGGAAGTATAATTAGCCCTAATCAAAACTGCTTGTTTATCTGCCCACATATTATAAATGATACTTGATATATAGTCTTTGAAAGTAGAGGCCTGTGTGAGGTTTTTCCCCCCCTTTGATGTGCTTCTACAGTCATACAGATTTGTGATGACATGGAGGTTTTTGGTGGTTGGAGATGAAATTTAGAGTCTGATGAAGACAGATTTTAAACCACATGCAGAGAGAGTTATAATTTATGATGTTGGCAAAATTTCCTGTGTACATAAAATTAGTTGTGAATTCTGTATCTTCTTATAATTTATGTTGGCAAAGTTTTAAGGCACACATGCTGAACTACTTTGAGCTTAATAATGTTCTGTTGTTATTTGTTGCTTATAAATTGCTACTGTATTATTTGTTCCATGTTTATTGTCCTTCGTGTCAAATGCGCTTGCAGTTATGAAATCCAGCACACTGAGGACTGCAGAAAAGAAGACAGAAGAAGAAGGGTCTTCAGAATTACAGAAACAAAGCAGACTAGTAAATTGAAGCTCTTCAATTACGTGTATTAGGAAGTGTATAAAAGTAGTAGAAATTGCTTGTATGAGACGCGTCAGCTTAGTCCGCCTCAAACGAGTTTTTGTGTCAAGCAGATCTAACTAGTTAGAATGATGTAGCTTGTGGTTTGTTCTTGTTGTAAGTTATTGCATCTCCAGCTTACCAATAATTTTATCATCCTTATCCGATCCGTAGGTTTTTCTGAAGTAAAATTATTTCTTTTTACCTTCAACTTTATCAATTTTGAAGTTTTTGCTGTTATGTACTGGTTGATTTATATATAGCTCAGGAACAATACTCATATAATTTGATTATTGAATGATGCATGCAGTGATCTTTTTGTTTTTTTCCCTAATCTCTTTGACCCTTTGTGGCTGAAAATTTAGCTAGATTGTTGGCTTCTTTGTGGAGCAAAACCCTAGGACAACATAAAAGCCCTACAATAAATGCTTGTCAAGACATGCATATTTAAAAAAAAAACTACGTTCCTTTCGGGCACCCCCATGAACCCTGCCCTGCAGTAATATCAGGAATCGAATCCGGGACTATTTTTCTGCTGTCCCTCCTCGCTGCTATCCTTATGCCTCAGGGTAGTCAGAAGACATGCATATATGTAAAACCAAACAATCAGAAAGAGATGCAGTTAATTGTAAACAGAAATAAGCTGAGATAGTGCAGGCAGAATTTGTTCCAAACCAAGCTTAACTAAGAGAATAATTGCTCCATTATTGCATAAATTCTCCTAAACCAGTACAAGTTTTTAAGTAGTTAATTACCAGTCCCCTTCAGTACCAAAATCATCTCCAATTAAGCACTGTTACTTTAATTTATTTCTTGTTGCACTTAAAAATGTTTGCATGTCTGATCTTTTTAACACCAATTCTTTTTCTTCCCTGAGTTCTGGATTTACAATGAAAGTGGTGGAAGTGGTCCAGAACCAATTCTTTTCATCCTTGTGATAATTAATTAGAATATACTATGTGTTATTAAAGTTAATATATGTCCTTAATTTGGTCATTGTGTATAAAATGTACTCTAACTGCTAATTTTGATTAGGTCATAGATTGGTGATTAGGGCCTCAAATCTAGGGATCCTAGAAAATGATAGTCCTTAATTCCTTCTAATGAAGCCGTGATATACATCATATTTAATATATATATATATATGGGTAAAAGCGTTGGTGATGTGACATGTGTCATATCCTTATTAGTTACTATTTTTTTTCTTTTTTTTTTTCATTATGGCCTTTATGGTGATATTTAAGTTAATGTATTAAATGTCTTTACTAAAAGTATTTATTTAATATTTGACCATTTTTAAATTAAATATTGTACTATTTTTGGTCATCAGATTTATTAAGATTTATATTTACAAGTATTAAACTACTTAATGTCACCACTTTTATTGAATTTTATAATTGTGAGTTTTATGAATGTGGCCCAATTAAGTGTTTTGACGTGGCAAAATAAATTTGTCTAATTTTAGGAGATAAGCGCGTGTAATGTGATTAGGGTCACATATAGATGTACTCATCATTTTTATTAAGCAATATATTGTGGGTATACGTAGTAGGTGATATTTGACTAATATTTGCGGCAATAAGTGTAGGTCATATGACAACGAATATGTGACTAATATTTTTTTGCCTAATTTACGGGGATAAGCACATGTAATGTGACAAGGATCACATAAAAATTCATCATTTTCAAGTTATAATATATAGTTGTGGATATTACATGGTAGGTGATATTGACTAATATTTTGCGGGGATAATTGCATGTTATGTGAAAATTAACATGTGACTGATATTTGTCGAATAAGTGTAGGTATATAATTTTCGTTAAGATCGTAGATAACATGACAAAGTGTCACAATTTGATTGGTCATTTTTTTTTTCTGAATATTTGGGGGAACAGGTGCAAATAATATAATAAGGTTTATATAGTTTTGGATATAAGCGCAGTCAACATACAAATGTCACATTTTAATAAAGTACATACAAGTTCCTCTTTTTCTAGATGGTGAGTTGTCGCCATTTTTTTCCAATTGAAAAAAGGTTAGTGTTTCAACTTTTATATTCCAATTAGTGAAATACATATTAAGGGAAAGTCTGATCAAACCCACATATTAGCTGGTATAAGAGTAGGTTACATGAAAATTGACTATTATTTGTGAGGATAATCGTTGTTAATATGACAAGCTTTAAATATTTAATTACGTTTGATATTTGAGGGTATAAACACAGATTAGACATAAAGTTATAAGGATAAGCTTAAATAAATTGACATAGTTCACATTTGGAGTGATATTTTATTAAGGTATACATATGATGTACAATTGCAAGTTAAGTAACAAGTGACTGATATTATTTTATTTTTTAAATAGGAGACTTATGAGTGGTAAGACGTGTAAAATTTCGACTCATCACTATGTTTCATTATTCTTTACATACCTATATATAATTTTAAAAATCCAAAAATTAATTTGCACATAAAAATATAGTGATAATTTGGTCGCCCGTGCGTAGCACGGATAAAGTCCTAGTATGTACAATATTCAAATATCAAGAGTGGATAAATTAAATAAAACCCCGGATTCGAGGGTTTCAATTATAACCAATATATCAATAGTACGTCATTGCTTGCTTTGATTACTATTATCAAAATTATATTGATATACAAACATTGTAAACGAAAGTAAGAAATTAAGTATATTATCAAGAGAATAAGCAACCACTTAGCTTCTAAGCATATAATTTTTTCATAAAATCAAGAGAAGCTAACAATTTTTTGACATCAATAATTACCTGATTTTGTTTCATCACATTATCGAATGAATGTGACTACTCACTGAGTATTTACTAGGGATAGGATAACCCACTTAGTAATTGTACTTGTTTCTTGCATTAAAATTTTAAGGGACTTGATCACTAACGATCTTTTATCTCATTTTGTGTGTCATCTCTTAGATATATATATCCCCTTTTTTATACATTTTGACACATCACATTTTAAATTTATTTTATTATAAAATTGGGAATACATGATAAATCACGATAACATGTGATTTGGATAGGGAATGATTTACAAAATGAGACAGATGATCTGTATTACTCCCACGCACATACAGTTTATGTTTCATTCTGGCTATTAGTATTTAGTAATGCCCTGTAGCTAGAGCCCTCAATTACATCAAAATGCATAGGCTCTCTACCATATATACATCCAAATATATTGTTTTATTCATACACGGCCATATATGTTAAACAGTAAGGGTGCATTCTTTAGAGCTGAATTTATCAGAACTGAACTGAACTGTACTGGACACCACTGAACTGAATTGAACACAACTTGATATGTGAAACAAAAAGTATGTTTCTGAACTCAACACCACTAAACTGATCTGAACATCATTTAACTGAAGTTGAAATTACTGAATTGACACTTAAACTAAACTGACTGTGTAAACTCTAAAAAACGCACCCTACCATTATGTTCCATTTAGGCATTAAAAGCGCTTGAGGTGGTCCAGAAATGGTTCTCAAGTGGTCACTAATCACTACACTAGTACTAATAAGTTTTATTAATTACAAGTATATTGCATGTCAACTTTCATTAACTTAATTATTCCCTTTATATTAGATGAAATTGAACTGAGTGGGATCATTCCAATATTTTCTGTTAATACTTTGGGATTGTTCTTGTACCTTGTAAGGAATCTGCTTCCTGTCTGTCGAACTCAGATTTGCTAGCTCTAATTTATATTTTTGTCTTTCTTTTAACCAGCATGTCTATTTACTCAAGAATAAGACCTTGTTAACACTTTTTGATTGATGAGTTGATTTTGAATAAATACTTCTTTGTCCTGAATATTGTTGGCATTTGGCAAACTAACAGCTGGCAGAACAAACTAGTTAGCCAGCAACTGATAGTCAACAACTATTTTACTAAAGTGCATTGTTATTTCAACTATATAAAATATCCCGTTCTTTTCAATAGAATGATGCAGAATGGAGTATCATGATACTGAACTTACCGCGTGAAACAAATGCACAGAGCAAAATTTACAGAGCGAAAAAAAATGTGAGACAAATTAAAATGCAGAATGAATGCAACAAGGAAAAGCTAGCGGTTTATGTCCAACATAGGCAATTAATTAATCTTTTATTCACCAAAACAGAAAATCTACCTTCACTAATGGCAAATTAATCAAAGAAATTCCATGCGCATTTATCTCAGTGATTTCCATCCAACGTGATGGAGACTTAGTGCTTTCTGAAAATTTGACAACTTTCTCAGTTCCTCCAAAGAATCAAGCAAATGAGGAAATTATATTTATCTAGAAGCGAAAAAGAACACAAATTAAAAGAATTTTATGGAAGTGTACAATGTAATGCATTAGTATATAAACCAACCAAATCGTGATATCAGAAGTTTTGCACTAAAAAAAGTGTTTTAGTTTTCTTTAACTAGATACATAGCATTATTGGAAGCATCAATTAGTTAATCTTTGTATTGGTAGGCCTGACAATGGGTCGTGTTCAGATCGGATGGAGCATCACCCGAATCCACCCATTTAATTTTTCCAGTTTCACCCGTCCATCCATCACCCGTGAAACACTCCACCCGCATCCAATCCACCCATCATCCACGAGTGAACGGGTGGATAATGGGTGGCTAACGGGTGGATAACAGGTGGCTAACGGGTGAAATAATCAACAAGATAGAAATTTAATATATGCTAAAAGAAAACGCAATGACTCTTAATTTAGAGCATATCCAACACTTTCAATTGCTAACAGAACAAGTTAATGCATATGCAATCAAATTAAACACCAATGAATAACTATATATCACCACAATTGAAGTATCTAATACATCAAAACTATCATGGGTTCGCAAAGCACACAAACATGCTGAAAAGAGCACGCAAAAATGCTCATAGCGTCAGGCGAGATGGGTCCAGCGAGGTGGCTGAGTGAATGGACAAAGCCCTGTGAGGAGAGAGAAAGAAAGGAGAAGGGAGTGTTGGGAAGTGGGGGGAGCCGGAAAAAAAATACAGTAGGGGTTTAGTTATGAAAGCGCTCTCTTTATATTTTTTTAAAACGGGTGATGGTGGATTCGCAGGTAGGATCAGCGGGTGGAAAATCATCACCCGAATCCCACTCGAACCATCACCCGACTCACCCACCACCCACCACAAAATCCATTTAACTAGGTTTTTACCCATTTATCTAAGACAGGTAGAGTGGCCGATATCCATGAACCCGTCACCCGTTATGAGGCCTAATTGTTGGTGAACATTCTCTTTGCAATATGTAGAACAAATCTTACTTCATTTTAAATTACCCTGGATGGATAGTGTCTCACTTTTGCATCACAAGGGGACAGATGCCAGATTTTGGCACAACAACGCATAATAAATAGATATTTACAATTGATTATATTATTAAGGATTGATATTTGATAAAGCATTATCCCACTAGTTAACATGAAGTCATGAACCCTGATGATTTAAGTTTTTTTTTGGTTTAGACTACATGTTCATCCTAACTCTGATTTAACTAATCCTGCTTGTACTAAGTCGGTTCAGAAGGGGTAAAGTGCTCCCACTAAGTAGTATAGAATCACTATAAAAACTTGTGTGGACGTTTATGGTGGACCAATACTTGGAGTCACCCCCTGAAGCCACCCTTTACTTTACCAGGAGCCACTCCTCAAAATTACTTGATTCACAGTGGACTAAGTCCATACAAGACATGCTGATCGAACCACTCACACCAATTACTTATTGGTAACTCTGATTTAAGTTTGATTATGTTTTCTTGAATTTGTTTTCTTTTGTTTTGTTTTGAACCACCCTCCCCTTTGGCACCAGGTAGGCCACGAAAAGCCAAAGGCTCCCCTCCATTTACAAAAATCGAGTCATCAATCTTACTTAAGGAATAAGAGTGTCGAAATGCTCCCACCAATCAACCACTCGTTTTTCTTGTCCTATAAGATATGATAATCTTATACAATTATTATAAGGTAAATTTTAATGCACCATACCCATGTTTTAATAGTCTCATCACACAATTTTTTTTAGTTTACATTTATACAAAATCCTCCTTTAATTACAAAAAACCACATCAAAGAAAAAAAAGGCTCTTGTTTTAGTTTGACGTCCCATTCCCCTGATAATATAAACAAGAATGATACAGGCTCGACGATTCTTGTTTAATAAGTCTAGCAAGGCTCTAGACTTGTAGAGTCGAGAACAGAATCAATCAATCCCCATAAATAGAACAAAGATGTGTTTGTTAGCCGTATAAATTGATAACAACATAATATTCTTTCTTATTTTACACTTTCAATGTTTGACCTTTGATACGTGACATCATTTGTATAAGTTTTAGACTATGGCTCTGTTTGATTCACCTTAATTTTACTTAAATTCAGTTCAGTTCAGTTCAGTTTAATTCAATTCAGTTCATGTGTAACTTTATTATTCATATAACTTTTTATTCCGAAATAATTTCATGATAAAAATTATGTCATCGGAAAGATCTCAAAGCATACTTTCAAATGAGTCCAATATTAACTATGTTTGGACGAATTTTAAATGGTTAACTTCAAGTTTAAAAAATCAATTCAGTTCAGTTCAGATCAGTTCAATTCAGATCAGTTTTATCCAGGTGAATCAAATAGAGCCTATTTCTACTTAGCAATAAACTTTTGAGAAAGGTTTGTCTTTTAAGGTTAGACACTCTTTTTTGTTAGCTTCAATTATAGGTCTACGACTCATTCTTTAGCAACTTGTTTATTGAAATTTGGTAATCTTCACATTGGAAATGCTTTTTTGGTTAGTGCCAATTTTACATTCAAAGAGGCTGATTGATTCTCTATTCGAGTATGAATGCAACACCACTGAACAAAAATGAACACAATTGCACTGAACTAAACACCACAAAATTGAACTAAACACTCCTTTGACATATTTTCTGAATTGAACTGAACACCATTGAAATAAACCGAATAGCACTAAACTGACACGATAAACCACAAAATTAAAATGAACTGACCGAGTAAACTCTGAAGAACACACCTTTAGTTGACTTTAGAGGTTCAAACTTATGTTCGTGGTTTATCATTATCAGGTGTGGTGAATGTAGATTTAAGAAGTGGAAATTCCTCTCCTAAAGTGTTTTAAAAACTTACCCTTAATCGGGCTTCAGAAAAAATTACTCTTAAATAGTTTAAAAAGTACAACAATCCAAAATTCAGGAACCAAATTTCAGGTTCATATTGCACAAAAACTAGCTTTGATCACGAAAAGTACATGCATGAATTAGTTTACATCGGCCGAGACTGAATCACCTCTTTCAAAATACAGGATGCTTAATGCAGCACTTGGGATGCTGTCCAAATCAATCTTGGAGAACCAGGAACTTGTAATGCTTTGAGGATGAGTTGGACTTCCACCAGGCCACCTATCAATCAGCCTAAACCCAAATCGCGCTGCTGCTGAAAGAATAGTCGGCTCATCCACTTTTCGCAAGATATGGCACAGAATTAGGACGGGCTTTGGCTCCTTCAGGTGATAAAAGCTTTTGAGCAGTGGCAAACAAGGGCAAGATTGCTTCAGCAACGTATGTCACATCTGTGCCTATGATGACTTCGAAGCCCTTGCTGTTCTCTTTTTTGATTGCATCTATATGTTCATCATTGCCCCATTGTAGTGTTCGTACCAGTAATTTGCTGAGTTGTGAAGATGTGAGATTTGCAGCAACATTTTGGGTTAACAAGTCAAACACTCGGGGATCTCCATCAGTTGCAACGACAAGATCAGCACATTGAGCAGCAACCATCGAGCATATGCCCCCACAACCACAACCCAGCTCCAACACCCGTTTTCCTGCAGTAATAGATGGGTTTTTCGCAAGGATGGGAGCCATTAAGCGAGCTGACTCCCATAGCATCAGGCCAGTTGATTTGCAAGTGTGTTGGTACTCCTTGGGGAGAACTTTTATCTTGATATTTAAGTCTCCAAAACTCATGTCAGCAGCCTGGAATTGCAAAGTCGGCACAAGATTTTGTTAAGCATACACAAAGCATGAGATGTATATAGGAAGGAACTTGCATACAGGGTGAATAGACAAAGAAGAACCATTCTATCACTTTTAACATAAGCGCAGATAGTATCCAAGCAAATTGCATGTTATCCATAGACAAAAAGAAAGGGAACGGAAACTAGCACAAAAGGCAACTTGCTTTATTACAATGAAGATAGAACCTATTATAAGAACAATGTGCTTTGTTAGCATGATATATCCAAACCTTATGAAAGAGGAGACTGTAACATACATGAACAGAAAACATCACCATTTCACATATCAAGCTCGGATGGGTCCACTTGCAGGCTCACCTCATCTTCCGAAGGTGAAGCACCAAACATTTCAATGGCTATGCCATCTGACATGTCAACCTCTCCTTCAGTAGGAAGCTCTACAACAATGGTCCTGCTGAGATCGCTTTCAATACTTCCTCGTTCACAGGGGCTCTTGTTCAATAAAGGTTTTACTTTTGAACAATCTCCGACACTAGTGAGACAAAATACAGCTTGTATCCAGCGCCTGAAATTACACACAAATAGACAGGAATCAGATGAAAGGATCTACTTAATACATTTCACATTTGACCCAGTTCCAACAAGGACAGAGCAAAAAAGTTCTACAACTAGTAACAGTTGCAATTTCACTATCCTGCCATGGGACTATAGACTGGCGACTCTATATGCACACAGAACTGGAGATAAGTTACTCAAATAAAAAGACATTACAAACTACATCCTACTAACACTTTCCCATCTACAAATCCTACAATCAATGTGGGCGGCAATGACATGTGGATGGTAGTGATCCCACGTAAGTTATTGTTTGCCCTAGAAGAAAATAGCTGATGACAAAGTTGGTGCCCAGTCAATGACTTTCTCAACTAATAGTAAAGAGAAGGGGAAAAAAACACAGAAGGGCCCAATAGATTGAAACCTATAGGGCCCCATTTGTTTCGGAAAAGGGTATGGGTTTAGAATCAGGAATCAAACCATTCAGGTTTGGAATCAAAACCCCATACTTTTCTGACTTCTTCCTCCTCCTTAACCACCACCACCACATCACCTTCCTCTAAACGTTTAGCCATCACCACCACTAACAGTCTAACACTACCATCCTCCTCCCTCGCTTTCCCCAACCACCCCGCCCCACACGACGCACCTTTCGGAGTCTTTCACCAAATCGCGATGAGAGAGACGGAAAATCAACCGCAATTCATGGTGGTGGCGAATGAGAGTTCAATGACAGATGGGTCTATGGGTGAAATTTTTTGAGTTTTGAGGCCTGCAATTATTCTGGAAATGTTGTCAACATTTTTTTGTTTCTAATCTACTTTGGGAATCATGGCGGAGGTAATGGTGATCTGGTGCCTGGTGGTGGTGGTAGTCGAAGAGGAGAGTGATGGGGTTGGCTAGCATCCATGGTTACCGGAAATAGTGGGCGACACCGGCGATCATGGTGATGGGTGAAGCTTTGGGGCGACAGCCATGGAAATGGGGGTGGTGGCTTGGTGGGAACGTGAGTTGATAGAGGGATTGGAAGATTGAAAAAAAGAAGAAAAAAAAAAAGAAAAAGAAAATACTGATTCCCCAAACCAGTCCCCCAAACCTAGGGGGAGAAGGGGTATGAGAAACCCATACTTCTTGGGTTTCCGCTATGGGTATGGGGTGGGCTTTATTTGCAAACAAACATTGGGTATTGGTTTTTGAAACCTAAAACCCATTCCAGAAACCTTTTTTGGCTCAAACAAACGGGGCCTAAGACATGACACAAAATGTCATTTGAAGGATAATGAGAAGCAGCAGTGCAGGGTGTTCTGGTCAGCAAATGACAGCTACAAAGATTTGTAAACATAGCTAAGCATGTCTCTTACAGGAAAAACACAAAGACAGAAGTAGAGGTAAAATTTTAGCTTGTAGTTTCAATATTAGCAGACATACACACGTGTTTCTAATGGCACAATGATGTAACTTCAATGTATGGCCGCAAATGTCGTACATACCGGTTCATAACCAATTCTCGAGATCGATTCTCAACTTGTTTGCAGTACAAGCCCAGCTCTTCAGTACCAAAATCATTTTCTTCAAACAAACATCTCAAGTATTCTTCAGAGAAGTAGAAAGCGCGCTGAAGTAATTTAAAAATAAAGCTTGTCATTACACAGGTAAGAATATAGGATATTAACATAAGAAGCCACTAATAAGATGTCAATACATACATTACCATCGCCTCTGACATAAAAATTCTCACTGATTTTCTGATCCTTGCTTGTAAACCTCTCCTGCCACCACAAAAGTCAACGTCCATCAAACACAAAGCACTGGCATATTGCCCAAGGAAACACAGGAGTTGTAATTTCTCAGGTTGCCATTCCTGCCATTTCAGGTCTTCTCACTTTTTGTTTCTTTAGTTTTTTTATTTGGTTGATGGCAATGGGGGCGGGCCGGAGGCTGGGATTCCATCTTCCCCACAGGATTTAGGCTAGATCCATGCCAGAGTTATAGTGATATAATCCAGGAGTAGTTAAGCTATTATACTCGGAACAATTCTTTATGAACCAAACTGATATAACTTCTATGTGAAATGCTATTCCTCAAAACTTTTGGGTTTCGATTCAATTGTGCAACTTGTTTTGTGGAAGGTGTGCGGTGCTATTCCTTTTTTTTAGATAACATGGGTATCCAAGCTTTTTCCTTGACTAATCCCGTGGGCCCTGAAGTTAACAACCAGGAAAACTTCCAGTGGCCCTGACGGGACTCGAAACTGGGACCTCTGGAATAGATCTCAGAGTTCTTACCAGATGAGCTACCCCCTCACCCTCAGGGTTTGTGTGATGCTATTCCTAGAAGATAAGGATCCTGACTATTAGGGATGAAACACTCAATATAAAAAGTGCTCCAAAAATGGAAGAGCAGGACAAAAGATAAGAAACATAGCACAATAAGAGGAGAAATTCCAGATTCATTACCTGAGCAAGATCACCAGTGGCATAATCACGGAAAAGCACAAGGCCATTTGGCTGGAAAGTTAAAGACAAGCATGCTTCAGATTGTAAGAACAGGAAAGTAGGAAACTTCCGCTTCCGCCTCAACTACTTTGAAGTTCAAAAATAACGCTCTTATGATTCCAAAATAACAAAATTAAAGAAGATTACCTTAAGAACCCTTCTTATGTTTTGCAACACTAAAGGCATTTTCTCAGGTGACACTGCAGATAACACAAAAATCTTCTTAAAGGGTCAGCTTGTTGATTTAGAACATCAGAAAGTGACAAAACTACTATGAATAGAAAGAATACATGCTGATAATATATTCAGGTTTTCTACTTTACATATGACAGCATAGAAATTTAGTTCTAAATCTTGTCTCTAAGTGCTTGTTTGGTTGACAAACAACTAACATAGGAAGTGTAACTTCCCAGGAAGTGTAAATTAACTTCCTTCACTTGTTGTTTGGTTGACAAAAAAACACAGGAATTAACTTCTGCAGGAAGTGACTTCCCTCATAATGGAGGAAGTTACTTACCAGGTTCCCCCAGGTAAGTACTATTTCACAAATCACTTCCCATGAAATTAAACTTCCTTTGTGCAACCAAACAACTTTGGGCATTTCCCATGAATTAGTACTTCCCATTGTCAACCAAACTGGGTCATTGGGTGTGATTTTAATGTGGTTCGTCATGCGGGGGAGCGGCGTGGGCAGCGTGGGCGAGGTTTGACTGGGGGTATGGGTGATTTTCACTCTTTCATTAGGGAATCGACTCTTAGGGACTTGCCCCTTAGTAATGCCTAGTTCACTTGGAGTGTCAGTGGGAGGCGTAATGCGGCTTCTCGCTTAGATTGCTTTCTTGTTACCAATGAGTTTGAGGATGAGTTTCCTTCATTAGTTCAGGAGATTTTGCCTCGTTCTTGCTCTGATCATTTTCCTGTTGTACTTCACTCTACTCCTATTAGGTGGGGCCCTACCCCTTTTGGTTTTGAGAATATGTGGACTACTAATGTGGAGTTTGGGGCGAGGGTTCGGGAATGGTGGTTGAGTTGTGAGATTGAGGGATGGAGAGGTTATTGTTTTATGAATAAGTTGAAGTGTGTCAAGAATAATTTGAAGGTGTGGAACAATGAGGTGTTTGGAGATGTGAGGGTGAGGAAGGGGGAGATTCTTAAGGACATTTTGGCCACGGACCAGGCTTTGAGTGAGGGGGGTCATGATGATGAGTTGTTAAGGAAGAGTGTTGAGTTGGAGAATAGCTTAGAGGATGTGTTACTGAAGGAGAGGGAAAGTCAACGGCAAAAGATGAAGGGGAGATGGGCTAGGGAGGGAGATGTGAATTCTAGGCTTTTCTTTAAGGTGGTGAATGGGAGGAGGAGGAGGAATTATGTTAAGGAGCTTGAGGGAGCAGATGGTGAGATCGTGTCAGATGTGGATAGGAGTGCTGAGATTACTAGCTTTTATAAGGACCTTTTTCCAGAGGAAATGGTAGATAGACCGATGATTGAGGAGGTGGAGTGGTCTCCTATTGCTTCTCATCTTAGGCACTGGCTTGAGCGGCCCTTTGAGTTAGAGGAGATTAAGGCTGCGGTGTTTGGGAAGGATAGAGAGAAATCCCCGGGTCCGGATGACTTTACTACGGCTTTCTACCAGGATTGCTGGGAGGTGATTCAGGAGGACCTTCTGGGGGTTTTTAGTGAGTTTCATGCCACTGGGGTGATTGGGAAGAGTATGAATTCCAACTTTATCACCTTAGTCCCCAAGAAGGATCGGTCCATTAAAGTGAGAGATTTTAGGCCAATTAGCCTGGTTACCATTGTGTATAAGATCATTACGAAGGTTTTGTCCATCCGACTTGGAGCTGTCTTGTCTGGGACGATCTCGATGGCTCAGATTGCTTTTGTGGAGGGTCTCCAGATCCTTGATGCTGCTTTAGTGGTGAATGAGGTGGTGGATGACACTCGTCTAACTAGTTTTCAGGGAGTAGTTTTTAAGTTGGATTTTGAGAATGCCTATGATCGAGTTAGTTGGGCGTTTTTGGATAGGGTTATGGATAGGAAAGGGTTCGAGGGCAGGTGGCGTAAGTTGATTAGGGGTTGCCTGTCTAACGCTAGCTTTTCTGTTCTTGTTAACGGGGCGGCCCGTGAGTGGTTTACATCGTCGCGGGGCCTTAAGCAAGGAGATTCTCTGTCTCCTTTTCTCTTCACCATGGTTGTTGATGTTCTTGGTCGTATGTTGGATAGGGGTGTGGAGCGGGGGGCGGTTGAGGGTTTTAGAGTAGGACGGGAGAGGGTATCAGTCTCCCACCTTCAGTTCGCCGATGATACGATTCTTTTCCTCTCGGCTGAGATTGAGGGGTTTAAGAGAGTGCTTACTTTGTTACAGGTGTTTGAGGTCGTGTCCGGGATGAAGGTAAATCTGTCTAAGTGTAGCTTGGCGGGGGTAATGTGGGGGATGGGGTTATTGAGTCCTTTGCTGGTCAGCAGCAATGGCCGCTTACATATTTGGGGGTTCCCTTAGGGGGTAACCCTCGTTCGGCGTCTTTTTGGGAGCCAGTTGTGTCTAGAGTGGCTAAGCGGTTAGATGGTTGGAAGGGAGTCTGTTTTTCCCTTGGGGGGCGAATTACTCTTCTTCAGTCTTGTTTAGCTAGTATCCCCATTTATTTCCTCTCCTTGTTCAGGATTCCGGTTAGTGTTGCCAATAGGATTGAGAGGATTATGAGGGATTTCCTCTGGTCTGGGGCTAAGGGGGAGAGGAGAGATCACCTGGTTAGTTGGGACCGTGTTTGTAGGCCGAAAACGGAGGGGGTGCTGGGTTTTGGTAGATTGGTGTCCAAAAACATTTCGCTAGTGGGTACGTGGTTGTGGCGGTTTCCTCTGGAGTCAGATTCCCTCTGGCACCGAGTAATTAGGAGCAAGTACGGTCTTATGTGCAACGGATGGGACGCTCATGCTGGCTCCAACGTCTCTCATGCATGTCCTTGGAAGTTCATTTCACAGGTATCGTCTCTTTTCTTTCCGCTGGTCAGGTACAATGTGGGTAATGGACTACGGGTTCGATTCTGGGAGGATGTGTGGAGGGGGGATCTTCCTTTCTCTTCCGCATATACCCAGGTTTTTCGGCTGTCCACTTTACACGAGGCCCCTGAGTTTTTCCGGTGGTTCTTGGGACTTACATTTACGCCGACCTCCACATGATAGGGAGATGGAGGAGCTTGTTTCCCTCCTGAGTGTTCTTAATTCTACTCTACTGGTCCCTAGGGATGATTCTAGGACTTGGACGGGGGATCCTTCTGGGGTCTTCTCTTCTAAGTCCTTCCTCTACCATGTTAGCCTTCCATCTCAGTTTTCCCACTTTCCTCTACATACTTTTATTTGAAAGTCTAAGGTTCCACTGAAGGTGCGTGCTTTTGTGTGTACTTTGGTCCTAGGTCGGGTGAACACCTATGATATGTTACAGCGTAAAAGACCTAGTTGGTCCCTTTTACCTGGATTTTGTGTGATGTGTCGGCACAGTGGAGAGGATGATTGTCTGCATTTATTTGTGTATTGTGACTTTGCATGGAGTTTATGGGCTAGATTGTTGTGTGGGGAGAGCTTTGTGTGTCCAGCCACAATGGGCGATTTCTTACAGATACGATTCGCGGCGATGAGGAAGAGTAAGGAGGGGAGGCTGTTGTGGCGTTGTGCTTGTATGGCTCTACTATGGTGTATTTGGTTGGAGAGAAATTCCAGGATTTTTTCCGAGACTTTCCGAGACTGGGAAAACTATTGATTACGTTTGGGATCACATAGTTTATTTGGCTTCTCTTTGGGCTAAGGCGGCGGGAGCCTTTAAGGGTGTTCCGTTGACTTTAATTCAACGCCATTGGCGTGATGTGTAGATAATTTTCTGTTTATACTGAGGATACCTTATCCTCCATCTCTTTGTATTCTTTATTATTTGATTAATAAATTTTTCTCTTATCTAAAAAAAAAAAGATGCAAAATAATACTCTGATGCAGCTTCGTCCATAATGCTGCAACAGAGAAGGGTCAAAGTGTCCCTCTGTTTGGAAGAGCTTGGAAACTTCATACTAAGCATGTTTCTACATATGCATTTATTCAATCTGCATATATTTAAGGAAACTAGAATCCAGAGAAACAACCCATAGGTTTATTTGTATACCATAGTTACTATGTCAACTGATGAAGGAGCTATCTGGCTGCTGATGTCATCATTTGTCAAATCACAAACAAATGCATTTACACGGGTGTCTGCGTATTCTCTATGTGCCTGCAAAAAGATTTTTTTTTTTTATGAGCAGCTACGAGATAGAGATGACTAGCAGTTTAAACAAGCTATGTGAGCAGACTTGATGCAAGTGGAGCACAGATATTTCAAATTGAGATTCCACCCCTCGTTTCATAATACTCGAAGTAACAGCTTTTTTGTTTAAAGAAATATAAAACAAGACATGCATCTTGTGTAGAAAAGCATGGTTTGTGATTAGCAGAACACGACTACATGACAATGTCTGCTATTCTATAAATACCTGCGCAATCTACAGCAAGCTTGCTATTTGAATCATCACAAACACATCATACTGAACGAAACCAGTTTGAAAGTCACATAATATTGCTCGGTCTGCCACTCTATTGAAAAACAAAAAAATGGTTGTCTGCCACTCAGTTAAAGATTACAAACGTGAGCTACAAAAGTTAACAATTACAACTGAAGTTTTTTCCCACCAACTTGTATAATGAATTTAAGGACTAGATTCATATGGTTACTCTCACTCTCACATAATCACACAAATGTGTATATAGGATATCTGATGATCTGAGTCATATACTTCTTAATCTTCCCCCTCTTTCGCATTTTCTAGTGGCCCTTGCCAATAGACCGACACCAGGCTGGTAAATAATCAACATCAGTCACTTTAACATTTTGGGGTAGGGGGTGTTTCTGATCCTCAAGTGTGAGGTCACATTGCTATTTGCTACTCTACATGTGCCAGATCGTCACCTCTTGAGCTATAATAACCACAAAAGTAGAGGACAATTTTAACATATGGCACAAACATAAGTTAGATAGCAATAACTAAAGGCTTATCATAATAAAAAAAATTAGAACCGATTTAGCTTTTTGAGTAGTAATGATTTTGGGGGATGGACTAGAGATTCCTTGAGCACTTCTCTTGTAGCCCTGTTTGGAGTGCTTGGGAACATCTCTCCCCCAGTTCCCGTAGCGGACTATATTTGGGGGGAGGGAGTCGAAGGTAGCTCTTTAAGGTGCGGGCGTTTGAGTAGAATTTGACGTTGGATAGGGACAACACAAGTGGCATGCGGCAGAGGAGTCCAGGGACAGCGTTTTTGCCCAATATCTAGTTGATGAGAGTATCTAGTTGCTAGTGTTTGCCATGAGAAAGCCTAAAAAAAGTTAGATCTAGAGCACATTATGGCATCTATGAGACTACAGACACTTCGCATAGAAAAGCATGAGCCTGCACTCTTTCTTCACATGCATTTCAGAAGTAAGTTCATATGATAATTTGAACTATGCTAAATTGTTGGAGAGTTTTCTAAATATTTTGAGACAAGTAATTTCGTAAATAAATATATAACTAAGTTTCAAAAAGGAAAAGGAAAGCCACTATAACAGACAAAATGATGAGGGTATGTCACATTATTTATCTTTGGTGTAGACATTTTGCAGAATAATAAGAAAGAGATTAGCAGCCAAAAGCTTTGAAATATTCAGGTGCTAGGGACAAACCTTAACTAAGCTAACGGCTCGCTTAGAGAAATCACATGCATGGACAAAGATATCTGGATACGTAGCAAGAAGAGGAAAAATAGTATTTCCAGCTCCACATCCAACCTGTTTATCAGGTCATAAATGTTAACTTGACGGGGCAATCAGCAGCAGGAAACCAATTATTAACCTAAAATCCCAATAGCCTATTCAATGCAGAAAGACTGGTGCAAATGAAAAATTACAAGCCTATTTATTCACATTAGATTCTTGACATGATGCGAGTAGTTTTATACTTTTATCTTCACATTTTTCATATTTGGATAGGATTTCAGCAAAGTATTACAGAAAGAACTGAACCTCCAAAAGAACTTTTCTTCCAGCTCCCTGAAACATCAAAAGAAATTTCAAAAGATTATCAATGCGGTAATTGCTCGTGGAGTTAATTTTATCATACATGTAAATCTTGATCAATATTCTCTGACCATTTGCACTTACAGTAAAGTAGTGACCCCATTCTTTTTCCAGGTAGTGACGATCTTTGAAGAACTGATGGATCAACAGACAATAGACAAATTAAAGACGTATAATGGGAGCAACAATTATTTCTAACAAAAGCACAAGTACCATCGATTATGGGAGCCTCTAAAACAAACTAACAACCTGGTTATCCAAATTCCATTTCTGAGAATATGACAAAAAGACTGACCAAAATCTCGAGACAACAATGATATGTTAGAACCATAATTTCAAAGAAGACAACCATTCACCCATTATGAACCTTTCACTTAAATTTACGAACTTTCATTACTCGGCTTATTAATGAACCAATCTCATTAGCATACAATATATTCTAATGAAGAAGAAACAATCAGAGAACTAGAACAAAGGAACCATAAAATCCTTAGCCTAAATCATAATCTCACACCAACCACCATTACAAGCCATAGCCCTAGCCCTATTAACTGCATATGAGGGATAGATACAGAAAAACTTAGCAGCAAAGAAATCAAACCAAAAACAAACCCAAAAAAAAGAAGGGATTTTTAATCACTTACTTTGTCTTGGTGGCGCTTATAGAATACATCCCAGTACCTTTTAGCTTCTCTCTCATATTTCTCTGCAAAATAAACCTAATTAAAATTAGGATAAATGCAAATTGTTTTAGAGGGAGAAGGGAAGAGAGAGAGAGAGACCTTTCCCGTAGGGAGAAACTCCAGAGTTAGCAGTTGGGTATATCTGAATTCTATTAGCTGGTTGTCGCTCCACAGATTCAGGAACCTTTGACGCCATTGTTCCTGTAAAACCCATGTTTAAACTTAAAAACTTAAAAAAAAAATCCGATCTTTGAATGAAATGCAACCATGGTTTTCAATGAAGATCATACAATTCATGCAATAGTGTAAATGGGTATAAATTGAAATTAAGATATGTACCAGTTACAGATGAGGGGCTCTTCATAAACATTGCTGAAACGACGGTCGCTTGAGATATTTGGAGGGTTTTAGAGCCAATGTTTATTACATCATTGAGGAAGGGCTTTATTTGCTCTAGACTAGACTGGGCCACTGGGATGATGTGATCTGTGTGGTTCAAAAAAATAAAAATAAAAATTTACAATGGCTTAGTTCAGTTTAATTAATTTTTTACTTTTATGTAAAAGTTAAACTAAAGCTACATTAGCAAAGAGCTTATGGGGAACATGTTAGAAAAATAACACCCAAAAGTTTTGTTTGGGTAAGGGGCTGGGGCTTACCTTTTTGTTGGTTTTTTTTTTATTATTATTTTAAAATTTGTTATTTTTATAATGGTAAGACGGTCTCAGCATTTTGGGGGAGGTGGGAGTGGTGCCACATGCAACCAACTCAATATAATTGCTCTTCACATTTATTCCGACAAAATTTGTAGACAAATCTCATGTTAGCTATGGACTTTCCCATATTTATCTAATTTGTAGACAAGTCTTATGTCAGCTATGGAGTCTCACATCTCAAGGGTGGAAGGTGGGAGTGCAATATACCTTGCTCACTCGTATTTCTAACCAGGGTTTTAATGTTTTATGCTCGTGATTGAAAACTCAATTGGTAAAAAGAGAAATCCACCGAATATGAATATCTTTGGAACAAATGACCCATCATCCCTAATCACATATTTAGTGATTAAGGTGTTAAAAAAAAGTTTCCCCTTTAGTACCAATATATCAATATTTGTTCCAATTATCACTGATTTTATCTAATAGACAAAAAAAATCTTGATAAACTAAGAATATTACATCTGAGGTTGTTCACCGGTTCAGACCCGGACCGAACCGGATCAGACCACTCGTGTCCGGTTTGAGACCGGACCGGAATTGTAAAAAAAAAAACAGCACAAGACCGGTTTAATACTTTTGACATCATTTGCCATCCGGTCCAGACCGGACCAAACCGAAACCTGGACTCGACCGGTCCAAAAGCAGAACCGGCCTTGTCTAATCCAAAAGTCCGGTTCAGACCGGAACAGCGCTAACCACATTTTCACATTGGAAAGCCGTGTCTAAACAGACATAATCTTCATTTGATATTGTATAAAGTATACAAAACACTATTTTTTACAATTGTTTTTTCCACTTGCAAAATTATATATCCAAGTTCGTGTAATCGTGTTACAAACTTACAATACATGAACTCTGAATGTTCAAACAAACAACCCTTTTGAAAAATAAATGGAGACATGCGGAATAATTTATATACCACCACACCGTTCACCCATCTTTCTTCATGGTACAATGTACATGCATATGCATCTGATCCTGGAGAAAAAATATTGTAAGAGGTGCAATGTTAGTGCTTTGTGTTTTCAAGCCCTATCTTCCAGACACAAGGTTTAACAGGCCATTCTCATTGAAGGAGAAAATACTCCAGTTTTCTGTTGTTGTGGAAAGAGAATTCAAAGCAACCACAATGGATCTCATGCTTGGTCGAAGATCAGGATCTTCTTGAGTACATGATCTTGCAAGTTGTGCCATCTGCAACACAAACAAGAACACTACTTTCAATCTCAAATGAACATCTTTGTAACCTAACTTTCTTATGTTTGTATGTCACTGGTTGAACATTTCACCTTGAGAACAGAGGTAAGAGGGTATTCCTCGCCAAGCTAGGATCTACTAGTTTGCATATGCTGCTTGGATCAGGCTCACTAAGAGCATCATCAAACTGTTACACAAAGACGAAACAAAAGGCGTAAGGTTAAACAGAAATGATGCATAAACTAGATTAGTGATATGATGGGATTGATAGTAGCCCAAGAAGCTGTGAAGTGTGAAGAAGAACAAGGCGCTTAGGTCTTTACAACCATCTAAACGCAACAAACCTTTCCTAGGGTACATTTGAAAATAATTCGTTTATAACTTTGACAGAAAAATGAGAAAGATAATTAGGGGGGGGGGGTTGTCCTTTCCGCTAATGCGGCACCCCAGACTCTGAGTAGCACGCAGTCCAGTCGTTTGTAGAAACAAGGAAGTTGTTTGGACGTGTGGGTGGAGTGAGATGGAAGTGCAGGTGAAGCAAGGGTACAGATCTGTATAAGAATGAACTGAGGTCTTTATGGGAAGCTAGCAGCAAATCAGCGAACACAAGTTATGGCTTTAAGCTGTGCCAAATTAGGGGTCAGAAATATCAGCTGTGTGGGGAGTCATGTGAACCATACCAGGTTGTGTACTACATTGAGAGGTTGATATGTGACGTAGCTGGTAATCTATCACTTGAGCAAATTTTTTGACTAAAATAATTGTTTACCAAAGTGACAAGGCTCTTTGGTTGAAGACTTGATCCATCCTTCACCACAGCGTCTTTGGCTGATATGAGTTCGTAGAGGACAACACCAAATGCAAAAACATCAATTTTAGGAGAGACATCACCAAACTGGGCATACCTGTATGCACCACAGCCAAGAAGGTCAAAATAATCCTCAGACACACTACATCATGGTTAAAAAAGAAAAATGCAATACCATTGTATTTGTAACTGAGATATTTACACATTGTTTCTAGCTAACTATAACAAAGCTGGTATAATTGGGCACAAACAGTAACCAAGTCCAGAAAAGAATTCAAAAGGTTATTTATCTAAATTCTAAAGTACCTTGACCACTTGCTAAGTGGAGCTGGAGCCTAAATGCACCTTGAGCAATATTATAGGGAAACAAGTGGAGAAGGTTGTGTGTAACTAGGAAAGTCTCATAGATCATCATTGACTTCAAAGCTAAGAAGATATTTGAGCAAGTGACATCGTAACTACTGCTGGTTTTGGATTCTTTTAAACATGCTCATTCCTTTACAAGCTTCTGTGTTGACATTTATGAACAGTTTATTCTGGAATTTAATCCAGGAAAAAAATGGCTACAGATCATCTTCTGAGAACTTCAAGGTGCATAAGATACGAAAATGGTAGCAAAGTTGATCACTGGGGTAAGGAAAGAAATTTTTGAATGGCTTATAAATGAAGCCAAAAGCAAGGATGGAGATGAAAAGCCGAAGATGTAACAAAATTGGCTCCACAGTTGCATAATAATGTGCCCGTGAATTACAAAGCTCATTTTATATCTAGATATGGTACGTCGTTCCTTAACAGCCTCAAAAGCATAAGGCTATAAACAAAGCCATTAATAAAAAAGATCCCAGCAAAACACTGAAGTCTACGTCTTCCTCTGTCTCATTATTTCCCTCTCCACCAAGGAGGTTCCGCCAATGCAAAAAGGAGGGCATAGGCATGAAGGAAAGGGGGGAAAAAAGAAAAAGAAAAAAAAAGAAGCAAGTCTCCATGAGCATAGTCATCTAGGTTTGCAATGGTGTTATATTCTATTAACTAGACCATTAACATGGTGGAGGAGGAGGAATCATCTGCATCGAATTCAAATTTGGGTACTTCTAAGGGGATTTCTTTGATTGACAGACCCACTAGGCTGCTGAGAGATTGAGCATGGAAGAAAAATCTTAATTGGGACGCATTTCACTTGGATCGGGTTACCTAAGGGCGTTAGGAGGCACCCAATTTCTAAATGCAGTGAGATTGAAATGCAATGATAAGGCTCTTTGGTTGAAGACAACCATGCAAAAGCAAATTTTCAGGTGAAAGAGCACTTAATAAGGCACAAACACTTTCATATTTTCTGCTGATCCCATCTATGTTCCTCTTTGTTCGAAGGTTTCTCAAAAGGGAACACCCAAATGATTTGAATTCCGAAACAGAACTGATTTCTTATCTGCAGATTCAATCTGATTTCTTTTCAATGCATTCCATTGTATATGTAGCAATCAAGTAGGGAAAATCTAGCAACAAGTATTGCACAAGAACAGATAAAAGTCACCAGCATCCTTCTGGAGAACAGGTTACCATTTTATTTATCAGAACTAAGTTCAGCAGAAGGGGTATGGCCATTTGAAATTCATTCAGTGAGCCCATGCAGAAAAAAGACTGGATCCATACATTTTAGAAGATAAACTCAACAGGATGACTGATTGCGCAGCTTATGTGCAGGCTGCAGTACAACTGTCTCATCAAACGAGCTTCAGTCTCTCCAGTATGTTTTAATTAAATAAACCAACAGAACTGTACACTTACTCTGGAGGCATATACCCAAATGTGCCCACAAGACCAGTCGCTAAAGATGCATTTCCAACTTCCGCTAGCCTTGTCAATCCAAAATCTGCAACCTGCAAGAGATAACAAGTTGAAAGCAAATACTCTTGAATAGCTAAACTGAAAATATGGAGTTGATTAGAATACCTTTGCACGGAAGTTATTGTCTAACAATATGTTAGCAGGTTTAATATCACGATGGATATAGACAGGTACAGTGTGCTCATGGATATATTCAAGACCTCTAGCTGAATCAAGAGCAATTTGCACTCTGACAGACCATGGCAGTGCAGCTCTTCCTGGAATAACATGAGAAAATTGTTGGCACCATTACAGCACTAGTTTTAGAAAAGGAGTTTTGTACAGATAACTCCACCTGAACCATGCAAATGTTGGCTTAAGTTGCCATTTCCAATGTATTCATACACCAGAAAAAGGGAATGCTCGACACAGTAGCCAATCAAGCGAACCTGCACTCAAATGAAGAAAGTAATTTATGGGGTTGTGTCAACATTTTAAAAAAGTAGCAGAGAAAATTATTTTAGTTTTCAAGTCCCTAATGAGCAGATGATCGGCCAAACAGACAAACTTCGTGTAATTATAATTTGAGAACAAAAGGTCAGGATATATACCAAGTTCAAGTGATGGACATGTGATAAGACCTTCAATTCAGCGAGAAATTCTTTAGTTGCTTGCATATCCATCTTCTTGATAGCTCCTTTCTGGGATAGGATATAGAAGATGCAAAAAACTAAAGAGACTTCATATATGTATAAATATGAAGAGGAAAAAGAAGATTGGTGAAACTAACAGATTAACGGACAAAAGGATTAGAAATACACAATTAAAAACAAAGAAAAAAACCTCTTATCAAAATTGTACGTAAAAAATTTGCAAAGAAACCTAAAAAGCAGGCACTTTTCTGAAACTGGGATGAGACTTGAGATCAGTAAACCAAGTCTTACCCAGTTATTCCAATCGTTAACCCCACGAGGTGAAGAAAATTTGCAAAGTTCTACATGTCTTACAATTATCAATGTATAATTCCATTCTTAATTCTTTTTTTCCACCTTTAAACCACGTACAGAATCCATGTAGCTAAATACATCAAACATTACTGCCACCTAATATTCAGATAATTGCAATAACATATTTTAGTTTAGATGCAAGGGCTTAACATTTCATCAGGATATAAATGACAGGGAGAAAAGGCAGTGATTAGATGGTTAAGGAGCAGGAGAATGGTAAGGTGGGCAACGTAGGCCCAAGAAAGACAACTAGAGAAGTTATCCTGAGAACAGAGCAACAGTTGACAAGGCCAATAATAACAAGCAAACCCCTTGATTGTAGTCTCTAGGCTATAGGGTATGGAGAGAAGTGGGGTGAGGAATGGGAACACTAAGATTGTCTTCTTCAACCTAAATGATTAGGCAAGATAGGAGGGGAGGGAATATGAATTAAGTACCTCAGAAAGAGAAGGTATATGAATACAAATGTATATACCACTCTGCCATAACTATATTAAGATAAATGCATCTACGCCATCAAACAAAAAGATTAATGCATCTACGTACCTCGCCTCTTAACTCTGCATAGTAAACAGCTCCAAATCCACCTTGACCAATTTTATTAGCCATGCTGAAGTTATTAGTAGCATTTGCGAGCTCTTCATATGAAAACTCTACTGATTTGTCTACTGTTATGCCAGGAATAACTGGCACACCTCCAGGCTGCCCAGTTACATCTACAGTTCCACAGAAAAATGGATAACTTGAGACAACTTTTAATCAAGTACCAGATAAAAACTAATGTTTATGATTATCATTGAATATGTATATTTGTACTTCAGTATATCGATTTCAAGGCAATCTATTTAAAAGACTTCAGAATGAGCAAGTCTCATAACACATCATATGAAGATACCGTCATTTTCTGTTACCATAAGAGAGAGGGAACGAAGATGCTTACATCCACAAAGAAGTTCCAAAAGCCAGGATAAATTGGTACAACTCCACTCCCATAATTTTTGACATTTGATATATAGAAAAATTATTTTACTGGAACAAAGCATGTGAAATTAAAATAAGAATCCAGTGCTGTGAGGTGGGTGGAGAGCACAGTACCAGCTTCTGTTGATTGGTATTCCGGCTTATCAGAAAGTAGACCCTTTTTCTCCTTCTCTTTCTTTATGTGCCTAAGATACCACCAAACCAAGATAATAATCAACCCAACTATAACTGCTACACATATTCCAGCGATGGCACCAGGTGAAAGCCCTGCCACAATACAGTGTAATTAAGAAGCATATATATGGGATTTCATGTCCTTTGGACATACAATAGAGATACTGGAAAAAAAAGGAGACTAAGACACAAAATTGACAGCGAAACCAAGAATCTGAGGAGCCGTACCACTTGGTCTGCAAACGAGAACAACAGCATAAAGATGAAGTGTTATGAGAAACATATCAATGACAATCCCAGGAAATTAGTATACAAACAAATTCATGTGGCATCCTTATAAAATTATAAGTTTACCTTGGACTTGAAGCCAGCGGACGGTAACTCCCATCTTTGTCTGCACCAAAAAAGATAAAAACATAAAAATACAATGAAAAAAATACACCATTAACAAGAACTAACTGAGGCTGATTATGAAGTTGATAGAATATTTATCAAAAACTTCTCATTAAGCTATAGCCTGATTCATCCCATCATATAAAGTATAACATATAAAGATGGGTTTAAATTGGGTGTGGGTGACAATTGGCAGCAGTGGTTGGATTTTTGTCAGTTGATGACAAACTTGTACTTGGTATTCCATGTTCCAATTTGTATGCAAAAAATACTTTCAACTACAAAATGATTAGTTCTAGTTCAAATATTATTCACTTCATATGACATTAGTTTGTCTCTGTCATATGTAGAAGCCACATTGACGGTTTATATACATAGTTCCCCGGTTCCTTCCACCCTCACTCTGAAAATTCTCTTTGTTTTCCTATATTTCATTATGATGATAATGAGTAAAGCTCAAACAACATTGGCTAGTAGTAGGCAATATTTTTATTTTTATCAATATTAGGCTAATATAGTTCATTTTGTTTTCCCCTACTCAGAACCCACGCCTGTGTTCACGTCCAATTCCTTAATTTTCTTCAGGATAAATTCCTGTTTCAAACCCATCCTGCTATTACTCTCTAGAATTGTTGCCAAATTCAGAGTCACTAAATCATACATTGCCCACACCACTATATTTCATTTTAGTTTAATTCAGCTTCCCACAATTCCTTCATCAAAACAATAGTTTACAAATCAGCAAACATATCATTCAATATATTAATTCAGCAGCAAAGTTAAGAAACCAGACATGTATCAAGTTACAATAGCTCAAACATGTTAGCTAACATCCTTCCAAAGAAAGCGAAAACCTACCTCGCCAAGGAAGATACACGAGCCCAGTTCCACCATCAAAGTCTGCACCCGGATTGTAGCTCTGCAACAAACTTGAACTCAAATTCGTCAGCCGAGCAAGATACCTCATACTACTACCAGATAGAAGTGGATAAGTATTGAACAACCCATATTCTGTGGACACACTACTATTCCCACAAGAACAGTTAACTGTCACATTAAGGTTAGCACCAGCAGGTATGCTGTTGGGGTTATAGCTATTGAAGTTCTGAATCCAACTGGGTGTAGTAAGATTGGAATAAGTGTTTTGTGCAATAGAAGTATAGGTATCACCAGATTGAATTTTGTAGCTAAAGGTATGACCCAGAAAATCCCCCTCTATACAATCACAGGAAAATGGCACATTGACCCTGGTATTCACTTGAATGACATTAGGGTCTGAAATTTGGGTATTGTAGCTGAGTATATCCCTTATTGAAGTATCTAGGTAAGATGATATGTATGAAAGGGTTGCATTTTGCCAGAGATTGTAAGAGGCTATAGCCAAATCACAACCCTTGCTGCATTTTGACTCAACTATCACCAAAAGGGTCAGAAAAACAAGAAACACAAACCCAAATTTCTTCTTCATCAAAACCCAAAATCAAAACTTTAATTGAGTGAGTGAATTCAGCAAATAGCTAGGAATATAATAACACAGAGAAGAAGCAAAATTGGGTAATTTGCAACAGAAATGACAACAATTGAAGGGGATTGGGGGTTGTCTAGGGACCATTGACTTTATCTCCAGACGAGGTTGCTATTTAAATTTGACCAAACAGAAATTATATAACTAATGATTAGAAAGAGAGAGAAAGATAGATAGAGACCAGGTTTTAAAAATACAGCGGCCATCGTTGTCTTTCTTCTGTTGGGCTTCAAAGTTGACTCTGGGTTGAGTGAAAATGAATTTTGGGACACAAAACTAAAGTAAACGTTCAAGCCCTCCAAGCTTAAAAGTTAACACACAAAATTGAAGTTCAGTGCAAGCAACCAACATGGCGTGTTGTTGAGTTGACTCGTTGTAGTGGCTTCAGCCTCCATGGGTGCTATCTGTGTCATCGTACCGGGTCGCCCTGTCAATTGGGTCGGGGGGTCGGGTTCGGGTTAGGGTCATGTCGGGTTAGGGTCTTAGCGGGTCGGGTTATTTCGGGTTCGGGTTGAGAAATGCTCGATCCTGACCCAGTGTTGTCGGGTTGGGGTCGATCCACCGGGTCGAGTGACCCAATAAATTTTATTTTTTTCGTCAATTATATAGCCAATTTATACTTTCAAACGGTATATTTGCAAATATATACTCTAATTTATAACTTATATTACCTACGTACGTATATTTTTTCACGTTTTGGTAGGTTTATACAAGTATATGATATTCTTTATATTTTGTTTAATCATTAGATAAGTTATACTTTATATTTTCGTCCATTTTAGCATAGTTAAAAGCAAAAGTTCTTATTTTGAGAGAATAAAGAGGTAGAGAAAATGCAAAAAAAAAAAAAAAAAAGGTTTTAGATGTTTTATAGGATATTTTAGTCGAACTTTTGTTTATAATTACAAATTGTTCTATTTTTCGGGTTAAACGGGTTGACCCACTAACAGATCGGGTTTAACCTAAAAAACATCGGGTTAGAGTAAAATCGGATTCCGAATCAAAAAATCGGTGTCAGGACCCTGAAAAATGGGTCAGGTCGGGTCAAGAATTGACAGGTCTACTCACCAGTCACCATAGTGAATTATGGATGGTAGTACTTGGGTACTACGTATTTAAAAAATGTTGGGAATCATCAAAATAAAAAGTAGAGTACTCCATATACTTTGACCATGATTTTGTGATTTAGGATTTGTTGTTATACATTTCACGTTTGGTAAAGGTGAACGAGTCGTTTTCGGATTAATATCTTTTTGATGTAGCGTAGTAATTTTACTGTTATCTTGCCTATAAATAGGCATCTTTGTGAAGTGTAAAAGACACCCACAATTGTAATAGTTAATGTTACTCTCATGTTCATTGCACATGCTAATCACTTTCTCTCATTTTCCTTTCTCTCTCCTTCCCCCTACCCACTCTCTCCTTCACTCCCCGAATTAGGTTCCTCTACGATACCGAGATTAGGCAAAAATTTGTGATGTTTTCTCAAATTTACATATAAAAGGTTCAACTTAGGGTGTGTGTTCTTTTCCACTTATTGGACCTTACTCAATCAATGAAAAAAAGTGGCAAGACCTTACTCAATCAGTGAAAATAGATCATGGAGAAAGAAAGCGCTAGAGAGAGAAACCCATCCCTTTCGTCTCATGAACCCGATGAACCCAATCTCTCAAATAAGAAATCTAAAAGGAAAACTTATGATCTCTGTACCTTCCATGCACATGTTGAATCCCAATCTCAACAGGAACTCACTCATGTTCCTGAAACACCCCCCACCCAGATGCAGCATAACCCTCCCCATGAGACTCAAACTCAACCATTTGAATCCTATGTCAACTGTCTTAGAAATAAGGCAGCGATGGAGCAGCACCAGTGGCTTAGGCGTACCCAAGGTGAGACTTGGGAGGATGATGATCCAACCTCGGATGATGACGAACCACTAGGTGAAGGTGATGATCCAAGATGCCCCACCATACTCCTCTCAAAGGAAGAAAAGAAGCGACTCCGTGGTCCATGGAAGCACACTTTAATTATCAAAATGTTTGGAAAGAAAGTGGGATAGTATCTCCTCATGAAAAAACTCAGAACAAAATGGAGCCTAAAAGGGCATTTGTCACTCATAGACATTGGTTTCGAGTACTATGTTGCTAAATTCTCCAACCTTGATGACTACAATTTCGTGCTCACACAAGGACCATGGATGATTAATGTTGCTAAATTCTCCAACCATGATGACTACCTATGTTGCAAGACGAATTACGACCTCCTACGCCAATTTCCAAGCTAGTAGAATTTTCTCAAGAACAAAGACAACGCCAGTGAATGAACCCAATAATACCATCTCCCTGCTCCCCACCTTCTCCGCCTCCCCTAGCCACCATGGCCACCCTTCCCCTCTCTCTTCTCCCAAATGTCATAGTGTCAATGATACCCCCTTCATTGACAGCATCCTCGAGCATCAGCCACGAGAACTCGGTGATGGGAGTGGCGATCACTCTAGCTCACAAGATGGAGTTCAGGATTGTACCAATCCAAGACCCAATGATCAGCCCTCCGGAGCTGCTATTTGACATGTCAGTACCCCCTGAGGTATCACGTGTCATTGATATGATAAGCTTGGCTTATGTGGACTCCCTTCAGCATATACCTTATTTAATGGAAGACAGGTATCCTAATTTGTTACCCTTCACCAATCCAAGTTTCTTGGTGTGGAATGTCCAACGAGCGGGAAGTATGAATTTCCTCATGACTCTTAAGGAAATTATTCGCTTGAACAAGCTCTCTGTCATTGCGCTTGTTGAAACCCATCTAGATGGAGAAAGAGCTGAGAGACTCGGCACGCAAATCCATTATGATGGTCACTGTAGGGTTGATGCAGATGGCCACAGTGGGGGGATCTGGTTATACTGGAAGACGGCTGACGTGGTGGTGGACATCCACTCTCTTCATGCACAGCATATCACTGTTAAAATCACACGCACTGTGGACGAACCTTGGTTTTTTTCTGCAATTTACGCGAGTCCAGATCATACTAAAAGACAAGAACTTTGGGATATCTTGTCTAACCTCGCGACCTCTCTTCACTTGCCTTGGATGCTAGCAAGGGATTTTAATGAGACCACCACTCTGGAAGAGTGTCATGGTGGTAATTCTGATATGCAACGTAGGTGTAATCAATTTAATAACTGGATTGAAAATACCTCCTTGATCGACCTTGGCTACTTGGGACCTAAATTTACTTGGTCTCGAGGGAGAAGTATGGATACTCGCAAAGCAACCACGCTTGATCGAGGATTATGTACTGCGACTTGGAGGGTTCGGTTTGCAGAAGGAGTGGTCAAGCACTTGCCTGCAATAAACTCTGATCATTCACCTCTTCTAATCAACACGAATGGATTTGTTGCTCCACCCAGGGAACCAAAGCCATTCAGGTTCCTTTCCTCGTGGTTAGCTCATGAGAAATTTGATGAATTTGTCAAAAATACTTGGGAAAGTGTTGTGCCTATTGTCCCTTTTCTAAAGAAATTTGCTGCTGAACTGCAACAATGGAACCAAACTACGTTTGGCAATATCTTTCAAAAAAAACGTCAGTTGTGGGGACGAATTAAAGGAATTCAGCGTGCCCTTGCGGAAAAAGGAAATAATTTCCTCATTAATTTGGAACTCCAGTTGAGACAAGAACTTGATGATGTGCTCCACCAAGAAGAAGAGTTGTGGTTTCGAAAATCTTGCCTTAAGTCCCTACGAGATGGAGACCGTAACACCACCTACTTCCATACATCAACATTCATAAGGAGGAAAAAGAATAGAATAGAGGCACTCAAGAACACTGATGATGAGTGGATTTTTGAACCTACAGAGATTAAGCAGCTTGTGGTCTCATTCTTTAGTAACCTTTATAAGGCCACGCAAGAGCAACCAATCGTGGATATCCCCACGGATTATTTCTCTCCCATCCTCAATGAAGATTTTGAACAACTCACTAGGCCTTTCACGCCTATCGACATCAAAGCTGTTATCTTCTCCATGGGGGCATACAAAGCTCCGGGGCCAGATGGGTTTCAAGCTTTGTTCTTCCAACGTCAATAGGACATCATCCATTCGAGCTTTTGTGATGCTGTGCTTAAGATACTTCGTGGCCAAGCTCTTCCAGAGGGCCTCAACGAGACTCACCTGGTACTCATACCAAAAGTGGATCACCCTCAACAAGCAGCTCAATTTTGACCTATTAGCCTTTGCAACGTCCTATATAAGACAGTGACGAAGGCAATTGTTAATAGGCTGAAAATTATCCTTCCTTATATGATCTCTCCTACACAATGTGCTTTTGTTCCGGGACGCCAAATCACGGATAATATCATTATTGTGCAGGTTCTTCACACCATGAGAAGAAAGCAGGGGGAGAAAGGCTACATAGCTATTAAAATCGACCTAGCTAAAGCCTATGATCGGTTACGCTGGGACTTCATTAGAGACACCCTTCTTGAAATGCATATCCCTCAACTGCTTTTGGATACTATTATGCTATGTGTCTCATCACCGTCAATGCAAATTCTCTGGAATGGAGAACCCACGGAGGAATTCACACCCACAAGAGGTATACAGCAGGGAGACCCTCTCTCTCCTTACCTTTTTGTGATGTGTATGGAGCGTTTAAACCATATTATTGAAGAGTCGGTCAATGCGGGGCTCTGGAAACCCATCTACTGCAACCGGGCTGGGCCCAAACTGACCAATCTTTTTTTTTCTGATGATTTAGTCCTCTTCGCGGAGGCTTCAACCAGCGAAGCACACATAATCAAACAGTGCCTCGAACGCTTTTCTGCAGCCTCGGGCGAGCTTGTTTCGTACCCAAAATCAAGGGTGTGTTTCTCTAATAATGTGACCGAAGAGAGAGCCAATGACATCAGTAACATTCTGGGAATTGATGCTACGGAGGATCTAGGCTTCTACTTGGGTATGTCTACCATTAATGGACGAGTTACGAAGGCAACGTATCAACACATTGTTGATAAGGTAGATAAGCGATTGAGTGGATGGAAAACAAAGTGTATCTCGCTAGCAGGACGCGCAACCTTGACGCAATTTGTGCTTTCATCACTGGCAGTGTACTCTTTACAAACTGCGAAAATTCCACGCTCTATATGTGATACTGTTGATAGAAAATCGAGGAAGTTCTTATGGGGAGGCACCTCGGAGGAACGCAAAGTTCATCTCCTCTCTTGGGAAACAGTTCAGAAAGGAAGAAAAGAGGGCGGACTTGGACTCAGGTCTACTAGACAAGCAAATGCAGCCTTCCTCACCAAGCTTGGCTACCGAGTCTTGGCTGAACCTTGCTCCCTATGGTCACAAATCCTACGCTCAAAATACTGTAAGGGTAGGTGTGACTTGGACATGTTTATAATAAAGCAAAATGCCTCCAATGCTTGGAGAGGTATTGTTGAGAATGCAAAGTTTGTTCGTATGGGCACTAGAATGGCAGTAGGGAATGGGAAACGCACCTTATTTTGGGACCATTGTTGGGCTTCGGAAACTCCACTCTCGAATCATGCTATTGCGCCCATCCCCTTGGAGGTGCAAGATAGGACGGTCGAGGAATATTGGAGTGAAGAGGGGGATTGGAAGTGGGACGAAATTGTGGACCTACTGCACCCGGATGCTCTCAAGCTCCTAGCCTCTCACTCGCTTATTCCCAGCCCCGACGCAAAGGACTCGATTTTTTGGGGTGGCTCAAGCTATGGAGAATTCTCAATTAAATCCGCTCTCAAACTCATTCGCAATGAAGGTGAATCAATAAGTGATAGAAAGTGGGACTTGGCTTGGAGAGCCCCGGTGTCGCAACGAATCCGCATGTTCCTTTGGCTAGCCCTTCATAATCGAGCTCTCTGCAACGCCCAACGAGTTTCTAGAGGGCTCGCCACTGACCCTAGGTGCACACGATGTGGAGCCGATGAGGAAACTCTTGATCACATCCTAAGAGGTTGTCCTCTAGCTATTATGGTATGGAACCACTTAAGTGATCCGCCCATCAACCCAAGTTTTTGGTCTACGCCATTGCAAGAGTGGATTGTTAATAATCTGGATGTCACAGACCCGGATCATGACCCAGAGGGACCAATGAAGTTTGCCACTACAATATGGTGGTTGTGGAAATGGAGGAACAATATTGTGCTTGGCCATGGTGATGCAGTTCCAATTAACCCTGATGAATTCCTCCTCCGCAGATTCAATGAAATGAAACAAGCACTAGCCAAGGAGAAACTTAGGGACGAAGGACTTAACGTGCCCAAAGTCGAGATTTCAATAAAATGGGAAGCACCGCCCCCGGGATGGCACCTGCTCAACACGGATGGAGTGTCACGAGGTAATCCGGGTAGTGCAGGTGGTGGTGGAATCTTACGAGATGAACAAGGTAAATTTATTCGTGCATTAACTGAAAATCTGGGAGCATGCACTTTGACTAGGTCCGAAATTCTGGCTCTACTGCGTGGAATTACAATGGCCATGGAATTGGGGATTACGAAGCTGGTGATCAAGATTGACTCTGAGGCTGTGGTACAGTTGGTTGAGCGAGACACAGTGCGTAGTGGCCCTGCCATCTTCATGATCAGAAAGATTAGAGAGTTGCTATCAAGGCCGAGTTGGGAGGTGAAATTGCTTCATTACTATAGAGAGGCTAATAGGGCCGCGGATTGGCTAGCTAATTTTGGTTGTGATCAACTTGAGAAAGTTTGTTTTTTTGAATCCCCCCCTCCCGGTTTGGTTTCTGTTTTACAGGAGGATGTAATTGAGGTGGCGTGGCCACGTAGTTTTAGACGTTTGTAATTTTAGGGGCTTGCCCCTCTCCCGCACCAAAATTTTTTTAGTGAGAATCAGTGGCTAGACCTTATTGAATCAGTGAGAATCAGTGGTAGGATCTTACTCAATCAGTGAAAATCAGTGGTAGGACCCACATTCCTACTCACAGAATCAGTGACAGGACCTTATTGAATCAGTGAGAATCAGTGGAAGGACCTTACTGAATCAGTGGAAATCAGTGGCAGGACCTTACTCAATCAGTGAGAATCAGTGGCAGGACCTTACTCAATCAGTGACAATCAGTGGAAATAAGTGGAAAAGAACGCACCCTTAATTGAGCACGAACATGTCATGTCACATGAGAAATTGAGAAGAAAATGAGCTAAGAGAATTGAACGACCCCAAATAGTCCAACTTTCCCTTTGGGGGTGCGAAGCAGTAAGAATTGACCAAAACAATGATCCCTGATCCTATATTCTTCAAAACACAAATTGCATAAGAACCATGCGTGAGCTTGGGGTGGGTAGCCCACTGGCACATCCCCCACTAGTTTTCCAACAATAACCTGAGTTCGACTCTCATTTCCAACAAAGTTGGAGGTTACTTTGCCGTTAAAAAAACATAAGAACCATGCATGAAATGAAATGTCATAAAACTATGCACTAGACATTAGTACTATTCGCTTTTGGAACAAAAGGTTTTTTGCATTAGCTTCGAGGTTGGAATTTCCAAGCACCATTTTCTTGCAATGTTTTATTGGGCTAGAAGTACTACATGATATCATACACAACAACAGTAGCAGCAACCACCAGAAACCCACCTAAGGTAGAGCTTAGTACAATGATGTCACTAAGGGGAAACAGAGGGAAATTGCCCAATGATCCATACAGGAAACAAGCAATGCCCCACATTGAACTTCCCACTCTTTTATTTACGATTGTGAGGGGGGGAGGGGTATATTAACAATCGTTGATGCAATGCTGTTCATTACCCTCGATATGATTTGTATGCTTCTCCACAAGTAGTTCAATTAGTGGACTCTCTACATCCTCAACACTGGTCTTGTCACGGCGAATACAAGTTTTCCCAAGGCTAGTGATGACCGTTACCTCTTCTTTACGAGCAGCCAGTTCATTTGCTACCACATCATGCACTTTGTATTTCTTAAGTGCCGCATCAGCCTTTGCCAAAAGAATCTGCGAATCTGTCTCCAGCTGCTCGAGCATAAGAAGAAAAATACGAAGGGGAAAAATATCAGAAAGTATGCGGAACCATGATGTTCAGATATCCCTTCTTGTGCCCATAAAGCAGAACATCATACATGATAGGCCTGAAGAAGAATACGGGGAAATCCAATACAAGAAACTACGAAATATATTTTCAGAAGGAGAATGGTGCGGACAGCATTTTCAGTTATATTTTCAGAAGGAGAATGGTGCTCAACCTTGAATTTATAGACATTCCCTGTGCAAAAAGAGAGAAGACCACAAAATGATGAAGAATAAAGGGAAGTCCATACAAAAAACCATGAATTAATATTTAATCATATCCAAAAGGTCATCTATGAGATTAAAGCGTTGGCAAGCCAAAATTCATTCCACTTCACTAATTGATTTCTGTTAGTACCAAACTTTAACTTTGAAGTCAGTTCACTTGATGAAGCCCCCCCAACCATGACCACCTAGGTAGCACGGACACAGATACGGGGATACCATCCAGAGAATAAAACCTGATGTGTCAAACACACGTCTCGTCTAGATGATAAGAACAACCAATAAGCAATACAAAAACCAAACCCACCCAACCCCTCTTCCCGCCCCCACCCTCCCAAAAAAACAGACGAAAGGACGAACATCTACTACAATTCCAAGAACATTTCTTACACGGCATTAGCCAAGGAGAGAATTCATATTTCCCTTCCTCTCCACGATGTCATTTCTTTTTGAAAAAAATAATTGAGAGAACCAGCATGCTAAATCTACAAACCTCACTAGCAATACTTAAAAACTAAAACTAAAAATAAAATAAAAAATAAAAACTAAAAAAAAAAGGTATGCTATGGACAAGCTAACCTTGAAGGATATGCAGAATGCCAGGGGGGCCCAGTCTCTTCTCAGCACAGTGAGCATCTTCGGCACTTGAGCAAGACGCATATCCAGGGGTCCTGAAGAAGATTGAATCTTATGTTCTGCCTGCAAGTTGTCTTTGGTGAGCTATGACTGGGGCAAAGAAAGTAAAAAGATAATCATACAAGCTAATTTGGTATATACTACGCAATTTTAATAATGAAGCAACAACACCATGTAATGATCCTGCCAAGGGTAGGGTCGGGGGAGGCTCAGATGGACACAACTTAACCCTAAGTAGTAGAGAATGTTATTGATAGAACTACACAAGAAACTTTTGGATTTTGTAAACATTTAAGGAAAAATAAATAAATCAATAGATAAATTTAGCTGCTCATAACAACAGTCAGTACCATGCTCTCCCAAGGGACATAGAAATCAGAAACAGCAGCTGCAAGATAGAACATGGCACGTAGACCGAGATTCCTTAGTGAATTAGCAATCATCTGCAGAAGCTGAAAAAAGAATACACTAAATTACCTGAGAGGAGAGAACTCATTGTTTAAAAGCAAAAAACTTTTAGTGAAAGAGTCCTTTTTCTGTAAGAGTTTAGAAGCATTGTAAAGCAACATTACAGCTCTAGGTTATAATGGACTAAATCAAATGTCTCACTAAATTCCTCTGCTTCTTATTTTTTGTGAATTACCTCACCAGCCCTACTGTTCCAATAAAAGGTCTGATTTATGTATGGATACTAATAAGGGCCTTCCTTCCTTCCACCCCCACCCCCCTTTGAGGAAAAAGATAAAAAGAAACTAACTATATGCAGAAAGCTCATCAGAGGGCATTGGATATCAATGGTAATGTAAGTAGGGCTATCAATTGAGCCGCAAGCTATTCGACTGATCTTTATAAGGAGACAACTTAAGCTGCCACATTTGCATTCCCCTCTCCACATAAATGTTCAACATGAGATCATACATTCAGAGAGGCTGAACAGTAACTTGATAGATACGGAAAGGATCAAAGACAGTAATACTAATCAATTATCAGAAAGGACTCTCATATGACATGTAGGTAACCTGATGAAGTTAATAAAAAGGAAAAAAATTAACCACCAAACCAAGAAATGGAGACATAGGGAAGCTAACCTGAAGATATTCAAATATGGTTGCGAACCTTAGTTTCAACAAGTAACCTGCTGCCACTGCCTGCCAAACATATACCCACATTAAAACTATAACAATTTGAAACCTATGCACCAAGAAGAAGTCATCATGGTTCGTCAGAAATATACACAAAATAGTACAAATGTCTAACAGAGATATTAATTATCCATACAGCATGGTGATCTGTGATTGCTTTTCTCACTGCCTCAGCTTGTGTTTGCTGCACTGAACAAATAAATTAGATGTTACAGACAAATAGGATACAAACCAATTTGCTACTGAACTTCCTTTTCTACAGACAAATAGGATAGAAATCAATTTGCTACTTAGCTTCCTTCTTAATAGCTCAACCAAGTGGCAAGTAGAACGAAAAAAAATATACATTTACATCCACATACTAGAAATTTCCCACAAAGACACACGCGAATAGAAACAAGCATTAATTCGTGCCTATTTATGGATTACCCAAGTCCCAAGAATTATACAGCTAATAACCAGATTACTCTTTTCCTTCTCAGATTATATACACGGCTATTAAAGAACTTAAAGGTGCGGGAGATACCAACCTTGAATATTTGAGTCACTAGTAGATTCAAAACATTCAAGCAAAGGGTCATCAGGAAGATATCTACAATATGGTTGGCAGGTTCCTCTAAAGCAATTACGACACAATGGATTCAGTATAACATAAAAGGGCTTGCCAGATTGGATAGGGAAAGAAAGCAAGAGAACGAATAGTCACCTCCGATGGAGGAAGATAACTGCATATCCAGCCTTGAGAAAGTACCTGTATGCTACCCAATCAGTCCAGTTTGTTGTCACAAAATCCTAGAGAGAGCTTATTATAGCAAGGAACGCATGTGAATACTCTGTGGATGCAGCGCCTCTGCGACCTGAGCTGAAGTTATCAATGTACCGAACACATCTTTGCTCAAGAGGAACAGTTGTTCCACCAGATGTGACACAGACAATCCTCCTTCCAGATGTTCCATCTCCTATAAAGACACACAATACAATCAATGATCAAGGTCAAGCAGCAGAAAACTAATCGAAGTCAATTAACAACAATACCCAGTTTGAATCCCGCCAAAGTGAAGTTTGAAAGGTTACCGAGCATGCAACTTTATCTCAGACATAGCTCCCCGACAAAGCGTGTTACATAAATACGAGAAATAAATAAAACAGACGTTAATAACTCACTTAGTCTACACGAACTTTGATCAATAAAGTTCTCCAACTTTTCACTTATGAGAGAACGATCTTTGAGAGAAGGTGCAGACTCAAAAAAGTTTTTGACATCCATAAGAATTGTTTCTTCAGAACCTTCTGATCTCCCAGTTGAACACATCGACTTTTGATCTCATAACCCCTGTGGGCAAGAAACCAAAATTGTCTGAGTACACAATGCTATATTGCTGTAAGTTAATGCACACAATTTCATGACTTGGACCAAGACAAAAGCAGCCGTGCCCATAAAGACAAGCAGCATATGAGCGTAGCAGACACTTGACAACAAGCATGAAGTCATAGGAGCTAAACCGCTAAAGAAGCAAAAGGGAACTAGTTAGAGCAACAACATGCCATAAACCGAACTTGAAAAATAAAATAAAAAGGTAATTATTAAGGTATCAAGTGAACCATGCCCTAAGTCCACAATGAGTGCTATCTATTTCTGCCTATTACGAAGCAGAATTGTTACCTCAACGTTACACAAAGATTTTCGTTAGTGATGATGTTCGTGTTCTTCTCATTTGCAGAATTGTTGTTACCTCAACGTTATTACACAAAGATTTTTTTTTAGTACTGAAAAATAAAATAAGTAGGGTTTTCACAATTTGGGGGTGGTATTCAATGATCAATACCCAACAACGGTAGGTTTGATTGTTTGAATGTGAGATCATTCAATGGCAGTGGTGCGCGGGAGGGAGTGTGAAGGTTACGAACTTGGGAAGTGCAGAAATGTCGCTATGTTAGCACGTCACTGTTCTAGTTCATGACAATAACATAAAATTCCCAAAAAAAAAAAGAAGAGAAGATATATCTGAAATTTCGTAGTCACACTGGAATTTGACAAATCTGAAATCTATAGAGAGGGGGTGCACAACCGATTTCAATGAATCATTTTTTATTTTAATACGGTTGAGTTTCGGTAACATCACGATACTAAATCAGATTAATATTTTAGTTACTGATTATCGGGTAACCGGTAATTCTAGTTTGATTTGGGTAACAAGTGTTCTTTTCACGGTGTATTAGAAGGATATTTAAACATTTTTTTTAAAAAAAAATGCTAACAAAGTTCAAGTGAAGAAAAATGACTTAAAAACTTTTTTTGAACATGCAAGAACACATTTCATTAGTTACCAAGAGCCATCCAAAGGTTGTTGAAAGTAAAAGTTGAGCAAACAAGAAGATAGTAATAGTCTTCATGTCAATACATATAGCCCCTAAAAAATAGAAATAAAATACAGGATACATTGTTTTGCTTCTGTTTTTGTTGATTCAGTGTGTAAAAAAGTAAAAACCATACCTGCTGGAGGAAATCTCATTGAATAACTTGGAAGTTGGAAGTAAATCAATTTTGCACAAACCTTTATTATAGAAGCTTTAATCATTTTGAAGGGAGCTCAGTACAATAACAATTCCGGAATGTACACTTTTAAACCTACAAAATATGTCCAACATTTGCAAAACAAACTAATCTACAACACTCCGAGCGATAAGCAACACTCTGTTCCCTTTCCTATCACCTGTGCTATCAGGATATACATGACTGATGACTGTAACAAACGTAAACGCTAAGTACAAACTTGTATCTAATCAATCAATAATCTATCTTTCTTTTCATTCCTCCCTCTCACTCTCCCGCCCCCAAATAATTCTTCCATCATTTCTCTCAAAGTAATGCAGCAATTCATTCCCTTGTGTATAGACCCAGATCAAAATTTGGCTTGCACATAGATCTCACCAAACGAAGCACCACAAAAGTTATTAGCTCTTGATAATAATCATCTCAAATCGTGATTATGAATCGACATCTTTCTCGTCAGCCTTCGGTTGTTCACCATTCTGTCCATCCTCAACTACAGTAGTATGGTCCTTTTGTTCTTCATCAGGAACAACCCCATTTTCTACTTTGGGCTCTTCTAGCTTAGGAGAGCCCCAATTTTCTGATTTGATTTGTATATCTGCACTTTGGGTTCGCTTAGGAATTTCTCTGGCTGATGAAACAGACAACAGACGAGTTATCCCATCAAATGAACCCTTCGCATCCATAACAAGGGCAGCGCCACCAGGGTAGCAACGACCAAAGCAAGTTGCACAGTGGGGAAATGCAACCTGATCAAGAATATGAGCAGGCCATCAGCTAAGAAATATACTTACGAGAAACATAAACATGGGTTTTCCTGAAATGTACCTCCATGAATGCTCGGCAAAGTGAGAAGAAAAGTGTAGATTCATTCTCTCTAAGCATCCTAGTCTCATTATATCTGAGTAATGAGTCATGAACAGCTTTTAATCCCTTAGCTAATTCCTGGGCAAGAATATGTTTCAAGCTTACAGGGGCACATGGACGTAGCTCATTCATTGCTGCTGATATACCTACAAACACAAACAAGAAGGTTGCCAAATATCAGTTGTATATCATTCTCGATCTATGAATCGCCCACTGGGGATTCTCAGATTTGTTGAGCTGAACTCTTATCAAATTACCGCAGAAACTTTCTGAAGAAAAGCAACACACATTGCAACTGGCAGAAACTAAGATTTATTATGTTGGACTTGCCGAACCAGAGAAATACCAAGTCTAACATGTCGATATCAATTGGACAATGCATATGGCATCTTCAGTATTGACGACATGACTAATTTGCTGATTTAATATTAATCTAATTGGTGCAAGCATAATAACAACAGATCAAATGATTATCTCAATTCTCAGATGTTGTGAATAGATGCATCTATCTATTTGATCTTGCAGAAATATTGGCAATAAGCATACCATTTATAAATACAGCTAGGGGTGGATGCTCCATCAAATACGAAGGTGGAGTCACATCCTCTTGACTGTCGTCACTGACACTAGCGCCTGAAAAACCAACAGCTGGCATAGGTACCCAGCGGTGTGAATCCAGGACAAGCTGGCAGAATATGCAAACAATTAAGAAGGGGTTACAGAAGAAGAGAACATTTCTCACTATAAGCAATTTACAAGTTATACGTTGCTTACAAGATCTCAGGTTAAATCTTAATGCAACATATTAATCATTGGCGTGATAAACTAACTCTCCTTTCCATTTATTTTTGCTCGGAGTAGAATGATATAGTATAAAGAAATGAACAAGGAGAGACTTGAGGTAAGCAAAATATTTCAAATGGTTTTAGGCTAATTGCAGAAGTCCCAGCTTCCAAGGACCAGTATGCGTTACCTGAAAATTCTCAACAGCAGTCTTGATATTCCTCGCAAATAAGTTGAGAACAGCCCTGAAAAAGAGAGCAAACATATTCAGTGTAAAAACCATGCGGACTTAAGAGGTAGCACCAACTTGTAACGAAATACTCACTCTTCAAATAGTGATGGAAGCAGACCTCGGAAATCCAATCCAACCCAACCAAGCCCCATTGCACAATACTGTTGGAAAGCACAAGGACCAACATAAAAACCAGTATGAGCAGTAATAAAGTCCTTTACTAACATATCGAAAATTTAAAATAAAATAAAAAAAATTGAAAGGAATTGTAGTAATAATGAAACAAAGCATAAAAAGATTGAGGACAAGTCCTGAAGAACTAAGAAACAATCAAAATTGTAAAGCCTTCCAATCCCTCTTCAAGTCTGATAAAGAAAACCCTAGGAAGTTATTATTTGGCCAAAACCCAAAGCGATGCAAAGTAAACAACTTTATCCCCCCCCCCCCCCCGTATACATGTAAGGATTTCAACAACAAAATTATCCATTTGCACTAGTACAAGAGAGATCAGCAGCATATAGTTGGCATTGAAGCCAGTACACGGTGCATTGATTTCTTGGTGTTTCTGCAGGCCATGATATTATGACATGGTCCATTCTCACGGGACTGTTAATTGTTCAAGCAAGTTGGATAGCGCTGTTAGTGTTAGGCCATCTAGTAATGCATGCCCTTTTCCCTTTGATCATTACTCATCAGTAAAATCCCCAATAACACAAAAGTTGTGATACTGTATATAATTCGTGGCACTCTGCCAAGTTGCACATATAATAGGAGCCACACATACACCGTGCATGCCTACAATGGACAAATTTCAAGAAGCCTTCAAAGTTCAAACAACCAATGTAAAGATATCTTCTCTTTGAGAAAAAAGCAGTAAGATGACCCTCTTTCTCCTTTTCGTTTCACCTTGGTTGTTGATGTCCTTGGTAGGATGTTAGATAGGGGTGTTGAGTGGGGGTTGGTAGGGAGATGGTTCTTGTCTCTCATCTCCAGTTTGCTGATGACACTATTTTGTTCTTGGCTGCAGAGGTTGAGAGGTTTAAGAGGGTTCTCACTCTTTTACAGGTGTCTGGGATGCGTGTCAATCTGTCCAAGTGTAGTTTAGCAGGGGTGAATGTGGAGGAGGGCTTTCTGGGTACGTTGTCTAGTCTAGCGGGGTGTCAGGTATTTGGGGTTGCCTCTTGGGGACAATCCACGGTCGGCTTCTTTTTGAGAGCCAATTGTCTCCAGAGTGTCTAAGCACCTTGATGGGTGGAAGGGGGTGTACTTCTCCTTAGGGGGTAGGATCACAATTCTGCAGTCTTGTCTTACTAGTATCCCTCTTTATTACCTTTCACTCTTCAAGATCCCGGTTAGCGTTGCTAAGCGGATCGAGAGGATGATGCGGGATTTCCTGTGGTCTGGGGTGGATGGGGGTAAGAGAGACCATCTTGTTAGCTGGGACCATGTTTGTAGACCTAAGTCTGAGGGGGGTCTGGGTTTCGGGCGATTGATGTCTAAGAACATTTCGCTAGTCGGCAGTTGGTTGTGGCGTTTTCCATTAGAGCCCGATTCCCTATGGCATCGAGTAATCAGGAGCAAGTACGGTCTGCAACAGAATGGATGGAATGCCCGTACCGGTAACGTTGTCTATCATGCTTGCCCTTGGAAGTTTATCTCTCAGCCTCTTTTCTTTCCCCTGGTTAGATTTAATGTGGGTAATGGTCAACGGGTAAGGTTTAGGGAGGATGTGTGGAAGGGTGATAACTCTTTTTCTTCCACATATCCTCGGGTTTTTCGGTTGTCCATGCTTCATGAGGCGTCAGTTTCGGACTTCTATTCCGATGCGGGTGACTCATGGGACCTTCACTTACGCCGAGCTCCTCATGATCGTGAGATGGAGGAACTAGTTTCTCTCCTTAGTGATCTAAACACTACTCTTCTCATCCCAAGGGATGACTCCCGGACTTGGGGAGGAGACTCTTCTGGTGTTTTTTCTTGCAAGTCCTTGTGGGATAAATTGTCTGGGGGGGAGCATTTTGCGAGCCCGGCTACAGTGGGGCAATTTTTGCAAATGCGCTTTGCTGCTGGTCGGAGGGGAAGAGAGGGTAAGTTATGGTGGAGGTGTGCATGTATGGCCATTTTGTGGAGTATTTGGTTGGGGAGGAACTCTAGGATCTTCTCCGCTTCTGGGACAACAGTTGATTGCGTTTGAGATCACATTGTCTACTTGGAATCGTTGTGGGCGAAGGCAGCTGGGGGCTTTGAGGGTGTTCCACTTACACTTGTCCAGTTACACAGGCGAGACTTGTAGATATTTTTTGTTACTATTGGAGGACTTCTTGTCCTCCCCTTTTTTGTATTCTTTCATTGATTGATTAATAAAACTTTTACTTATCTAAAAAAAAAAAAAGCAGTAAGATGATTGATTTTCGCCCCATTAAGCACCAATCTATGCAATGCAATGGAGAATACGGTATGCATCTACTTAACAAATTTTTTTATAAACCAACAATATAAGGGGTGATGAAGAAACATCTAAGTTAGGTCATCAAAGCAAAACCAGTATGCGTGACATCATGTGTCATGGCATTGCAAACTATTGTCCTGTAGTTATTTTCTAGTCCATTTACTCCAAATGGAACTCCATAAAACTAGCAACTTAAAATGAACCAGGAACAGGCACATAATCCCCAACCCTTCTCTTGTGCTTCTAGCTCCAACATTATTCTAACAAATCATTTATTTGAACCATAACACCAACATCAGACAGTGGCATCTACTAGCTGATTAACTATCCTATAATTCTACAGAAGCCTCTGCTTCCAGTTGTCATAGCAAATGGGGAAAAGACCAAACTGCAAATCATTTAATACAAATATTCTTACCATGCATTGATCCAAAATGCTTGACAAAGACTCCCCTTCAGTTATCTTAGGAAGCATATGCTTGAGAGTTCGAAGGTGAGACGTGATTTGATGCATAGCCCAACTAAAGAGAAGCCCTCCATCATAGTTTTCTTCACTTCCAGATGTGTCATCAGAGAATATAGCTCTGTATTGGTTGACAACATCAAATAAATGCATCCTGTGACACTTCACCACTCCCTTTAAGTATTCATAAGGGTTTCTTTGGTCCAAATCATCAAGGATACCAGTGAGCCACGCCTCTCTACATCTCAGGAACTGTATCAAATGAGATACAGGAAATCAAAAAAAAAATGAATGAAGGATAGTAAGTACAAAAACTTTACAAATTAAATGGCTTCCGAAAAAGGTCCAAGCTGCTAAAAAACCAGCCTCACCTGCAAGCGCATTTCATACTCACTAAATACACCAATTCGACGTAAATATCCAATGATACGGAGACATTCTGGCAGCTGCATCAGCAAACTATATCAAAATTAAATTTCCCCCTCACTTTTAATTAGAGCTGTCAAAAGCTGACACGACACGAACCGGACACGAATGTAGCGGGTTAGTGTTGAGAGGTTTCGACCCGTTTAATTAAATGGGTTGACACGAGTAAAACGTTTAGTTAAATGGGTTAGGTTAAGGTTGAGATTTCCAACACGAAAGCAACCTGCTTATGACCTGTTTAATTAGATTTGTCAAATTTAAGTTCAAATAATATGTAACAAGTAAATAATATAATAGAATCTCACCTATCTTGAGCATTTTAATACTTTTAGGCTATTGAATGTACACTATATATGGTTAGAACTTTTAATTTAGGTAAATTTTTATGTTTTTTCTTATATTTTAATTAGTTTAAAATATAAGTAAAGATAAATGGGTTAACAGGTCATTAAACCGGTAACACGATTATTAAACAGGTCAGGTGCAGGTCAAGGATTTTCGACACGATTAATAAATGGGTTAGGTTTGGGTCAAGACATTCTCGACACGTTTAACCTTGACACGAACACGAACACGACACGACCTGACCTATTTGACAGCTCTACTTTTAATATGAAACCAAAAGGAAAAAGAAAGCATAAACATGAGTCATTTACACAGTTCATGCATTTTCTACACAAGTAATGTACAATGTCGCACTGTTAGTACCTGAATATTTTTTTATTTTTTTTTAGATAAGAAATTTTTTATTAATCCGTTATGAAAGAATACAAAAAAGAGGATAAGGCATCCTCATAACCAATCAGTTAGTACCTGAATATTTGACCTAAGCTTCTGAAGAAGCTGTGAAAGTAGAGACTGAGTTGTCTGCTTAACCTCTGCAGCCAAAGCTTGAATAATAGGAATCCTTCATAAGAATTGAAGAAAACAAAAAACCATGCAGAATATCTGTGAGATCCTCTATAAAAGCTCAACTGTGAAAGCAAGTACAGGCGCAGAAGGAAAGTTAGGCAAACAAATCTCACTTTGGATGCATGGTAGATAGTTTGCTAACAAAAGCCTCCAAGTCAAGGGCTTCATCATAATTTCCATTTCTCACACACCTGCTCATGAATAGAGAATAATGCAGAATTCAGGAATGATCTCAACCATGAAAAACTAGCTTAAGAAATTAAGAAATCATAATTTACATTCACAAAGTCACTAACCAAAAAGCAACAAAATGAAAAAATGACTGCAAAACAATATTTCATAAGCTTAACAACCACTGGTGTATGATCATGAACCTCAGATACTTCTATATATGACTACAAACTCTGCATAGTATAGAAGATTATATTTATTTCAAGAAGCAATCACAATAAATTCAGCATCTGAAAAGAGATTGAGCAGACAAAATTATTGTATTTCTGAAATGAAATCACAGTCTTGTCATTATATAAGATGAAGATCCTCAACCTACCTCTACTATTCATATAAATTCAGTAACTTCTGGTTAGGGTGTATCAAATAACCTGTTTATACTTATTAGGCAACAAGTACCTAGTCAAAAAAGATGAATCGAAACCAGAATATACAAAAGGCATGGCAGTGGAGAACAACTACAACAAGCGAATATTGTGCTTATTACGAGACATGCTACCTATTGTTACCCTATTTATCAAATCTACTTTCTAGCATGCATCACATACTAGGAGAACTCTTCAGCTATTTGGCACATGTGACCATTACAACTTTATAGGCACATACGTGTCCATAAGCTGAGGGATTTCAAGCAAGTCAAGCAAAGTACTATGATTTGCCAGCAACGTTTGGTTCATTTTCCTCTTCTCCAAAATTTGTTCAGCAGATTCGACGAACTCAGTGCAACCAGATGTCAGTTTTGGAACTTCAACTACCTGCAAAGAGGGTAAAGCATAGGTCTTAACTCAAAGATAATAATAAGAATACATACAATACAACTTCACGAAAAAAATTTGAGGTTTATCCCTTATTAGGATAGGATGACTTGGGGATAACGAGAACATACAGTACAACTTCACACACAAAAAAAAAGAAAAAGAAAAAGAAAAGGTTCTATGCACAATTAAAATTTGAATACATAACTTCCCGCTAGCTGCATCCAAAAGTTTCATGAGATATGTAGGAGTACCGAGGCTAACATCGGTAATATCAAGTTTCCATCCTTGATATGAGTGGTGGCAATCACAAGTTCACAACCAGTCCCAACTAACAACAACGCTTTTGTACTTATCTAGTCATTGATTTGGTGTCAATATCATCATCACATAAAACTCTTCATCATCAGATCATAAATAACAGAATTAAGGGTGCAATTTCATATATCTGAAGTAATCATCACGCCATCCTCTAACCAAATATCTAAATTTCTAATCAATCCTCCAAAATCCCCACACTGAATGGAAGTAGAGCCACAAAAGTCTAACATGTGATGGTATTATAAGATACAGTTAATGTTAGATAAAGAAATCAAATACAAAGAGTAATGTTAATGTTTGAGGGAAAATGAGGGAAGGGAAACAGAAGGATTCCATTTCATACAGAAAGCTGATTGAAAAGAGGGAGAGATATGGAAGTTTGGGAGAGTCTACCCTTCCGACTCCTCTTTTTATCTCTTGCCTTTTTTTTATTCCTCATCTCCGTCAACTGTCCCAAAGACACCATAACATAAAAGCAAGAACACGTATCAGCACATATGAACACGTAAACGCAAATCATACGCGCTACATGCCATGGTGAATAGAGGAGTCCTATTCAAGTGCGATACTTTTCTATAGGACTCGGAGCAAGAGCATTTATACAGAAAAGGAGAGATATGTTCGAGGCAACATATGTATCATGTAAATCATTACAACCTTTACAAAAGGACAGTCGCAACAAAATAAACAAAACTTAAAATGAGCACCCAGATTCAAAACTCTAGGGAGTAGGGAAGTAAGGAAACTTGCATAACATTACAAATAACGGGCGGATAGTTAGATAAGAGACCCAAATACATTGAATACTTTAGACACCATCTTAACATAAAAGGGTACGGCTGAACACAATCATACATCTAAAATGCAAGAGACCTTTCTGCCTGACTTGTATTTACTAATTAGCCGTTCACAACTAAAATCAGTAAAAATGTAAGATCGCAGGCTTGTCAGATAACTTTTAGAGGAAGGGAGAAGAAACACAGTTCAGCAACAAGAAAAGTCAACTGCCCTCGTTATTACATATCAAATTCATGAACTGCTAAGAAGCAGTTAATGTATCAGAGTCACTAATCATGATTTTAGATGTAAATATGGTATAGAACTTCTTCACCTTCAATATATCTACCAATAGGTTTTTCAGAAATTACCGGATCACCTAGGCGTGAAACTATGATGTCATCATGTTGCCATTATAACTAGTTTGAAGATCAAGACGTCAAGCTTTATTTGCTTTGATCCGTTTGATGCTGTGAACAGGGCCATATGAAGATGATGCAAACAAATTTAGGCAAAATCTCCCTACAAGGTAGAAGTTACATAATGGGAGAATCCACGGCCAATAGTTCAAAAGACACTAAGTTGCTTCTCGTGCTAGTGCTCATTATTACGGCAAAGGCTTGTCCCAGGAAATTTAGATCAAAGTTATATAGTTAGAAGACATGTTACAACAATTTCCATAGCATGGAGGTCATAGATAATGGTTACCACATGTTCTATAAGAACCATTGAACCCCACAACTTCATAAATCTTCCCTCTCCATTCAAAGAGAATCTTTCGTAAACCCTCCTACATAAGTGGTGTTCGAGTACATCATTCACGCATTATTTCAGCACAAAAACCACTTTGCACTGCCCTTAAAGTAGTCACAATAACTATTTCTAACACATAGCTGAAACATAAATTTAAACACAGGAAGCACAAGGGAAGAGCTATTTAACTCATAATACCACTCTCCAAAGGAAAACGCTTTTCTAAAGCATTTCCGAGCCCTTTTAACTCTGCCTCTTTCAAATAAAATTCTAGTGTCCATCCACTCTTCATTTATCCCTTATTATGATAAATGACTTGGGGAAAATGAGAAGGGAAGAGGGAGAACTCTAGTTTCCTTATATAGATATCTAAAATGGATGTGAGCAAGCTGAGAGGTAAGTCTATATAATGCTAACTTTAAAATCCCTGGCCTGTGAACTGCCCTCTCCTTCCCACCTTTTCTTTTTTCTTCCTTCCTGCGAGTTACTTTCCCAATGGCAAGTGAAGATAACATCTGTGAATAGGCTACAAACTTTGTAAACAGATTCCGGGTACCAACTTTTGTCATAATAGTTTGACCCCCGCTTCTCCTTATGTCCATTTGCAATGGAGCCAAAAAGATTCACTACTCTTTGGGTTCTTTTTTTTTCGATAAAGAGAAAGTATTTGAAAACTGAGAACATAAGAGGTTAGAAGCTAAGAGGACATGGACTCCTCAAAAGAAAACTCTAAGTTCCCACGTCGCTGAGGGGCTCATACTCTTTGGTCAATATAATGGACTAACTTATCAAATTGTCTCCAATTCTTATTTATGCGAAGTTGCATATGGTCGTCATACATCGGATCAAGTTTCAAACTGAAATAGTCTGTTTTTACAGGGGAATATTGCGTACAACCGACCCCCCCTAGCCCGCTTAGGCGTAAGTCTCTTTGGAGGCACTGGGGTAATGTTGAAGTTGGATGTACTAAAGTTGCATCTAGATCCTAACGCATCGTGATTTAAAAAGACAACTTTCTTGTCCCTCTTTCTTCCAATGGAAGTTGTTCATTGAGCTGGTTAACAAAAGCAAGAAGCCAAGAGGCCAAACAAGTTGAGTAGCAGTAATCATGCATTGTAGTGCAATGAAGCCAAAATAAGCTCTCAAGTCAAAAATTTGATGATACATGTAGCAATCAACTCCAATTATTCAAACAATAGTAACAATTAATTCCAACAATAAAATGTTAGATCAAATTGCACATGTTAACTATAACTCGCATACGATAATACAATTCCATAGTTCACTATTTTTGTCCACATAACTGTCAAAAAGCAAGTAAAAAAGATTGATCGAAATCTGAAAACTACAGAAGTTTAGTGCCAAAGTTTGAAATTATTTGATTTATCAAATTCCGATTATTCATGCAACTTAAAAGCAAAACTACAATTCGTCTAGGTTGCAAATGTGGACTTAGTCATGCATAGTCACACTCAAACAATTGATCAAAAATCAAATATGAGAAACAAATTGATATAATTTGTTGAATACTAATAAAATCGAGATAAACCCAAATGTAAGCAGATTGAACATACCAGAGACTCAAGATGTTGATCAATAGAGGAAACTTCTTCTCTAATGGAAAGCAAAGCATCAGCAGCAGAGATAAAAGAGCGATAATTAGTGACCGCCACTTCTTGCATTTGCCGCCGAATTCGCTCGGCATCGACTCGTAGAAGCTCAGGTTCCTGCCATGGAAATGAAATGCCAAATCAAATCGAAAACCCTAGGAGAGAGAAAATCAATGAGAGAGAAAATGAAAGAGGAGATACCTTGTGGAGGCGATCGAGAGTGAAAGAGAGGAGTTCGGAGACGTAAGGTTGCTGAGCAACGGAAGCGAGAGGGAGAAGACCTGCGACTTCGCCATTTTCGTCCGAGTTTGAGTTTGATGACTCCATTGAATTGTTTCTCTCTCTAGAACGGAAATGGCGATTGAGAAAGAGAGAGAGAGAAGACAGTGATGCTGAGTCTGAGAGGAAGACTCAGATCCAGATCATGTCCATTGTCGTTCAAGATGAAGGAGCTATATTTCGGTTTTTGGTGGCGGGTCGGGTCGGGTGGATATGTAATAAACTGATATTGTTGGATTGGCTTGGAAACTTAGAACTGTTTGACACTGGATTTCTTTTATTTTTGTAAAGGGCTCTAGGACATTTTGCCAATATGGGCCTTCAAGACTTTAAATTTGTGTATTAGGCCTAATTTGGTTTTTTTGGTCATCAAAAAGGTACACGTAGACCTGGCAAACGGGTCGGGTCGGTCCGTATTCGAGTTGGTCACTTCGGGCTCGGGTCATGTCGGTTTTTGGGTCAAAACAACTTTTTTATCACAAACTTCGGGTATCAGGTTTGGGACATCAGCAGATCGAACCTTTTCGGGTCGGGTCAGATTTTGCCAACTCTAGGTACATATGAATGCCAATGAAAATAAGGCACAACCCTTTAAGTCGTATGTATTCGGTACTCCCTTGCTCAACAAGTCAACAATAATTATATTAGACTAACTAAACAATCAACGGCATGCGTAAGCACCGGCATCGTTAACGTAGTAGCACCATCATCAAAGGGCAAATGTAACTACGCTGGGTCTTGTAGGTGGGACGAGTCAATCCGGCCAAGAACACAACCTAAGTACCTGACCATTTAGGGGTCGTTTGGTTGGGGGTAATGATTAAGGGGTAATGGAATGAATTTATAGGCTAAAATAGTAAGATGGAGGGGTGATGAGGGTAATGATTAAGGAGAGTAATGGAGAAAATGAAGGGAAAATAGGAGAAAACCATTGCCCTAGGGGGAGGTGGGTTTCCATTATCCCCCAATTAGGGCTAATCATTACCCTCCTTCTCACAAAATCTAACCCCCACTACCTCATATACCTCCCATTTTAGTGCTTGTTTGGTTCACACCTAGAAAATGGAGGAAGTGCTACTTCCTAGGAAGTGTGCTTTTCCTTCTTGTTTGGTTGACAAAAAAAATGTAGGAACTTACTTCCTTGAGGAAGTAACTTCCCCCAAAATGGAGGAAGTTGCTTACCCACCCTCTCCTAGGTAAGTAACTTCCCACATCAATTCCCTTGAACTTGCAATTCCTTCATGCAACCAAACAAGATTAGAAACTTCCCATAAACTTCTATTTCCCATGAATTTCTACTTCCCATAGGTAGTAACTTCCCATGGTTAACCAAACGACCACTTAGCCTATAAATTCATTCCATTATCCCCATTAATCATTACCCTCAATCAAACAGCCCCTTAATTATATTCTGACCCGACACAGCACATTGGCGAGGTCTAATTCAGTATTCACAACAGAGCAAATAGGAGCAGAGATGTTTATGGGAAATGATCTTCTCTTTGAAGGCTTGAACCAAGTACACAAACAAAACTTCATAAGTTCTCTAATCTACTAGTAAACATTAGTAACTTCTAAAACCAAGTCATACCTCTTAGACTGGCATTTTCAACGAATATGAGTTTATGCATTTCCTTTGTGATCAAGCAAGGACAATGTCCTTCTCTGCTACATGCTTTCACATTGTGCTAGGAGCATTGTGTTGGAAATAAGGTGTATATTCAACCAATAAATAGAAAGATCTTATTGAAACACTTGTTGTGCCGTGGACAAACCATTGTTCTAAAAGATGATTTTGCCTAGCCCCGGTACAAGTTTTTCATGGCGGCCATCCTCCAGGATTAACACAACTCTGATCACGGCGTGCACTCACAGTGAACGGATGGAGTAACAGTACCGACTTGCTCAAATCGAAAACATTTTAGAGAGATTACTGTAGTAGAAAATAGATTGAGAGAGAGAATTTTCTGTATTAGCTTAGTAATCTACACAATTAATCCTGGAAAACGAAAATAATAACAGTTTTTTTGTTTAGAAAAAGGCACCATCAGTTTGGAAGACCAAACTTATTTCGTAAAAGCCCAATATAATTAATAAGGGAAGACTTTGTTGAAACAATAATTTCCGATGCAATTTAAATAAACTTTGTGTAAAAATATAATAACCCAACCCACACCCTCCGAGACAAAAATGCTTTTTACACAAAACAAGTTTACTTCACAAACTTTAAAGCTTTTATCTAACACATTGAAATAGGGTTATATGATCAACCTCGACTTATTCGACAAGGCTATCCCTAATACATTATTGTTATTGATCATCTACCACTGTATTGTTCATAATAAGAATCACATTTTGCCAATGTCCTGGCCTCTGTCATTCTAGATGCATTTATCATCATATCAATTCCTGGCTGAATATCGAAGCTCGGCGTGGAATTTAGAAGACCAATTCTGTGCCTAGCTTTCCAATGTGTCTTTCACCGCGAAGCTAGGCAAAGAATGGCTCTTTGAAATATGCTTTTCTTCGACACCTTAGACAAGTAGTAATTCTATTCAATCGATGCTTTTGTTGTTTGTTAATCGCCTTGCTGTATGGATAATGCTCCTGCCCAGTTACAATTTTTTTTCTGTCTATGTTTTTTACAGAACACACTGATACAATTCTTATTCTTATTATTGTAAAACGAAAATATTGCCTATGTCTGGATAGACACACACTTACTTCTTTTTTTTTCTTGTCAAAAAGAGGGTGCAAGTGAATGTTAACAGAGACACCCTCTGCTACATCATGTTCGGACTCTCGTGTTCAATAGCGAACATATCAGACTAGTTGAACAATCAGCACAAGCACTGGCCCCGTCAACGTAGCACCAACAAGAGGCTAGTAATATAGTTCCTCGAAAACAGGAGACGCAAGGCATGGGGGGAATGGGAATAGACACACTTACTGGTTACATGGAAAGATATTTTTCTTAATGGTTGCAAAGTCAATAAAAGACACAGCAGAAAACGTGATATCCAAGAAGGGTTGCAATTGCAGGATATGGCCCTTATTAATCATCACTTTCAAAGTTCACTGCTTAAACTTTTGACAAAATTGACTCAGTGCCATATACATACATCAGAATAAGGGAAATGCTCCATAATCAACGGCACCAAGAAATATATATTGCTCAGTTAAAGTAAGAAGATGAAATTGACCAAAAACAAGGGGAAAATAAGTAATCAGAAGGTAAAACAGCTTATTTACATAGAGAACAAACATCTCAGGAACAAAATGTCACAAAATACATAAAAAGCATTCTGCTTTCAAGGTTTAACTAATTGACCTTACCAATTCTATGAACAAGAACAACCTCTCATAAGACATGAAAGAAAAAGAATAATGCAGTGAGAAAGAAGTAAGCTGATAAAGGAAGTGACAATGGAGCCATGGATTCTTCATAGAAGTAGTAATATGGATAAGGAGTGGTAGGACCAGCTGGATCTATCACATAAGGAAAAGAAACTGGGGGAGAAGGATGGTTACTACTACTACTACTACTACTACTACTACTACTACCCCCACTACTACTCTTTGGTGGACCACTGGCCGAGGCGGGTGGTGACGGTGGTGGACGTGAAGGCGAGGGCGGTGGGCGGGCATGGGAAGTTGCCGGTGGTGGGGGAAGCAGTGGCAGTAGTGGTGGAAATTGTGATGGTGGTTGGTTGGTTTGTGTAGGTGGAGATGGTGGGACTGGGTCAAGTGGTGTCATATATGGTGGTGGCTGTGACTTTGACGTTGGCGTTGGCGTTGTCGAGGGCGGTGGTGGAAGTGACTGGATTATACCGGTGGAGGGCGGTGGACCGGGTGGTGGTGAGCAAATGGTAGGACAAGTCCCACATTCACTGATGCAGAGTTGCCCTGCTAGAGCATCTGGTGGAAGTGAAGTTTGATCCTGACAAGTTACTAACGTGGCAAGGATTATTACTACTGATAATAGGGCTAATAACTTCACTTGAATAGAACCATAATAGTGCCATTTTGTGATCCTCATAGTTGTTACAGGTTTGAGGGTGTTAGATGATGGTTCAGAGAAGTATATATATATGGGTTTGATAGTTTACAAGCTATGACTATGAGTGATGGTGCTTGAAAAAGTTGGGGGTTTTAGATGCTTCTTGTAAGAAAGGTAAGGTATCTGTTTGTACTAATCTCTAGAATTGGTTAGTTGATTATGCGAAAAATAGAAGCTTTTTTGGTTCACAATCAAGGGTATCCACCGTCGACCACAGTGACTATTTACCCGCGCTGGCTTGTAGCTTCAAAGGACGGGACAGCTGGCCATGTGAAAAATAGAAGCTAAATAACTCTAGTGAGGGTTTTGAAAATGTAGCCTGAAAAACCAAAGTGTTTATTCAATAATAATACCATGTTCACAGTTTTACAGGAATCCTAAGACAAAATGTCTGTTTAAGAGTGCTAATCCTTTCTGTTTGCAAGTAAAGGTAACCTTCGTGGACATTCTCTGCCCCCCTATGTTGCCTAAGTAAACTTTATGCTTTCTTCTTGCTTTAATTATACTTTTCTTGCTGCACATAAGTGCGAATCCCAACAAAGGATTCTAATGACCATCATATTACCCTGTTCTGGTGCTGGTTTTTTGGGGCTTTTTGTTTGCACAATAATCATTGATTACTTTGACAAAAAGAGCACTGATCAAGTGATAATATGTTAAAACTTAAAACCATCAATCTAGTGCACATCTCCAATTTTACTCTTTTTGTTTTTGTTTTACTGCAAGGAAAGAGATCACAACAAACTTTATGAAAGAAGGAAGCGAGGATCATCATCTTATTATGCAAAAAAATTGCCTCACAAATTGTACATTTCCTTGCCAATGAGGTCTTCGGCCTAGTGGTTAAAACTGAGGCCCTCGGTATATTTGGCCTCCGTGCCTCCCTTGGACCCAAAAAAAAACACCAAATGTACATTTCCTTCACTATGGAAAATAGGACATATGTCTCAAAATTCATATACAAATCTAAATCTCCGCGTCAAACATGGCATGTGATATCCGTGTATATTTTGGTCATGTCATAAGAATTCTTACTGTAAACTGCACAGTTCTGGCGTAGGTGTCAAACCAGGTTAAAGTGGCTGTCTCTCTCATGAACTTCCACTAGAAGGCCTGCTCGTTCCTTCATCTGAGCTCTGTGATCCAGCCCAAGGACCAGTCCTTGTAGATCCCTGATCATCAAAAATCAAAATAGTTCAAAGATCAATATATGTCACGTTCAAGTTTCTTGTGCTAAGACCATGCACAATGATACTGTTTTTGTCAAGATAATACTCAAAATACCAAACAAGATTATACAATGTAAAGCATCCTTTTACAAAACCTATTGATTATTCTTTGTTCCTTCTTTTTTTTCTTTATGCTGTCTCTTTGTCCTTTTAACTAACACCTAACACAGATTCAAGTCAGCAGATTTTAGTGAAGCAAGGGTTGGTGTATGGGAGCTGAAAAGCCATTGGCTGCAGAAATGGAAACAGTACAGTCATTGTATTTGGGACGAGGGTCGAATGATAGAAAATAAAATGGCCAGTTCTCTTCAAACTCTTCAGCAATAATTAACTGAGCATTCCACATGCAGAGGACTTCTGCACTGAATGTTCGTTTACTGCTCGGCAGGATCCTTACTGGAATGTTGTACTTGTTCGCTTACTGCACCAGGACCTATTCCTTACATGTTTGAGGACCAAAATTTATTGACAATTAGGAATCCAAAAGGTTGGTTTCACAAAAGAAATAAAATTAACAGCACAGTGGCTAACTCAGAATTTTCAAATGTTTTAAGCACAGGCGGGTTGGTAAATCATACTGTAAATCTTTAATGACCAGTGCCTTCTGTCTTTATGCTGAAAATAGGAATCATGCAATTCGCAGGGAGACAAATGCTCCTTCATCTCCCTTCAGAAACCCATATGCAGAATGAAACTGGCAGCAGAAGAAAGAAAAGCTTTAATTTCTACCAAACCTGACTCAACTGTGATGACCTTGCGTTTGGATGAGATGACTGCTGTTGGTTAACTTGGCTCGCCCATGGTAACCTTGGTCGTGAAGGTAACGCATTACTTGATGGTTGATATGAACTATAGTTAGTGAAGTAGAAGTTGTTGCCATCATTACTCATCCCACAATCTCTTAGTCGGCAGAGTTCTGGCAACACAACAGTAGCAAGATCTGGGCGGTCCCTTTTCCTCAGCTCACAACATTTCAAAGCAAGTTTAGCAAAGGCAAGAGCTTCTTCAAAGGGCCAATCTTCCACACTCGGGTCCAGCATTTCATTAAGTTTTCCCTGATCGACGGCCCGATTAACATGATGACTGAGGCCCATTGGATTCTTCCCTGTGATTATCTGAAGCAACATTATCCCCAAAGAATATATATCAGATTTGGTGGTCAACATCCCCGTTTGCTGATACTCAGGATCAATGTAACAGAACGTTCCTGCAGCAGAAGTCATGTGAAATTGGGTAACTGTGTCTGCCACAGAAGGTGGGACCAATCTTGCTAGACCAACATCACTGATTTTGCTCACATAATTGCGATCTAAGAGGATGTTGGCTGGCTTTAGATCACGGTGTACGAGAGGTTCTGGCTTTGCCTGGTGGAGAAATGTAAGAGCAGTTGCAATTTCAGCTGCAATTTTGAATCGGATTCTCCATGGAATAGAAGGGGTCCCTCCTCTTCGGTGCAGCCTGTCCTCTAAGCTTCCGTTATTCATGTATTCATAAACCAAGCAGCCATACTCAGGGCATGCACCTAGGAGAAGAACCATATGTGGATGTCTCATGCAGCTTAAGACCTCAACCTGCAGACCACGTTTGGAAAGAAAGACGACTAATTTAATGTAAGCATAACCATTCTACAATATTAGTGCCCTACAAATGCTCATGCAACCTAGAAAGCATACTCACAAAGGAAATAAATAATTTGATCAAAAAAAGTACACCCTGCTTCCTGATAATATTCACTTCTTACAGAAATGCTCCATATAAAGATTCTTCTTTAAGGCTATTCTCTTTCATAAAAATGCTAATTAATAGGATTGCTATCGGGTATAATAATAATACAAGGGAACCAGGGGGGAGCAAAGTCAAATACTAGACACAATAAAAATTCTCTCCAAGCAAATCACATGAAGTTCTTGAAGCTTTATTCTGCAAGCCTGAATTTCAAACTTAGATTTTAGTGTGCTCATAATATTTGTCTGAAAGGAATAGTGGATGAAGCTCCCTATTCCGCAGAAGGCCAAATCCAAAAGCATAAGCATGCCTCTCTGATGATTCACAATACTCAAAAGACAAATTGAAAAAAAAGGACTATCTCCAACTAATGTAAATGATATCACACACCCATTGAGGTCACAATCTGTGACAGGTCTTGATAGATTAGATATAAGCAGCATTACCCTTAAGGTACAGTTATATGAGCAAATAACAATGAAAGCAATTGAAATGAATTTTTCTTGGAGAATTTCCAGTTAATTTCAGTTTTAGTAGTGTAATGTTAATTAGAAATTAAAAACAAGGGAAAAGAATATCCATGTTGTTTAAGGTATTAAGATAAGTGAAAGCATATATGAATTGCAGTACCTCCTGTTGGAACTGCTTCCGACCTTGTGCAGCGTCAGGTCTCAGCACCTTTATGGCAACAGGCGTATGATCCAGTTTACCTCTATAAACAGGTCCATATCCACCTTCACCAACTTTTAGATGTGGGGCAAATTTATCAGTGGCTTCTTCTATCTCATCTATGGTGTATTTTCTGTACCGTATATCATTGTGAGCTAATGCATTTAATGCCCGGTTCTTTTCATCTGCTTCTCTCTTTGCCTTCATCTCTGCATGCCTTCTCTTTTGTGCTTCTTTCTCAGCTAACCTCTGTGCTGCCTCAGCAGCTTCCATTGCAGCTCTGCACTTAGCCTTCTCCATCTCAACAATGGACAGAGCTGATTCTTCAGCAATCCTTGCTTCCTCGTACCTTCGAATTTCATCCCTCTTCCATTGGTCAAGCTCTTTAGCCTGAATCATTGACAAGAAATAAATTCCCAAGTTTTAACACAGATACTTGACAGAGTTTCACACTCCTTAAGGATAGTTTCTGCCAAAATCACCTTCTGTTTAGCATTGATTGCTTCTCTGCAAGCTGTGCTGTACATATCCATAGTTTGCTTTAGTTCAAGCCTTAAGCGTCTCATCTCTGCCTCCAGATCATGCTGGAACACAGAAAAACAATTACACTATGCTTTCCTTGGGTTTATACGGGTATGACAACGTGATATAATGTTGTACTTACAGAGGATGGTGAGTGACTTTCATCCCTCCTTGAATCACCGACAATTGAAAAATCCAAGTTTCTGGATGTCACATCAAGCGAATTACGGAAAGCAAATGGGTCCAGGATGTCATCATCCGATATGGAATTACAGGCACTTGATGGTCCATGACCCATCATGTCAATACTTTCCATTGATGAATTGGCTGGACTTTTCCACGAACTGCACGGCTGCGGCCTTGGACGTGCAGCCACCCTGGTGCTGTCACAATTCCTTTCCAAGTGATATCTTTCAGATCCGTTCGCAGATCCTCGGAGGGAAGGTGTTCTGATCTCATTTTAAAAAATTAAATAGATAAGGAGTCCAAGGGACTCAAAAGACAATTTATCCTTGTTTCTACCACCTTCTGTACAGGGAAAGAAATTGAATCTACTTGAAGTACACTTGGACAGATGTACAGACCCTAAGATGAAAACTGATCGTCCCTGACAATCATGTCATAATTTATTTTTTCAAATGACATGGGTGTCCGGTGCCCAACTAACCCCATGGCCCTGAAGTTAACGGCCAGGAAAACCTCAGCATGTCATTATTAGATTTGCTAAAATGCCTGCTCTGAAAAACAGAGAAATAGCTCTCATCCCCCTCCCCTTCCTCCTCCCCACAAGCAAACTAATACTTTAGTAAAGTTTAGCTGGTAAGTAAGACACTTTGGTGACTTCTTCTGCTCAATTAGATACAAAGTATTATAGCTTTGAAGTATATCTGGATCTTGATGGATTAAAAAGATTTTAAAGCCAATAGAAGTGCGTGACCAATTAGCAAACTAAGGAGTTCCTTATCTTAAATTAGTACAGAAAGAGAGGGAGAAAACAAAGGAATCGCTTTTTCGTCTGCAACAACACATTATGTCATGATGTTTCATATTTCATTGCATGATCCTGATCGGGAGTTCTGTGCACAGAGAACTTGCAAAGAGAAAAGTCTAAATTTTCCATGTGGAACCCAATACCACCCCAATGACACTACCACCATAAGCAAATATCAGTGGAAGAGAATATATATCTCTTGAACGGAATTGCTTAACGTAAATACTAAATTACTTAACGTAAATATTTTTGTCCAAAAATTTCCTAAAACGCCCTTTTCATGTGAATCACAACTGCCTTCCCTATTCCTTTTGCTCTCAAGTCTCTTTACCTCCTATAATTCTGTTACCTTCATCCTAACGAATTAAATTACAATCACCATAGAATACATTAAGATGGACAATATTTTAGACACAATTAATGATAGTAATCAAGTCAATTAATATTGAATTCCATTCAGTTATTCTTTTGAGTTAGGATTCACAAGTGACGGTTGCGGTGGCCGGTGGGTGTCATATGAATTACAGTGATGGCGGTTTCAGATGGGTTTGAGAGAGAGAGAGTAGAGAGAGAAGAACAACTGGAACTTCGCTGGAAGGGTTTAGGGAAGACGGGCACTCGTCGCTTAGTGGTATCAAGCTTTCAGCTAGTCAAATTTTATCACATGACATTTCACAAACACCTGGTGTGCAAATGCAAACCCATCTAATTTTTCAGAACTAGAACCCAACAATCATAATAACATGAGAATCAACAAACAAATGATTGACATAGAAAGAGAAGAAATCATTTTCTATTCAAGTCATTCTTGTATTCTTTGACTTCATCATCCATTACAGAAAAACCAAGCCCCAAAACCCAAATCTTAATCCACCCAAAGTTTACACAACGCTAAGCAAAACAAATCTAGTTAAAAGAAAGCTAACCCACACCCCAATTTGAACAAATCAAAGAACGCATACTTTCATTAATTTATTGTAGCAAGCAACACAAATTGCTTTCTTTACACCATTATCATCAATTCATCATCATCATTACGAAAAGGAAGGGGAGAATAGATGAATGACAGAGAGGGAGTGAAAATTGGTTGAGAGAAAAGGAAGGAAGAGAGAGAAAGGGCTGAAAATTACTTAGGGGTATTGTGGGAAGTAGGGATTTACGTTTAGTAATTTGCGATTTACGTATAGCAACCCCCCTCTTGAATTGTGTTCAAAGATTCCACAAAACTAGGAACGATCCGCTTCTTCCTTCTAAAGTAATAAATCATAAGTTTTAAGTGCAGTGCCTACTAACTACAAGTCTACAACAACTCGCCCTTACCCGTGAGATGGACTGTAAGAGACTGTTTCCAGTAGACCTAGAAAAAAAGGACAGGATTGTACTACTCACCTTGAGCTAATATCCTCTACAAGACCAAGGTCAGCAGATAGTTGATTCATTAGTCCAGGCGCAGTTGGATTCTTGGGAGGAGTAGCAGTATTTGCAACAGGACGCTGTGCTGATCGTACACTGAGCACTTTTGACTTTGCGATCACATACACAGAACAGAACTCTGGTGCAGATTTTGTCACACAACTCGGCACATCAGGCTTTTTAAAGGTCCTGTAATTAGCAGCATTAAAGCTTCAGATACTAGGCATTAGAGATTCCTTAATGCTAGTTAGAGCAGCAAGAAATTACACTGACTTGACGAGAGCATTTCGTGAAGATGCTCCGAGGACAATGTTAGGGATGAAGTTGCTGTTCACATAGTCAAGAAGAGCTTTAGCTACGTCGCATTCTTCAAGAACAACCTCTTTCACTTGAACCTGGAATTAAGATGCTAACAATGTCAACTTGACTTATTCTTATTGTCTTGTTTCAACTAAGAAGCGCAACATCCTCACAAATATTCATCACTAACAGATGAACATAATTCAAGAATCACTAAGCATTGGTTACATGTACCCAATAAAAATTTCTCCAACTCCCTTGAATAGGCTGCTCATATTGGTATTGCTCTATTAGCTTTATTCAAATTAAGGGACCAGGTGTGTGTCTATGAAAATTAGATGCAAGAATGAACAATTAAAAAGTGTAAACAAGGTAGGCTTTTAAGGTCGAGGCTATTTATTTCCACTTCATAGAAAGCACACCCACATGTTCTTACTGAAAATTCTCTCTATGATAAAATAAAGAGCAAATCAATTAAACCAATAGACTAGCAATACTTTTGACTCCATTTGATTGTTTGAACACTAATAAAGAAACTACGGAGGACAAGGCTCTCAATGCACCACAATTAAGTTACTGGTTTGAGACAACAAGTCTCAGTTCTCATTTAAGGTAACCTTGGTGGCTTGGTAGCAAATGCCAATGTATTAAGAAAGGTATCTATTTTACCATGCATCTTCTTATGCATCTTTGTCACCAATAATATCTCTTCATTGTGGAGAAGGGGGTAGAATTCTCAGAGAAGTATATGTAACTTTCAGAAGTAATCATATTTAGAGCATACCCCTTCTTATGTATAATAATACTAAACACATTCATAGCTTTCTATCTTCAAATATCACTTAACATCAATCATAAATGCTTAAGCCCAACTGCATCTAACATATACGCCATAACCAAACTTGCCAACGTTTCGTCAGATTCTTGGTCCCTCGTGCCATATATAACATGCACCATCTCTTGAGCAAGACTAAAAAGTTTATCATGGACCTTCAGAATCATAAAGCCGAGGGTACTTGACCTATGTACACCCATTTCTTCTATAAAATTAGACCATCACATCCCCCTCCAGTCCACACACACACACACACACCAACAAACAAAAACCAAAAGAGGTGATTATCACATTAGATCTGTATCATATGACTAACTAACTTTGTAGTTGATTACCGATTTGCGAGCACAAAACCCTCGGTAAGGGATAAAAATCTGTTGTGCGTCAGGTTCAAGAGCCCCATCGCCTCCGCCACACGCTGCAGAAGTCCATCCAAAATTAAGGCATGTGAGAATAAAATTTTCAAATATCAAAATAACTCAACAAAATCCAATACTCAAAGCTAAATTCAAAGAAAACTGACTAATGGGTTGCTTAATCACAAAATAACCATATCATATCATATCATATAATATTGTACATTATCTAATAAGAGAAAAGAGAGAGATACCTACGATTTCTTTGCTTGACATGGATCAATACGAGGAGATTGTTGCCAGTAACAAGATGATCAATTGCCCATTTCACAGCATATTGGCTATACTTATCCTTATCAATTGCCACCGCTGTAGCGTTGCTCGGAAGCGTCCCTAAATCATCCTGTTGAGACATGCCCACCACCTGTTTGTGAAAATGCCGCTGAAAACACCAAGTTTTTGGTTGTTTTGTTCTTGTTCAATTTTGCTGGGAGAAACCCAAAGAGAGAGAAAATTGGAGGAAGAGGAAAGAGAAAGAGGGAGGATTTTTCTCTCTTTCTCTCTCTACCCAAAACTCCAAAATTCTCGTTGAATTATCCTCTCTCTGAAAATTTTCTCCCCCTCTCCGTTGAGGGCAAACGATTTGACGCGGGAAACCTAACTAACTTTTAAAGTTCTACCAAAAAAGTCAAAAATGAAACTTAAATTTGGTTACAAATACTCTGCCCTTTCTTAAAATGATCTTAACATCATTTTGACTTGGTTGCCATACTTTTTCCCCCTCTCATTTTTCGAGGTTTGTTTAATGGTAGTTATGGATTTACCTCCTAAATATACTCTAGCTAAAAATAAGGCTTGTTTTTAGACTTTAACAAAGAGCTAGTAGCGTGATATCTATCTTTATAAATGTATTGATTAGATTGTACAGCTCGTGTTATGCATGGTCTTTATGGCTATACGTATTATCATGTCAAAAAATTTAAAAAAGTATTCTTACTCCTCATATGTTCTAGATACTTATAAGTTACTTCCTCCGTTTTATGTAGATGTTTACATTTGTTTTTTCACGGTCTCCAATGCACCACTTTGACCGTAAATAATTATAATTGTATGCATATATAAATTATAAAATTATAGTTTTTCAAAAGTATTCTTTAAAATGAATCCAATAAAAGCATTTTTACATTATAAATCTTTGTAACTTTTCACTAATTCATGGTCAAAGTTTGTGAACTTTGACCTTGAAAAATAAAGTGTAAACATCTTGAAGAAACGGAGGGAGTATAATCTATGTAATCCTTTTTTTATTTGTTTTTAAATGATCTTTTATTAATTATTTTAATTAGTGTATTTTTTCGTGCGCTAGCTACTAAAAATCTATTTATTCCTATTTTTTTATTTTGTTTTTAAAGGATTTTCTATTGATTCTTTAATTAGTATATTCCAACGCGATGCTTGGGATATAACGAGTGATATACACTTGTAATCTATTTCTTCTATTGATAGGTAGTGTTGTAAATGAACCAAGTTTTCGCAAACCGTTCGCGAACAAGCTCGGTCAAAACTTGTTTGTTGGTAAACGAGTCGAGTTCCAACGAAGTTTTCGAGCTCGTTTAACAAACGAGTCGAGCTCGAGCTGGACTGTGCTCGACTCGTTTATGTATTTAGATGTTTATGAACAAGTTCGACTCGAGCTCGCCAACTCAAAAAATATTATCGAACTCGAGCTCGATTATCAAAACTCGTTAGAGCTCGAGCTCGCCTGCCAAGCTCGCGAACAAGCTCAAACAGAGCAAAGCTCACCTCGACTTGGTTCCTTCACAGCTCTACTGATAGGGCTATATATTCAGGCTCTGTTTGATTCACCTGGATAAAACGATCTGAACTGAACTGAAATAAACTGAACTGAATTGATTTTTTAAACTTAATTGGACTCATTTGAAAGTATGCTTTGAGATCTTTCCGATGACATAATTATCATCATAAAATTATTTCAGAGTAAAAAATTATATGAGTTATAAAGTTACACATGAACTGAACTTAACTGAACTGGACTGAACTGAATTTAAGTAAAATTAAGGTGAATCAAACATAACCTCAATAGTTGAGAACTGAACAAAGTTTCAAAAACTGACGTCATTTTTTAAATTTCATCAAACCGAAAATATATACTATCAAGATGAGCAATTTTACCTCAATACAACATGATGGAAATACTAGTGGCATAAACCTCAAAATAGCAATGCTCGTTCTCCAATGAACATTCTTGAGACACGTATAATTCAACATCAAAAAATTGTGGAGAAACAGCCAATCCAAGACCTCTGAGGAAATAATTACTACAATAAAAATCCTATTTTTTATTGTTTCTTCTCTTTAGGGCGCTACTTAAAGCTGTTTTAGCAGTCGTCCAATCTTTCAAAGAATCAGCACTCCTCATGAAGGAGCAAACTCCAGGAAGTGAACTAGATGATGACTTCTTCCGTTCCAAAGCAGATTTCTTCTTGATAGTTGCATCAGTGAGATCACTAGGAGCTTCACTCAACCCATAGCCTTTTGGAGCATTCATCTCAGCTACCCTTTTCTGATTGGAAAGAGCGAAGCTAGACTTTGAACCTTGAGAACCACTCCCAGTTTCATTTGTTATCTGATCCTTTACTGTAGCGCCACCTGAAAAGCTGCTCGTTATACTAAAAGCATTTGGTTTCTGCAGGTCCTGCTTCTCAACCATATTAGCAGGTAAGATCTGGGTGATGCTAAAGGAACTGTTGCTTCCCCCGCCTACAAGCTGTGTCCATGAGCATTTCTGTTGCCAAGAACTGCCTTTGGTTGATGTATCTGAACCTGTATTCGTTCCAGCAGGCTGAGCTGCAAGAACCTCCGCTTTATTGCTTGGTTGTGATGGTTGGCCATCCAGGTTTTCCTGGACAACATTATTCATTTCTTCGTGTTCCTTGCTGTCAGATGTTGTCTCCCTACCAGGTTCAGGCCGCTCTTCACCGTCCGAGTCACCACTTGGTGTAATGTGTGCAAGGCTGATTAAACTGCTAACCCCATTACCAGGTTGGTCTTCCAGGTTTTCCTGGACAACATTACTCATATCTTCGTTTTGCATGTTGTCAGAAGTTGTCTCATTTCCAGGTTCAGGCTGCTCTTTACCATCCAAGTCACCACTTGGTGTAACGTGTGAAAGGATGAATGAACTGCTAACCCCATCACCAACCAGTTCTCTCCATCCAGACTTCTGGGGCAACACACCATTTTGGACGCTTGATTTCTTGGTTCGAGGTTCTGTTACCATCTTCAACTGTTCCGTATCTTCTTCTGACTCATTTAATTGAGTTTGCAAGCGAGACTTCTTGCACACAGGAGATGCCTCGTCGTTTCCAATGCTTTCACTACAAGATTTCCTCTTATTAGAAGGTTTTTCCTTTGTTTTACGGATTCCTGGCTTGTTTTGGGAAGGCAAATCAGAACTCAGCTGTTCATTTGATCTTGCCATCTGCATACACAAATCAACAAAACCTACATAAACACAAGTTCAAGACAAAAAAACCTATCTTTGCTCTCTGAGAGTTACCAATACCTTTTTTATCAAGCTTGTTTGCAGCTCCCAGCCCTCTGAGAATGACCCACTATTTTGCCCGGCCACCGTATTGATCTTTATATCATCATCATCATCTGTTTCATCATCTATTTCAATTGTATCAACTGGGAAATCAGAAGCAGGGATTTTTCCCTGTGCAGCATCTTCAACACCGTTCCTTTCAGTTCTTGAAGAAGTTTCCTTATCTAGAAGTTTTTTCATCACTGAAGTCATTACATTAATCTCTTCATCATTCATGCCACCATCTTGTATTAGTGAATCTTGTACTTGTGGTTCACGTGAGAGCTGTAAGCGTTTGGATCCTGAATAAGTTTCCCTATCAGAAAGCCTGTTCATAATTGATTTCTGATCTTTTGTTTCTTTATGGGTCTCAACAGGATTAGAGTGCTCTGGGCAATCGCAGAAATGAACTGGAAGAGAAGGTGCGTTGACACGCTGAAAACTGTATTTGTGTTTACCAGTTCCACGAAGAGACAGTGATTTCACCTGCAGCCAACCCGTCAGCAGCTATACTACTCAAATGGAAAGGACTTGGCTCTCATTCTTTCAAAGATAAAGCCAGAAGCATATATCTACAGCACCAGCTAGGTCACTGAATTCCGTGAAACAACGATAAATACAACCTCTAACTGAAATAGCACACTAAGGCTCCATTTCATTCACTTGGAAAAAACTGAACTGAACTGAAATGAACTGAAATGAATTGAATTGAATTGAATAGAATTTTTTAAGTTGACCGTTAAACATTTAAAAATCGCCAAAACATAATTCAATATTGGACTAATTTGAAAGTATGTTTTGAGATCTTTCCGATGACATAGTTATCATCATGAATTTATTTCAGAATAAAAAGTTTTCTGAGTGATAAAGTTACACATGAACTGCACTAAACTGAATTGGACTGAACAGAACTGAGTTTAAGTGAAATTAAGTTGAGGCAAACAGAGCCTAATAACAAAGTATATGTACAAACAGAAAGAGCCAGATCATACTTTTAAAATTCGGATGAAACGCAATAATATTTAGAATGCCCAGATCTTGTCTCCCTCTTCTTTTCCATCAAATAAAAAAGAGCGCCAAAGTATATTCTAGTTCTTGGAACTGAAGGGAAAAAAATATACACTCAGCTTAAGCTTTAGGTACAGCAGGATACTCACTATGAGGCACCATTTCTGTACTTATGCTTTAGAGCGAGGGGGGAATCAAAAAGCATTTGGCCTTTAGGATAAGAAGGGATAGAATGGCATGTATAACCTTCCAATTAAGAGAAGACTTAATATGATCCATACAAATATATGAAAGCACCAACATAATCCCTTCCTCGACATTGCGTGTCCACCTTTTGTAGCATGCACATAAACTTAAGTGGGCATGCTTATTATAATTATTTTCCATGTAACTCCTACATTTTTATCTTCCTTGCTACAAATCCAAATAAACTTGAAAATGAAAAGGGGTAAGATTTGATCAAACATCACTAGAAAATATATCCTAATTCCATGCCATCCTATGATACATCTACATGTGATTATGTGAATGAAGATCTCATGATGTAAAAAAATAAATAGTGGTAAGAACTGAAAACCTATATTAATTTTTCATATCATATAGGTCACATTACTTGTGAAAATTAATATAATACTCAAATCTAATAAAAAATTACAATCAACCAAAAAAAAAAATATATTACATACTAGTTAAAATAAATAAATAAAAGAGTCAATAAACAAGGTTATTTCCGAAGAGGGTGAGTCTCATTGCATACCTTTCTCAATTTAGGGAAGAAAATCCGAATCTGCATTTGTTCAGTATCGGTGCTGCTCTTCAGTTTTGCCAAAGCAAGCATATTTTCATCAACATCAACATGATTGGTATGTTCTGTATTTATGAGTTCAGCATCTTCCACCCACTCTCGTTCCAATCGATCAATATAATGTTCTTTGGCCTTCTCCAGTTTCAGTTTCCCTCCTTTCCACAAACAACCATTATACTGCACATCGAGAAACAAATATAAGCAATCTTACCAAAGCACGAAAAGAAATCCCTCCCCCCTCCCCAGCCACTCAGAAAAGGGAGGATGGTGCGGAAGCAAAAGAAAAGATATAAACAGTGCCTGCCAGCTTGAATGTACAAGACAAGACAGAGTCGAGTAGAGGGCATGATCGACAGTAAAAATGCATGATATCTTTCATATATCAATAAATACAATTTCACCTCTCAAATCCCAAAAGTCCCTAGCCTCAGATGTCCTTTCTGATCATTTTTGTACATTAGCTTTGTATTCATGATTCTTTTGGTTTCTCCAATGATATTAGCCTATCCATATATCAGAGTTTGTTTCTCCTTCTCTGACATAGTTACATGTGCAAACTTTGCTAACTTGTTTTTGGGTTGACAAATAATAGGATCTCGATAGGATTCACACAAGATCTCCATTCTAGAGAAACGTCAATGGTTTATGGCAACTGGCAAGATTAAAACCATGGTCTTGGAGCAGTCGAATATGATTTTGTTAACAATTATTACTGTTTTTATAGATCAATTATGGTCTAGAGATATTTTCAGTATAGATGTCCTATGACAGTTCTGGACTTCTGGTAATGATTATTTCTTATATCCCCCTACTACTACATATTCAATACCTATGTCATATGTCCAGGGTTCCTTTTCTAGGCAAATAGCAGAAATCTCTCACAACAGGTAAGTTTGTGCAATATGGATGGATGAAAGAGAATGATGGTCCACATAAAGACCTTCATAACTTCCTAACTGTTTTGTTATGCAAGTCGGGTTCATTTCTCTGTATATATCTCACATTGAATTCACCGCAAATGTATTGAAGTGTGTCCCCCATCTGTTCAATTATCTCAAAGGCCTCGAAAGGTGGAAACTTCGATAAAATTGAAGGCGTTTTTTGGACTAATTTGGGAGGGGAAAAAAGGATTAAAGAGGAAGTGAAAGAGTCAAAATCAGCATTTGAGTAATTAAGGGGGGTAAAAACAAAGGGGTAAGCAGTCATGGAGGGAAATTGCGAATTCAGGTTCAAATTTTGGCCGTAAAATCACTCAAGGGGTGATATACGCCGCCAAATATTTCCATTAGGGGATTCTGGCAAATTTAAACTGATTAGTTATTACTTATTAGGGGTTCCTAGACAAAAAGAAAACTTTTGAGGAAGTTCTTGCCAAAAATAAAACCCCAGTTTAAAATCTCAACTCTGAGAAACTATTACTGGCTACTGCAATTTTAACTACTACTGCTAAGAGCAATTCTACTCGTTAGGAAATATAAATCATCCACGTTATTATTTGTTACTCTTGTTGTTTTTGTTTAAGTTAATATAATTGGTATCTATTATCTCGGAAAACCAAGTCATAGACATAAATAAAAAAAGTAATCTCATAGCAAGTAGTTTGCTATTCGACTTGTAAATGTTGGGAAATTTTGTGTTCTTGGGTCATCTTAATTCCTACAAGCCAAACAAAGAAACTTATTGGCTCCTAAATCAACAATGCAACAGCCTAGTTACAAAAATACGCATAATTGCTTATTTGCAATCCGCTAGAGTAAGTTGCTGTCAAAGCAAACAAACAAACAGCTACAATGAGTCAAACCCTCCAAAAGTCAACCAAAAAGCCATTTGACAAACAAGGCCTATTCTTGCCCAACATTAGGACCCAAAAGGGAAAGAGGGAGAAGAGGGATGGAAATTTAACCGCCTGGGCATTGAGCTCCCAAAAATCGAAAGGCGGAGAAAAGGTATGGGAATTTGATATCACAATATAATCAAGTCAGGAAGACTGTTTGTGAGTTGAAAGTTGTGACCCCCTCGTGTCAATAACCTGGGGATAAGAGAACAGTATTCTGAGCACCAAGGAAGTAACCTCCTCCAACCCCCTAACGGGGGAACCCCTAAAAAACAAGATCCTGAGTCCTGACATCTAAGCATCAAGAAGGCTAGACAACCAAAAGCGCAAGGAAATATCTAGTGGGAAAAAAGGTATTCCACATATCCTCACATAAACAAACCCGATGACCACACCCAGCTCTATAATTAAGTAACAAAAAAGCAAAAACCTGTGAAACATATATCCAGTGTCAAGGTTGAGTAGCGACTGAGCTGATCAGGCATTCCTACTATTCGGCTAAATACCAAAATTGCTCCAGATAATTTGTGCCACATAGTGTGAGGCTTGATGGAAAACGTCACAACCACTTCCTCACCAAGGAAAATATCTGAGACACGAGTGGCAAGTGAACCAAATCCCTCTGACTTAAGTCTACAAACTCTATACCAGCACACCATAGTATATTACATCCGTACAACCCAAAGGAAGTCACTCACCGTCAAGGTCTCTGAGCTACACTAGCAGGAATTTCAAACAGAGGTAGCAAGTGAGAATACCGGACAGACGAGACTGGAGAAAAGTAGTTCTCCGCCAATAGTAGAACATTGCCTTTTCCACCCATCATAGCTCTTGGAAACACATAACACCAATGGCCACAGAAAGAAACCAACCAAGGGTTAGCCCCAAAGAAATGCCTAGGTACGTAAAGGTCACCCCCAAATAGAAGAGGCGAGATATTCACACTCTCTCTACCTACCTCAAATCCCTCCAGCACAACTTGAGTAACTCTAGACTGTAACATCCTGAAGGGGACATCCACTATTACAGTCAAAGGACAGGCATCAAAGGATCACCCTTCCTAAGTCCCCTACAAGAGGTAAACCAACCCTTGAGAACAAAAAGTAAGTGCCCGATAAATCCTAATCTGCTAACTAGTTAACTACAATGCTCATCAAACCCCTTATGCAGAACTCTATCAAGAGAACCCTAAGTGTCCCCATCCCTCTTGTCAAATACTGCACCATTTGTCTGCTAGCTCACTATTCTTACAGCTTCAAGACAAATACAGTTTGCTTCTTATGTATGTAAGACTTGTCTATGTCAAATTGTCAATGACGTGGTCGAATAAAGTCGTTACCACAAGAACATGTCAATTAGGCATGACCACTATTATTGAGTACAAGCCCAGATGCTTCAGGAATAATAAGCGGATACTCGGGCTGAAAACTTAGCTTAGCTCTTCCTCTTCCTTCCAATTTACGAATTTGCATGGGAGACTAAGATATGCTCCTTCCAGGTTCTAGTCCTACCTCCTTTTACACATAAGTACGAGGTAAGCGATGACACGCTTAAAACTAATACTAATGCAATTAATGCCCACCTCCTGCTCAGGCCAAATTGCTCATAAAAATAGAAACTTCATCCTTACACACACTTCTTGCCCACTTCCTAGGCAACATTGTGCAACGCATTACAATTGAATTCAATACTCCCTAGTCCCTACCCTACATTATGCAACATGTTACAAATGAATTCTAAGCAAATGTCATTCAGTAATATTTCCAAGGGAAACGCATTTCCTGAAAAATAAGAACAACCAAGCAACACAAATTTACCTAATAGGTTTGCAAGACCATAACCATCATCTGACAAGCAAAAGTAATTCCAAATTTTGAAGCCTTAATATGCTCATGATACCTATACCGCATTCCCTACTCGTAGCCCGCGAATTATATTAATACCACATTCCTTACTCAACCCAAAACCATCCCTCCAAATACAAAATCCACTAATTTCATCAAAACCTTCAAGACTCCCAACAACTTAATCAATTACACAATAGCAATAAGGAGACCTAATTTGTCATTTTTTAAGAATATGAGAGGCATCAAGCCATCAACTAGATTCCCATTTGCCAAAGCATCAAACTGTGAGGACACTAGTGGGTGAAACTAAAACCGGCTAAACTTGGCTAAGACGTTGAAAGAAAACTAAGTTGCACCTTTTACAAACTACTAGAACAACACAACAATGTGAGGACTGAGGACCCATTTGCTCAAAACATCAAATTATCAGGAGATAGGTGAAAAAAGAACCAACAACATACTCAATACAGAACCCATTAGCCCATTAGTTGAAAAAAAAAAACAACAAAATTTGAATACCCATTAGCCCAAAACATGAAATTTGACAACATATGCAAAGAAAACCCTACCATGATTCAGAACATTGCTAAATACCAACAAAATAAAACTGCCCATAACATGAAATTTTAATGAGATAGGTAAAAAATATGAGTTTACCATGCTGAAGAGCTTGGCAAGCGAATTATCGGAAGTTGGGATGAAGTTGATATAAGCAAAGCTACGACCTTTGGTTCTGATAATATTGACTGCCTCAATGGAACCCAGATTAGAAAATGTCTTGCGTAGATCGTCTTCTGTCACTCTCTCTCCTAATCCACCGACGTAAATCCTCGTCACCGTCGTCATCTTGGCGGCCGGTAGAGGTTGTTCTTGTATTATTACACCCATTGCGGAGCTTGCACTTCTTGGTATACCGAAGTTGCGGCGCTCAACGGGTAGTCGAATGAGTATTAAACTAGTAATGGCCTTGTTGGTAAAAAAATGACACAAAAAAACGGATGAGACGGTCTCATCAAGACATCAACGCGAGAGTATATTACCTTACTATTAAAACACACTGCGGCCCTCCAATACTTACCTGGTGATGACACGTAGGATGGCAATTAGGAAGACCATATTTGTGTGAGGAGGCCACGTAAATGACACATAACGCATCATCCAACGTCAGCTATTAATGTCTTATCATTAGTTAAATTTATTACATATTTATTAGTATATTTTCAAATTACAAAATAAAATAACTTTAGTTACATAACTCAAAAAATTATAACTTTCACCCCATCAGATTGAGTTCTAAAAATGCTTCAAAATGAGATATATATGTCCTATAATTTTTGGTAGAAGCTATATGGACAAGACATGTAGGGTGGTTATATTTGAATTATATTAAATGAAAGGTAATTTAAATATTTTTATTTTATTTTTTTAATTAAAAAATTATTATCTATATATCTATCTTCTATGCTAAATACAAAAACACAGTGCAGTCTTACGAGTCTCGCCATATGGCACTCTATGAGGTTAGGATGTCACCTAATACAATCTAACCATGTGGTATCACCTTTGACATGTGGCATTCCTATGAGGTCACTGCTATCTTTTTAATAACCACATAGGTTACATTTTCCATGTCGCGCAGATATGACTCTTACCATGTGTTGTTATTCCATTCGTTACCTGTCAATCTACCAATACGTTGACAGTCAATTAGAAGTTCAAATAAAAAGATATAGATTTACATCTTAATATTTACTTAGTCATGACCTCACTTTAAATAGTCTATTTTTAAGTCACTATCTATAAACATGTTGTGGAGTTATTGGAGTGAACTTTTATGTTCTCTGCCTATTTATATTGCAAGCAAATGAAGTTCGACATATTATTCATTTCTAAATCTTACATAAAATACCTACTACAGGTAATGGTGCAATACCTAAATGAAATACTAACCCTACTGTATTACCCGGGTGCAAAAATTTATTGTTTCTGAAAAGTGACCTCTACATCCGTATAATAACATCTCATGGTAAGTTGGTGTCAGTTGTCACACAATATTTGCTTAAATAGTTATGGATGTATTCGTGACAATGAGGATCCACCATCAAGGATCAAACATTACGGATGTTCAACTTTTGATGTCAATAACTTATTAACTCTTTATTATTATCTTCTCCTTACTTCTATCATGTTCAATTTATTAAAAAAACCTATTTTCATAACATGAGGTCATCTCTAGTCCTTTATAATTAAGCCCGATATCAGAATTACGTCATGCTTATTTGAGGTGGTTTAACGTTGAGCCGGCCTCATATAAAAAATTGTGTTTTTCTAATAATATATGTGTTGTTATAAATAACATATATATCTTCAGATGAACTCAATATCAGGTGTTATAATGAGATATAAAGGGGCAAAAGTCAATAAGACAAAATAATTTCAATTAAGTTAAGTTTTATCCATGTGAAGAGACTAACCCCTTTTTTGTCCTCGTATGATGCATGGGGCAATTATATGATTAGTTTTATATTCTTTTCTCTTTCTATATAAATAAAAAAAAAATATGAGAAGTTTCGAAGTAAAATATTTTGACATTTAAATTATGATATTTAATAAGAATAATATCAATTCTAGTGAAATTACTCGAGATGGTAAATATGTCATGTCGACAAAGTTAGTAGTAGGCAGGCCCGTCCCTAACATTTTAGAGGCCCAAGGCGAATTCAAAATAAGGGCCCTAAGACATCAATAAATTTTTGCCTGAGATTAGTATAGCGTAGTGTGTTGGTAAAAATATGAGTTCAACTCATATATCCCTCAAAGTGGGATATTCCGTTGCTATTAAACGAAAAATAGAAGTCATGAAACGAAAAATAGTAGTAGTGGCTTTTATTCGACCATAATTTGCATCTAAAGAAAATTTATATTTTATAAAAATCCGCCCAAAAAAATTAATTATACTCACACGAAAATACATTTTTCAGTGTAAACATTTGACCTATCTCTTTTAGGGCCTATCTGGTCTCACTTGTAGAAATACGTATGATTTATATCAAAATTAAAAAGGTATGAAATAGAAAACCTTGAAATGAGATTGTTATTTACTTAACATATCTCTTTTTACTAGTTAGTAAAAAGTCTTTTTACTATCTAGTAAAAAAACTTTTTACTAGACTTTTTTTTTTTTTTTGCTGAGAACTCTTTTTACTAGAAAATAAAAAAAAATAAAAAAAAAAAACGGTTTTTCAATATAAGTGGGATAAGAAATGAAAAAAAAAATAAAAAGAAAGAGAATGAGGGCCCTTAGATTCGAACCCGGGATAAAGGACATTAGTTTCACTTTCCTTCCAAGCTTTACCATTGAGCCACTGCTATTTTAGTAATTCATAACTACAGATTTTTATATATATTATATTTTGAATTTGTTTTTGGGCTCCTTTGTGCGTTTTGGACCCTAGGCGGTCGCCCTCGAGGCCTATGCTCTAAAACGGCCCTGATAGTAGGACACGTGATGAAAGGGTGCAAATGGGATGTGTTTTACATATTTATTAAATTAAAGTTAAATTTTTATTTGAGGTTCTGTAAAGAGGAACAATACAAGTCAAATGAAATGAAACACATTGTAGAATGGAATAAACCTAGTTTTGGTTTCCGGGCGATGTCCTGGGTTATTTTTTTTAATATGTTGTCTATTTTTTAGGTATTATTGTAGGTGTCTTAATTATACGGGTGGTGTAGTCGTATGACTAAGGCCCTTTCCGTCCTCTTCTATTTTTTTTAAAGTAAATTTTCTCATTAAAGAAGTTTTGATACTCAATTATATATATTTTATTGATAATTTAGCTAACAAATTAATCATACAATTAAAGCAATGAATGACGTAACAACACATGACAATGCAAATATGCAATGGTGATATAAACACCACATGACAAACATAACAAATATCTCGTAGAAGTGCCATATGGCGAAGAGAAATTTGTAGTGTATGTTATATAACTTCTACCGAACATTATAGGGTCAAATATAGGACATACGTATCTCATTTTGAAGTATTTTCCGAACTTGATCCAATGAAGTAAGAATCATAATTTTTATACTTGTGTAACAAAAGTTATTTGATTTTATAACTTGAACAAAATGATCATAATTATGTCGTTTTGTATTTATTAAGTCAAATAAATGCTTGACACATGTGGCAGTTTACGTGTCATTATCATATGAATGTAGGGACTTACGTGACATCCCATATGATAATTTCGAAGGTGCCACGTGACAAGTATTCAGAAGGCCGCACTGTGTTTTAATAGTAAGTTAAGATGAGAGATTCAAAGGAACGCAACATGTGAAGGAAAGAACAACGCATTCTTATTCTTCTGATATATTGAGATATAATTATTATAATAACATGTTATGCGTGTACCATTTACGGCAAAAATTTATTTGAGACGTCTTACCGTTAGATGACTGTTATATTTTGAACCAAAAAGGTTATTTTTGAACTAAAAAGTATTTTTGAACACTTTTAACCGTGAAAAACAAATTGTACAATTTGGACAAAAGGTGTTACCTTTCAGACAAAAACAGTTACATTTTAAAAAAGAATATTACTTTCAACCGATATGATACCTATTAACCGTTCACACACTGAGAACTAAAGTCATGAATAAGTATTTCAATTGCTGTACTTTTTGTTGTCTTTTTTTGTTTATTCTTGAACTTATATGTACTTTATATATGTGATCATTGTTTTGATGCGGGCTCTATTCTTTTTAATGAAATGACGTGAAACGTAAATAAAACCTGAAACAAAATGAAATTTAAAATGAGATGCAGTTTAACACGAAACAAAATAAAAACTGTAGTGCGGAATGAAATTTGCATCGCGAAATGAAACAAAGTGCAACATGAAAATGTACAACCACAGGAAGTAAGATGTTGGTTTTGGGAGTCATCTTTTCCGACATCACATGCTTTTTGAAGAAACCAACTAAAAGAAAAGGTAGTCCATGAGCTTGCATATGTACAATCATAGAAAATAAGGTGTCAGTTCCGAAATTCGTCTTTTCTGACTAATATTTTGTCCGATTTGGATAATGACTTATCTCATTTAGTGGAAGATTGATGATCGTTAATCGGACTTTCACTAAGAACCAAAAAAAAAAAGAGACTAAAATAGCATTAACGATAACAACTTTCTTATAACCCGTGTCTTTCTTAGGGAAAAGAAAAACAATACATAGAACAATAATACAATTTTTATTTTTCTCAGGAAGGTGCAAGTGAATGGCGACCGAGACACCTCCCGCTACGTCATTTTCGGAGTTTCGTGTTCAACAACGAACATATTAGACTAACTGAACAACCAGCGCAAGCACTGGTCCCGAAAAATGACAGCACCATCAAGGGCTAGTATAGTTCCTAGAAGCCGGCAGCTACAAGGCATGGGAGGATGGAGATCCCAACCCATAACATTGTCTTACCAAACCACTTGGGAGTAAGCGTGAAACCACTAGACCACCATCCTTGTTAACGATGGTATTGCACTTTTACATTACATTACACACATACACACAATACATAGTAAATCAAAATAATAACATAGTAATACTTCATCGGAGAGCACGGGGTCAAACTCAAAGGTAAGCCTTGGATAGTTGGGACTTGGGAGCTCTCTTGCCTTGCCGATCATATTGGACCAATTGCAATGTCCTTGGTATGTGTCACACCAGTCACATTCACATTACTGCCAGTGGAAATATGACCTTCAGAAATCTCAGCAACTGTTAACTTGATTGCTCCGGTTATAAGTTCAGCTCCATTATTATAGTTGTTGCCAGTACTGACGTACAAGCGTGGTGGTTCTTTTCCTGCTGTGTGTTTGTACATCATGTTAAATTCATTTCATTTCCATGATCAATTTGTCTCAATCTAATTATTACTGCTCAGTGGCTCATAGAAATTGTTTAATTTGGTATCATTAACAAAATGTAAAGAGTGCAAGATAATTAATGGACCGTTTAGTCTACCTTCTACCAATTTCTCATTCTCCTCCCAAATTTATTCATGCTCACCCTCTTTTTATCCACTTTTCCCACCATTTCTAACTTCTAAGAAGTTGAAATAAAGTTACAATTGGACTAAAAGGAGAAGTTACATTATTTTAACTTCTCTTTATCCTTCCACTTCTAACATTATTTTAACTTCTTATAAGTTGGAAATGGAGGGAGGAGTGGATAAAAAGGGGGTAAACAAGAATAAATTTGAGAAAAGAAGTTGAATTTGTGGAAGTTAGGCCAAATGGGCAAAATAGAGTCATCAAATGACAAATCTAACATTCTATATCATATTATGTAACACTACATTGATCCAAAACTCATTTTAAAAATTAGATTTCGCATATTTATCGGAAGGCGAATGACTGGTGTATTGGTGATCGAAGTATATCTAAGGAATTATTAGGTATGAGGGAGTGGGGGTTCGAACCTGATACCTAATCTAATATATTAGACACCTCGATTTTAACCACTAAACTATGCCATTTGCTTGGTCATTTTTAAGTCAATATTAAATAAATTAGATCATTAAGGAGATGTAGCACTCCATTTCCCTCCCTCTCCTTCATTTACTCCTTTGGCTAGGTGGACGCACGACCTAAGTAATAATTTGGACCCCCTCATCTCTCTCTCCTCCCTCTTTATGCCTTTTGAGTCCGCATAGTTAGGTGGACCAGAATTTGGGCGATAATTTGTGCGTATCATGCTTTTTAAAGGTAAAATACTAAAATTATTATTATGAGCTCTTTTAGCGTAGCATACTTATCTCATTATTAGTCTATTGAGACAAACAGGGGCGGACCTACAAGGGCCAGCTGGGGCCGCAGGTGCTGCCCCCAAAAAAAATATATATATTAAAGTCTATTGAGTGTTCTAGAAAAAGAAAAAAAAATTTACACTTGCAGCCCCATAGTTTGGTATAAAGCTAGGGGCATGAATGGAAATGTGAAGAAAAAATGAAAAGTTGACTATTGACACAATATCACGTGAAGTACTGAAGCCCCATAAATTTGATTACAATTAAAAAAAAAAAAAAAGGAAAGAGAGAGAAAAGGTAGTAGACAACTTGAGATCAGTTTAGCTTCTCCCAATTCCTTTCCCCTCTCTCTCCCTCCTTACGTCCTGTGAAACGAAAAAAAAAAAAAAAAAAGCAGTTCACTAGCTACTTCACTACTTCACCTCCTTCAAACGCAATTTAGCCCCTTCAAATCGAGCACTCAAGGTAATTCCGTATTTCTTCCCCTAATTCCCTCAATTTAACAGTTTTGTGTTTGAGTAGCCAATATTTGATTTTATTGAGTTTAGGGTCTGATTTTATGCCGAATTGTTTAGGTTTGGGTATTTCAAATTTTCAATGATTCTGAATTTATGAGTAGAGATCTAGTTATAGTATAATTAATTGAATCTTATTGTTTACTGTTTAAGGTCTGATTTTATGCCTAATTGTTTAGGGTTTTGGGTATTTAAATTAGTTATGATATAATTGTGTCTTATTATGCATCACCTACGAATGAAATTGAGGGTTTATTGTTTAGTGTTGAAATTGAGGGTTTATTGTTTAGTGCATTGAAATTGAGGGTTTCTTGTTTAGTATGAAATTGAGGGTTTATTGTTTAGTGTATTGAGCTTGTATTACCTTCAAATTTGGTGGTAGTTTAGCTTAATCTTTGCACAATAAAATATGAAAACCCGCCGAGAACAATTGTAATTTTTAATAGTATTTTTCGCTTTGCAATCGGATGCTATTTTGGATTGATATTTGAATTATTTGTATTGTTGTATTGACTTTTATTTTGCATCCCCAAACAAAAATTCCTGAATATGCCACTGGAGACAACCCATATTATTTTAATTTACATAAGACCAATAATTAATAAAAGTCCACATCCAACAAACATCCATGCTTTGATTGAAAACAATCAAATATTTTTGTTAAACGGAGGATGTGGCATAATTGAATGAAAAAAGATCAAATTTTCTCTCTTTAAATCATACGAAGAGATGCTCCATAATTAAAAGTATCATCTACGGCCCTAATAATGAGATTGAAGGTTTGATTCCTATCACGATCTTTGTTTGTAACTCCAGCCCCCCCCCCCCCCAAAAGGATCATATTTTTAAAGCCCAAAATGGTTGCCATGCACGTGAGTCGTGACACTCTTTTAGTGAATTACTTCTTCTTTTAGTGTAATATTAAAACCAATTTTAGTGAAGTACTTTATGAGTCATGGAGAACAAGCCGATGAATTTAAATCCTTGAATGGACATCGCTATAGTTGTTTCTATTAGTTGTTTGTTTTATTTGATAGAGAACTCTGTTATATTTATCATCTATTTAATAGAGGCTTTTTATGTGTCATTTAACCAACTTACTCCCCAAAAAGTCGGCTTATCTATCTGTATAAATTATAAATAGTGACGTCTATCTCAAACATATACTTTCTAAATATTATAACTCTTTTTTCTATGGCAAGAAAGTCGGCTTATCTATCTATTTAATAAATATTTTTAAAATACAAAATATTTTGTTTCCTTATTGCCACGTGTCCAATTTCTAGCCTCGTTGACGTGGTATACACATCACCATAAATACTCCCATCTATTACATCATGAGGTAAAAACACTAAAAGATCATTACATCATGGGGCGGGGGATAAGCGTAAATTATTAGAGGCACTCGAGTTTATTCAGGAAGGTACACTCCACATTGCTTATTGGGCTGTAGAATGATTCGAATCGTGTACTAAGTGTGGGCTAACATTAGACCCTCTTTATTGTTTAGGTTGCGGGAGAACACAAAAAGATACTACCGATTGAGAGTACCTCATAAGCGCTAGGGAGTACAGAGTGCTTATTGCTTAATGAGCGCACACAAGATACAACACAAAAATTACCATCAATTGTAGAATTGAGGTCAATTAATGAGTCTTACCTTAATTTGAATCTCAACTTTAAAGTTGGGGTCTTGGAAGCGTGGAGACTCTATCATAGTGTGGCTAACTTATGCTCAAACTAAAAAAGATATTTTTTAATTTTTTTTACTCCGAAAAAAATGGTGCAAATGAATGGCGACTGAGACACCTCCTGTTACATTATGTTTGGACTCTCGTGTTCAACAGCGAATATATTAGACTAACTGAACAACCAGACTAGCGCAAGCACTGGACCCGTCAATATAGCACCAACAAGGGGCCGGGCCGGCATGGGGAGAATGTGAATTCGAACCCATAATATTGTCATTACCAAATCAATTAGGAGTAAGCTTTGAACCACTAGACCACCACCCTTGTTGATTCAAACCAAAAACGATATAGCATAACTGAAAGTATGAGAAAAATAAAATGTAAAAGACTGTTCAAGTAAGAGAACAATGTGTACCATGCCACTCACCAGTAGAAGCAGTAGCGGGCATCTTTTCCTTCGAAGGCGCTGGCTTTGGACTCATGGCTTTAAGATCTTAGTTCGAAATGCTCTATAATTCCACTCTTAGTTCTATTTGTCTATCTTCTTTACCTGTCTGTAACGGTATATATAAACCTGTTTTTTTTTTTTTTTTTTTTTTTGATTAAAGATCATTTTATATATATTGATTCAACCAATCGTCTTGTTTGGACGGTATAGTTTACGTAGTTGTTAACGAGTTGACGGGGGGATTTAGCAAGTCAACTCAATTATTGCCCACCTAATTTCGCGCAAAGCCGTAGATTTGGCGTAGCCTGTTATTTATTTATTTATTTATTTATTTATTTATTTTAATTTATTTATTTCTATGTCACTAACTCACTAGGACTGGGGTACAACGTACAATTACAAAGAAATAGAGTACTATAGATGCCCTACCTAGAACCCAAGTAATGCATGAAATTATTGATTTTCATAAACTTAATAATCATGCCAGGCTAGCCGCCTTATCAAGTGTATGTTTGGCGCATCTAATTGTTTAGTCGGATAAAAGTTGTTTAATTTGCTAGATGAATGTGGTAAGACACGAAAATAAGAATTTACGTAAATAATTACCATGTGATAATTTTTTATTCGAAGTTTATATTATGTACTTTCATCTAATTATATTTAAATGTAAAAAATAACGTTTGAGAGAAATTTGTTTCCCCCTAACAAATTAACTTTATTTACACATGAATCTTAAAAGACTCGAATGGTATACTTGGTCAATCAAAAAATGTTATCATACAAAGGAAAAAAATACCACAACATATCAAATGTTTATATTTATTGTCAAAGTTATATGTTCATAGTTGACGTCGTGTATTTCATCATCATATGAAAATATTCGATTCCATTGCAAATATTTCTCATCATCAACATCAACATTATTTTCCAGTGTCTTTAAAAAGGCTTCCACCTTAAAAAGGGTCGGTTGTACGCAATCTTATCACTATAGGACTTTCACAAGAGGTTATTTCCCTCATTGCAAATATTTCTCATTTCATTAATTTGAGGCTTCTTGAAAGTACTTTTCATTGTTTATGTCATATCTAGATGACTAGGAAGATCATCACTCGAGAAAAGTAAACACATCACGTACTCTTCAAAATTCTTCTGAATGTTGTTAGACAAAGCAAAATTAAAACATCCATAATAATATCGATATGTGTCTTTACACTATATAGTACCGACCTCCATCTATTCTTCAAAACCTTAAACAATCTAAATACATCTTCGAATTGATGGAGGAGAGCAGTTGAAAGTCTCTTTCATGTTAGTTGGTGGCTCATGGTCATATTAAGGTTGATAGTATCTAGTCTTTGAATATGACAACAGGTATATTTTCTATCGATCGAGATTTCTTTATCAATTAAGGGTATGTTCTCCCCAACTTATTTCTGTTTATTTCATCAAACTTCAACAAACTCCAATAAAGTTAAAAAAAGTTAAACAAAGTTCAACAAAGTTAAACAAACCAATATACAAACTAGTTATAAAAAACACTTGAATCAACAAGATTTAACAAAAATAAATAAAGTTCAACAAAGTTAAATAAAGTTCAACAAAGTTCAACAACAATCAACAAAGTTCAACAAAAATAAAAATTCAACAATAAACATAAACGAAAATAAGTTGGGGAAAACAAACCCAAACTAATATCGACCAATATAATAGAAACGATGAAAAACGTAAGTATGTACATTGAAATCTATAAAATATTTAATAATGGAAAACGTTATCTAGGACAAAACAACAATGATGTAGCCCTCATTTGTTTAGATCCCCACTTTGATTTGGTGCTTGGACATCTCTTTGACTCACCACATGTGTGAAAGAATGGAATTATTTTTGGTTGCAGCGTTCCATAATCCAATTGAAAAATACTCAATATTTAGTGTATACCCAACCTCTTCGTCTTATCATCATTCATCACTATGCCCAACCTCTTCATCTTTAAGATTCAGATGTTCAAATTGGGAGCTAGCAATTCATAGTGCTCAAAATCCAGTCACAAAGGTTATGTTCTCGTCAACTTCTTTATACCGTAAATTTCAGTTCAATTCAGTAAATTTAAGTCTAATTCATAAAAATTAAGTTTTTTTGGATAAAATAAAGTACAATTTTACCTTTTTGTTTATTTATTGTAGATTCTATTAAAATAAGTTATGTTTAAAAATATGTGTTTAGTTCAGTAAATTTCAATTCAATTTAATTTTGTGCAAAAAGGTTACCCCGAACCGTCCCAGGTCAGCTAACCATTTTCTTTTTGCATAGATATTTCAATATTTTTGCGAAAAGATAAGTAGTAATACTCCATATTTCTCTTTGCAAGGTCAATCTTTAGATGTTTTGTGAAGATTAGCGTTCCGGTTCATTCAAGATGCGCTCCTAGTCCTACACACTCTAAGCTAGATTCCGTCATATTAATTTTGACTGATCTTTGGAATAATGGGTATTCATATGTCCTATTGCAGACCTACTCCAACTTGTAGTTTGTAAATGAGGACCTTTATGACTTAAAGTTTCGTGGAAATTCTGTACATCCGGACCCGTCATTAGAAACTTTAACGAAGTCTATAGGATATCAACCATTATAATATAAGGATAACCATTACAATTTAAGTATTTTAATTACCTTTGAATTGATTAGACTAATCAGAGCTGGTAATTTACTTAAAATAAAAACTCAAGCAAATTGCAGTCTTAAAGTAAGACTGCACGTAGCACCCCTCTTGTACATAATAACCATGATTACATCATTTGTCATTCGTCATTAACGGTTAAAACATACTACTATCACTTAACTACAACATTAATTGCAGCAAACCAAAAAAAACACTAATACAACATTAATTGAACTGAAATAAAGAAATACAACAACTTGTGTGACTAGCACTAAATTAATAAATCATAATGATTGCCTGAAAAAAAAAATCAGACTCCAAGCATCTTTGACAACTTCTTCCGCTAGGCGCCTAGGCCATTGGGGCCAGAAGGTTTGCCATTTTCTTTTGACAATTTGTCTCTTAAGTGATTAGTTAGGAGTAAGACTGAGTAAATTTGGACCTCTTTAAATCCATGTTAAATAGTTAATTAGTTTTTTTTGTTTATAATAAGGATATCTACCGTCAATCATAGTAATTATCTCCCCACACTAACTTGTAGGAGGAAGTTGATTAGTTGTTGCACCTTTTACCTCATAGAAAAAGCACGTTGGGTGGTATTATTGAGTTCTTAAATACAGTGAGGAAGACTTAAGCTGCAAATAAAATATACACTGACCAAGACTTTTTCAGTAGCAAAGGGACGAATCGCGATGGGGATACCGTGTGGAAACTTTGGCGAAAATGGACCACTAAAATTTGTGATGCTCGTTGTATCAAACAAGCACGATAGCACATGATTTATTTTACAAATGATGAAGTCCACTATTAATGATCAAGTCCACTAGTATTAATATTTTGGGGATATAGTGTTTCACCAGCAGAAGATAGGAGCGAAGCCAGAAATTCAGAAATAGAAGAGCCGAAACTTATATTGACTTTTTTCTACACTAACTCTTGGAATTTTTGGTGGTCAGGTTTTTGTCCATAAAACATTTGAATATTTCTTTTTCCCTATATCCGGATTTTCTTTGTTACCTATACTAATTTCAGGATTCAAATTCTTCTCACGATTCAGATTTAAAGTTTTACCTTCAATTTTCCACTATTGAAGTTTTTATGAAAAGAAAATCTAGTCCCATAAACAAAAAAATCTAGAGTACTTTTTGATTTCATGATATTTACCCTACAAAATAAAATCCAAAACAGAAATACTTTACTAAAATTTATTTTAATCAACGTAGAATGAACAAGAAAACGCAATAATTTAAAATCATTCAATACACATTGAAGACATGATTATATATATAATTGGGAATTTAAATAAAAGAAAAGAAATATATAGGTGGAGATAATAACAATAAGAAAAGTACCTATTCGCAGATGCAGCATGCAATTATGGAAAAAGTGGGAAAAAAAATAAAAATAAAAACCAAATGCGTGTGTGAAGAGTCGAACCCCTGTTTTTTTGTAAATTGAATGTAAATTTATATATTTAAACAGCTAACAACTAATTTATGCAACCAAACATTTTTGCAAAAACAAATAAAATAAACAACTGATCAAAACAACTAACAGTTATCATCTAATGTAATTGGCTAACAACCAACGGCTCAAACAGAGCCATCAACTTATAGGTTCTGTCTTATTCGACATCTAAGCATTCAGGGGATCTCTTTTGCTACAACCTAATTAGGTACTTAACGAATTAAGAAGCATATGCAGAGAATTCTATTGGGGTTCTAAAGAGGGGTACAAGAAAATGGCTCTGGTGAACCGCAAATTTTTATATGATCTTGGGTGTATGTATTTCTCTTATTGTTTTAATTTGTTGGGTTTTATATTTACTTGGGTCTAAAAATGCATGTTTATTTGCTTGGAGTATATACTCTCGAGATTAAGATAGAATTATTTCCATCTAGCTAGGTGAGGTGGGTGGAAGATTACCACTTGAAAAACTCTTGAAGTCTGGCATATTCAAGAAAAGCAACTGGCTCAATAGCTCATGATCTTGGTCCAAGCTTCTTCAGCTGAGGGATGACTTCATTACGATATGTGGTAGTGTCTCTCTGGCTATGGACAGTATTAGATACTTGGACCAGCAGTACTACTATAAATACTTGGGCCAGCAATACTAGTTCTTGCGAGGCCTTGCTCCTGCTACTCCGTTGGCACATGCTCGATGTAGAAAAATAATATTATGATAACCCAAATAAAATTTAGGTCTAGGTTGAACTTTGGTGGCCTTTTAGGGTAAAATTAATTTTTTTCTTTTTCAGTCTTTTACTATCCTATTTTTTTTTTCCCGATGACATAGGATACCGGTGCAACATATCAAATCCGCCCCTGAGTGGAGTCATGGTGACAAAGGATACCGGTGCACCTTATTAAATCTGCCCCTGAGTAGACGGCCTTAAGAAGAAAGGGATGTAACTTTGAATTACGTATGAAACTTGTGTTATTGTGCTGATGAAAGTGCGAGAGACTTCTTCGTTCCTTGTGACTTATCTTCTCTTATCAAGAAGGAAATTCTAATATGGTTACGTATTACCATCTCTCATTACTAAAATAAATGAAGGGTGAAATCTCATTTTACCCAAAATTCGAATTAAATAAAGTCAAAAAAGATAAAATAAGATGAGGAGATCTAACTCTTTATTTAGGAAATGGAGGCCAATTCTTTTTTTTGTTCACTTGCAATTTTAGCATGAACTTCATGTTTAGATAACATGGATGTTCAACCTTTGCTTGACTAATCTCGTGAACCATGAAGTTAACGACCCGTAAAATCTCCAGTGGCCCTAAGCGGACTTGAACTTGGGACCTCTGGTTACTCAGATGTCTTACCAGCTGAGCTACCCCCCCAGGTTTATTTTAGCATGAACTTCATTTTTTTTTAAATTAATTAGTTGATAGCTTGACACCATGCTTACCCCCGACCAACAATTTTCGGTGACATCATAACATTATGAATGATTCAAACTTAAATTTCTTTTTCACATGTCAAGAGTTTACCTGCCTAATCATGCTCTCGTCGAAAATTGTTGGCCAAAGGTAAGGGTGGCGTTTTTTAGTTTTATCTAAAAAATAAATTCGTGCTAAAATCGCAACTAATGAAAATTTGTTTTATAAATCACAACCCATTGAAAGTTAGTGTTATTTTCACCATTTTTTTTTTCTTTTTTAACACTAAATTATCTATACTCAGCAATTACAGGAACTTGATTAGGTCCTCTATTGTTTAAGACATGGTATCTGGACCATGATACACATATATTAAGTGTATATCTCAATTATATACATAAGCTTTCTTAACCGTACATGTGTCAAGATTGGTAGAATATTCATTTACCCTACTTGTGCAATAAATATAGTAGTAGAATCTTTTTAAACTCAAATTTGAACTTAGGATTGAATTTCAATTTTTAAATTTCAAATGAAAAGGGTGTCTTATTAATTACTCTCTCATTTCTCATACATTGGTAATAATATCTAATCACCTATTAATTAAAATTAAAATAAAAACGCTCATCCATCTAAACACCGATCACCATGAATGAAGGACCTACGTACCACCCTACCAGCGATAACTTTTCCTGCAGCAAATGCTCCGATTACACAACGCAAACATGAAAGATGAGAAGTCGATCCCTTTAATACCCGACCCAACGTTTTTTCGGCGAGACACAACAAATTGCTTGGAAAATAAAATTGTAGTGAGACAACACAAAATTAGTTGGAAAACAAATTTCAACGTTACACCATTTTTTCTGACGAGATTGCAAACAAAATTGATACGAGTTAACGTATAAACAATGGTTAAAATTACAAATAAATATTACGGAAGTAAAACTACTAAATGCACCAATTTTGCTACCAAAGTCTTGAGATACTTTGAGCAAACTAATTCAATGTGTAAATAACATTGATACCCAACAGAGCAAAATTACTAAACGCACTAAATTTTCTACCAAAGTTTTCTTTAACTAAACTGATTAGATTTACCAACTACATCTATGGATTAATATTAAAGAACCATCGGTCATGAACCGACAATAGAAGAATACTAAGGACCACTATATTTCTATTAAAGTCTTCACATAGAAAATCCTTCAAAATTGCTTAATTATTATTTTTTTAAATCTAAATCTTAGACCTCATTTTGCTATTAAGACGATTGAATTCAATGTATAAGTTACATGTATGTTGATCAACTGAAAGAGCATGTTGTCAAGGGTTTAGACTTTGGAGTTTGATTTTGAGTTTAGAGGATAAAAGGATTTAATTTAGGACAAGGGTAAAAGTTTAGTACGTCTATAAATTAAAAGGGTAAACCGTAAAGATATTAGGATCATTTACCGTATACCTAATTTTGCTACTAAAATTGAATGTTAATGTCACAATTGAATAGCCAAATATAATATTTTAAAATTTACCAAACCAAAAACATTGTTTCAAAAATAATATATTATTAGTAAACTATAAAATTTCAATATCACAATTATTTAATTGATATTGTGAAACAATAATTGAAAAATATGTACTAATTTCCTATAAATTTTCAATTCTATTAAATATACCAAGTAAGTGTTACTACTAACCTTTTATATATATATATATATATATATATATATATATATATATATATATATATATATATATATATATATATATATATATATATATATATATATATATATATATATATATATATATATACTAAAAAACTCCTAAAAAACCTTCAAAAGAATAACCTTATTTTATATATTGGTAATTATGATAATTTAGTTGAGAGTTAAGATTTTTAATCAATTGCGTGTCTTACTCTAAAAAATTTGACCTAAGATACCTATTGTTATTACAATATGAACGTTAATCGCATGATCAAGATATCTCTTACAAAAATCTCAATGTTTCACGATTGTTATATTATTTTATGATTATTAGGAAGAACCAATAGTTTTTAATCAAACACGTGATTTAGTATTAAAAGATTAACATTAGAAGATATTTTACTTTAATAATAATTTTAATATGTGAATATTGTACTTATTGACATTTATAAAGAAATGACTTGTGAGTATAAGGTTGACAATACTTCCTCGACCTAATGTTTAAAATATTTATTAAATTTGAACAATTTTTTATTGAAATGATGGTTATATTAAAATTAAATTATATAGAGTGATCTTTCAAAATATATCATTGCGTATGGGTTAAGTAAACTGACATGATAAAAGAAAATACTAATATATGATGTACTAAAGAATAATAGTCGTTAAATGCTAATGTTAGCTAACTTGATGTGTAAAATATCGTCTTTATATATATATATATATATAACTTGGGAAAATTTTATTGGTGCCCCTCTACTCTTGATTTGTCCAATTGGTACCCAATGTTCTTTTTAAATCCAGTTGGTGCCCCTCTCCTTTTTCATTTTTCCTAACTGTTTCCACATTTACATCTCTCGTTAACTTTCTGTTACTGTAGATATTTGCTACACTCACCAGCTCCATAATCAATGGACTCTCAGCTTTCTCTCTCCTCCCTCTAAAACCCAAAGCACCCCACATCCAATGCATCCCCTCCTTCTCATTCCCTTCGTATTTTCTCTCTCCTCTCAATGTGGCCTCTCACTCTCTCAGCCCCATGTCCACGGACAATATATACAAAATTTGTAAAGTGACCTGATCTTTTGAGATGGAAAACAGAAACACCATCTTAATCATGAGAAACTACCATAGCTAACCTAAATCAAAAGGGATCATGAATTTAACTGAGACATTGTAAATCAAATTTCAAAAATCATCCTAGTTTCCCGTCTCTCTCTCTCTCCTCTACCTTATTGACTCCTTTATCACCCCTCCCGGCTCCCGCCATTACAACCACCACTACAACCTCAATTTCAGCCACCCAAAAAAGCTCAACCCAAACTTAAACCCACTAATATCATCAGACAAAAAAATTCAGAACCCTCTGTTGCTAATTTTCTTGATTTCTCAGTTCACAACTCAAATAATTTCCTCTCTCCCACAAAAACCCAATACCAAACCATCAAATTCTGCCCACAAAACTTCACAAATTAGTGAATTACTGCCCATATCAAGATTCAAACAGAGTTAAACAATTGTCTACAAAGGGATTTTTCCACAGGGAAATACATTGCCCAGAAAATGGCCAAAAACTTCATTTTTGGTACCTTTGCCTGCCAATTACCGAGAACCGTTTGAATGGACAAAGAGCAAGAACATGGCTTGAAATTAAAATGTGTCCTATAAAAGACTTACCGTTGATAAAAAGAAGCATAATTGGGTTCGTTTAGAAAGGTCACCGGTTTGAGTTTTCCCGGTGGGGGGACTTCATTTCCTTTAGGTGTTAGTTATATTGTCATTAAGCAGATTTTGCCTTTGACATCTGGGAAAACGTATTGCTCTTGATGTGGGTTGTGGGGTAAGAGAGAAAAGAAGAAGGGAAGGAGGAGGGGATGCATTGGATGTGAGTTCCATAGGGAGGGGAGAGAAAGCTGAGGGACATGGAGATGGTGAGTGTGTCAAACATTTAGTTAACAGAACTTTAACTGAGAAGTAAAAGTGGGAAACAGTCTGGAAAAATTAAAAAGAAAAGGGGCACCAACTGGATTTACAAAAACCACTGGGTACCAATTGGACAAGTAAAGAGTAGAGGGGTACCAATATGATTTTCCCAAAAAACTTCTATAAGACGGTCGTTCCGTAACTTTTGGTGAGATAGGGGTCACTTTTCAGTGAATTAAGGGTCACTATTCACCATAAGTGACCCCTACAATGTTAAAAAGTGACTTCATTTTTCTATTAGTTGGTCTCACACAAGACTTGCTACTAATATTAACTAATAAAAATTGACTTTCATAACATTTGTACCTTAGCAAATTGTTATTATTATTATTTTTTGGTTGTTAAATCAATATGATTATATGGCGCACGGTAAGGTTTTCGTTATAGGTAATAGGTTATAGGTTATAGGTTATATGGGTATAGGGTATATGGTATCATTGTTTAGCATATAGTTCATTTTGCTACTAATATTGAAATCAATGTATGTATATGGTTCGTGACCTTATCGAAATTATGCTACCAACATTGATATTAAGATTAAAATAGTTTACAGTCCTCATTTTGCTACTAAGATTGACAAAAAAAATTGACGATAATTTACATTACTCGTCGCTGGAAATAATGTAGAACTCATATATTACGGTTGCTGCCATTTTCTCTCTCTCTCTCATCCCAAAATAAAATTGACAATAGTAGCTATTGTTTTTGCCACTTCAAAATTCAGCTTTCCAATACACGTACTAATTTCATTATGGCTCCAAGTGATTTTTCTCTCTCCTATAGTGAAAAATGGCTCAAAAACTCCCTTCATTTTTATCACATTTATCAAAAATTGATTCCTTTAACTTAACATGTGGAGGGTTGCGATGAATTGTGTATATCTTGCTATATACACTTTTAGTGTACATGTAGCTTTTTCCATGGTATCTCTCATCAATATGTATCTATCTTTTGAAAAAACATAAATGATAGAGTATGTCATTTGGTACCACAAACCAAAAGAAAAAAAAAAAGAAAAGAAAAGAAAAAGGAAAAAAAGGGGGATTGTAACTGGATCCAGCTATGCCCCATTTGCCATTTGGCTGTCTAAGGTCAGGGGTTCAAGGCTGGTGAGAGAGAGGAAGGAGAAGAAAGAGAAAGAGAGGGAGAGGGAGAGGGAGAGAGGGAGAGAGAGAGGGGTTTAAAAAGTTGAGACCAAACTACCAATTGTCCAATTTAGTGTGTTTTGAAATATATATCCGTTTTTAGGTATCAAATTAGGGTATGATTTATGCAAATTTGAATATCTGACCACTAAAACAGACAAACAGTCCGCCGCCAACTCGTGAAGAACAGCCCACCGGAAGAGATCCTCAACCGTTACTTGGCGACGCAAGAGTTTTAATCTGAATCGAAAACTAATCTAGGTAAGTCATTCTTAATCGCTTTTCTGCCTATGATTTGATTATAACTGGTTGTCGTATCGAATTTATTTCTGGGCAATTTGCTTCGAGTAAGAAAGTAGCGTTGTTTCCATTTTCGAGTAAAAAAAACATGCGAGAAGTACAGTCATTCTGTTATGCAGATTGCACATCATTGATGACATTATGATATGAAGATAGTAAAATTTCTGAACTTCATTAATTGGTGTCATTCTGCATTTAAATTTATTTTTTTTTTTTTTGAGAAAACATTCTGCATTTAATTGGGCACTCTACCCTATTTTTAATGGAATGAAGAAGAGATGTGAGAGGAGAATTGATGACCCTCAGGGTCAAACTTTTTCTTGGGCTGGGCTAATACCTTCCTCATTTTATTATCAAAGGAAGAGTCTCAGGGTCAACCTAAGTTTAAGATCTTTGCTGTAGAATTTTCTGCCCAACAGGCAACAGACTTCTGATCTGATACATGTGCTACATGTAAAACATGAACTTGTTCATATCCGGAATTTGTAGCTATTGGAGACTACACTCAAGGGCTGCTCATAACCGGATCAGATCCGATCCGAAATATCACTAAAACTCGATCCGTATCCAACCCGAAATACACCGGATATCCGACAACCCGAATTTACGGATCGGATATCCGGGTATCCGCTACCCGATCCATTCTCAAAAAATCATGCTTTTGATGATTTTTTTTACTCTTTTTATAAGAAATAAAAAGTTTATTAAATTTAATTATGAGCAACTAAGCATTCATCCCCTCAAAAAAAAAAATCAATAATACGTCTGTAAACTGAAATTGCCAAGAAGCAAACACCAATGGTGAGTAACTGAGCATTTGCTGTAAGAAAATTTGAAGGAATGAGGAGAAGAAAGAACGAAGACCAATTATATCAATTTACAAGAAATGAATCACATTAACCAGTGAAAAAAGACTACGAAATGACACTCATGAGATTCCAATCACTACCACTAAGATCCAAGACCAACAATATCATATTTTCACTCATGAACACCAAGCCAGAATACAAAGAAATAAACTTTGAAACGAGGAGAAAAGAAAAGGCCCTTGGTTCAGATCTTCTAAAGATGGAGAGAGACGAACGGCCGAAGCAGGCGACTGGTGATTGACACTCTGAGATCGAGCAGGTGACGGAGACGAGATAGAAGAGAGAGAGAGAACGACGGTGATAGAGAACAAAAAATGGAGCAGCGAGAGTGAGTGACCTGAGGCTTGAGTTTGAGACTGTCCAGACTCCAGAATGAAAGAAGTGAGAGTTAGGTCTGACTCAAATGGGATTCAATTTTGAAATTTAAAAAACAAAAAAAAAAAAAAAAAAAGAATTTAAGTCGGATATTTCGGATATCCGAAATTTCAAAAGTGTGATCCGTATCCAATCCGAAATCCGACTCTTCGTACCGGATCGGATATCCGATCCGAAAATTTGGAGCGGGTATCCGAATTTTCAGATCGGATCGCTCTGATCACGGATCGGATAATTTATGAACAGCCCTAATTATATTAGTGAATATCTGTTTGATGCAGACTGGGTGGTATGGAGCTCCCTCGGCAATCCAAGGTAATCAAACTTCAGGGACCATGTGGCAGGTACCTCGCTGCCTGCAGAGATTGGCGATCAGTTAACATGATTAGTCCCGAGTCTCCCATATCAAATCAAATTTGTTGGACGGTGGAGCTGGTCGACAATCGCAGAGGAGCTTTCCGGCTCAAGAGTTGCTACAACGGGTACCTAAATATGGTACCGAGCCATGCTGAAGAGTACGACATACAATGCAGACTGCCCACCCTGAGAAACAGGATAATGAAGCGCATTCCTGAAAATCATGGCTCCCTACTGAGTAGGATTAAGAAATGCATAACTGACACAGTTGTGAATTATAGCAATCAACGCTTCATTGTGAATAGGGTTGTGAATAGCGTGACTCCCGATCACTACTCTGAATGGCAGGCCAGAAGTGCTGGTGAAGAAAATGTTGCAGGTCCAAGGAATTGGGTCATGCTTGTGAACCGCAACAATGATGTCGTCCCTCTAAAGGTCGATGGCAACATCAAGTGGCTAGTTGAAACTGTGAAGCTTCCCGACCATCCTGCTCATATGAATCGAACCAACAATGCCACCTTCCAGCCGCAAGAGGAAAATGAGACTCGGGTGGCCAAGCATTTGAACTGTAGCTCTAAACATAAGAGAGGTGGAGATCAGAAAGCAATCACACAACGAAATGGCCTATCATTATCACACTGTAACATTTTTACCAACTGCATAAACCCAAGGACTTGCGCATACGAATCAGGCCATAACACTAATGTATTAGGCTATCAGAGGACAGGGGATCTAGCAATGACACGTAATCAGAGAGCTAATAACAAGGCTGGTCGAATGGCCAACAAGGGAAAAACAGAGATCTGAAAGCTGTCTAGGTCTGGTCCTGAACAGTTTGCTATATTGTGCTCGGCAATTCCTAAAATGTTTGGTTTAAATTAGAGCTGTTGTTAACAGAAAAGGCAGCCTGGTGGAACTTTCTTTGTAGTCTTGATCGATCTAGCACTTCTACATGATTTAGATGTGTCAGGGAATACACGTTGGGCAATTAGTCTATTTGGACTTGACGGCAGAACACCTTTGAGTCCTTACAGCATCAGCCAGCAGACGCTTCTTTCTGTGAGGGGTATCTTTTGGCTAAGAACAACACAGCAAGATTGATGGCAGAAATCTACACTGGGTTATTTTACTGTAAAACAATCTTTGTATCCTGGTAGTGATGGGGTGTTCTCCGACATTATTTTTAAGTCCCCAAATTTTGCTTTTAGCTCTAGGGTTACTGAGTTACTGTCAATTACTAAGTTTGACAAGGTTAGTTGGCTTCATGATCTTTTTAAGTTGTAACCTGTGCCAAGGATTTATTGCAGCAATGAATCATTATTTTGAGTGAGGATTTGGCTCAAGTCTTGCAGGAAAGTCAAGAACTGTGTAGATTTCACATGCTAAGTAGAACAAAGAGATGTTTTGCATACATTATATTGTTTTCAAGATTCTGGATCTGTTGATCCTTCAGGTTTTACTTCCAAGATTACTAATACATTCCTATTTAGCTTTTCCTCTAAGAAATTGGTTCTATTCATCTTATTTTGGACAAACCTTTCACTTTTTGCATAAAAACACACTGATGTTTGAAAAGTCATTCAAATTCTCAAAGGTTTAGGAACAAGGGCATGGAGTTTGGACATACTCTCTTACCTCTGAACAGATGAAAATTGCACTTCAATGTGGTAACTAGCCGTTGTAACTTGTTAGATGCTTCATTTTTTGTTAGGTTATCTGGGTTTGAATTTTTAGCCATAGCCAATGTTTTAGTTAATTTGGCATATATCTCTTTTGTGTTTGAACCTACAGCTTCCTAGTGTATTTTTCTTTCCTTCGACTATGGCAAAGAAACTGGCCCACCATATTATTTTTTTTCCTCGATTATGCCAAGGAAACTAGCCATAGATCATTACATCACAATAAAATAGGGTCACTATATTTAGAAATGTATGGACCACTTACTAAGAATTGTGACATTATTTCATTGAAAAGTGATCGTCGTCTTACCGAAAGCTACGAAAAAACCGCCTTATGGAAGTTTTTGTGTTCTGAAAAGAAAATTTCATATTTAGTTACAAAGTTACAATAGACAAGTTAAAAAAACAAATCACTAGTATTACAAAACTCTGACCAATTTACACTTCGTCACTCTTCCTTTAATCTAATTTTGGCTCCACAACTATAAAAAGAAGATTTCGTTCCTAGGATTTCCTGTCAACCCAATTAACAATCCCTATTTTCTTTCTCCATCATGACATTTTGAGATACAAATGAGTAGGCTTGATAAATCAAGAGGATATGGTTATCAAAATGAGCATCTAATAAACAAACATGCGTTTGCTAACATGCAAATAAGCATGGGTTGAAGAGAGAGAATGAGAGAAAGGATCATAATAATAATGGAATTAAGGGTAAAGTTGCATAAAACTAAGGTAAAATTGCAAGGAAACATCTATTGAATTTTACAATATGTATAGAAAAACCAACTAAAATCAAATTTCTAAAAACCTTTAAAAAATATATTCTATGGTAAACAAAATTTATCATTTAGGAAATCTCCTAGACTTGTCGAAAACTGACCCGACCCAACTCGACTCATTTTTTGGGTCCTAGCAAAAAAAATTTGACACGAACACACACATACACAACCTTGAAAAATGAACAAAAAAAAAGGATTTGAACCCTAAACCAACCGGGTTCGAACTCGTGATTCATCGACCCAAAACCGTAGAGTCGCCTCAAAACCCATTGACATGGACCACGGGCGTGACTTATTTTATTTTTCTTTCTATTGTGTTGTTTTTTTTTTTAGGGAAATTCGACATGGTATCCCTCTACTTTTGGCTTTTCCATGTGGTACCCAAAACATTTTTCCAAATCCACGTGGTACCCATCTGTGATTACCCGTTTTCAGTCCGTATCCTTTTTAGTCATTTTCCGTTAGTTTGTCACGTTAAGTTATGACGTGGCTTTGTGTTTATGGGTTTGACTTTTTTTTTTTTTTCAACTTCTTTTACATGACCAAAGTACCCTTGATTTTCACCACCCTCTCTCTCTCTCTCCTCAAATCACAAACCACCACCACCAAAACCCCCCATTTCTGCCAATTTATTAAGAAGTTGATTTGTCATCTATTAATTGTTATGTATGGTGTTTTTTCAAATTTTATAAATGTTAAATAAACTTCTGAATTGTGTGAGAAATTAGTGGGTATTGACAGTGGTAGTGGGGTTTCGAAAATGGGGAGGATTTTATGGAGGTGAAGTAGTTTTTTTGGTGGGGTTTCGACGATGGAGAGAGATTGTGGAGGCTTGATAACGTGGGGGTGGGTGGAATTTAGGTGGCTGGTGTTGGTGAGGGTGAAGAACTGGTGGTGATTATGGAGGTTGGGTGTAGGGTTTCGAAAATGGGGGTGGTGGTTGAGGTGGAGTGGGTTTGTGGTTGGGGTTTCGAAAATGGAGAGAGAGATGGTGGTGACTAGGTTTCGTGGGGGTGGGGTTCGAATTCAGGTGGGTGGGTTTCCAGGGGTGGGGGTGGTGGTTCAAGGTGGGGTGGTGGGTTTCGTGGGTTGGGTGGTGGGTTTTTCGGGGTAGGTGGTTGGGTTCCGTGTCGTGGGGTTTTCGATGTGGGGGTCTGATTTTGGGGGGGGGGGGGTTACAAGTAGGATGGAAGATTGGTTGGGGGGTGTGGTGGGGTGCTAGTGGTTATGGAGGTTGGGGATGAAAGAAGGTTGAAGGTGGGTTTGAAGGCACGTGTTTTTTTAGCTTCATTAAGGGTAATTTGGTAAATGCATCAACTGTTAACGAAAAAAGACTGCAAAGGACACGGATTGGTAACGGGTAAAAACACAAGGGTACCACGCGGATTTGGAAAGATGTTTTGGGTACCATGTGGCAAAGCCAAAAGTAAAGGGGTACCATGTGGAATTTCCCTTTTTTATAACTCCATTTTGTTATTTTTTCTTTTAGAAGAACAAGTTGATAGCCTAGTGAGAGTAAAAGGAAGAACAAAGAAATAAAGAGGGAGGCGGTTGAGCCCGATGATCGTGTCTACTTTCTTTTTCTTTTTTTTTTCTTTTTTTTTTGGCTGGTTTCCAGATCATAATTGTGAAGAACACATTTCGAAACACCAAATCTAGCTCGAAAATGAAACAAGCTCAAACAAAACCACAAAGAGGATCACGTTCTTCAAATCCACTTTGAAAATGGAAGCTTAAAATGCTAAATAAATATCAAGATTGCTGAAGTAAATTTTAGGGTTAACAAACAAAACCCCAAAATTAGTAAAATTACAAACCCAAATCAGGATCTGAAGTGGAAGAAAAGTCTTTGAAATTCTCTCTCCTCCTAAAGAAGAGAGAAAACAAACAAATCTTAAGATTCCTCTTGACATCTTCTTAATCCAAACCCAAACTAGCAAACCAGCCGCAAGAGAGAGAAAAACCAGCGGTCATGGTTGTCGTAGGAACTGTTAAAAAGAACAAAGGCTAGTGGCGGTAGAAAACTTAGTGGTGTTGGCTTGAAAAATTTTCTAGGGTTTTCTAGTAAGAGGCCAGACCCTCTCTCTCTACTAAGATGTTGCATTTGATGAAACATCTGTCGTCGTCTGCTTATTTGGATCTTATTTTGTTGTTAGTAGTTTCTTTTTATTTTCTTTTTTATTTTTTATGTTTATGTTAATGGTTTGTAATCTGTATTGAGTCTTGACTCTTGGCCATTATTGGTCGGCTTTCTTGCCTTTTCAAAAAAAAAAAAAAAGTGAGAGTAAAAGGAATAATATGGCAATATTTTAGAGCGAGATTATCTCCCTCCTTCCATTTTTCGAATTCGTTCTCTGGTGTTTTTTTATTTTTTTCTTTCTCACTTACATACAATATGGGTAAAGTACAGCATTTTAGGTGACTTTTTGATGGATGACACAAAATGGAATTGAAATGGTAAAAATAAAATCGACCGCATAAAATAGGAAAAAGACAAAAAAAAAATGTAAATAAAGAAAACAATGAAACTTTAAGTTATGAAAGGCAAAACCCTTTGGCCAGTTGTCTCACCCTTTAAGGTGCCTACAAGCCATTGCGGAGAGATAGTCATTGTGATCAACGGATGGATACCTTACTGTGAACCAAAAGTTATGAAAGGCAATTAGGAAGAGGAAAAAATAAACTAGGACGAGAAAAACGATAAGAGAAAATAAATGGCAAAAAGTTAAAGAAAATCTAGTCAGGCGTTACATTTTAGAGGAGCCCAGAGTGAAAACGAGTCAAGTATCTCTATGTTCATGCTTGGTGCTCATGTTCGTCTTGTTTAGTAATTAAATGGGTGCTCATACTAGGCTCCTTTATTATCGAGCGAGCTCTGGTCGATTACATTCGTGAGCAGCTTGCTGTAACTCATTAGATTTTAAAGCCCATAATATTACTCACTAACCAAGTATTGGGGTGCTCGTACTTGACTCGTCCACTAGTTTATTATTGAGCGAGTAGGTTTGTGAAGGACTTCCTAGTGCACCGGCTCGTTTACAGTCCTATACAGGAGCTCCATCTTCATTTTCTTCCTCTCTTTCCATTCCCAATTTCAATCTCATTCTCCGATCTATTTCCTATCTACCTCAAACTCAAGTCTCAAGACACGCAATCTTTCGCTCGTCTAAATCCTTTTCTCCTACCACCGTCATTAATAAAAGCCTGCCGACAGATCCACCGCCTTGATACCGCTTGGTCGTCTTCCTCACACAATTACCAATTGATATATGCCCGGTATGGTGTTTGTACTCCGTACATCCGATTTCATTCCTAACTTCAAACCCATATCGCTACCAAAAATTAGTGATTTATTGGGATGAATTATCTAGTTGACCCAACGATCTTTCAAAAATTAGTTTTGCTTGTATTGTTTTTTTTTTTCTTTTTAATTTCATCTAAACTTGACCCCCTAGATCTCCACAAATAAACAAGCTAGCGACATGAAACAATAGTCTTGCCCTTAGATAATAATAATAATAATAATAATAATAATAATAATAATAAGGATATCTTAGCTAAGATATAGATATATAGTAAAAAAACACCATAGTATTTCCCTCTAATAAGTAATAACAATGAATGGATGAAAACATACAAGATAGACAACCACAAACGCACCTTTATATGTGAAAACCTCCGTCCTCCTAAATGGAGAGAGAAAAGCACTGTGTCCTTCTCCATTTGCTTTTGCAACTTCAGCTATAAGTCTGAAATAATAGAATACCAACCAAGTCTCATCTTCTACCAGCTATTCAATGTTATCAAAAAGGAAGATGAAGGCAAGGCAAGAGAGAGGAAAGAGAAAAATATGTTTGGTGTGGACCATGACAGCGTCACAAGCATGACGTGACTGACCATTACGACTCGACAAAAAACTTTTCTATTCTTTAATCTTTTTAGGTTTTGTGATATTCGAAATTTACAATATTTTGTTGAGTGTATTAGACTATTATAGCACGTTAGCTGCGCAGTTCCCGGGTGAAATGACATTGTGTACTCGAGCACAGAGCCACTACATCGGGGATGGTGGGGAGCTTGGGCCCACCGGCACTGTAATTTACGACAAAGTACAAAAATATATATGTATAATAAAAAAAGTATTCAACATTCGGGTTTTTGAATTTTAAACAACAAAGGAGGAATAAATCGGTTTGTGCCAGGTACCCAACAAGGATGGTTTTTAGTGATTTTAAACTTACTCCTAAGTGATTTGGTAAGGTAATATTATGGATTTGAAGCCCTATTTTCCCATGTCGTATGTCTACTGGCTTCTATAAACTATACTAATCCCTTGTTGAGTTGTCAGTGCTATATTGACAGAGTCAATACTTAAACTGGTTGTTTACTTAGTCTACAACAATTTGATAAGAAAATGCAATTTTATTCAGACCTACAATAATTTTTATTTTATCTTTTAATTTACTTCATTATTCTTTTTTATCATTACCCCAATCCGAATATGATTTCAGTGCTTTGTCGTGGCTTTTGTCTTTTGGGACACCAAGTCACATCATGGTATAGATCCGTTACTCATCTGGAAAATTAACAACTAAAAGCCCAAGTTAAATTATATTTGGATTTTGGGCTTTGACTTTTTCATGTTTAGAGCTGAACGTCTAAATGAACACAAGGCCACCAAACATTACCACTATGTTTTGGGATTTTGTAAGTAAGGACAACTAAAGAAAAATAAATCTGTTGAAATCTACGTAAAAGTAAAACTGTGAAAATTATATTATTTTCACTTGTTTGGTTCATTATTATAAATATGGTAGAAATATAGGAGATTTACACAACTTTCATTTGTTTGGTTTGTTATTGTAGAAAATGTATTGTAAAATAAAGACTTTTTTTTTTTTAGATTTCCTCACATTTTCATAGATTTTCCATCGATTTTGAAGGAAAAACTATGAAAATCTATTTGGGCAAATTATACTAAGGGATTTCCACATATTTCCATACTTTTAATTTTCCACTATTTTTCTTTCTAATAACCAAACAAAGCAAATTTTAAGAATTCTATGGGTGTGTTTACTTGACGGAAAAATTTTCCCTTTTCATTTCCTCATTTTTTTTAGAATTTGTTTTCTTTGAATTTATTTTCTAGTGGTAGAAAACAAGTGAAAAACATGTTTCACTCACCCATTTTCTCTCTCTTTCCTCTGTCACCCTCAATGACTGAACTCCCCAAATCGTTTCGGCAAGCACCACCACACACACGACGCACCACTGCACCACCACCGCACGACCCACCACTGCACCACCACCGCACGTCCCACCCCACCCATCTCTCTCTTCTTCTCTTCCCCACGACCCATCACCACCCTCATAGCCCACCCCTTTGACTGCCTTGCTGTGATTTGAGCAAACAAAAACATGGCAGAGCACCGATTTTGATGTCCGATCTATGCTAAATGGCACGCAATCAAGTACAATTGACACCATATTTGATATTATCGATATTTTCTATGTCGGATGGTGGTGGCCATCGATGAGTCCTTGCTGCACGAGGTGGCGACTTCGGCAAAGCTCCACCCATTCGAAGTCGTCGACCAGTATCCGGCAACGTTCCTAGGGCACATGTGATAGGTGTAGTAGGGGCTGGGTGAAGAAAATGGTAGAAAACATCAATTTGATGTTTTCTGGTTTTTTCAAATTCCTTTGTTAATTTGGAAAACAAGGGGAATTTGGTTTCTAAGAAAAAAATTGGAGATTTATCGCTTTGGAACATGTTTTCTGAAGTCCCGTGTTTTCTGTGGAAATTATTCCAGAAAACAGGTGAAGTAAACACACCCTATAATTTTCAATAGTTTTGCTTCATTTTGCTCATTAACATCAAGTTCTCAAACACATTGTACAACTTCCTTTATTTTTCCTCCATGATTTTCTTGATAAGGTATAATTCCTACAAAAAAACATTAATAGTATCAAAACAGTATAAATACTAGAGCAAAAATACCAAATTAAAGGCATTAAATATGTATCAACATGTTGACATTTTTCCATCCTATTTTTTCTTCCCATACCACATCTTCTACTACGGGTATGTTCTCCCCAACTTATTTCTGTTTATTTCACAAAACTTCAACAAACTTTAGCAAACTTCAACAAACTTTAGCAAACTTCAACAAAATTAAATAAAGTTCAACAAGGTTAAGCAAACCAAAATACAAGTTATAAAAAACACTTGAATCAACCAGATGCAACAAAAATAAACAACGTTCAACGAAGTTCAACAACAATCAACAAAGTTCAACAAAAATAAATTTTCAGCAATAAATATAAACGTTTTTCAATTGGGGAGAACAGACCCTACGTCATCACTCCTCAGGAGGCCAAGAAGCATGAGGTTGAAATTGGGTGCAACTGCAACTAATGTGGGTAATGAAAGGATCACGTTCGATCTTCTTGGTGCATCACCACTTGCTCACCATGTATAAATGACACTCTAGTTCATTTGTAAGACTGCTGAACATGGCCATTTAAGAAGTTTAGGACACATATACTTGGCGGAGATGAGATATTCTCGCTAAATACTTGCCTCACAAGATATTGAACAAATATAGGCGTGTATAGTCATTGAAAATCCTGAGCATGTGATAAACTCCATTGGAAGGGTACATCATTTGGGGATTCTCGATAAAATCAGCACATTCATCAACATTGTCAAAGATGATTTTGCAATCGAATACAATTTGAGATCTTGCATGGAGACGAGATTGTCTACTGGCCCTTCAAAAATAACCGGAATTGTCAACTAGTTGATTCTACCTTGTTAAATTTATGTATTAGGTGAATTATCTTACATCGAAAGATTTGTGTGAATAATGGCTCTAATATATAACTTTGGTGGGCTATTCTTTATATTGCCAATTGGTGGTTTTAGGATGGAATCTCATTTGGTCGTGTGCTAGAATGGGCTTGGACTCTCTCATTGGTGTTCTCCCATAACAAGTGATATAAGAGCCGATAGTTCGTTGTGGGCTTGTTGCATATGTTGAAGAAAACATTGAGTTGAGTCTAGGGGTGCTTACCTGTTGCTACTAGTGGTATCGGATTGGTCTACGTTTCGGTTAGAGTTGGTTGGGCTCATGAAGACAGATGTTGGATTGGTATGTTCAGTTCAAGGTGGAGTATGTGGACTCACACATGAGGGGAAGGGGGTTTGATATGTTAAATTCATGTGTGAGGTGAAGTGTTGCACATCAAAAGATTGGTGTGAATAATAACTCTAGTATATAACCTTAGCTTGGTGGATACTCCTCCTATTACCTGATGCATAAAACTCAACGGATTTACGCAACACAACAGATTATCAACTCGTTCTCTAACTAGTGATAAAGCAAATTAAGCACCACACTAATTACAATAGCATTCGATTTCCTACTCCTCTCAAAAGCACTCAAGCAATTAAGCACTAAGTATTTTAGAGAAAGAATAAATCAAGCTCAAAGGGTCAAACGAGATAATACTCTCATTTTCATATTCATCATCATGTTTTTCGTCCTTTCTGGTTACAAGGCTGCCTCTATATATATAGAGAGGGGGGGGGGAAGGGTTCCTAAATGACCTAGGAAGCACCTAGAACGTATCCTTGCTGCCCAAGGCTCAGTAAAGAGCTGTTGGGAGGATCACAAGGCTCCTAATAGGCGCACAGCTGGCTTGAAAGCGACAGCCACTTGTTTTCTTGTACTATTTGGACCCCTACATTAAATACTTTGATTTAATAGTCCTCTAGGCCTTTCTCTCTCATCATGTGACTCCTTATCCCTTTAGAAACATGACTTAAGCTATTACAAAGCTGTAAAACAAATTACAAATGCAAACTAGGTTTAATTAACACTAATCATGCTTGTACGGACTAATTAGGACTAAATGCATGCTGAAATTAACTAATAGCCAAATGCTTTATTATGCAAGATAACAAGCCCTAAAATGCTCCTGCATCATACTCCCTTATTTGTTTTAGGACTTGTCCTCAAGTCCTTGAAGTAACAAAACTTCCATGGTAGCTCAGAGAAGTAAATGCTGAATTTTCCACCACGGACACGACCTCGAATCCAAACTCCGATTGATTTCGTCGTATCAATCTCAGCTTGCAGTTTACGTTTTTCAAAGAACCAAGTTTTTGTACCAACTCTCACTTTAGGGAAGTCATTACCATTCTGCCATTAGTGTTCTTTCTTCCCCATTGCAACACCAAACAAAAGAAATTTCAGTCTCTTGATAACTTCACACCGAGTAGAAGCCAATTTGTGCAATACTCCTTCGATCATATGATCTATAAATGGTTCTTTCATTACACAATTGCTGTTTGGAGTCCCAATATCAAGATGAAGAGAACCATTTGGAGCAAGTTTGCTGCTGTCAAAATTCACTTCTCTAATGGGAGGGATGCATGGAACAATGGTGGCAATAGGTTCCTCATGAGTGTCCCACATTGGGTCTTTGCTTGGAACAAATACATCAAGAGTTGCTTCTAATTCAGGTTGCACAGTCTTCTTGTTAGGACAAGCGGTATGAGAGTGGCCAAGATCACGACATTTATAACAGCTACGCTTTCTCTTAACGTCAACTTTGCAAGCTGAATTTTCAGTAGCTTGCAAGTTAGTCACTTGCTCAAGATCACACGGATAAAAAGAAGTTTGTGAAGGGAGCTTTGATAAGAACTCCTTTTTGAGCTCTTTTCGCAACTTACTCCAACTTTGAATTTGTCTTTCCCCATCCTTTCCCTTCGAATTTTCAGGAGTTCCCACCAAATCGAAGTACCACAATCAAAAGAACTTGTCACTAGCTCTATTTTCTTGCGATTTGAAAACTCAAGGAGTGCGAACCATTTGTCGACCGTCTTAAGCCAAGTAGAAAAATCTTCCGAAAAGAGGAACCTACCAAATTTAGGAAAGTCAATCTCTAAATCGTCATCATTATAACTAATTCTGTAGAAATGAGGTATTTTGTGGAGCTAGGGATGTGTTTGTGGTTCGGATGGTGTTTGGGCTAATGGGTTCTTTGTAGAGTAAATTTAAATCTACTAAGAGAATCTTGTATTATAAGGTTATAGGAATCCAGAAGAGCAAGAAAGACATAAACTTGATCTCTAGAACGTGAGATATAAGCAAAATGCCAACAGGACTCCATGTCGCAATAATCCAGCAGGACAAATGAAATGTTTGAGCACAAATGAAGACCAAAGACTCAACTTTTCGACTTCAAACCACTTGGACAACGAAGATAGAACCCAAATAAGATGATCAGACAGATACTTAACAATAATCACCACAAAGTTGCAGGTAAAGTGCAAAACAAACGGAAAAACACTACAACAGAATTTCCAATTCACGCCTAGAACATGTTACAACTTCGCATAAAAACTGCTCTATTCCACAAGAATTTAACAAAAAGTACCAAGATATATCCAAAGATAAAGGTCTAAGGAACTCAATAAAGCATGAAAGTTTCCACTTTTACATTTTGAAGCGTGCCAAAGAACCAAAAGTACAATCCTGTTCCAGTCGCAGATCTAGCAGGAGTGATTGAGGAAAATTGCTTCAACGAGCACTCAAATCTTCTCCGTTTGTCTTCAAACCAAAACCAGGTGAAAGAGGACTCTTCAATGAAGAAAAACTTCTAAATGAACGAGCTAAGAAAACCAAAGCTCTGATACCAATTTGATGCATAAAACTCAACGGATTTACGTAACACAATGGATTATCAACTCGTTCTCTAACCAAAGATGAAATCTTTTGTGGGTTTTTGAGTTTATATCAAAGGAAAGCAATAAAGGATACGACTTGGACAAAGTTTCTACCACCAAGCCTAAACAACTTGATTAATTCAAGGCTAAAGTACTTAAACACCACCAGGAAACAATCAAATCGACGAAAATCAGAGTAACTAGTGATAAAACAAATTAAGCACCACACTAATTACTGTGGGGCTAGATTCTCGGGTTTTTCCTGGATTAGGACCCGGGAATCGTCGCACTACCTGCCAGAGGCACGTTCCACGGAAATCGGCCGATTGAAGAGGCCAATTGTTAAGGAATCATCTTAAGGTTCAAAGTCGCCACCTTGTTATGGCCCGAACAAGGACGAGTTTTTTGCAAAAGAAGAGTCGCCACATTGTTATGACCCAAACAAGGAAGGGATTTTACAAAAGAAAGGGTTTTATAAACGATTTTAAAGAAAACCATTTAAGAAACCCAAAAGTTGACTCCATCGCGATAAGGCACGAAAATTCTTTGACTGGTCTGTGAATCAGAGATCTTGGTTCGGGGTCTAGGTTAGAAGGTGGACGTCCTCGGACCCGTCTCCTCCTCCGTACTGAGTACGGGCTCGTTACTAATACGTTGTATCCCATATGAAAGGTTTGAATTGAATTATGTAATGCCTTGAATGATAAAAGAAAAGCACATATATGTACACATTGTCACTTAGCACACAGAAAAGGTCGATTTTGAACCGGTGTATTCGTTTACGTACGACGGGTTTGGATATTGCAAAATACTGCACTACGTACCATTCATCAAAACCCTTACGTAGTTCTGACCGGGGATCCGGTCAGTAAGACTCCTTGGGTGTCACTAAGGCGGGTATGGATGTTCTTTCCCGTAAAGAGGGATATAATTGAGAAACTTATAGGATGACTCGCAACTTAGAGTCGAATTGATCCGAGGAACCCTCTACTCTCCTCGAAGAAGTAGGGAAAATCTCAAATGGGATGATTAGCCCGCTCCTTCGAGGCGTTCAACCCAACAATATTTGGTAATATACGGGATCAACCCAATTCTTAGTTTTGAGTATAAATATTAGACTTCTCAAAAATATTCGTTCTTTACTGGGGAATAACATTCATTGGGGGTGGATAAATGGATGATTTATGTAGGTTGTGGGTATGTATTGGTGGGTAATGGCTTAAAAGAGTCTTTCCGGTAGGATCTCCCGGGGTGGCCCGAAGCCAAATAAGAGGGGACGACCAATAATTAGCTTCTATTCGATCATAGGTATTCCACTGGGAAAATGGTTGTAACTGGGGAATGTGATTTGTATGAAGGTGATTTTCTAGAATGGTAGGTGGAACACCCATGATCGCGTATAAGTAAATTTCTGATTCTAACCTCGAATTTGGCTCCGGACCGGGTTGTGTACATAAACGAATACAATGGTTTTAGAAAAAAATTTTTAAACATAATATACATCACACAAGTGAGAGAAGTTCTTTTTATTTTATTTTCCGAGTTGCATTATTAGGTGAAAGCATATGAATGCAAATGTACAAAATGTAATTAAAGAGGCCTCGGAATAAACAAATTACAAATCGAGTATTTACAATACAATATACACAAAATGTCTAAAAATCCTAAAAAGGAGAAAAAGACTTGATCTTCATGTACATGGAGCCTCCGGGGCTTGATCTTCATCTTCGTCTTCAAAAGTTGGACTTATTCACAAAGGATTGGTTCATTTACAAAAGACTTGATTTATTTACAAAATAATTGGTTATTTATAAAAGCGGTTTGAAAGAACCGATAAGAGATTAGTCCAAACGCGACTTCTTGACTCCAAGTTTATTTTTATAATTAGTGGGACACACTAAAGGAATAAACTGGAGAATTTTGTATTTTTGTGGGTTTATTTGATAATTAAACGAAAATCGTTTATAAAATCGAACAAAACCGTTTTTATAATAATCTGGACAGAACTTCTAAAATTCATATCTCCGTCATAACTCAACCAAATCGAGTTATTCAAAAGCCTAAATTGGTTTATTTTACTTCATGTGTCCACTGTAAAAATCTCAAGTCAATACAGTTGACGATCGGTGAATTATTCACGATTTACGAGCTTCTTGAAGCCTTTGAACAGACCATTGGTTTTTGATTTATTGAGAATTATTTCCAAGTGATATAGGTCTAATATTTACAGGACTTAGACTATATTTGAAGGTGGATATGTACACAAAATTTCATAAATTTTAGACAAGTCTAAATTATTTAACGAAATTAAGCAAAAGGACTATACAAAAGCCTTAATGTTCTAAACTTAACCAATTGTCTTTCATTTTGACAGAACCAAACTCGGTTTGATTAATTCAAAAAAATTGAAAACACATCTAAATGGAGTGATTCCAAAGCCTAGATTGATTTTTAAGGAGTATATTATCCAAATCAAAGTTCATATTTCATTAAAGAGGTGCTAAACACCACAGACTTTTCATTTAAGTGAACATTTTCATTTCTGGACATATACTCGGTTGGTTAATGTTAGAATTAAATATACTTCGTTAAACTTGAATTCTTCTTTACAGATTGAAGTAGACACATTAGAAACTTCCTAAAAAAATTATCAAAGAAAGTACACTATCCTAAGTGATTAAATTGAGCCATTTATTTACAAGGTCGAAATCTGAGAAAATCTTCAAAGGGACAGCACTTCTTCGTCTTTTCAAAAATCATTTAAAATTCATTTGGTATTCAAAATGGACGAAATAGGTGGCTGTAAAAATCTAAGGAAATTCTCTTCAAGTTACTCAGAAATAGACCAAGCTCAAAATTTTACCGTTTGTTAGTTATTTACAGATCTATAAACGTTGGTCATTTTTAGATATATAAACTTCAAAATTCAATTGTGGATGACTGAGCCGTTCGATCTGGACGATATTCATCTCGGTAGAACATTCTCTGAACAATGTTTCCTATGACTCTAATTTTATCAAATTTCAACCCTTGGATCTTCCTATATCTACAAATGAATTCTGCTCTAAAAACTGTCAACTATCCGATTTTTTAACCCTTTGTACAAAAAATAAATCTGAGCCCTCTATATGCAAAATGACATTTTTTATTCAATTTCAAGTATAAAAAAATGAAAATGGTGATGAGAAAGAGAGAAACATTCATTGATCACACAATTTTGGCACAAGCAACTCTCTTCCTCACCGCAAAAAATCACTCTCTACAAGCTGGATCTAAGTCCCCCATGGAGGGTTCGCGTGGGCACTTGAACCCTTACCTATGAATTTTTGGCCGATTAAAAAGTAGGGTGATTCATGCCCACACCTATAAAGAGTCCAACCGGTGAAAATGGGATTATTAAGGGAGGATAATAGTGTTCAATAGCAATTTATATACAAAATGAAATGGTTAGTAAAAACACTTAGAAAATAAATAATTGAAGGAGAGAGATAAAAGATTACCCTTGCGTAGATCTAGAAATCTCAATCTTCAAAATTAAATTAGTTAGTACAAACGCCCTTTAGTTTGCACTAACTCGATAAAAAAAAGAAGTTTCAGAAATAGAAGATGTTTTTAGAAAACCTTCAAAAGTTGAAGTAAGTTGAAAAGATGATAGGAAAACTAGAGAGAGAAGTAGAGATTTTAAGAAGTAGAGACGAGAAAGAGGCAAAGGGCATTTAGGTTAGTTTTTAGGGGGTATTTATAATGGGGGGAAGATGATGGGTGAATTAGGGTTAGGAAATGGTGGGTGGGATTTGGTGGGAGGTGGATGGTGAGATGGGGGGTGAGAGAATGTGGATGGGAGAGTGACAAATGTCACATTTGTGGTGATGGAAAGAAGATGGGAGAATCTTGTGAGGTGGAAATGAGTAGGAAAGAGAAAAGATGAGATAAGGTGGGAGAGAAAATAGAAAAGGGAAAAACAAAAACAAAATAATAAATAATAAAAAAAGAAAATAAAAACGTGGGGGGGGGAATAATTTTTTTTTTCTTTTTCTTCTCTTTTTTCGGTTGTGAGGGAGAATTTTTTTTTTTATTTAATTTTTTTGTGTGGGGGGTTAATTCATGGAAAAGGGGAGGATATTTCGGTATTTCTACTTGATATCATTATTCCCTTTTATCTTTAGCTATTGGATGGAAACATGGGAATATTGTGATGTCATGCATGACATCATGAGATGATGTCATGGAATGATGTCATGCATGACATCATAATTCCAATCCTTATTTATTTTTGCATTTTCTCTTTTATATTCTTTTTGGATTTTTGATTTATTTTCTCTTTTGGGCTTTGGGCTTTGGGCTTTGCTTTGCTAATGGGTTGGGTCACCTTATGGACCCTAAATGCCCTTTTTAGCCCAAATGACTTATTTAATTAGGGTAATTACAGTTAATGCTAATATTAACTGTAATAATTATTTAAAAGAAATACAAATCAAATTCGGCGTCTACAATTACAATAACATTTGATTTCCTACTTCTCTCAAGAACATTCAAGCAATTAAGCACTAAGTATTTTAGAGAAAGAATAAACCAAACTCAAAGGCTTAAAAGAGATAACACTCTCATTTTCATATTCATCATCATGTTCTTCGTCTTTTCTGGTTACAAGGTTGCCTCTATATATATAGAGGGGGGAAAATGGTTCCTAAATGACCTAGGAAGCCCCTAGAATGTATCCTTGCTGCCCAAGGCTCAGTAAAGAGCTGTTGGGAGGACCACAAGGCTCCTAATAGGCGCACAACTGGCTTGAAAGGGACATCCACTTGTTTTCTTGTACTATTTGGACCACTACATTAAATGCTTTGATTTAATGGTCCTCTAGGCATTTCTCTCTCATCATGTGACTTCTTATCCCTTTAGAAACGTGACTTAAGCTATTACAAAGTTGTAAAACAAATTACAAATGCAAACTAGGCGTAATTAACACTAATCATGCTTGTACGGACTAATTAGGACTAAATGCATGCTGAAATTAACTAATAGCCAAATGCTTTATTATGCAATATAACAAGCCCTCAAATGCTCCTGCATCATTACCAATAGATTTTTTGGATGAAACATTACTTTATTGTCTGCTAGAGTGTGGGCTTGTGCTCTCTCCTCGGTATTCTCCCCTAACATGCGACGGTGGGACATGACAAAGGACTCCAGTTGCTTAGTGTTTGGGGGTTGTGGTAAGAGTTTGGACTATATTATATGGTATTGTTCCAGTTTATTCTAATTTTTCTCCAATTTGCTCCAACAAATATTTTTTTGATTTTTGAGTTGATAAATAAAATAATTGAGCATGTATATCAAAATAATACAAATGAGTATGTATTACCTTTATAATAAATCAACTTTTAGAAAATACGTATATTTTTTATATGATAATAGTAATAATAATAATAATAATAATAATAATAATAATAATAATAATAATAATAATATTATTATTATTATTATTATTATTATTATTATTATTATTATTATTATTATTACCACCATTGTAAAATTTCATTAAAATTGTAGAAATTTAATAAGTTTTAATCGGTTCTACTTTTCTCCATTTTGTTTCACTTTGTTCTATTGTTATATTCATTCCCGTAAAATTTTATGTGGTCTTGGCTCTATGTACTCCTCTTATTGTTTTTTTGGCTTTATACTTACTTGGACCTAAACTTCTTGTTTATATGCTTGAGAGTATATACTTCCGAAATTAAGATAGAATTGCTGATATATTCCTACACTTCTCGCTTAGCCTAATTTTTTCCTAGTTTTGAGCCTCCTAATTTCTTAGCATGTCTTGTGTGAACTTAATCTACCGTACACCAATAACACTAGTAAAAATATTTAGGAACATGTATGACATATTTAAAAAGATTTGCATTGATCTACCATGTACTGGCCATTAAGAAAAAAGTATCGTTCGTTTACAAAACCAGATGGGCCGAGCCCTGTGGACTATTGTATTCTGTTGAAGTGGGTTTGTGTCTCACATGGAAAGATTAAAGGGTCTTGAGCATACATATAAGGAAGTGGGTTACTCCACCCATTGCCAATTGGTTTTGGGTTGGAACCTCACTTGTCTTGTATGTGTGCTCACTTGTTAAGGCCCAATTGTTGAAATTTATCATGGTATCAGAGCTGGTTCGTTCCTGAGACCTAAATCACAAAAGCTTCCGCTATGATCCGTCCGCCACCGGACAAACCTTGATTGAAACCCAAATTAAACTAAAGTTTTTTTCCCTCTTTTGATGGATCAAGAGATCCTTGATTGATGACTATATATAAAGATGGCGGAGCTACTGCCCGTTTTGCAGCAGTAGATGAAAAAAAAAAGAAACGGTGTTCATGTGATATACAAGATCACCTTGATAAAGATATTGAATATAATCGAGGACCATGGATGACGTCGATGAAAGTATTGGAGATAGCGACAAGAAGTTGACTTCTCCCTACTTGATGATATGTGAAGATTCGACGGACAAATCGAAGATTGACTAAAGACTTGTGAAGACTCGGCATGCAGATCGAGTAGTCTCCGATTAATGGAATTATGAAGACTCGACGTGCAGATCGAGGATTCACCGAAGACAAGGACACTACGTATTGTAATTGTTCCAATCGTAGCGTTCGTGATGTTCCTGCCGCTACGATTGCGGGAGGGTGTTAGAGATAGATACCTGATATGGAAAATATATTGGATGAATATATTTTCCTTATATATTTAGGAGACTAGATATATGATATTATATGTTTAGGATATTATACTAGTGATCTAATGTATTTAGGAAACTAGTATATTCAAGATACTAGTTATACTTGGAGAATAAGTTATTATAGTCTATAAATATGAGGTCTCCCCAGTTCAATAATAAGAAGCAATATTATTAGCCTATTATATTTTATCATGGTATCAGAGCGGGTTATATCCTGGCTTTATGTTACCCCTTATTGGCCCACGCGCATGTGACTGGCCCATATTAGGCTTTGATTGGTCCACGCTTCAGCCCATGATGGGTCTTTGCGTGAGGTGGGGTGTTGAAGTGGGTTTGTGTCCCACATGGAAAGATTAAAGGGTCTTGAGCATACATATAAAGAAGTGAGTTACTCAACCCGTTGCCAATTGATTTTGAGTTGGAACCTCATTTGTCTTATATGTGTGCTCACTTGTTAAGGCTCAATTGTTGAAATTTATCATATTCATATCGTGATCAAACTCTTACCGCCTACACGTTAGAGAGAGAATGAAGAGTTGGAGACTGTCGAAACTCGAGAGGATCCGCGCCCATCTTTTCAGAGGGAAACTCACAAACCATAGAAAACAGAATTTCCCTTAAACAGTAGAACACTATCTGACTCTCTTTCCTTCCTTTGCTTGGTTAACCTCATTTGTGTCTTATATATGTGCTCACTTGTTAAGGTCCAATTATTGAAATTTACCATATTTATATCGTGATCAAACTCTTACCGTCTACACGTTAGAGAGAGAATGGAGAGTTGGAGACTGTCGAAACTCGAGAGGATCCGCGCCCACCCTTTCAGAGGGAAACTCACAAACCATAGAAAACAGAATTTCCGTTAAACAGTAGAACACTTTCTGACTCTCTTTCCTTCCTTTGCTTGGTTGCTTAATTGGTTTATTCAATCAATTGCAAACCCGAGTTTATAGTTTCTCTCTCTTCCACACCCAAATTGATCGGAGCTTCATATAGCCGGCGAGATGTCGACGATATACGTGTTGGAGCCACCCACAAAAGGGAAGGTCATTATTAACACCACATACGGGCCTCTTGACATTGAGCTTTGGCCTAAGGAAGCACCCAAAGCTGTGAGGAATTTCGTTCAGCTTTGCCTTGAGGGTTACTATGATAAGACCATATTTCATCGTATCATCAAGGGTTTTCTCGTTCAGGGTGGTGACCCCACTCTCACTGGCACAGGTACTCTCTCTCTCTCTCTCTCTCTCTCTCTCTCTCTCTCTCAGTATAACATGAGTATAATTTATCGGAAATTAGTCTAATTGATCGTTTATGAGATTGTAATGTTGTAACTGGGAGGTGCCCTTTTGGTTAATTTATGATTCTGAGATGGGTTTGTTTTCAATTTGGTGGTTGAATGGAAACAAATTGAACTTTGGTTTGTAATGGGTTTACTGCAAAATAGTTGTTTTTGTTTGATTGTCATGTGTTTTGAGTGAGCGTGACTTGCGGGGATGTTGTGTTAACTTGTGCTAGGTTTGTGGTTCAATTAGAGTTGATATAAGTTGTGAAATCGTTGGTTTATCTCAACTTCAAATATCTGATTTGTCGCGAGGGTTTTGGGTCATACTGGGAGTTCGTTTTAGATTTTGTTACACTACTTTTGGGTTGTATTGGCATTGTGATTCTGTTTCATAATCATAGAACTAGAATGCCCTTCATGTTTTCTTGGTCTAATATAGTGCTGCATTTCTTGGTTTTTGATCGTTAAACAATGGTTGGGGTCGTAATGGGTACTTCAAACGTGGCCGAGAAGGAATGTGTATTGGAACATTTTGTCTCTTAGAGAAGAAATAGTCCAACTGTTGTTTGATTGTATCTTTTTAGTGAAGATGTATTTATTGCTTTGCTGTTCAACTCATAGAGTGGGTGAATCCACAAGCGCGTTTTGGCTTCAGGATGAGGTGCCTCACTCACATCATTGTTTCAATTTCCTTGATATCATTCCCCTTCCTCACATATTGTGAGTGATCCATCTCATGGTGTCGCTCTTTTCATGTCTGGTTCTATCAGAAAAACATCACATCAACTAGCTGCCAGGACTTCCAGTTGAAAGAAAACATCTCCTATCTACATCATTTTCCGTCACATTCACATATTCATATTTTCTGATTTGTAGCTTGCTTGGAACTGGGAGCTAAGGTTTTGATGCTACTGTTATCAAGTCTTGCACAGGTTTCATTTATTGGATTTAAACCAACAATCTTTAGTTGTCACCAACAGACCAAGGCTTTCTAAGCTATATTCCAGAAAGACCACTTCACCCCAGAATAGACCAACAAGCCTTGAAGAATGTCACTGAGCCTCAATCAAAAATATGTTTCATCGAGGACTGAGCAGGATTATTTGTACATCTTCAACAATATATATTGTTTAGATATGGAAATTAGCAGGAATGGTTTTTTAACTTCACAAGTAATTCTCTTGCTAGGGCTTATTGTCCTTGCCTCCTTAAGTTTGCAACTTTGTCTGCCGGTCTTTTGATTATGTGCTGATTATTATTATTCTTTTAGATAACACGGGTATCCGGCTTTGCCCGATTAATCCCATGAACCCTAGAAGTTACGATCAGGAGAAGCTCTAGTGGCCCTAAGAAGGCTCGAACCTGGGACCTCTGGAACAAATCTCAGAGGTCTTACCAGCTGAGCTACCCACTCAGGGACATGGTTGAGTATGTGCTCTGCTGATTATTAATATGTTCTCTTACCAATTGTTATGCTTTAGGTGGTGAAAGCATATATGGAGGAGCATTTTCCGATGAGTTTCATTCTCGTCTGCGGTTCAACCATAGGGGCTTGGTTGCATGTGCAAACGCTGGTTCTCCACATTCTAATGGCAGTCAATTCTTTATGACGTTGGACCGTTGTGAGTGGCTCGATAAGAAGAATACAATCTTTGGAAAGGTAAAAATATTTTCTGCTTTGGTTTGTCATATCCGTTTTGGTAAACATTTGGACTTTAGACGACGCTTGTCAGTTTAGGGAAGCGAGGGTAAGTAGATAAGACTTGCTGTGCTGTGCTGTGCTGTGTTGTGTTGCACATATATGCTATGGAGTGTGCAGGATAATAAATCAAATCATGCCCTAATCTACACTTCTCTCTGTCTCGGCACGCACTCAAACACTGATCTTCCTTTTTCTTAAGCCAAAAGTCATCCATCTTTGTCTCGATACACACTCAAAAACTGATCTTCCTTTTTCTTAAGCCAAAAGTCATCCACCTATATGTCTGCTGATTACTCTGCGAATCCAAGGTTGTGTTCTCTTATCACAAATTTACAATATTCCTTCATTCCAAATAAACATATCATGTGATGGATCTAATAAATAATTAATGTATTATGCTTATAGAATTATAGTATGAAACTTGACTATGTTGTGTGCATCCCAAAATATTAAGCAATATCCTCCCTTTTCTTTCTTTCTTTTTCTTTTTTTGAGGGGGGGGGGGGGTGTTTTGGGGGAGGGAGTAATATATTGCAAGTTGCTATATGCTTAAACTTTCAGACTAAAAATTCTCTGAATCGTTGCCCTTTCGTCGAGATATGAAGATCTGAGTTTATTGATAATTACACCCAATTTTACATATATTGCATCTTGCTTTCATTATGGAATCAGGAAACTGAAGTTGTTCCCTTGGGTTAATTTTAGTTCAGGCATGTGAATGATTGTCGGACATAAGATCATAAGTCATTTTCACTATGCATGATTACCTCGCATAGGTAAAGTCCTTTAATGAAAATTTTGGAGATAGAGTAAAGGACCCAAGTCGATGCGGTTCAGGACATAAAGCAAAATGCTAGTTTGATTGGTCCATGGTGTATGTCATTTATTCTATGGTATCTTCTCTTATTCTCAATTTAATGAATATATGAAATTGCAGGTTACTGGTGATTCTATATACAATCTTACTAGGATAGGAGAAGTTGAAACTGACAGCGATGACCGTCCACTGGATCCTCCTCCAAAGATAACATCTATTGAGGTTTGGTCATTCTCTTTTTCTTTTCCAGTACTGTACTACTTTCCATGTATCTGATCATAAGTTTGAATTTGCTCTGCACAATCTGAGAAGAGTATTTCCCATTGTGCTTTTGTCAAGTTTAAGTGTCCAGTCTCTGATACTAGGTATTAGCTTGGCAAAATACCACTAAGCGATTGTTGTTTTCTTATAAGCCCTTGTTATATCTGTCCCTTTTGTGGTGTGAGGGCGACTTGCGTTTATTCTTGAAAGTTGAAATGCTGGAATACTTTCTACTTTTGGTTTAAATGTGAAGACACAGATCATTTTTAATTCAAAACTTCACTTTTCTTTTAGTCAGTTAATTCAAAATTTCACACATTCTTATTGATGAATTAGGTTATATGGAATCCTTTTGATGATATTGTTCCCCGAGAAATATCTAAGAAGTTGCCCCAGCAAACCACTGATACTGAAAACAAAGATCTGAAGAAGAAAGCTGTGAAGTGAGTCCTTTTTCTTTATTGGAATTTAATTGTTCTGAATGTTGAGCACTTCAGCCCTCTGTTTTGCGGGACGCATTTGTGAAATAATTAAATGTTCAAGTTGTTACTTTTGGGAAATTGCAGAAAGCTGAACTTACTTTCATTTGGAGAAGAAGCTGAAGAAGAGGAGAAGGAATTGGCGGCTGTCAAGCAAAAAATTAAGAGCAGCCATGACGTTCTGAATGATCCTCGTCTATTGAAGGAAGAAGATTCTATCAAGGAATTGGTAATATTATGACCTTTGTTTTAATCTAACCCATGGGCTAAAGCCAGAAGTTCTACATGATGGGCCTTGAAAAAAGAAACATTTGACAAAAGAAAAAAATAAATTAAAAAAACTATATCAAGGAGGCTTGAACTTGTGACCCAATGAGTAGCAACTATGTATATAAATGGATATCATAACCACTGTTGCTCTCATTTGTCTGTCCATTCGCTCAACCTGTTTATATAAATCTTAAAAGAGCTTTTGGGGGTGGGGTTTGGCATGTCATACTTTCACACTAAAAAAAGATCCTGCAAGATGAATGGTATGATGTAAATAGAAATTACAAGGCTTCACTACTTGGTCCATGAAAAGAAGAGCCTTTGGTGTAATCTTATAGAATCAAAGACAGGGAGGTGATGAAAATGAAGAAGTTAGAGAAGCTGTTGATCATTGTATTTGTACTTATTACGCGGGAGGGCTTACCTTCTTATATTTTTCATAGAGTTTCCTTAAAGGTCACATGACTGGCAGAATGCTGATCCTTAAACTAGTATACATAATATCTTGTTATAATTCATTCATGTCTGAAAGGATGTTTATAACGCCAGAATCCAGCCAAACTGGAAAGTAGAAAAGAGTTGCAGTTATCTGTAAGAGAAGCTTTGAGCTCAAAGAAAGAGGAGTCACTGAAGGGGGTGGCTGATGCATTACGTGACTCTCGTGTTCTTAGCGATGAAGATGATGACGATGGTGATGACTCTAGCTTTGACGCACGAATGCGCCAGCAAATTCTGAGAAAAAGGTTGGAGCTTGGAGTTCCTCCAACTAAGCAAAGGTCACAAAGTGGTATGATTGCTTTCATCCTGTCATCTTTTGTGTCTGTGCATTGCAGCAAGTTGGCTAGTGTCTACACTAGTTCATATGCATAGCAAGAATTGAATGAAGCCATAGGTTATGTCTTGGGCTTTTTGTACTTCTTTAAGGGGATTTCCTTGAAATGTTGGCTTGGATTTCTTTGTTGTTGCAAAATATAACTGCCTGATGTTAAATAATCATGATGAATATGTCTTTTATCCTCACTTTGTAGTTTCAACTTTATACAAAATTGGGATTTTTGGCGCTATACTTTACGAAATCATCAAATTGACAAAGCTCTTACCAAGCTGGAGAGCACTTCTTTCTTTTTCCTGTTCTTTTTTCCTTTCTGGTTTGCAACTACTCTCTTTTATACTCCTTCCTTCTGCTTTCAAGTCTTGTTTAACCAAAAAAAAAAAACTTGGTTCTTATTACTGCTCTATAATTCCAATGTAAAATGTTAAAACAAATATTTACATAAACTAAATTCTTTCCCAAAAATTTATGTTTCCAGGTTCCAACTTACATTGATTCACTTTTCCAATGTTAATTGGCGTATTTTAGTTAATTTTTTACCTCCTTGTCTCATGTGCACAACCTCAAACAACACTTAAAAAGGGACAGAGGTAGTGTACCTTATAATAATATATTTTTGCCTAAAAAAGAGAGAATCTTATAAATTGGTTGGTGGCTTTGCAATCATATGTAGTTGTGATTCCCTTGTTAGTGTTGAATATCTGATTATGGTTTTTGTACCATTTCTCTTGTGCTTAACCAGAGGGTTCAAAGGCGAAGGATCAAGAGAAGCCAACTGTGAGGTAAAGGTTCAGCATTATAGTTATTATTACTACTCTAGTGGATACTGTACATTTGCTTGTCCATTCATATAGTCAAACATTCAATTCCAAACACCAACTAGTGTTCTTATTGGTGGAAAAGCATTTCATTCCTAAACTATTAGATTTATGGAATTCAGTGATTATTTTTAGAAATTCTTAGATCTGATCATGTCAATGGGCAGAGAGTATATAAGTATTTATTTATTTCCGTCCTCAAAAGAAGTGTTTCTGAACCAAGGATGTCTTGGCCTCGTGGTTAAGACTGAGGTGCTGAGGTACCAGGTTCGAATCCCCCCCCCCCCCAATGTAAAAGTATATTGTGCTTGTCTTTTTGCCTCATTTGAACACCCCCCTCTCCCCCCCCTCCAAAAAAAACAAAAGAAGTAGAAATGCATTTTCATCCTTAATGTAAATGCTACGCATCTATATCGAGTGTTAATTTTGTCTAGCATTAGATGTCTCTCATGAGTTAGATATATGCACCTTTTGTCTTTCATTGGAAGTTCTTGAAGGTGTTGAATATTGTTAGCACAACGTTTCAGTTGTTTCTATCTCATTATATGATGATGAAATACCTGTGGCCTTTAAGATCAAATTTGTTCACTGAAACCTAGTGGTATACTCGGCAGTTCTGATCCAGAAAGCTCAGATGAACAAAAGAAAGTGGCTAAGCTGTCGATCAAGAAAAAGGGAATTGGCTCGGAAGCCAGGGCAGAACGTATGGCAAATGCCGACACAGACCTGCAATTGTTAAATAATTCTGAACGAGAAAGATTGTTGCAGAAACAGAAGAAGCGTAGGATCAAGGGGCGTGAAGATGATGTATGTTGCCATATTACCTTATATATATATATATATATATTTTTTTTTTTTTTTTTGAACAGCGACCATATTACCTTTATTGTGTTTACTCTATTGTCTATTCCCATTTACCAACCTTGAGTGGGTAGCTCAACAAGTAAAAACTCTAAGACCTACTCCAGAGGTTTCTAGTTTGAACCCCCTTAGAGCCACTGGTCGCATCATCTAAAACAAGGACAGAAAAAAAGAAGCTATATATCCTTTTAAGTTTTACCTTACAACGAAAACAAAATTTTTATTTAAAGCGATGTTTGAGAATGATGCTTTTACTTGTTGATTCTAAAAATCGAATAGCATTGAGATATCTTCAGACTTCAATGTATGAAGGATCTTCAAGAAAACGTCTATGAGTGTACCATAGTTACAACTTCCTTGTTCCTAATTATGCAAAAGTTGAGGAGCCATGTCTCTGTTTTATGTGTCAAATCAGTGTCCCACCAGCTAATCTAGCTCGGAGATTTTGTCGGTGCTTATCTGAAGGGTTATCCCAAGCAGCATATATAATCCTGTTGAAACGGCTTCCCGTTTCATCATGAAGGTCATGGCTCTAGCACAAGTAGTTGCAATTCCTCTCCTTTTCTTTTCTTTTTTTTTTTTTTTTTTTTTTTTTTTTTTTTGTGGGGGGGTGGGGGGAATGGTAATAAATTTTAATTCTATCATCCAAAGAACACCAATATGGTACCCCTTGAAATATCCAAGTACAAGCTACAAGGTAATGTATAGCCTGCACCCTGCAGAAGCCATAACAAACAAGTAGTTACCATCTCTTCTCTTTAGCTTAGGTAAAAGCTACTTATTAATATTTGCTGTCTTCCTGTCCAATAAATTATCTGAATCCTGTCCCTGTTCCTCCTTCGCCGCCTCAATAATTATATGATTGTAAAAGTTGCTCCTTGTCCACCCCCACCCCCCCTCTATCGTTGTATTATCATATGTGATATTCTCATATGGAGTTTCCTATGCATCTTCTCATAGGACAAGCCCTGATAGCTTTGTCAAACAATTAGCAGTTTCACAAGAAAATATAACTATGTATTTGCTCTACAAAATCTATGAAATCATTGGCCGTATTGGCGTCCTATGGAAGCCAATATGGCTAATCAAGTGTATCACTTGCTGTCCTCTGCTTAATTGCTTTGAAGTAAAAGGTCATTCCACGCATTTCGCATTAGATAGCCTCTAGACTAACACGGGTAAAGTTGCGTACCTTCTACACCCCCTTTCTCCCTCCACCCAATCAGAATATCCTTTTTCCAATTTCAGCTAATTGGAAGAAGCCTTAGGTGGGAGCCTGGTAAGAGACTTTCGGATTGATGGTTTGGCTTGGTATTTTAACCAAAATGCTCTTTGATTGCCATCATCACTGCCCATGTCAACCTGCAAAACAATTATCATTGGCTGTTATATCATTTTCCTTCAAACATATTGGATTTGTCCTGTTTGTTTTTATGATCAAAATTCAAAGTTGAGGAAACATGAAGTCTTCTTGCTGAGATTGTCGTTTATGCAGAGAGCTTATCATATACTGCCTTGTTTGGTGGTGGACTGGCGTCTCCCTCTTGCATATTCCCAGTGTTTAAGATTAGCTGAAGTGTTTAGTCCAGCTGGGCATTACGTAAATAAATATACTTCCGTACCTCCCCTTTAGATATTTCTTATTACCTTTTCGCTTTCTTTCTTTTATGGCCGTAGTCAAAACATGTTCACCATAAATAACAACTGGGAGCTGAACATGTTTTTAGTTCTAACATTATAGATGTTTGGTAAGCTCTTTTTTATTTTGTGTGAACTTTAATGTTTTATTTTGTAATATGCATTGTCCAGGTACTTGCCAGACTTGAGAAGTTTCAAAAGAAAAGTTCTCGTGCTGAAAAGCCCGTTGAACCACTTAACAAATCTGAAGGTGGGCATGATGAAGATCTATCAGACTGGAGAACAGTCCCCCTGAAATTTTCAGCAGAATCTGGAAAGGTTAGGCATCGAATCCTTTCCATCTTTATGGCTGGTTTCATTTATTTTTCCCTGGTAAACTGAAATTGGTTACTTTAATTGAAAAGTTTCTGTATAAAGTTACTGACTCTGCACAAAAATTACTGGCTCGGTGTAACATCCGCTGTTGTTAATATCTGCGGCAGGGTTTTAGTGACTTTCACATAGTAATATTACTGGCTCGGTGTAAGATCCGGTGTTGTTAATATCCGCGGCAGGGTTTTAGTGACTTTCACATAGTAATATTTGAACTTCTCCAGAATAGTAAAATTGTAGTTCTCTACTGTACTTCTAAAACTATTGTTTAATTTGTTAAGTTATGATAGCAATGGATCGCTGGATTCCAAAGAGTGGGCAGGTGGTATTCTTTGTGAATTGTGATCTGCTCACTCTTGATTTGTCATCTTTTGTTTGTCATCTGTTTTAAATGATGATCTTTTGTTTGTCATCTTTTTCAAATGACGATCTTTTGTTTGTCATCTCTTGTGGCATCCTTACAACCTGAATCATTTGTCTTTTGGATAACCACTAACTGATGTGTGCGCAATTAAAGCCCTTTCCAATCAGCAATGTTCTTTAGACAGACGTGAGCCTCTGAGAATTGCTCCACAATGGGCTGTTTTATAGGTCACCCCTTTGCATGTTTATGCAATGCATTCTTATGTTCTTTGCATGTTTACGCAATGAATTTTTATGTTTGGTCGCGGAAAACTCAATATCAATGTCGTGATTGGATTCGTTTGCACTCTGGTGCTTAGATATATTCTTGCTAATTTCTGAATGTGTGCTCGTTTGCTAAACTGTGAATATGGTAGTAGCAAAATCATGCTTGGTCTTCTGATAATACCCTCCTGTAAAATGTGGGGTGACAGGCTGATGACTGACTACTGATGAGCAATGACTGTTACCTATAAGTTTATTGAAATCCTACTCTGAAATATCAAAATTTTGATGGTTCATATGTTGTTATTATAAAGTAGTGAGGTTTAATTCAGTTGCTTAAAATTTATTGATGCAGAATAACATGTCACGCAATGAAGACGTCAATGACTATGCGGTGATCGATCCTCTTCTAGAGAAAGGGAAACAGAAATTCAATAGGATGATTGCAAAGGAAAAGCGAAAAGATAGGGAATGGGCTGGGAGATCCCTTACTTGATAACCAGTAACCGATGTGGTTGGTTTCAAACGGAGTGAGTAGACGTCAATTGATTTCATTACATCTTTATGACTGGTCCCGTGAGGATGAAATTCCCCTGCATCTGAACATGATCAGTAAAACAATGCAGACTACTGCACTTGAAGTACTCTGCTCCCTAGACACATTATGCTCTTGTTCAGCAAAATGCTGCTTCTTTAGTCTCAAGCGGAGTGAGTAGACGTCAATTGATTCAAGGGATGCAACATATCAGCAAAAATGTTCAGGTTCTGTAATTGTATATTTGTTTCAATGTGAAGTAATGATTTGTTCTTAAAGGTTCGTGATCACCCCTTTTTGCCTTTTAGCAAATCTTGTGCAGAGCTAAAATATATCCGTGCCATTCAGTTTTGCACATTTTCCTTAAAATATCACAGGAACTTTACCGTTAATTTTTAAACAAGTCTAACAAAGACTTGTTTTTTTGAAGGGATTTTGACTCGGTCAAGTGTTTGCCATTATTTGAGCTGTTTTTGTAGGTGATGGTAACACTTACTCTAAATTGCTATTGCTAATTAGGAGCTAAAAACAAACTAAATAAAATAAAAGGAAGTAACTTCAATAAAAATTCACTGGGTTAATGTCAACATCACATATATCCCAACGTTGGATTAGTAGTATGATGCCAAATGGAAATAAAGTAAATCTTGACCTAGCTATTTCCGTGAGGAGTTTACATGAACGTCTTAGTTTGGTTGGAGAAAATATTCTCCTATAAACTATAAACTAGCCTTCCACGTTTAATGTATTAAATTTGATTAATAATAGAAAACATAAAATCCACCAAAGATCTCTTATGAAATTCAAATAAATTGACTTGTTCCAAAAGGTAGATGATTCAGCAACCCTATGGGTCACTGACTCACTAGACCCATTCTCTTTCTTTTGACTCCTTTTCCTTGAAAATAAGGAAAGTATTTTAGGATGAGAATAGAAAGAGAAAATAATGCGGATTTTCAATTATTTTCCATTTCAAAGTAGTTATTTATTTATTTTATATACATGAACGTTCATGTAATTATTCTTTAAATGAAATCATAAAATAAATATTTCAACTTAAATTATTTTTTTTATAAGATAATGATACATTTTGAATTAATCGTCGGTGACCTATAATTTCCTACTAAAGTCTTTCAATTGAAAATCGTTAAAGATCACTCAAAATATCATTAAAGAAGCCTTGTTGAATTTACTACTCTACTAGTTTGAAAGAAAAACAGATTTTACTGTTCCATTTCTGTACAAACAGATTTCAGATTCAGCCGAACTTTGACTTTTGCTACTTGCAAAGTTGCAAGCAATTGCATAGTTGCTTCCCAAAATTCCTAAGAAACAAAAACGCCCACAAAATCTATTAGTTTATGCTTTTATAATTATGTCACCGTCCATTACCAACCAAATCCACACATCACCCCACAAAGAGCCCGCGTTCACACCTTCCTAGGTGATCCCCCCATACCCTCTCTCTCTCTCTCCTAATTCATTTCTTTTTCTCTCTCCTTTGAAAAAATCCCACCTCCAAATAACTTGTTTCAAACCTTTCAGCTATTATCCCTTATACGCGTTCACACTCTCTTTCACGCATTTCATCGAACATATAAAGTGCACTAGATTTGTTCCCATCACTTTCTCTCTTTGTCCCCTTCTTTTGTTTCTCCTCTCATGAATTTCACATCTTTATTATTTTCCCAAATAGAATTCCCCCCTATTCGAAAACCCCAGTTGCAGATATGAATAATAACAATCACAGCAATGGAATTAGTAGAAAAAGAAGGAAGAAAAATGGGAATAATGGGGCTGATGGTGGTGGTGGTGGTGGTGAGGAAAAGCAAGAATCAAAAGAGGGTTTCAAAGAGATGATTACTTCATTTTTGTTATTAGAAGACCAAGAGAAAATTGATAGAGAAGAGTGGGAAAAAATTTCCCATGAAGAAAAATCCAGTTTTGAAGCTACCCACAAGAAGAAAACAGAAGCTATGTTGGATTATTATTCAACTGTGCAGGATTATTATGAGGGTTTAAATGAAACTGATAGGTTAAGGAAAAAGAGATCAAGGGGAACTGTTAATTCTGCTGTTACTGTTGCTGCAAGTGAGATTATTGAAAAAAGTTGTGATCTTGAGGGTAATAATAAGCAATCTGGGGGTTCATCAGTGAGCCATCAGCGTAGATTGTGGGTTAAAGATAGGTCTAAGGCTTGGTGGGATGAGTGTAATAGTCCTGAATTTCCTGAGGATGAGTTTAGGAAAGTGTTTAGAATGGGAAAATCGACATTTGAGTTGATTTGTGATGAGTTGAATTCAGTTGTTGCTAAAGAGGATACAATGTTGAGAGCTGCAATTCCAGTTAAGCAGCGTGTGGCAGTTTGTATATATAGGTTGGCAACAGGGGAGCCACTTAGGTTAGTGTCTAAGAGATTTGGGTTGGGTATTTCAACTTGTCATAAGCTTGTTTTAGAGGTTTGTGCTGCAATTAGGAGTGTTTTGATGCCTAGGTATTTGCTATGGCCAAATGAGGATTCAGTAAAGAGGATTAAGGATGAGTTTGAGTCTGTTTCTGGAATCCCCAATGTGGTGGGTTCTATGTATACAACACATATACCTATCATTGCCCCTAAGATCAGTGTGGCTGCTTATTTCAATAAGCGCCATACGGAGAGGAATCAGAAAACCTCGTATTCGATCACAGTTCAAGGCGTGGTTGATCCGAAAGGGGTGTTTACTGATGTGTGTATTGGATGGCCTGGTTCAATGACTGATGATAAGGTATTGGAGAAATCAGCATTGTATCAGAGAGCTATTCAAGGGAACTTGAAGGGTCTTTGGGTTGTTGGCAACTCTGGATACCCCTTAATGGATTGGGTTTTAGTGCCTTATACTCAGCAGAATCTTACATGGACACAACATGCTTTCAATGAGAAGATTGGGGAGATTCAGAAGGTTGCCAAGGATGCCTTTGCAAGGTTGAAAGGAAGGTGGAGTTGCTTGCAGAAGAGAACAGAGGTGAAACTTCAAGAATTGCCTGTGGTTCTTGGAGCTTGCTGTGTTCTGCATAATATATGTGAAATGAAAGGGGAAGTGATGGATCCTGAGTCGAATTTCGACCTCGTTGATGATGAGATGACCCCGGAGATTCCATTGCAGTCTTTGAGCTCAATGAAGACTAGAGATGCAATTGCTCATAACCTGTTGCATCATGGGCTTGCTGGAACTGGTTTTTTGTGATGGAAAAACTGGTGCAAAACTGCAAAATTTTCCCTTCTTTTGGTTATAGGTTTTTTTTTCCCTTTTTGTGCTGTAAAAAGCTCATATGGTCATAAATCTTGTATCATCCATTTTGGAATGCATAGTTCATTAATGTATTTATACACATAGCAAATTAGGTATGTAAAACTTTGGTCGATACTTTTATAGATGCTGATCAAGAGATAGATGTAATCTATACTGAGTTAGTGACCTCAATCTGTACCATTCTTTCACATGATTTAAATGAATTTTATCACTCTTATTGAGAGTTCTTGTGCATATTGGTGATTATTTAAGAACTTTGAGTAAGATGTTGAAGGGGCCTTGAAGCTGTCAATTCATCATGCACATTGACTGTGGACTTTGAGCTCATCACTTTCTAATTTCTATTGCAGAAATGCCTCTGGTGAAAGTCCTCCTGGTTTGTCACTTTGTCGAGGAGAGATTCAACCTCATCTTAGTCAACCTATGTCTCCTTTTGATCCACCAAGCAAAAAGTTGATTTATGAAAAGATTGAAAAGTGTTTGCTGAAGGAGGTGTTTCCTGAACTGTTTTCCCACTGCTTTACATGCTTGAGCTGATTCATTTAAATCAGCAACAACCACCTCCTAAAATTTATCGAAATCAAGATTTAGGGTGTGTTCTTTTACGCTGAACAGAATACTACGTAGTTATATAGAGAAAAAAAAAGTAGATCACTGAATTGAACGAACGACAACCTTTAGCATACATAATGACAAAAGTATCCAGTAATCATTTAAGTCAATCTTCCTCTTGTGTGTGAATGCTAAAGGTGGTGTAACTGTAAGTGCTGAACACTCTAAACCATTTATGTAAATTATCCTAGCGTGTAAATGCTAATAGTGGTTTACATGCTTGATAGTTGATACTCGGCCAATGAAGTATTTTACTCAATTATCCTATAAATGTTGTGCTTGTGGCCCCCTTATAGAGTTATAGTGAGATACCTGGTTTAGGTGAATCCTTATTATAGTTTAGATGAATTGGCATTATATTTCAGTTATATAGCTCTGTTTATTGAGATTCCTGGTTAAGATGAATCCTTATTATAGTTTGAAGTGGAACTTGGAAGTTCTTTATGATGAGTCAGTGAGATATATAGCCGCAAAGCGACCAGCTAACTGAAAATTGTATCCTTTTGGGAAGAGACGAATAAATTTCAGCAACAGGTCTGGTGTCACATGTAAATCCTGCTCTGCTAATACGAGTAGTTCTGAACGATGAGCAAGAGGATTAAGGATCATAAATTCCATGTATGTGGCTGTAGAAGCCCTTTTGATATTGCTGAGAAATCATATCTACCACTCACCCCAAAAATATAAAAAGTTCGGTAAGAAACAGAAACCTATCCCGTCGGTACATAGTGGCGGATCTAGAAATCCGTTCAAGTGGGTGCACTATTTTCTAATACGTTGACTAGTGGAGCAATACCAACTAGTGGAATTAGAAAAGGGAAGTCGTTTTATCATTCCGTATTTGGCTCAAAGACATGAGACGGAGGGTTTAATCCATGCCTGATGAGATAAATATGATTGATGACTCTTACAGATCATGCATTTTGCACAATAACATCATTTCCCTTATACTTTATGTTCATAGACAATTACTTGCGTTGGAGGAAGATGTGACTTCTCATAGGCTTACCGAATTATTATGGTTTTGTGTTCACACTTGTGCTATTCTTTATTCTATGTAGCCAATGGAATTTCAATGATCATCTTTTTGGGTGTGTTCACTGATTGGTAAGGTCTTACCACTGATTTCCACTTATTGAGTAAGGTTCTGTCATTGAGAACCATAACGTCCTGCCACTAATTCTCACTGATTCAGTAATAAGGGGTCAATGTCAGTGTTTCTCACTGATTTAGTAACAGGTCCTGAAACTAATTTTATGGCAAGGGATGTATCCTTTTCCCCTAATCTCCACTGATTAGATAAAATTGTGTTAGTAATTATCACTACTTGGATAAGGTTAATAAGTGGTAAAGAACACACCTTTTCTCCTGAAAACTTTAGCTTGGCCATTTGGTCAAAGTCATTGATTCAGGTTTTTATCCCTTCACACAATAACTAGTTTCATGGAATATAGACTACTCTAAGCTCTCTTTATCAATCTAGAATATGAATCAACATTTCAAAGTCTTGTATGTACTCGTGATTGTTGAAAAGTTGTTCCTTCTTTTACAATAAGAGATTTGGTTGAAATTCCATTAGATTGGGGTATATAATTAGGATTTAACATCATATAAAAACACATGTCGTATACATTCTATTTGGGAAATAAAAAAATCTGATGAATTAATCCTTGGTTGGCCATGCCCATGCTGGCATGAGACTTGCAAATGATGATGGGGGTGCTCTTGTGGTTGTAAATTGTAGTAAACCCTAATATATGGTGGAGGGTGGAAAACGGAAGGGCTTACTAGCATTTACTTGAGTTAGAAAATATATGTTGGGAAGGAAGAGAGAATTACGAGGTGTTAGAGATGAATATTATTTCGTATATTTATTTGTGGACTTGTGGTCACTTGTTTTTTAGGTCATGTTCACTTCAATGGAATAGTGCGGGACGGTGAGGAACAGATTGAAACGAAACGGAATGCCGCGGCGTGGATAATGGAAGAAAATGTGAGACAAAATAAAGTATAGAATGCGGAAGGAACGACGCGGAACGAAACGGAACGAAATGGAATACAACATGAAATCGACGAAAAGAACAGGACTTAATAAAAAATTAACGCCGTAAATTTATAAACAGTAATATTACTTGAACAAATTGACAAGCGTAAATTAGTAAATTTGCTTGCAACCTAAATAAAGAAACAAAAATTTCTAAATAGCCAATTGTATAACAACTTACAGTATTTAGCTAGATGAATGTGGACGCAGACGTCGGTTGGATCTTGGATGAGGGCTAGGGTGGTAGTACCACGTGATGATGATGGAGGAGTTGTCCTGATCCAGTCTCATGGTCATGGATTGTCTTTGACTATACATTGTACAATTCAGAGCAAGAGTCACTACTCTTAAATTTAATGTTTCTCCATTTGCAAGTCGCATTAGGCCCTATTTAGCACGAGTCCTGTACTAATTTTTTGCTCTTTCTTTCTTTAATGGTGGAGATATAATACAAGTTAGTATAAATAATTTTTGATTCACAAAAACGTATATAAAGAGTGATACCTCATGTATGAGGCGTAAACCGCGTCGCATTAAAAAGAATTAATATCAGTGTACATGAAAAATAATACCTCATATATGAGGAAATTTGTTGCTGATAGATCTCACCCAGTGTCCCCCTTCTTCCCCCACTGCCTTCCGACTCACGGGCAACTGCTCGACCAAGCAACCAATTACCACCAACTGGATTGCATCCCCGATTGCACCCAACTGGACCTGTAGCGAGGACGCTTCATATATTGTTTTTTTATAAGAGTTTGAACCGATGTCCCTTGTAAAATCTATGATACTTTATTAGCTAAACCTGTTAACATATCTACTAGAGTTTTAAAGATGTTAAATGCTTCTTTTCCTTAGGGATTATGTTTCTTGCTAAATGCTTTTAATCTAGAGGTTAATGGTTATCAAGCGCTTAAAGCCCTTGATAAATTGATTCATATCCGAAACTGTTGTTGTGCACAATAAGAAGAGTAATGAGAAAATAACATAAGAATGTTACTGTTGAAGTGCTTTACTTCATCAAAGAAACATCTGTTAGACTAGCGTCCTTGACTCCATCATGGTCCAGAAGCAGTCAAATCTTAAAGGGGAAATTTTCAAACCTGATAATCCATCAAGCTACTTTAAAGAAAAATTATGCTTTCACATTGTTTTTCATGTCAATCAAACTACCTCTTATCTGACAAATATGATACAGCCTCGGACATCAAGATGCAAGATCTCTAGAGGACTTGTACACCATCGATCCTTTTCTCCCGATACCCACAAGTCACCCTTGTTCTTCACAAAAATCATCACATCCCACTGTGGGACGGTTTTATACAAGTTTTTGTGTCATCACACACCACCACGTTTTTATGTCAATAAAATGAGTGAGATGATATTTTCATTTCCAAACCTAAGGAGAACAAAATCATGGTAAATAAAAAACATACTGCAAAATAAAAAAAGCTCATTTTCAGGCGCCCAAACCACGCCAACCACAGGATTCACCAGGGAGAGTATTATTGTTGTTCCCTATTTGTCAGGCAATGTCTTTTACTCCATGACGGTCCAATATCAATCATAATGCAAGAGAACAAAAATGATAATGACAACTTTCACTACAACCTCATATATTCACATTATTCAGTGAACCAAACAGCTATTGCTTTCATGGTCCAGAACCAGGAGGACACAGCCAACCACGTTTCATGATAATGGGCTCGAAGCCCAGAAACAGCGATAACGTAAAGGGAGAGATCATTCTCCCATTTTCATCAATACAAAGATCAAATAAGCTACTGGGAAATTCATAGCTTCAGAAAGTTTAAATTATAATGGATCCGAAATTATAATTCATTTAAGAAGTAGCCTTTCAAAGTTTCATTTCTCCAGTTAACATACCCTGATAGAATACAATATGAGATATTGTATATAAATCTATTTACACAGGCAGCTAGATTTCGAGGAACGAGCCAATTAGTTAAATCAACAGTTACAGAACTAATGATAAGATGGGATGTAAGAACTGAGATATGAAATTTCAGGAAAGGACAACAGGAATTCAAGGACCTAAAAGCTAAATCAAGAAATATACTCCATTACGAGACCTGCAGTTTGTACCTTACCCAACCAGGAGGTAAAAGAAAAAAGGAAGAAGGAAGCTTTCTCAGTTAAACTGACATCTATAGATAAAATTAGCAGACTAACAAACAGAGCCAGACCTTCCAAAAGGCAGAAACATGGTGACTTGCCATCAAGTAGCATGCTCGTGTCCGTCACTGAGTCCCCAATCGTTGATCATCCTGCTCGGAAGGCAGGCGAAATGGAAAATGTGCAAAATGGATTCTTAGGACATAAGAAGGCTTTTTATCATCAAACTTGTAGCCTGCACAGATCCCAAGTATGTAATGAATCAATGGAAAAATAAAGTAGTGACAAGACGGACTAGAAATTGAAGTGTTCTATAAAGTTCGCAAATGACTTCGTAGTTTGCAACTTTGAGAAGTTCACAAAGGAAATTATGACCAGAAATGTTCCAGAAATTGAGACAACAGGGGAGCAGTTATTAGTGAATCATGAATCTTCTTCTTCAGATAACATATACAGTACACTCCCCTTGGCCACACCCTTCTACTTCATTATCTTTATAGATGAGTTATTTCTTCTTTCTTGTTTTTTTTTTCCCGTTGCTATTGTGGGTACTACTGAAAGAAAAAGATCATGCCATATATCAGTCCGACTCATGATCTGTGATGTTCAGCATTCAACAACTGGAAGAAACAACTATCCAACAACCGTGATACACCATTAACACTTCAATATGCTCAAAACATTGATATAGCACATCACACGACAAGTTACAAAAAAGCAACCACAAGTGACATTTTGTGAATTTCCAATGATTAGTAGATAGAACAAAAAGCACAAGAAGCTACTAACCTTGAAGTGCTTCCATAGCAGTAACAGCACATTTTGCATCATTAAACTCAACAAAGCAAAGAACCAAAGCCTTGTCTCCACTCTGAAATTCAGGTTAGGGAGTCATGGAATTGTCAGGGCAAGAGAAACTTTCATCACGACCATTAACAGCTCATGCTGAAGAACATTCAGAATGTATTTCTTTCACAGGAACAAAATAATAATTATAATGCAGCATTTTTAAACAACAAATAGAATTTGTCATGTTGACTGGCATGTGGCATCTAAAAGTGCATTAAAGTACAAAGACAAATTACATTGCTCTAGCCATTCTGACCCATTTCATTGTTCTTCTGCAGATTTATTAGGATGAAAACTTGAAACATAATCTGACAAGTGAGAAAAACACAAACTTTGGGAGAAATGTACTTAAGTCTACTTACCTAAAGCGGATAATTTCTTCATAGACATTTTGAGTGTCTTTGGACTTCAATTAAATTGGAAGAATAATATGAAACGGTGTTGAGGACACATGACGAGATGAGCATAAAAAGATTTGCACGCAAGTAACCCAGAATGGTCAACATCAACCCTTTCATCAACACAAGAATTATGGGGTCACTTTAAAGGGGTACTGGAATCAAGGAAGGGGATGAGAGAATGATGAATCTCTTTGGTTATGTTTGGTTCATACTAAACCAAATTTCTGGGGTAATAAGTTTTAGGCTGCTGATGCAACTGAAAGCATACTCATATTCCAGATGTCCAGATAGCATGGATTCTAAGAAAAAACCTCCATACAACAATGACAAAACTCATGAGGAGGTGCAGAGAAGAATATGTTATCCACGCACGCCACGCATGCCCACCACAGTGTGCGAGCTCACGCGTGCAATCTGATCAGCGGTTAGCGGCGTCCAAATATAAAGTGAGACATGTATTGTGTGATGGATCTAGGAAAAATGATATTTCCTTTTTCGGATAGCCTGGAATTAAAATAGTGATAATTATTCTAGGATGGAGAGGGTACAACAGCTATCAAACGGTTTAACACTACAACAAATAGTAGGAATATCTGGGAAGATTTTCATAACACAAAGATAACAGGGTGCTCATCATGCAATAAGCATCTAGCTCGGCTCTGATTTTCATCCCAGCAAGTGGATCACTGTGACTCTAATGAACATCTTTGGCACAAGAAGACACCTGTCAGGACTTGTACCAGAATCACTGACAATTGTTCTGCCTTTTTTCTACTAACATGATAGAGTAACTTAAAGATGTGACAAAGACAGAGTTAACACCTTCATCCACCTTCTACTTCTTCTCTCTCTCAAACAAAAGACAAATATGAGAATACTCGATCCTTCTCTAATCTATTGTATCACAATGCCAAATATAGTGGCTGGAAGATGAAAGCAGTAATGGAAAGCAGCTAACTGTTGTCAGACTTACCCGTCTAGGCTCCTTGTGTATAACTTTGATATCTTTAAAACCAATAAAAGGACGAAAGATATCTAGAAATCTCTGTCAAGGAGATGCAAATGAAGGAGATTAATCAAATCCAATTTTTGGAAGCCCAGAGATTGTTAATACCTATGTTGCTCGGACTCTTCATTTCTCCTCAAGTACCCGTGTCGGACACTGGACCCTCCGACATGGGTATGGACATTGGACACTCCATTTTCAGCGAAAAACATGCAAAATTTTCATAAAATGGCCGAGTCCAACATGGGTATGGGTACTGGACACTCCGACACTTAGCCGAGTCCGAGCAACATAGGTTAATACGTTTTCAAGATTTTAGCAACAACTAGTTTTGATTATTCTATGACTCTTTGATATTTGTTTTAACTTCTGGTCCCCAATTTTTCAATCTTTAGAGCTACAATCATTCTCCTATGAGGCAGCCAACAGTTTCACTTTTCCATCCAGAGATATCACTTTTTAACCCCCAGGTGTCACTTTATTAGTGTATTAAAAACACAAGTATCCAAGCAACATTATTAGATACTGTAAGTAGATAATTTTTCACACAAAAAGCATTCACAAAGACCAATAACAAGTATAACAATAAAAAATAGTAAAATCACACTGTTAGTGTTAAGAAAAGGATACGTCCAACTTCTCTTCTGGTACAGTCAGTTGGAAGGCCATCAACAAAAAGAATGTTGGATTCCCCTGGCGGCACAGGGAGGCCATTAACCCTCCGCTGAGAGTCAGGCCTCTCATAAATCATATCTGGATTGACAGGAGGCACAGGACTGATTCCCACAGAATGATCTCGTCTCTGGCTTATTAGAATGGGATCTTCAAGAGAAGACGGGTAGCCTCTAGTGATCATACCTGCTGTCAATCCACTTAGGGCAGGGTCACTCCGTGCACCAAATCCCGATGTATCATCTAAACCATAAGCCCCAGACTGCATAGGTAGTAACTAAAATGAAAAACACAGCAAACATGTACCTGTCAAAATCACAACACAACACAACACATATAGCAACTGCCACAACTTGAAAAGTAGACACTTACACCTCTGCCCATGGGATCCATAGAGGACCCACGCAAATCATTTGATCGCAACATATGCTGAGACATCTTCAAGCCTTCTAACGCAAGTCAGCTGAATAATCTTTGGCCCTTGAAGACTGGTTCACTGCAAAGTCTATGTATTCAATTATTAAAGTCCTCAGTCTAAAAAAAGAACAGATAATATGACAAGAAAATAGCGAAACAAATAAACAAATAAATAAAGACTTAGACCCTGGGCTTAAGGAAGCATTAAGCCTTAGATGACCTTTGCGGCATCTTCTAAATCCCACCAGCATAATACAGAAACTGCGCTTGTATGGAGGTCTCCAATATTTAGAGGAGGAGGAGGAGGTGAGAGAGATGCAATGTAGAGCATAAATGTTGTGAAAGATATGATGAATGCCCTTATAAGGTCAAAAAATTGCAAATCAAAATCAAATATCTTATCCACAGAGACTAAATCCATGGCCAGAGTGTGCCAAAAAAGCGGGGAAGGTTCAAACTGAAGGCAGAAAAGTGCCCCTACTTTAGTCATTGTCCCAGCTCCTAGTTTATTATCTGTACATAGCATATTATAGATATGTAAAACAAGTATACGAATTCTTTTAAGGAAGGGGGAATTCTCTTTGTCGGTATTGAGTCCCAGCCTAAACATAGCAAACTGACTCAAAATCTAAAAGTAAAAGGCCTAGTGAGCAGTGCCTTACAAAGAGGACAACAATAACCAGAAAAAATGCGAGCAATGCTAATGCAAATTATTCATAATTTACATCACTAAAAGCGGGACCTCATGGAGGCCACTGGAATATAATGGTATTCCTTATTTAAGACAAGAAACTTTTTCCCCCAAAAAGAAACAGAAATTACAGCCTACGAGAGAGTCCTCAATAATCATCTAATTACAAGCCACCCCCTGACGTAAAAGGAGAATATCTGTGATAGGCACCTCTATGAAGCCCCCCAAAGCTTTGGCCCAAGGAGGCCAAGTACATACTCGATCAAATAAAAACCCAACATAATGAGATATCCCAGCAAAAATGTGCGAGTTACGCTCTACCAAAGACCCCAAAGCAATGCTAACAGAGCACACTGCCAGAGTGCCAGAGCAATCCCTTGTCGGTACAAGAGGCAGGATTTGCAAGAATCGACTGCAGAGGGGTTCTCAAACCATACCTTATTGGCCTAGTGTCCTCAGTGAAAAAATGCTGAATGGTAGCCTGAACACATAGGAAACAAAAAGCTTCACTGATTCCCAATCAGGCAATTATGACACATCTTGTAAAGTAAACAGCTGGAATAGCAATAATGCACGGAAGAATGGACTATGGAGTATCCACTTCCACAAATCCTCCCAAAAAGGCCAAAACCTTACCAAAAGACGCCTCCCCCTTTGTACTAGATCAAAGGAAAGAAGAAGGATAATACCTGAGATATGAATTTTCAAGAGCAAGCATGGGAGACAAAAGAACCGACTTGGGTGTCCCACTGTCATTATCTTGAAGGCCATATTTGCTCCTGATAAGTAAGTGCCACAGGATCCCAACTCCAGAAGGAAGCGCCATAACCACTTACCCACCAAAGAATTGTTATTTGAACACCAAATGACCAAAACCTAGCCCCCTCTCGGCCTTATGTCTACAAACCAAGTCCCATCGCTGGTATCTTTCACTCAAATTCTAAGCACTAGTATTGGACTACCTTAGTCAAAATTATCCAACCATCTCTTCCTAGAACACGAACTCACAATGCAATACCAACTTAAACGCTTAATCCTCTTCGTCAGTCATACCACCACCCACATCTCCTCTGATACTCCCATAATGGATACAAAAAAGCAACAACACCAATAGAGTTCATGAGTCATGACATGGTGTGGATCTAGTCATCATCTGTAGAGAAAATCTACATAATCTAAGGCCTTCTAAAAGTAGGCACAATATACTTTGCATCAAAGATAACTTTGATGCCATCACTTCCCTAGGACGCTCAAACTCATATTCACTTGTGTGTTGTGTCACTGACTCACTGCTAACCTATACCTTTAGGTCCTCAAAATAAGATATCACGAAAGACTACTATAATGAATTTCTCACCCATTAAAATACGGATGAGCACCTTCACTTATAGTTGAGACCACCCTAATAATTCTATATCACATCACATGAACCAGAAAAGGGATTCACAATTCACATTAGAAATAAAAATCACCTGAAATTAATCCCCTTAACACTTAACAAACATATAAATATGGCCAATTTATGACCATTCAAGCCTATGAATCCAAACTAAGGTGATCGTAAATCTTCATCATTCTAATCCTCATTTCAAAAATCCATCAAAAAATGAAGCAACAACAGGATGACTTAACCAAACTAAAGAAACGTTTACCTAACTTTGATGAAATTTAAATGTAACTTTAAGAGAACTCTAGAACACCCCAAATTAACCCCAAAAACAGGATTTCCTTTTTCTGCAAAATAGCTGAACTTGAATAAGTTTAAATTCAACATGGCATTCATGTAAGATTGCCCTAAAAGTCTTAATCTTTTTGTTGTTAAATTGAGAAAATTCAATATTCATGCCATATAATTGGGACATGAAATTGTTGTTGAATTAAAATTTTCCACCTTTGAAGAACAGGAGTAACACTGTAACAACATGGAAAGCGTGTACTATGTATGCATTAGATGATTGGGCTTTACAACAACAATAACAATAACGAGTAGAATAGTAAGCTAGTAATAAAGAGAGAGAGAGAGAGGAGAGAGAGAGAGAGAGAGAGAGAGAGAGAGAGAGAGAGAGAGAGAGAGAGAACTACCATGAAAAGGGTGAGGAGAATATCAGCAGCTGGTGGCAAAGAGCGGCGTGCGAGGACGATGCGGTTTTGACAGTGGTGTACGCCGGAAGTCTGATTCTTTCTTCCGTCGTTTGCTGTTCGCGCTTTGCTGAAAGGAGCTGGTTGGGTTAGTGGGCTTGGGCTTTTGGGTTTGTTCAATAATATAGATGCACTTAAAATTGATTCTTGATCCAACACTTAGAAGGAAAATTTCACTAAGGAATTGAAATAAAAAGTTGCGGATTTTCCTATTAAGTTTGGGCAAGATAAAAATGCTTCTCTCTCTAAGAGTAAGTTCCTTTCCTCTTAGTAGGATATTTTTCCTCTGTGGAACCAACTATCACCATTAAGACTCGCCATTAATGAACCTGTCTCAGTCCTCCAGTCTCTCATTTATAATCCCCTACTCTTCCCTTCTCCTCCTTCACCCACCTCTTACTCTCACAAAAAACTAACGAATTCTCTCTCTAGCCAACAAATTTCAACCAAAAACCCCATCCTCGTAAGCTTTCCTCCCCATCCCTTTCCACTTACTCTATCCCCGTCCCGACTCCTCTCCCTCATAGTCCCTCTCTCCTTCTCTCCCCACCTCTATCTTTTCCCATCTCATATTCCCCTCTTTCCCTTTACCTCCTAGATAGAGGACATGCAAAATGAAAACTCAGACCCACTACCCCTGCCTTTAGATTCTGAGGAACTTGAACTCCTCCCTGATGAAGATCTCATACAAAGGGTCACAAATTTATGTCTGGTGGGTCGAGTAATCTCTGATAAACCTATTAAAATGACCCTTGCGAAATCAATTATTGAAAAGGGCTGGAACCTGCAGGGTAAACCCACAATATCGATCATGAATGATTTCGATTTCAGAAACAAGAAAGATAGGGATAAGGCCATGGAAAGGGGTACATGGGCGGTCATGGGGAAATATGTCTCTATGAAGAAATGGGAGCCTCACTTGGGCCTTGAATAGCTTGAGTTTCACCTTTGTGCCTTTTGGATCCAGGTACATGGAGTACACTGGACGAATTTCAACGAAAGAAATATAATTGCGATTGGCTAGAAAATTGGAAGATTGATTGGGACCGACGATGTGTCGAAGCAACGGCTTATAGCGAGGCAGTACCTGAGACTCAGGGTCACCATAGATTTTAATCAACCACTCCGAAGAGGTTTCCTCCAGCGGGAAAAAGGAGAGCTCAAATGGGCAGAGCTAAAGTATGAACGGATAGCTGATTTCTGCTATGGATGTGGTCGACTAGGACATGAAATTGATGAATGTCCAGAACCAGTGCCTCATGAATTCACGGAACCAGATAAGGGGTACAGACCCTTCCTCAAAGCATCTGATCTACAAGACTGGAACCTCCCCCTCAAAAAAAGGTTATCCAGGAAGAAAGAACTGGTATGCAGCACCAAGAACAGAGGCATAAAGAAAGATTGCTTGAAAAGAGACGCATGCAAAGGCTAATTGATGTCCAGGATCAGAAAAAAAAAAAAAGGCAGATGGAGAGAAATAACGACCGACTGGCGGCGCGTGAACTTGAATCGCCGCCATTGGAATCCACTAGCCTCCAAATGGGTACAACTGCCTTCTCCTATGATGCCCACAAAAAAAGTTGTTACGAAGGTGGATCTAATCACTGGGACCACAGAGGAAATGAGTTGGGAGACTGCATGCCAGCTTGGGGCAGCGCTTACACCGCCGTTCCGTCCACCTCAGTGTGTGTCTCGAGGTAAGACCTATCAAGCTAGTAGCTCTAGACTTCCCAATTACCCTGCTAGTGTTGAGTCTGGAAAATAAAGTCTGTTGTATCAAATCAGGCTCCTATTTCTGCTGACCAAAAGTTTAAGAAATTAACCCTAGTCAATATTGAGAGTCAATACTTTATTGATAAATTCTGGGAGGAACACAAAAAAGGGACTTTTAGGGATGATTATGATGAATTTGATGATGTATTGGACTCAGCCCAAGCCCATATGGTTGTGGACCTTAAGGAGGACAATATACCCCCCTATATTGTCACTGAGCCAGATGACATAAGAAGCCCAAGCCCAAGCCCAAGCCCAAGCCCATTAAATCTAAACCCTCCCCTGGCACTCCGAGCCCACGTGCTCTCTCTCCGACTGGGACTGAAACTTGGGCTCCCCTCTGGATAAACAAGATGACACCCAGGTTATCCTTTTGAACGAAAAATCCCCCATCCCAAATAGCCCAGCCCATACACCCAACAAACTTTCCTCCTTCTTGGGACGCCTTTCACTCAAAAGAAAAGATAGGCAGGAGTTTGGTAGTTTGAGCCCTACTGATGGTCAAGAAAAATCAACAAAAAATCGAAAAACCACAAAAAAACTCAGCAAGGCAATCAAAAGGAAAAGCCCCCATGAGTGAACCTACCAAAAACCCAAGCACCAAAAAATCAGCCAAGCCAAAAAGTGTGAAGGGCAAGACTAAAGTGGAGAGACACCTGAACCTGTACTTTGATGATGGAGTTATGGGAGAGATGCTCAAGCAATTTGATGAGGATGTCAGATGCAAAGATGAGGCGGGGGCTCTTCCCCCTCTAGATCAATGAGGACAATTTATTGGAATCGAGGGATAGGGCACCCTGAGACAACTCTCCACCTTCGAGCCCTCGTCTGAAAACACAATCCGGACGTATGGGTACTGGCGGAAACTATGGTACAGGAAAGTAAGGTACAAGAGATCTTGCGAAGTTTTAATTTTGACAGAGTAAAAGCAACATCTGCAGCAGGGAAGTTAGGAGATATTGCCATTATGTGGCGAAGAGGAGTGGTAGCTGACATAATCTTTAAATCTGATCAACTTATTTTAGTAAAGTTTAATGGGAATGATGCTGATATGGAGTGGATTGGTAGCTTTATTTATAGAGCCCCAAACCATGGTGACAAGCAGGCCTTTTGGGAAGCACTGGATATTGCGGCAGAGAACTATCAAAGTCCACATTGTTTTATGGGTGACTTTAATGACATCCAGTGGCGGAACTTCTCATGGGCTTGAGAGGGCTTGGCCCCTCCAGAATTTTTGAATTTCATTATTTTCTTTAGTACTTATTTCATTGGGTAGGAAGTGGTACAGTGGATAGAGCTTTGTTATAATATGCGGGAGGTCCTTGGTTCCAAACTTGGCCCCTCCCAACTTTTTGGCCAAGTTCCACCTCTGATGACATCCTTAGTCAAAGTGAAAAATGGGGAGGCAACTTTAAGGCTTCAGCGTCTTCCTGTGGCTTGCAAAAGTTCCTAACAAATAATGGGCTGCTTGATCTGGGCTTTAGTGGCAGCCCGTATACTTGGAGGAGGAAACAGGGGAATGCGATAATTATGAAGGAGCGGCTGGATAGGGTTGTTTGCAATACAAGTTGGAGGGACTTGTTCTCGAAAGCAACTCTCAGACACCTCCCTATAGTGAAATCAGATCACGACCCCATCCTTCTAAATACTCATGGTGAAGGGCCTAAGGGCCCAATCCCGTTCAAATTTGAAGCCATGTGGACGCGTGATCCGTCAAGCCATGGAGTAGTGGACAAAGCATGGAAGGGGAATGATTGGGGCACCAGAAGCGCAATAATGAGAACAAAGATGAGAAGAACAAAGAACCAACTCAGGTTCTGGAATAAGGAACATTTTGGGAATGTACAACATCAAATCAAGGAGGTCACGAGTGAGATTGATGAACTGCAAGCTAGAGGAGGGGCTGACAGCAACCAGGCTATTGAAGCCGACCTATATGCAAAGCTCCTGGAGCTTTACCATCGTGAAGCAATTATGACAAAGCAGAAGTCGAGAGTTTTGTTCCTTAAGGAGGGTGATTTAAATACCAAGTTTTTTCATCTCTCTACAGTGATAAGAAGAAGAAGGAATGCGGTGGATAACCTAAAATTGGATAATGGAGAATGGACTAATGATAACGCGGTCATCACCAAAGCTTTTGTGGCCTATTATAAAGATCTCTTTGCTGCGGAAATAGCAGGGTTCCCCACTGACTTTGAAAATCTTTTTGAGAAAAAGATAAGTGATGAGGAAAACAATAATTTGTGTGATATCCCTGATATGGATGAAGTCAGAAACATTATATGGTCAATGCATCCAACAAAAGCACCGGAGCCCGATGGCATGTCAGCGCTATTCTTCCAGGAGTATTGGACTATTGTAAGGGATGATGTTACAACCATGGTCCAAGATTTCTTTCGGGATGGTAACATGCTCCATGCCCGGAATCATACCCATGTGGCTCTGATTCCAAAAACAAACAAGGCAGCTTCTGTTAAGGAATTCTGTCCTATTGCCCTGTGTAACGTCTCATACAAAATCATATCAAAAATCCTTGCCGATAGGATAAAGCCCCTCTTGGAGACCCTGATCAACCCTCTCCAAGCTACATTGTACCAGGAAGATTAATTTCTGATAACACAATCTTAGTCCAACAGATACTACATACAATGAAAAAGCAAAAGGGAAAGGGTGGTCTTATGACTCTTAAAATCGACATGGCAAAAGCGTATGACAAGCTGGATTGGGGCTTCTTGCTTTGCGTGTTGGAAAATATGGGTTTTTGTGGCAAATTTTTTTCGTTGATCCAACTGTGCATAAGCACTAGCACCATGTCAATCTTACTGAATGGCTCACCCCAAGGGTTCATAAAGCCTCAGAGGGAGATACGGCAAGGAGATCCTCTCTCTCCGTTTCTGTTCGTGTTGGGTATGGAAGTCTTATCACGCCTCTTCTTAAAAGCCCAAGAGGGTGGGGCACTCAGTGGGATTGCTATTGATCGAAGCTGTGGGGAAATTTCACATCTACTGTTTGCAGACGACTTGGTCGTGTTTGCTAGGGCTAATGAGACCAACGCCGATGCAATAGCAAAATTCCTTGAAAATATGGAGTCTTGGAGCGGGTTGGCAGCAAATAAGAGTAAGTCAGGCGTCTACTTCAGTCCAAACACAAGCCACCTAATAAGAGGGAGACTCAAAGGGTGACTGAATCTCACCACCATGGAGCGAGATGCGGTTTATTTGGGGATGCCTTTTTTCAGGAATGACGGAAGAAGGCAAAGGTTCAATTATATTATTGAACGATTGAGGGATAAATTAAAAGCTTGGAAATCAAAAACCTTGTCTTTTGCAGTGAGGGCTACAATGGTTCAAGCAGTGGCAGCTGCAATTCCTTCTTACGTGATGGCATCTAATTCACTCAGTGCCTCCCTTTGTAGTGACCTGGATGCCATTATGTGTGATTTCTGGTGGGGTAAGGAGGTTAGAGGGCAAGGAATTTATTTGAAATCTTGGAAGTCCATATACTCTCCATGGCACTTGGGAGGTCTGGGATTCAGGAGAATGATTGACACAAACAAAGCCCTTCACTCTAAATTGGCTTGGCTACTGTTCTCCAATGATAAGAGATTATGGGTGCAACAGTTTCTTCGCAAGTATTGCGGCAGACATGGCTTTTCATATGTTAAGCCAGAGGTAAATGACTCCTACCAGTGGCGAGAGATGCTGAGGGACATGGACGTGATCGCTAAGAGGGGTTGCTGGCTAGTGGGTAATGGCAGATAAATAGACATCTGGACGGAACCGTGGGTCCCAAAACTTGAGGGTTTTATACCTAAGGCAAGAGAAGAAGCTGATATCACTGTCTTTAAAGTCCAGGACTGTATCATTGAACGTTCGTGGGACAGAGAACTCATACTTGATCAATTTGATGCAGTCTCTGCAGAGGCTATTCTCCTCATTCCCCTCTCCAGGTATGAAGATGAGGATACTTGTGTTTGGTTGGAAGAGAGATTAGGCAATTTCACAGTAAAAAGTGCTTACAAACTCATGACAGAGGGTCGTGCTTTCGGCCATCCTACAGTGGATCAGAGACTATGGAAGGTAATGTGGCATCTGAAAAATCCCCAAAAAAATGTGTTCATTTGGCGAGTTGCATGGAAGGCAATCCCAACTAAAGCTACTCTGAAAAGTCGCATTCACATAGCAGATGACAAGTGCATGCTCTGTCATGAGGAATTGGAGACAGAAGAACATCTCTTCTTCTCCTGCCCGTTCGCACGAACAATTTGGTTGGCATTTACAGGTCTGAGATCAAATACACATGAGGATTGGAGTGTGACAAAATGGCTCGAGGAACTCTGCCTGCCCTCATCCAACCTAAGAGGAACGATGAACAAGGAAGATGGGTTCAATTTAGCAAGAAAGGCAGCTTTAACTTTGGATGCCCTGTGGATGACTCGAAATAACATGCTACACAAGGAGGTCGTGGTTACACCCCAGGAGGTGGTGGATCAACCACACAAGAAGTGGGTCGAAGTGTTACTGGCTTTCAAGGAGGAACCTCCTGATGAAGGGCGGAGAAACACGCCCACATCTTTGACCACGACCTCCCAAGCAAGGTGGTGCTTCTATGTAGATGCAGCAGTCAGACAAAATGCTTCGTGGGCGGTTTGGATACTCGTAGACCCAGGTGGAATGATGGTGAAAGCCAATGTAGTCAAAGCTAATACTTCTGAGCCTTACTTGGCAGAGGCAATTGCAATTTTGGAAGCGACCAAGGAGGCTGTGGCTCTTGAAGATCCTGCAAGATTTTTTAGTGATGCAAAGTTGGTCATTGACGACGTCAAAAGAGGGAAGCCGTTTCCTTGGCGTGCGAGAAAGACTTTAGATGATATCTGTAATTTTATGCTTTTAAGCAGTGTTGATTTAGTTTTTGTACCTAGACTAAACAATTGTAGGGCTCATAATCTCGCTGCTTGGGCTGCATCCTCCTGTTTTGTGGGTTCTTTAAACCCGGAGGATATCCCATTTGATTGCGGCCAGTAGGTTGTATGCTTGTCTTTTTTTAAGGAAAGAGAACTCATCTTATCTTATACTTTGTACTAAAACAATAACCGGTTGACATCATCATTGTACACATGGCGGATTGTCAATGAAAATTTTCCCTCTAAAATGCATTATGACATCAGCTTTGGATTTTTATTTTTTCACAATTATACTAACCCATCTTTTTTGAAATTTCTATCCGAACTCAGTTCCAAGAGAAACAAAATCACCTAGAATTTAGGATTTTGTTGATCATCATTGATCTGATACGATAGAAACAAACCAATTTCGTGTGAAATAAGTATTCACGCTTGAAAACCAACATACTTTTTCTTTTCATTGACTTTTCTTCCTAACTTCAAGCTATAATTTAGGAATTTTTGTTTTTGATAGATCAGAAACAAACCAATTTGGTAGTAGTACTATATAAAAAAACTAGAAATAACACAACGCCAGTTTTTGAAATTAGGATGTATTTCTCTCTCTATTTCTCCACATTTGGTTAAATTATTGCTTCATTTTTTTTATCAACTAACCGTTCTGTTTGTGATTTCTTTTTTTTTCTTCTTCTTCTGTTTTACTTTACTTTAAATTATTGCTTATGGGAATCTAATTTCTTTATCCTAATGTTTCTCCAGATTATCAAATGAGGTTCTGAATGCTCCTGCTGAATCTAAGACTCTCAAGCAATTGTAAAAAGTAAAACGAGCATGTGAGACTTTTTCTTCTTCCTTATAATCCTTATTTTTTCATTTTATAGATCTTCTTGTGTAGAAATTGATGAATATAATTAGAAGAGAAAATAAGTATTTGGTGCTACTTATTACTTATTTTGTTTCACTTGGTCATGCTGTACCATTTTCTTTTTTTGGCTGATTTGGTGATTAATATAATAAGAGTTACAACTTATAATCTATGGTCATGTTCCCTCTTTGGTTTGTAAACCATATTTTTCATTAGTAGTTTATCAATTATATGATGGTTTTACTTAGTACTGCTCCAGGCTCCATATACATCAAGTTTGAGACTCTACGATGAATGTCACTTTTTCTTGCCTCTTTTCTAAGTCAGCAAAGTGGGTGCTTTCATCTCTACAACCTATCCTTCTTTAGTTCTGTTATATCCAATTAATTTGTGTGTTTATTTTGAAGTATTTTTGAAGAAATATGAGATTTTAACCTTTTCATACTTAATTCCTTATGAAGATGCAAAATATAATCATGATCTGATGTTTGTGTGAGTCAAGTAAAAATCCACTTAGAGGTTTATAGCATTGGAGATGTTCTAGGAAGGTAAATTTCACACCAACTACAAAACCAGTGTATTTGTTACACATAGTACTGATCACGTACTGAGGTAGATTTACCAGCAATCATGGTTAAAAGAAACTCATCATAATCTGAAATTTTATCAAACAAACTGTGTTTTCAAACCCCTACTCTATCTTATTCATTCTAAACTACTTAAAAATTTTCTCCTTATCATACGACATGCTCTTTGTTTATGAGGTCCTCTCGATCTTTCTAAATGTATGCATTATAATAAGGAAAGGGTAGAATATAAATTATTCACCACTGTACTACTCTATTTATCCTCCAAAAAATATGAATGGCCATTTGTTTCTTGAACAAACTGTAATATTAATAAAATTGTTCAATTGTTCATTATTGAATCTGCTATAGTTTTTTTCTTTTACGTTGCTCAATTATTTCCTTTTTCTAAAGATATTTCTACATATATTTTCTTTTTTTGTTGTCTTTGTTTTATATGTTATCTTTGTTTTTTTTTTGCACAGGTTCAGGAATGACAATATAAAAAGGATAGATTTGAGGATTTGGAGTGTCAAAGTAGGTTGCCAATTTTTGAGGTATGGGTAATCACTCTATTGATTATTAGATTAATATAAAATAAGGAAGTTATTTTTTCCCTAAGGCTTTGTTTGATTTGTCTGGAAAAAAATGAATTTACGTGAATTGAAATAAATTGATTTTTTTAACTTGACCATTTAAAACATCCAAACAAATTCAATATTGGACTCATTTGAAAGTACGCTTTGAGATCTTTCTGATGACATAGTTATCATCATTAATTTATTTCGGAATAAAAAGTTATCTGAGTGACAAAATTACACATAAACTAAACTGAACCAAACTGAATTTAAGTAAAATTAAATTGAATCAAATTAAATTAGGTTAATTTATTTCTTCATGTACGCAAGTTGTTATGTTTCCTTGCTTCATGGTTTTATTATTTGAACAAGCTTTATCACATGTTAAATAAAGTATCATAGTATATACTAGATAATATGAGAAATAGAATAAAAAACAAATATATTGCTTTGGGTTAATTTTTTTTTTAAATTTCAAATAAGGGGTCGTTTAGATCATAAAGAAAGGATATTACGATTGGATCTCTATGACTCTGTGCAACTTTATCACTTAAATAACTTTTGATTTCGAAATAAATTCATGTTGATAACTATGTCACTTGAAAGATATTTTTACAATTGAAAAGACCGGAGCCTATGTTAATATGTTTATGTTGCCTATTTCCTATATAGTTTGCATTTATATATTTTTTTCTATTTTGTCCCCTTTTGTGCAGTTTAATTAAATTTGTTTATTTCATGGTGTTTTAGTTTTAGGGTATCCACAGTTATAATAATCGTATTTCATCACCAAATGCAGAAGAAAAATAAGAACAAGATGCATGTTTAAATGAGATTGAGTACACAAGATCAAAGGTGGAAGTTAAGGAGGTCAACGATGATGCTTTTTTTTAGATTCTTTTTCTTCAAAAACTTCACTTTCGTAATTTATCTTTGCTTATTTACTTCCAACTAAAAAGCTATCATGTCACATTATTTTTGTACACATGGCTTCTCTCATAAAAAATGTCCCGCCAAAACCTTTTTTTGGCATAGCATCAATTTATTTATTATTATTTCATTATTACACCGTGCGTTAAAAAAAAACCTAATCGGGCAAATTATTAGCTACAAATAGCCTGAGTAACTCAGGGGTCAGTCATAATTTAGGATGAATCCTGCTATAGTATTGCTATTACCCGCTTGAATGTCCGACAAGAAAACCTCTTACTTCTATATCTCTACAGCTATTGGAAATTTCATAAAAAAAATTCTCTAATATAAAGTTATATATTAACAATATTCAGCCAATAAATTTAGTAAATATCGTGCATCGTACGGGTGCTAAACTAGTTCATGTATAAATAGTCATCCGGCATTTACAATGATGAATATCTCTAAACAAATATAATCTAACATAATCAAGTATAAATCTAATATACACAAGATGAATATGACTACCACCATCATTGCTTGAAATCGGTGTTTTGATCAGCTCCTAGAAAGCGGCGTCTTGACCGGCATCATTGATAATTGGCAATGCCCTGATATTATAAAAAAAAAATGATATACAATAAACGGGAGACCACCGCCTTTTCCCTGTGATTGGAGGTAAGCACGAAACGTGTTGTAGTTATTTGTAAGAACAAATCCCCTTAGCACAGTAGATTGCACTTGTCTTCTTGATTCTTCAAACTGAACCCAGAAACACAAATTCTACGACCCTCCGACGAACGCGGAGAACTCCACAATCTCTCACCAAATGAGAGTTTATTACTAACCATAAAGAAAAACAAGCTATAAAACTAGATCAAAAGCATAGAAACAACAACGAAGGGGCTAACTACCGGCAGAAATGATAGTGGTAGCCCTAGTATGAGTCAAATAGAAAGAGGGTTAGAGTTTCTTGAGAGAGAACCCCAATAAAAGTTTACTACAATCGTCAGAAAATTCCTATAAAGATTATTTTTTTTTTCCAGTACCCATAAAACTTTAAAAGCCCAGTCGTACGTAATTTTCATAATTTCATTTTTCAACCAAAATTTAGACTTATGTGACTGGTATACCCTTGCATGTTACGAATATGAGTCAGTTATTGAAACTTTACCACCCCCTTCCTCTGATTATCCCCCTATTTTCTCAATTTTGACTTTTGTGAACACCACTTAATTGAATTGGACACCATTCAACTAATTTTGAAATGAATAATAATTAATATCTGAACTGAAACCCACTAAACTGAATTGGATACTATTGAACTAAACACCAGTGAATTGAATTTAAAACCACTAAAATGACCCAAGATCACCACTAAAATGAAATGATCGGGTGAATTTTAAAGAACACACCCTTAAACATGTAGAAATAATTAACAATCTACTCACATATACGAAAGTATAACGATTGAGTTGAGGGTGGAGGACTGCTATCAAATTCCAAATAATTCTGGTATGGACAATCTCATTATCATTGGTTATTAATCAATTTTCATTATACAAAAAATTAAGTTACATTATCGACGTGCGTATTTTGGAATACGTATATGAAAAGGAAAAAAAAGGAAAAAAGAGAAAAAAGAGACATTGGTTTGATTTAGGTAATCCGAAATTAGCAAACTATAAATAGTTATGTTAGTAGTGAACACTAGGTTTTCAATGGGATCTTAACTTTCAATATTTTTTATAAAAATTAAGGTGTTGATGGTGTAAGATTAAAATATGACATGTGTTATAAGATTTAATTATAATAAGTTTTACCGTTTTATTTTTAGTAGACTTCATAAATCGTGCCAATTATTCTGATATTGTAGATATTTACCTGAAGATAATTAAAAAATAATTTAATAGTACGTGCATGTGATATTTGAATGGTTGAACAATAAAGCAGTCCTATAAATCATCTATAAATTGTCAGAATACATAGTTAACTTTATTCAAATTTAAGGTTAAATGATGTCTTTTTTTTTTTTTCTCCTCTTCCTTTTCCCCCCTAAATATATTATAACCAATATAATAATTATGTGGGCATATAGTGAAAAACAACATCTAACGTACAAAAAAAGAAGAAGAGAGAGACTAACAATGAGTTCCAAATAATACTAAGAGAGCAGTATAATCATGTGTCATCTTATACGTAAGAAACTTAGATACTAAGTCTTTGGGAGTTATATTGTTTAAGAAATCAAATATATTTCCGTACGAGAAAATAGATTAAGCTACGACCAATATTAAAAGAAGATAGCTACAACCATTCATTAAAATAGACAACTTGTTATTTCATATATTGTATTGATCATATAACCATATTTGATGACATTGGTCCAACCATTTAACATACATCACATCATATTTGACTTAATAAATTAAACATTCCTATGTGCTTGGATAATTACAAGTTTTGGATATTTGGATATAAGGGGTAGTTGAAAAATCATGTCCAAATTTCAATATTTTCAGATCAAATTTGAGTTAAAAAAAATTACGAATCGAGCTAACCTTTTTACCAATGTTTGGGTAAAATTGACTGTATTATTTTTAAATAATACTAAAAGGACAACACATTTGCAAAATGATAGACAAAAAGAAACAAATCTATATTACCTAAAATATAGGATATGATATTTTTTTGCCAAGATGCAAACTCATTTTACCTACCAAGATCCAATTGGCATACATCACATCCAAAAAATAAAATAAAATTTAAAAATAAAAAACACTACTTTCACCAACTGGTTATGAAACCCACAATTTAGCAACAAAACCAAAAAAAAAAAAATATAAATTTTGCCACCCCAAACCAAGAACAACAACACCTTGCAGAAGTAAGATCCACCTAATATTCTCTCTCTCTCTCTCTCTCTCTCTCTCTCTCTCCTCTCTTTCCTATCTTGCACTTTGTGCTTACACTAGATCTCAATCCAGTGTGTACCAAAGCCAAGCAGACTTGGTCACTTCACCTCATTCAAGCTAACAAATCACCTTTCTTTTCTCCTCGCGTGTACTTCACTCTCCAATCATATAATCTTATTTCCTCTCACGTGACTGTAAGCGCGTGAGGTCTGCCAACCACTGACAGTACAGCAAAGTTACTAATCTGCTAATTAATCTTAGAGCAAATATCCTCTGTTACGCCGGAGTACTGTACCCTCAGTCAAATCAGTCACTAGGAGAGAGAATAGCTGCTCAGCGAATGGGAGATTGACACGTAAGGGGGTTAAAGTGGGGTGCGAAGTAGAGGATTAAGGAACAAGCTAAAAACATTGTTGGGTTGGCGCTGATGAGGTGAACAGAGAAGGGCCAGATAGGTTTCTGCAATCTGTCCTCGTTCTTGCAATTAATTAATCTTTTTTTACTCCGCTTAAATAAAATTAAAATAAAAAGAAAATCAGAAGAAGAACAAAATATAATTAATTTTTCCTTGTTTGTTTTTGGGGGAGAGTGTTACAAATTTTTACATACTCGAACGACTCAGCTTTGAATTGAATCCTCTTCTTCTTCTTCCTTCTTCTTTTTCTCTCTCATACACACACCAGTGAGGAGAGAGAAAGCTGAGAGGAGAGAGAATTTGCAGAGGTTGAAGAAAAATGGAGAATAATAATAATAGTAATAATAATCGAGAAGGTGAAGGAGAGAGAGAGAGAGAAAGAGAAAGAGAAGAAGAAGTGTTAGGTTCAAGTTTGACGATGGAGAAAGTCAAGGCTGCTAAGAAGTTCATCGAGAATCACTATCGAGCTCAGATGAAGAACATCAAAGAGAGAAAAGAAAGGTTTCATATTTATTTATTTTTTACTTTTTTTTTGAGCAAGATTTGTTTCTCAATTTGATGTTTTTGGAGTGTTTTTTTAGTTTTTGTAGTGGTGTGATGGTGTTTGTGTGTACTGTGGACTGTTTAGATCTCATTTGATTGTGGATTACTGTTTGACTGGTGTTTGATTGTGCAATTGGATTTAGAGTAATTTGATTGGGTTGATGAATTGATTGGTTGATTGATTTGGCTGCATTATGTGAATTTTGTAAGCATTGTGTGTTATAGTGGTGTCAGTTGCCGAACTACGTTTCTGCTGTATGAGTTTGAGAAGTGAGTGGAAGTGTATGGGAAATGGTTGGGGATTGGGGGTTTTATTTGTGGATTATGGATAGTTGGTAATTGTCCTTGTGTGTATGCTTATCCTAAGTAAAATTAGTGAATGAGATGATAGAATTTGAACTAAGGACTTGTGAAGTCTTTGGTTTGTAATGTAAGATTTGATTGCAAGAAGTGGAGGAGAGAAAAGGAAAATACTGAGTTACTTAGGTCTGTGTTCAAGATGGACCGTGGACGGATTGAGGGGTTTGGGGTGGGGAGTATTTAGTAGTGGTTCAATGACTAGATCCGCCTTTGTTGTAATAAATACGGAGATTTTTATAAATTCTGATGGAAGGGAAAGGGAAAGGGGTATGCTTTGGTTGAGACTATAGAGATTCCATAATGGAAGAGGCAGAAGAATGATGAGATGCTTGAAATTGGATGGTTAAGTAGTTAAAGGTTTGAGTTTTAATGTTATTGTCTTCACGAGATGTGACCTCACTTGCTATTGGCATAGTAAGTGAAGGGATTTGGAGAGCGTGGCATTCTAAGAATCATGTATAAAGAATTTTATGAAACAAAGAAGATGTGAATATCCCTCCTCCTTTCTCTCCATTGAGTAGTTAAAGAAGGTGGATATAGTTGTTTCATTGATCTGGCCTCTAAGTGTATTTATTTGGTGTTTCTAGATCAGTCCTGACCATTTGGATAAGTGGCTGTGAACTTAATACAACGTTGAATGATTGGTTATTGTACTTGATAAGCTGGATGTAGGAAGTCATCTCTAAGATGGTTTAATCTGTGCAAAGTACAGGATATCTAAGATGGTAACATTCTGGTTCCTTTAATAAGTTGGAGGGTTTGAACCAAGATTATTGAATAAGCACTATCTCTACTGAGGTGAAAGGTGCTCAATATGGTACTATTAGGGTTTTCAACTCTATTTTTATGAACTGTTGTTTCCGGATGGTTGTATTTTGGAGATAAGGGGTTGCTACTTGCTTTGGTGACAACTTCATAGGAGTTCCTTGTCCGGCTTGTACATGGTAGCTTCCTAATGGGAGAATCCATGTAGGCGAACTTCTTAGGCTCCGTTTGATTCACCTGGATAAAACCGAACCGAACCGAACCGAACCGAACTGAACTGAATTGAATTGAACTGAACTGAACTGATTTGATTTTTTAAATTTGACCGTTAACCATTTAAAATTCGTCCAAACATAGTCAATATTGGACTCATTTGAAAGTATGCTTTACGATCTTTCCGATGACATAATTTTCATCATGAAATTATTTCGGAATAAAAAGTTATGAGTAATAAAGTTACACATGAACTGAATTGAACTGGACTAAACTGAACTGAATTTAAGTAAAATTAAGGTGAATCAAACAGAGCCTTAGTCTGATTAGAGCTTGATTAGTTTGGTTTGGTGGGGAGGAAACTCTTGAATAGTTGAATGGTCTAAATTGAGAGTGATATTTTATTTTGTTATAAGAAAGAATTTTATCAAGGACGAAAGAAAACAAATACAAAAATAGGGTAGTCCTTCTTTGTAAAAAAACAAAAAAACAAAAGTAGGGTAGTCCTAAAGGAAAGGAACTACCCACAGTGATGGAATTGTATAATTCCTGAAATGAAGGTCCCTTCGTTTTGTTCCTTATTATTTTTATTACAAATTTTTCTTGGGCTGGGGTTCTATTTCCCTCCTCTTGTAGTATTTGCTGTAGGCATCCCTTTAGCTGTATGAATGTATCCAATATTATGGCTCAGCTGTGTTGATCTTTTCTCCAGTCCTATGTTTTTTCTGTTATCCATCCTGTCCTCTTCCCAATCTCTCTTTTCATATCAGGTAACATCTCTGCTACAAGAATCCAGTGAAAAGCAATGAACTAGGTAGTGTATTTGGCCTCTTTATGGGCTAAGGCGGCTGGGCGTTTAAAGGGGTTTCCTCACCGATGGTCAACATCTTAAGGGTGTTTTTGTAATTAAGAGCTTCTTTTTAGGATTCCTTGTCCCTCTTAGGTTGTAATATTTTTCCTGTCTTTAGTAAAAAATTATTATCTGAAAAATATATGTTAGTATGCTCAGATTAACATTTCCATCCAGTTTTTGTAATATTTCCGGGTAATTTTTTTCTTTCTCTTGGTAGCTTTCTTATGTTACAGATATTTATGATCCTTGTGCATTGATTTTTTTTTTTTTTATTTATTTTTATTTTATTTTGTTGTCTTGTTCTTTTCCTTGCCCCTTTTTGTGTGTATGTATGTTTGTTTATAAAGCAGCAGACATTCGCATCATGTGTTAGGGCATAGCTACTTTTGAAATGCCTTATGTTGTTTTTTTACTATTAACAATCTGAAAATCAAATTCTAGCACCTAATCACTCCATTTTTCAGGGATGACTATGAATTTTTATGTTCATAGTTCTGATGGGTGTATTATCTTGATTTAAGTCCTGTTTTTCTCGGTGCCTTTAAGAAAAAAAGGATAGCTTGTCGCTTAGCTGATGTATGTGTGATCACCTGATTTCTGTCTTTAGAAAGGTGTATTGTACTTTTGATGTGACTGTTATTATGCTGCTGTGTAATTTTGTTTTAAGGTTGGGTTAGAACATATCACTTAAGTGGCTTAATTCCTTATTGTTGTAGACGTTGGGTTCTAGAAAGAAAGCTAGCTTCTTCAGATGTGCCTAAAGAGGAGCAAATCAATCTGATAAAAGACTTGGAGCGAAAAGAGACAGAGTTTATGCGACTGAAAAGGAATAGGATATGCGTGAATGACTTTGAACTGTTGACCATCATCGGGAGAGGAGCATACGGTGAGGTGAGTGCTGATAATATGTTTGTAATGCATTAACGCATTGTCTGTTTAAGCTCTTCTTCTATAGGCAATCTATATAAAATGCTGCTGTCAGTTTAGCCATTTCAAAAGTCTCCTTTGAAGTTCATTCTGTCTTGAAGTTGGGATGCTTAGAACTACCCTATCACTGCACTTGATAGTGATACATCTTTTAAGATCGATTCAACCCCCACCCCCACCCCCATAACCCTTTTGAAAAAAGGTATATGGAAATGAGGCAATTGAATTAAGATTTAGAGATCAACTTTAAATAAAACAAAAAAAATTTAAGATTTGAAAGTCAAGTCTGTGAAATGTTTGAGGAGGCTTTACCGAAGTAGATAGATATATGTAAACAGACCCTTCTTTTGAGATGTTGGTTGATACTGAGTTTGGTGTGCTTTTTAATTTTCAAAGAAACGCTTTGGCTGATCTAAAGCTAGTAGAATATATTTCAGTTGTTGTGGTCGACAGTCATTGAGTTCTAGTTACACTCTAATAGATTCTCATTCTTCAGGTGCAACTCTGCCGGGAAAAGAAATCTGGGAATATATATGCTATGAAAAAATTGAAGAAATCTGAAATGCTTAGCAGAGGACAGGTAACTTCCAGCACACTATGACTATTCATGCAAGTCCTTGAAGTTAATTTTGAAAATTATCTTGATAGTTTCATAGCGATGTTGTGCTGCTTGTGGTGTTTCTATTAGTGGCATAGTTAGATTGGTTCCACGAGTCTCATACTACTTTCCTTACAGATTTATCAGTTCAAGGTAGAAACTTTTAGTTTTGATTCCAAATTTCACTAATAAGATGAAATTTAGTCTTAATTTGAAATATGCTTCTAATGTTGAATGGAGGTGCCCTCGTCCACTGTTGTGAGATCATTAGGATGCAGAGTATTGGCTTCAGTTTTATGTTTTATTTTGCTTTTTTGTTTTGTTTCTAGTAAACCAAATTAGGGAAGGTATTGCTGAGCACTCTGACCCCATAAATAGAGGTAAAAGATTATGTATGCTGATACCTGACGAGTTAACATTCTTTCTATTACCTTGTAATAGATTTAAAATCCCTTTGAACCAGTGGCGGATCCACTTTTAACAGAGTAGATTCCACTGATCCCACTTGAAAGTTTTTTTTATTTTTAAATTCCTCTATAAAATAATTTTTTTCACAACAATATTTAAAAATTGTCCTATATTTTACAAGGGGGTGAATCCACTTGACTTGATTTCTGGTTCCGCCACTGCTTTGAACAGGCTGTAATTCCTTTAAATGGTATTATGAAGTAGTTTCTTAATTTTACCTACTAAGGTGTACATGCGGGCTATGTTACATGGACTCGGCTGGACGTGTCCGACGTGGATACGTGTCCAAGTGTCGGTCTCGGCAATATTTTCCAAACTTAGCATTTTTTTGGCTGAAAATCAAGTGTCGAGTGTCCATACCCATGTCCGAGTGCCGAGTGTCCAACACGGGTACTCTAGGGTGAAAGGAAGAGTCCATGTAGTGATGCCACTATATTTCCAAGTTAAGCCTTATTTTGTTCCTTTAAATTGTTTTGTGGCTCTTTTCAGGATGCCTCATTTTCTCATTTATGAATTTTTTTTCCCACACATTCATGAGAACATTCTTTGCTTATCGTATAAATACAACTTATAAAGTATCTACATTTACAAATCTGTTGTTGTTTCTCTCCTGGATACTGATTGCCATCTAGTACAGATTCAAAGTCATGTCTGTAGTAGAAAATCTGGTTTCACGTCAATTCTCTCTTTTCTCATAGGTGGAACATGTCAGGGCCGAAAGGAACTTGCTGGCTGAGGTTGACAGTCACTGCATAGTTAAACTATACTATTCATTTCAAGATGCTGAATATTTGTATCTGATCATGGAATATCTGCCCGGTGGTGACATGATGACTCTTCTGATGAGGGAGGACATCTTAACTGAAAGGGTTGCAAAATTTTATATTGCTCAGAGTGTACTGGCGATAGAATCCATTCACAAACATCACTATATTCACAGGTTTGATACTTGTTGTCTGACACAATAATTCTTGATAATTATCCTTGTTTTGTTGGAATTTCCTCTTCATCCAACAAATTTTAAGTGAGTTGTAGCTGAACTTGTTATCACAATGATGTTCTTTCCAGAGATATTAAACCAGACAACCTTCTTCTGGACAAGAATGGTCATATGAAGCTTTCAGATTTCGGCCTCTGCAAACCACTTGATTGTGCAACACTGACTACCATCAAGGAAAATGAAACCATGGATGACAATTCCAGGCAACCAATGGAGATAGATGGATCCCTTCCTGATGCTGGTAATGGACACAGTTGGAGAAGTGCTCGTGAACAACTTCAGCACTGGCAAAGGAACAGGAGGAAGTTGGTAAGCTCTTTACACCTCTCTAGGCACAGTTCATTAAATCAATGATTCTAGTGAAATTTTTTGATAAGAGTAACTAACCTTGATGTAACCAATAATCATGGATAAAAATGTTATGACACCAAATAACAATTTTGCCTGATCACTTTCTATCTTGTTTTGAAAACTCTGCTAATGTCAAGATTTTGCATATGTATAAAAATGTAGTCTTTCTTGTTGAAAAGCTTATTAGCTTCTTTAAAACATTTAACTGGTATATTTGCTATGAAATACTAACTTAACCATGTGGCTATTTTTCTGCCAAATCAATCATTTCTTGGCTGGGCGATGATACGCTTTAACTTGTAGAACAATCAAATTTGAAACAATCAAATTTGAAATTTCTGATCGTTTATACATGCTATGAGGAGTATCTATATTTGAATCAACGAGCTAGCTATGAACATAAAATCAACAACACCACCTAGTGTGGATCTTACCGCTTTCGGGGAAAGAAGTCTGTTAGCATGAACATAGAAATGTTATTGACATGGCTCATAATCTGATTTCATCCCATCGGTGAATGTGCTATTGTCAGCCTTTTTTCCTTCTTTTTTTCCCCTAACCTCTCTCCTTTTTCCCTTCTTAAAGTAGATGGTTATCACTCTTTAACCCTGATTGGCAGATTAAAGTGGCCATTTTCCCCTGTAGCCAAGCCACTGCTTATTACTAGCGCCAAAGTGTGTCTACATTGTCTTGATAATTTAAATGCAGATCAAACTTTGATAATTGGACTGTAAGAAAATACACTGTGAAACACATACTTAGTTTGACAATGATCAACTTCTGGCGCTGGAAATTCTGAGGTTACAATGAGATATGCCACCAATATATGTTTAATTATGCCGAGTGATACTAGTGCTTGCCATCTTGATTTAACAGGCGTTTTCAACTGTTGGGACACCCGACTATATTGCTCCTGAGGTTTTGCTGAAGAAAGGATATGGCATGGAGTGTGATTGGTAAGCTACGTCTTTTACTCTCTTATATGCTTTATAAAGCTAATTTTGCCAACTATTTTGCTAACTATTTTGCTAAAAGTAATCAACATCAAGGTTGTGTGCAAATTGGCATCCCCAAATCCTGGCTCTTTTACAGTCAGCATTTTGTCTTCTTACCTTCTCCCACCTTGAACTTTGTACGCACTGATAAGGTCACTGATGCATCAAAAAGTATGAATCATGCTAGCTTTTTTTTGTGATGATTTTCATTGAATTTTGGTGTGGTTACATAATTTCACACACATCCTCAAATTTGGCTTTATTTATTGAGATTCACCTGTGGTTTGGTACAATTGCACCAAGGCTCATTTCCTATTGTTAACACTTTATCTCCATTTGGAACTTTGCACAACTACCTAAAGTTTGCTAAATTGAGGAGTTTTGTGATTAGATACAGCAGCGTCATTGTTCCTATGTTGAGCTGCATCAGTGTGTCTTTATCTCAAATAAAACTTGCAAGTATGTTTTCAGTCTGAAACCTCTGTGAATGCTGGGATGACATAAAGTTTTGACCAGTTGTATCTTGTAGTGTGGCTTTTTGATGCTGTCATATTTTCTGGATAAGCATCCTGATTGATTCCTTTAATTAAATGTGATTGTTATTCGCGATATCTTATCTGCTACATTTGTGACTTTGTGTAGGTGGTCATTGGGTGCAATTATGTATGAGATGCTAGTTGGTTATCCTCCCTTTTACTCTGATGATCCAATAACAACCTGCAGAAAGGTATGTGCTTTGTCTTTTGTTTGAGACGCCCGTGAACTTTTGTAGAACTAATAAGTTTGCAAGAAAATGTGCTGAACTCCTGGAAAGTTCAGGACTGCATATTTAAGTCTTAAAGTATAAACAGGTGGCGACTTGTAGGTCCATGCATGCGTCCCAAATTAGAGTCACATTGGTCACATTCTTTTTGACTGATTTGACATTTATCTTAGCACTCCAAAATTGTGCATGCACTCCTGCTTGTGAAAGAAAATGGATATTAGGTAATGGGGGTTCAATGGTTCAATAATACATTCTCTTTCTTTATATTGCATCGAGAAAATGCTGTTACCGTTGCATTTGACAACGTTCATTTCAGTTATGAATTAGGAAATACATTGTGTTGGTCGTGGAATTGCCATCTTGTAAGGTAGGCAAAGTGCACCCTCTACCTCAGCCCACTTCGAGCAGAGAATTGGGACATGTTTTGATAGGAAACTAAACTCCGGACAAGTCTTGAAAAGAGGATAGCCTCAACCAGTGGGCTATTCAGATTATTGTCATTGTCATCAAGTTTTAGTCATTGTTAAGTCTACAAATGGAGCTCCAACCATGTTTGTATTTTAAGAAATTCAAGTTTCAGACCAAAGTATCAGACTAATTTAAGTTCTAAGGCTTGCTCATGGCTATGTTTGATGTTTGAAAGGAAATCATTGTCTTCTGGGACTACATAACTTATCTATGTTGCATTATACTTACTCCCCCTGATGTAATTCTGTCTATATATCATTTAGATTGTCCACTGGAAGCATTATCTAAAATTTCCAGATGATGCAAAAGTGACGCTGGAGGCGAAGGATCTCATCTGTGGGCTGCTTTGTGATGTTGATCATCGATTAGGCACTGGAGGAGCAGAGCAAATTAAGGTATATTGCGTTTTTTGTAGCTAAACAAATTTGTTTTTTCTTTATTAAACTTCTGTTTTCTGTGATTATGTGATGACTAATTAGCATTTTAAATCAGGCACATCCTTGGTTTACTGATGTTGAGTGGGATAAGTTATATGAAATGGATGCAGCTTATAAACCGCAAGTCAACGGGGAGCTAGACACCCAGAACTTCATGAAGTTTGATGAGGTATGACAAAGGATAATTCAAATCGAGTACAGACTTCCTCATGTATGAAATTTTTAAGATCATGCATCACATGATAAGCCCTAAAAATATTTATGGCTTCATGATGTGCTTCTGATACTACCCCTAGCAAATGATCTTTCTTGTTAATAAAGCTGAGAAAATGCAATCAGAATGAGAGATCCCTAGCTAGGCAACAGTAAACTGGGATCAAAGTAATATAGCATAGTTTAAACTAAAGCTACTTATAAACTGAAGCTATAAGTTTAGCTCGGTTGTATAGAATTTGCTTTCCCCGGGTATCTGACTACCATAAATATTTTTACGGGTATTGTCACCTCTCTGCTTCATTTTATTTTAATATCCTTTTCCCCCTTCAATTCATCATACGAGTTGGAATTTTATTCACAAATGTCACATTTAATTGTATAATATGTTGCATGTGGTAATTACTGGCTCATTGATCCTGAAACTTTTTCTTTGTATTTCAGTTGAACACTGATTGTTTCCATTTGTTCACACTGTGTTACCATTATTCTTTGGACTGCTTCTGATTGAACTTTTTCACTTTGGTTTTAGATGAACCCTCCAACACCATCTAGAACTGGATCAGGACCATCAAGAAAGGTACCTAATATCTTGCAATTTCCTCATTGCATACATTCTAGTTTCATTACTTAAGTTAACAATGCTTGTAGCAACAATAAATGAAAAAGGGAAACTTTTTCTTCTATCTTTTCTTTATCTTCGCTCTTACTGCCGTTGTCACAATCTAAAGAGAGGCTGTTGTCGGATTTCGGTATAATCAATCGAAATAATACGCTTGTATTTTGCTTTTCACTGGCTGCCTCATCATTCTAAGCCAGAAAAGGAAGACTTTGCCTATGAACCAAACTAGTTAGAGGCTTAGCGCACTGTGGAGACATAAAAAATAACTTCCATAACACCCAATTAAAAAAAACAAAAGAAAAAAAAGGGAATGTCTCTGAAATAGTAAAATTTCACCTGGGTTCACAAGGGTTTATGCATTTCATCTGTTATAAATTGAAGCAGGTAATTTTATGAGTCTAGCCAATGGCCCACTGATCTTTATAGTTTACCTTTCCTAAACATCTGAAAAGAAGAACTGCCAATTCATAGAAGGTGACTAATGGGGTCAGACCTGTTGGTCATTGTTATTGAAGTGTCAATTTACTCACATTTCTGTTGTGAACATTACTCAAGAATGATCTTTTTATGCATGATGAATGAGGTTAGACCTCTTGATCATTGCTACTAGACTGTATCACGGTTTACTTGCATTTCGTATTTAGGGGAATTATTATTGTACCTTTCACCTTTACTTTTTTGTTTAATTGATTTTTATTGGTTTTTTCTCTCTATTTGATTACTTTCGTTGTTTCAACCCCAATTTTCAAGGCACGTGTTTTGCCATGTTTGACCCTTGTGCATAATTTCATTCTCATATCTACTGTCTGAAGGTGATCATCTAATTAATTCACTTATCTTCCAACTCTATGACAGATGCTAATGACGCCAAAAGATTTAAGTTTTGTTGGCTATACATACAAGAATTTTGATGCCGTCAAAGCGCTAAATGCTCTTGGTATGTTCAGTCTATCCTCACACTTAATGCCAATTTTTCACATCATTTTTATGTTTGTGATTCATTTTCCTTCATCCTCAAGGGCAGTACTTGTGTATCTTCTCTGTAATTTGTTGGAGACTCATTTCTGATGTATGGGTTGTTTATGTCATTTTTTGAATTGCTTTGGCACTGCAGATCGCAAGGGAAGCACATCTCCCAAACGGCCATCTCTGGATTCTTTATTTGGTAGGGGGTCCTTAGTGACAAACTCTGGCTCCATACTTTCCTTTTGCGATTTCTCTCTTGTTTAATTTTCTGTAATAACTGCAGGTGAAAATGGGTTGGATTGCCCGGCGAAGCATGCAGAAGAAATGGATGTACAGATGCTTTCCGCAACAGACGATTGCATGTCCCCGTAAAGATTATGCAAGAAAAGGCGTCAATCTTGTAGAGTTTGTGGCATGAACATGAGCTTTAAGCTCTACCTAAATGCAACGCTTCTTTGATTTGGCTGTGGAGCGTTTTGCAGCACCATCTAAAGTGTACAGCATTTGAGAAACACCACAGAGAGCCCTGCTAAGGGTAACTTGACTGAGGTGAAATTTTATATTAGAAGGGGTCTGTGTAATAGAGGCTTTGGTCCCCCTCTTTCTTTATTTTTCTTGTTTCTTTTTGTTTTCCCTTTTTGCCCCTTAATCTCTCTCCTCTATTTCTTCCCCCCTCCATATTTTGGCTAGAAATTCATATGATATGGGTATGTAGAATTTGTCCTGGCTGCCCAGGTTGGCTAGTGTAGGGTTTAGTGAAATGCCTTCTCTAGTGGCAGCTGATGTTTTAAACTGTATGGGGACTAGAAACAGACTTGTAACATTTGTAACAGAAATGTTTTACAGATGAACCTAGAATTACAATGGAAACTTGGAAGTATAATTTCAGTTTCTATTTCCCTTGATATTCTGATGTAATATGCAATTTTGTTAGTTTTTCTCTCCTTTTGGAAGAATCGGGAGGAATTATCCGCTACTACGAGTGTTTTTTATGTAAATGAACTGATTTTCTTCCAATTGGTCTCGAGCTTGGATAAAGTTCGGTTGTGATAAACAAATCGAGCTTGAACATGACACAAAAGCTTGTATAGGTCTATAGGACTACCTTACCATGAGACGTGCTTGTTCGTTTGTGTTCATGAACAACTCCTTTAGTGGCTTGAATAGTCTCAAATTATGCTCGTTAGACGGGCTGGATCATCAGATGAGTTAAAAGTAGGTAACTTCGGTTGGTCTCCGTAATGGACGAACTTATTATATAATTTTTTCTGATTAGATTGATCGAACTTGTTTTAATTAGATAGGTTGAAAGTCTTGAAACCCTTTTATTTTGTGTTATGCATATTTGTAACAACACAAACTCATATGAGGCAGCATCAACGTGAGACGCTTTAAATAAGCATGATGTTATGTTTGGTTATAGCTTATAGAGGTAACCTCATGTTGAGGCGGCCTCATAAGAGACATTTCAAATAATGTCAATTTCGATTTTTTTATTTGATTTGAAGTTATATGTTATAGACATAGAAAATAACTCCTCTTAAACAAGTTCCAGTAGCTGAGGCAAAGGCGGTTTTGCTGGACTTGCAGCTACCTTCTGTTTTCAACATATTGTGATGGTCATTGATGGAGTCAAATTGTTCTTAGGCTTTGTTTGATTCACCTTAATTTTACTTAAATTCAGTTCAGTTCAGTCTAGTCCAGTTCTGTTCAGTTCATGCGTAACTTTAGCACTCATATAACTTTTTATTCCGAAATAATTTCATGATGATAATTATGTTATCGGAAAGATCTCAAAGCATACTTTCAAATGAGTCCAACATTAACTATGTTTGGACAAATTTTAAATAGTTAACGGTTAAGTTCAAAAAATCAATTCAGTTCAGATCAGTTCAGATCAGTCTAGGTGAATCAAACGGAGCCTTAGTGAATTTGATAGTCCATGTCGTGAAGTTGTTGTTGAGCTTTTTGAAATTAATTGAAAAACCCTTGATTTTAAACAAGTGGATTGCTAAACATAAAGGGGATTGCTAAACGTAAATCGCAAATTACTAAACGCAAATCATTTTTTACTATAATGCCCCTAACTAGTTTTTCAGCTTTTCCCTTTCTCCCTTCCTTTTCTCTTTATCAATTCTCTCTTCTATCTCATCTGACCGGAGTTTATTGGGGGTTTGAGTGGTGGGGTGGCAGGAGGCACGGTGGCTAGGCGTCGGGATGAAGTGGTGGGACCAGGCGACGGGACTGAGGTAGGGGGAGGGAGTGGGCTGACGGGAAAGTCATAGAAACCCAAACCCAAAACCCCGTTGGGCCATCAGCGCCTCCCCCATCCCCCCTCCACCATCAGACCTCAACCGTCGTCAGAGATCCACCACCGTCAGAGCCCTCACCGCCATCCTTGCACCCTCACCGCCGTCGTCGCGCCCTCACCCCCGCAATCGCACCCTCACCCATCCGTCAGCCCCCCCTCAACCGAAACCCCACCCCAACCTCACCATGAAAAACCCAGAAAAGTCCACCCACCTCCACCCCGAACGCCGACCCAACCCCACCCTGAAACCCATACCCCCGACAACCGCCCTCAACCACCCAGCCACCGCCATCAACCACCTATAAAACCCTAGACGATGTATACTTGAGGAAAGAAAAATAAAATCGATTATTTTTAATGTTACCTAAATATCATCATTAATATCATCAAAAACTCTAATTCTTTTGGTTACCTAGATATATCATTAATTTCATGAAAAATTTAATCATGATCAAAAGAATCAACCATGTTGATCAGATTTTAGGTTTATTTTCAATGTAAAGAATGAATATAAGTGGGAGATTTCTCAAAGGAAAAGAAGAGGGAGAATGTGGTTTGCAAATAAAAAGGATACTTTGGGAAGTACTGCGAAAAAAGATTTACGTTTAGCAATTTAGGATTTACGTTAAGCAATTCCATTAAACAATCGGCAAAACAGTTACACTGTTATTTATTTATTATTTATTTTTTAATTCAAGATAGTGCTCTCCTCGATTATTTTTTTTTTGTTTTGATAAAGAAATATGCATGATTTATGATTACCAATAAGTGGTTGGTGTGAAATGTGAATGGGTTCGGCTCTCTCAATCCTTAAGTAAGGTCGATGATTCGATTTGTGGATGGACAAATTATTAGTGGGAGCACTTGAGCTATTCGTGGGCCTACCCGTTGCGAATAGGATTAGTCTTGGCCCAAAGAGCTTAGGAGAACAAAGAGATATCCATGATTGAAAGACAGCTTTTTATTCGATCAAAGGAGCAGGAAAGAGTTTGTCAAAAAAAAAAAAAAAAATCAAATTCACTTGGAAACATAAGTGAGTTTCTTCAGTGTTGGACTTGGGTTCATATCAATTTCTATGCAACAGCTCCTCCACTACTTGGGCAAAATTACCCTCCTTTTGAACAGCCTGAACCCACCTAGCATTAATATGGATTCTCTCAAGGCTTTGCTTCAAGGTTCTTGCAATTGCTGGTTTCATTCTACTAGCGAAATATTCTTCAACTTCTTTCGCCTTTTCAGATGTGGAGAACTGTAGAAGGATAAAGACTCAATTAACACAAAACATCTCATAACCAAAATCATTCAAATATAACTGTGTGCCGACAAATATGTAGAATATGCTCGTCTACATTCGTGTTGGGAGTGATGGTGAGAAGAGAGGCATACCGGTGATACAATTGCACTGATAAAGCGGGCGATTAGATAACCAGAGCCCCACGTCTTTGAAATATGATCCCAGTTATCCTGTGAGAAGCAAGGGGACGATTCAATTATATACCAAGAAAGAAAGAACGAAAGCTCCTCACGGACTTCAACGTTGTTTGTTAAATATTATGTAACTTCTCTGTTAACTGTTGGTCATACAAAGTTAACTAGATTGTCAGGGGCACTAATAAACATATAGTCCAGTCCAGAAACTTTAGTTCCCTACTAAATTCAAGCACTTCATCCCACTTTTTCATATCACGACCTCTGTGCAGAAAGATGGCATTCTATGGTTACATATACCTAGGGCTAACCAAATTATCTCAAGTCATTTACAGACTACAGTACAAAGCTTACCTTCAACCATTTCCATGCTGTTTCTCGCCCTTCCATACTCACGGCAAGTCCAAATATAGCATCTTGACTTCGAACCTATATGATTGGAAATGTTACTCACAAGCAAGTTATAATACCATCCAAAATTAACTCACTCATAAATTTCATAGATTGAGACTTGCCTCATAAGACAACAAAAAGTTCAGAACTTCGAGGACAATATCAGGATCTGGACAGGATGCTAGCGAGCCTGATTCACCATAAAAGTACATGTGCAGAAAGCAGACAAGTTAAAGGGGAATTTGCTAGCAAGTTAATGGGCGAATGTGCTAGCCTCAAAAGAATTATAAGAAATAGATGACTTTACTACCTATTATACGCCCCTTCTCCTGGCTTAGATCAGTCTCCCTATACACCCTTAAAAGAGCTTCATAACCTGACCTATTTGATGCACTGACTTTCTGCATTACAGCCACATATGATGCCTGCACAGTTTTAATAAACAACACAAGTTATCAACCTCGAAAGCATGTGCTAATTAACTAATGGAGTAGAAACATGAATGATGTTTAACATAACAACAATCTGCCCGAAAATGGATAGATGTAAGGAGAATAGATATCGTCAGATATTTCTTTAAAAACATGATCTGTTCATCAGTTATAATGCGCTCATTTCAAATAGAATAAACACAAAAAGCACAAAGAGCAAGGAACATAAATAAGGAAAATGTGATTCAAGAAAGGGCAAAAATGCAGGAAATCGAAATACAGTAGCATGAGGTTCCTCAAGGGATAAGAAAAGATCATTAAGTGTTGATAAACAGAATAAGTGTTGATAAACAGAATAAGAGTGACACAAATGGTCTCTCACAACGACAAAACCTGGAAAGTATAATCTAAACCTAAGTCTAAAAGATAGCTTGGCAGGAGTTATAGAACTTAGAAAGTTCATCAATATTGATAACAAAACATTGCAAGGAAGAAAGCCAAATTTGATTTGCAAAAATTACAAAAAGACACATAAAAGCAGCTATCAAGCTACAAAGCAAAAATGAAATAAACTAGTATTCCTTCGTATCTTTGTTTAGATGCAGTATAACAGTGTACATAACTGCTCTGCGACTGTGTTTTCTGGTGTTATTTTTATTTTCTTTTTTAACAGCCATAGTACAAAATTATTTTGGATAACTAGACTCATTGTCCCCTTCACACCTCAATTTTTTTTCAAAAACTCTCTTATGATGCGGCCTCATGCATGAGGTATCACTTTTTTTGCCTGGAAGTATCACTTTTCATGTACGGTGGTATCACTTTTTTGCTCACAGGTATCATGCTTCATGCATGAGGCCGCCTCATATGAGTTTTTGTAATTTTTTTCCTTTTTGGGGAGGAGACGAGGGGGAGGGGTAGAGAGACGGAGAAAGAATTTGGTTATTGTATTGAAATACCTTTCTGACATCAGGTGGGAGAAGTGGCGAATCCCTATCAGTGCAGAATGCATCGAAGCGCCTAACAGCTTCATTGAGGGTACTCTCATGTCCAAGCTCAGCAAGCACAGTCAGGAGCTCCCCTCTCAACATGGCATCCAAGTGGCTCTCACCTAACTTGGGCTCCCAACCAAGTTTCCTGCAACAATTTTACTAATGATTAAAGAAAATGGGGAATATTCAAAAAACATCAAATGTAGAAAAGAGTTAAAATCAAGTTGCTGGCTTGCTGCTATATCCCCAAGCACTGGAGAGTTCATCTTTGACATGCATAAAAAGCAGGGAAAGAAACAAGAAGGAAAAAGTGCAAACATGTACATCAATCATTTATAAGCCTACATCTCATCTCAGTTGCTGCTAGCCAACACCCAAGTAAAAAAAAAAAAGAAGAAAAAAAGACAGATCTTTAACCCATGTTACAGTGAACTGTCCAAGGTCAATAGCAAGCACATCATTCATTCTTAGAACTTTGGCCTGACGGTGGCAATGCCGTGGTGGGCTTAAATTCCAGCTGAACTGGATCTTGCTCAGGGAGAACCTATGACTCTATGAGGCATTCCAAAATTAGGCCTTTCTAACTCCCTAGTTGAGCAATACTAAGCAGTGGCAGCTATTGTGGACAGATCTGGGAACCAAGAAGATAGCTCTCACCTCACACTTCTGAGCCATGCCTATGTGTGAGGCCTGAGTAAACTGTCTCATGGGAGTACAGCTAACTGGTAGCTCTTGACACCATCTTGGTTCACACTATTAGTTGCCAAAATATAATTCATGCAACGACAAATAAATACCTAATAGGTGCTATGCAGAAGGTCAGAACTACGTGCATACTTATCCAAAGCTTACTGTGGTTAGTAGTGAGTACTAGTGACAACCAATCTCAAAAAAAAGGCAGCAGTTAGAGCATCACATCTGGGAGCTACAACTTACTGGATCACCCCCCCCCCCCCAAAAGAACAGGTTCAGGACGTCAGTAGACATGCCCAGTGCAAAGCAATCTTTCTATATTCCAAAAGGCTTGGCAAAGAAATCCATACTGAAGCACAAAATTAAACTTTTCCCCCGAAAAACATGCCAGATTCCTGGGTAGCAACAGGGAGAACTAGCCCGATTTGCTTTAATAGCCTGCATGGATATATGGCTTCCTTCTTTTAAGAGCCTTTCTTGGTGCAAGTAACAACCTAGTGGTATTTTTTACATTAAAGTTTAAACAAAGGAATTCAATATACTTAGTCTCGATACAAGAAAAATAAGGAGCCTCCTTACTCTATTTGGACGGGGGCGAGGCCAACAGATTAAAATAAAGATAGGGTTGTGACCTTCCTTCCTCTTAGGGGATTAACAGAGTTAAAGAATAAGGAGTCTCCACATCTCCTCTAGACTCTAGTACCGCAAAGCCTCAATTTTGAGAATTCCCCCCATTAGGGATTTGCGGTAAGTCGCCAAAACTTTTTCAAGTTGCATTTCCTGAACTGACCATAACATAGAGGATTCTTTATTTTCCTCTCATTATTTCTAGCCTCTAGGGGTATGAATGTATGAATGTATGTGCCAACATGTTTAGTTCTTTCCCATCATATTGCCAAGAAATGCAACCATTGCTTCATATTCGTATAAAAGATATATAATCCCTCCCAATTCTTAAGCGAAAGATACTCACCCAGCAGGACGCTCAAAAAGGCTGATGAAGAACTTTTTGAGGTTATCAACTATCTCAGGAGCACTGTCAGCTACTATTCTGACAACTTTGTAGCTTATCTATCAGGAAAATGGAGTAAGATCAGGATATAAGAAAATTGTTTATGGAGTTGGTAAAGAATTGAGGGGTGAGCATTACAGTTATCAAATGGGAAAGGACAGTATATTCTGTTTCCTCTCTGAATGATCCCATCAAAGTCAGTAAAGCTGTCAGTGGTATATGGCCACTCGTGCACAGGGCAAATGAATCATCCAAAACACCTGTTTGACAGAGTTGAACGGTTCAACATTGACTTCAACAATAAAAGAAATAAAATCATCAAAACTGACTAGAAAATACATTCATCTTACCAAATCTGTCTGTTGCTGACAGCTGATTGCTCTCAATAGCATGTCTTAGTTTAGCCTCGAGATTTTCATCATATTTCACTCTATAAAACCCTGTCTGATCCACATTAACTTTAATCCAGGAACAATCTTTGATATCAAGATTTCCGGACTTTGCCTTTAGGAGGAAACTGTGACGAGTATCATAGGACCCACAACATAGGGTGATCGGGACAATCCATTGGCCATCCCCAGGGGAGCCATTCAACAAAAATTGTGACTGCCATTAAATTCAAAAGCTTCAGGTTAACTTGAGACAAAGACAATGAGGATAAGTATGAAAGTAAACTTCAGGTAAGTAAATCAGACCTGCTCGAATGATAACTTTTGATTTTCAAGCTTCACAGAGACAACAGGATATCCCATCTGCTGTGTCCATGAATTCATTAGTTCATTTACAGGTTCTCCAGATTCTTCCTCAAGAGCAGCCCATAAGTCCTCTGTCTTTGCATTTGAGCAGGCATATCTCTTAATGTAGCGAGCAAGAGCCCTCTGGTTGCAAAAGTTGCATCAAATTTCATGAATCAGTGTCCCAGAAAAAAAAAAAAAAAAAAAAAAAAAAAAAAAAAGAGGAAAAGATAACAAGCAAATGTGTCAAGTGGCTCAGACAACAAAAGTTCTCTTATTAATTTAAAGTTACACTGAGCAATTTCAAGTCTTCGATCCTATGAAATGGCAACATCACTATCTAAGGTGAGAAAACACCATATACGCCTTATAATATCCCCTTCTAGCACAAACAACGAAGGTTATGATATTTTGGTGGGACTGTATCACGTATAAGCTGGTCATAGACTATACTCCCACTCGACGTAGTCACAGTAAGATGTTACACACCATCAGCCCGTTCCAAAACAAGAAAGCAAAGTGAGCATTGTAGGATATGCCATTGGTTTATTCTACATCGAAGGCCTATCATATTACTGAAAGCCAATTTTACACAGTGCAGATGACCTGCAGGCATAAAATGGGATTCATTTTTGCTCAATGAAGTAATGAAAGTCAACTTTTGCATAAAGCATACATGTATAAGATGGGATAGTTGTATGAAATTTCCCCTATGTAGACATAGCATTTCTAGTTCTCTACCCATATCACATCCCACTTATACTCTTATTTCAGACTTCTAATTTTCTCAGAATAAAAAGCATGAAACAATCAAGCCTGGTTTTCAGGCATCGACATCAACATTTGCCCCAGTGCCTCCAAAGAGGCTTCCACCGAGGCGAGGTATGGGGGGGGGGGGGTCAGATGCACGCAGTGTTGCTGCCTTACCCCTGTAAAAATAATGAGGTTGTTTCCATTTGACCCTTGCTCCGGTGCGCAATGACCATTGGTGACTCCATCGTATTTAAGAAGTGGAGATAATTGCATACTTCTATCGGCACATCCATGAGTTTTGCAAGAAAAGGCTAATCTTTGTTTGGATTAGATGATAAAGTTTTATAATAGTGAAACACATACTAGCACGCAAGGAAGCACGAACACTCCAAATGGGTGTCGTGTCCCATGTCCAAACGTATTGGACACTCGACACACCTTGGACACGCGTGGACACTTCTTCTGGTTTTCTCTCTCAATTTTTTTTTAAACCCCAAATTTCCTCCATTCTGCCGACACTTCTTCTAGTTCTCTCTCTATATCTTCACTGTTCACTCTTTTTCTAGGCACAAATGTGGGAATATTATTTTCTGTTTCTTTAATGTTTAATCTATTTTTTATTTACTTTTTTCTTTGCCGTGTCTGCGTTTCCATGATTTTGAGAATTGGCGTGTCCCGTGTCCGCGTTCCCGTGCTACCTTGCAATTGTTGATTTATTACCATCTGTCTTTTATATGTGCAAATGATCCTTTCTTTTTTGCAACCTATGCAAACTCGTATTATTTTTAGGTCCTTGACATCACCCTAATATCCACACAAGTAAAGAAAAACGATATTGGTAGGTGGAAGGATAGAACGAGATGTCCAAAGGGCACAAGCAATATGACAACATTTGAGATCTCAAAATAAAATACATCTCAAGTATTATACCAAGATCACACGTATTTTCAACAGATAAACATAATATGAGAATCCATTGCATATTATGGAATTAAATTGATACAAGAAGAATACCTGAAAACAATCAGCCCCTAGGTAGCTTTGAAGCATCCTGATGACAGATGCACCTTTCCTGTAACTGATGGCATCAAATATTTCATCAATCTCACTAGCATGGTTTATCTCCACCTGGAAAGATGATTAAGTCAGCTTTTGTCATGTATCTAAATAATAAGCTCTGGACTAAATCAGACGCTTTGGGTAACTGTCCTCTACTCCTAATTTGTTCTGAGGTAGTAAGCCACTCAGCACTACCCCTATTTAATCTGAGTGGAAATAACTTCTGCGCAGAGAGAAGGGTAAACCCCCCCCCCCAAACAAAAAAATAATACTCCCTCTGTTTCATATTGTAAGTCATTCTTTGACTTTGCACATAGATAACGAAATTGTGAATTCAAGAAAAAGAGATGGTAAAATGACAAAAGTATCCTTAATCATTAAATGCAATATTGGTGAGAGAAAATAAGTAAATGATTTGAAGGGAGGGTAAAGTAAGAAAAAGAGCATTAAATGCCCATTGAAAACTGTAAAGTGACTTATATTGTGAAACAAAATCAAAGTCAAAATATGACTTATATTGTGAAACGGAGGGAGTAATAAGTAGGGTATCCTCCTTAGGCGGAAGCCTCGAAAAAGACTAGCTTGATGTCCTGATGATTCTTGAGGAAAAGAAAGAAGTAGCCAGAAGTTTAGGGGGAAGAAAATAGTAATAATATGTCAGTCAAAAATACCTCAATAGGATGTGATTCTGAAAGCCCATCTAGCCTTAGCCCGTCAGTAGTCTGTTCGAGAAATTGAGTCCAAATATTCCATTCTGGAAATAAGGCATCAGCTGCTAAATAGGATACCTGGAGATAAGCAATTATGACTTAGTTACTTAATTGCTAAATCTTATTCAATTTCTATAGAAAGATTCATTAAGAAGAAATTAGAATACCCATGTGGCAAAGCCCTCATTCAGCCATAAATGGGTCCACCACTCCATGGTCACCAGATTGCCGAACCACTGATGAGCCAATTCATGAGCAACCACAATAGCAACCTTCAAAGAAGCAAATTTGTATTATTGAATGTATACCAAGCAATCTAAACAGCAAAGTCTAGCTTTACAGGCCCTCAAAATGAGTAAGCTAAGCATAAAAAGTTACCCTCTGCTTGTTAGAAGCAGCAGAATGTTTCTCGTCATACAGCAAAGCTGTCTCACGGTATGTGACCAAGCCATAATTTTCCATTGCACCAGCAGCAAAATCAGGAATTGCAATCATATCCAATTTTGGTAGCGAGTATGGCACATCAAAGTACCTTTCATAGGTTGAACAATCAATCAAATAATACGTCAAAAAGGAGAATTGTGCAGTTTATTTATTTATTTTGGTAAACTTAATTTTAAAATTGTGCATATATATACTCTATATAACAACCAGTTACAGACAATGCATAGAAGGTAGGATCAAATTACTTTCTGTATAATTCAAGTGTCTTAACAGCAACGTCCAAAGCAAAATTCCCTTGATTTGCCTTTCCGACCTGACAATAGCATCTAACTTTGATACCTGCGTAATGCAAAATGACATAGTCAAGAATAACAGTTAAGTGATAGCATTAAAAAAAAAGTAACATTGACAGCTTTAGGCCAGGCATATAGTACCATCAGAAGTGTGACTTTCCACATAATCAAACAAACCCACTACTACTGCAACCAAATACGTTGACATAATAGGTGACTCCTCAAAGTAAACTGTCTTGAGATCCCCTTCTTTCTTTTCCTCAATGACAGGCATATTGGATAGTGCTACAAGATCAGATGGCACGTCCAGGGTCACTTTGAACGTAGCCTGAAAAGAAGAGAGATTTCAAGTCAGGTAATTAGCAAAAGTCACAGATAATATCGTAAGATTCGTAACCATAAAGAGCCAGAAGTTCAGTTCCAATTTCCAAAGGCGGGAAACTAGCAATGATATGCCTAACAAATTGGTATCTATCAATCTAAATTGCTCTTGGCCCGCAATTATAAAGACATAACGAGAAGGAAAAAAAAATCTGATGCTTGAGTTATGATGTGATTCTAACAACAACAACAACAGGTTTGAAATTCTTGAGTTCAAGCTTGAGCTCAAGCTGGGTTTGAAGAGCTCACAAAAGAAATAACAACTACCTCAGTGCCTCCTAATAGGCTTCTGCCAAGACAGGGTAGGGGATCGGCTGTACACAGCCTTCCCCCTACGAAAACAGAGAGGCTGTTTTTCCATTCATATTCAGATATTCTATAAATCATAAATTAGAAGAAATGAAGAATATAAAAGCTCATTTTAGCCTCACAAGCTTTCAAGTCGCGAAGTACTGACCTCAAGTTTGGCTTGTTTAAAAGACAAGGCAAATTGATCAAGCTCACTTTGAGCTTGGATTGGCTCATTCATTGAACGAAACTGACAGAGTCAAGCTTTTTAACTAATCAGAGGGCAGAGAGTAGTTGTGCAGCTTGCTCGTTACAAGCCCTATGCCCAATTATCATAAAAGGGTGTACGAGGGGATGAAGACTACAAGTTACAGAAGTAATATATGTACAACAATACAAGCTCCGCTAACCAAGGATATCTTCCGATGAGAATTATTTAAAGGCAAAACAAAAGCACTAATTGAAGTGATGAATCCAAAAGTCACAAACAATTTGGGCACCACAAAGAGCCAGCAGTTCAGCCTCCATAACTGGCAGATAGCAATTGGAGCTTCTAGCATTAGCAATTTTTAAGGACCTTGTGAATAAATATCCATATTGCTCTTGGTTGAAGATTATCCAAGAACTAGTTTTTCAATGATAACCAATAGAGAAATTGACTAAATATACTACTCATATCTTGAGTGATTATAAATTATACAACTATTTTATAGAGTTCGTCTACATATATTCTATTTTAAAGTGTCCACGCATCATAATCCGGATGTTTAACGGAACGAGGAGTCAGAGTAAGCTCCATTCTAGATCACTTGTGCTAAAACAAATTCTTCCAATGCAAAAAGAAAAAGCAATGCACAAAAGAGAAAGGAAAAACCTTAGCAGCGGGTTCATCCCAACATGGGAAACATCGCCGTGCATCTGCTGGTTCAAACTGAGTAACTGCCATGTTCCTCTTCTCCCCATGAAACTCATACACACTGAATTTTCCAACAAAAAACAAACAGAAAATAAATAAGTACATATAATAAAACAAATTACATCAATGCACAAAAATTTAAGAGGGCATGAAAGAAGAGAAAAATAGAGCAGAATGCATCAGAATCATTTTGATCATGATGCATGTCTATTGTCAAAATAACATATTTTGACAAAATAATGCATCAAAGTTTTGGTTTTTCTCATCTTTTATCCCTTTTTTTCATATTCCCAATCAGACAACCAATCACTCATCAATAAGGAAAACAACACAATCATCAGACTAAATCACTAAACAAAAATAATATTAGAAAAAAATACAAACACCCACCTTCTGTAAAAGCCTTTCATTTGGTCATTTAGGGTTCCTTGAAAGGAAATACTCAAAACCCCAACTCCAATAGGAAGCTCCTCACCAAACTCAGCAACCAATATCTCATCCTCTTTAATCAATCCCACATTAACAGCCCTCAATTCCTTCAATAAAAAAAAATGACAAAAAGGTGAGATTTTTAAAATATATAAACGATCAATTTGATAAATAATCGAATATAAATGATGATAACCTGAGAAGCTGATCTGGGTTTGAAGGAAACAGATGATGAGTCAACGGTGAGGTCAGCAGCATTGAGAACAAGATGCTTAGTTGATGAAACGACGTCGATGTCAATCAAAACGGTGCCGTTGAATTTGCAGGCGATGAGGTCTGGTTTGAGATGGATGTCATAGCGTTTTGGTGAGGCGAATTTTGGGAGACGAGATTTCTTCTTGAACTGTTCGTATGCCATTGTTGTGTGTTTCTTCTCTCTCTGTGTGATGTTTTTTTTTTCTGTTTCTAATGAAGTGAGGGAAGAAGGTGGTTTAATATATAGAGAGAGATAGAGATTAGAACAGAAGAGAAGACTATGATGAGTATGAGTAGTGTACAACTGAGGTAGTCTGGTGATGTTTATGTTTTTGGTTCCTGATGTTGATAGAACTAGTATTTCTTGCAACATACTTTTAGTATCTTCTTCTTATCTCATTCTCAATCGTCTATTGTACATTAATAATGCTATTTCTCTCTTTCAAAGTATGGGGTGGAAAGATAAATCGAAATCTCATTAGTAAAACTCAAAAGTTGGTTCTATCAAAAAATAATAATAATCAAAGTTAAATCAAAATCAGGAATCAACCTAGCTCGATTAGAACTTAGCAGACCTAATGATGACTCGTATCCGTTTCTAACTCGACCTGTATGGCACAAGCTTTTGACTTTTTAATATTTGTTCCAAGACACTTGAAATGCTCACTTATTAAAGATAACTAACTATTTTTGTCCTCGCTATTTTGACGGATCGTGTATTTGCGTTGTTTGGGGCATCATGTCCCATGGTTAATGGTAAGGTTCACGGTCATGTAGATTCGCCTGGATCCTAACACAAGATGAACCAACAACAATTCGAATATTAATCCGACCCGACATTGACTTGACTTGTAACCAAAACGAGACCAACTTTAAGTATCTTAAAAGTTCCTATTTTAAACGAATTAAGCCAAAATCATAAAGATTATAAGACTGAATTGAATTGCCCAATCTGAACGACCTGTTTGTTAGGTCTAACTCTTAAGGAGCAAGTGGTGTTAAGGATTTATTTGGACGTAAAGCTACTAAACCGAAATTTGCTCCAGCTAAGCTAAGCTCTCAACTCATTATAATTTGAATACTATATTCCTTAGAACAAAAATTTATAGGATTTTTTTATTCCTGTGATTTTATTTGCATTTTTCTTTTTAAGACATTTCAATTGTGTTTAACACATTATACTTTTACTCAAAGTCTATTTACTTCAGGTTCGTGAAATTTCCTGTGTGTACTTAATATTTCGATCATATAAAATTCAATTCTAATTCAATATTATCAGGCTCGATTTTACCCAATAAGTCAATAAATTTGGTTTCTCAATTATTTCCTCATGTTAATTTAGAGATTAGTGAAGATTTTACATAATTATCATTTTACTTTTAGTAAAGTTCACTAATCTTATTTGTCACCAAAGGGAACAAAACATAAACACTAATGATTGTCTATCGAATATTTCTGAGCTTGCGGTGAATAGAGTAAAGGGGAGGATATATTTGAAAAACAGATTTAAACAATCTTATTATAATTAGTAGAGGTATTTTTTGTTTTTTTTTTTAAAAAGATAATATCGTGTATAGACACGTTTACATACATTAATGGATGTATACCTCTCAATTTATTTATGATTTTTCATGAAATTATAGGTATGAGTAGAAGTAATAAATAAAATGGAGAAAAAAAATACTCCATAAGATTTGAATTTACAAACACGAAGCATGCATAAACTAGGCAGAGGAATCACAGATGATGATGAAGAGGACAAACGATATTATTGAGTTTGTTTGCCATGCTAAAAGTTTCCATGTCCTACTACGATATTATATTCCTCAAGCATATGTAAATTGTAATCAAGGTATCATTACATAAGAGATAAGACAATGTGTTGGGTATCAAATCAAACAGTACATGTTTGAGTAATAATTTTTTTGAGTTTTAGTCAGTTTCTTTCACAATTATGATTTTGCAATCTGTTATATTTTATAAATACATTTCATTCCATTTTGTTCTTATCCACAAGTTCCGTTACGATTCGTTTTGTTCCTACCACAAGTTTTGTCCTACAAAGTGCTTCACAGTTTTGCAAATTTAATATTGTGTCATTTCTATTCGACTATTCGTTCTATTTCATAAGTTTCATTTCAATCCCTTTTATTTTGTAAGTTGCAATCATATATATTACTTCAAATTTGCCCCAAATTTATGTAAAAAATAGAGCCTTATCCACCTCAACGAATTTAATGAAAATATTTCCGCTTAGCAGAAAGAATGGTTATTGAATCTCAAATATTTATATTTTAAAAAATTATGGCTAAAATTGGGTCAGGACTTGGAGAAATTCATGAGAACTATGTAATCATTGAATTTCTCTTTAGAAATAAATAATTTTATTTCCACTCAAAACCTTATAGCAAGGATTCTTGCCTCTCATGCTAAGTAATTTGATTCCTAATGCTTTGATTATTTTAGGGTGTGTTACTTTTCGCTGAATTGAACTGAATAGAAATATGTGACACAATAAGGCCCCTGAACAAATTAAACTGAATTAAAACGACTAATAAACAATTGGAAAAAAACACACTATAATAGATAAACAATTTTTTTTTTGTCCCTCTAGAAATTGGCTGCTTAAGAACTTTAAAAATTTAATAATAGCTAGATTCCTATAATGTTTTTCTATTATTGCTCCATCTAGGTAAATACAGTTAAAATAAAATAAAATAAAATAAAATATATACCTTTTCTTTTGACTAGGGTGATTATAAAATTTTCACATGATCTAGATCTACAACATTTGTTATGATGATAATTTTTATTTATAAGATTTTTTTAAAGGTAAAAAGGATAGTGAGGTTGGGAGCAACTCCTTAGTATCTTTAATCTATTTACTTGAAAATTTTGGTACACTTTACCTAAATTGGTGTGTTTTCAATAGAGAACTGCATTAATAACGATTGACGTGTTCGATATTAGGAAGTCAATCTGTTGCTCTATTTTCTTCCCTAAATACATGATGACATTGACTAAGTTGTAAGTAACTAGAAATGATCTCGAATCAATGATGATATTATGAATTGTCCACAAAATAGTAGTTTCCCTTAAAGTGTGGATAATAAACTTTTATTTAGTTGAGTGAACAGTTCTCACTGAATCCCATAATTATGTTGTTGTTTCTCCACCATTTTTGCACTTTTTATGCTAGAAAACTTTTAATAATCAAAAAAAAAAAAAAGAGAAAAAAATCTCTCCCATGTTTTTTTTTTATCATAAATAGAGTGCAAGTGAATGATTAACGAGACATTAATGTTCGGACTCTCACATTTTTTTTAAAGCGAAAACGGTACAATCGGCGCATGCCGCATGTGACGCATGTCTCTCTGAGTTAGCTTGATGTTGAAGTTGAATCCTCAAACAACCTGAATTTTTGTCATTGATCCTCAAAAACATTCTCTCACCTCCACTCTGAAACTGAAACCTATCGACAACAATGGCGTATGAGGAGTTCAAAGGGCAGTCTCGTCTCCCAAAATTCGCCATCCCTAAACGCTACGACATCAACCTTAAACCCGACCTTGTCACATGCAAGTTCTCCGGCGTCGTTTTGATCGACGTTGATGTCGTTTTACCCACCAAGTTCCTCGTTCTCAATGCCGCCGATCTCGACATCGATTCTCACTCTCTCTCCTTCCAACCCAACTCATCTTCTCAGGTAACAATTTTATTTTTTATTTTTTTAATTTTATTTATTTTTAGTGTTTGAAGGGGGATTGATGTTATCTTATGCAATGTAGGAATTGCGGTCTGTGGGGGTTGAATTATTAGCTGAGGATGAGATATTGGTGTTGGAATTTCAAGAGAACTTACTAATTGGATTTGGGGTTTTGAGTATTTCTTTTGTAGGGACCTTAAATGATCAAATGAAAGGATTTTATGCAAGGTCAGTCATTTCTCTCTCTCTCTCTCTCTCTCTCTCTCTCTCTCTCTCTTACTATCAGTTGATTTGGTTCTCTTATTTAAGATGTGGGTTTTGACTTGTGTCTCACAAGAATCTAAAGATTCAATTTTTACTGAATTGGAATATTAACTTTTTCGAAATTAATTGGATTTAGAATGTAGAAATGCGGATTTGTATTGTATATATACTTGAAGAGTGAATCCATGATATTATCTTTTTGTATTATGTTCTTTCTACTTTTGTAATATGAGATGTTATAAATATACCGTTAGAAATGAATGGCGAAAGATAAAAAAGATTGTCCGACAAGAGTGCTTGAAATGGCATAATTTTTATCAGTCAACCTTAGTGTATGACAAAATGGACAAGATATATACCCCTTAATGGTTTCCTACCTTACATGTTTGTGTTTTCACTTTGCCCACTTTCTTGAGCTGTTTGCTTGGTTTGCTTAATTACCTAAGTGCTTGGCCTTGCTTCAATAGCCCAATATGGTCGAGCTATTTTGATGGCGGTGCACCAATGCTTCAAAATCCTTTCTACGGACTCAACATGCTCCAGATTCGATTCTTTTGTATTGGTTTGTGGTTCTCCGCAAATTGAATATGTAATCAGTAAGATTATTATTTCTTTTGATAAAGAAAATTTATATTAGAACTCGAACTGAAAATGGAAGCGATTACAAGCTAAGAGGACGAGGAGTCTCTGTAAGATTAATCATGTATCTTCTCTATCGAATCCGTACAAATTTTCAAGGAAGTTGACCTTTACTCCCCTTTAGAACCAGCTCTTTCTCAGTGCAACCTTGTAGTTGTTGTCATTTGAGCATTTATAAGTTTCTACGTTCCATATTAGTGCTAAACCATGTAAACCTGGGACCAAATGACTTCACTTCTACCATACTCTATGATAGTAGAGTGGTGGAGCTGTGTCATGGCATATTCCCTGATCATATACTTCCAAGCCAACGCATACTAACATATAAATGCTGGCTTTGGTGTCACTTGTGAGAAGCTTATGGTGTGCAGTTTCCTTCCCCATTTTTGCTGTTAACTTACTGATCATTAGTTAAGCAATTTCAAGTATACCAGTTTTCACCTGAACTCCTGCACTTTTTCATGTGTTTTACTGCTTTCTCTTTCCTAAGCTCACTCTTTCATGTGTTTTGCTGCTTTCTCTTTCCTAAGCTCACTCTTTTGACTTTCGCGGGATGATTTTCTGTGCTTGTTGACCCAACTCTTTCCCCTTGCCCCTGTGCTTTTCGGTGTTGATGCTTGTACAGTTGTACTCCAATGCTTCCATAGCCTTTCAACTGGCTAAACATGTTGCAGGGTTTCTTTCTTGGTCGTGGCGTCTCCAAAACTTGTTGGTGTTGGGATTACATGCTAAAATACTTGAGAACCCGTAAATGCTTAATATCAAATATCAACAGTTATGTGGAGAACTTAACAAATGTACAAGCTGCTTCTGTAGAAACGGGGACAGATTGGGGGGGGGGGTCAAAAGCTAATACTTTAACATGTTGGTTTCTTACTATGCAGTGTATACGAGATAAATGGGGAGAAGAAGAACATGGCAGTAACACAATTTGAAGCTGTTGATGCACGGCGTTGTTTCCCATGTTGGGATGAGCCTGCCGCTAAGGTATTTCTTTATATTTATTCTACATTTTGGCTTTAAAAGAGCTTCATTTCAATTTCTTTAACATTTTATAGCTTTAGTACACCAATTTAAATTTATGGAATGTGGATATGTACAACAAGTCCTGTGAGGGATGGGATATTGTAGCCTGAAACTATCAAAGCCTTGATAAATTATGGATATAAGCTTGGCAACCACTGGTCTGCTTAAAACGGCTCACTGGTACACAAGTATTGTGGCTGTAGGCACTAAAAATTTATTAAGTGCCTTAATTGAATTTAATTAATTATTTTGGGTTAAAATATATTTAGCTTAATTTAATTAATTAACCCCGAAAATTAATATGGGCCAAAAGCCATCAAAATGGGCTTATATTTAACCATTGGGTCAACCCACACCTATTGGGCCAAATAAACAGTTAAATCGGCTAAACCCACAAGAAAAGACTACCAAGTCAAGAAATTGAGCCAGTCCATGACTACCAAGCCCGTTAGGGGATCGGAGCTCCCTGTTCCTCTCTATAAATACCGAAGTCTCACTTCATTCCAGAGGTCGGAAAATCTACAAGCAGAAAGCCCTGCCTGAGCATTTCCTCCATCAACCTTGTTACCTTGATCAAGATTTAAGCCTTTGAAGACCCTTGCTCAAGAACATTCAAATTGAGAGACAGAATCAGAGGATTTATATTATTTGTTCATTGTAACAGATAGAAAATACAGAGATTGTAACCCATACATTCAAATCAATACAAATTATATTTGTTCAACTTATTTTTGCCTACGCATTAAATTTGTTGTCTACAGTGGCATTTCTGGAGAGGTTGTTAGTGTGCTATATACATGTATATGGTTTAGTGGGAACTAGCAAATATTTGAATTTTACTGTTTAAATATTACAAGTAGAAATTAGTTTATTTCTTTAAGATAACGTGTATCCGGGTTTTGCCTGACTAATCCCACGAGCCCTAAAGTTAAAGGCTACGGAAACCTTCAGTTACCCTAGCCCCTATGGAGGATCGAACTAGGGACCTCTGGAATATATCTCAAAGCTCTTACCAGTTGAGCTACCCACTAAGGTTAAAGGAAAAAAAAAAAAGCAGAGTTTAGCGAAACTCATTTGGAATTTGGTAAAATACACGCTTCAGCAAGTTTTTTGATTGTTAAAGTTCTAGCAACCGTAGCCTAGAAATCAAGCTTAGGAACTTGGGAAATTCCAGCAGGGAACCATGTAGTGCTGCAAAATTGCAGCTTTTCTGGTTTTGTAAATTCGTGGACAACCCTTTGCTAGATATCATTCATTTTATATAATGTGGAGTATTCCTGTTTACATAGTCATCTCAAAAGTACCCACAGGAATACAGGATGAAAGAAAACAAGGAGCATTATCTAGTAAATAATTTTTTTTCCTATATGTGCCTTATATATCAAATGATATCTATGACCATTTTCAGAAGTATACTGTGCTGCATTACTACACGCCAGATGGAGGTAGAATGAAAGAGAGGAGAAAGAAATTCATTAACCACTACTATTAGGGCCTGTTTACTTGGTTGCAATCAAATGCGATGCATTGCAATCATTTTATAGAGTAGATGTGAGGTGAAAAGGAAAGGAGTGGGAGGAGAGGGATGAGAAAAGTGAGGTTGATTACATGATTCAATGTAATTGCTCAACTTTTTCCATGTAATGATGATTACTTTGAATGGTGTAATCAATCTCACTTTTTCCATCTTCTTCCTCCCCCTCCTTCCCTTTTCACCTCACATATACCCCTTAAAATGATTGCATTGCATTGCATTTGATTGCAAGCAAGTAAACGCCACCTTAGACTTTAAACTGTGTCAACAGAACATTCCTTTGGCTCGTGTGACTGAAAAGTTGATTATAGGTGATGTACACAAGAAAAGGGTGGATAGCTTATCATTATCAAGAGCTAAGTTTATGACTAAAATACTATTTAAAGTTTTAAACAAGCAAAGACAAAATTTGCAAGGGGCGTATGACTTTTGAAATTCGCTAGCAAAGTGAAAATCCATTAATCAATTAGAGGTTGTGGAGCTCAGACAAATGCAAGACAGCAAAGTCACCATACAGTTATGATTCGTGACTACTTGTGAGCTACACAAATAACTGTGGCCACTGGCTATCAAAATAATTACTTAAATAGCAACTTCGGATGGTGAATGTCTGGCCATGCAGTCGAAGATAGAATTTAGAATGAAGTTGTTTGGAGCAGGTACGTAGAGGTCCTCTATAGAAAAGAGATGCAGAAAAAGCATTGGCAAAACCTCATGAGCTCAGAACCTAGGACCTTATCTCCAAGTCCCTATGCAAAGTATGTAAGTAACTCGTCGCTGACACTTATAAATGTAGCAGTCATTTATTATAGAAGACACAGATGTCCGGGGCGGGAGAGGGTAGACGAGACCACTTATTCAGTTAGGGAGCATGTTTGCAGGCCCGGGTTTCGGTAGATTGGTGTCCAAGAACATCTTGTTAGTGGGTAAGTGGTTGTGGCTGTTTCCCCTGGACATGGAGTCCGACTCCCTATGGCACCGAGTTATCAGGAGCAAGTACGGTTTTCAGCATAATGGGTGGGACGCCCATGCCGGCTCCTCTGTCTCTCATGCTTGCCCTTGGAGGTTCATTTCTCAGGTATCGCCTTTTTTCTTTCCACTGGTCAGGTATAATGTGGACAATGGTAATCGGGTTCGATTCTGGGAGGATGCGTGGAAAGGTAATCCCTTCTCTTCCACGTATCCGCGGGTGTATCGACTATCCACCCTTCACGAGGCCTCTGTGTATGCCTTCTATTCGGGCACAGGTGGGTCCTGGGATCTACATTTGCGTCGTTCCCCGCATGATAGAGAGATGGAGGAACTTGTTTCTCCTGGGTGTCCTTCACTCTACTTCTCTCGTCCCTACGGACGACTCCCGGACTTGGATTGGGGACCCTTCTGGGGTCTTCTCTTGCAAGTCCTTCCTTCACCGGCTTAGCCTTCCCTCACAGCTTCCTCAATTTCCCTTAGCCACTTTTATTTGGAAGTCTAAGGTTCCATTGAAGGTCTGAGCTTTTGTGTGGACTCTGGTCCTTGGTAGGGTGACTACCTATGATATGGTGCAACGTCGGAGGCCTGGTTGGTCTCTTCTTCCGGGTTTCTGTGTGATGTGCCGTCATGATGGGGAGAATAGTCTGCACTTGTTTGTTATGTGTGATTTTGCTAGGTCTTTATGGAGTAGGTTGTTGGAAAGGAAGAGTTTTGCACGTCCCGCTACGGTGGGAGATTTTTTACTGCTTCGTTTCGCTGTGATGAGGCGAGGGAGGGAGGGGAGATTGTTCTAGAGGTGTATGTGTATGGCCATCTTATGGTGCATTTGGTTGGAGAGGAACTCTAGAGTGTTTTGTGATGTTGGGAAGCCTATAGACTACGTCTGGGACCATGTGGTCTATTTGGCCTCCCTTTGGGCTAAGGCGGTCGGTGCTTTTAAGGGCGTACCGCTTGCCTTTGTACAGCGTCATTGGCGAGATTTGTAGTTTCTTTTGATTGAGGATGCCTTATCCTCGTTTTTTGTATTCTTTACATAATGGGTTAATAAAAAAATTCTTATCTAAAAAAAATCAAAAAATAGAAGACACAAATGTTGGAGAAGAATTAAATGAGAATAGGTTTTGCTTGCCTTGTTTCTCTATAATCTATATTGATGTGATTTTACCTAATGGGGGTGATAGGTCCCCTCACTTTGTGGGCTTCAACCATGGCAGCTTATGAGAAGACAAGCCATCTTGCTCAGATAAGAAAATAATGGCTACATGGATTATATCAATGAGAAATATGGACAACCAACCTGTTGAACAATAGTAGCCACGGCAGATTCACATGAGTAGTGTGAGCGGTTGGGAAGTCAAAAGAAATAAATGTAGCAGAAAACATACTGTAACCATTGACTACCTACTTGCTACTTCTGATTTTACCTTTCTGACATAAAGAAGGCATGCAGGTAAGAAAAGCTGTGTTGCAGAAACTATATTTTGATTCCTAAGAGAAGTATGTATGCAGTATGAAAGACTGTCAACTTGGGGATATTTATTTAAAGTGTAGCCAGTGAAGTCTTTGCTTCTATGCTTGCCGAAGCTAAAATTCTGATCATATGGATCGTGTAGATGTTCTTCTGACCTTTTCTTTTTTACCCAAAAATAAAAATAAAAAATGGTCAGGCTACTTTCAAGATTGCATTGGATGTGCCATCTGAGCTCATAGCTCTTTCCAACATGCCTGTCATTGAAGAAAAGAAACAAGGGGATCTTAAGACGGTTCACTTTGAGGAATCCCCAATTATGTCTACATACTTGGTGGCAATTGTTGTGGGTCTATTTGATTATGTGGAAAGCCATACCACTGATGGTATAAGTGCCCCCTGTCTGCTATTCAAATCATGATGGGTCAACCTTTTTGCTATTTTACCAATTTACTTCAAAATGTGTTCAGGCATTAAAGTCCGGTGTTATTGTCAAGTTGGTAAGGCGAACCAAGGGAAGTTTGCTTTGGATGTTGCTGTGAAGACGCTTGAACTCTATAAGAAGTAAGTTGTTGAAATGGCTTCTTCATGTGACCAATGTTTACTTCTGACTGGTTTCTGAATTGGAGTAAGATAGTATAACGTATGCCATACCATACAAGATTTGTTTTCTTGCTTTCTGACTTATAATCAAACTACCTCTTCTGTCACAAAAGGTACTTTGATGAACCATATGTGCTACCCAAATTGGATATGATTGCGATTCCTGATTTTGCTGCTGGTGCCATGGAGAACTATGGTTTAGTCACTTACCGTGACACTGCTATATTGTATGATGAACAGCATTCTGCTGCTAGTAACAAACAGTGGGTAATGTGCATGTTTGTGCCTAAAATATTAATGGGTAAAGTTAGCTCTCATTATTATTGTTGATATAATTGGCACTTGTGAAGGTCGCTGATACTGTTGCACATGAATTAGCACATCAGTGGTTTGGCAACCTTGTAACTATGGAGTGGTGGACCCATTTATGGCTGAATGAGGGATTTGCTACATGGGTATCTTGTCTACTATGTCATATATTTCTGCATTGAAGTTACTCCGCATGTTTTTGCTTGATGTACAACGTTTATCTGCAGGTTTCCTACTTAGCAACTGATGCTTTATTTCCAGAATGGGAAATTTGGACCCAGTTTCTTGAAGAGACGACTAATGGTCTTAGGCTGGATGCTCTTGCCGAATCACATCCGATAGATGTGTGTAACAAGCACAGTGATCATTTTTCTTGCATGAACTTCATGTTGTCTTTGTTCATTTGTGCTGATGTATATACTCTTGATTTAAACTGGATATTCCCAGGTTGAGATAAATCATGCTAATGAGGTTGATGAAATATTCGATGCGATTAGTTACTGCAAAGGTGCTTCAGTTATCCGTATGCTTCAAAGTTATCTTGGTGCAGAATGTTTTCAGGTGTGCATTTTATATTATCATTCTTTGTCTTGTATACGTTAAAAATGTACATTGAACAACCTGATACTCCCAAGGAATAAAAGGTATTATCATTGTCAGCTGGTTCTTGTTATGATCTCGGTCAAACTTTGTTCTCTGTTAAAAGTCCAAGTTCCTTAAATTGATAAATCTTACCTGAGTATTGACATCTTCTTGTCATCAGAGGGCACTTGCACTGTATATTAAAAAGTATGCTTTCTCAAATGCGAAGACTGAGGATTTATGGGCTGTTCTAGAGGAGGAATCCGATGAGCCTGTAAAAGAGCTAATGAATTCATGGACAAAGCAGAAAGGGTATCCTGTTGTTTCTGTGAAGCTTAATGGCTAAAAGCTGGAGATTGACCAGGTTCATGACCATGCACAAGCTTTTCTCCCAATTTATTCATTTTGAATGGAACTAACACTACTTTTCCAAAACAATTATCAAATGGATTTGTATTGAATTGATTACTATAATTAAATTGTGACAGGAACATTTTCTGTTGAGTGGATTCCCTGGGGATAGCCTATGGATTGTCCCTATTACTTTATGTTGTGGTTCTTATGATGCTCGGCAAACTTCCCTTTTGAGAGCAAAGGCTGGAGTAGTTGAAATAAAAGAATGTGCATGGATTAAAGTAAATGTGGACCAGACAGGTTTTTATAGGGTGAAATACGATGAGAACCTGTCAGCTAAACTTCAAACCGCAATGAAGAACAATCTGCTTTCTGCTACAGATAGACTTGGTAACGCTAGATCTTTAGTAGTCACTTGATTTATTTTTATTCTTAACCATCTGAAGAAGTCGCTGAGATTATTTTTCTCAATGGTAGGTGTGTTGGATGACTCATATGCCCTGTGCATGGGTTGTCAGCAGCCGTTGGCCTCCTTACTGACCTTGATTGGTGCATATAGAGAGGAGCTCGATTACACAGTGCTCTCTAAGTTGATTAATGTAATGTCAGCATTCATTTCTAGCTCCTTTTTAATTTGATTGTTTGTGGCCTAACTACAATTTTCCACAGATAAGTTACCAAGTTGTTAGGATAGTTGCTGATGCTGCTCCCCATGTAGTGGATAGTGTAAAACAGTTCTTCATCAGTCTTTTCCAGTGCCCTGTTGGGTGAGTAACTTTTGTACAAATTGCATTAAATAAGTATTCTGCATGTTCATAATAAACTTAGGTAGTGTTTGACAACATTTTTACTGTCTTTGTTTTTAATTGATCAAAATCTGTTTTTCTCTTTTTTGTTTATAGAATCAGTTTTTACAAAACTATCTTGTTCGTTTTAGATTGCTTCAAAAAAACAGTTTCTGGCAAAATGGGTTTGGATGACTTGCTTAAGGCAATAACGTTTTTGTCCATATGGCCATACTTCTATAATCTTCAAAAACTAGCATATAATCTTTTTTATGTTTGTTGCTAGCATAAAACATGCGAAATAGATTAGTTCCAATCCACTACAGATACAAATACAATGGAATATACTCTTTTTTTTTTTAACATACATAATGAAAGTACGGTCAATGCATAATCACCACCAAAGTCTCAATAAATTATTCCATCAGTTATCATGCACAGCTTGGTCTTGGTCCATGGGATATTTGGTTCCGAAGGTGCAAATCAGAGTAACGAATTGTGTTCCCGTAACTTGAGAAACGATTCTCGATTAAAGAAGTAAAAAATTTTCACTTCTCATTTTTCTGTTTTTGTGCCTTTAGAAATCTTTTTTTTTTTTTTTCTTCTTTTTCAAACACCATTTTTAGATTTAAAAAAACAGCTTTTCTACTTTGTAAAATAAAAACACAGTTTCTAGAAACGTAAACAAACAGGCCCTTATGAGCCTTCTGATTGTGTATTTTTACTGTGAAGTTCTTATAATAATTGAGCCTGAGTGAGATTTAAGAGTTTCTGAGAATGAGAGCCATGTTAATGCCTGGAAACCGCAAAGATCAACCATCTGCACAGGCCTCTCAGGAGGCTCCAATCTAAGGCAAGGTATTTGCTTTTGATTGGGGGAGGAGGAGTAGCTGTATGCAGCTCATAAGCTTTAGTCCTATGAGCTGAGACTGAGAGACTCTTTAGGTTAGATGCATTACAAGATGAAAATATCTGATGAGTGATTTAGAACTTGATCATCCAGTTCTCATATTCTGTTGTATGCCCTAAATGTTGCTGGGCTCCTGCGGAAATTTGGTTTCAGGCTGTGGTAGCAATCTGCTATGTAGTCTGCATTCGATGCTATAATGGCAACGATCTATATTTTAAACCTCTTCTTGGGGGGTAGTGGTCATACATTTCCCAAATTTGTCTTCTTGGCCGTTTTTCAAGGTTTATTTCTCATCAGATGTATGGGATGTTGTAGGTCATTAGAGTTGAGAAGGTAGTTATTATTGTTCAACTAGAATTTGGAAAGTTACAAGTGAAAAAGGAGAATTGAAATACAATGTTTTTGGTCTTTCTTGAGGGGAAAGAATTTAGCTTTCATTCAGTATCTCAGTTACTTGCTGCATTGGGCAGGAAACTTGGTTGGGAGCCTAGGCCAGAAGAGAGCGACTTGGATGCCATGTTGAGAGGGGAGCTTTTAATGGCGCTGGCTAAGCTTGGTCATGATCCTACCATAGATGAAGCAATTAAGCGTTTCAATGCATTCTTACATGACAGAAATTCATCACTTCTCCCACCTGATATCAGAAAGGTTATGTGATACTTTGTGTAAACTTGAGGGTGCTTACTGCACATTTTACTGGAAATACTGACGCTTTCTGTTATTGGTTGTTTGATAATATGTGTTATATTCCCCAGGCGGCATATGTGGCTTTGATGCAAAAGGTTAGCACATCAGATAAGTCTGGTTATGAGGCTCTCTTAAGGGTATATAGAGAGACTGATCTTAGCCTAGAGAAGGCGCGTGTTCTAGGTAGTACTGTTGTTGCTTATTTGTGACTCTAGTGATACTTGTGATCTTATCTGGCCCAGGAGGCGAGGACAATGTAGTTTTCCTTCATTCTGTCTCTCACGTCTTTCATTTATAGGTTCATTGGGTTCCTGCCCCGATTCAGATATTGTTCTTGAAGTTTTGAACTTTCTATTGTCCTCTGAGGTAAGTTTATTTGGAAAATGGAGGTTGTGCTGTTGATTGAAGTGTCAAGTAAACTAATACAGTTGTTTTAGTACAGGTCCGAAGTCAAGATGCTGTTATTGGGCTGGCAGTCAGCATGGAAGGGCTGGAAACAGCCTGGAAGTGGTTGAAGGTAAAATTTTGTTGGTATACTCCCATAAGGCCATAATGGTCTAAAAGATCTTTGCTGACATTTTCTTAGATAAGAGTTTGCTGACATTTGCTCACTATAGGATTTTCTTGATCAGACTTATCCCATGCAGAAGTAAGATAGGGTGTTGTTTACAATGTGGTCTTCGAAGTTTTTAAAATCTAGGATATCCCATGCAGAAGCCGATCTCCTGACTACGGCTTGTTACTCATGTTGTCTATTAACTACATTGAACACATTGGGTGTTATGCTTAATATCAGGAATTCAGGAGATTCTCTTTGATGGGACACCTTTAGATTTTACTTCGTTGCTTTTCCTTGTCGCTCAATTGTAGTTTTGGGCTTGACAAGTACTCCCTCCGTTTCAGATAAATGTATACAATTACTTTTTCACGGTCTCCAATGCACTACTTTGACCATATTTGTATTTAAATGAAAGATATAAATTTTTAAAAATTTGATTTTCCGAAAGTACTTTTGAAAATGAATCTTACCATAGTATTTTTACATTGTGAATCCTTATAGTTTTTCTTAAATTAATGGTCAAAGTTTTTAAACATTGACTTTCAAAAAACAACTGTATACATTTATCTGGAACGGAGGGAGTAGTTGACTAATAATTCATTCAGCATTCTTTTGAAAGGAGCAACCATCTCTTCCTTTCTATCCCTTTTTAACGGAGTTATGCATTATTTTTAAAGTAAACGTGTATATGGTCCTTAAATCAGAGACACCATATAGTACTAGAATACCTGGTTGAGACCGCTAATATGGTATATGGCACACTGTTAACCATGTTCACAAAATAATCTAAACTTAAAATTCTGATAAGACAGTCAGCACTTAAAATCTTCTCTTTTGGTTTTCTCGATTTCTAATATTTGGTTGGTGAGCAGGATAGCTGGGATCACATTTTGAAGGTTTGGGGTTCAGGTTCTCTTCTGGGCCGCTTTGTCAGTGCAATTGTATCACCGGTTTGTCCCTTTCCCTCTCCTACCCCCTCCCTCACTATCCCGATTCCCGAAGTGCACTCTTGTGAAGGTGTACCTCTTTTCATATCTTCCATTTGGCTGTGCCACTCAATAATGTTTGTATATCATTCAAGTCTGATAACCACTTCAATCAATATATTGTGAGAATTTTCCGTTCATTTCATCAGTTTTCTTTGCACGAAATGGAGAAAGAAGTGGAAGAATTCTTTGCAAGTCAAACCAAGCCATCCATAGCAAGGACCTTGAAGCAGAGTATTGAAAGGGTTCAAATAAATGCGAAGTGGGTTGAGGGCATCCAGAAAGAAGAGCATTTAGCAGAAGTGGCACAGGAGTTGGCACTTGGTATCTAAGTATTCAGTTGCATCGTTTACCTCGTCTCTTGATAGCATAGAGCATCTGATGCCACCACGCCAGAAGCAGAACAGCATTAGCTGAAAGGTTCCAGTTTACCATTTTGAAAGTTGAAGGACTTGTCATTTTATATGCTTTCCGGTTTGAAGGAATGTCACAATCCAAATTGTAATCTTATGCAAGGCGTTGGTTTGTGTTAATCCCAGCATCGCTGCTATTGTTGTCTTGCTCCCTTCCCTTATATGGGAGCCGATGGAGTGTAATCACAGTTCAAAGCGTCAATGAATCGGAAAACAATTGCCTAACTGAAAAGTGGGACAGTTGACACGCACCTACCAAACGTCCATTAAACATGGTAAGAAAAAGCATTACAGGAGCTAAAAACACCACCACCAAAAGAAAGAAGCTAGAAACACTGAAGAATCAATTCGCACGCGAACTTAACCAAAAAATCAATTGTAGTTAGCAAATTATTCATTTCCCTCCGCTGGTTTGTAGGCACCTCAAAGGGTGAGACAGTTGGCCAATGAATTTAAAGTTACTCCATATCTAAGGCAAGATTCGAGCCATTAAGGATGGATGAGTCTCTACCACTCAACCACATCTGCTTGGTTCTATGGCTATAAGTTTATAACTATATCTCTAATGCATGTATTCATGAGACCGATAATGTGCACCTATCAATTCATCCATCTCACAAGTCACACAGTGGACACAGACAATACCCAGAACCTACTGTTTCCCTCCCATTTCACCTTCCTCTTTTGATCAAAGAACAACTCAGCCTTTATAACGCCAATAACCCATTTCTTCACCCAATCACAAATCAGGTTTCCCGCAAACTTTCTGTTTTTCATTTTCCCTTTTTGTTGTTAGGTTCAAGATTTGATTTTCCCCGCAAACTTCAAAAAGCAGAAGAGAAAAACAAACGGCTAATACACTGTCATCGTCCCCACTTCCACAACACCATCAACAACAATAACTCTCTCTCTCTCTCCTCTCAAAAAGCTTCTTGTCTTGTACAAAATTCCATTGTCTCTTCCCACAGTATTGTCAATTCACATTTCTTCCCCTCCAAAAAGCACCTCCCTTTCTCACTTTCTCTCTCTCTCCACTCTCTCTCTCTCTCTCTCTCTCTCTCTCTATCTCTCTCTCATCATGCTCCACCCATTTCACCCTTTCCCCAATCATCCCTCCTTTTCTCTCTCATCATGCTCTCATCCCCCAACCAAAACCCAATCTCTCTCCTCTCTGGCGAAGATAACACCATTTCCGGCGACATCTCCGACGACGACTCAAACCCCTCATCACTCCAACTCTTAACCCTCCTCTTAAAATGCGCAGAACACATCTCCACAAACTCCCTAACCTCCGCATTCTCTCTCCTCCACACCCTCCTTTCTCTCTCCTCCCCTTTCACATCCCCTGCAGACCGCATCACATCCTACTTCTCCCACGCTCTCCATTCCCGTCTCCTATCTCTCTCTCTCCTCCCTTCCCCACCTCCTCCTCTCTCCTCCTTAACCCTCACTACCCAACTCCCTAAACTCCACTCCACTCTCCAAACCTACAATTCCATCTCCCCCTTCATCAAATTCTCTCACTTCACTTCCAATCAAGCCATCTTCGAATCCCTCAATAACAACCCTAACCCAAATCATGATCATACCCATCTCCACGTCATCGATCTCGACATCATGCAAGGTCTTCAATGGCCTGGATTATTCCACATCTTAGCCTCTCGTCCAAGAAAACTCCATTCCCTTCGGGTCACCGGGTTCGGGCCCAATTCCCATTTGTTGGCCCAAACAGGTAAACGACTCGCTGAGTTCGCTGACTCGTTAGGGTTACCGTTTGAGTTTAACCCAGTTGAGGGTAAAATTGGAGATTTGATTGATTTGAGTAAACTTAAGGTTAAAACGACGAGTTTTGAGGTTACTGTGGTGCATTGGATGCATCATAGTTTGTATGATATGACAGGTTCTGATGTTGGGGTGTTGAGGGTATTGAGTGTGGTGAAGCCCAGGTTAATTACTATGGTCCAGCAAGATATGAATATGATGAATTATTATAATTTTAATAATAATGACGATAATGATGATGTGATTAATGAAACGGGGTCGTTTTTGGGGAGGTTTGTGGAGGCATTACATTATTATTCAGCGTTATTTGATGCATTAGGGGAGGGATTAGGTAGGGAGAGTGAAGAGAGGCATCAGGTGGAACAGCAGTTGTTTGGATGTGAGATTAGGAATATTCTTGCTGTTGGTGGGCCCAAGAGGAGAAGAAGGATTAACGATGAGGTGGTCGGGTCGTGGGGTGATGAGCTTAAACGGGTCGGGTTTGAACCGTTTTCATTGGCGGGTAGTCCGGCGGCTCAAGCTAGTTTGTTGTTAGGGATGTTTCCTTGGAGAGGGTACACTTTGGTTGAAGAAAATGGGTGCTTGAGATTAGGGTGGAAAGATTTGCCTTTGCTTACTGCCTCAGCTTGGCAACCTTGCAATTTTAATACTCCTACCTAAATCTCACGAGTGATGTCGTCCATGAGCCTAGGGCAAGGGTCATAGGGACGCCTAGAGAGAGCGTAATCTTTTTTTTTAGTGCAAATATTTGAGGGACTATTAGATTGTTTTTGTTATAAGATTGTTCAGAATTTTGTTGGTAGATTAAGATTTAGTATAAAGATTTTGGTATAAGATTGGTTGGGGACTCTTGGGAGGGTTTAAAGAAAAAGTACATAGTTCTAAAGTTAGTGGTCTTTCCAAAATAATAATTGAGGCTGCAAAGGAAAGATCACATGTTTGCTTGCCTTTTGAGCATTTGGATTCTTTTTTGTATAAAGTTGAGTTGGAAAGATGAAGCCCTTTTTCAAGTTTGATCATTTCTACATGCTTTTCTCCTTTGGTTAAATGGAGTATAGGGATTGGTGAAGATTTTATCATCTTGTGTAATTTGATTCTTTTGAATCATCAATTTAACAATGTTAGTTACCTTGATTATCTTCAAACGTCTGGTCACCCCCTAGTTTAAAGTCGGGGAAAATTGGGAAGGTGGAGGGATGAGTGTTGGAATCTAATTTTCAATGTACCCAAAAGTTTCACTATTTTTGACTTTGCAATATAATGGACTAAAACAAAATAATTCATAATTGTCAACACTTCTTATTTATTGAGAAATTGCCGATGGTCGTTGTATTTCGAATCTCAAGTCAAACGAAAACAGTCTCTTTGGTGAGACTCTCATATAGAGCTGGCAATCATATCGTATCGTGTCGAATATAAACAGGTCAGCTACCCCCTGACACGAACACGACCCATTTAATAATCGTGTCAGAAATTAGGGTTTAGGAAAATTTTGCCTTATATACTTATGAGAGTTATGACCTAAAAGTTGGGTTGGGCTGGTTTTTTTTTTTTTTTTTTTTTTTTGGGCCTCATAGTTTAGAAATACGGGATATCAATTGAAAATCAGCCTTGGCTTAAGACCCAACTTAATCGGGTTAGACGGGTCGTGTCGACACGAACACGACCCATTTAAGTTAATCGTGTTGAGTCGTGTAAATTTCGTGTTGAAAATCTCAACACTAACCCAACCCGCTTAATTAAACGGGTAAACTCGTGTCGACCCGCTTAATTAATCGTGTCGAAAATCTCAACACTAACCCGTTTATTTAGTGTCCGGTTCGTGTCGTGTTATCGTGTCGTGTCAGCTTCTGCCGGCTCTACTTTCATATGGGTAAGGCTGTGTACAACCGACCTCTCCTATCTTGCCTTGGCGGGAGCTTCTTTGAAGGCATTGGGGTAATGTTAAATATTGATGTGGAGGGACGAGTGCATGAAGACTCAAATCTGAGACAACTCCCTAGATGTGTTAAACTAGCCGAGAATGGATCCTCTACAATTTTTCTTCTACAATTCCTCTCTCACTCACCACAGTCACCAGTGGATTAGATAGAGTGAAAAAATAACTTTACAAGAGCTTTAGAAAAAAGAACAGAAGAGGATTCAAACTCGATAAAAAGACCATGTCATGTATGATGAACTTTCTTACTCACGTGAATAGTCACCTTGAGAATTTAAACATGTTGGAGGGAAAATTAGCAACCCGCCAAATTTAATATCAATTTTTCCTATAAAGTTATGTTAATAACAAAAAAAAGAACTGTTGATTTCATTGAATCCAAAAAAGCATAAAATATCTAGGATTGATTGGTCTTCGAAGAAATTCAATTTGGGAATTGAGACTAAAAATCCAAAAACAAAAAGTTTTAGAGTGCGTTTGGATACTAATATTTGATTTAAATTTGATGAATTCGATTCTAAAATTTGAAATTTTGCAATTCAAATTCAATTTAGTTGTTTGGGAAAACAAGGAATTTCAATTCACAAATTTAAAATCTGAATTTCTTGTTTGGGTAAATATGTAATTTCAATTTCAAAATTTGAAATTCAACCAATATTTGGCAAAATATGCTCTTTCATTTGCTGAATTTGCACATAAATTAATGAAAAAACACAATTGAAATATCATTTTCATTGATATTTGTACATACAATCATGACTCAAGCTCTCAATCACTTATGACAATCAAGAAAAAAAATACAAAATACACATAAATTAGCAAAATCCAAATCTGTGAAAAAGCAAATCAAAATTTTATAAACATCTTATTAATATTCATCAATGGCTGGTTATGTTGGAATTTTGGTATCAGATCCATGGCTGCAAAATCAGTTCACTCAAGTCGAGCTTCGAAGCTTAAAATCTAAGGTAACTTCATTTTCTCTCTCTTCATTTCATTATTTTTCTCTCTAGATATTGGCAGATCGTGGTCGGAAATCTGCTTATGTTTATACAGTATCATACGATGAGGAGAGAGAGTGGGCCTCTTACTCTCGCCGATTTGTCGTCGAAGATGTCGAACCTCAAGGTTGTCGGAGAAAACCTAACCGAAGAAGAGAGAGATGCATTTCTTCGCAGCTCGTATGAGACCATGAATGATGAGGTCGATTTTGAGCTCTTTCTTCGGGTAAGTATCTTATTTTTCAATTTTTTGTTTTCGTTTTTGCTATATGATTTTCGCGACATTAAAAACCGCCAGTTCCGGCGGAGTAATTCACCGCCGGCGAGCTCGTTTCCCGGAGAACCAGAGAGGAACTTATTCGACCGCCATTAATGGCGGGCTCGAGGATGGAGAAGACGGGAGAGAGAGAGGGAGAGGGAGAGGATAGAGAGAGAGAGGTGGAAGTAGGGGAGGAGAGAGAGAGGAAAGAGTGGTGGAGGCAGAGAGTGTGTGTGTCGTGGTTAGAGGAGAGAGAGTGGTGTGGGTTTGTATTGTGATTTGTGAGGTGGGCTGAATTTCGAATTGATAGTGTTTTGGTGTGTATTTGAAATACAAGCTTCAAAGGCCTATCCAAATTACTTCAGATATGGCCCAAATACAAATGTCTAATATTTTGGATTGCCAAACACCTGATTTGGGCCAAATGAGGAATTTGAAATCAAATAGCCATATCCAAACAGGCCATTAGTTAATTTAGACCGGCTCAAAATATAAACTGGAAATCCGATTTACACCCTTATTTTTTTTACATGTCAAATTTGAGTCAATTGAGAAAAGTGATAAGTTACCACAACCTTCCATTGAGGGATAATTAAGAGAAACTGGAGTCCACTACAAATAATCCATATCACAAATTATAAGCTTAGATATGACAAAAATGGGGGCCAAAACACGAAAAGATTGAGAGCAACATTTTTCATGGGCCTTAAAGCAACATGAATGACTAAAACAAATCTTGGGCATCGTACAACGAGGATCTTTGAGGACAAAAAGAAGGCACTAAGCCACTAACTGATAAACAAGTAATCTAACTGTATAAATGAAGGCAATGCATTGTATTGGTTATATGTTGTGTAGCTCTTCTACGTTGTGTGCTGATTAATTGTAGGGACGAAAATGTTATTCGCAAAGCCAAAAGATTGTACAATATATGTAATACTATTACAAACTATTATGATGGTGTCTGTGAGTCTGTCGCATGGTATGGAGGTTTGTCGTACAAATGATATGGTGGGAAATAGGGACATGAGTTTATAGTTAAAACAACTCTAAGACACTCACCTCTATTATGCTTTTTTTTTTTTTTTTTATATTATTAAAAAGGGTGGTGCTAAATACCACATCCCAATTTAAACAATACCACACCCTAAAAATTAATGTTTCTAAAATACCCCTAACTTAAATTTAAAAAAATAAGACCCCAAATTAAAAAACTGAAACCCACAACACAACACAACACAACACACCATCCCTCCACAGCCCCACATTCTAAAACAAGTCATTTTGCTGCCTAATTGAATATTAAAATAATTAGTTGTGCTTGGTGATTTGTATTCTATGGCGTGAAAAAATCAATCCAGATGAGACAAATGTATCTTAATTTGAACATTTCTGAAGATCATAATCCCTGGCCTCACTACAGTTTTTCTGCTTTATTGCTCTTCTAGGCTCTAGCTACTGTTCTATTTCTCACATTCAGAAGCTGGGGAAAGCGATGAAACATGGCGTAAGTCCTGCGCCTAGTTTTGGCGTGGATATTAGAAACCTGCGCCTCCTTTGAGCGCATGTATTCTAATACTGTGACCAAATATGGCGTAAGCCTCTACAATCTGCGCCCAAATTAGGCGCAGATATTACAATTTTCTGGGGAAAAAAATTTAAAATTACGCAAATTCAAAAACTAATTAAATGTGAGATTAGAATGAGATTGATCGGTCAGTGATTTGTTAGTAAGTGGCAAAAAGCTAAGTATTGTATGACGACAAGCTAGATAGCTAATTGAGATAGGGGAAAAGAATTACGCCCTAAAATTAAAAAAAAGGGCAATATCGACAATATTTTGTAAATGGTGCGGTATTGTTTAAGTTGGGGTGTGGTATTAGTGCGACTTCTGCACTAGTCGAACGATACTGGATCACTAATTAAAGAGAGAAAGGAGGAGACAAAGTTGAGAAATAAGGCTCTGTTTGATTCACCTTAATTTTACTTAAATTCAGTTCAGTTTAGTCCAGTTCATGCGTAACTTTAGCACTCATATAACTTTTTATTCCGAAATAATTTCATGATGATAATTATGTCATCGGAAAGATCTTAAAGCATACTTTCAAATGAGTCCAATATTGACTATGTTTGGACAAATTTTAAATGGTTAACGATCAAGTCTAAAAAATCAATTCAGTTCAGTTCAGTTCAGATCAGTTCAGTTCAGATCAGTTTTATCCAGGTGAATCAAACGGAGCCTAAGTTGAGAGAATAGGAGGATCGGTATTTATATAGTAGTTACCCCCTTTATTGTAACCACCATAATAATCTGGTAACCACCACAATATGATTGGGTAATACTAATTTCATACTTGACGCCGACCAATTTAGACTAACTTTTTAATGTGAGTTTGGTCCTAACAAGTTATAATATCAGATGTTTTTAAGTTATCAATTCAGTTATATCTAGTTCCAACTCTTTATTTTAAAAAAAATCTTAATTAGATATTAGAATAGATAAAACTAACCACGCAAATGGTAAAACCACTTACTATTTTAATTATTATGGTGGCTACACAAAAGCGGTAACCACCATATAAATGGTCATAGGCGAATTATGTGAGAGAGAAAAGGAGAAATTGAGAGAAACTTGGCCAAACGAACCTAGATGCAGGGTGTTTGGAATTTGAATCCTCCAGAGTTATTTTCTCTAGAGGAGAGAAGTAGAGAGTAAAAAAGGAACTTTACAAGAACTTTAAAGGACAAACCTCATCCGAACTCAGATGCAGGATGCCAATGCCATAACCAACACCACTGGTGTTTTAGACTTTTTAGTTGCCGATGGCTCAAGCCTATGAAAATACTTAAAACATCTTTAAAACAGTAACGATGTGGAGAGACATCACCAAATAAACAACTTCATTGCGAAAATCATAGTTTACAACTATAGGAACTTAATTACAAAGACAAACTGATTCTTGGTGGACATAAATAAAAACCCCAATCCCACCAATTCGACGCCTTTACTCAATAACTTTGCAAAAATATTGGCCAATTACCAAGCACACTCTCTCAAAGATCAGGTCAAATTAAAACTTAAACAGGGCGGGTAGCTAAGATTGGGAAAGGATGGAACTAATATCTTTTACCTAGGATCACACCAACTATAATGGATACCAATGCCACCCCGAGGATAAACTTGATGTTCATGGAAGAACCCGCTTCAGTGGCTGTAGTCTGAGTCACTGCTGATGAAGAGGGTTGTTCAGATGATTTTTCTGACTTCTTGCTTTTCCGTTGTACTGGACTTGAAAGCATTGAACCAATATCTCTGGACCTCACCTCTGTCTCAACAGCCTGTGTACCAGCGTTGCTCTCATCACCCTAGCAATTATGAAAACAGCGGATTTGATCCTCTTGTTTATATTGCAATTTTAGCATATACCAATCTTCTAACAAGTTTCAGCATACACATTACACAAGCCACACCACATGTTAAAAGCCAAAGGGTGTAGTAGTCTTAATGTTATGATTACAATTACTATTATGATTGACTCCTGTAACAAGATACGGTTTGTTGTTTAAACTTGCAACAATATTCTAACAATCAACTTATTTTGTGTTGTATATAATTAGTTACAAAAAAGCATCAGTGACTTTCACAAATGACCTAAGCAACATGAGGTTCGCTGCAACCAGTTAATTTTAAGCAGCTTAAGCTATCACACACATCCCTACCCCTCTCTTCCAATTGCATGGTTTATATATCCAATACCCCCCCCCCCCCATAAGATGAAATTGGACAAGCAACATGTATCAGAACCAAAGGAGAAAACTTACCTTTTGTTTGGATTTTTCTTCAGCCGTCTGCAGTTTCTGATCAAGTTCCTCGACTCTCTTTCCCAAAAGTACGACTTCTTTGTTTTTGGCTTCAAGCTCTTCAATTGTACGACTTCTAGCAGCTTCCAGTTCAGACACCTTTGCTGAATTTTCCTCTTTCTGTTTGAGCAGTGGTGCGAATGAGGAACCTTAGTCAGCTAGTTTATTTTTAATCAAATTGTTTTGGATTCAAAATCCGCTTCATAATATTATAGTGCAAGTATTCATTATGTCTGTTAAATATGAACAGGAGCATGTGATAGCATAAAGTACAGTATGGTTTTATCGACTATCAGCATGATATGACAGAAAATTCACGTTAAGTTCAGATTAACACAGGACTTCCAATCGCCACTTACAAACACAGGGAACATCAAAATAGAGGATAACAAGGATAAAGATTATCTAACCAGCTTAGTAATAGTGGCCTGTGCAAGCTGAAACTCTTGCTCAAGATTTACAATTCTTTCATTCAATGAATCTCTATCATGGACTTTCTGCACATGATGTTCCAACTGTGAAGTCAAATCAGCCTCTCTTGCAGTAGCGGTTGTTTGAAGTTTTTGAACCTACAGAAGATCAGAAGTTATTTCTATATAACTATACCAAAATATCAGTAGCCATTCATGCATGTCATCAAAAAGTAGACTGAATTAGTTTAAAATCCACTTTGCGCCAACCTCTTCTTTCAATTGGGCCTCGGTTGCTTGATTATGTTCTTCAAGTTCCTTCAACCTTCCTTCCAGGGCAGCTTTCTCAGTTATTTGAACCTTGAGATTTTCCAATTCAGATCGTAAAGTATCTTCATTTCCTCTATATTCTTTCAGCTGCTCTTCAAGTTGGATAATGACAGCTTGAAGTTCTTTTTTGGCTTCATTAAGCTGGCTACTCTCCTCCAGAACAGCAGATATCTGTCATGGTAGACCAATTTTGGAACTAGTCATTTATTTATAACAACATAGAGCTACAGATTACCTAATTATATCTGGTAAAAGTAAAAGAATAAGAAACAGTAAGTTTTATTTGGTGCAAACCTCGGTTTGAAGTCTTTGCTTTTCAGAATTTAGCTCTTGTGTTAAATCTTCAATTGCCTTGTTTGACAAGTTAAACTGTGAAGCTATGTCATCCTTCTCAACAAGAGCATGTGAGAGTTTTGCTTGAAGATCACTCTGTTGAGTTTCAGACAGAGCCAGATCCTGGGTGAGCTTCATATTTGCCTCAGCCAAGGCCTCATTACATGTTTCGATTTGACCCAATGTTAGCTGCAGTTGCTCAACCATTTTTGCTTGATCCTGTAATTTCAGACCCATCTCTTTTAGTTCAAGTTTCTTAGATTCAGCAACCCCAGATGCCTCACGGGCTTCTTCATGGTAAGTTTTCAGTTGGCTTTCAAGGGCATTGATCCTTTCCTTCAACTCCTCTACTTCCAACTCCCTCTGAGCTAATTTTTCAACTGTCCCTTGCAACTGTTCAATTTCAAGTTTTCTTGTTTCAGCTATCCCAGAGGTTTCGCGGACCTCTTCCTGGTGTGTCTTTAGTTGTCCTTCAAGGGCAATAAGTGTTTCATTTAATTCCTTGACTTCGAGCTCTTTCTGGGCTAATTTATGAACTGTCTCTTGCAACTGTTCTATTTCAGCTTTTCTTGATTCAGCAATTCCAGATGCTTCACGGGCTGCTTCCTGGTGCGTAATTAGGTGGCCTTCAAGGGCGGTAAGCTTTTCAATCAATTCCGTCACTTCAAACTCCTTTTGACCTAATTTTTCAACCATCTCCCCAATTTCAGCTTCCCTAGCTTCAGCAATCCCTGACGCTTGACGGACCTCGTTTTCATGTACCTTAACTTGGCCTTCAAGGGTGACAAGTCTCTCGTTCAATTCCTTGACTTCAGTCTCTTTCAGGGTTAATTTGTCAACCGTCTCTTGAATTTCAACTTTTCTAGATTCAGCGATCCGAGCTGCTTCATGAGCTTCTTCCTCATATGTTGTCAATTGGCCTTTAAGAGCAACAAGCTGCTCGTTGAGCTCCTTCACTTCAACCTCTTTATCAGTTAATTTTGCGACAAGAGCTTGTAACTGTTCTATCTCTACTTTCCTAGATTCTGCGATCTCGGAAGCTTCACGAGCCTCCTCCTCATGTTTTTTGACTTGGCTTTCAAGAGAGTCAAGTTGTTCACTGAACTCCTTGACTTCTGTTTCTTTTGCCATGAGCTTAGCAATTGTTTCTTTTAGCTGTTCTTCAGCTTGCGAAAGACGAGCTTCAGTTGAAGAGTGGACTTCGAAGGATCTCGAGTGCTGGTCTGTCAGCTCAGTGATGGTATTCATGTGAGAAGCAAGTTGAAGAGCAGTAGTTTCCTTTTCTGCATTAGCAGAATTCAACAATTCCTGAAGGTCATCAACCTTGTTCTTCAGCTGTGAGTTAGTTTCCACCAGAAGTTCGTGCTCTGAAAGTGATTGTGCCACTTTACTTTCAGCTTCTGCCATCAACTTTTTGAGCTCTTCGTTGGAGCTTTCTAGTGAAGCTACCTTCGCAGCACTCTGATGCAATTCTTCTGTCAAAGATGCTCCCTTCTGAGCTTCTTCAGCTACCTGTTCTTCATAATTTCGTACCTTATCTTCAAGAATTTTAAGTTTCTCTGACAAAGAATTTGCCTCAGACTCCTTGGTGGTGAAATTCGCAGTTGCTTCTTGCAGTTTTAAGTCAAAATCCCTTGTGTTGGTTTCATGTAACGACTCAAGCTCTGCCTTCCTCGATGTTGCTTCTTCAATGGCTCTTGCTTGCTGCTCTAACTGATTCTCAGCAGATTTCAGCTTCTCTACAATCTCACTTTCCCTTAATCCAGATGTCTTCAGATCATTTTCAATGCCCTCCAGTTTTCCTTGTGTAAGAGACAATTCATTGCGCAATGCTTCAAGTAGATTTTCAGCTTCATGAAGCTTTTTGGTGGAATTGTCCAACGTTTCCTCCGAATTTTTCCTGTCCTCTTTCATTACATTTAAAGATTCCATCAAAGCCATTTCCTTCTCACTTGCTGTCTGCAGAGCACTCTCAAGGGTTAACATAGAAGATCGGAACTTCTCAAATTCTTCCGTGAGTTCGGATACCATGCCTGAATATTTCTTTGCTTCTGTTTCTGCATCCACGCATTTAGACTCCAGCGAGTTTATTTGCACTTCAAGATCTTCGATTCTCTGCTTCTTTGCTTCCAGCAATGATTCCAGCTCATTGACCTTTTTCTCAGCATCCTCGATTTTGGAATCAGAGGACTTCATCAGACCTTCATATTCTGTTGCACGGGATTGTAACTCTTGCTCTAACTCCTGTATCTTCTTATTTGAGCTCTCAAACTCCAGATTAAGACTGTCAAAGGATTCCTTTATGCCAGTGAGCTCCTTGTGCTTCGAAGCGTGATCTTCTAATGTGTCTTGAAGAGCCTTCAGCTTTTCGTTGAAGTTATGCTCAGCTTCTACCATCTGCTCCTGCAATTTCTTGTGATCTTGCTCAAGCTCTGCATACTTCTTTCCACTTCCTTCTAGCTTTTCTTCTGTCAATGACACCTCGTCTTTCAGTTTTGCATTCTGGGACTCGGAATCCTTTAATGCAGTCGACATTCTTTCTAATTCAATCTCAAGTTCCTTTATCTTCTCCTGTGCTTCAAGTACTTCCCTGCTAGACTCAGTGACAGATGGCTTGCCTTCTTCGGCAGATGTTACTTCAACATTACAAGCACTATCCTTCACATCTAGTGCTTCCCTTTCAACCTTGATGAATTCTCCATCATCTGACGAGTTTTCTTTCTCCTCTTTCTTTCCATTTTCCTAGAAAACGAATTTTCATGAGTTAGCTAAGAACCAGAACCACAACAAAGTAAACATTCAAGCTGCAATTCACAAGGATGGAAAATATAAGTTACAAAAGAAAAGCACCTGAACAGGATCAGGAATAGTTTGAAGCTTCTCAGTAACCGCCTTCACTGGCACCTCTGTAATTGTTTGCGTCTCTTCTTCCATGTATAAACACAATACTTGATCTCAAACCTGAGGTAACAAGTGTATAAGCAATGAGAACAAAATGAACTATACTAGTACAATAGACTTGATCACTCTAACTACCAAGCTGGAAAGTGAAATAAACAAAGTTGAAAAGACAGCAATACTGCTGGACCAGATCAGGGGCCACTATTCAACTGCATGCCCATTAAAAAACATCTCACTTTTCTTTCTTTTTGGTTCTTACACCCAAGCTTAAGCTTCCATTATTAGACTATTAAAGCACATTCTTTTTCCTTTCCTTTAAACCGCAAAACACAACTTTCATGAGGTATATTGACATGCTCAGACTAAGATATGCACAAAGACAGGTTGTTTAGAGCACAACCCTCTATGTTGCAGATCTGGTCCTGCGTCGCCTAAGCTTCACTGTCTTGATATTTTTTATTATTCGTCGTCCTACCTGGATTATGTAGTGCACGCACTTTTAGGTAAGAAAAACCCCAAACCATAGAGACATGATGAAAAATGGATTCTCTTAGCAGGTTTGGCTTCTAATCTTTCCCATGTGTTGTTCTAACTAGTAGACAAAATTCAACCATTATAAATGCACCTCAAATCTACTTTGTACCCTGTTTGGGACTTAATATAATAAATCACCACCTATATGCACTTTTCAAGGCATGATGCTGCCATACCAACTAAAAGGCGATTGTGACGAAAAACTATCTAAAAGTTTGCAAATTTAGTAACCATTTGGTAGACAATTAATATATAATTGAAATCATACATCATCATTTATTTCCAAAGAGAGCCAAAATTTTTAAATCTAGGACAGCAAGCCATACCTAAGTGAATCACCAACGTGCATCCGAAGTCAGATTAAGAGTTAATGATTATCCGACAATAATACGAGAAATAAACCTTAATAATCACAATCTAATCCAAGTTTTTAAGTATCATGAACTAGAATAAGATCTACAGTAATTTTTTAGAATTTCCTGCAGGCACGACCATTCTAGTAGAATAGAAAACAAATTGATGCCCACATATTCCCTCTGGTGACGAGAGAAACAATGTAGGCCTATATGGCTATATAGGGGATAAATAAACTAGAAAACAACTAATGAGGTCTTGATTTTAGTATGAGCTCCTTGGTAATATTAGTTAAAACGACAGTAGATCTAAAGCAGATACACAATGGCGATCTGTATTCTGTAACGTCACCACAGTTCTTCACAGAATCTCATTACCTTAGGTCACTAACTCCCACTACTATGACAACTAGTTTTCAGATCTTTCCTGACTCAAATCTATAGCTGCACAAACCATATTGCACAAACGCAGATTTCGTTCTGCTATCAAATCTAAGCAAATGGGAAATGATAATTTGCAATGAAATTATTCATCATCCATCAATTGATCTTATGATGCAAATTATTTCATACTGAGAAACTCCTGAGACATTTGCCATTTCAAACATACAGTATAGCCTAGAATTACTATGCAAGACACAAATAAATATAAAAAGGAATCAAAATATGCGTGATTAGTTAAGAGTATCGTCCCTAACTGTGAGGTTGAGGACTTGAGTTCGATCCCTAATGGTCTTCATGACTCCTCGATCTAAAAACAAACAGAAAAATAGAAAACAACTATACATCACAGCCACCAAAGTCCTAACTGATTTACAAGTCACATCAGCTATGACGATGGATCTATATTCTATAATAAGATTAATAAATGTGAAATCCTAAGAAAAAAGAAAAGAAAAAGTGTAATTACTACTGAACTATGAACTATGTGCTCTATGTCCCACAAGAAACAGCAAAAAGGAAGAAGAAAACAAAAAAAAAAAAAAAAAAAAGAATTGGTGAAAACCCATTTGGCCCACAAAATTGCAAAACTGAAAGCAAAACTGCAACAAGAGTTGCATTGAATAAAGATCATTAAATGGGTATCCCTTTTACGTTTAAGGTAGATAGACTATTCTGTAACTCATTAGTCTGATCACTCTGATGTTACCGATTGAAACCCATTTCCACCCCTCAAAAAAAAAAAAAAAAAAACAGGAACTAATTAAAGACACAGAAGACAGATGTGTATCATCTTTATCTTTCTTTTAATTTTTCCCTTTTAAAAGGTATCTGACCCAGTTATAATAAAAAAAATTGCTAAATTGCTGATAATAATTTGTAAAATGAAGAATAAAAACAAATTCAAAGAGAGAAGAGTTTGGTGTGCGGGTCCTTTCAGAAAACACATAATTCAAAGGGTCATCATATCATAAACCGCGTGACTCATACCCACAGGACAGGACTAACACATTCTTTTATTGTTTTCTTCTACCTTTTTTATTTTTATTTTTGGGTTATTGTTAATTAGCAAGAGTAATCTGTCTAGCTAACTGGTGACACTCAAAAAAAAAAAAAAAATTAGCAAACCAATAAAATCAGACAAATATGATCTAGTTCCACTAGTAAAAAAAATTCAGAGTTGTACCAAAAATCTGGGTTTAAAAACCCATTTATCATCTTATATGTCTCCTTTTAAATCTGACTAAACTCAAATTAAACTTTAGAACTAAAAAACAAAATCAAACCATAATGTGTTGTGAGTTTGTGACTTTGAGTACTTCGAAAACAAAAGTTCTCCTATGAGACCGAGCTTAGAAAATAGTGGTTTAAAGTTATTTTTGTGCCATAGATTAACAAAAATAAAAATAAATAAAAATTTTTGTAATAGAACGAGATGGTTCTCGGTAAGTGTGGAAAGGGTCCGACCAATATTGAGTCAAGTTTTTTTTTAACCTTTTTCTTCCTGATGAGCAAAATGGTCGGTAAAGAAGAAAAGCAATTGAAATTTTGTTGATCAAAGATTCAAAGGTAATAATCAAGTTAAAAAGTACTGTACAATGAACAGACTAATTAAGATATACTAATAATTATAATTCTAATCATTTTTTTTTCTGGAGTTCTGATCATCACTAGATGATACTGTAATCAAATTAAAAGAGAATTAACATCTATGAATTGAATCTTATTGATGAAGGAATTCAAAACTGAAACACCATAATATAGCACACACAGATCAAAACAATCACAAAACTTATCATCATCATCGTCATAAACTGATAAACATCATGATCATCATTAGTAAATAGTATACTAAGCAAACAATATTCAAAAAGCATATTAAAAAATCGGTAATGAATAACACAAAATAGAAAAAATTAAGGGGGTTTATGAAAAATGCGAATCTGCTTGAATAGAAAAGAAGAAAGAGAAAGAGAGAGTTCTTGCCTGAGAAAAAAAAGGAATTAAATTTGGTGGAGTTTTGAGTTTCGCTTTCGGCAAATGTTGAGTGATGAAAGAGGAGAGAGAATGAGAGAGAGAGAGAGGAGTGGAGGGAGAAATGGTAAGCTGGTCAATTATATGGAAGAAGAAAGAGAGAGAGAGAGAGTGGGGTGGGGACTGAAAATGAAAAACAATGGGGCCCACCAACCAAGTGAAATGAAATCTGGAATTCTCAAAGCTAGCGGAGAGGAGAGAGAAAGAAATCGAAATCGGGTTGGCTATGGTCTATCCTCTGTGGACGCCTGCCGTTTTTGTTTAGCTGTCTCTCTGTTTTTGGCTCTAATTGCTACTTTGTATGTTGTTTATGTTTTTTTTTTTTTTTTTTTTGGTGTCAATGAAAGACAAAAGCCTCCAGGAAATAAAACAAGGGAAAAGAAACAGCTACTAACGAAACAAAACTAGGGCCCGTTTGGCCTAACTCCCAAAAATTCAACTTCTCCTCCTAAATTTGTTCTTGTTTACCCCCTTTTATTCACTTTCCACTTCATATCCAACTTTTAAGAAGGTAAAATAAAGCTAGAAGTGGATGGAGAAGGAGAAGGAGAAGTTACAAATTGTAGCTTCTCCTTCTAGTCCAATTGTAGCTTTATTTCAACTTCTCAGAAGTTGTAAATGGAGGGGGGAGTGGATAAAAAGGGGTAAACAAGAGCAAATTTTGGGAGGAGAAAGAGAAGTTGCTAGAAAGTAGGCCAAACGGACACTAAAACAAACCAGAGAACTAGCTAATACTACGAGGTACTAGACGAGGCAAAGCCACACCCCTCAAGTCTTCATTCAGGATCAGCCGCAACGCTTCAGGAGGCACAAGGAAAATTGAAGTAGTCTCCTATTGTTGAACACCCAAGTTTGCAAGGCAATCTGCAGCACGATTTGCCTCCCTATAACAGTGACGAATTCTGACTTCCCATCCTTCCTTTCGTATGAGTGCTTTGCACTTGTTCACAAGATGAAACGCAGCAGAGTGTTGAGGGGCTGGCTCATTCAATAACTGAACAGATGCTTCTGAATCAATGTTAACTTCCAGCTGTTTAACACCTTCTTCCCAAGCCAAACACAACCCGCGCATAAGCGCAATAAGCTCTGCCTTGCTTGAGGTGCAGATACCAAAGAAACAAGAGTAAGCCTTTATGAATCTGCCTTGCTACTTTGTATGTGTGTGATCTGTTTAATTACGACACTATCCCGTGTTATTCGCAGACACATACTTTGGTGAAATCCATTTTGGACTCCATTTTCATCGGGTTTGGATGATTGGATCCTATGCGGTACTGTAGAGACTCAATTTCGTATTTACAGTGTAAATAGGGAGTTTTTAGAAAATTAAGAGGTTGGGGAAAGACAGAGGAAAGAAGAAACAACACAAACCTGAACAATAGAGGATCCTTGCGGTTTTGGATCATCCGAAAAAAATTGAACTATTTGATAATGACTGAACTAAATTAACTTGATTTGAATTGAGATTTTCTTTCTAACTTGTTTTTAGTCATTATAATTCATCTAAGCTCCTTTGATATAAGGTTTATATAAGAAACACAAAAACTCGTATGAGGCGATCTCAAGGTGAAAAATATATGTTGAAAACTTCTCAACGACACATGTCTCGCTGTAAACAAAATTGGAAGTTTTTCTTTAAATGACAAGTTCTTAAGTGAGTTTAATTGAACTCAAATAATTTGCATCTAACTTATCTAAATTGATTTGAACTGAACTGAAGTGAGTTAAAAGTAAAGTGAAAAGAACAAAGCCTTAGGTCCCCTTCTCTTCCCCTTTCTTTTACTGAACTTATATGCGCAAAGTTGAGCTGAACTAAATTAAACTGAATTGAAGTGAAATTTTCGAAACTAAACTTCGTTTTACTAAATGTGCAATATCAACGAGTAGAATTACACTTTGCTTTACCAAACTGAACTACTTTTTAGTGAACTAAACTCAACTTTATTGAACTGAACTAAAACTTACTGAATTAAACTTCTTTTCATTAAACTGGATTGAATTTGAGTGAATTTATATTTATACCTAACAAGGCTTATAAGTCGTCAAAACTTTAAAAGTGTAATATTTTCTCACATGCTATTATCCCAACCTAGCAACAAGGGGGTATTTAGGTAATTTAACAACAACAACAAAAACAAAATTCATCCTGGAAAATCAATAACAAAATCCAATTATGCAATATGATACAAAAAAATAATTAGAGGTGAATATGGACAATTCTTCCAGGTAGGACATCAACATTCCTTTTTCGGGGCCTCAAAATGCCGCCCTCAGCAGACCGACCACACCGCCCCCTTCTTCTCTCACTATTTCTTTCTCTAATAGAGTACTTTGAATAGTTGAATAATCTATTAACATTACCAAGTGTCTTTAAAGAGGCTTTCGACTAGGTAAGATAGGTTATACGCAATCTTATTCCTTTGAGAACAGAAAGAAGATGTTTCTGTTTGACATGAGATTCAAAGTACGACGACTACCGACGTTCACAATAAAATAGAAAATGCGAATAATTTTATAAGCCATTTTGTTTTAGTCCATTATTCAACCACTTGAATAATGGAATAATCAGATGACGAAGTGAAGATCGTTACACTTCCCGCCCCACGCCCAAAGTTAATGCGTACACTCTTTTTTTATCATTTTCTCTCTAATATATTGTATGAATTCTGTTGCGTTTGGACTTTGATCATTTTCAGTTGATTTTTAGTTGAAGGATGCACAGTCTGTTGACAAGGAAATGAAGAATAATATTTGTTTTGAATACTTTTTGTAACTTTTGCGCCAACCATTTTGGTGTGGAAATGGATCAATAGAAATGTATACAGTTTCATGAGTTGATTTTGTTTTTGACCTTTGAATAGAAACTAGTTGAAATTTCAGTGACGGTGTGTTTAATGCTCTTCGGGTTCGAAATTGGTTGCAAACTTGACATATTCCTTTCTACGAGAAGTAAGCTTAATAGGCTTGGAGCACACTTGAAAGACACTAGTTTTTGGCCTTTGGGTGTCTAGCAGTGATGTTGCCAATACAATATTCACTCCTTTTAAGCAAACATCTTAAATAATCTTTATTCTTTGTCTCATTTTATGTATTGCTCTTTATCCCAACTATATTATGATCGTCTGTAATTTTGTCTTTAAAAAGGGTTGTTCGAGTTCTCTCAAAGCCACAAAAAGTTTTCCTATTTGAATTAAAGGTACTTGTCATCACGAGGGCATTGATTTTAAAGTATTGGTTTTTGTAAGCAAAAAATCTTTAAAGAGTTTACAAGATGAACTAACATATATTTAAGAAAATTGGAAATAATAATAGATAATCCTTCTCTCAGTCATTAACTTAAGGTATTAATTATCATCTCTAAATTGCATCCAATAACATCAATAGGGTAAATAAGTTGCTATGACGAGTTCTATATTAGGTGATTTCAGTTTTCTTTATTTTTTTCTTCTTTTTTTTTGGGGGGGGGGGGGGTTTCAAGTGATTTAAGATTAGTTGTATGTGATATGTGCTCTTTTTGGGATGACCCTCCCCAGGTTAGCAAGTTAGTAACTGGCTCAAAAAATATTGGTGCATTTTGACTAAACATGTATTAGGGTGCGTGACTTTTTATTTATTAGACCTTACCCAATCAGTGAAAATCAGTGGCTATATCTTTTCCATTCAATGAAAATTAGTAGCATGATCTTATTGAATAAGTGAGAATTAGTGGACGAATCTTACCCAATCACTGTAAATAAGTGGTCTGACATTATCGAATCGATGAAGATCAGTGGAAAATGACACATCTCTACTCACAAAATAAGTGGCAAGACCTTACTGAATCAGTGACAATCGGTAGCAGGACTTTACCCAATCTGTTGAAATCAGTGGCATGACCTTACGAATCAGTGACAATACAATGACACACCTTATCCAATCAGTGAGAACCAACGAGAATCAGTGGAAAAAAACAACTACTCGTTCACTTTTTTTGGGAGCGAATTCACAAAGTGAGTGCTGATGAGTGGTAGAGACTTATCAGTCTTTAACCAAGGTAAAGGGATTGACTCATCTTGGGTACGGAGCATTCTTAAATTCATTGGCTAATTATCTACCCTTTAAGATGCCTACAAAAAAGCGCGGAAAAATAGTCACTGTAATCAACAATGATCCAAAAAATTAAAAAGAGGCTAAAAAGTTACTGAGCGAATCCACAACCAATGCCTTCGCACCAAAAAAAAAGAGACAATGCCTAAATCATCAATGTTGAATGAAATATTTTTTTGGACATCCTAATATCATAACGAACATATAGGGCATTAAACTCAGCATGATGCAACTCATATGCAACTAGTGGGAAGAGACCCATCAAAGTGGCAAACATGTGTCATAGTCTCATAGACGGTGGACCTGCCTGGCGGCTCCATAATCCAAACCCATATCGCAATCGGTTTCAACTTTCAAGTCACTCGGGGTTTTGGCAAGATCTGATTAGGGAAGTTGACACCCACCACGGCAAATGCCAAATGGGGCTTCTCAGAGACAAGCGACCCCCCTCTTCTTCTCCTTCATCAACATCTCCTTGTGCTCATCTTAGAACTGCCTATCATAATTGCTTCAACAGGTATCTATCTTCCCCTCTTCTAATTCATACTGCCATTAATCACTGGAAAAATGTTTAATTAATCCAAGGAAAGGGAAATAAAAAAGGCCCATTTTTTGTATTTCTGCAAAATTATAGAGAAAAAAGGGTTTCTTTCATTGATTTTCTCCCTTTTTGTGATATGGGTATGTGATTTTGTAGGTGGTATTTGGAGAAATTTGTGAAGGGTCAGTGGGAAGAAGAAGGTTGTGTCATTGAGTGGCAGAAATACTGAGATTGCCTTTCTGTAGGTTTTCCTTTTTTTTTTTTTTTTTTTTTTTTTTTTTTTTTTTAAACCTAATTTCACATCTTTGTGTTTCTGGGTCAATGTTATGATTTTTTGCAATAATCATCATCCCTTCACTTGTTAGACTATTGTCAAAAGAAAAAAGATTTTCTTTTTTTTTTGAAAGGGGGCTTGAAATTTCATTGTTTCTTGGCAGCAACATTTGGATGATAAACAGCTAAGTAGGTTTCTGGAAGCTGAAGCAGGTGGAGTCCCTTTTGCTGACCGAGCCGATACGAAAAGTTCAGTTGATGGTGTTAGAAAAGATACTGTAAAACCAAAAAATAAACACAGGAAACAAGAAGGAATGTGGGCCGAATGATTTACTGTAAACTCAGATTGTTGTGTCGTGGTACGAAGGCCACTGTCTTAGAAGCGATTTCGCCCGGACTAGTGCAGTCAGAAGAAGGCGTCGCCCCCCAAGGTTAGCACAACGCTCCTCTATTCCGTGCACTCGGAATAGAAGAGTTGGAACTCTAAAAAAAACACTGCTCAGTTGAGTTTTTGGAGGAAGAAAACGGTTTCTGAATGCATGATCAATTGATACAATATTCAGCATATAAATAACCAAAGGAGAAGAATTTGTAACTGATGAAATCAAACCAGTCATCAAGCCAAGGAGGAAATCAAGGGATGCCATTAAAACGAAATCGTAACGTTTTATTTTGTATAACTGAAGAGTTGGATTCGTAACTGACGAATCTCATAAATCTGGATTCTCAGTTACGACTCGGCCCAAAAAGTAGACCCCACCACACCGCGCACGTGTCACGTGTCACGTGTCACGAACACGAACACGAACACGAACACGAACACGAACACGAACCGAACGGACGGACGGCGGCGGCGGCGCGCGCGTGGGAGAGTCTCCTTTCCAACTCAACTAAACCATACTAAAACATTGGAGTATATAAACCAATGAACCTTTTGTAAATCTACCAATGTGGGACAAAAGCCTTTTACTCACAAAGAGAAACCCACTTGCAAACACCTTGAAACTTTGGCATTCTTTCCAACAATCCCCCACAAATGCAAAGGTTTTAAGAAAACAAAATTTTAAACAACTGAGCAGTAAAAGGTTTGACACTTAAGTGCTAGTACTTATGAAGTTTGAACTAACACATAGTGAATGGAGGCTAGTCTCTAAACTAGTGGAGTGAATTACTCTTGAACTCCCTAGATCAAAGAAATACCTGCAAACACATATCTTACCTTAGATTTATTTCGAGTTCCGCGATAAACACCAAAAGCGCATATAAGGCCATACGCTTCCTTGGGACGCTCATGAGTGCCTTAGAGAAGATAACCCAATATCTTTCATAGAAGGCGGCCACACCTTCACACTCACGTAGGTGATTCCATCAAGTCTATCTCTAATAGACCATCCATAACCTAGACTATGAAATCATTAAGAGCAAGTAAATGCTCATCCTCCAATAAAGTCACGCGGTGAATCCATCAAGTCCGTCTCAAAGGACCACCCAACAATTAGGGCTATAGATTCATTAAGAGCAATATGCTCAACCTCACGAATGTACAACATATGCCATAGGGATGAGAACATGTACAAAAATATGAGTCTTTCCATGGCTTCGTTAGACCATAATTACTTGTGTGAACAAGATTAGGTGTCCACCATGAATTCCTCAACCAATGGGTTTTAGACCCATCCCCCTCGACGTGTCTAGGACCAATTTTCTATTGAGTCCTTTAGTTAATGGATCAGCCAAGTTCCTTTCGGACCTTACATACTCCATAGAGAGTACGCCAGTCTCAATCAAAAGTCTCACAGCATCATGCCTAATGCGTATATGTCTTCTCTTACCATTATACGCTTTATTCTTTGCAATACAAATTGCAGCCTGTGAGTCACAAAGTAGAGAAACAGAAGGAGTAGGTTTACCCCAAAAAGGTAAATCAGCCAGTAGGACTCTCAACCACTCGGCCTCTTGTCCTGCCAAATCAAGAGCAATAAATTCCGATTCCATAGTGGATCGAGCTATAACGGATTGTTTAGTAGATTTCCATGATATGGCAGCACCACCTAGAGTGAAAACATATCCACTAGTAGAACTTATTTCATCATTATCAGTTACCCAATTAGCATCACAATATCCTTCCAACACGGAAGGAAAGCCAACATAATGCAAACCCAAGTCCATGGTACCTCTCAAGTACCTAAGTAAACGTCTAAGAGCAAACCAGTGCTCTCTACTTGGGTTATGGGTATATCTACTAAGTCTACTAACTGCATATGCAATATCAGGCCGAGTACAATTCATAAGAAACATTAAACTCCCAATTATCTTAGCATAATCAGATTGTGAAACACTTTCTTCTTTATTTTTCCTCAAAGTTATGCTAGCATCATAGGGAGTTCTTACTGGCGCTACATCAAAGCTATCAAATTTCTTCAAAACTTTCTCTACATAATGTGATTGTGTTAAGATGAAACCCTTTTCAGTTTTATTAACCTTAACACCTAAAATCACATCAACTTCACCCAAATCCTTCATTTCAAAATGGGAGGAAAGGAAATTTTTAGTTTCATTAATGGCATTCATGTGTGTACTAAAAAGCAACATATCATCTACATATAAGCAAATGATTACGCAATCAGAATCAAACAACTTAGTATACACACATGTATCCGATCCATTAGGCACAAAACCAAATCCAAGCAAAGTTTTATGAAGTTTATCATACCACTGTTTCGGTGCTTGTTTAAGGCCATATAAAGATTTCTTAAGTCTACACACTTTATGTTCTTGACCAGGAACAATAAAACCAGGAGGTTGTTCCATATAAATCTCTTCTTCTAAGTCGCCATGTAGAAAAGCCGTCTTTACATCCATTTGATATACAAGTAAATTATGAATAGAGGCTAATGCAAACAAAGTGCGAATAGTGGCGATCTTAGTGACAGGTGAATATGTATAAAAGAAATCTTCACCAAATTTCTGTTTAAACCCTCTAATCACAAGTCTAGCCTTAAACCTTTGAATTGAACCGTCAGCATTCAGTTTCTTAGTGAAAATCCATTTACAACCAATGGAAGAAAACCCTTTAGGTAGATTTACCAATTCCCAAGTGTGATTAGACATGATAGATTCTAATTCACTATTCATAGCATCTTTCCAGAAACTAGCATCAATTGATCCCACAGCTTCCTCATAAGTTTTGGGATACTCATCAATCATATAAGCATACAACAAAGGCTCACATAATTTATCCAAATCCTGAATTTCAACAAGATAAGTAATAAAATCAGGACCAAAACTAGTTTCTTTTCTACGTCTTTTGCTAGTTCGAATTACAGGTAATTCTGTCGTAACAGTAGCAGCAGGCAAAGACATAGGAACAGATGTAGGAACAACATGGGAAATATCATTTTTCTTCATAGGAAAAATATGCTCAAAAAAATCAGCATCTCTAGATTCACATATAGTTCTATCACTCATATTCATGAATCTATAAGCAGCACTATTAAGAGCATAACCAATAAACACACAATCAACGGTTTTAGAACCAATATTAGTACGTTTAAAATCTGGTAGACCAACCTTAGCAAGACACCCCCACACTTTCAAGTATTTAAGGTTAGGGGCATAGCCTTTCCATAATTCATAGGGGGTTTTGTCTAATTTCTTATGAGGCACGCGATTAAGCAAATAATTAGAGGACAAAACGGCCTCCCCCCACATGTTCTCAGGTAACCCTGAACTTAAAAGTATAGCATTCATCATGTTCTTAAGGGTCCTATTCTTGCGCTCGGCAATCCCATTTTGTTGTGGGGTATAAGGAGCGGAGAGCTCATGTATGATACCATTTTTCTCACAAACTTCCTTCAAGAAGGTTGTACCATACTCTCCACCCCTATCGGATCTTAATCGTTTTATTTTCCTGTCTAACTGATTTTCTACTTCCGCTTTGTAAATCAGAAACATTTTTTCAGCCTCATCTTTAGTCCTTAAAAGATATACCTGGGTATATCTCGAATGGTCGTCAACAAAAGTTATATAATATCTTTTGCCACTTCTACTCTCAGTGTTTTTAAAATCAGCTAAATCTGTATGAATTAATTCTAATAATTCAGTTACTCTCTCGGTTACAGATTTAAATGATTTTCTGGCATGTTTAGCTTCTACACAAATTTCACATTTAGAGGAACCATTGTCCACCAAATTAGGAATCAAGTTCATGCTTTTTAGCCTTTTAACAGAATTGAGATTTAGATGTCCTAATCTAGTATGCCAAAGATCAATGGACTCAACAATATAAGCAGAAGTAGAGGCTTTATTAGTAACGTCCTCGATAACAACAGAGTCTAAAACAAATAGCCCCCCATTCAGATAGCCCTTCCCCACATATTCTCCATTACGGGTTAATACAAGTTTATCAGCATTAAACACTAACTTAACTCCAGCTTTGTTAAGGAGTGCACCCGAAATTAAGTTCTTGCGTAGAGAAGGCACATAAAGCACATTTTGTAAAGCTAAAGATTTTCCAGAAGTTAATTTCAGAGATATCTTCCCTTTACCAAGCACCTCAGAACTACTAGAGTTACCCATGAACACTTGTTCACCATCACCAGCATTCTGAAAATCAGAAAATAGGGACCTGTTGGCACAAAAGTGCCTAGAGGCACCAGTGTCAACAATCCATTCAGTATTGTTACTGACCAGATTCACCTCAGAGATGACAGCAGCAATGACATCTCCAGATTCAGCAATGTTGGCCTGGTTGCGGGGCTGGTCCTGGTTGTTCTGTCCATCTTTGCGTTTGAAGCATTGATGAGCTCTATGTCCAGGTTTTCCGCACACATAGCATAGGCCCCTAGATTGTTGTTTCTTGATCTTGCCGTTCTTCTTGAAAGGTCCAGGCTTCTTGTTGTTATTTGGTCTCTGTCCCTTCTTAGAGTTTCCAGCAGCATTAGACCTGTCAAATTTAGCACCAGAAGATTCCACAAGGTTAGCCTTAACAGAAAGTTCATTGACAGAGGAAGAGGAACCCTTCTCCTCCTTGAGACGGTTTGCCTCCTCGATCTTCATATGTCCGATTAATTCCTGCAAGGTCATATCTCTCTTCTTGTGTTTGAGATGAGCCCGGTAGTTTGTCCAAGATTCGGGCAGCTTATGAATCAGAACATTAGCCTGCAACACTTCACACATTTTCATCCCCTCAAGGAGGATATCAGCAACAAGGTTTTCATATTGATGAACTTGTGGCATGATAGGTTGGTCATCCACCAACTTGAACTCTAACCAGTCTCCAGTCACGTACTTCTTCTTCCCAGCATCATCAGCACCATATTTCAACTCAAGTGTCTCCCATATAGACTTAGCCGATTTGTTTTTGATGAACAGATCAAAAATCGGATTAGCCATATGAGATAACATATGACCACGAGCCATCTTGTTGTCCTTACCATACTTCTCAATGGCTCCAGCATCATCCACCTTACCCTTATCCTTCTTTTGCCCCGGAGAGGCATCAAGGACCACTGACGGAGTTACAGGAGTGGAAGGTTCAGCAGCAGTAGTTGGAGTGGGAGCATCAGAAAATAGAACATAATCAACCTCCAACTGTTTAAGAAAAATCAGAACCTTTTGTGACCATCTCTTGTAATTAGAACCATCAAGAGCTTCGAGTTTGGATAGGTCAGGGATGAATTTCGAAAGAGAGGCCATTTGAGGTGGTAAAACAGTAGAATTAAATCGCTTCTAAATTGTTAGAAAAGATACTGTAAAACTAAAAAATAAACACAGGAAACAAGAAGGAATGTGGGCCGAATGATTTACTGTAAACTCAGATTGTTGTGTCGTGGTACGAAGGCCACTGCCTTAGAAGCGATTTCGCCCGGACTAGTGCAGTCAGAAGAAGGCGTCGCCCCCCAAGGTTAGCACAACGCTCCTCTATTCCGTGCACTCGGAATAGAAGAGTTGGAACTCTAAGAAAAACACTGCTCAGTTGAGTTTTTGGAGGAAGAAAACGGTTTCTGAATGCATGATCAATTGATACAATATTCAGCATATAAATAACCAAAGGAGAAGAATTTGTAACTGATGAAATCAAACCAGTCATCAAGCCAAGGAGGAAATCAAGGGATGCCATTAAAACGAAATCGTAACGTTTTATTTTGTATAACTGAAGAGTTGGATTCGTAACTGACGAATCTCATAAATCTGGATTCTCAGTTACGACTCGGCCCAAAAAGTAGCACGTGTCACGAACCGGACGGACGGACGGCGGCGGCGGCGCGCGCGTGGGAGAGTCTCCTTTCCAACTCAACTAAACCATACTAAAACATTGGAGTATATAAACCAATGAACCTTTTGTAAATCTACCAATGTGGGAAAAAAGCCTTTTACTCACAAAGAGAAACCCACTTGCAAACACCTTGAAACTTTGGCATTCTTTCCAACAGATGGTGCCTCAATGGGTGCTGCCAAGTAATGTATGGTCTCTTTCTGTAAATAGTGATGCCAAGTTGCTACAATTTTGATAGTCAAGTTTACTTTGACATTGATTGGATTACTTGTTCTTTTGAGGAAATATGTGATCAATCTTATGATTTTATCTGCATAAATCATTTTGGGAATGTTGTCGAGTTGAGGCTTCATCTTGCTTGAAATACTATCATGAAAATGTGGCCAGATTATTCTCTTCTCCCTGAATTGGTGATTAAACTAGTGGAGTGAACAAAGTGATTAACTAAGCAGAACAAACACAAAGGCACAGAACTGGTCAATAACTCTATAAGACTTTTAAGGGGGCGGACTGGGGGTTCAGTAGAGTAGGGAGCATAAGTTTCATTAAATTCTGGTTTGCAATGTACACTCTGTATTGTCGAAGTACAGGAACAAATAGAGAATAATGTGTAGAAAGATGCCTCAATTTCAAAGGTAGCAGATGAAAACATTCATAACCAAGCTGTCTGATAAGCGTGAATGTGATGTTTGAAGTTAGTAGCATTCATAAGATCACTGGTGAGTTGTGGGTTTGAAGCAGACTAGCTGGTTTTATGTCTGCACTCCGACCTAGAATTTGGCCTTTTTGTATTATGCCTTCACTCTGATTCTTAATAAACCGTTTTTGTAGGAAGATGTACATGCTACATAGATAACTACTCGACCATATGACAGTTCCTCCATTCCAATGTACTTAAAGCCTGGTACTATGTGTTAGGTTCATGTGTCAGTTGAGACTTGAGTGTGTCCCGCATTTGCCTCAATGGTTATCTTGTTACCTTCCATCTTGGAGGTCCCAAGTTTAAGACTTGGGACTCCGATATTTCCATGTGGTTGATGGAAATATGGGGGGTGGCAACAGTTGGGCCTTGGCCCAGCTGGTTTAGGGTAGGAGAGGGGCATTTGTAAACCCAACACTGCCCAGTCCGAGACTCCGAGATGGGCTGGGTTGGGTAGAGGCATGTTCTTACCTTCTAAAAAAAAGAAAAAAAAAAAGATTGACGTGGATGTCTCTAGTATATACCCTTGGTGGTGGGTTACTCCTAGACTTGCCAATTCCCGAACCGACCCGAATTCCTGATCCGACCTGTTTTTTCAGGGTCCAGACACTGATTTTTCGACCCGGAACCCGGTTTGACCCGAACCCGATTAACCCGTTGTTTTTGGGTCAAACCCGATCCGTTACTGGGTCGACCCGTTTGACCCGCAAAATAGAACAATTTGTAATTATAAATAAAAAGTTTAACTAAGTTATCTTAAAAAACCATATAAAACTTTTTTTTTGTGTTTCATTAACTTTTTCTCTACATCTTTGTTCTCTGAAAATGAGAAATTTTGCTCTTAACTACCCTCAAATGGACGGAATTATATTGTACAACTTATCGAATAATTAATCAAAATAAAAAAAATATCATATAGGTGTATATACATTCCAAAACGTGAATAAAATACGTATGTAGTTAATACAAGTTATAAATTAGACTATATGTATACAAATATAACGTTTGAAAACATAAATTGACAATAATTGACGAATAAAATAAAAAAATTTGGTCGACCCGAACCCGACAACACTGGGTCAAGGTCAAGTATTTCTCAACCCGAACCCGAAACGACCTGACCCACTAGTGACCCTAACCCGACATGACCCGACCCCGACCCGACCCGACCCGACCCAATTGACAGGTCTAGTTACTCCTCTTATTGTCATTGCCATTTGGTTTTAGGATGAAACCTCACTTGGGATATGTGCTATAGTGGGCATGGGCTCCCTCCTTGTTGTTCTCCCCTAACATTTTGATTTTTTTTTTACTTTTTATTTTTTTATATTAAAGGTAAGGAAGTCCCACCTAGGAGGGGGGGAGGAGGGATAAATCCCTCACTAGGTGGGTGATGGGATTCGAACCCAGGCCTTCCTGGAATTCGAGTGAGGTGTTTGCCATCTCGGCTCCCACCTCAATCCCAACATTTTGATAATCACATTGACTACAAAAATTCGGATTAGGAAGGCAAAGTTTGATCAAAATATCACTTTATTACAAACCATTAAATCCCAAGAATTTGTTGTCTGGAAAGGAGAAACATGACACGAATTGCACAGGTAATCGATATCACAGTGGATATGGATGACAGAACCCTGTTACAAGCGTCCCAAACTCAGAGGGATATTTATTTTTGGTAAGAAAGAGCAAACCAGCTTCATCTACCAGTTCAAATGGTTATTAGCAAGTGGAAAAGTTGATTGACTCTGAACATAAGATGCAACTGAAATCTCATTTCTTTTTAAACAGGACATGGGAAACCATCCATTCTTCCCCATTGTTGTACCCAAATACCTCTGCCACTGCTATGAAGGCGGCTCGCCAATATACAGTCCACTTGAGAGCTAAATCCTTGCCGTATATTGACTCCATTATTGGCCTTACGGAATTCAAGTTACGGTCCATACCTTTAAGCCACTCTTCGCTGCAAAAGGGATAGAAAAGTGTTCGACCTTTTTTGTTAACTATCTTGCTTTATACTCTCTATATCAATACCATTCAATTGGAAAAACACCTTTCTCAGAGTATGTTTTTATCAGTTTAATGTCTGATACGTAGGCCAGTGGCCAGTGGCCAATGATGATGTTAAATTAGTGATTACATGCCTTGCCAGAGGGCATTCAGTTGTATAACACTACGATTCTTAGTCAATTGTATATCATACACACACCTTGTTTGGGCGAAATGCTTCCCGTTCACAAGCCAGTGATTGACAACAGCGACATCATCCTGCAACCAATGGCACCACCACCACCAAGAAATGAGCAAAGTCACTCAATGTACTTCCTTAATTACATAAAGTTAAGTCCTACTTTGGAAATGAAGAAAAAGAAAAAGATAACATCTGATATGGAAGCTATCATATGCTGCTCCAAATGGGAGAAACACAAGGGCGTTATGCCAACTAGTGGGATTTTTTTTTTCCTTTCGTGCAAAGAATTCACATAGGGCCAATGTAGACGAGCTTTAAACCTTGGTTCTTTTTTTTTTTTTGGGAGAAGAATCAAACCTTGGTTCTTGGTATCAACTTCAAAGACACTAGCTAAGTGGGCTAATATTCACAACTTGCATGATTTTGTATACTTGTATAAAATGATTAATGTAACAATATTTGGACAAAAGGGATGCAAAACTAAGAACAGGGCTACTAAACCCAGAGATCTTACGGAGTCTATATATAGTTTTGGTGGATAAGTTTTAGTGTTTCGCAGTAGAGATAACTCCACAGACTCACCTGGAAGTACAATAGGAGATTTGAGGAAGGCATTGTGCCTCCAGTAAAGAAGTTCATCGAGATCCAGTCATCCAACTCCGAATCTTCCTGCACGACCAAATTGTCATACTTTGCCAAGAACCTAGCATTTCTCTAGTGTGACAAACACACTCGAGTTCAGAGTAGATTCAAAGTTAAAAAAAATAAGCAGAACAAAACAGTCAGTCTTAACTACACAAAATACCTCTGGGTAGTAAGCGTATGTTTTATGACAGAAGTGATGAACAAATAGAAGGCCGCTGGACTTCATCCAGTTGGATATCTTCCTGAGAAGATCTTGGTAGTTCTTCATATACTGCAGCATATATTAGTAGAACATGAAGCAATCTATGATTCCGGATAGACAGATATTGTAGGAAGATATTCGTACCTCAAACATTTCAACAGAGAATATTCGATCATAGTATCTTCCCTCCATTTCAAATGTACTTATGTCTGCTGCTATGATCTCTACATTTTGCAGTTGAAGGTCCCTGAATACAAGAATATATTGCTCAGAGAAACTGGACATAATGGCACTAGTCAGCGGTAAGAATGTATAATACGCACATCTCAGAAACAGACACTGAGTTGTTGTTAGGGTTCTTGTATTGTTGTATGGGTAGAAACAGAATACAAAACTTGCTGCTGTAATATTTGTTGCAAGGTTTCCTGTTACTTTGAAAAGATCTTAATATCAATGAAGAATATGCTTAAATAACGTACCTACACTGCTCTTCAATGTATGCTTTCTGTGTTACAGAGTTGCAGATCCCGGTGACCCTACAATGACTGTAGTTTTGGGCAATGTATAATGCGAGTGAACCCCAGCCACAGCCAAAATCAAGAACAGTATGACCATCTTTTATCTCTGACCTCTAACAGTATAATTCTAACATTGCTTTCTCAGCATCATCTAGGTTGCTCATGTTTTTCATCAGAAAAATAATTGCAACTGCAGCCAAGAGAGACTAAACAAACTCAGAACAAAAAAGACAAAAAAAAAAAGAAAATAAAAAATTGCAATGGAGTAATTCTTATGAGAAATTAAGGGGGAAATCTAGTACATTCGAAAGTTGATAAGTTTATAAGTAATGGAGTTTATTTAATTTGCAACTTCCGCGTGTTTGTAAGTTAAATAAATAAATCAATCAATCAATATAAATGAGGCATGCCACGAGAATTTTAAAAGTGCGTCACCTAACGAAGATAATGACAATAAATAGTTGGTGTAAAACGTTTAGAAGTCTTAGATAATGACAAAAAATAACTGGTTAAAACGTTTAGTAGTCTTAGCATCCTTGTTGTTTAGGATTCTTGAGAGGTTAATTTTCGTCAATCAATCAATCAATCAAAATATAAATGAGGCATTTTTCGGGAGAAATGAGCCATGCCACCTAAGCGAAAATTTTAAGAGCGCGCCACCTAAGCGAAGATAATGACAAAAAATAGTTGGTGTAAAACGTTTAGGAGTCCTAGATAAAAAATAACTGGTTAAAACGTTTAGTAGTCTTTTACCAGTGTCCCGTAAAACGCATTTCCAAGCCTATTAGGGACCAAATAAGCGACCCCGAGTGCCTTCCATGTCCTTTATGGGTGTTCTGTGCGATGTCGTGCGAAAATATCGGCCTTCGTTCCGGGGCCTTCCGTAAGCTCAACAAACGTGGATTACATAGCCTTCGTTTTCGGTTTCCCGGGACCTGGGTGTCATTTTTGCCCAAACATCTCTAGGGGGTCTATCATGAGCCTAGAGGACCCTCCGTGTCCCGGGAGGAACATTCGGATCCCCGAACTTCGATATCACCCATGCCTTTGGTGTTCCGGCTCTTACACCATTGACCCGTAAAACGCCCTTTCAAGCCTATCAGGGATCGGATAAGCGACCCCAAGGGCCTCCCATGTCCTCTAGTGGTGTTGCATGCGATATGGTATGAAAATATCCACCTTCGTTTCAGGTCCTCCCGGAAGCACAATCAAGTGGATTATAGCCTTCTCGTAAGCCCATAAAACGTGGATTATAGCATTCGTTTTCGGCTTCCCGGGGCCCGGGTGTCATATTTGCCCAAACTTCTCCGGGGGAAGGGGTCTATCATGACCCTAGAGTACCCTTGATACCCGGGAGGGACAATCGGATCACCGAACTTCAATATCACCCATGCCTTTGGTGTGTTCTGGCTCTTACACCGGTGTCCCGTAAAACGCCTTTCTAAGACCATCAGGAACCGGGGCTCGCAGAAGTTCGGTGATCTTCGTTCCAGGGGCTCGCGGAAGCCTAAAAAACGTGGATTTATTATAGCCTTCGTTTTCGGTTTCCTGGGCCCGGGTGTCATTTTTGCCCAAACTTCTCCGGGGGGTCTATTATGACTCTAGATCACCCTAAGTGCCCCGGGAGGTATATCCGAATTCCCGAACTTTGATATTCCCCATGCCTTTGGTGTTCCGGCTCTAACATCATTGTCCCGTAAAACGCCCTTCTAAGCCTATTAGGGACCGGATAAGCGACCCCGAGGGCCTTGCATGTCCCCTAGGGTCTTCCATACGATGTAGTGTGAATTTATCCAGCTTCGTTTTGGGGCCTCCCGGAAGCTCAAAAAACGTGGATTATAGCCTTCGTTTTCGGTTTCCCGGAGCCCGAGTGTCAGTTTTGCCCAAAATTCTACGGAGGGTCTGACCCTAGATTATCCTTGATGCCCCGGAAGGGACATCCGAATCCCCGAAATTCAATATCACCCATGCATTTGGTGTTTTGGCTCTTACACCAGTGTCCAGTAAAACGCCTTTCCAAGCCTATCAGGGACTGGGTAAGCCTTTCCACGGGGGCTTCCCATGTCCCTTGGGGGTGTTCCGTGTGATGTAGTGCGAATATATCCACCTTTGTTTTGGGGCCTCCTGTAAGCCCAAAAAAGTGTATTAGCCTTTGATTTTTGGCTTCCCGGGGCCCGATTTTCCTTTTTGCTCAAACTTCTCCGCGAGGTTCATCGTCACCCTAGAGGACCTCCGGTGACTCGAGATGGTCATCCAAGTTCCCAGACTCCTATTTTACCCGTGGGACATGGAACATGGGCGCTGGAACATGGGCCACCCATATTTTATTTCAATAAATTTTTGATGTATTTAGTCAATTCGATCCATTGTCTACTATGATAATATTGGGTAAAAGAACTTTATAACAAATTATTCTCAAGTTTGTTAATAAAATAGCCTATTAATCGTTTTCTAAGCACTCGATCAAATATAGATCAAAGTTTACAGTATGACTAATCATAATAAGTAGAACTATTACTCAACAAACAATGTCATTTAAGGGTAGGTAACTCAATTTTATAGAGGCGTCACACAAGCCAATGATTGATTTTTTTTTTTTTGTTTTGTCAAAGGCTGATACACGATCAGTGAATGAGTAGTACCATGACTTGAAGGTATCCCTCCCCCCAACATTTTAGAATTTTCTCTAAACAAATTAAGAGTTAGGTTGTGGATGAACCTCTCCAAATCCCACCTTGGTGTTGTTTTAGTTTTACTTACCAGTTAATCACAAAATTAGCACCAAAAAAGAAAAAAAGAAATTTATTACGACAAAGTTAGAAGCAGGTAACCCATCAAAACATTAAATTAAAAAAAACAAAAAAGCAAAAGCAAAAATAGATGAGACATCCCTTACATTATTGCACCGGCATGCATACTAGTTTATAGCTAATTTTATACAAGAAACTATTGATTAGATAAACGAGTATCAACTAAGCCTCCGTTCTTTTTAACTGAAAAAAAGGGAACTGAAGTGAATTGATTTTTTAACTTAACTTTTAACAATGTAAAATTCGTCCAAACATGTTTAATATTGAACTCATTTAAAAGTATGTTTTAAAAATCTTTTCAATGACATAGGTATCATTATGAATTTATTTTAGAATAATAAAAATTATCTGAGTGATAAAGTTACACATAAATTAAACTGAGTTGAGCCTAAGAGTATCTAATATCTAATCAGCTAGTACTAGCTAGTTGATTAGCAACTACCCTCAAATAAAGTGCAATGCTTCAAAATAGAGTTCTTGTAAATGTACTAGCAAACATAATTATCAATATTTAATAAGAAAATTAATTTGGCTTCAACAAAACGTTCCAAACAGAGGTTTGATGAATTCATGAAAATCATTTACCTAGAAATCAAGTTTTACTTTACTAGCTCAATCAACAAATTAAAGATGTGTTGCCCCACTAGAAATTTGTTTCTTCGGGATGATGAAAAATGTTACCTGTACTTGAGATGCTTTCCAAGAACAAGTTTGAAGAAGGAAGAGGGGATCTCATACTGTTGCAACTTTGGCTTATCAGTCTCAATGGCTATTGGCATTTCTCTCGAAGCTGCAAAATGGGGAATGTGGTTAACTACATCTTGATTGATCACTTGCACGTAGAAAAATTTATGCACACTTGTGCATCATATTGCTAAGAATATATATCTAAATTATTTTAGGATTTCAATATTTAAAATTACACAAACTTGTTATGTTAAATAATGCGAAAAATAGATATTCCTAAAATTATGAAGTATGAAAACGGGGCTTTTTTCCTAAGATCATTATCGAATCGGATTCGACTAATGGGGTTAAGTCGTGGTGCAACTCCAAAGAAAGAGGTTCATGGAACACAAGGTTCGAGTTGAACTATATAAGACATGTTAACGAGTTGGACTACATAAGACATGTTAACGAGTTGAACCGAGGTCGTTTGTGAAGCACAGAGATCGACGCACTGCACAAATGGAGTAGTGGCTGATAGTTTAGCTAAACAAAGGATAATTTGGGTGTGTGATTTTCTAGCTTGGTTTTAATGTTGGATGCTGTAATGAAGTTTTTTCTTGCTTTTATGGGGCATTGATCTAGCAAATGATTGCATATTTGCGTTGTTGTATTAAATCCTTCGTAAAAGGTAGGGACAAAACTATGAACGACTTATAATTTTTTGAACGAGTGCCTAGGCGTTCTTTGTATCTTCTCTTTGAAGATTGATTTACTAGTAAAATGGGATCAAAAATTAAGTCATGCATATTACGTATTAAAATGGGATCAAAAATTAAGTCATGCATATCACGTATTCAAATAATGTATAAGTAATGTACGTAACACACAAGTAACATATAGATGCATGGAGATAGAAAGAGAGAGATGTTATTAGTAGTATTTACCACGGACGAAGTGGAGGAGGTCAGAAAGCTGAAGCTGAGGGGAAGATTTGTTGTGGCTTCTAGAACGAAGATGCTTAGCTATGACAAGACGAATAGTCCTTCTTATCACACCATCTGGTAACAGGTTCCTCTCAAGCGACCATAGAAATAGCTTCGACATCTCTTCATATGGCTTTTGCATCAACTTCGACATCTCTCTCTCTCTCTCTCTCTCTCTCTCTCTCTCTCTCTCTCTCTCTCTCTCTCTCTCTCTCTCTCTCTCTCTCTCTCTCTCTCTCTCTCTCTCTCTCTCTCTCTCTCTCTCTCTCTCTCTCTCTCTCTCTCTGATGATCTTCCTTTCGTTTCCACTCCAAGGCTACAAGATTTTTATCGTGTGTAAAGTACGTAGTGATGGCCTTAGCTCTACTACTAAGCTATCATATACGTACAAATATTAGATATTCATTTAGCTCATCACTTATAATAACGTGAACTGTTTGCACCAAAAATAAATAAATAATGTGCCTGTTTGCACCAAAAAAAAAAAATAACGTGATCTGTTGGCACCAAAAAAAAAAAAAAAAAAAAAAAAAAAAAAAAAAAAAAAAAACGTGACCTGTTCTCTCCTTTTTTTGTTGACAATTTGTTTTTTTTTTATGACAACTATTAGATATATAGCACTTGTGGTGTATTACCCTACGGCCATTCGATGGTACTAACTATGGTACTAATCAGCAATTCAAAAAATGAATTTGAGTAATCACATCTTCAATTTGATGCTTCTACTTTTGGGCTTTTTAGGGGTTTTATAGGGTGTTTTATATGCTTGATTGAAACTGAAAACGGGGTTGAGGAGGGGTGATTTGTAAGGAAAAATACGAGAGAAAGAATAAGCTATTCACGAGTCAGGTCGAACACACTCTAAAAATAAAGTTTTTGTATTAGGTAAACCGTATCCCTGAATGATTCCCTATCCATCTGTGGAACATAAAGTAAGGTGAAAAAACGAAATGATGAAGGGTTCAGGAGGAGCTTGTTTCATGCCTCATCCTACTAGGCAAATTTTATAGTCTCGGGATTAGCGAGATCAGTGAGGAACTGAGGACGAATATAGTGCCTATATGTCCATGCTCCAACTCTAACCCATGAAAAACATCATTCAACACAAAACCCCCACCTTCGAGCATCAAGAATCACTGCGTATGGGGTCTCTCTTTGAGTCTTACTGAACTTCATTTTTTATTTTTTTTGGGCAATTGAACTTCTTTTTTTGAGTGAGTCTTATATTGAACTTGATCGGGGAGATTGAGTAGTGTTATATTGACAATATGTCAATATAATGCATGTTGATGCAGACCAAGAGGAGATGTCATTGACTTTGTTGCTCTATGAAGCTTGAGCTAAGTTATTTGTACTACAATGATTCCATGACCGAAATAGCTCCTGAAGCAATGCTGTCATTGCTGTGGGAAGATTGTTAGAGCGAATAACCAGCCAAGCAAACTCGAAAACTTGCTTCAACATCCTTGAGGGCCGGACACCTGTGCTTTTGGTTTGGAAAGCTTAAGAGGTTATGTTTTGATATATGACATTGAACAAAGCTGCTCTGAGAAGTTGTGGACTGCAGCATAGAAGTTAGCTACGGATCGTTTATGCAGCTCTGCTCAAGTTAGACCTTTGTCCTAATTACAACCCTCGGATAAGATACAGATTCAGAAGAGCAGTATTAGGTAGACAATTACAATGTTTTCTTAGAGTAGCCACATAACTTTAGTAGGTTCTGAGATATTATTCTAGACTTTATGGTTGTTTGTCACCAACTATACATTGAGATTTCCTGTCTATGCAAAATTTATGACAGAATTGGGAGCCCTGACGCATATATTTATAGACATAGTAAACATTACATGGTTACAGTTCTTGCATGTCCTACTGGGACTCGATTACAATTAACTCACAGGTGCTCATATATGTAAAGGAGAAACATGACATGGATAATGGGTAAGATAGAGCGCGCAGCTTCATCTCAATTCAGACAGTTCCTACAATAGTTGCAAAAGGTGGTTGAATGAGAACATAAGCTGCAAATGTAACATCATTTCTTCTTAAAGGCGAATTGGGAAACCATCCATTCTTCCCCATTGTTGTACGCAAAGAGCTCTGCCACTGTTATGAAGTAGGTTCGCCAATATGCAGTCCACTTGACTGATGAATCTTTCCCATATGTTGACTCCATTATCGGCCCTATAGAACCCAAGTTACGGTCCATTCTCTTAAGCCATTCTTCGCTGAAAAAGGGTCAGAAGTGTTCAAAGTTTTCGTTCACAAAAAATAATAATCTGTATTTGTATATAGTAATGATTCCATGCCTTGCCAAAGCAGAATTTGAGCTTCTTGTTATGCATCAACTGTGATTCTTACAAGCAGTAATATCTCATGTATGCTCACCTTGCTTGCGCATAGTGCTTCCCATGCACAAGCCAGTGATTGACAACAGCGACATCATCCTGCAATCATCACCGCGTCAAGGAACTTGAATTCAATATTTCAATCAATGTCCTGTCTCCAGTCTAATAATTCTGGTGATCATAAGTGAAATTGTTCTGCGCAAAGAATGGCTCCACACTGACTCACCTGGAAGTACAAGAGAAGATTTGCAGAAGGCATTGTGCCTCCAGTGAAGAAGTACCTTGTGATCCAGTCATCTTTGTTCACATCCTGCACAACAGAGTGTCATTACTGTTGGGGAAAGCACACAAATACACAAGCGGAAGCAACAAAGACTTTTTCCCCGGTTGTGATGCAAAGATGAGCAATAACCAATTCAAGCAACCAAACAATATTGAACCAAAATGACAGCAGCAAATGGAACTATAAATCAGCCCAAAAACAGTAAATAAACAAGGAGACGCAAGGATTTACGTGGAAACCCCGATGTGGGGAAAAAACCACGGGACCGTTAACAAACGGTGCCAAAACCTCCACTAATCAACAAATTAACAAGTGGGTACAACAATAGTTCTTCCCTAGATCAACTAGAGGTATTCACAATCATCAAGGATCAACCTTGGCACAACAAGTCTCCCAAATCATCACCCAAAAGAGTGGAAATACAATTTCGTACAAAATAAGAGCTGAATTTAGAAAACTGACTTAGAGAGCTCCAAATGAAATTCTGACCGTTGGATTTGAAGAGGGGGATGTCAGGAACAACGTGCTAAAATCTCGCGACGATCGGAGTTCGTTTGGTCGTCGATCGGGGCGGATTTCTGGTCTGCCAGCACCAAAATTCGTGGGTGGCTCCTCTTCTCTCTCTCCTCTTCTCTTCTAGACTTTTCTCCTGAATTTTTTGAGTGTCTAGGCTTTCTCTCTCTTGCACTCAGCCCTTCTAACCTTTTGGCTTATAAGGGAATCCACTTGTGAGTGAATATACGAAATTGCCCTTCACTTAAACATCATATGGATAACCCATATGGTAAGCAAATATATCCCAAATTAATTGGGTTCTTCCTCCATGTAGGAGGGATACTCCAACAAATCTCCCCCTCACTCCTACATGGGGGGCTCGACCAAGCCCGCAATCTTTCTACAAACAAGAAGTTTCTCCTTAGGCAAGGCCTTCGTCAACATGTCCGATCCGTTGAGATCGGTGTGAATCTTCACAAGCTCAAATGACTTGTCTTCTACCGCTTCTCGAATCCAATGATACCTCCTCCGTATGTGTTTGGTTCGGGAATGGTAGGCTGCATTCTTGGCAAGGTGGATGGCACTTTGACTATCACAATAAAGAGGGTACTTGTCTTGTTTCAAACCCAACTCCTCTAAAAAATCTCTCATCCAAATAAACTCCTTGCCAGCTTCAACCGCTGCCATATACTCAGATTCTGTGGTAGACAGAGCAACACACTTTTGCAATTTTGATTGCCATGAAACAGCTCCCCCTGCAATTGTCATCAAGTATCCGGAGGTAGACTTACTAGCATCAATATCACCTGACAAATCAGCATCTGTGTAGCCATCTAACACAGGTTGTCCGGGACCAAAGCATAAACACACTCTAGAAGTACCTCTGAGATACCGCATGATCCACTTTACTGCTGCCCAATGCTCCTTACCAGGATTAGACATGAACCTGCTAACAACCCCAATGGCATGTGCAATGTCTGGCCTAGTGCATACCATGGCATACATCAAACTCCCCACGGCGGATGCATAAGGCACCGTCATCATCTCTTTCTTGTCATTCTCACTTGTAGGACACTGGCTGGAGCTTAGCTTCATGTGACCTGCAAGTGGCGAGCTCACGGGTTTAGCTTTGTCCATCTTGAACCTCTCTAGCAGCTTCTGGATGTAACTCTCTTGTGATAGCCATATCTTCTTGTTCTTCCTATCACGAGAGATACGCATGCCCAAAATTTGCTTTGCAGGGCCAAGGTCCTTCATTGCAAAGGACTTGCTCAAGGCACTCTTCAGGTTGGCAATCTTCTCCTTATCCTGTCCAACAATCAACATGTCATCCACATAAAGTGAGAGAATGAGAAAATCACCTCCGGCGTAATGCTTCACAAACACACATGAATCTGCATGTGTCTTGTGGAAACTGTGGTCTTTCATGAAAGACTCAAACTTCTTGTACCATTGTCGAGGTGCTTGTTTCAAGCCATATAAACTCTTTTTCAAACGGCATACAAGCTTCTCACTTCCCTTCTCTTGGAAACCTTCTGGTTGCTCCATGTAGATTTCCTCCTCTAAGTCACCATGGAGGAAAGCAGTCTTCACATCAAGTTGTTCCAACTCCAAATCCATGCTAGCAGCTAAGCCAAGAACAACTCTAACAGAAGACATCTTTACAACTGGAGAGAAAATCTCTTCAAAGTCTATGCCTTTCTTTTGACCTGAGCCTTTCACCACCAAACGTGCCTTGTACCTAGGTGGTGAACCATCTTCTCCAGTTTTCAGTCTGTACACCCATTTGTTCTTGAGTGCTCTCTTGCCCTTAGACAACTCCACTAAGTCATATGTGTGGTTCTCATGCAAGGATTTCATCTCATCTTGCATGGCATTATACCACTCCTTGCAGTGCTCATGTGACATAGCCTCCTCATAGCTTTCAGGTTCTCCCCCGTCGGTCATCAACACATACTCATCTGCTGGATATTTAGAGGTAGGCTGTCTCTCTCTGGTGGATCTTCTCAACTGTGGTTCTGGTTGTACATGGGGTTCTTCTTCATGTGTATGATCTGGTGGTGGCTGAACATCATCACCATCATCACTGTTATGATCATCATTGCCATCTTCCTGTTGTTCTCCCCCTTGAACTCTAGGAGTTACTTCAGGAAATATTGGATCTGAGTTGGCGCTGTCACTAGGAGAAGGCTCTGGTTGTTTCTTCTTCTCACAATCTGCAAAGGTTTTGTCTTCAAAGAACACTACATCTCTGCTTCTAATCACTTTCCTGCTAACTGGATTCCACAATCTGTACCCAAACTCATCCTCTGAGTACCCTAGGAAGATGCATGGCTTTGTCTTGCTATCAAGCTTGGACCTCTCATCTCTGGGAATATGAACATATGCAAGGCACCCAAAGACTCTCAGGTGGCTGAATGATACCTCTTTACCAGTCCATACTCTCTGCGGAACATCTCCATTAAGAGGAACTGAAGGTGACCGGTTGATGAGGTACACTGCTGTAAACATTGCCTCGGCCCAAAAAATCCTAGGCAGCTTCGCATGAGAGAGCATACATCGAATTCTTTCTTCAATTGTTCTGTTCATTCTCTCTGCAAGTCCATTCAGCTGAGGTGTCTTGGGAACTGTCTTCTCAAGCCTGATGCCCTGTACTTTGCAATACTCTTCAAATGGACCCCTGTACTCTCCACCATTGTCAGCTCTAACACACTTGAGCTTCCGGCCTGTTTCTCTCTCAACTCTGGCCTGGAACTGCTTGAAAAACTGTAGTACCTGGTCTTTGGTTTTCAACACAAAAGCCCACAGTTTTCTAGAATAATCATCAATAAAAGTAACAAAATAAAGTGCACCGCTATGTGACTTAGTATCCATAGAACATACATCAGTGTGAACAAGATCTAATGCATGTTTTCTTCTAGATGGGGGACGAGTATGAAATGCTGCCCTATGTTGTTTTCCAGCTAAACAATCAACACAGGGTTTCAAGGACATACCTTGAACATCAGGAAGGAGTTGCTTCTTAGCAAGCATTTGCATACCTCTTTCACTCATGTGACCAAGTCTCTTGTGCCATAACTCGCTGGAGGAATCATCAACTGCGTGTACTTCTCCTTTGCACAACTTAGCTTGCATCACATACAAGGATCTCTGCTTGCTCCCACGAGCCACAATCAAACTTCCTTTGATAAGCTTGCACTTTCCACCACCAAAGTTGCTGGAGTAACCAGCATCATCGAGCAACCCAGGAGATATCAAATTCAGCCGAATGTCTGGAACATGTCGGACATCTCTCAACACCAAACTGCAACCTGTGGATGTCTCCAAACACACTGTACCCATGCCTACAATCTTGGATGAGCCATCATTCCCCATCTTTACATAGCCAAAGTCACCGCTGGTGTAAGATGAGAAGTAATCTTGGTGCGAGGTTAGATGAAACGAAGCACCCGTGTCAATCACCCAAGTACAATCATCACTATCTAGATTTAGGCAATGGTCACCAATAAAAAATAATTCATCACTTGTTGCAATTGCAGTGGTGTTGTTATCTTTCTCTTCTTGTTGTTGCCCGAATGTCTCACCCTTTTCTTTCCTTTCTCTGGACTTGTCTCTCTTCATTTTCCTGCAATGTTTTTGAATGTGGCCTGACTTATCACAATAGTGGCAAATGATCTTACCCTTTGATTTTGATCTCCCCCTGGACTTGTCTCTATGCTGGGGATATCGAGTCTTACTTCTTCCCCTGCTTGATTCTTGTGTCACATTAGCCTCTGGTTGTGTGGAGGAACTCATTTCCTTCCTTCTAGTTTCTTCATTCAACAAACTAGCTTTGACAATTTCCATTGTCAGCGTGCCCTCTGGTGCGGAGTTGCTAAGTGATACAAATAGAGTGTCCCAGCTTTCTGGCAATGAGCAAAGTAGTAGCAATGCCTGCAGCTCATCATCTAAATTCATCTTCATTGCAGACAACTTGTTAATCAAACTTTGAAATTCATTCAAGTGAACTACTATGCTATCACCATCTTTATATTCCAGTTTCACAAGTTTTCTAATCAATGACGCTTTACTCAAGGCATTCTTCCTTTCATACATGGTCTCAAGTTTCTTCCAAAGAGTATAAGCATTCGTGTCATTGGCAATATGTTGGAGGACACTCATATCAACAAATTGTCTAATTGTTCCAACGGCTTTACGGTTCAATATTTTCCACTCACTTTCAACAACACCAGTTGGTATGGTTGCATTTAAAATTGGTTCATACAAATCCTTCACATAAAGGATATCCTCCATTTTAGTTTTCCACACGGAGTAATTTCCAGAATTCAAACTAATCATTCCGTGCACACCAGATTTTTCATCCATCTTTAACAACACAACAAATTCACAATGACTCTAACCAAAGCTCTGATACCACTATGTTGGGGAAAGCACACAAATACACAAGCGGAAGCAACAAAGACTTTTTCCCCGGTTGTGATGCAAAGATGAGCAATAACCAATTCAAGCAACCAAACAATATTGAACCAAAATGACAGCAGCAAATGGAACTATAAATCAGCCCAAAAACAGTAAATAAACAAGGAGACGCAAGGATTTACGTGGAAACCCCGATGTGGGGAAAAAACCACGGGACCGTTAACAAACGGTGCCAAAACCTCCACTAATCAACAAATTAACAAGTGGGTACAACAATAGTTCTTCCCTAGATCAACTAGAGGTATTCACAATCATCAAGGATCAACCTTGGCACAACAAGTCTCCCAAATCATCACCCAAAAGAGTGGAAATACAATTTCGTACAAAATAAGAGCTGAATTTAGAAAACTGACTTAGAGAGCTCCAAATGAAATTCTGACCGTTGGATTTGAAGAGGGGGATGTCAGGAACAACGTGCTAAAATCTCGCGACGATCGGAGTTCGTTTGGTCGTCGATCGGGGCGGATTTCTGGTCTGCCAGCACCAAAATTCGTGGGTGGCTCCTCTTCTCTCTCTCCTCTTCTCTTCTAGACTTTTCTCCTGAATTTTTTGAGTGTCTAGGCTTTCTCTCTCTTGCACTCAGCCCTTCTAACCTTTTGGCTTATAAGGGAATCCACTTGTGAGTGAATATACGAAATTGCCCTTCACTTAAACATCATATGGATAACCCATATGGTAAGCAAATATATCCCAAATTAATTGGGTTCTTCCTCCATGTAGGAGGGATACTCCAACAATTACTTTGCCTTTTAGCTTTTCACTATCTTTGCACAATTGGTCTGAATAAAACCTGTCAACCAAAGAGCTATAATCTAGCTCTCTCTTGTTTTTTTTTACTGTGCCAAACACACTCACATACATACGAGTCTCAAAATGAAGCAGCTGCATGCCTTTGAGTGTAATGAAACAGAAGATCTTAACTACAGGAAATACCTCACAGTGGTACCCGAATGCTTTGTGACAGAAATGCTCAACAAATAGAAGGCTGTCGGATTTCATCCAGTTTGATATCTTCTGCAGAAGGTCTCAGTAGTTCTTCATATGCTGTGGGGTAGATCAATAATATAAAAGCAGTCTAAAAAGTAAAATTCTAAAGAAACAGCTATTACAGGAGTAAAAAGATGAAGTACATGCCTCAAACATTCCAATAGAGAATACTCGATCATAGGATAATCCTTCCATTTCGAATGTACATATGTCTGCTCGTATAATCTTCACATTCTGCAGCTGAAGATCCCTGAATTTTAAGAATGTATTGCTCAGATAGACTGGATTACCCTCGTTGTATTAAAAAACTAGATTATTGTAATGGCGCTTAGATAAAAATACAAGAATTTTCTGCTGTGATATCTGATATATATCTCTTGCAAGGTTTTCTTTTACTTTGCAAAGAGCTTAAGATTAACGAAGAAAATGATCAAATAACATACCTACACTGCTCTTCGATGTATGCTTTCTGTGTCACCGAGTTGCAAATCCCAGTGACCTGACAATTTCTATACTTTTGGGCAATGTACAATGCAAGAGACCCCCAGCCACATCCAACATCAAGAACAGTATGAACATCTTTTATCTCGGACCTGTCGCAGTACAAATCTAGCATTGCCTTCTCTGCATCATCTAAGTTGGTCAGCTTATCAGAAAAATAACAGCAACTGCAACCAGAGAATAGCAGAGGCAGGACAGGAAAAGGTTAGTACTAATACCGGCGACAAATGCAGAAGATATACTACAGTGCTCCATAGTCGAAACTGACTCTTAAGTAAATGTCCTTGGAGTTTCCAGACATTTTCATGGTTTAACGAATAACTGAGATGGGGATTGATCAGAGATGAAATCATTTTGAAGGAACTCAAGCAATCATTTCAACAAAGATTCATTCTGCCCCAGACAAATTTGTTTTGTTGGAACGCTATTAAGCGAAGATCAGATTCAGGACAATGAAAAACATATACCTGTACTTGAGATGCTTTCCTAGAACAAGTTTGAAGAAAGAAGTAGGGAGGTCATAGTGCTGAGAGTTTGGCTTATCAGTCTGAATAGCTATTGGCATTTCTTTCAGAGCTGCAGGAAAAGCTTTGGTATTATACGTGCAACTATTGAAGAAATCTAATGTAGTGATTTGCATGCATTAGAAAACTTAAATAGAGAGGGAGAGTTCGTATTACAGTGGACAAAATGTAGGAGTTGAGATAGCTGAAGTTGAGAGGAAGGTTTATAGCCCCAACGGAGACGCTTAGCCAAGCGAAGGCGGGTGAGCCTCCTTATCACAGCATCTGGTAACAGGTTCCTCTCCAGTGGTCCGAATATTAGATTCATCACAGCGGCTTCATTAATCTCTCCATCTTCCCTCTCTCTCTCTAGTCTCTTCTTTGATGATCTTGATTATTTCCCCTGTTCTTCTTCTATATAGTCCTGTATTTCATTCCTTTTTCAAATTTAGTACATTTTTTATCTAACAAGGTACGTAATTAAGATTTAAGTACTGTAATTGGTTAAGTGGATTACTTGTAGGACTTAGTTTACGTAGGGTCATCGGTCTTTGTAATGTTTAGGAAGTTGCTATAATTGTAGCATTAATTTACGTAGGGTTTTTAGAAAAGTTACTTGTTTCTTTCTTCAATTTGGACACTCAGTGGGTTTCGATGTGTTTCGTCAGCAAAATGCACCAAAGATAAGAGATTTTTGTGGAGAATAATCTGATTCCCCTCTCATTAATCACCTATAATGTAGACGTATAAATGTATAATGCCTGATGATGTTGATGTTGTTGTTGATGTTTCATGCCCTAACTCTAACCCATCAAGAGCATCATTCAAAACAAAACCCCCATCTTCTAGCTGCTAGCATCAAGAATCACTGTGTATGGGGTTTCTCGTTGCGTCTCCGGGAACTATGTAAGGCATGTTGATGCTGATCAAGAAGAGAAGACATTGGCTTTGTTGCTCTATGAAGTTTGAGCTAAGTTATTTGTACTACAATAATTTCATGACCAAAAATTGAAGCAATGCTGTGGAAATATATATGGTTAGAATAACCAGCCAAACTCGAAAACCTGCATCAACATTCTTAACAGCGGAACACCTCTGCTTTTGCCTAACCCTTCTATTAAATAAAATGGACTACTAATTATCAACGAAAAAAAAAAAAAGTGTCCTATGTGTTTGATTCAATGCTGAAAATTTTTGCCAACAGAAATTTACTTCTTTGGCTTGGCTTAGGAAGGGTTTATGGTTAGGCCATTCAACCCCAGGCCTTGGTTCGCAAGGAGAAAGGGCTTGTGGGCGCGCATTGAAGAGTTTTAACAAGTTCTACCTCTTAAATCTTAAAAGTCATTTACACCTTATATGTTTGTTCATTTTACTATCATTTCCCCTGTGTGAAAATCATCATCAAGATTTATGTGGAAACCCTTGGATAGGATACATATTCAGAAGAGCGGTACCAGTTAGCAGTTACAATATCTTCCTCAGAGCATCCAGTAGGCTTCTGAGTTCTGAGATATTATTCTAGATAAGTAATAACAATGCAGTATCTTTTCCAACTTTATGGTTTCTGTCACATAACATGAGTAATAACAATGCAGTATCTTTTCCAACTTTATGGTTTCTGTCACCAAATCTACATCGAGAATTCGAGATTACCTATATCTACGACCAATTAACTCACAGGTAACTTGTCTTCTACAGCAATGATGGAGGCTGCTCATAAACGTAAAGGAGAAGCACGACGCAAAGTTGCATGGAGGAAAAATGGAGTCGAGAACTGATTCGAGCAGTTGATGGATGAAACCTGTTTCAAGCACCCCAAACCAAGATAGGATATGGATTCTTGGTCGTTCATAGCAAGTAGCAAAAGTTGGCTGAATGAAAACATGAGCTGCAAATGTAACCTCATTTCTTCTTAAATAGGAAATGGGCAACCATCCATTCTTCCCCATTGTTATACCCAAATAGCTCTGCCACTGCTATGAAGAAGGTTCGCCAGTATACAGTCCACTTGACAGCTGAATCTTTCCCGTATGTTGACTCCATTATCGGCCTTATAGAACTCGCATCACGATCCATTAGTTTAAGCCATTCTTCGCTGAAAAAATCCCAGAAAGGTAGAAGATTTTGTTCATTATCTCAAATTCTCGATCTATCAATCAGTACTTAAAATTAAGAAACTTCTATTACTGCAATGATTCCATGCCTTGCCACAGCTTTGAGGTATGCTTAAACTAAGATTCTGAAAATCAGTTCTATCTCATATGTGCTCTCACCTTGTTTGCGCGTAGTGCTTCCCGTTCACAAGCCAGTGATTGACTACAGAGACATCATCCTGCAATGATATCACCACCAATAAACTAGCAATAATTCATACGTATCTTATTTATGCAGAATTCCAGAGCAACCCTGAGTATATTTATGTATAATTCAAGTGTAATCTTGAGTATATTTTGAAGCCCCTAACTTGAAAAAGTACAACATTTTTCTTCAATGACAAGTTCAGCCTCTAAGTTTCATTAAGAGATAAGCATGAACCAATGTAGTGAAGCCTCTGTGGTAAGGATGAACTGGGTCTGAAAACAGCTGCTGAACATCTATTGTCTAAGACAGAACTTGATTCTTAGAAAGTTACAGGAATATGGGCAGCTGCAATTGGGAGAAACAAATGGGCAGGATATGTTGTGTAGAATATAATGAGGTAGAGCAAGACAAGGATGATTGATAACTTGTACAAGGGACTGTCAAAAGCACAGAAAACAAGAAAACTGATAGTTCTGGTAACAAGTTATAGTTCTGCAGTAAGAAATGACTCCCACACTCACCTGGAAGTACAAGAGGAGGTTTGCCGAAGGCATTGTGCCTCCAGTGAAGAAATACCTCGTGATCCAGTCATCCTCGTTAACATCCTGCACCGCAAAATGTCATTACTGGCACTTGAGAACACCAAAGAAGCTCGCTACTAGCTTTTCTGGGAGGTGTAATGATGAAACTGAGAGTGATGGTTATGAAAAGATACTACTTCAGGTTCTGCAGCATTTGAGCTACTAAACTCTAGCCTGTTTTAGCTTCTTTTAGCATGCCAAATACACTAGAAAACATAGTAGACTCAAACTGAAGCGGCTGCATGCCTTTGAATTTTAGCAAGTAGGTTTTTACCAGAACAAACAGCAACTGCAGAAAATACCTCAAAGTGATATGCGAATGCTTTATGACAGAAGTAGTGAACAAATAGAAGGCAATCGGGTTTCATCCAGTTGGATATCTTCTTGAGAAGATCTCTGTAGTTCTTCATATGCTGTAGCATAAATTAATTACATGAAAAACAATCTAAAAGGTAATTTTCCAATAAACAGGTACTGTAGGAAGATATACGTGCCTCAAACATTTCAATAGAGAATATTCGATCATAGGAGCCCTCCATTTCAAATGTGCTTATGTCTGCTACTATGATCTCCACATTCTGCAACTGACGATCCCTGAATTCCAAGAATATATCGTTCAGAGAAACTGGAGTTCCGCATATTATCTCAACAAATATTGTTTGAATAGGAGTATTCTTGTCTCACTCATTTCGTTGAAGTGAAGGGATCAATTTGTGCAACTTTATACTACAAGAATTTGCTGCTGTAATAGCTATTCCAAGGTATTCTGTCACTTTGCAAAGAGCTTAACTGACAAATATGCAGAACATGCTCAAGAAACATACCTACACTGCTCTTCAATGAATTCTTTCTGTGTCACCGAGTTGCAAATCCCAGTGACTCGACAATTACTGTACTTCTGGCCAATGTATAAAGCCAGTGACCCCCAACCACAGCCAACATCAAGAACAGTGTGACCATCTTCAATCTCGGACCTCTCACAGTATAATTCTAACATTGCTTTCTCCGCATCGTTTAAGTTGGTCAGCTTGTCAGAAAAATAACAGCAACTGCAACCAAGGGAGATAACCCATAACGATTAAAAGGAAAGATATGTAGAAGATAAGTCCACTTTCATGGTTATACTAGAATTCTGCATAGTCAAACAGTTATTTTTTTATGTCATTTTAAATGTACCTATAGATTTCTTTAAGAATTATAAGTTATAGGCCTTAACAAACAAGCGAAACAGGAGACTGATGAAAATCAGTAGACAGGAGTCAAGTTCATATTACCATATTCCAACAAACCATCCAAATGATATGTTTCTTTAAAAAATCAAATTCGATAAGTAAAGATTATTACAGGGAAACTTATTGTTACCTGTATTTGAGATGTTGTCCTAGAACAAGTTTGAAGAAGGAAGTAGGAAGCTCATAATGTTGAGCTTTTGGCTTATCAGTCTGAATGGCAATTGGCATTTCTATCAAAGCTGCAAAAGAGGATATGGTTATCAAAATCTTGACTGATTACTGACTAGCACAACTCATCATGTGTGCATTTGTCACTACACATATTGTTGGAGTCACTTAATTTATTTTGATGTATTGTTAATACAATAGACTAGTTAATTAGTTAGCTAGTTTGTTAGGAGCTTGCCACGTCAGCTCAATAGTTTGTTAGGACATAATGTTAGTGGTATATAAGCCTCTCTGTAACAAGATACAGAATTAATCAATTCATTTCATTCAATTGCAAAGCAGAGCTATTTTCTGTAATTCTTCCCCAAGCTTCTGCATACATTCTCTCTCTACAAAATTCTTTTCCTTTGATCAAAACTCTGATTTTATCACATATAGTACAAAGCATATCTCAAATTTTAAGGTTTCTACTGTATTCAATTAGAAAAAGTTGTGCTGATACATAAACATACATATCTCAGTTTCTTTCCTTTGTTTTAAACACCAGTCTGGGATAACAGTCATAATACACACATTTAATGTTCATTTAAATTAAACCAATAGATCATACATAGTAGCTAGGTAGTGTTACAGTAAAAAGTACTGTGATAAGTAAAAAATCCTACATGAAACATCACAAAAAGTCGTCTGAGGCGGCCTTAAGGTATACAAGCTAAATATGATGTCATGCTTGGTTATAGAGGTGACCTCACGTTGAGGGGGCCTCATAAGAGACTTATTGATAAAACATTTCATGTATTGCAATGACAAATATGGGTAAGTTCTCAAATAAGAACATATAATAATAATGTACTTATAAGTACACATTACATGAGCAATGATCTACGTATTCTCAAAAGATGCTCTAATTTATTTTCTTGTCCTACGTGGCTAATCAATTTTTATAATAACTTAAATAAAAGTTACTCTTATAGAAGACTTTTTGTTACACATTTAAACCTTTTTTTTTTACTATAAAAGACGCACTTATCCATCCTCTAACTACACATAAATCATTAGGCCAAAAACATTTCATGTACTGCAATGACAAATGTGGGTAAGTTCTCAAAATAAGAGCATGTTGTTATAATTTACTTATAAGTACACATTACATAGCTTGCTAGCTAGATTAAGAGAGAGAGAAGAGAGAGAATTACAGTGGACAAACTGGAGGAGGTCAGAGAGTTGAAGTTCAGAAGAAGGCTTGTAGCCGTTTCGAAGACGGCTAGCCAAGAGAAGGCGAGTGAGCCTCCTAATGACAGCATCTGGTAACAAGTTCCTTTCCAAAGAGCCTAACATTAACTTCACAGTTGCTTCATATGGCACTTTCATCAATTTCTCCATCACCACTTTCAGGATCTTTCTTTCTCTCACTCTCCTCAGTTCCTAGTAGTACAACTTATTGTCAATTAAGTCTTGAGTGTAAGTTATAACTTATAACTCCACTCTGTTTCTTTCTCTTTTTGATACTTATTATCCTTTCATATTTTAGCAATGTTTTTGACTATCAGTGTAAGTGGTGATGGCTAGGCCACGTTATATTCGATCTCTTAAATGGGTCACCACTCATCATATCCATACCTCCATTACTATATTATTAGTTTTCCTATGTAATTCTAACATCAAAAAAAAAAAAAATATTCCTATGTAATTCTATCATGGACATGGTAATTGGTACATGGAGTATGATTCACAGATGTGGTAACTTTTTGCTCTTGTGATGTCACCATTTTGCCTCTAGTCAAAGTACATTTAAAAAAAAAAAAAAAGAATGTTATATGCAGCCTCACCCTTAGGCTACAATTTGCACCTCCAAATAACATAGGACACATAAGTACTTGCACAAGAAAAAATCAGAAAAAGAAAACCATCTCCCATTACAAATGCTTACGTGTCCTATGTTAATTGAAGGGGTGCAAATTGCAGCCTCAAAATAAAGTTGCACATAGTACTCCTCTAGAAAAAAGCTATCAAGTACATGGGTAAAATGATTTTTTCCGAAATTTGGCTGAAAAGTGGCCTAAGATGATAAAAATTGCATAAAAGTTTTTATTGGAAAGAAAATCTCTAACAGGTGGTTATTGCAAAGGAGTTAAATTTATAAGGGGGTTGATCTCCAATTTTTCCTTTGTTTTGCTTAAAAGTATGTGTCTAAATCTTATTTACAATACACATTTATTATCGTGAGTACAAATTGGGAATAATGTTTTAATTAATAAACTTCTATATAAGGTGAATTGGATTGAACTGAATCTTACGAGTATTAAATTAAATTAGATTGAATTGAATACTATTACATTGAATTGGATTGCACTAAAAGAAACTGAATTAGACAAATTAGAAACTCAAGCAACTTTGTAATGGTCGAGTGTTAATTGGCCTCCTGATTAGGCTCATGAATGTTAGCATTAATTGGCAGTGCTAACTACCCCCAATTCGGGTGCCATGTACCTAGCAAGGTGCCAAGGTACTTGAAATTAGTTAGTTCAAGACTTCAAGCCTATAGTGTATAGGGAAAATCTTAAATCTTATATAAAAAAAATTATTTTATAAAGGAATTTACAAAAAAAAAAAAAAAAAAAAAAAAAAATCACCGAGTGGGTTTCCATGCATCCGCCACTGACTCCATGGTATTAGATATGTAGGAAATTTCAATGATTTTTTTTTTTTTTATAAAATACTTAAAACCGGTCATAATGGTAATTTTATCCAATTGTTTTTAAAATCTTTTTGAAAATTTCTCAAAGACCATGCGAGTGAGAATATAGTACGTTGAATAGATTTGTACTAAGTTGTGGGGTTTCTTGTCACGTTGGAAGCAAATCATGGTAACACATGGGGTCGTAGAGATAGTTAGAGTATTATTTCAAAATTTACCCCTTAATAATGGACTCAACTACTTCGATGCTTCTTATCCCAAAAAAAAAAAAAAAAAACAAACACGACTCCTTTGATGCTTAAGATTTTTATCGGCAAAAGAGAAACGAACATAAGATCGAGGGACACACCAAAATTAGGAGAAACTAAAAATGAGAGGATAGGGAAGATAATGTAGTTAAAACTTAGGACGGTCACTTATTTAGAGAAAATATTATATGGTCTCGAACTATTAATCCCTAGTCTCATAAAATAGTAGGTACTTTTTTTTCTTACATTAACGAATACAAAGAAAATAGTAGGTACTTATCATTCATTTTTAGAGTAGTGAATTGGTGAGGCTCCCCAATTTTATGAAAGAAAGGAACAATGACACGAACTTGACAATTGGAAATGAGTATTGTCGCTTCATTAACTAGCAATTAGTGGACGAGCAAAAAAAAAAAAAAAAAAAAAAAAAAAAACTGGCCTGGTAGCAATTTGCAACACATGTGCTTTCCATAAATCACAAAAATCGAATAATTACAAGTTCATAATTGGGCTATGATTTTCGTTTGAAATTTGTATAAGAGTACATTATTTTGGATTTTCGGAAAAGGTTCAAATTATTATTTGAAAAGCAATCGCGGAAGCAGGATTTTGAGTGTGAGGGAGCGAAAATTAAAAATATATATAATGTTAAGGGGAAGGGGGCTGAAGTCTGAACAAAGGCAAATAAATAGAGTTTGGGCTAAAGTTACATGAAAATCAAACATTTTCTTGGGTTAATGAATGGCTCCAGGCCTCCAGCCCCTGCTAACCTATAGCTAATTCCGCCAGTGTTGAAAAGCTAAAAATACAAGAGCATCAACTAGAATCTACAATGTGAAAATTGTAAATTATTTCATAATATAATCTGTTTACAATTTTTACTCAAGTATTTAACAAAACTTAATTGTATTTTCTGTAAATGTAAGTGAAAATTAAGATGTGTGTTATTGAATTTGATATGAATGTTCAACGAGTTAAGACTTATTAATAGAAACTAGATTTCGTGCCCGTGCGATGCACGGGTTCTTGTTCATCATCCTCTGTTATTAGAATCAATATAATAAAAAAAAATTTAATCACATCAATATATAAAGTTGAATAATAGAAGTAGCAAGGAACAATAATAATCTTTTTCACACATTTAACAAAGAAATTACATTTTTAGTGAATAAATAATATACCTTTTTTAGGATAATAAATATAATACTTATGTAACTTTTTTTATTAAAATAAAATAAAATTATTTTTTATTTCTTTTTAATCACCCATGCATTTATGACTATTTATTATTTATTCAATGCCACCTTGGTGAGAACTCAATTATACATATATATACTAGATTTCGTGCCCGTGCGATGCACGGGTTCTTGTTCATCATCCTCTGTTATTAAAATCAATAAAATAAATATTTTTTAATCACATCAATATATAAAGTTGAATAATAGGAGTAGTCAGGAACAATAATAATCTTTTTCACACATTTAACAAAGATTTATATTTTTAGTGAATAAATAATATACCTTTTTTAGGATAATCAATATAATACTTATGTTACTTTTTTTATTAAAATAAAATAAAAGTATTTTTGATTTCTTTTTAATCACTCATGCATTCATAGCTATTTATTATTTATTCAATGCTACCTTGGTGAGAACTCAATTATACATATATACTAGATTTCATGCTCATGCGATACATGTATTCTTGTTTATCATGCACACTCTGTTATTAGAAGAAATATGATAAAAAAAATTTAATCATATCAATATATAAAGTTGAATAATAGGAGTAGCAAAGAACAATAATAATCTTTTTATAAGAAAAATATATTTAACAAAAAAATTACTTTTTTAGTGAATTTATAAATTTTTTTAGGATAATAAATACTATAATACTTATGTTACTTATTTCTTATTAAAATAAAATAAAACTATTTTAGTTTCTTTTTAATCATTCATGCATTTATGGCTATTTATTACTTATTTAATGCTTGGTGAGAACTCAATTTTATATTTACTTATTTCTTATTAAAATAAAATAAAACTCTTTTTAGTTTCTTTTTAATCACCCATGCATTTATGGCTATTTATTACTTATTCAATGTTTGGTGAGAACTTAATTTTACATATATATACTAGATTTCGTGCCCGTGCGATGTACGGGATCTTGTTTATCATCCTATGTTATTAAAATTTCAATATAATAAAAGAATATTAATCATATCAATATATAAGGTTGAATAATAGGAGTAGCAAGGAACAATAATAATTTTTATATCAAGAAAAAGAAAACACATTTAACAAACAAATTGTAGTGAATATATAATATATATTTTTTAGGATAATAAATATAATACTTATGTTACTTATTTTTATTACTTTTTAATCACACATGCATTTATGACTATTTATTACATATTCAATGCTACCTTGGTAAGAACTCAGTTATACATATATTAGATTTCGTGCCCGTAAGTTGCAGGGGTCCTTGTTTCCATTCGTTGCAAGAAAATATTATTCTAATAGTTTCGAAATTCAAATTATAGTTGTTCCAGGATTTTTGATCCTCTACTATACTAAAATAGTTGCATAGTTTTTGACTGCATAATTAAAAATAGGAAGATATTTGGTTGACCTAGTGGGTGGGCAACCCATATTCTCTTTGTATCTATCTCTTTCCTACCTTAAATGCCATTTTTTGAAAATAGAGGAGAGAGAATTTGAAAATAGAGGACATAGATAGATACAAATGAGAGGTGGGTTACCAACCCAGTGGGTGGATGTATCATTCTCTTTAAAAATATAATAATCTACTAAATTGCTACTTAGAAACTCGCTTCCCATCATCTTCATTTATATTCATTTATTTATTTTGGTGATCCTTGTATGCATACAAAAGGGGAACAAAACACTTCCTAAAATCCAAAAGAATGTAGAAAATAATAATTTTGAAGTTATTGTACTTACCTTTTTTTTAAAAGATTATAAATATATTCGTCCTCAGTTCCTCATTTTTAGTGAATGTATAATATTTTTTTAGGATAATATATATAATACTTATGTTACTTATTTTTTATTAAAATAAAATAAAACTATTTTTAACTTCTTTTTAATCACCCATGCATTTATGGCTATTTATTACCTATTCAATGCTTGGTGAGAACTCAACTTTAATAAAAAAAAAACTATTTTTAATTTCTTTTTAATCACCCATGCATTTATGGATATTTATTACCCATTCAATGCTTGGTGAGAACTCAACTTTACATATATACTAGATTTCATGCCCGTGCGATGCACGGGTTCTTGTTTATCATGCATACTCCGTTATTAGAAAAAATATAATAAAAATATTAAATCATATCAATATGTAAAGTTGAATAATAGGTGTAACAAAGAACAATAATAATATTTTTATCAACAAAAAAAAAATATTTAACAAAGAAATTACATTTTTAGTGAATGTATAATATAATTTTTTTTTGGGATAATAAATATAATACTTATGTTACTTATCTCTTATTAAAATAAATAAAACTATTTTTAATTTCTTTTTAATCACCCATGCATTTATGGCTATTTATTACCTATTCAATACTTGGTGAGAACTCAATTTTAATATATATATATATATATATATATATATATATATATATATATATATATATATATATATATATATATATATATATATTTCTTAGGATAATAAATACTATAATACTTATATTACTTATTTCTTATTAAAATAAAATAAAACTATTTTTAGTTTGTTTTTAAGCACCCATGCATTTATGGCTATTTATTACTTATTCAATGCTTGGTGAGAACTCAATTTTACATACATACTAGATTTTGTGCCCGTGCGATGCACGAGCTCTTATTTATCATCATTTGTTATTGGAATCAATATAATAATTTTTTTTAATCGAATTAAAATATAAAGTTGAATAATAGGAGTAGGAAAGAACAATAATAATTTTTTTTGTCAACCAAGAAACCACTTTTTAACAAAGAAATATCATTTTTAGTGGAATATTATACTTGTATTTCTTATTTTTATTAAAATTAAATCAAACTATTTTTAATTTCTTTTTAATCACCCATGCATTTATGACTATTTATTACCTATTCAATGCCACTTTGGTGAGAACTCAATTATACATATATATATATACTAGATTTCGTGCCAGTGCGATGCACGGGTTCTTGTTCATCATCATCTGTTATTAGCTTCAATATAAAAGAAACATTAATCTTATTAATATATAAAGTTGAGTAATAGCAAAGAATAGTAATAAATTTTTTATCAACAAAGAAATAAAATGATTGGTGAATTTAGAACATTTTTTCGTTAATAATATTTATGCTACTAATTTTATTAAAATAAAATAAAATTGCTTTTGGTTTCTTTTTAGTTACCCATGGATTTATGACTATTTTATTAAAATGCGATGCACGGATTCTTGTTTATCATCCTCCGTAATTAGAATCAATATAATAATTTTTTTTTAATCATATCAATATATAAAGTTGAGTAATAGGAGTAGTTAGAAACAATAATATTTTTTTTATCAACAAAAAAAAATACATATAATAAAGAAATTACATTTTAGTGAATATATAATTTATATTTTTGAGGATTAAATACTATAATACTTATGTTACTTATTTTTATTAAAATAAAATTAAAGTATTTTGAAGTTCTTTTTAATCACCCATGCACTTATGACTATTTATTACCTATTCAATGCTACCTTAGTGAGAACTCAATTATACATATATACTAGATTTCGTGCCCGTGCGATGAACGGGTTCTTGTTTATCATGCATACTCCGTTATTAGAAGAAATATAATAATTTTTTTTAATCATATCAATATGTAAAGTTGAATAACAGGAGTAGCAAAGAACAATAATAATATTTTTATCAACAAAAAAAAACATTTAACAAAGAAATTAAATTTTTAGTGAATGTATAATATAATTTTTTTTTTTGGATAATAAATCAAATACATATGTTACTTATATCTTATTAAAATAAAATAAAACTATTTTTAATTTATTTTTAATCACCCATGCATTTATGGCTATTTATATATATATATAATAAATATAATACTTATGTTACTTATTTTTTATTAAAATAAAATAAAAACTATTTTTAATTTCTTTTTAATAACCCGTGCATTTATGGCTATTTATTACCTACGAGTATTCAATGCTTGGTGAGAACTCAATTTTACATATATATTAGATTTCGTGCCCGTGCGATGCACGGGTTCTTGTTCATTATCCTCTGTTATTAGAATCAATATAATTAATTTTTTTAATCATATCAATATATAAAGTTGAATAAAAGTAAGGAACAATAATAATCTTTTTCACACATTTAACAAAGAAATTACATTTTTAATGAATACTTAATATACTTTTTTAGGATAATAAATATAATACTTATGTTACTTTTTTTAATTAAAATAAAATAAAAGTATTTTTAATTTCTTTTTAATTAACCATGCATTTATGACTATTTATTATCTATTCAATGTTACCTTGGTGAGAACTCAATTATACATATATATATTGATATTGATTTTTAATCACCCATGCATTTATGACTATTTATTACCTATTCAATGCTGATTTAATTGTTCAAAAACTTAAGCTTCTTCAGAGACCTCTTAGGAAACTAAACTCTTGTAAGTTTGGGGATATTCAGGTTAGAGTGGATGAAGCTAAAAGGAAGATGCTGGAAATACAGAAACAATTGCAGCTTGACCCTTTTAATCTCAGTTTGCAACAAGCAGATAGAAAGAATGTTCAGGAATACAAAAGATGCTCAAAATCTCTTGAATCTTTTTACCAGCAGAAAAGCAAGGTTAATTGGCTCAAAATGGGAGACACCAACTCCAGGTACTACCATTCAGTTATAAATAAAAGAAGGCATAGAAATAGAATAACAGATGTTCATTCTGAGGATAATGTACTTGTAACTGATTATGAGAAAGTGATAAATAGTTTTCTCCAGTTTTATGAGGGGATGTTGAGGGGTCCAAGCTCCAAATCTGCTAGTGTTGACATGAGTATTATTCAGGCTGGGCCTTCACTCAACATTGATCAAAAGCTGCATTTACTGAAACCTTTCTGTAGAGAAGATGTTAGGAGGGCACTCTTTTCAATTCCCTCTATAAAAAGTGCTGGACCTGATGGCTATGGGTCAGGATTCTTCAAGGAAACCTGGGACATGATTGGTGAAGATGTGGCTGATGCTGTACTTGATTTTTTTAATACAGGTGAACTCCTTACACAACTTAATGCCACTGTCATAACACTTGTTCCTAAAATTACTGATCCCTTAAAGGCTAGTGATTATAGACCAATTGCGTGTTGTAACACTATTTATAAGGTGATCTCCAAGATGTTATGTGATAGAATGAAGCTTATTTTACCCCATCTTGTATGTGAAAACCAAGGGGCCTTTGTTCATGGTAGATACATAGGGCACAATGTTATGATAACTCAAGACCTCATTAGATGTTATAAGAGAGCAGGCTGTTCTCCCAGATGTCTCATGAAGGTTGATTTGAAAAAGGCTTATGACACTGTTGACTGGGGATTTGTGCATGATATGATGATTGGCCTGGGTTTTCCTTCTAAGTTTGTTGGGTGGGTAATGAAATGTGTTACCACTATTAGCTTTACGCTGAATATCAATGGCAGTCTGCATGGTAACTTCAAAGGGGTCAAGGGGCTGCGGCAGGGTTACCCTATTTCTCCTTTGCTATTTGTTTTGGTAATGGAATACCTTACTAGAACCCTGAGAGTGACATGTGGTCAAAAGGGTTTTCACTTCCATCCACAGTGTAAGAGTTTGAAGCTTGTGAACCTTACGTTTGCTGATGATCTTATGATTTTTTATAAGGGTGAAGTTGAATATGTTAAGATGATTATGAAGGGGTTTAGCCACTTTTCAGCTGTTACTGGCTTAAGTGCTAAATTTAGCAAATCTCAAGTCTATGTGGGGGGGTTGGCCATTCTACCAAGCAGCAAATAATTTCAATAACTGGATATTCTGAAGGGCAATTCCCCATAAAATATCTAGGTGTGCCAATGTTTTGTTCTCACTGGACAAAGCTGGATTGTCAATTCTTGGTTAACAAGATCACTTCTAGAGTGCACTGTTGGGCTACTAGACATCTCTCCTTGGCTGGGAGGGCACAACTGGTAAACTTTGTGCTTTATACTATGAATGTGTACTGGGCTTTTATCTTATTTTACCTCATTCAGTAGTGAAGAGCATAGAGCAAGTGTGTAGGAACTTCTTATGGGGGCAAACCACAAACAGACAGGGGCGGATTTATTAGTAAGGGTGAGGGGGAAAGTAAACCCACTTAAATTTGGGCTTTATTAGATTCAGTTTTAAGGCTTAGGGAAGTGCCCCCACCCAAATACATAAAGTGCCCCCACTGAAAAGGCCAATACCCACTTAAATGTAAGCCCAATTGCCCAAATGAAAATTACAAACATGATTGGGATTTGAGCTGCTCATGATTGTGATTTGGGCTGCTGAAATCAGAAGTGAACCATGTAATGATGTAATGGAGCAAGAAAGAGAATAGAGAAAAGGAGAGCAAAAAAAGAAAAGAAAAAAAAACGTGGTTAATGTTGCAAGTCAGACGCCTCTCTTCTCTCTCTCTCAAAGTCCCACTCTGCTCTTAACTGTCAAACAGCGAATTCCCAAGTCCGAATAGCAAACCCAACAATTACGGTATCATACGCACTCTCTCTATCTTCCTCTTAGTTTGTTTGATTGTCTTTGTTGATTTTAGTGAGCAATTTTTGGAATGGAAATTATGCTTATTTTAAATTGATATATTTCACCTTGAATTGATTTAATTGATTGATAGTTGATTTTTTTCTCTTAACATTGAATAGATCGATTTGGGTTTCATTATATATGACAATTTGTGAGTATTGATCTAAATTCTAGTTGTAGGGTTCTTCGTTTCCCTGCTCAAATTGGTATGATAATTTTTTTTTTAGGGATGTGTTCATGGTTTTTTTATTGTGTTAATTAAGTTAATATTATGAGTTATAACAAATTATAACTGAATGCAATGCTTATGAGGCTATAGAGAAAGAATCACTTGCTAATGTTACTAATGAAGATGTAATGGATGGCTTCCAAAAGATGAAAACTCGTAGAGAACAACTCTAGAATGTAATTTGTTTCTCATTTGTAATGACATTATACTATTTTTGATTAGTTTTTATTATATTTTTTTCTTTTATTTTTTAAATGATATGGTGCTCCCGGTGAGTTTTTGTTCTTGATTCGCCACTGCAAACAGAACTAAAATTCCTCTTGTAGCGTGGGAGAGGATATGCTTGCCCAAAAAGTTTGGTGGGTTGAATATCAAGAATTGCAAGTGGTGGAACAGAGCTGCAATTGCAAAGCATTTGTGGGCTATTGCTATGAAAAAAAAGACAACTTATGGGTAAAATGGGTCAATGCTGTGTACTTAAAAGGTGTGGATTTGTATGAACACAGGGTACCAATGGATAGTAGTTGGTACTGGAAGAAACTTATGAGACTTAGAGGTCCTTCACGTGGTCTATGTCCTGGTGTTGACTGGCCTGTTGATAATAATGGGGACTACACAGTTAAAAAAGGCTCTGATCTGTTTATTGGGAATCATCCGCGATTTGCAGATAATGATAATGTATGGGGAAAGTTTTCTGTTCCAAGACATGCAGTGTTCCTGTGGCTGGCTGTGCAAGGTAAACTGCTTACTCGTGATAGGTTGATTATGATGCGCATGAATGTCCCTGATAGCTTATGTCCTCTATGTAAGTGTCAGGATGAATCTGTAGCACATTTGTTCTTCTCTTGTTCTGTCTCTCAGCAAGTGGTTAAAGAGGTATGCAGATGGCTAAAAGTTTCCCCCTGGCCTACGGAATTCAGTAAAATGGCAAAGAAGAATAGAAAGGGCAGTAAGCACAGGAAATGGATCTTTGCTGCAGTGGTAGCTGCTACTGTATATCAGCTTTGGTTGATTCGAAACAGAGTTATATTCTCTGCTGGTTCCTATGATTGTAATGTTATTGTTAACCAAATTAAGAGTGTCCTTAAATGTAGGATTGGGTGTATGAAACATGTAAAGATCAAACAAAGAGATAATAGGCTATTTAGTTGCTTTAGTCTGTAGCATCAAGGCTTGTTGGACATATCCCAAGTACCCTTCCTAGAAGGTGCCTTTAGTATGTCTAAACTCCCTTGTTTGTTTTGTATGAGATGCTTGTTTGGATGACCTTTTAGTAATAAAGTTGCTTCTTTTTTTACCAAAAAAAATAAAGCAGGATAATAGGAGTAGCAATGAACAATAATATTTTTTTTTATCAACCAAAAAAACACATTTAACAAAGAAATTTTCCTTTTAGTGAATATATAATATTTTTTAAGATAATAAATACAATACTTAAGTTACTTTTTTTTATTAAAAAAAAATAAACTATTTTTAATTTCTTTTTAATCACCCATGCATTTATGAATATTTATTACCTATTGAATTTCACCTTGGTGAGACGTGCGATGCACGAGTTCTTGTTTATCATCCCCCGTTATTAGAATCAATATACTAAAAAAAAAATTTAATCATATCAATATATAAAGTTGAATAATAGGAGTCTAGCAAGGAACAATAATAATTTTTTTATCAAGAAAAAAAACTCTTTTAACAAAGAATTTTGTTTTTAGTGAATGTATAATATTTTTAAGGATAATAAATATAATACTTATGTTACTTATTTTTTATTAAAATAAAATCAAAATATTTTTAATTTCTTTTTAATCACCCATCCATTTATGACTATTTATTACGTATTCAATGCCACCTTGGTGAGAACTCAATTATACATATATATACTAGATTTCGTGCCCGTGCGATGCACAGAATCTTGTTTATCATGCATACTCCGTTATTAGAAGAAATATAATAAATTTTTTTAATCATATAAATATGTAAAGTTGAATAATAGGAGTAGCAAAGAACAATAACAATATTTTTATCAACAAAAAAAACACATTTAACAAAGAAATTACATTTTTAGTGAATGAATAATATAATTTTTTTTTATCACCTATGCATTTATGACTATTTATTACCTATTCAATGCTTGGTGAGAACTCAATTTTACACACACACACACACACACACACACACACACACACACACATATATATATATATATATATATATATATATATATATATTGATAAAATAAAATAAAATTATTTTTAGTTTCTTTTTAATCACCCATGCATTTATGGCTATTTATTACTTAATCAATGCTTGGTGAGAACTCAATTTTACATATATATTAGATTTCATGACCGTGCGATGCACGGGTTCTTGTTTATCATGCATACTCCGTTATTAGAAGAAATATAATAATTTTTTTTAATCAAAATAATATATAAAATTGAATAATATGAGTAGCAAGTAACAATAATAATTTTTTTAACAAAGAAATTACATTTTTAGTGAATATATAATATTTTTTTTAGGATAATAAATATAATACTTATGTTACTTATTTTTTAATTTCTTTTTAATCACCCATGCATTTATGGCTATTTATTACCTATTCAATGCTTGGTGAGAACTCAACTTTACATATATATATTGATATTGATATTGATGGCACTGGGCACGGTTAGCACGAGGCACGGTTAGCACGAGACACGGCACGACCCGACACGCTTTTTACACGGCACGCACGAGCACGGAGTAAGCACGGGCACGGGCACGAATGAGCGGGCCTGGGCTGGACCCGGGCCTAGATTTTAAATTGAAAGCACGGTCAAGCACGACCAGGCACGACACGGCACGTCAGGGCACGACAAAAACTTAGATTATATTTTAAAAAAGCTTAGGCACGGCACGAGCACGTCACGACACAGGAACGAGCACGACCTGGGCCTACCTTTTGGAAAGTGGGCACGACACGGCGCGGGCACGAATCACGACAACTATAAGCACGACACGACACAACACTATTCCAAAGCACGAAGGCACAGCCTGAGCACGGCACAAAGCCATATTTACTTATTAGTGTAAGTACATAGTATATGTCTCGTGCGATGTGATGTCGATTTGCATTTTCCTTCCGGAAACACAACGTCAATAAGGATACAGAGGGTGTGTTCTTTTAAATTTACTCCATCAGTTCAGGAGTGATTTCGTGTCAGTTCAGTTAAGTAATGTTAAGTTTAGCAGCAAGTCTTGTGTGAGACCAACTCACAAAAAAATGGGGTCACTTTTTAGCAATGTAGGGGTCACTTATGGTGAGCAGTGACCCTTACTTTATAGAAAAATGACCCCGTGTCTTACCAAAAGTTACGAAAAAACTGTCATGTAGAAGTTTTTGTATAAGTTTAGTTGTGGTGCTCAGTTTAAAAGTTTATATTTTATCTCACATATAAAGTGTTCATTTCAATTCAGTTCAGTTGAATTGTCGGCCCTAAAAATCACAACTAAAGTCATGCACTTCACTAGCTGGGACCTTCCTCCAACCAAATTATGTCATCATCATCAAAGGCCTTTTAGCTATATCATCATCAGAGAGGACAGTTGGTTGTGCAACACCCGTGACTATTAGATCTCCAGCATTATTATCCGTAGCGACAATTCCTAAACCAGTAAACCCCACCGCCACTCCCCAATTAAGGTTGCTACTTGCTACCTTACCTCGCCATACTAATTTCACAATACTTGCTTTCATTCTTTAAAATCTTAAGGTTTTGTTCTCTTCAACTTAATTTAACTTAAATTAAGTTTAGTTCAATTCAATTCATAGTTTATGTGTAACTTTATCACTCAAATAATTTTTTATTCCAAAACAAATTTATTGTGTTACAATGTCATTGAGAACATTTCAAATAAGTTTAATATTAAATATGTTTAGACGAGTTTTAAATGAGTAAAGAGTCAAATTAAAAACACAAAATCCCGTATAAGACGGCCTCAAGGTGAGGCCTTTCTTATACAAGTATGATGTCATGACAAAGTCATGCTTGTATATAGAGCAATAGAGGTAGTCTCACCTTGAGACGGCCTCATATAAGACTTGTTGAATTAAAATTATCAATTCAGTTCAATTTAGTTGAGAAAAAATTAAGCTTGGGCAGCGTAAGCATTTTTACTACACTGAACAAAGACAAACCGTCCATCCACTCAACCAAACCATCTACCACACCAAACTTGTCACTTTCCAACTAAAAAATTTAAAAACCAAATCAAGAAACAAAAAACAACGCAAGACAAAACCTCTATTCTTCGCATTTATGCTCTTTCTCTCTCTACCTTCTAGGAAGCGTGGTGTGAACTGTGAGTCTGTGAGTACTTAGCTGTCTTTGACCTAAACTTTTAATTATTTGATTACTAAGCACGATTTCCTGGAGATAATCACCTCAAATTAGGACACTATAGCTCCCCATTATAGCCCTTTTCTTGATACTTCGGTTATATACTAGTATCATGGTACAAGAATTAGAAGCTTCCCACTTAAGTGTCTCACAAGCCAAAATACTCGGTGCCCACTTCATGTAAGTCTCCCTTTCTCTCTCTATACTCAATTCTCATATCATATGATTTGAAGTTCATTAGTCATTACTGTTATATTCATTAATGAACAATGAAATGATGGTTTGATTAGAAAAGTACATCTGTTTCTGGGTAGTTGATAAGTTTGCTTGTAGGTTGAGTCTTCTGTTGAATGGAAGCATGATGTTTTCCAATTTTGAATCTGGGTACCCAGTTGATAATGATTCAAATAATGGGCAATTATTGCGTGACATTGAAGAGATTAGCAAAGCCCTTTATGTAGACCACAAAACCCATGAAAGTTCCTTGATTTCTTCATCTGATTTGCTGCCAAAATCTGTAAAGAAATCCCATTTCACTGATCTAAAATTGAAGCCGAAATTGGGGTTTGATGATGATAATGAATGGATGTGGGAAGAGAAAAAGACATCTTCAATTTGGGGTTGGAAACCCTTCAAGGCATTGTCTCACATTAGGCATAGGAAATTCACTACTTGTTTCTTTTGTCATGTTCATTGTATTGAGAATTTGCCATCTGATTTTGATGATGTTAGTATTAATGTGCATTGGAAGAGGAAAGATAGTGTGTTGAGGACTCTACCATCAAGAGTCTGTAATGGGATGGTTGAATTTGAGGAGACCTTGATGAGCAAATGTTCTGTTTTTTTTGTCAAAAATGGGCATGGGAATTTTGTGAAGTATGAGCCTAAGCAGTTCTTGCTTTGTGCATCCATAATTGGGGCAGGGGGGCTAGATATTGGGAAGCATTGGGTTGATCTTACAAGGTTACTTCCTCTTACCATTGAGGAGTTGGAAGAAGATAAATGCTCGGGGAAATGGTCGACGAGCTTTAAGCTGGCGGACAAGGCCAAAGGTGCTACATTGCATGTCAGTTTCGCGTTTTTGGTGACAAAGAATGATTTGGCTGAATTGGATAGTAACATGAAGTTACCCCTTGTCGTCAACTTGGAGCGAAATGGGTTGAACAGGAAGAGTTTTGTTGCTGATGTAGGGCCTGCCAAGGTCAATGCTGCCGGACTTAGGCGGGTGGGAAGTGTTCCAAGTAGCTTGGGAAATATTCCGAGTAGCTGGACTAATGCTTCTTCTGATTCATCTCAGTGTCTGGATGTGAGATTTAGTTTGCCGAAGGATGTATCTGATTTCTCAAACTCCATTAGTATGCTTTATGGAAAATTTGAAGAAGAGAACATAGATTGTTCAGCAAAGTTTGATGAAGTTTTTGAGCACTTGGAGTCACTCAAATTGGTGGCCAACTCATTTTCTGGCTCTGGAAAGGACCTTAGTTGTGCTGAAGACAATAATTCTGAATTCACAGTCATTGAGAAGGGAATCGAATTAGAACAGTCTCCGGAGGAAAAGATAAAGTTGGATATGGTTTCTGTTGAGGAGTTGGATGTCTCTCCTGTAGAAGTGATTGATATAGCTGAGATCTTCAAGGGTGAGGCAGAACCCAATGGAAAGGATGAGGTCTCTGATTGTGCCCGGAATAATGTTTTGACTGATAATCAGATTGTTTTGCACAACAAAGAGTTGAAAGCTGAAAAGGAGGAACTAAATTCAAAAGAGATGTTCTTTCCGGAGTCTCTGGAGTTAGAATTCTTAGTGGATGAGATATGTAATGATATTAAGGCAAATCAGAAGGGAAGCAAGATGGTGAAATCATATAGCTTAGATGACGTTACTAAGGCTGTGGCTGATGATTTCTTCAATCTCCTGCAAGACACATACACTCCATCAACCCAGAGTTCCATTGGTGATCTTGAGTCTCCAAGGGGACGTCTTTTAAGAGAGTTTGAAGACGATATGATGACTTCAGGCAGCTTCTTCTTGAATGTTGATGGCCAAGACGATGTGGCTGAATCTGACTATGAAGCTCCTAGTGTCTCCTTTTCAGATTATAATGTTGAGGGCCTTAATCTTTTACCTGTCATTGACACTACTGGGTGGAAAAGTGCAAAACAAGCATCAAAAAGTAAAATGAAGGCAGAACTTCTTGAACGTTTGGAGACTCAATCCTTAATGGAAAGGTGGGGTTTGGATGAGGAAGCCTTCCAGGGATCCCCACATTATAGCACTGGTGGATTTGGTAGCCCTATCTTCGTTCCTCCAGAGGAACCGGTGGGGTTGCCTCCCCTTGGAGAAGGCTTAGAACAACTTCTTCAATTGAAGGATGGAGGCCTTTTGCGATCAATGAGCCCCTTGCTTTTTAGAAATGTTAAAAATTGTGGGAACTTAATCTTGCAAGCCTCTAAGCCTGTTGTGCTACCTGCAGAGTTAGGTTCTGACATCATGGAAATATTGCAGTGTATGGCATCAGTTGGCATTGAGAGGCTGTCTCATAAAGTGCACAAGATAATGCCTCTAGAAGAGATATCGGGAGGGATTATGCAGCAACTAGCATGGGAAGCTTCGTGCAATGCAGAGGTGCTCAACAGGTTTGTGATCTCTTCATGTTGCTAGTTATCAAAAGAAAAGTGTTCCTATTGCTTGTATTTACTAGGTATCCCTTTTTTTTTTGCGTTTTTTTGGGTGACAATGGCTTATCTTGTTAACCCCATCACTGTCACAGGCCAGCATCTTCACAGCATGAATCTCATGTCAAAATTGAAGTCGAGGGTATTTCACATGTTCCGGATTGTAATAACCCCAACTCAAGTCCAGTTAGTGATGTGGGTCAGGACTATGTATCTATCAAAAATCTTGCTTCTTTAGCTCTGGACAGTATAGAAGTCCTCATGATTGAAGGGCTGAGAATACAGTCTGGCATGTCTGATCAGAACGCTCCATCCAGTATCAGGGCTAAACCTGTAACTGAAGTTGCCTCCGGAAACAGGGGTGTCTACTTTGATGAGTCTTCTGACATTTTGGCTGTTCAAGGCACTGCCAATTATGTTGATGGATTGTTGGATTTTTCAATTTCTCTCGATGAATGGTTAAGGCTGGATGCTGGAAATTTTGGTGATAAGAATCCGCTTAGTGACCGCACATTGCAGTTACTCACTGCACATCATGCCAAGTCCAACTATATTACTGATAGAAGCTCTGCAGCAGAAGAGAACCCATTGAACAGTTCAGTGAAGTTTGGGGTTCTGGGAGATAGCCTTACAGTAGCTTTAACGACGCAGCTCAGAGATCCCCTTCGAAATTATGAACCAGTTGGTGCCCCAATGCTTGGTCTAATTCAAGTCGAGATAGTGTCTAGATCTAAGAGTGAGCTGGACTACTCTACTAGCTCGGAAGAGATAATTGGAAAAATGGATAGTGTTGGAGACGGACAAGATACTGTTCCTAGGTTCAGAGTGATAGAAGTTCATGTTGCGTGTTTGAATACGGAATCCGGTGCTCATGAAATTTGGGCATCGAGGAGACAACAACAGGCAGGATCCCGGTGGTTGCTTGCCAGCGGCTTGACCAAGAATCGCAATAGTCTTTTGTCAAAGTCCAAGTCAATAACAACACTGTCCACTCGAGTGCTAAGGAACACATGGACCCAAAACCTTATGTGGAGTATTTCTTGCCACACTAATGGACTTGAAGCTGACCCTTCTGAGTCGTCTACACTCCGAAATTCCGACATTATATTCCCTGAAGAGACTGTTTGACACGCATGATACTTGTGCCTGAGAGACTTGGTGGTGTGACTTTTTGAAGACCTCGAGGGCGGGTACCATCGGGTATTGATGTCTTTCACATTAAAGTTTTGAAATTGTATGATAATAGAGCTGCAGTAATTCTTGTATAGATTTGCTTGAGGGTTGTCACTTGTAAGTTGTAACTAGTCCAGTCCACGAGGATCAGGGGGTGTAGTAGTGGGAACATGACAACATGTCCTTTTGCGTTCTCTTAAGGTCAACAAAATGGGTTGATGAATATATGTGACGACCTTTTTTTATGGGTTTGTCATTTGTGTATGTTTCTAGCCCACATGACGCATCTTGCACTGTTTCTTGATGATGCCTTGATGCTGCTGTAATCCTTTGTCACAACTCACAATCCGATCCCCACCTCTTAAAAATAAGAAACCACACAAAACCGAAAGGGAATAAAGTTTCAATGCCAGTAAACACATTTCAATCATGTAGCTCATTTTTTTTTCACTATCAAAATTATATAGCTAATTAGTTTTATTTTCTCGATTTAATTTTATTCATGTTACGAAACTATGAGCTTGCTTACCTGAACTGTTTCGGAGCAAAGTTTGCCCACTACTAGTTGGTTGCGTATATCCTGTACTAGCTAGAGCTGTCAAATAGGTCAGGTCGTGTCGTGTTCGTGTCAAGGTTAAACGTGTCGAGAATCCATTGACCCAAACCTAACCCATTTATTAATCGTGTCAAAAATCTTTGACCTGCACCTGACCTGTTTAATAATCTTGTTACCTATTTAATGACCTGTTAACCTGTTTATCTTTACTTATATTCTAAACTAATTGAAATATGAGAAAAACCATAAATTTTAACCTACCAATTTAAAGTTCTAACCAGATAAGTGTATATTCAACCGTCTAAAATTATTAAAATGCTCAAGATAGGTGAGATTATATTACATTATTTACTTGTTACAAATTATTTGAACTAAACTTTGACAATTAAAGTTAAACGTGTCGTAAGCAGGTTGTTTTCGTGTCAGAAATCTCAACCTTAACCTAACCCATTTAACTAAACGTGTTACTCGTGTCGACCCATTTAATTAAACGGGTCGAAACCTCTCAACACTAACCCGCTACATTCGTGTCCGGTTCGTGTCGTATTGTCGTGTGGTGTCAGCTTTTGACAGCTCTACTACTAGCTGAGTTGAAAGATTTGTATGCTTTGTTGTTCAGCTGTATAATTGTTTAAGTAGCGTAAATTGGAACCTCTAATCTTCTAGGTGAACTATGCTAAATGACATGTTTGTATGAGTATCTATATGTCATACTGTAAAGACACTCTTTATCTTTTGTAAAATAGCGTTTCATATTAACAGAGTTTGAAGAGGGACAAAACCAGTGCACAAGGCTCACACAAATTGGAAGTCATTAAGGGGTTATGAATTGTTCGCAAACTCTACCCTACTTTGCAGCGAGGTTGAGGAAACCCCGCTTTTACACCAACCTGCCCTTTTAGAATGTGCAACATGTTAGAATTGGAAAGGATAGAGTAAACTGTCATCACTTGCTCTGTTTCTGATTCCTGGTGTCTTTCTCCCTGAATTTAACAGTATGATTCTGCAGCAAGCCGTTTCCGGTTTCCAACCTTCCCTTTTACGTAATTGTGAGAAACCAAACATCTATAAAAATATCGAATATGCATTCTTATCAACAAGTACCATCTCTTTTTATTTCTTACACTAGGCCAAACAAGTACTTGCTATGAAACACTTAAAGGACTAAACTTCAACTTAAGGCGCAACAGGGAAATAAAAAACTGTCAGTCTATTGAAATGGAGTAGTTTTTTCTTTGACTGTCATATTATCTTTTAATTTCTGGTACAATTGGGAAGTTTCAATTCCTTAAGAGAGTTACTTGCAGGTTATTATCAAAAAGATTCTTGCTGGTAAATTTATCCCTGCAGAACTTGATGAATCACCAGAAACTATAAAGTTGAAGCTAAATACAGAAGATGTCTTCACAGATAGTTACTAAAAGAAGCATCTGAAGTTATATCTTCTGAAATCTTTGTATTCTAAGGATCCACTGTCAGATAGAGTCTACATTTCTAGCAAGCCTGATAATTTTATTTTATAATCTTTTGTCTATGAATATAATCCTTGATATTTGCAGATCCTAGGTAACCTGGCAAAAGTGGAACATCATGTGTGTGAAAAAAAAAAACTTTTGCTGGTCCCTGCTTGTCTGCTACCAACCCACTACCCTGTTAAAGAAGGGAGTGAAAACCATTGCAGCTGCTGCTGAGCAATTACTAATACTCGAGTACGTACTTCGGGATCGGAGCTCCAAACCCCCTGAATCCTGCTGTTAATACTCAGGTACTTTACTTTGGGATGTCATGACTATGATTGCCTTCATATGTTGTTATTACATAAGTTGGATCCTCCCTATCTCTTTCAACTCTTTTCTTCACGGGGCAACCGTCTACTGAACACCTGTAGTAATTTCTGCACAGCATTTCAAAAATAAAAAGTAAGAAAGGGAAGGAAGAAGAAACATGTAAGGTTTGGAGGGGCTGTTTCAAGTCATCTGTGGTTCATTTCTGCGTGGTTCGTTATATTTTACCATATAATTCTATGTCATTGGCCTAATGCCTCACAGAGGCTTCCGCCTAAAGGCAGAATAAGGCAGATCAAATGTGTGTAGACTTATCTGTATAGTTGTAAAAGATTGTTTCCATTACATGTTTAACAGGCTATGCAACTTCACTATAGATAAGAAACAGATAACAGTTAAATGAGGCATTTGATTACTCCATTCCATTATAATCAGAAGTTGAAAGTTGTCAATATTGATGCTTTCAACTCCATCTGAAATGCACAATTAAGTAGCTGGGTTCATTATACTGTGCTGAAAATAGGTTTCAGAGTTTTTGTTATAAACATACCTTGGGTTTGGGCTGTTCTTGACCATCTTCTTCCCATATTTTCTCCATTTATAGCCGTCATCTAGTACCTCAACCTCAGATTTCATTCTGAATGCAACCCTTCCCTTAACTTCCTTCGTCTCTCTGTTACTTCTGTTGCTGTCTCCTGCTAAGAGAGACAAACGAAAAAACAGCGCCCTTTAATACATGTATCCACAGTTATTTAAGTAAGAGGCAGAATGATCAAAATAAAGGGGATGACATGCTTACTCATGCTATTCTCTCCTTCATTTTGGTTGTTGCTGGTTGTTCCAAGGTCATAAAACTGATCATTTCCTTGGTACCCAAAATTCTGGTTTTCCCCATAACCACTCATTAATAATCCTGGTTCTGCCATTGCCCAATCCTCAAACGATAAGAAATCTGACACCTCAAAATCAGGGCCTTCGACGTACTGATCACTGCCAGAGGACTCTAGGGAACTAAAAGTGCTAGTCACACTAGTAGTTGTCATCATTTGTGAGGTGTTTTGATAACTCCTATCCATCAATGGGACCGAGAATGGGGATAGAAACGTATAGCTTATGTCGCTTGCCATTGCCATCTTCTGCAGTATGCAGCATACATATATACTTCCATACCCCTTGCCTTAATGCAGCTGAAACTTTCCTAGGGACCTTCCATTGATATTAAGGGAAGCTTCTTAGTTGATGCTGTGGGTGTGTAGGTGGCTAGAGACCCTTTAGTATCATGGTAAAAAAATTTAAAAAAGATTTGAAAGGGAAAGATAGAGATGTGACTTTGTGAGACGGAGGTATAGAATCACAAGTGGGACATGGACATGAATTCAAGGATGACTCGGGGGAGTAGACTTTGGTTTATAATTTTTTTAAATTTTATGTGGATATGCTTAGACCAACCCGTCCACCAAGGGAGGAATACAAGTCAAAATCCTTGATTATACTTCCTTTACTATTATACTCCACTTTTTTAGTATAGTTTTTCAGATAGTAGTACTAGCTAGTGCTATCATTATGCAAACCCAGCGTGCTCGTGAGGTTCAACTTATTATTTGGATAAGGTGATAGTAATATGCCAAAAAAAAAAAAAAAAGGGTTAGCTTTTGAGCACTAAACCCCCTAAAATAATTACGATTTTATTGCTAAATTGATATTATTGTCTATATGTTGGCAGTCTTGGCACAGTAAGATTTTAATGATATTCCCCTAGAATTGTTTTTAAAAAAAAATGATAATGTTTACTAATGTCTTTCTATTTCATTTATATCTTTGATCAGCTAATTTTACAAAATTAGCTATACAAATCCGCTATGACAATCCGTTGGTCATATAATCAGATTGTCAAATCAATCAAGCAAACCGACCGTGTTCATGAGGTTCAACTTATAATTTGGATGAGGTGATAGTGATGCAACCAAAAAAAAGGGCTTAGCTTTTTCACTTAGCACAATAAGATTTTAATGTATCTTTGATTACGTAATAAGCACAATCCGCTAATCTTACCAAACAATTTATACAAATATTCGCTACAATAATCTGTTGGCCAAATCAACTCATATAATGAATAATCTGCTGGTTCTAATAATACATTCATGACTTTTTATTCATTTAGCAACTATTAGTACCAATTTTATAAGTAATAATAGAGTAATCTATTTGTGACTAATTAAGGGCCTGTTGGGTGGTTTTGAGTTTTGAGTTTTTTTTAAAAAAAACTAAAAACCAGTTTTTCGCAACCATAATTTTTGGTTTTCAGTTTTCAATTTTTTTTTTTTGTTTTTGGGAGGGAAAGAAAGTACTTAAATACTTAAATCAGCAAATATTTGTGCTAGTGGCACTAGTTAAGTTACTTCAAGTTTTTAGTTGTCAGTTTCGAAAATGAAGTAGACAACGGTAAGGGAAAAAAAATTCAGCTCCAAATAAAATTTCAATAAGGAGAGATAAAAAATTTTGAAAATCAAAAACTTGCATCTCGCAACCACCCCAAATGGGCCTTAAGGGATGTGTTTTCTTATTTACGTGGCTTCTTTTGCTGCTTGCCTGATTCCAGAACATCTTTAATATGCAGTATGTTAATAGAACTATGAGAATTGGGGTTTGGTGTAGTGGCACTACTTCCGCTTTCCATCTTCGAGACGGGAGTTCGATTCTCATCCCCAGCAGTTTGGGATCCCGTTTACTATTCCCCCAAACTGCTGGGACCATCTTACCATCTTAAAAAAAAAAAAAAATGTTAATAGAACTATACTAGAATGAAGCATAAGAGAGTTGCTGTCGCCATTACAAGATGCAATCGTTGGCTTAATTAAAGGATTTTTGACTGAAAATGACTAGTAGTAGAGTGACTTCTTCAGTAGTCTTAGATGACCAAATGAGCTGAATCTATGAGCTCTGAGTCCAGATTCTCTCTACAATCAAAATTTTCTCTCATTGTTGTCACAAGTATACGCTTACGTATACGCTAGTGCGTGGTCAGCAGAAAATATTTACGGTGAATATGTGAATAGTGAACTCACAGTCTTGTATGAAATGAACTCACACTATTGCGTGAAATGCTGAATACTGGACCCTTTTCTAATTATTTTCTACCTCAAACATAAAATATATTTCTATCCAGTTTAAGCTAATACTAGCTAATTACGAAGAAGAAAAGGATAATAAATTGTTAATGACACATTAATTGAAGTATTGTTTTTTTTTTCTATCTTCATCCTTCCCCTAAAAAAAAACTCTATTTTACTAGAAAAAATAAGCTAATTTTGTGTGAGACCGTCTCACAGTAAGATGAGTAATTTTTTCTAGAATAATAATGGGATGAGTTCTTATTATAAGCTAGTCGGCCAGTCGCCCATTAAGTCACCCCTATTTTGATGAAAAGTCAACATATATATCTCACTGTGAGATGATCTCACACAATCAAGTTTTGCTCTATTGCCAAAAACCAAATATAAAAATCGGATGACTATCAACATTATAAGCAACGAGTTAAGAGTGTGGTTAAGAGATAGAAAGCTAATTGCAGTAATCAATCATCTTGTATTTGGTTAACCTTAGTCCTAATAAAACAGAAATTTGACAAGCAGCAGCCTTCGTTAAAGACTTGAAAGACATAAGAACGTTGATTAATCAAATATTAGTCATGACTCTCCAATGACATTTGGGTGTTGATAACGATAGGTGCTCCCATGAAATAAAAATAAATAAAAATAAAAATAAAAATAAAAAAATAATGTTGAAGGTCTACTTATTAGTGGTGGTAGACCAAATGCTGAGTTTCTCTTAATTATGGTGGTGGGAGTACCATAAAAAAGGTGTACCAAAAATCAAGAGAAAAAACGTATGTTCCTTCCTCATTGGAGAAATTTCAATTTTCAACCGGTTTTACGATTGCACCACCTCGTCTACTTACACTCACAAGTCACAACCAGGGATGAACAAAGATTGATCATACATTTTTTGAGTTTTGCCGCCTTTCCTTTTCTGTCTCTTCTTTAGCATCATTAAAGAGGTGTACGAATTTAGCAAATATGCTTTGTATACTAACCTTTTCTTGATACTATGTTGACAGAGTCAGCGTTTGCACTGATTGTTCAACTAGTCTGATATGTTCACTATTAACACGAGAGTCCGAATATGATCGACGTAGCGAGAGATGCCTCGATCGTCATTCACTTACACCCTCTTTTAGTAGAACAGAAAAATCTCTTTTGTAACCTTTCTTTACTTCTTCAAAAAGAATTAGGTAAAGCCGTTTTACAATAAGACAATCAAAAGCAATACTTAGCATTTAAAATGTAATATTTCTTTTTTCGAGAGATCTATTATTGTAAGTTGTAAACGTTCAAGTGCTTTATAGTTACAACTAGGATAGGGTCGTTGTATCGTGCGGCCATATCCAGTATCATTTATAAGAAGCAAATGATTTCTTCTATTGTAGACCATATTTCACGTATTTATGTCAAATCTTCTAATTGTAGACCATTTTTCACGAATTGGTGTCCATAAAAGTGTCATTGCAATTCACCTATATCCAAACACTCACAAACAATTCTAAAAACAACTCCTATGAAAGAAGAGACAAGACACTCGATCATAATAAAGTGAGATAAATTTATTGAATGAACTCTTTAAGGACCATGCCATGTAAAGTATGACTAATTGGTTTTTTTTCTTTATAGGAAAAAAAATATGACTAAATTGACAAAATGAAAATTAGATAGATTAGATAAGCAAATACAGCACCTTCTTTACAAGACATGATATCGATGTATTAGTGTTGGGGAAAACTACGGTATTTACCCACAATCACAACAACAGATAATCGGAAAAATAAAGTGCAAGAACCCAAAAACAACACAAACAATTTTACGTGGAAAACCCCTCTCAATTAGGGGAAAAACCACGGTGCGGATCTCCACGCACTAAAATAATAATCCACTATAATAATCAAGAGTACAATCAGCAACAATCACAAGATCAAGCAACAAGTAAACAAGCTATCTTTGGTATTAGTACAAATTGACAAACCCTAACTCAATTTGGTACTCCCACAAACCCAAAGATACACCCACAAATACCTGTCGATGACCGATCCGAATACTCCGATTACCTTCACCCGAACAAGCCGAATCAACCGTGAACTGGAACAAACCTCTTTGGAGAAATACTCAATTTCTCTCACTCTTTTGTTTGTCTCTCACTCACTGGCTCTCCCTTTTCTTTTTGGCTGTTTTTGTTCGCTGTGCACATGCGTTACAACTCCCTTTTGTTTCTTGTCCAGCAGCTTCTAGTGGAAGCTTCTTGTAAGACTAAGCCACACAAAGGCTTGCTTTGGTGGGCTAACCAGTCAAAAGCCATTTAAGGCCCACAAGTGAGTTCCAAACTCACGTAGCAACACACACACACTTCTCTTTTCCTTCTTTTTATGTTTTTTGTTTTCTTTTGTTTTATTTTATTTCTTTACAAACTTAAATAAAATAAAACACAACTAAATATTATTTGGTATTGGGGCGTTACCTCAACAAATCCTCCCTCGACCCAAATCACCAAATACCTCCACCTTGTCCGAAAAACGGACCTTCTTCTTGGCCTTGCTCCTCCTTACGCAATGACCCTCAACATAGCACAAGTTGTTCTCCGCCTTCTTTCCTTGCACAATCAAAGTAGCACCACGATACACTTTGCACCATCTTCCCGTACCAATGTATCTACACCCTTGCGATGTCAACTCACCCAACGAAATCACGTTGACACGAGCATCGGGTACATACCTCACATTCTGGAAAGTTCTAGTCACACCACCATGGAGCTCAATGCGGATGCTTCCCATCCCTTTGGCCTTCATCTTACCACTCCCCATGTTGATGTCACCATACTCACCATCTTGGCACAAAGTATCAAACATAGCATGGTCTCTACAAATGTGAACCGAAGCGCCGGAGTCCAACACCCAACTCTCTTTGCTTTCCTTCCCCTCATTGTTACTAGCCAAGAACAACTCCTTATTACCATCACAAGACATAATTACATTAGAGGAACCGCTATCATCATCAATTTTGGTCTTGCCCATCTTCTCTTGCAGCTGCTTGAAACTCTTCAAATCATCTCTCATCTTTGGGCAACGACTCTGAATATGACCCTTCTCACCACAATAGTAACACTCCACGTTACTAAAGTCTCTCGCGCGCGACTTCGACCTACTTCTCGGGCCACCACCTCTTCTCTCATGATTCCTCCCTCTTTCGGACACCTCCGCAGCTAGTACTCTATCTCCTCCATCACTAGGAGATACACCATCAACCTGCAACATCATCCGATCATTCTCTCTCAACACTGTCATTGCTTCATCTAGTGTAATCTCTGTCCTCCCTACAAGTAATGTCTGCACAATTGGCCTGTAGGACTTAGGTAGTGAAGCCAACAATAACAATGCCTCCTCTTGATCGGAGATCTTCTCATCTGCATTTCTCAACTGACATACTAGCTGGTTAAAACTGTTAATGTGGTCCTGCAACGCTGTACCTTGCTCCATCTTTAGCTGGTACAACTCATATCTCAAACAAAGCTTGTTAGTCAGTGACTTTGATGCATATACACTCTGGAGCTTATCCAACAACTTCTTTGGATCTGTCTCAGTCAAGTAATTATACTTGATCTCCGGAGCCATAGCTAATCTAATAGTACTGACAGCTTTCTTCTTCTTCGATGTCCATTGGGCATCGGTCACCCCACTAGGCTTTGTCTCATCTAAAGCCTCATCTAAATTTTGTTGAACCAACAAATCCTCAACCGTACTCTTCCACACAGTAAAATTAATTTTACCATCAAACAAAGGAATTTCAAATTTGGGCACACTACCAGACATGTTACTTGCACAAAATAATTCCTCCTTCAACAAATACAGTAATTTTCCCACCACCGATCCTACAACCAAAAGCTCTGATACCACTGTTGGGGAAAACTACGGTATTTACCCACAATCACAACAACAGATAATCGGAAAAATAAAGTGCAAGAACCCAAAAACAACACAAACAATTTTACGTGGAAAACCCCTCTCAATTAGGGGAAAAACCACGGTGCGGATCTCCACGCACTAAAATAATAATCCACTATAATAATCAAGAGTACAATCAGCAACAATCACAAGATCAAGCAACAAGTAAACAAGCTATCTTTGGTATTAGTACAAATTGACAAACCCTAACTCAATTTGGTACTCCCACAAACCCAAAGATACACCCACAAATACCTGTCGATGACCGATCCGAATACTCCGATTACCTTCACCCGAACAAGCCGAATCAACCGTGAACTGGAACAAACCTCTTTGGAGAAATACTCAATTTCTCTCACTCTTTTGTTTGTCTCTCACTCACTGGCTCTCCCTTTTCTTTTTGGCTGTTTTTGTTCGCTGTGCACATGCGTTACAACTCCCTTTTGTTTCTTGTCCAGCAGCTTCTAGTGGAAGCTTCTTGTAAGACTAAGCCACACAAAGGCTTGCTTTGGTGGGCTAACCAGTCAAAAGCCATTTAAGGCCCACAAGTGAGTTCCAAACTCACGTAGCAACACACACACACTTCTCTTTTCCTTCTTTTTATGTTTTTTGTTTTCTTTTGTTTTATTTTATTTCTTTACAAACTTAAATAAAATAAAACACAACTAAATATTATTTGGTATTGGGGCGTTACCTCAACAAATAGTTTGGATTAAGATGATTCTCTTGGTATGAGATCGGCCAACTCACACTAAATTGGGTTAATATTTAACAATATAAGAATTACTTATATAGTTATATACTATAAACAATATCCATTATTTTATTAAAAATTGACTATAATTAAGTTACCATAAAACCATCTTATATAAATTTTTGTATATATATAGAAGCATAAAAGCGTCTAGAAAGAATTTTCAGTTTCCTTGATAGTTCTTATTTCTTATCATGCATAATCTTATTAGGTCAACAAATTAAAATAATAATAATATATTTAAAACCCAAAAGTGATTATCCAGAAACATTTGAAAGCACAAGATTTTGGAAAACGATGTGATTGTGACATTGGTGACATACTGGAAGCTAGCAAAGTAGATACAAACAAAAGTGATTGTTAAGGACTGTTTTTTCTTTCGTTTTTTTTTAGGCAATTGTTTTAGGATTTCGCTTCTTTACTTTTTGCTTCTTTTTTTTTTTGAAACTTTTTACTTCTTTTGTTGAAAAGCTCAAATGGTAAATATTTTTTTAATTGTAATTGGGCTCACATACACTGTCCCACATAGATACTACTATACTAGTGTATACTGAACTTACAAAAACAATTGGGCTATCGTTTCACAAAATAGTTTCCTCTAAGCTTTTTTTATTTTGTTTTTCACACAAGAAAGTATTGATTAAAACTAGGAAAAATGGGCGAAAATAACACCAATCACTGAGCTGCGATGATAACACAAACTTTCACTAGTTGTGATTTTAGCACGAACTTAACTTTTTAACAATTAAATGACATTGCACTTACTTCCAACCAACCATTTCCGATGAGAGCGTGACTTGGTAATCCTACAAATGATTTTATTTGTTATATCGCCCATCATCACCCCCATTTTCTTCATCATTATTGGCAACAAGATGAATACTGGTATATATAACATTTGAAATATTGTTCTACATAACTATCAAAAAATTGAATTAAGGCCTATTTGGATCATTTGATGGACATATTCTTTACGCCATATATGAGATGAAAATATTGAATTCATTCCTCACAAACTGTTCTTTGGGCAGCATTGTCGTGAAGATTGAATCATAGTTTAGCTTATAGTCATGCTCTCATCTAAATGTGTTGGCCGTAGCCCGCACATGTTTACCGAGGTCGTTAGCCCAAGACCAATCATATTCGCATTGAGTCGGCCTACTAAAAGATAAAATGCTACCTATAAATAATTTTTTCATTCACAAGATTGAAGATTCGAACCCTCGACTTAGCTAGGAGCATGTGCGGAGATAATCCAGTTGCATGGGTTCTTCTTGACTCTACGGGACAACTGGCTGGAGCATATGCTGAGATAATCCACTCAACTGATCCTTATGATGCTGAAGCGTCAGCCATTTTGATAGCCCTCAAGGCTGCCAGGGCGAGAGAAGAGGCAAATATCACTATATGCAGTGACGGAAAATTGGTGATTGATGATATGAAGAAAGGGAAACCTTACCCTTGGAGTGCTCGAGGAATCCACAACGAATTATGTAATTTACTTGATTCTGCTGGTATTGTGTGTATGTATATTCCTAGACTTTCAAACTGTTTAGCTCACTCCTTTACCGTATGGGCAAGCTTCTCCCTTTTTGTGGGAAATATGAGTCTGAAGGACTTTCTGCCTATATGTGGCCTTTAGATTGTATGCTTGTTTTTTTAGATATCTCTAATACAAACAAACAACCGATTGGGCTAGCAAAAAAAAAGAGGGATTGCTTAATGTGAATAAGTACTTAGTCTAATTACTCAACGTAAATCTTTTTTCCAACAATACCCCAAATAAGTGATCACTCATTTCCCTCTAATAACTTTCTCTCTTATTACCCATAATTAATAGACATAAAAACATTCAGGTTTAAATCAATTTGTTAAATTTTTTAACTTTTTTTTTTTTTTTTTTATGTAAAGCTGGTCAGCAAACTTCCATTCCTATTACAACTCATTCGACTAAGATAATGCGTTACAGGGACAATAGAATTTGATGTTGTAAGATATAGATGAGTCATATCTTCATTATAATCCTACAGATGCTCAATTTTTAACTTTAATCAAACTAAAATATACTAGTACATAGCTAATTTTATTCCCACATAAAAAAAAAAAAAAAACAAAACAAAACCAAAGACATGGTCACCACTTACCACCGTCAACCTCACTGCCCCTCCGGGATCTCACTGACCACCTCACCCCCTGTCAGTCACCGCCATGCCCCACTGGCGACCTCTGCCCATCGGCGTCACAACCTCCTCGGACATGGTTGTCTCTCTCACAGACCCCACCAACACCTTGGTTGCGCGACCCTCCTCTTTCTCTCACTTCCTCCCTTTCTCTCTCCTCTCGAAAAGCCAACTACCCACCATTCCTCTGCTCAACACCCAAGCCACGGTGCCCCCGAACACTACGCCCCCAGCCAGCTATCGGCCTATTATATCATCAGCCCATCCAACCATCGCCAACCCACCGTGTCATCTCTCTAACCACCACCCGTAAATCCTAATTACTAATTAAAAAGAAATTAAATTCTAATTCTAATGGTTACATAAATATCATTAATTTGGTCAAATAAATTGTCTGAGAATCATCCATGTTGTGATTTAGATTTCTTCACAATTAGTGCTTGGTAGCAGCGGTCCAAGCCCGACTGGCAATTTAAGGAAACGGGTATTTTCCTCACTCGTCTCTTCAAAGCCCAATCCTTTACTAATTATGTCAAAAAAAAATTTAAAAAATAAAAATAAAAAATTTGGGTCAAGGTGTAAATCGAAACATTCGAAAAAAGAGCCAAACGAGGCACAAGGTCAGTCACTTGGGATAGTTGAACCTGAAACACAATGGGACGCCGGAAAACCTCAGCGCCAATGAAACAAACCAAAACCACCGGAGCCACCGCCAACAACAACAACAAAAACAAAAACAAGAAAACGAACAACAACCAGCCAGCAACGGCGGCACAAAAAGAGGGACGACTGAGTAACGCCGAACGCTCGGCGTTTTTCGGGAGAAGAGAAGCGGCGAAGATTCTGAAAACGGTTCTCCAAGGCGACGCTCGTAAACGAGCTGTCGCTTCTATAAAGTCTCTCGTTTATAGCCCCTCTGTTCGTAATAAGAAGGCCACTTTCGCTCTCGTTTGCCAAACTCTCAAATGTATTTCTCTCTCCTCTCAATGTGTTTTTGAAAATGACTAATTTTAGGGTGAAGTGAACGATTTATTGAGAAAAAGGTTTTTGTTGTGTTTCAACATTAGCTGCACTGATTGTGAAATTCAAGTTAATGTTGTTTGTGTGGAGCATTTTTTTGTGTTCTTTATTATCAATTGAGGAATTGGGCATATGTATAATTTGTTTGTGTTTCAACAAATGAGGGTTATATAAGTATGGAAATGTCACTGGAAATATATCAATCTTGTGGCAGTATTCAGTTTGATTTTGAATGAGGAAATATCGTGCATTTGATTAGAGTTACTGGAAGATTAAGTTCATTGAAATAAGTTGTCCCTGAAATTTTGTTCATATGTTGACATTTATAAGTATATAAAGGAAATTCTAGTGGAAATTATGCTAAAATGAATACAATGTGATTATCATATGATAACTATGGGAATTTGGAATACTGTGACTGTATTCTTGGTAGAGCTATTGATTTTTCATGTGTTTGAACATGCTTAGTTTTATCGCTGATTTTCTATTTTATTTTTGTTGCTTTTCAGTTCTTTCTCTTATCAAGGAAGTGTTAGATACTGCTGCAGTACTTAATAGCAAATGGAAGGTAAACAATGTTATTTGTGATATAGTATTCTATGCTTGTGTTGTCTTTGAGCTAGTAACTTGAGCTCGTAGTGTGATGTAGCAGTATTGATTACCTCATTGATTTTGGGATGGGTCTTTTTTTCTTTTGCTATTGCAGAGGCAGGAGGAGCTAATATATGTAATAACCTATGACATCCTTTTTGGCAAGGTAAATCCTCAATCATATATGTTCTCGTATCATACTATCATGTCAAGTGTCAGCATCCACATTACCCAACTTCTCCATTTCCTCTTTTTCATATTATTGTTGCGACAATTATAAGTATTGCCAACACTTGTATAGGATGTTGGTTTTTTCCTAATAAGTATCTATATATATGTAAATAAATGATACTTCTGAGAAGCGAGAATGGAAGGGTGTCTATGGGGTTACGAACTCGATACCCTAAAGGTCCAGCTGAAAATATATCAAATGACTGGCTCAGCATTTAGTATGGGAGATATATTATCAGGGAGTTTCTTGAACCAAAGGCAGTGTGTTACGGAAGATTTCAGAACTGCTGCTTAATGAGCTCCATGCTTGAGGTTGGGGGAAAAAGACAAGTTATCTTTGTGAGAGAAAAGAGAAATTATTCATAAACAACATTGAAGCTATTGTCTTCTCCTTCCCCCTATACTGCTATACATGTTTTGTTTCTTGTTACATAAACTCATAGTGATGCTACATCACTTGTTCTGTTTTTCTGCTGCACATTCTCCGTAAAAAGGCTTAGAGTGTGTATTTTTCATGATCTCAATAAAGATGATTCTTAAATAAGTAGGTATAATTATCTCTTTCCAGGAAATGGTATCATATGGTCCTGCTGAAAAATTTCTATCCCTAAGGAAAGCTGCTCTTCAGGCTGCTTTGGCAAAGATACTGGTCAGAATGAAGGTTAAACGAGTGGAAGACTTGCTGGCACAGTATCAAACTCATGGTCTGCCTTTCCCTTCTTAGTTTCTAGCTCATGTGTTGAGGGATTCTTTATGATGCTTTCCTGAACTTGAACCTAAATAGATATATTCTCTTGATGATTCCATATATGTTTGCTTGAGATGATTTTATATGATATTATTTACTTAAAATGTACCTTCAGCGCTAGTATCTTTTGTTGTGGTCATCAAATACAGGTCATCTGCTTTTTTATTCTTTTTACAATGATGCCTTCCAAACTTCCATTTCAGATGTTTCAAAACCTCGATATGTACGAGTAAACACTTTGAAACTAGATGTTGAATCTGCAGTCAATGAATTTGGAAAGCAGTACACGGTATGAAGTTTATCAAACTCTTTCTTTCCTTTTCATCTCATGGTAAAGGGAAGGTGGTGAGTGGTGAGATTAGTAATTCTTTGAAGGATGAGGCATGAAGATGTCTCACTAGAAGCTGCTTAAGAATAGTTACCAATTTACCATCTCTATCAGTGTGTGATGCCTATATGGTTGTGGCAGTCTTTCAAATTCTTGATTATTTGTGATGTTACATCATCTTAGTGGCTGCAAAATTGTTCATTAAATAGGTCCAGAGAGATGATTGTGTTCCAGAACTATTGATTTTACCGGCTGGCATTGACTTGCATGATCATCCTTTTGTGAAGAATGGTAGTGTCTTTCTACAAGTATGGATTCTCTTCCTGATTTTATGATGCTATTTCTTCGACATAGGTTGGACCAAGTAGTAAACTACAAGCAAACTCCACAGATGGAACCATCTACTAATCTCACTACTTATTTAATTACTCTTGGTAGGGGAAGGCAAGTTCTATGGTGGCAGCGGCCCTCAGTCCTAAGCCAGGTTGGGAGGTGAGTCATTGTTGGCCTACGATATTACAACTCTGCTTGCCCTGACAAGCAGATCTCAGAATAGAGATTTGTAGTCTTAACTGTTTACTTTTACGTTTTTATATTTTTTGTGTATCACTTAATAAATGGTTGCCGTTATATTCTCTAAATTTTTCAACAAAAGAAAAGAAAATAAAAACAGTCTACCGTATTAGTTATTACTCCTTCTCTATTAGAAATGTCTGTTTCTAAAGCAAAATTCAGAAAGTTTGTGAATGTATCCATACCATTCTGGACCTCCGATATCCTTAAGTCTTTCTGATAACTGAATAGAGACAAGGTTCTGGTTCTCATTTCTTGGATATGGATTTTGAAAGCAAATATTGAAGTTTTCACTGATGCCAATTGGACCTTCACGAGGGATTCTGAATTTGAATGGAAAAGACCTTTTCAAAATGAAGTTACTTATTCATTTCTGCTTGAAAAATGTTATCCTTTCTCAGTAAATATTGTGTTAGAGAGAGAAAACCTAAATAGAAGTAACAATGTTCTGTATGTTAATTTCATTCAACATCATCCGAGTTTGTAAATCAAACTGAAATACTGCTCAAGTCAATCGTACTGTGATAAATGAATGTGGGAGTGATGTAGTGAGCTCTTAATTTTCTACGGTCTGTAATTTGCTCTTGTGACTATGACGTGTCAAAGGTATTTGGACAGTTCAATTCTTCCCCAATATTGCAAACTGACGCATTGCAAGCTCTTTATTTTATTTTATTTTACATTTTTTTTTGTGTATTAATTCTTTTTGAGATAATGAATTCAGTTTCCTTAGAAAGATAACCAGAACTAGTTGCTCAAAGGATTTTGAATCCTTTTACAGAGGAGAGAAAAAAGCATAAAAAAAAGGCTGCCCACAAATTGTGTGTAGGTCTAAGTAGAGCAGTGTATCCCAGATACAATTATACAAACCAAGCATCTCCTTGTTCCAAAGGTTGTAGCTATTCCAAATGATTGCATACAATATACAAGTCATTAGACTAATAATTTTTAAGGTTCCCTTTCCTCGATAAGCCAGCATATTTGATATCAGATGGCAGATTGTGGAGTGAACTTAATGGAAAAAAGTGTGAAGTGAAATGCTTTGATAATATACTTTTCGAGTTTTCGTTAATGTTAGCCCCTGTCCCTCACTTCTTGCTCTGCGGTGACATGTTTCTTTTTCAAAGGTCCTTGATGCATGTGCTGCCCCAGGGAACAAAACTGCACATCTTGCTGCTCTCATGGGAGCCAAGGGGAAGATTGTAGCATGTGAACTGAATAAGGATAGGGTTAAACTTCTCCAGAGCACTCTTACATTGGCTGGGGCAACTAGTATCCTCACTCTTTCTTCCATTGTCTTGTGCTACTACTGTGTTGCTGAGTCAACCGCCATATTTTTTATTAGCATTTGATTTGATCATGATTGCATTTAACTGCATGCTACTACTATGTTGGGGGTGTATGTCATGCTTTTTAAGCCAATATACCATGTCATCAGTTTCAACAGTATGCTTAATTACCTTAACCTAGCTTACAGATGTGGAGGTTCAACATGGAGATTTTCTGAAAATTAGCCCAGACGATCCAGCCTACTCAAAGGTTAAAACATGTGCTTTCTTGTCATTAACCAATTTCTGTAGTGATTTTTGTGTAAACCATTAAGTGGCCAAACCGTAAAATTGTTATGGGGATTGTATTAGCATCAACACAAGCATCCATTCTTACCTACTTAAACCACAGCTTCAAGCCATACTCTTGGATCCATCCTGCTCTGGGTCAGGGACTGCAGCTGACAGACTGGATTATTTGCTTCCCTCATCCATGAATAGTAAGTGACTAGAAATACAATTAATGCATGATTATTTCCTTTTACCTGAACTAATATGACACCCCTGGTCCTGGGGAAAGTGAGAAATTTCGGTGAGATGAGAGATTTTAAGTTTTTTTACAGTACATCTTAATCTGTGTAATTTGAAAATTATTCAGCCTCCCCTCCCTCTCTCTTATATTTTCCTATTGAATTATGGTAGGACCTGGAGAGGGGGGTCTATCGCTAACATTTTCCTTGTCCATTGTCATCTCACTTAAAAGGGTTGATCATACTCATGTTAATGGCAAAAGCCCAGGAATCTCCTTTTCAAATAATATCCCAGTGTAGGGCAATCTAATTATTGTTGGTATATACTTTACCAATTTCAGCCCACTGTATTCCTTCATCATGTTCATTCTCAATTAAGATTTAAGAATGTAAATGATCTAAGCAAAATGTTGGGTCTGCTTAAAGTAAAGTTGTGTTCAATTTTATTGAGCTTGAGTGACTTTGAGGGTCAGGAGTGGATGACAGTGGTCAAGTTTGCGTTTTTAACTGTTTTTGCTAATCAGGCTTATGAGTAGCATACTTAGGATGTGTTCTATTTCCAAATTTCACTTACTTGGTCAGTAGTTCGGTTTAGTTAGGTAAAATGGGGTACGGATTATCGTTGTTGGAAGCCACTGGGTGAAATATTCTCGAGGACTAGCATTAGTGAACTTTAGACCTTCTATATGTTGAATTGATGAACAAAATTGCGTAAGAAGTTAAGAACTGCAGTCGGTAAAATACTACACATGTTGTTGTGCTTCTGTATATTAATCAATCTTCTGAACGTATTATTGCGTAGATCAAGCTGGTGACACTGATGTAAGCAGGTTGACAAAGCTTGCAACTTTTCAGAAGAAAGCTTTAGAGCATGCATTATCTTGTAAGTATATCATAACAATTAACAAGTCCCCTTGGTTTTTCTTTCTCGAAATATGAATCCTTGAATGAACAGCTCTATGTATCTCATGGTGTGGGAACTCATGAAGATTCAAGAGGTTCCTTTGTGATGGATGAGTGATGAGTAACTTGAATAATGGAGCTTTTCCTGTCCATTTTTCAGTTCCATCAGTTGAGAGGATTGTTTACAGCACATGCTCCATCCATCAAATTGAAAATGAAGATGTCATTAACTCTGTCTTGCCCATGGCTTCAAAGAATGGTTTTCAACTAGTATCACCCTTCCCTGATTGGCCTCGTCATGGTTTGCCAGTTTTTAAAGGCTGTAAGTATTGCTTTTTTCTTTCGACCAGATTCCCCCATTAGTTTCAAGTTGGAATTATTTAACACCTGTCCACAACTGAACTGCTAATGGAGGCTAAAGATTCACTACTAATATCTGAGATCATTGTTTAATTTCTTGTTTGGCAGCTGAACACTTGCTTCGGATGGATCCTATCGAGGACAAAGAAGGCTTTTTCATTGCTTTGTTTGTGAGGAAGAGTAAGGACCCTATTGAGCAAGCAGTGCACACTTGTTGCCCAGTGAGAACTTTGAAGAGAAGAGAACTTGGAAGGACATTGCCATATACTAGGATTTCAAAGATGTGGTTGCTGTCAATAATATCCTCACATAGAGGATCAATAAGGTGGTAGTTATGTCAAAATTTAGGTAGACCTTGTGTTCTATATGTCCATAGGAGACACTTTCTGAGGAAGCTAGTTGCCAACAACAATGTATACGAGATTTTCTCCTGCTGTGGCCTACCGATGATATCATAGCAGAAAGAGAAGGCGTGACAGAAGAAGAAAGCAAGCAAGCCCTGGATTTCCTTGTTTCTGCCATCAAAAGCTTCCTGTGCATGAGCAAACAACTTTGGTATCTGTTATGCGAATGGAGTTGGAAATTAGTTTTGATCTTACTATAGGAACTGTGAGTTGAGAAAATTTATTGATACATCGCCTCAGACTTGAAGTAGTAACTGAATTACATTTATATGCTATGAGTATGACCTCCCTCGCTCTTACATTATAATGTGTCGGTATGGCACTTGGGTTTTGAGCAGCACTATACTCGGCGTCTGGCTGAGATGAAGCTTTTCACTCCAGTGAATATAAGAGCTAGGAATAATCCAGCGTACAGAACTAGAAAAGCAGAGGCTATGGAGATTACCGAGAGAGAAAGTGTTTTGGATTGGCGCACTATAGAATAAGTCCCGGCCATGAATGCGACCATGAATGTGACCATGGACATGGAGTTGGCTAAGAAGGCACAACAGAATAGAATTGATACGAATACCATGTTATTCAGTTGTTCAAGAGCAATGAAAAAGTAAAGAAGAATTGCAATCAATGAAGATGTTAAGGCGACGGTATCGGAGATAAGAAACGCTCGGAATGCAGTATTGTTGGTCAAGATAGCAGTTCCAGCATTTTTGCCGGTAGTTTGATCAAATCCACCTGGGACAGCGAAACCTGAAGCAAATGATACTGTTGCGATAAGTGTTGCTATAACTGCATGATCTCTGGCTATAGTTCGCAAATTTTCTGTGTATAGCCCCTTAAATGAGTTTTTCTTTGCCTCAATATACGATTTTTCCTCCTCAATATCTGGTACAAAAGTTTTGATCCGTCCACCACATGGTAACACGTTCAGAAAAGCATATATAAATCTCTGCAAATGCACATCAATTCTCATCATTAGCCAATAATACTTTTTTTTAGTGAAATCCCAGAAAAAAAGTTTCCTATCTCAAGAAAACCACAATTCTCAAAAGGATTTTAAGAATGGGTGGCAGGCCAAAAAGTATACTACAGTAGATTATTAGTAGTAGTAGTATCCATCATGTGTATATTAAGAACATGTTTGGCCTACCTTGTTTGTAGCTTATACTTTTCCTTCTTTAATTTTCCTCACAAGTCACCCACTCCGCCATCTCCTCGATCATCCCCGTTTTCAACTTCTAAAAAGTTTAACACCTTTTTGGAGGTTCAAAAGCAGAAGCTTGCTTGAGCCTCCTAAGAGTTGTTTTGAGCTTCTTAGAAAAGGAAAATGGGAGTGAGGAGGAAGCAAATGGCCGGGGTAAGTTGTGAGGTAAAATAGGAAAAAGAATAGAAGTTACTCAAAATTTAGGACAAACACCACATAAGTAGAGTATGTTATTGCACATTTTAATTACCAAACAAACTACAAGTTAGTGTTTACTTGTTTAAAAGAACTCTCATGGTATCTCCATGAATGTCAATTACATCACTATTGAATTTTGTGTTGGAGCCGATCAGCGAGTCGCCGGAGAGATTGGAAAAGAAGTATAAGGGGCGTGTAATACAAGTTGCTGATGCTCTTAATTGTTTGTCTCCTCAAAGTAATAGTGGTAGCTGATGATGCTGACGGGAAGAAAGATCAGAGATTGAAGCTCCCTGTATTCTCTGATTCTCATAATACTATTCTGTAAGTTGTTTTTATGTCTTGCTTTCTTAAACCATTCACATACTTGCATCTGATTTGGCCAATTTCATCATCTTGTTTATTTAATTTTGAATTTTCAGTGTGATTCGTATGTTGATAGTATATTGAAACCAATGAGTACTTAATTTTTTAAGTTTCTCTAATTCTCTCTACACAATAGCTATGGGCCAATTTTATTTATTTTAAGATTTTACACTTCAACTGGAGGGCAAGATAACCCAACTACAGATTATGAGTCAATTAATTTATCCACCAGGCAGATATGATTTGCTTAGTTTTTTTCTCGTTTATTGTTTGGTCGCAACCTGAAAGGAGACAACTTCTCATGATTAAAGCACTGATTTTTTGTTTGGTTGTAAGAAAAGACCTTGGAGTTGTTTTCATCAAGTTTTGGATAAAAGATATGATCAACATAACTAAGGAGTTAGCTGGATTTAAAGTGGAAAACGTGATTGCATAGCTGTTTACTAAAATCGTAGAATTGAAATTATGGGTTTTAGCTGTTTATTTGTATAAGCTCGGACCTCAGACAAACTATTTTTAGCTACAGTATTGAGATTTCAATATGAATACTTAACAGCTAAAACTACAGAGATTTTAGTTTAGTGAAAATAGACTTTCATTGTATCTTGCAGTAGTTTGTGACTTTAGGCGTGTTGGTTGCAGACATTTTTCCCCCTTTCTTTTCCTTTTCAAGTCTTGTAGAAGCCAGTTACATGTTTGGATAATGAAATATCATGATATTTTATTTCTTTCATTTTTTTTTTAGATATGCAATTTGTTTGGAAAATGTGAAGAATGACAACAATAATTAAAACCTTATATGAACCCCTAGCTAACAAAGTTCGAGAGGTTAAAATGTACAAAATGTTACTCCCAAGTGTGGATAGAGTAGTTATATTTGTAATATCATTTCCAGTGGGTATGCCGATTATAGTTTAGCAAGGATTAGAAGCTTCATTTGCGGCTTGTACAAAAGATAATTGAACAAACATTATGGTAGGAAGAAAAAACCTTTTTGAAAATGTATTTAAAAAAAAAAAAGAAGAAGTTTTTGTGGGTCTTTCGGAAACAGTCTCTCTTCTAGGCGACTAGTTATGGGTAAGACTGCGTACATCTGGACCTCCCCAGACCCCGCCCTAGGCGGGATACTTACTGGGTTATTGTTGTTGTTGTTGTCATGGTAACTTGTCCTCCAAAGTTCTTGGCATAATAAATTGTTAAATCTTTTGCTTACTTATTAAAATAAATAAATACAGAAGTTACCTTGTATATTGGGTTTAGATTAGTAGTATCACACAAATCATTTGCAATATCCCCAGCTGTGAGATGATTATTGTTGAAGACCCTTAGCCGTAATCCTTTCCCCTGTTTCAGCTTAGGTATTATAAGCGTGAGAAAGGGATATATTGCAGAAATTGGTATATCTATGAGACGAGTAGCGAGCAGGTGAAACGGTGTATTTCCATCCTTATCTCTGTTGTTGACAAGATGGCTGAAACCAACATCCTGCAAGAAATATTCGAGTGCGTGTGACCAACCTAGAGAGGCAGCATAGTGGACAACATTATGCTCTTGATGATCTACCAATTCGAAACAGCTCGGGAAGCGAGCCATTAGAAGCTTTAAGCCATCCACTACCACATTATTCCGTAGCGTTGCTATATGAGCTGCTGTTCGTCCCTCTCTGTCTTGAGTGTATGCTACATCTGAAGAATCATATTCGTACAGTAAAACCTCCAACATTGTGACGCTGTTCCGGCCAGCTGCATAGTGTAGTGGAGTTTGCCCCTTGTCATCTTGGATTTTTATTAGCTCGGGAAATCGTTGCAACATCTTTCTCACTATCGTCGCTGCTACTGTACTCCATGCATTTTCAACAATATATACACGAGTTACGAGTATAGCTACTGTACTCCATGCATTTTCAACAATATATACATGAGTTACGAGTACTTCATAATGAGATGCATATATATGCAATTCATATCAAACAATGTCAACATGCGCACGGACATTAAACAAGCATGATGTCATGATGGCGTCATGTTTGGCTATACAGGTGACCTCATATGGAGGCACCCTGACAAGAAATCCATTAAAATTAAAATGAGAGGTGGATTGTTAAACTAATTATTTTAGAGAAGGCATTGAGTAATACTCATAACTAAAACTAACCCAGAATTTCACCCTCACTTCAAAACTTACTATCGAACGTGACTGACCTTGATTTCCCCAAATAACAGCATCAAGCAAGGCACTTGCATCTGGGCTCGAGGTATGGCTAAGAACCATGTCAAACAGCTGCACATTTTCGCTTACAACGGCAAGAAAAAGTGGAGTTTCACCAGCACCGTTGGCAGCATACTCGACCTGATGATCATCTGCCTCCAAGGACAACAACTGCTGCACCATTCGCAGGTGCGTATTGCGCACAGCCAAATGCAAGGCCGTATCTCCTTCCTTATTAGTGATTAACAACAGATCACGAGGTTTCTCAACCTGTTCCAGGATCAGTTTCACCGCCAAGTCCTCATCATACTTAGCGGCAGCCACCCTGTGAAGCGCGGTCTCTCCATCGTCGTTCCTGTGCCATACTAGTGACTTGTCATGATCTTCAGCAAGGAGATACTTAATGAACTCAATGTTTTTTCTTCGCGACATCACATGGAGATGAAGAACAGAATTCCCTGTCGGAGTTAAGGGCAGTAGTGATACACTACTTTTCACATTATCACCCTGCTGTTGATGTGCTTTCAAGTATGTTTGGATACCTTGTATAGAGCCTGACAATGCTGCCTTGTACACCTCTTCTTCCATGCACCTGTTTCTCGACCTCACTTCTTGATTACTGCTAGTAGTAGTAGTAGTAGTAGTAGTAGTATTTTCATTGTCGGTTTCACTAATATCAATCTTGCTCATTTCAATATCATTCGATGGTGAATAATCCGCCATGTGAGTTGGGGCTTGAGTAATGACGGTCAAAGCGCACAACTGTTGGATGAAAAAAAGGGTAAGCCAGAGAAATGGAAGCTAGCTAGGACAAAATATAGATATGAAAAAACTATTCAGCAATTTACTGCAAATCACTTCAATTCAACTCAGTTCAGTTTAATTAAAGGAAAAAGAACGAAACCCTTAGTTAAAATGTGCCAATGAGCACCCAATGCATATGGCACATAGTGTCAAAGCGCGGATCTATAATGGTGACACGTCTATGTCGCAAGTAGCTTAACATTAAGAGCAATTTTGTATATTCCTAGAAATAGATTGCAGTTATATCTTCCTAGACTCTTTTTTATTGAGCTAATGAGCTAGCTTTGCATTCCTAGGTGTGAGGTTGTGCTTTAAAACATTTGTGTGCAAGAAATTTTAACTAAACGTATGCCTACAATAATATAAAGTATAGACATTAAATGAGAACATGAAATTGTGAAACTACAAATATATAGAACAAGAAAACTTTGACAAGAATTAACTTACTGCAGCCTTTTTGAGTGTACCTGGCAAGTAGTTATTAATTTTTGAGAAAAACAAGTAGATATTATAAACTACAATTTGGGACAATATAAGAATGATAATACATTGAATATATATATATATATATATATATATATATATATATATATATATATATATATATATATATATATATATATATATATATATATATATATATACTGTGCTGTATAGTGACTCTTGAAAGAGAGGCTTTCGGCTTTCTTGTTTAGTTGGATGTGAATCTACCTTTGCTTGGTATTACAATATTGTAATGACAAAAAGTGAGTAAGTGTAATAGTGATTACCAGGGGCAAAGAATAAAGTAGAACTACATATTGAAACGGATCACTGAAAATTGCGATGTCTTTTGTAAACAGTAAGCTAAATAAGAAAAAACATAGCCCAGCAGGGTTAACGACCTTTATTTCATTGAGTGAAAATGTAAAGAGTTAAAAGTGATAGAACTCTCGATCTCTCATCCCTAGAACCTAAACCTTCAGGTTGGTGGTTCGTTATTGTCCTCAATTTCAAATCGATGATGGTATTTGTTGCTATAGGGCTTTTGGTCACTCTACGCCCTCATGTAATGGATCAAAAAGCCCGACTTCTTACTTATATAAAGAAAAGAAAAATTGGTTGTCAATAATCCGAAGTTTGTCCCGTCAGCCGTCAATAATCTCAAGTTTGATTTCAACCCCAAATACTCCGAAGTAAAGACCCGCCCGCCCAAAATGCTTTAAATGAAGACGGTGTTAAGATATCCGTTAACCTCTGTTAAATTTGCACCCAATTCCCCATTTTTCCATCCTCTCTCTCCCCTTTATCTTCAACCTTTTTCATATTCAACCCCCTTCATCTCACTCACACATACTTTAAACCCCCAACCGCCATTGTCACTTACTCCAACTTGAATTTGTACTAGCAAATACCACCTCCATAATTCATGTCAAATTGACTAAATTAAACATACCTTCTCCAACCAAACTCGAATTTTCTCTCTTCCCCCAAACCCAAATCTCATCCAAGTTATTTTATTTCAAGGGTTTTCGTTTTTAATTTCTGTATTTTTTGTTCCTCATTAAAGATACTAGTGAGTAATATAGTGATTAGTGACATCAATTTTAGTTTCACATTAGATTTCGTGCCCGTGCGATGCACGGGTTCTTATTCATTATCCTCTGTTATTAGAATCAATATAATAAAAAAATTTTAATCACATCAATATATAAAGTTGAATAATAGGAGTAGCAAGGAACAATAATAATTTTTTTCACACATTTAACAAAGAAATTACATTTTTAGTGAATAAATAATATACTTTTTTTAGGATAATAAATATAATACTAATGTTACTTTTTTTATTAAAATAAAATAAAATTATTTTTGATTTCTTTTTAATCACCCATGCATTTATGACTATATATCATTTATTCAATGCCACTTGGTGAGAACTCAATTATACAGTGCCCGTGCGATGCACGGGTTCTTGTTTATCATCCTTAGTTATTAGAATAAATATAATATTTTTTAATCAAATCAATATACAATTTAAAGTTTAATAATAAGAGTAGCAAGGAACAATAACAATCTTTTTATCAACAAAAAAAATACATTTAACAAAGAAATTACAATTTTAATGAATGTGTAATATAATTTTTTTTAGGATAATAAATATAATACTTATGTTACTTATTTTTTATTAAAATAAAACTATTTTTAATTTTTTTTTTAATCATCATGCATTTATGGCTATTTATTACATAGGTGAGAACTCAATTTGTGCGATGCACGGGTTCTTGTTTATCATGCACACTCAGTTATTAAACGAAATATGATAAAATATTTTAATCATATCAATATATAAAGTTGAATAATAGGAGTAGCAAAGAACAATAATAATCTTTTAATTAAAAAAATATATATTTAACAAAGAAATTACATTTTTAGTGAATTTATAAAAAAACCTTTAGAATAATAAATATAATAATACTCATGTTACTTATTTCTTATTAAAATAAAATAAAACTATTTTTAGTTTCTTTTTAATCACGCATGCATTTATGGCTATTTATTACTTATTCAATGCTTGGTGAGAACTCAATTTTACATATATACTAGATTTCGTGCCCGTGCGATGCACGAGTTCTTGTTTATCATCCTCTGTTATTAGAATCAATATAATAAATAAAGTTAATCATACTAATACATAAAGTTGAATAATATTTTTTTTTGGATAACCAATATAAAACTTATATTACTTATTTCTTATTAAAATAAAATAAAATTATTTTAAATTTTTTTTTAATCACTCATGCATTTATGACTATTTATTACCTATTCAGTGCTTGGTGAGAACTCAATTTTATATATATATATATATATATATATATATATATATATATATATATATATATATATATATATATATATATATATATATATATATATATATATATATATAACTGTTATTGTCAATTGATGTTACCATTTGTTAGATTTTGCTCAATACAGTAGTTTGGTGGAAATGTATGTAATTCAGATTTTGTTGCTAGTTTTGTTGGGTTTTGGTCTTAGCTCAAAAGATTGGGAAGTTTTGGAAAGTATGAGAAATCATATGTTTGGCAAAGTGAATTGGAAGTAATGAAACATTTTTTTGAAGTTCTGTTGTATGGGATCCTGAATTTTTGTGGAGCAAAGTTAATTAGTATTGGATTGTGCGTGTGGAATATATAGATTATATCTTCGAATTTGTCTACCTTTTAGTGTTTTTTGTTGAATTCATTTAGGTGAGATTGAATTAGGGACTTGGGTGAGGTTTAGGGGTTTTGGGAAAGAGAGAGAATTTGAGTTTAGGGTGGGGGTAGTATTTTTAATTGAGTCAATTTGATATTTGGTAGTATAGATTTCATGTTGGAGTGGGTGACAATGGTGATTGGGGGTTTAAGTATGTGTGTGTGAAAGGGAGAAATGAGGTTGAACATGGAGGTTGAAGATGAAAGGGAGATAGAAGATGAAAAAAATGGGGTTTTAGGGGTTAGATTTAACGATCGTTAACGGAAATCCTTACACCGCCTTCATTTAAAGCATTTTGGGTGGGTGGGTCCTTATTTCAGAGTATTTGGGACTGAAATCAAACTTGGAATTATTAGCGGCTGACGGGCTAAACTTCGGATTATTGGTAACCAATTTTCCTAAAGAAAAATAGAAGAAATAAACGTTTGTGTCATTTATTCACTTGTCATGACTCATGAGCTAGATAAAACTAGAAAGGACTTTTCTGGGCGGCGGTGTCTTTTCCACTAAGACAGCTACTTGGCTAGCCCATGGGTTGGATCTAGAGGAGTATTGGTAGCCCTTTGCCTGGTTGTGGAAATTGGACCGTCTCTTAAGATTAATATCTTTATGTGACATGTTTCTATTATCCCCAATTAAGGTAATCATTCCACTCATTCTTATAAAATCTAACCTTCACTATCTTAAATATCTCCTATTTTAGCTTGAAAATTCATTATATTACCCCATTAATCATTACCCCAACCAAATAACCCCTTATTAGTAACGGCGTTCCCCCTGATTTCGAATGCCCATTGTGTGGGTGTTAGTGTGAAGAAATAGAGCTTTTGTTTTTTTTTGTTTTTTTTTGTTAAAATCCGTATGGTGATAAAGCTTATAAGCGTTAGAGTTTGTCCACTACTCATAGGTGTTTTCTCCTGATGACTTTGTAATCTTCATCATTTCTGAGATGTAAGCATGGAAATTCAATCCAAACCCATAATTGATGTTATGGAGCATTTGGAACAATAAGAACAAAGTTAACTAAGACATTTGCACCAACCTTCCTAAACTTTGATTTTCTTTTTAAGTATTTTGTGATTATTAAAGGTAAATGTACGTACTTATTTAACAAACTAGACTCTAGATTATCCTTTCAAGTTTGATTTTTCTATGCAAATTACACTGCAGTTAGTTACCAAATTTGCAATTGTTGAACACAGTCAATTTTTTGAATGAAGCATTATTCTATCACAAGTAAAAGCTGGCGATGAGATGAATAAGAATAGAGACTACATTGTAAATGAAACCCCAAATCGATTTCACATTTTCATTCATATTTCATGCCACAACATTACCATAGACAACTACATTGGTTCACTCTCACTCACTTACAGGACACCATTCTCTCTCATCTGAGTAATTATTTTATATCATCACCCTCACATAAAAACAACGAATAACAAAACAGAGAGACATCTAAAAAACCAGTGCCTTTTCTCAAGCAACCTGAACCTGAATAGTCTTGGGCTTCTTAGGCTCAGGTGGTGGTAACTTCTGAACATTAACAGTCAAAACACCATCTTGACAAACAGCGCTGATACCCTCCACATTAGCATTATCAGGCAGCACAAACTTCCTCATAAATTTCCCAACCCTTCTTTCCATCCTCACATACTTGACACCCTCTTTCTCTTCTTCTCTCTTTCTCTCTCCACTTATCACCAACACATTCTCATCCTCCACTTGGACCTTGATATCACCGCTCTTGAGCCCCGGCATGTCGATGATGAACTGGTACGAATTCGGGTACTCCTTCACGTCTGCTGGTGTACGCGCCATAGCACGCGCGTCTCGAACGTACGCGCTTGAGGGCGCGTTTGGGGTTGAGGATGAGCCCAATTTCTCGTCGGGCTCGAGGACGTGGCTGAGGTGGTTCAAGGCGGTGAACAGTGGGTGGGAATCAATGTCTGTGAACCTGATATCCATTTTTCTCTTTCTTGTTGGGTTTGAGAGAGGAATTTTGGGGTTTGATTTTGCTTGTTTTTCTTTTTTTGGGTTGTGAATGCCAAGTGTTTGTAGAAATGCGTCCGAGAATTCTTATGGATGATGATAGCGATAGACCGGAGGATGTATTTATAGGGAGAGAGAGAGAGAGGAGAGAAATTTCTAGAGGGAGGAGAGAGAAGGTTCTGGTGATTCAAGTGGGTTCTGGAAGGTAGGGCGGGTTTACCGGGGAATTAATTGTTCTAGAGATGAAGTTTCTAGATGGAGAGAGGCGGGGAAGTTTCTGATATTTCTTGAGGTTCTTGAAACTTCTTTCATCTTCTCGTTTTCGTACGAGGGTAGTGTGGATGATGCTTCGAATTTTATACATGAACTGTTCCTTTTAACAGTAACAATTGTTATTACGATGAAAATTACATATCAAATCGATTATCGATGCATTAACATATTTCGTGTACTTTTAAATTTTTAATGTAGTTACTAAAAAGTTTATGTTTTTCAAATATAGGATAAAAGAAAATTAAATTTTCGATGGTTTATCTTCTTCTTCAGTTGCACAACGTGAAATTTTACTTTCGGTTCGCATTAATACCGCACCCCAATTTAATCAATACCACACCCTTATCATAATTTAACTTCAGCTGGAACTAATATCACACTCCTACTTAATAAATAGGACATACTAAAAAGTAATCGGAGTATTTTTTAACTACCGTTAAAGCTGCGCCCGAAATGGAACCAGTGGAATTATGCCTGCGCCTAAAACAGGCGCAGACCTTGGAAACCAGTGTTTAAAGTAGGCGCATGCTTATGTCAGTTATGTGTTATGTCCAGGCTCTCAGCCGCTCTCAACAATACCCTTAATTGTTTAATCAATTTCTTTACTTGATTGTATAAGCAAATGCCGACTCATTTTTAATTTGTCCAGAATATAGCTTTTAGATCTATGATTCAAGGCCTAACAACAATCCTGCAAATGTTGTCCTTCTCTTCGATTCTTTAATTTCCCATTGTCTCTCTTTCTCTCTCTCTCATCTGCTCATTTTTATTTTCTATAGAATATGGAGTAGTATTTTTATCTAATTCTCTCTCTTGTTCTGAATAGTACTGATCGTATGTTGTCGTGGGTGGTGGGTGTGCCGATGGAAGGACCAGTGAGGACGTGGTTGGTGTGTGTGGTGTCTCTGTGACTGATTGTGTGTGTGGTTTAGTGGGTGTGGTGTCTGGTGTCTCGGTGTTGGGGGTATCAGGTGAGGGAGATGTGTAGTGGTGTTTTGTTTTGTTCTTTTATTTATTTTAATTTTAGGGGTATTTTGGGATGTTTAATTTTTAGTGTGTGGTACTGTTTTAAATGGGGTGCAGACGTGTAGTATTTAGCACCACACTTTACTTTTATATCAACAACAAGTCATTTTTCGATAAAACATGAGTTCATAACTTAAATTTAGCCAATCTTTCTTATCTAGCAAATTATCAATGTAAATGTCCATCTTTAAGTGAAGAAATAGTGTCGTCAAAATTTCTTCTTCTTTTCAACTCGTCGGAGTAAATAAGGCCTAATAAAATTTCACTCATAATCAACTCACAGGAGAAACAATGGTTTCACCGGAGAAATAATGCTCCAAGTTTCCCCCGTTTATGAAATTTTCTCCCTCCTCTTTCACTTAGATTTCCCCCCAAAACCAAATCTCACTTGCCACATGTCAACATTTGAAATGGGGAAGCACATGGTTGTAATATACAACTAGTGTGCATGCCCGTGCAATACACGGGATGTTTCAACTCTTTTATTTTGATTATTTTATTTTATTTTTAAATTTAATGTTTTCTGATGGGTTGTATTGCTTCTAACTGTTGTAAAAATTTCCTTTTTCTTTTTTGGTTCTAATTTTGTGATTATCAGGTAAATAAAACTAAAACAAAACCAAGACATGATTTAAAGAGGTTAATCCGCAACCTAACTCTTAATTTATTTAGGACAAATATTAAAATGTTGGGGAGACGGATGCCCTCAAGTCATGGTGATAGTCATTCATTGGCCTTTAACAAAAAAAGTCATTCACTGGCTTGTGGTGCCTCTATAAAAGTTAGAGTTATCAACCCCTAAATGACCTTGTTTGTTGCATTATAGTTCTACTTATTATAATTCGTCATACTGTAAACTTTGATCTATATTTTACCGAGTGTTTAGGGAATGATTATTAGCCTTTTATTAGCAAACTTGAGAATACTCTCTTATACAGTTCTTCTATCAAATCTATAATCATAATAGACAAGGATCGAAATGAACTAAGTACATCAAAAATTTATTGAAACAAAATCTGGGTGGCACATGTCCCATGTCCCACCGCCCAGCGAGCGCCATGTCCCATGAGTGAAATCGAAGGTCGGGGACCCGTATGATCGTCCTGAGGCACTGAAGGTCCTCTAGGGTAACGATAGATCTCACGTAGAAGTTTGGGTAAAAACGAAAATTAGGCCTTAGGAAGCCGAAAATCAAAGGCTATATAATCCACGTTTTTTGGGCTTTCGGGGGGCTCCGGAACGAATGTGTATATTTTTGCACCACATTGCACGGACACCCTTAGGGAAAATAAGAGGCCCCTGGGGTCCGTTATCGGGTCCCTGATAGCCTCGTAAGGGAGTTTTTACGGAACACCATAAGTAAGGGCTGAAACACCGAATGCATGGGTGATATCGAAGTTCGGGAATCCGGATGCCCTCCCAGAGCACTGAGGGTCCTCTAGGGTCATGATAAAACTCCCTCGTAGAAGTTTCGGCAAAACTGACACTCGAGCCCTTAAAAGCCGAAAACGAAGGCTATTAATCCACGTTTTTTGGGCTTCCGGGAGGCCCTGTAACGAAGGTGTATATTTTTGTACCACATCACACGAGACACCATTAGGGAACATAAGAGGCCACTCGGGTGCGTGCGTTATCGAGTCCATGATAGGCTTGGAAGGGCGTTTTTACGTGACACAAGTGTAAGAGTCAAACATTAAAGGTATGGGTGATATCGAAGTTCGGGGATTCGGATGACTCTCACGGGGGATTGAGGGTCCTCTAGGGTCATGATAGACCTCCCGGAGAAGTTTGGGCAAAAATGACACTCGGGCCCTAGGAAGCCGAAAACGAAGGTTATAATCCACGTTTTTTGGGCTTCCGGGAGGCCCCGTAACGAAGGTGTATATTTTTACATCACATCGCACGGGACACCCTTAGGGAACATAAGAGGCCTTTGGGGTCCATTATCGGGTACCTCATAGGCTCGTTAGAGATCTTTTACGGGACACCAAAGTAAGGGCCGAAACACCGAAGGCATCGGTGATATCGAAGTTCGGGGATGCGGATGCGCTCCTGTGGCATCGAGGGCCCTCTATGGTCATGATAGACCCCCCCAGAGAAGTTTGGACAAAACTGACACTCGGGCCCCCGCAAGCCGAAAACGAAGGCTAATCTACATTTTTGGGCTTCCGGGAGGCCCCGTAACGAAGGTCTATATTTTCGCACCAAATCGCACGGGACACCCTCAGGGAATATAAGAGGCCCCTCGGGTTCGTTATCGGGTCCCTGATAGGCTTGTAAGGGCGTTTTTACGTGACACTGGTGTAAGAGTCGGCATTAAAGGTATGGGTGATATCGAAGTTCGGGGATCCGGATTACGCTCCCGGGGTATTGAGGGTTTTCTAGGGTCATGATAGACCCCCCGAACAAGTTTAGGCAAAAATGACACTCGGGCCCCGAAAAGCTGAAAACGAAGGCTTTAATCCACGTTTTTTGGACTTCCGGGAGGCCCCGGAATGAAAGTGGATATTTTCTCACCACTTCGCACGGAACATCCCTAAGGGGCATGGGAGGCCCTCGGGGTTTCTTATCTGGTCCCTGATATGCTTGCAAGGGCGTCTTACGGAACACTTGTGTACTGCAAAAGTTGCAAAGGCATGGGTGATATCGAAGTTCGGGGATTCGGATGACCATCCCGGAGCACAAGGGTTGTTTAGGGTCATGATAGACCCCTCTGAGAAGTTTGGGCAAAAATGACACCGAGCCTCGGAAAGCCGAAAATGAAGTCTATAATTCACGTTTATTGAGATTCCGGGAGGCCCAGGACGAAGGTAGATATTTTCGCACCACATCGTACGGAACAATCCTAGGGGACACGGGAAACCCGCGGGGCAGGTTATTGGGTCCTTGGTTAGGCTTGGAAGGGCCTCTAACTGGACATTGGAGGGTAATCCACGATTTTTGGGTGCCGAGCGTGGGTCCCCGCCAGCCACCTCGTATCACTAAACCTACCCCAAGTCGTCTCTACTATTATAGTGAGGTCTCATAATCTTTCCCAATTTGTTTGGAGTTATTTATAAGTTTTTCTTTATATTTTTTCAGCGTACTTTTTAATTAAGAATTATATTAAATAGCTATAATTTGTGAAAAAAAATAATTCTTTGTAACTTAATATCATACTTTAAAAGTGTGAGTTGCAACTTTTGGAAAATAATTCTCCAAACTGTCAAAACCCCAGTATGAAAGTTATGCACTGGGCATGTATATTCGTGTTAAAACCACTAAATCTTATAAGACTCTTTAGTGGGTAGTTGTTTGAGAGAGGGCTTGCGGGCGAATGAAGGCAAGCGACGCGACATGAAGCGCCTACCATCATGAAATTTATGCACTGGGCGTGCCTAATCCACGATTTTTGGGTACCGAGCATGGCTCCCCACCATCCATGACACCAAACCTACCCCCAAGCCCTCTCTATTATTATAGTAAGGTCTCATAATTGTTCCCAATTTTTTTTAAGGGATTTCCAATATTATTTTTTATATTTTTCTGTTTTTCAGCGTAACTTTTTAATTAAAAATTAAATTAAATAGTTTCAAACATTCAAGTTGGTATAACTGTTCAGAGAAAAAAAATGTAAGTCAATATATGATACTAAGTTTAATGAAGTTGAATGGGTTATCTTGGAAAGGGAGAATATGTAGATACCAAATGCCTATTAGCAATCGCAAAGAGAAATACGAAGAACCTTACCAAAATGCATGGGGATTGGTTGTACACGATAAGGAAAGATGGCAGACGACGGTGATATGATGAGATCCATATACGAACGTTGAACATATGGGAAAGTAGGAGATGAATTGATGGTGTGGGGTTTCATCATTTATTCATGAGAGAGAAATTAGCTTCTGTTTTTTGTTTTTTTTTTGGCTCATCAAAGTAAGGGAGAAATAAGCTACTAGTCAATGTCTTGGATTTGTAAAGTTTGACAACTTGTGAGAATGAAGCGAAGGGGATGAATGAGTCATTAAACTCCATATGTTTTTGTAACGTCTGATTATTGCTACTTTCTCTCTTTTTTTTTCTTTTTTTTTAAGTGCCAGGAGTCACATGACACGTCATAAGTAAACTGACACGTCATTTGGCAATTCAGCGTCTGATGTGGCGAGCTCTAATTTAATCATTGCGTTTTAATCTAATTATATAGATTATATAGATGAGTATATCGCTAGTCGTGTCCCCCCAACACATACCGAGACTCCTTCACAAAAAATCATTTGTGTTTATCTTGCGTTTTTAAGTTTTTTTCAAATTTGGTTTACTACCGGGTGATTATATAATAAGGTTTTAAAAAAGTTTAAACATTCGAATGAAATTTTGCATAGTTTTAAAATTTTACACAATATATTTATATTAATTCCGCTGGAAAAAATTATTTAATGTATAATAATTATCGTGTCGTATAATTTATGTTTTTAGAATGTCGTATCATCGTGTTCATATCAAGATCCGTATCGATGCGCTTCCTAGATGAAAAGTTTGTACCTGATACTGGGTACTTAGTATTATTTTGGGTTGCTGAGTTGGGCGCTAACATGGTCGCTTACATAAGCACTAACAAGGAAGGATGGGCGCTGACAGGACATTTTGGCGCCAAATAGGCGCATGGCTGGGCTAAATTTCGTGTAAATAATTTCACTTAGGTGACTCAAGGTTTTGTAAATAATTTCACATAGGTGACAGGTGATGACGGAGGCTAAATTCCGTTAACTTTTGTTGACGTATGAATGACGGTTATTCTTGATGATCCCAATTAATATTGATTAACGTACTAAAATATGATTTTAATTAATATATTTTTTTACGACAATTCATTTACAAAACACCAGATTTCCGAAAACACAATTTATTTGCAAAAAAAAAATTAAAATAATACTTTAGCACGTTAATCAATATTAATTGGGTCATCAAGGATAATCACCATTCACACATTAGCAAAAGTAAACGGAAGTTAGTCTCCTTTATCACTTGTCAACTATTTGAAATTATTTACAAAAACTAGTGAAATTATTCAAACCATATTCTTCTACCCTTATAAAAGAGAAGATGGGTTCAAAACACTGTTCATTTGAACAGTGGAGAAGGAATAGTTCACTTGCCCGATTTATTTTCTTTTCTCCTTTTATTTTCAGTTGCTTGTTTCATATTTGTGCAACAAGGCAATCAAACACTCTTCCCCCAAATCTCCAAAACCCATACCTTCCCCATGCTTCTGTCACATCTCTCAAACCTCCCGTCTCTTTTTCTCACTCCTCCCCAATCCTTCTGGCATGGAGATATGCTACTACTCAACCTTAAAACCTGGTTTTCTCTTCTCTCTGCCATGATCTTTCTCAATCAAGAGCTCACCATTTCCAACCAACTGCTCGTGGTTTCAATTACGACATATTCGTCCACTATAATTTCAAGGTTTGTCTGTCTATCTCCCCTCGTTTTGTCATCAATACAAAATACAAACCCTAACCTTTGTTTGTTTGTTTAAGTTCCTGCCAATTCTCAAATTTCCTTGCGTTAAGGGAACAAGAAGAAGGGTTTCTTTTTACTTGGATTCGTGTTTTGCGAACTTATGAGGTACTCATTTTTGACTTTTGGTTGCTGATTTTTGTATTCATTCATCTGAATTCCTCTTTTTTTTCTTCGAAATTGAAGATTGGAAATTTCAATCTATTTGGACTTCCAATTAGCGTTTTTATTTTTTGTTTTACGATATATTGATTTGAATTATCAGTATCATTCGTATGTTGACAGTGTGCTGGAACCATTGAGTAATTAATTTTGTAAGATTCTCTCTAAGTAACAGTTATGAGCCAAGTTTTAATTATTTTAAATAATTTACACTTCAACTGGAGGGCAAGACAATCCAACTACAGATTATGAGCCAAATAATTTATCCACCCAGAAGATTTGATTTGCTTAGTTATTTTCTCATTTATTGTTTGGTTGCAGCATGAAAGGAGACAACTCTTCATGATTAAAGCACTGAATTTTTATTTCGTCACAAGCAAAGACCATGGACTTGTTTTCATCAAGTTTTGAATAAAATATATGATCAATATAACCAAGGAGTTAGCTAGATTTATAGTGGAAAACGTTATTGCCTGGCGGGTTGCTAAAAATGGTATAACTGAAATTATGGGTGTTAGCTGTTTATTTGTGTAAATCGGACAATCTCTGTGTAGCTACATATTAAGTTTTTAATGTGGATACTCTTCAGTTCTACAGAGATTTTAGTTTATGGAAAATAGACTTTCATTGTATCTTGCGGGACTTAGGTGTTGGTTGCGGACCTTTTTTTTCCCCTTTCTTTTTCATTTTCAAGTTTTGTAGAAGCCAGTTACATGTTTGGATGATGAACTATCCTGATAATTTTATGTCTTTCATCTTTTCTAGATGTAGAATTTGTTTGGAAATGTGAAGAATGACAACAATTATTAAAACCCAGAATGAACGAAATGTACTAAATGTAACTCCCAAGTGTGGATAGAGTAGTTATATATGTAACTTCATTTCAAGTAGGTATGCATTTTAGCAAGATTAGAAGCTTCATTGGTGGCTTGTACAAAGCGTAATTGAACAAACATTGTGGAAGGAAGAAACAGATTCAACGGAACACTACCCAGTATCGTGTATTTTGTTGGGCTATGACAATGAACTTACAAACAAATGTTCAGTTTTGCTACGACACCAGCCAATACAGAGTAGGGGAAATGATTGAACTACTTGAAATAGTTACTGAATAAGTAAATTTGGCTTCATTTTCATTACAAAGTTTGATTTCATACCTTTTAACTAGAGGGAGCCGTGGTTTTCAGGTTGCTCGATGAAATTTGCATGTGATAATCAAGATTTATTAGAGAGGGATAGATGATGTGGAAGTGGAATAACTGAGAGAAAAAGGTGTGTATTACTGCTGAAATGTTTCCACTTTTTTACTTCTTCTTAGATTCATCATTCATCATTGTGGTATGAGTAATGATTGCATCACCGTATTTGGTACCTTGTTTTAGGGATCACTAATGAATTATTTCTTGATCATTTTTAATTTTTGAATTTGATTTTCTCCTCGTGCTTGCAGGTAGGGTTCCATCTGCAAGGAACAATCATCTCTCTCCGTATTTTGGCTTCTGATTTTCAAGCGTATGTGCTGCTTCTTTTTTTCTTTTTCTTTTATCCTCTGTATTTTGTTTGGTTGGACTATGAGTTTCAGTGAGATAATATTATCTGTGAATTGTGATACTGAATTTCTTGAGTACAGAAGGGGGTGCGGTGCACGCGAGCTCGGGAAAGGGGAAATGAATCTCAGAGGTCCCAAATTCGCATCCTTCTACCCTTATAAAAGAGAGGATGGCTCGGTGCCATATTCAATTGAACAGTTGACAATGAATAGTTGTGATACCCCAATATTTTCTATAATTATAATATCGATTTATAATTCATTTATAAATAGTTTCAGAGATTTAAATCGTATATTTATTTAATGATTCAATTTACTCAAATTAAGCCATAATAATATTAATTATTATTATGGGAATTTCGGGATTTATAATTATCAAATTGAGGGATTTAATTAAAATAGTTTTGTATATGAATAAGGTTTATTCATATTGTTTTAAATGGTTTTAATTAGCTTTTAATTAGATTTAATTGTTTTAATTAGCAATTAAATCAGAAAATTAGTCCTAGGTCTAGTAGGTTTTGACTTTCTTTAACCAAACACCTATATAAGCTAAGAGATGGGCCAGTTGATCAGTTGCAAAAACCTGAGCCAAAACCCCAAATTCTCTCTCCTCTCTCTCTCTCTCTCTCTCCCCCCCTGCTGTCGCCGGCCACCAGGCCAACACCGGCCTCCTCTTCCTGGCCATAAACCCCCCCTTCCTTTTCTCTCTCTCTCTCTTTCCCCCTCCCCTGTTTTTGTCGAGTCGCGGCTGTCGCGCCACCAGGCCGCGCCTGGGTGGTCGCCGGCAAGTGGCCGACGCCACTGGGCCCTGCCCGTCCCTCCTCCCCCTCTCTGTCGCCCCCTCTCCCTCGCAATTTCTCTCTCTCTCTCTCTCGCGATCTCTCACGCACTCTCTCTCCTCCGTCGCCGGTGCTCCGGCGAGCCACTGCCGACCATGGTGGTCGGTGGGTGGTGGTCTTGGTGATGGGCTAGGTCGTGGGTCTCCATGATTGGTGTATAACGGCCTAGACTGGAAAAACCGATTACGGTTTCGTTTAATAATTTCGTTTTAATTAATTTCGTATTTTCAGTATTTTTCAATAATTGTTTTTATTTCTGTACTCGTTTGGAACCTGAATCCGGATTTTCAAAAGCCTAGATTGGTTGGAATAAATCAAGAAATTTAATAAAAATACTAGTTTACAGTTTCAGTACTTTTTGAATTTTCGTATTTACTGATTATGTCTCGATAATTTTTTTAATTAGGACCAAACGGACAAGCGTGATCGGGTTGTGATTAGCAAGGTTACCTACTGCGTAGTGAGCGTTTGTTAGGTAAGCAATTGTGCCTACCTCTTTCCAAAGCCCCATTAAAACTATTTTGATGTGTTATGTGCTAATTGATTATTATTGTGAATTTAATAGGCGAAGCATGATTAAATTATATCTTCGTTAATTATGAGAACTAGAAATATATTCTTCGCTGAAAATATGAATTATATTGAGTATGACAAGTTTATGAAGTTTCGTTAATTAATTAGTTCATATGCTAATTATCGAGCATGTATGGCGATGTGAATTTCTAATATTATTATGATATAATATATGTGCTATTTGGAATGGGTTATTATTGAGTGCTAATGAGCACCTACTATACTTGGATGGATTATTTGTTGAAAGTGTAATTTTTGGATATCATGATTTACTGCTGAAGTGCTGCCGAAATTTCGTTAGACATATGTGAAGCATAATTATTGATAATATGCTTGTATGTCGTTATCGTTGTTATTATTCATTGTCATGAGCATGAAATGAAGTAGTATGTCGTGGTCTCGTTGTACCACTAGGTCAATCAATGCAACTATGTGAATTGAATTTATAAATGAGAATAAGACTCCTAATGGATCCCTAGGAGTAGTCGAGCAATCGAGACTCATCTAATTGATGTAGTCTAGGGATGCGTGATTCCCAAGTTACTTTTTATGGACACCTTGTTGTGTGTTCGGGACGGATCATTCCCCATCGTTTAATTCTCTACATATCGATTATTATGTTAGAGGCAGTGTGAGTATACACTAGAGTAAGTCCATGGCATGTCTATATCTATCTATGAACAGTATGGGTAATCGTTGTTCTATTCGCTCTCTTATTTCTCTAATCAAAATGGTTTATCTATTTGTGTTCGAATGATCACTAAAGCAAGAATTGCATGTAACTGAATATCAAGTTTGCGTGTGCTTGATTGTATGATTACTTGTGCATGCAAATGAATTTCAATGATTCTTCTAAAACCCAAGTAAGGTTTGCGAAAGTGTTTTAATTGGGTATGGACGACGTTTATTCAGTTTATTTGATTTTTGTTTTGTTTAGTTTCTTCTCTTTTCTTTTGTACCTTGTTTCCGTCACGGAAACCAAAGTACAGGTGTAGCCGAGTGAGGACGGATAGCTTGAAGTGTTTAATTGTGGACTTGTTCTCTAGACTTATTATCTCTTTTGGTTACTTTGGTTTGTGCCCTTGAAGGCAAAGTTGTAATAATACTTTAATGGACTTAAGTTCACTTGATAGATAACTCTGATATTAATGTTTAGTTTGTTTAGATGCTTCCTTTGATAACTAGTTTTTCCTTTCTGCTTAGCATTTATTCCTTAGCGATAAATGTTGCAGTAGCATTCCCTTGGGTTCGTGACGGTTCGGCGGTGTCAAGTCGTGGATAGCGACGTCGATAGTTCCCGAGAAATCGTTGCGAATTCGGGGGTGTTACAAATGGTATCAGAGGTAAGATAGAGTGCTTTGAACAACGCGTTTCTTTGCGAGGACCTAAAGGTAAGAGGATCACTTACCGTGGAGTTGTGGTCAAGCCTAAACTGAAGGTGATGGCGACAATGAAGGTTGAAGAGTGTGTGACTAAGGGTGAAGCGATTTATCTTTGTCATGTGATGGATACGAGTCGCGAGACGGAAGCTCCGCAGCCTATTCCATCAGTTTCCGAGTATGCTGACGTTTTTCCCGAAGAGATTCCCGGAATGCCTCCGCAACACATTATCAACTTTACGATCGACCTAGCTCCAGGTTCTCCACCAATTTCTAAAGCACCATATCGTATGGCACCTGCTGAGATGAAGGAACTGAAAACACAACTTGAGGACTTGTTAGAAAAGGGATACATACGTTCGAGTGTATCGCCTAGGGGTGCTCCTATTTTGTTTATACGGAAGAAGGATGGTAGTATGAGGCTGTGCATTGACTACCGTGAGTTGAACAAGATCACGATCAAGAATCAGTACCCACTTTCCAGAATTGACGATCTATTTGACCAACTGCGTGGTGCGTCTATTTTCTCAAAGATAGACCTACGATCAGGATACCATCAGTTGAGGATTTCTGAGCCTTATATTGCGAGGACGACGTTTAGGACGAGGTATGGGCACTACGAGCTCACTGTGATGACTTTTGGGTTGTAGAATGCGCCTGCGAAGTTTATGGACTTGATGAACCGTACGTTCCAGCCTTACCTAGACCAGTTCGTTGTAGTGTTTATTGATGATATTCTGGTTTACTCGAAGAACGTCGAGGAGCATGAGCAACATTTACGTACTATTTTGGAGATTCTGCGAAGACATCAACTTTACGCCAAGTTGTCTAAGTGTGAGTTTTGGTTGGACACGGTATCTTTCTTAGGACACGTGGTGTCTAAGGATAGTGTAGCCGTAGATCCAGAAGAGATTCGAGCTGTTACAGAGTGGCCAAGATCGACGACCGTGACCGAAGTTTGGAGTTTTCTTGGACTTGCTGGCTACTATAGACGGTTTGTAGAAGGTTTTTCAAAGATTGCGCAGCCAATCACGAATTTGATGAAGAAAACGACAAAGTTTGTATGGTCTGACAAGTGTGAGACTGCTTTCCAAGAGTTGAAGAAACGTCTTACGAGTGCACCTATTTTGACATTGCCGTCAGGAACAGAAGGATATGAGGTCTACAGTGATGCGTCTAAACATGGCTTAGGGTGTGTTTTGATGCAACATGGAAAGGTCGTGGCTTACGGGTCACGACAACTGAAGAAGCATGAGGATAACTATCCTACGCACGATCTAGAGCTTGCTGCAGTCGTATTTGCATTGAAGATTTGGCGACACTACCTATATGGTTCCGCAGTTAAGATGTTCACCGATCACAAGAGTCTCAAGTATATCTTTACGCAGAAAGAGTTGAACATGCGCCAACGGCGATGTCTAGAACTTCTGACGCAGTACGACATCGATATCCAGTACCGTGAGGGTAAAGCGAATGTGGTCGCTGATGCTTTGAGTAGGAAGACTCGGCATACTTTAAACACTGCTTTAGTACTTCCTAAAGAGATCATACGTGAATTGCAAAGTCTCGAGGTGGAGATTGTGTTTCAAGGTGACATTCAGTGTACCTTAGCACATATGATTGTTCGACCAACGTTGCTAGAGGAGATCAAAGATAGACAGAGTGGTGATGAGGATCTTCAGCGAATTCTAAACCACAAAGACGAGGGTAGGTCCGAGCACTTCACTTTGGGCCAAGATGGAATTTTGATGTTTCGAGAACGTGTTTGCGTACCCAATGACCCAACTATCAAAAGTCAGATTTTGGCGAAGCTCATAATACGCCGTATTCTGTACATCCTGGTGGAGACAAGCTTTACAAAGATCTTCGCCAAGTGTTCTGGTGGAAAGGCATGAAATAAGAAGTCGCTGAGTTTGTAGCGAAGTGTTTGACATGTCAGAAAGTCAAGATCGAGCACAAAAGACCGGGTGGAATGGTACAATCACTGGAAGTTCCTACTTGGAAATGGAATTCGATTTCTATGGATTTTGTCATGGGTTTACCTTTGACACAGAAGAAGAACAACGCTATTTGGGTCGTTGTAGATCGTCTTACAAAAGTAGCGAGATTCATTCCAATGAATGACACTTGGGAAATGGAGAAGCTAGCGGATGCTTATGTCAAGGAAGTCATGAGACTTCATGGTGTACCTGAAGATATTGTTTCTGGTAGAGACTCGAGATTTCTCTCTCACTTCTGGCAGAAATTACAAGAAGCTTTCGGAAGCAAATTGAAGTTTAGTACCGCTTTTCATCCTGCAACAGATGGCCAGACGGAAAGAACGATACAGACTCTAGAGGATATGCTACGAGCGTGTGCCCTCGAATACCAAAGGTTCATGGGATAAACACATTCCATTGATTGAATTTTCTTACAACAACAGCTATCACTCGAGCATCGATCGAGCACCATATGAAGCCTTGTATGGTAGGAAGTGTAGATCGCCTGTATTTTGGAACGACATTAGCGAGACTGCAGTTTTGGGTCCTGACATGATCCAGCAGACCGTCGACATTGTGAAGGTGATTCAAACGAAGATGCGAAGTGCACAAGATCGACAGAAATCGTATGCAGATAGAGGTCTACGAGCTGAGGAGTTTGAGGTGGGAAGCAAGATACTTTTGCGAGTATCTCCTACCAAGGGCGTTATGCGTTTTGGTCGTAAGGGGCAATTGAGTCCTCGTTACATTGGACCTTACGAGATCCTAGAGAGGATTGGTGAAATTGCTTATCGTTTAGCTTTGCATGTGGAACTTGAAAAAGTTCACAATGTGTTTCACGTTTCTCAACTGAAGCGATACGTACATGATCCAACTCATGTCGTTCAACCTGAAACGATCGAACTTGATGAGAGTTTGACGTATGAAGAACGTCCAATCAAGATCACCGACCGCAAAGAGCGCTCGACTCGAACAAAGACTATTTCGATTGTGAAAGTAATTTGGTCCCGTCATGGTCAAGAAGAGGCAACATGGGAAGCTGAATCCATGATGCGTGAGAAGTACCCAAAACTCTTCATCGAAGGTACTAGTTCCATTTGAGTTTCGGGACGAAACCCTTTTTAAAGAGGGTAGAATGTCACACCTAGTGAATTCGTGTTTTGTTTACCGCTTTGCAAGAGTTGCATGTTCTAGCATTGCATGTTGCATTGCTAATCGACCTAGATCACAACCGTAGTACACGCATTGCATTGTCGTTGTCCTAAAATCGTTTTATACCTTCGCATGGGTAAACTTGTTTCGTCGTTAAGAAGTGATTACTTCATGTTTCAAGTTTCGGGACGAAACTTCTTTTAAGGAGGGTAGAATGTGATACCCCAATATTTTCTATAATTATAATATCGATTTATAGTTCATTTATAAATAGATTCGGAGATTTAAATCGTATATTTATTTAACGTTTCGATTTACTCAAATTAAGCCATAATAGTATTAATTATTATTATGGGAATTTCGGGATTTATAATTATCAAATTGAGGGATTTAATTAAAATAGTTTTGTATATGAATAAGGTTTATTCATATTGTTTTAATTGGTTTTAATTAGCTTTTAATTAGTTTTAATTGTTTTAATTAGCAATTAAATCAGAAAATTAATCCTAGGTCTAGTAGGTTTTGACTTTCTTTGACCAAACACCTATATAAGCTAAGAGATGGGCCAGTTGATCAGTTGCAAAAAATTGAGCCAAAACCCCAAATTCTCTTTTCTCTCTCTCACGCTATTCTCTCTCTTCTCTCTCTCTCTCCACCGCACACTCACTCTCTCTCCCTATCCCTGCTGCCACCAGGCCAGCACCGGCCTCCTCTTCCCGCCGGTAAACCCCCCTTCCTTCTCTGTCTTTCTCTCTCTTTCTTTCTCTCTCTTTCGTGCTCTGTTTTCCCCCTCCCCTGTTTTTGTCGAGTCGCGGCTGTCGTGCCACCGCCGCGCCTGGGTGGTCGCCGGCGAGTGGCCGACCCTGCCCGTCGCTCCTCCCCCTCTCAGTCGCCCTCTCTCCCTCGCAATTTCTCTCTCTCTCTCTCTCTCTCGCTCTCTCTCTCCTCCGTCACCGGTGCTCCGGCGAGCCACCATAGACCATGGTGGTCGGTGGGTGGTGGTCTTGGTGATGGGCTAGGTCGTGGATCGCCATGCTTGGTGTATCACGGCCTAGATTCGAAAAACCGATTAGGGTTTCGTTTAATAATTTCGTTTTAATTAATTTCGTATTTTCAGTATTTTTCAATAATTGATTTTATTTTTCTGTATTCGTTTGGAACCCGAATTCGGATTTTCAAAAGCCAAGATTGGTTGGAATAAATTAAAAAATTTAATAAAAATATTAATTTACAGTTTCAGTACTGTTTGGATTTTCGTATTTACTGATTATGTCTCGTTAATTGTTTTAATTAGGACCAAACGGACAAGCGTGATCGGGTTGTGATTAGCAAGGTTACCTACTGCGTAGTGAGCGTTTTTTAGGTAAGCAATTGTGCCTACCTCTTTCCAAAGCCCCATCAAAACTATTTTGATGTGTTATGTGCTAATTGATTATTATTGTGAATTTAATATGCGAAGCATGATTAAATTATATCGTCGTTAATTATGAGAATTAGAAATACATTCTTCGCTGAAAATATGAATTATATTAAGTATGACAAGTTTATGAAGTTTTGTTAATTAATTAGTTCATATGCTAATTATCGAGCATGTATGGCGATGTGAATTTCTAATATTATTACGATATAATATATTTGCTATTTGGAATGGGTTATTTTTGAGTGCTAATGAGCATCTATTATACTTGGATGGATTATTTGTTGAAAGTGTAGTTTTTGGATATCATGATTTACCGCTGAAGTGCTGCCGAAATTTCGTTAGACATATGTGAAGCATAATTATTGATAATATGCCTGTATGTTGTTATCGTTGTTATTATTCATTGTCATGAACATGAAATAAAGTAGTATGTCGTGGTCTCGTTGTACCACTAGGTCAATCAATGCAAGTATGTGAATTGAATTTATAAATGAGAATAAGAGTCCTAATGGATCCCTAGGAGTAGTCGAGCAATCGAGACTCATCTAATTGATGTAGTCTAGGGATGCGTGATTCCCAAGTTACTTTTTATGGACACCTCGTAGTGTGTTCGGGACGGATCATTCCCCATCGTTTAATTCTCTACATATCGATTATTATGTTAGAGGCAGTGTGAGTATACACTAGAGTAAGTCCATGGCATGTCTATATCTATCTATGAACAGTATGGGTAATCGTTGTTTTATTCGCTCTCTTATTTCTCTAATCAAGATGGTTTATCTATTTGTGTTCGAAGGATCACTAATGCAAGAATTGCATGTAATTGAATATCGAGTTTGCGTGTGCTTGATTGTATGATTACTTGTGCATGCAAATGAATTTCAATGATTCTTCTAAAATCCAGGTAATATTGGTATGGACGACGTTTATTCAGTTTATCTGATTTTTGTTTTCTTTTGTTTCTTCTCTTTTCTTCTGTACCTTGTTTCCGTCACGGAAACCAAAGTGCAGGTGTAGCCGAGTGAGGACGGATAGCTTGAAGTGTTTAATTGTGGGCTTGTTCTCTAGACTTATTATCTCTTTTGGTTACTTTGGTTTGTGGGATTTTTGGTTTGTGCCCTTGAAGGCAAAGTTGTAATAATACTTTAATGGACTTAAGTTCATTTGATAGATAACTCTGATATTAATGTTTAGTTTGTTTAGATGCTTCCTTTGATACCTAGTTTTTCCTTTCTGCTTAGCATTTATTCCTTAGCGATAAATGTTGCAGTAACATTCCCTTGGATTCGTTACGGTTCGGCGATGTCGAGTCGGGATAGCGACGTCGATAGTTCCCGAGAAATCGTTGCGAATTCGAGGGTGTTACAATAGTACCCCTTTTTTTGGCCTTTTTCCTTTTCCCTTAGTCGTTTCCTTTTCTCTTCTCTTTTTCTTTTAATACTGCCACCTTTCCAATCATTCCCTCACAATTTTCTATTCCATCTCTCTCTATCTAGATAGGGGTCCAGGATCCAGAAATCACTCCAAAATCTCAACAGTACATCAATGCCATGCCTCTACGGCTCTACCATATCTCTCTCCCCTCTATTATCAACTAGAAGTGTCTCCCTAATTTGTTCTCTGGTAATTAACTTTATCTCTCTCTGTCTCTTTATTATCTTTTCATTGTTTTTTCTCTGTCTTCTTCTCTGAATTTGCTGAATTTCTCTTCAGTGTGAAGCTACCGCATATGAAACCTATTGCTGAATCTTCATCGAATTCACAAAGTTACCAAGGTTTCAATTACCATGGATGGAGAAACAAAGTATACATTTAAAAAATTATGCACTCATGGGTACCAATTTGATGCACTTCTTCATTTTTTCTGTATTTTCTCTGTTATCCACCTAGCTTTGTGGTTTTATGGGGAATCTATTAAATGAGTATTGTGATTTATTGATTTTTTTTGTACTTTAGCAAATGGAAATTCTGTTGAAATTGAAAAAGAATTAGACTTTCATTGTGCCCAATGAAAACCCATCAACAGGGAGTGAAAAAAGGGAGTTGGTTCAAGTTGGGGAGAGAGAGAGAGAGATATGAAAGTTTCAAAGGCTTGGAGAGATATGAAAGTTTCAAAGGCTTGGATTAGAGAGAGAGAGAGAGAGAGAGAGAGAGAGAGAGAGATGAAAGTTTCAAAGGCTTGGATTGGGGAGCTGGTCATGAAGTCTTTAATTATGTAAGTTTTTAATAATTACTCACTGTTCCATTACACCACTACTCCACAAATGTTGATTAGAAGCAATTTGTAGATATATTTGTCATATCTGTAAGTTTTAGTTTGAAGGATTCTCTTTAGGTTTGTTAGCCAGAATCAAAGCAGCAAGTTGATTTTGATCCCTAACCCTTTTATCCAAGTACATTAACGTGCAGACATCTCGTTTACCCATTTTAGTCCGAGCAAATAGTAGTGTATGTTTAGAAGAGTTATAAGTTGTTTTGCGGTTGTGTAAAATTTCCATCGTTTTAGTCCGAGCAAATAACAGTGTAGTCGACTTCAACCCTTTCTAGAAGGCGGGGAGTTCGTTTACCGTGATACTCGAGAGACTATACATTCCCTTTGACAATTGGCTTAATAAACTTAAGTGATTATAAAAAAGAAAAAATGTGTTTACTTAAGGTTTGAGTTTGAAGAGTTTTAATCATGGTGAATTTGTGATACCCATAGTGATTGAATGAGCTAGAGCTTAGCTTAGTGTATTAAATTGAAAAATGAGGATCATACACGAAATTATATACAAACCCCTCTCATTACATTGCAGGGGAAAGAGAAAAGCTACGAGATCTTATAAACTCAAGGAAGAATAACAAATAACAACCTTGCCAGCTAGCTTTTGTTGCATCCTCATTCCAGAGTTGCACATTTTTTTACAAAACTTCGAGATTCACATAATTTCCAAAAGCTGGAAGTTATTCTTAAACCTAAGTTTTTTTATATTCAGCGTAACTCGGCTAATTTGTAACTTTTGATCGTAGAGGACATCTTTTCCTCTTTTTTATACTTTTGACGCTTCATTAATATATACTTTATCTAAAAGAAAAAGAAAAATTACAGGCAAACATGATCTTCTCGTTTTTAACAGGTTTTCATGGAACAAATTATTAAAGAGCGTATCTCAAATTGTTTTTTTTTCCATCAATCGTATGATGTGTCAAGAGTTTATATTCCTGGTTTATGTGAAAGTGCTTAAAACAATGTCTTTAAAGAGGGAGGAAAAAATCTAATTTTGGCTTTCATTTTGTTTTGGTAGAAGAAGGCATAAAAGCAGTTTCTTCCCATTGTGTTTTTGCTTCCCTTAATTTGCTTTCGATAATTTCTTGTCTTTGGATGGAATTTCTTCATTTTCCTGATTAATTCTCAGGGTTAGCATTTTGAAGGAAGAGTTCATTGAAGGGGTATAGATATTGACAATATCTTTTTCAAGGAGATTGCTATTGAAGAATAGGTACTCCTAATTTTACTTTCTCTAAATTCATAAACTTTCTTTTGTAATGTCTGAAGCTTTAATTCGTATCAGATGAGACTCCTTGTAGGTGACAGGCTAACAAGTAAATAGTAAATAAATACTCGAGTTGTTAAGTGATCTTAGTGGTAGGCTAGCTTGGTAAGCTGTGAAGTATGTTTAAATATGAGATTCCATAGTGCTGTATCTTTAATTAGATTTTGAAGTTGTAACTGGAGCATGCAAATTTGGTTGATCAAACAAATCATATAGGTTTTGCCATTTGTACTGTACCAAGTTTTTAACAACACTGATATGTTATTGTTTTTAAAATGTGTAAGACTGTGAGTTGGAAGATGATGTATTGATGATGGCAAATTCATACGTTAGGTTGTATTAAGTTCCTAGGATAAGTTCCTAGGAGGGAGGGAGAGAGGGAGCAGGCGGTGTACTGATGGTGGGCAGAGCAGATTGATAAGAGGGAGGGAGGAGGTGGTGACGGCGATGGTGTGACTGATTATTTGCGGGTTGGTAAGGTCAAAGAGGGTGAAAGGGAGCATGTTGATGTTATGGGCAGGAGGATTGGGATGGTGGGGGTGTGACTAATGATGTGCAAGTTGATAGGGTCAGAAAGAGAGAGCATGCGGGGGGATGAGTGGTGTGACTAATGATGGGTCTGAGGGAGGAAGGGGGAGGGAGCAGGCGGCGGTATACTGATGGTGGGTACTCTGGGTAGAGCAGATTGTTAAGAGGGAGGGAGGAGACGGTGGTTATGATGGTGGTGGTGTGACTGATTATTTGCGGGTTGGTCAGGTCAAAGAGAGTATGCTGATATTATGAGCAGGAGGATTGGGATAATGGTGGTGTGACTAACGATGTGCAGGTTGATAGGGTCAGAAAGTGAGGAGAACACAAGGACAGGTAATGAAATATTGGTGTCAGAAAAATTAAAAGAGAAAAACAAATTTCTAATTTTCTCAGAAAGTTGGAATCAACACAGTTGGGTTTGTAAGTTTGTTTCTCCCTATTTTTATACTTTGATACATCATTTTAAACTAATATAGGTCTTTGAACCAAACGCCACCTAAAGGAGTTCTATTAAGAATGGAACCTGATTCTTAGTTGCTTTTTGCTTCTTAAAACTCATAGTGTCGTCAAGCAGTATTATGAAGACGAAGTGATACATGGGACTTCCCCAGCTAATGTTATAAACAAAGCTTGAGTTTGCTATGGGTATAAACTGAGGATCAGAGGTACTTCTTGTAGCTATTGTAGCCAAACCTTTTACCTAATGTTATATTGTGCTTTTGGATTTATTTTGCTAGCTGGATCATATTGATGTTGATTGCAGTTTTTAAATTTTATTTTACAGCGAACTTATTGTCAAAATATTGAATTATCTTGACAATTATAACATTTTGTGGATGATGGTGGTGATGGCAATTGTCAAAATAGTTTCTTCCCCCACCCTCAAATTTTGGAGATTAAGTGCGAATCATCATATTCAAGATGATGGGAAGCTGACCAAGTGCAGGGAATGTGTGGTTAGCTGAGCAATCTCTTTCTGTGAAATTTGATAGGCTTTGCAACCTTGTAATAAAACAGAGTTTGTTGTTGGGAATACAGAACACGGGATTGGGTTTTTACGTATAGGTCTCTATGGGGCTGGAAGTTGGGACAAGGAAGAAAATTTTGCAACATCATTTTAATTCCTTTTTGAGGAATGTTCAGTAAAGTAAAACTAAATGCATTGTTGGGTGTTTGAACTCTTCACCATGATTTAATTGGTAGTAGTGATTTTCGTACAACTCTTGTCAAAGTTGATCAATTGTAAGATCCTATATCATTTGTGGCAGACCTCTCTTTTTTTATTTTCCCCTTTTGTTAGAATTTAAATTTGATGTAATTGAATTGTATTTGATTCTTGAATTTATTAGCTTATTCTTATTTATCCATTGGAAGCTAATTTGACAACCATTGTTTGTCACGATTAATTCCTACCACAATGGCGATGTCGTGTTGGTGAATGGTCTTACTAGAGGATTTTAAGCCGTTGCAAAGTTTAAAATTAAGATAATTTAAGTGTGATTATAAATTTTAGTTACAATTATAGTAAAACAAACTCATGATAACCCACTTGGAGGGACGCGTGCGATTAACTAGTATAACTTAAAAAGTATCACAAGTACTAAATACAACATCAGTTTTGAACAAATACAACATTTTTTTTACACAAAAGACCCATACACCCCATTCTAATTTAGCATTCTTCCTTCCCTTTCTCTCTCTTCCCCAAGTTCCACTTCTGTTCTTGACTTTAATCAACTCCATCTGACGCATCCGCATCCCTTGCAGCACGGCAGCACCCCATGAGCAAGCCATCACCAATCAAGCTTTGAGTTTTTTCAACTGGAAATCTTTAATTTGTATTCTTCATGTTTAATATGCTCCAAATTCCCCCAACTGAAAAACTTTGTTTCAGAATATTCTCAACTAATGATTTCTAGCCTTTTCATTTACAAACAGGAAAGACTACTATGGCATCAAAATCAATCAGTTCATAAATAACATAGAACTTGTGTTTCACTATTTTGTATAGTTACGCAGTTGAAGTGGGTTATTGTCCTGTTCACTGTGTTGGCGGGAGTCACCAGATCTGGGCCATTTTTGTTCCATTATTGCCAAAAATAAGACAGACCATGGCACTACTGAGCGACTGCCATTCCATGTTGTCGCTTCAAACCGGCGTCATAAATGAAACATGGTCGCTAGATCTAGGCGACAACATTCGCTTACCGCCACCATAAACCGGCGAGAACATTGGCTTTTGGCCACCTGATTAGGGTAGAAATCGTGGTTGCCGGTTGCCGATTGTTGGCGACTCTCATGAAAAGATATCGCCCGTTTTGGGCGACTATATTCCAATTAGTTTTTTATTTTAAAGTGAAAAATGTATGAAATATGAATCAATTACTTTTGTTAAATACGTATGAAAATATAAATCAACTTATTTGTGATAATTTGTTGATAGAATATAATATATTAATATGCTACTAGTTTAAAGCCCGTGCGTTGCATGGGTTGAGTAAAATGTCTATATATTAATATTTATATGGTGAAGTACGCACACTAACGTGACTATTTAAAAAAAAGAAGAAATCATAAATAATTTCTAATTGATTATAATTATGCATGCTATAGTGATGCTAGTTTTATGCTATCCTAAGTGATTTAGGTTGATCTCCCTTTTATTGTCATCTCCACATGGATAATCGAGATAATAGTAAGAAATAGATAAACTTTCAGAGATTAATACACAACATAATCGACTAGATAGATGGTCGTAACTTTACAATGTCTAAGAGGAAAAAACATTTAAGTAACATGTCTTCTAACTCACATAGTAGATATGAATAGAATATAATTACGTTTAGAATATAAATAAGGAAACTCATACCCTTAACCCTATACTTTAATATATTGTTCTTAGAGATGAAATTTTACTGCAAAAATGAATAATTTTACGTGTTTCCTTATAAAGTAGCATTGTACATAATTATCTTACTTCCCCATTTAAAAGGATGATGTGTTTTTTTTTTAAAAAAAATGTCCTTCCATTTTTTTTTTATTTTTTTTTTTTGCTTTTTAAAAAGAAGTGCAAGTAAAGGGCATCTTAGACACCTCCCTCTATGTTATGTTCGGACTCTCAGAATACTAATTTTCTTCTTTATTTTCCCTTGCTTTTCTCTTCATATATGTTTCACATATAAATTTGGTGAATAAGAGTTGGAGTAAGAGAAACAGAAGGAAGAATTATTTATTTTTCCCCAGAACACTACTTAAACTTTATTAGCTGGATTAAGATTTGGAACTATGTACTATTGTTATTATTTATTCAACATTTAAGTTAGATTTTGTTTATTTTAATTGGAGATTAATTATTAAAGTTGTTGGTATTATTAAGTTTTTCTTTTTTGTTTTGCCGTTTATGTAATTTATATACCTGATATTTTGTTTCAAAAATTTATATCTTACCTTAAAAACAAATACTTTTACGGGTTGTAGTAATAAAGTCGTATCTTTTATTTATTTTTCTTACTTTCATTAAAATGATGATGCACTTTTTAAAAAAAACTATTGTACAAAGATTCTTCATATACGTGTCATCCAAACACTCAAAATCGCATAGATAAAATTAAGTTAAACACTAACTTAATAAGCATAAATAAAATTATAAGCTATATCAAACAAGTTATCACAACTAATTAATTATTTATATCTTCAAATATTTGTCATAGAAACAATTAATCTCATACTCTTCCTCACAGCCACAGTCACCCAAAATAAGGAGAACTAGGACTTTACCCGCACTACGCACAGACGATCCATTTATCACTATAATTTTATATTCAAATAAAATTTTGGATTTTCTAAAATTATACATAGGTATATAAAGAATAATGAAAATATGTGTTTATCCTTAATATAAAACGTAACTAAATAGTTAACGCATGTCATATTAACGATGATTATCCCCCCAAATAATAGTCAATTTTTATATAGTCTACGTTTATACCAACCAATATAATTATTGTTATTAAACAATTATCGGTTTGCTCATACTGTCCCTTTATGTGTATTTCAGTATTTGTAATTTAAAAGTTAAAAAACTTACATTCTTTTAAGTGGAAAAAAAAAATAGCAACTACTCACTATCTAGAAAAAATAAGGGAAAAAATAATATTTAATTCATCAAATGTGACACTTGTACGTTACTTGCGCTTATACCCACAACTATCTAGCCATTATTATATTATGTAGATCTATTTTCCCAAATATTTATCATCCTGATCTATACCCAATAAGAGTTTTTATTGTGTTGAAAACATTAAAACTGGACATTAAGGTAATTTTAGATTGTATTAATATAATTCTATCTAAAGAGAAAAAAGGAAATGAATATGGTATAATAATTACTATAGGATGTTGACAACTAATTTCTCACCAAAATAAAAACAAAAAGAGAAAAAAATTTAATGTCCAATCAAATTGTGAGACTTGTCACGTTACTTGCGATCTCACCCAAAATTATATACCTGCCTTTATTCCACAAAAATCAGTCACATGTTAATTGTCACATAACTTACGGTTATCCCCGCAAATATTAGTCAAATATCACCTATCATGTAATACCCACAACTATATTACAACTTGAAAATGATGACTTTATATGTAACCATTGTCACACATGCGTTAATCCATGTAAAATTAGGCAAATAAATATTAGTGACATGTTTGTTGTCACCTCACCTACGCTTATCGCTGCAAATTAAATATTTGTAATATCACCTAGCACGTAATATCCACAATATATAACTTAATAATAAATTTGACTCGATCTATATGTAACCCTTATCATATTACACGCACTTATCCCCTAAAACATATTGCCACGTCAAAATATTTTTTTTCCCACAATTATAAAACTCAATAAAAGTGGCGATATTAAGTGCTCTTATACTTGTAATTATAAAAATTAATAAAAGTAATGACCCAAAATAATATTTAAATTAAAATATGGTCAAGTATTAAAGAGGGACTTTTATTATTATATTTAATACATAAACTTATTAATGATCACTATAAAAATTATAATAACAAAAAAAAAAGAAAAAGAAAAAGAAAAAATAATAGCCACTAAGAAGGTGACACATATCACCTAAGCAGCGCTTTTACCCAAAGGCTCAATTAATCGCCAAGAATCAATCAAGATGCAGTGAAAAGAATACAAACACAGTCACCAAAGACTAGCGGCCAAATTGGGTTGTGGTCGCCTGGTACGGGTGACTATTCACCTAAGTTGCCGCCTAGTTGTAGTGATTGTAAGCTTAAAGAGCCACTCGAGGCTGGCGACAACATGAAAATACAGTCGCTCAACATTGGCGGCTGTATTCCCATGTTGCCACCACTGTTTGGCGGCTGATGTAGCCCAGAAATGAGGACAAAAAACTAAGCCAGATTTTATTTCCTTCTATATCTCACCATTTTCATCCTTTGTTTTTCATTCTTATTAATCAATTCCTGATGTTCTTGTCCTTCTCCTTCTCCTGTTTCTGGCAAGTTGTGGTATGCTTCAACAACTACCCTTATTCAATTATATGCCCCATCCTTCTCTCTCCTGCATTTTTCAGTAAGTGAAAATTGGTACAGTGAAGATGTTGGGGTGAATGGGTGATGACATTCACTGATTCACAATGGTTGCAGTTAGAGAGAGAGAGGTTGGGGGAAGAGAGAGAATGAGCTTCCTAAAATAAAACAAGGCTATATGAGTCTTTTTGTCATAAAAAATGTTGTGCTCCCTCTGTCTCGTGATTAAGTTGTCAATTGTTTTTTGAGGTCAAACTTTACCAACTTTGACCGTTAATATATGAAAATATATAAAGATTTACAATGTAAAAAATTTCTTGTTAGATTCATCTTTAATAGTACTTTTGAAAATTATATTTTTATAATTTTTATATTTATAGTTATTTATGGTCAAAATTGTGCCTTAATAACCACGATAAAGTAATTGACAACGTAATTATCGAACAGAGAGAGTACTATATTTATTAAAAAAGCGCAATTTGGTTAAAACCACCTAATATGTTTCAAAATTTGTCCGGTACCCCCTGAAACGTTACTATTTGGCGAGTATCACCTTAAATGTTTATTCCGCTGTGGAAGTCACACCTTAATTGATTTTCCGGGCAAATCCTAATTTTTTTTGACCATTTTACCCCCCACGTGTGAGTCACGTGACAACTTACATGAATTTTTTTTTTTTTTTTTTTTACTGAATGTTTATTATGTTTTAGCCTTTTCTTTTTTAGCCTTTTTCTTTTCCCTTCTCTCTCTACAATGTCCTCACCAGTCCATTATCAATCAGTTCACTGCCTCACAAGCTACCACAAGTTCAACAATTGCGAGCTCGACAGACTGTCATGGTCGGAGAAGACCCTTTTACAGATCCTCGTTGTTTTTCTTTGTGCAAATTTTGGTTGGGTATTTTTTAATTTTCATTTGGTCACCATCTTAATTAATGTTGGGACTCATGATTTGGCCGATTATTTCGAGATCAAACCCAAAATTGTTCTTGCGCAAATCAAAGAAAAGGATACTAGTATTATAAAGCCAAATGATAATGAAGTTGAGGTTGTTAAGTTTGGAGGTGTAGTGCAATTAAAGAAGAAATTTGCTAACTTGCCAAGGAAAATGGTGATTGTGGCTGGTATACCAACCTATAGCATGGGTTCTTCGAGAATATTATTTCAACAGGTTGATATATAGGCAGATGGTGGGTGGAGGTCGAGGCTCGTGAAGGTGGTGGTGGTTTCTGGTGGGATTCAAAAATGGTGGTGGCCTGGTGGGTGGTGATGGTTTAGATGGTAAGGAAGCTGAAATGGATAGAGATATGACAAAAAAAAAAAAAAAAAAAAACGGGAACCAAACAAGATCTGAAAATGGTGATGGGTGGTGATGTGGGGGTTTCATATTTGTGTGGGGAGATTGGGGTGAAGGAGGTGGTCGGAGATGAGGAGAGAGAGGACTGGTGAGGACATTGTAGAGAGAGAAGGGAAAAGAAAAAGGCTAAAAAAGAAAAGGAAAAATAAAAAGAAAAGAAATGGTCATGTAAAAAAAATGGTCAGAAAAAACATAATAAACATTCAGTAAAAAAAAAAAAAATTCATGTAAGTTGTCACGTGACTCACACGTGGGGGGTAAAATGGTCAGAAAAAAATTAGATTTGTCCGGAAAATTAATTAAGGTGTGACTTCCACGGCGGAATAAATATTTAAGGTGGTACTCGCCAAATAATAACGTTTCAGGGGGTATTAGACAAATTTTAAAACATATTAGATAGTTTTAACCAAATTGCGCATTAAAAAATCCCATGTTATATTTAGCATTCCCCAATAGTAATGCGGGAAACCTCGCACCTAAATGAAAATTTTCCTTGAGAATTTGGAGAGTTGGTTTGTAAAATGGGCAATTGTCCCATAATTTGTAAAGCGTTCTACTTATGGCGCAGGCGCTACAGCCCGACATACCCATAAGCCCTTCCCTCACTGCTCACAACTCTTATCTTCTGCCATCTCTAAAATTCTCCCTGTTCTAGCAATCCAACCATGAAAGAACCATAAAAATTTGTGACCTTCTTCTGAATCCCAAATTTCGTCATCCTTAATCAATTTTAGAATAGTCTTAAAGTACAAAATCGGAAATTTAAGGGTCGAATTGAAGAGGTAGAATGCGAAAAGGAAGGCAAAAGTATATTTGGGGATATTTCAAATTGCGGCAATCCAGGTAATAACTTCGATAATTTCACCTTTGTGATGATTTCTCTTCAATATTTGGTTCTTACTCTTTGTTGTATCAAATTAGGACCCAGTCTTGTTCATTTTAGGGTTTGTAATTTGTACCACATATGTTTTTTCTGAGTTCTGTTTTAATTATTTGTTTTCTGATGAACTGAGTCCTGTTTAATTGGAGTGCGCTAGAAAACATTTTGATACATTTTTTTTTTTCAATTAATTTTTTAATTTATCATTTCCTGATATCTCATTTGCATGCAAAATGATTAATACCCATTTATTTGTACTGATAAATTTTGATATAAAATACAATTTTTTTATTTTGTTATAATTTTTTTATTTGTCTGGACAATGCTCATATCATAGATTCATAGGTAGGGAAGATACTGGAATGGTAGAGAGTAAGACAGCCCTTCATGAGAAAATACTTTGACAATTAACTGATCATGGTCATCAAACCATCCTGGTATTTTGAGGAATACATGAACACAATCCATGATTAAAATACACCAAAATAAATACGGCTAAACTAATAGAGTAATTAAAACTACACCTACTTTGGGTCAAAAAAAGAATTCCAAGACACATTTTTTTTGGAATCAGAGGAAGTAAGTAATGGAGAAACAGGACACCACCTCTATTTAATCAACAGAGAAATAGAAACAGAGAACCAAATAGGAATCTTGGTCATGTTTATATCTCCATTACACAAGTCCGTACAGCATTGTCGCTTCAATTTTCAAGGGTCCATATTTGCGATCGCCTTCTTTTTTGCGTTTGACCTCATCCTTAGAAAAGTCAAAGAAGCAATGACAAAGAGAGTGTAGAAAAATATGAAAGCCGAGGCAATCAAGATTACCAAGAGGGAAAGTAATCTAGATTGCCAGACTATAGAATAAGTGCCAGCCATGAACGCAACCATTAACGTGGCCATGGAAATGGATGTGGATGTAAAGGCCCAAGCGAATAGCACTTTTGAGCTCCCTTTCCCTTTTCCAAGAGCAATCAAGAAGTAGATGAGAATGGCAATAACTGAAGCTGTCAAGGCAACAGTGTCTGAGACAAGGAATAGCTTAAACGCAGTCTTCTTGGTCAGCATGGCAGTGCCTCCATCTCGACCAAGGTTTTGGTTGAATCCACCAGGTACAGACAGACCTGCTGTGAAAGATACTGTTGCAATAAGAGCGGCTACAACTGCATGATTTTTAGCAGTCTTTCGCAAATTAAAGGCCAATTCTTTTCTTTGGACCTCAACATTGTTCTTTTGTTGCTCAAGAGGTTTTAGCCAGTGTTCAATTCGTCCACCTTTAGGGGCTATCTCTCTGAATTCTCTCACAACATCCTGCAAAAAAATTATAAAAATAAACCAAAAAGGAAATAGAATGGTCCTACATTACTTGCGGCCTGCGGGTCAAAGTGAGAAGGGATTGAAGCTGGGTGCTTATTACCTGGTATGCTGGCTCCAACTCCATGATTTGATAGGAATGTGCTATATCCCCTGGAGTAAGATGTTCACTATTGAAGACCTTCAATTCTAGTATCTTTCGATGATTACGAATCAGGCGGCGCTGCTGTATATAGCTTAAGGATGACATAGGTAGTTCTTTTAAAGAGCTAGCAAGCAGGTGAAGTGGTGTGTTTCCTGTGTTGTCTCTTTTACAGACAAGATGGCTAAAGTGATGATTTGTCAGGAAATAGTCAATTGCTTCTGCGTGGCCCAGAAAAGCGGCATAGTGGACTACATTCCGCCCTTGACGGTCAGCTATTTCACAACAATCGGGAAAACTGTTTATCAGCTCTATCAAGGCATCCACATTATTTTGCTGTGCTGCTATATGAGCTGCAGTTCGTCCCTCATTGTCTTGGGAGTACGCTGCAGGGAAGGGAGCATATTGTAACATGACCTTAAGAATGTCATTGTCTTTTCCTGCTGCACAGTGGAGTGGAGTTTGCCCCTTGTGGTCTTGAACATTTATAAGCCCAAGCTCTCGGCGGTCCATTAACTCTTGCAACATTACTAGGCCAGTAAAGAAAAAATGCAATTAGTATTAAACAACATTGTTGAATCAGTGACTTACATTTTATTGTTGTAGGAGTTATTTGATGCGTGGGAAGAAATTTTGGTATTTAGATCTTGGAATGGCAAGCATAGCCTCAAGAAGCATTGAGCAGGGCTGCTCACAGACTTGCAGAACTGCCCTGGGCAATGGAACAGTGCTGACACAGTGACACGGCTGAGCTGTGCCAAGCCCTTCACTTCAGCCCTTTCTTTTGTTGACCCTCTGTATTTGTACTCCATATCAATAACTCCTCTTTCTTTTTCCAAGGTTCATGAGAGTAGTATTTATCTCATTAATAGAGAGCTTTAGGGAGTGAACATACACATACTTGATGTAAAAGAGAAACTGTGGCAATTGACGTTTGCAGCAACGTTGAGGGAGGAGGGTCAGTAGAGGAAGAGGAGATGATAGGAGTAAGGGCACCGGTGCTAGGATGGTTGGCCGTGGTCCATGTAGAACATGAAGAGACGGGCTACAAAAAAGTTAGGGTAAGAGGAAGAGATGAGATAGATGGAAGAAATTTTAGGGTTAGATTGCCGCTCTGATATCATCAATGGAAATCAATTATGATGAATGACTCAACCCAATGTGAGTGCCTTAGCACTTCGTATATATACGGAGTACTAATCAGAATATATGTACAACTACAATTATATGATTTATATTGTTACAATATCCCTATCGAAGTAACTTGTAAGGGTGCTACATTTCAACATACATATGGCTCATCCTTGGGAAAAGAGGTGAAGGGGCTACCAAAGACTTACTCCTTGCATTGGGTCTGCAAATAGTAGTCACTCTTCTATTGTAATTGGACAGAATTAGTAATTGTGGGTTATATGGCTTATAATTATGGATGGAAGGTACAATATATTTGAGCATCAAGGCTAAACACAGCAATTAAGCTTAGAAGACAAACCTGAATCTCTCTGCAAAACAGCAGCGTGCAATGCCGTTCCTAGCGACAGACTTGCGTTTAGTCCATTTGAAGTCATCTCAAGAATTATGTTGAACAGCTCTTTAGATCCACTCTCAGAAGCAAGGGAGAGTAGAGTTTCGCCGGCAGCGTTGGCAGTAAACGGACGAACCAAGCCCAAGGTCAATTGACGAAATACTGCAACGTGCTTATTACGCAATGCCACATGCAAGGCCGTGTCTCCCTCCCTATTGGTTATGTACGCAAGATCCTCATCTTCTTCAAGAAGGGCCAGCATGGCTAGAGCCTGACCAAAATTGGCGGCCAGGTGAAGCGGGGTGTCTCCGTGGACATTCTGCACCCTTGCAAGTGATGGATCGAGGTTAAGGACATCTTGAATAAAAGAAAGATCGATTTCTCTCTTATCATAAGGGGCTGCCACATGGATATGGAGGACAGAATTTCCTGCCGAGGTCCGGCAGTTTGATACTGAACTCCCATTATCCTGCTCCTGCAAATATCTCTGGATGTCGCAAAGAGATCCTCGCATTGCTGCCAGGTACACCTCCTTTGTCATGCCACTGCTCATCTCCCCTTGCCCTTCTGTTTCCATAGAATCTCTCCTCTGGCGTTCATTAGTTTCATTGCCAATGGATGTTTCTGCTTCTGCTTGTTGTGCATCCGATTCTGCTTCTACCTCACTATAGGATGGTACTTCTGATGAAGAGCTAGTAGCCAGATAGGAAGTAAGTTCAGCTGAGTGGCCGTCTCTTGTTGCAGATGCAGCTATGTCCGGCCCATTGCTGGCCAGTTCAATCTCCCAAAGAGGTGTAATTCTAGGTGAATTCATCATATGGCGGTCAGTGTCCGTGTCTGTCATCTGAATCTTAATGCTGCCAACATCACTTGAACTCATTACGAATGGCAAAGGAAGCTGAATTTTGCAAGACGTCACTTTTGCTATCCTTACAGACAGAGAGACAAGGGATCATCATAAATGTAGAACAGTCAAATTCGTCAATCTTGAAACTTGTTTGGTATAGATCTATAAGAAATTTAATGGAAAACCATGATTATCGAAGAAATATATATTTTTTTGGCTATCATTTGTATATAGTTAGCGTAATGCATTTGGTTATGTTTGTGATATGCAATAACAATATGTTGGAGTCGTTGATCATTAATTGAACAAGAACAAGAGTTCTATAGGTGTCTGTATTTGAGACACTGAAATGAGTGTTTAGTTTCTTTTTGTTTCCATCTAACTTAATTTTTCTAACTTTCTTGATACCTCCTCCATATTTTATTATCCTTTCCAAAAATAAACCCTATTAGTAAGTGGTGACCGAAAATCGTTGTCTGTGATGTCCTACCTATAGCATTAGTTGCCAGCAAACATACATATGTACAATGTGATGGGATTCCACGAGCTCCCGCGGGGAGATCGAGAGCGGTGATGGGGGAACAATTCATATATATACAGTTCAAAAAGTTAAGACAGTAAACAGTAACCAGCACAGCAATACAGGGGAAATGGGTGAAGATGTTTTTAGTTGACAGTGAAGATTTGGAGAAAAGAAGGTGTGAAAAATATTACTGATAACTCAAAGTTTGGGTAGCTTAAGGAAGAAGTTAGTGAAGGCATACATACCTGAGGAATTCATCATCAATAACTGACTTCTCTGAGATACTTATTCTGCTTTGTTGGTTGCCAATTGTGGATGTGACCATGTTAGTTATACACTTGTAGCCTTATACTAGGAAAGGTCAATCTTCGGTCAAGATTAATCCCCCCCCCTTTGGCCACTTCTCCCTTTTATTTGAATTCACCGTTTCCCCTTTTCACGCCTCATTGTGTTCGGTAGGACCATGTTGATGTGTCAAATTGATCCTATTTCAACTTTTAGTTTTCACTTTTCAATACACTCAATAAATAAACTCCAATAAGTCTGGCTGCATTGTTGTGGTTTATTTCCTTTTCCGTTGGACCCATTCTATGTGGCTTTACTCTACACGTGCACTGTGTTACTCCCTTAGGATTACTCGTTTATAAGCAAGTATTTGCAGAGTGCCTTGCTTGCTTCCTTGGTTGCAGATACTGATACAGATACGGATACTGATATCCAATCAGTGGTAAGACTTTACTTAATCAGTGGAAATCAGTGGGAGTATCTTACCCAATCAGTAATAATCAGTGGAAATAAGTGGAAAAGAACGCACAGTGTACTTTTGATTGCCTCCTTGTTGGAACATTTTTAGAGTAAAAGGTTTATGTCTCTCATGGCTTGTCATGTGGCAGTAGTTATATGTAGATATGTTTGAATGAGAGCCACTTGTCTCAAATATTCACATATGTAACCACCACCAACTACTAGTAACCCACTTGATCTTTATATATAAAGAGACATTGTGAGAGATGAAAATAAGGAGAATGAGTTAATCTCCTTGGATGGTACAAGTTTTTGTCTTAAGAAGAAGATAGAATGATCTTCTTAGTTAGTTAAGTCATGTTATAATGAAGAATGTGCTAACCTTTTCATAGATAGTGTACCATGGATATTGGATGATAATCTTATCATCTATATTCTATGACTTGTTTGTATATCGAAAGTTGTTTCGTGTAACTCGATCGCTTCCTAGAGGGTCGAAACTAAACTTTTAGAAAATTGTACTTGTACGTTTAGCAAAAAAAAAGAAAATTGTACTTGTACATACCTAAAAAATATATTCAAGTTCCTCTAATTTGTTCATATCTTACAACTTTGTACTAACACTTCTACCCTAGAGGATATAGAGTGTTTCAAAAGTGTGTTAAGGCTGAATGCGGACCAAGATGACAAGCGGACTTAAGGTGGGCTAACGAATCAGTTCCTCATAAATTCACCAAAACTCCTTGTGTTTGAAGCTAATCCAATGTCTTAGAGAGAAGAATATTTTTTTGCTATGCACAAAAAACTTTTAGCCAACTGATAACAATAATTGGCATGATGTAACTATTTTTAATTCTTAATCAGAGTACGTACACAAACATGTATTTGAAAATCCCAAATTTTGGTTTTTAGTTTTCAGTTTCGAAAATTAAGTGAACATGATAAAAAAAAAACATTTCAGCTCCAAAAAAATTGTTATAAAGAGATATAAATTCTAAAAAAAAATTTACAACTCGCAACCACTCCAAGCAGACCCTACAATCGAAACAATCCAGAATCACTATCTTATCCAATTAAATATCATTTTGATTTACACCGTATATACACCGCATGTACTGTATATCCTTATCTAAAAAAAAATTAAATTACATCGCATATATATATGATACAATCCGTCTTGCTGGACTCACGCCAAAACGCGGCCGTAATTTGTAATCGTTCGGAGTGGTTGCGAGTTGCAAATTTTTGGTTTTCAAATTTTTTTATCTTCTTATAGATTATTTATTTGGAGCTGATAATTTTTCCCTGATAATAATAGTCTACTATATTTACACAACTGGCAACTGAAAATTGGAAACTAAAAACTGGTTTCTAATTTTAAAAAAAATGAAAACTCACAACTCAAAACTACCCCGAACGGGCATATATACCTTATTTTATATGGAGTATTGGGGCCGCACTTCTAGATTAGTATTTTAAGTGAACCCTTAATGACAATTTGGTATTTTAAAACTCCGGCCACGATAGGGTATTTTAAAACTCCGACTTGTGCGAATAAACCTAAAACTTTCCGAAAACCCGGTTTTTTAGTGTAAAAAATCCATTTCAGCATTTAAATGATTTTTAAGGCTTTTCTATTTACGAAAATGACTATTAATCATTTTAAATTAAAAACTAACCTAACCCCCTTTTCTTCCCCAAAAATTTCCCTCTCTCCCTCTCCACCACCATCACCATCATCTTCCCCCTCCATTCTCTCTCCTCCCCCTTTTCCACAACCACTTGCTGCTCTCCGAATAAACTTGACATCGCAGCAAAAGCACGACAAGTCCAAACCCGACTCTTATGGACATTGGCGCTACTTTTCACACAATTACTGGTGCTATCAAGCAGCTCAATTACTCTTCAAGGGGTAGTTTATGTAAAATGATTCACCCAAATCAGTTCTTGTTGAGAGAAGTAGTGTTTGACTGTTTAAGTGAAACATAAATTACTGCCAAAATAATTTATAATTAAGGGAGAAAAAGGGGTAGGTTAGTTTTTAATTTTAAATAATTCATTGTCATTTTGGAATATGAAAAAAAGCTCAGAAAATCATTTTAATTCGTAAAACGCATTTTAATGGAATGGCACTGGGTTTCCGTGGAGTTCGGGTCTTTTTGCACGAGTCAACCATTAAAAATAACCTATAGTAATCGTAGACTTTTAAAATATCAGATTATCATAATGAATTCACTAAAAATACCAATCTAGAAATATTGCAGGAGTAGAGTATCTTTTACCAACCTGGAAAGATCCTTGTTTATACGGAGTATCTTCCACCCACCTCAAGACTCAAGTCACGCACTTCAATAACCCACCGCCGAATAATTTCTCTTTCCTCTTCGTACCAAAAGCGCCAAACTAAACTTAGTCCTTTTAAATGGACAATAAAACTCATATAATGATTGTACATAATAAACTTTTTTTATGTGAGAGAAGTGATAAAATTATTTTTACTATTTGAGATTTTAGAGGGGTATTTATGTTAGAGTGAAAAAGGAAAAAGGAGAGAAATAAACACAAAAAAAAGAAGTTATAATATACAATAATGGTACAATATTCATTTTTCCTTTCAAATGCTATGGGGATTGGGGAGTCAAAAGTGACTGTCTGGTCAATCATAGCTTTCTATTTTGCCCGCGTAAAATCCATTGAGCTGTTACCTTCCTACTACTCTGGAAAGTAGAGTAAACCCAAATCTGACTCAGACAGACAACCTTTTTTGTTGTTTTCTTGCCAGGTAAATTATTTAAAGGCAGATACTCGGTGCATCGTAATTCACCACGTAAATGACAAGTTGGTTTTGACAATGACAAGTTGGTTTTGACAATGACATGTTGGTTTGCTATATTGGAGTTTATAAAATATTTGATTCCAAAAGCTAGCCCATTTGGGCTTGGGCCCTAATGTGATTATAGGAAGTCTAAATAAGTTTGTCTGTCTTGTTGAATTGCTTGATATATTATGTATGAGTTAAGATACTTTATTGTTATTGTCCCAGTTATTCCTTTTTTTTTTGTATCTCTTTTCTCCAATTACCCAAATACTTCTTGCAATTTAATGGTCCAAAAATAGAGCGATTAATTCTTAGTATGTTTGGAATGGGGGTATTGATTAAGAAGGTAATAAGTAGAATTATAGGCTAAAATAAAGAATGTGGGAGATGGTGGGTGGGAGATGGTATGATGAGCAGGATAATCATTTCCCCCATTTGGAAGGTAAAAGTTACCCACCCTCCCCCTACCGTAATGCATTACCTCCTTTCTCCCTTCATTTTCTCCATTACTCCCTTAATCATTACTTCGCCACCATCTCCACCTTCCTATATTACCTTTTATTTTGCTCCATTATCCCCTTAAATATTACCCCCAATTCAAACATGCTCTAAGGTGAGATACATAAGATAACACCTCTGTTGTTTTTTTTTAGAAATGTAGAGGATCCAAACCCACCATGTATCGCACTATAATCATTGAGTTGAAAACTGCTATATATACCTAATAACTCAAAATCATTACTGGATCTTTGTATCCCTTCCCGTCCTAAAGAAGCTCCTCCCCTGAACCAGGGGTGTCCAAAAAACCGTAACCGAAAAATTAAAAAATTGCATCGAAAATTTGGTTAATCGAACCTATTTTTTCATTTAAAGCGGTTCGGCTAACCGAATCGAATATTTTTTTGGTTTCTCGATTTGGTTTAGGTTCACGATTTAGGAGATTTCGGTTAACCGAAAAAACGAAAATTATTTTTTAAACTTTTTTTATTAATATTTTATTATATTTTTATACAAACTTTAAATATAAAGTTGGTATGTAATGTAATGTAATGTAATGTTTAATAACTAAGAATTCATGAGTTTTATATCTCTTTATTATTTTGACTATGTCTTATCAAATCTAAATTGTGAATTTAGCTTCTATTTTTTTTTAAATATGTTTAAAAGTAGCTAATTATACTATAAAAATCATATAAGTAAGATTTTCGGTTAACCTTATAACCGAACCGGAAAAATCGGTTAACCGAAAGTCGGTTAATCTGTATTTTTGGTTACGGTTACGGTTCACGAAATTGGCGAACCGAAATATCAGTTAACCGAACCGAGTTAACCTTTCGATTCGGTTAACCTACCATGAACACCCCTACCCTGAACTATAGAATGGGTCAGGCCATCGAATCCTTTGCTCGTTGACGTCCAGGTCATGGAGGCTTTCAGCTCAAAGTGTGGGGGTTTGTAAGTCAGATTCATACATGTAAGCAAGCCTGCAAGGCCTGTTGAATGACATTTATATACGCAACCGTGTTGGGCCTAGTTCGAGGCGCTGCTTAACTTTTGCAAACATTTGCAACTTTTCTATTTCTTAGTGTGTTTAGTGTTATTGTTGACTGTGTTTTTTTTAGGGCGCTGTTATTGCCAGACTGAAAAACACTAATACTAGGTTACTATTATTTAGCTTGACCACTTAGCCCTTCATATATTTATGAGGCAGAATACCTATTATTTTTCCATTATCTTTCATTGCCTTAATTAAAACAAATTTATGGAAAGACATCATAATTGGGGATCTTATAACTCCACAAGCTTAGCAATTTGCATCGATAAGAATCAACTTATTATCTTCCTTAATTACTCACATGTCATTCATGTGCTCTTTTTGCTTCCTAAATGAATACTTATGCATACAAACAACTTAAATCCTATACAAAGTTTAACATCATCCTCGTAATAGACAGTAACCTTTAAAACGCATGTTGAGGGTACCATAACAATTAAATAATTTAAAAGCTAACAAATTAAGAGTCGGGCTGTTATGTTTTAATAAGGTTATTAGTCCAAAAATTGTGTGATATAAAATCTTTTTATATTGACTACTCTGTAAGTCTGTATATATTATTGTATCAGACATAAAGTTATGAAATTGGACTTGGAAGCTTTCATCAATTGCGTGTGGTTACTATTAAAGCTCAATATACATACAAAACTCTATAGTTTTCCTTTTTTTTTTTTTCAATGTAAGCTCTATAGTTCCTTTTTAATTTGAATGTAAGTTATATCTGATTTCACTTTTATATTAGAGCCATGATCAATCATATGCCCAGATCAATCACATTAACAAGCTAGACAACTTGACGCAAAAATCAAGCTGATCAGAGTACTTGATTTGAATGTAAAAAAAAATTGACAACTTAACTTGGATATTTTATATGAATGAAAATGCTTTTTTTATTTTTGGGAAGAGATTTTTATGGCTATCATTATGATTTAACTTCTATATAGTCAATTTGTAAATAAAGCAAGTGTATATATGGATAGGGAATAATTTAGATTGTCTCCTTTTATAATAAAGGGTTAAATCGTCAAATCAAATAATTATTGATCTGACATTAGTATTTTTGGGCCTAGCAATAACAGCGGCCTTTTTTTATATCTTCAGGGTGAAATTTGTGAGGTTCCCTTTGAATTATAAAGCTCTATTAACTTATGATGGATCTTTCTATTATTATGTTCGCAGTGTTATTTCCCTTACACTAAATCGTGTTTGGTTTTAGCCTAACTAACTATTTCTCCCAAGTTATCAGATAGGGAACAATTTACTGAAACATGTTCACTAAACAATTGTTCACTAAACAATTCTTATATAATGAATATTAACATAATAACAAAAGCAACAAACGAAATGACACAAGACCACCACCCTATGCTCAATAAGAGTAAAGACCACCACCCTCAGTGAAATTTTCTACAAATACTTAATTAAAGCATTACACCCAACTAGAAGTGATCATCGGTCAAAAATGTTAGACAAAAGTTTTAAGGTGATACAATACTTTTTTCTTCGAAACTGCTTAACGTAAATTTAAAATTACTAAACGCAAATATTTTTGTGCCAATAATTCCAAACCTTCCCTTTTTATTTCTAAGACAACTTTCTCACTCTTAATCATTTTCTTCTCAATCTCTCTATTATCGTTCACCTTGAGCCCTAAATTTAATCAACATGGATCATACACTTAAGACAATGTTTTTAACAAATTAATAATGATATTCAAGTAACAATCAGAATTAGAATTAGTGTGTTTCTAAATTATTCAATTGTTTTCCTATCAATCAAAATTATTCATTTTTTAGGTTTATGGAATTATGGGTGGTGGTTTTGGAAGCAACCGTTGCGTTTCGGTGGCTTAGAGGTGGCGGCTCGTGAGGGAGTTCGGTTGGGGCGTTGGTTGGGTGGGTGGTGGTTGGGTGGGTGTCGAGTGGGTGGGTGGTCAAGGAGTTTAATTAGGAGAGAGAAAGGGGCGAGAGAAGAGAGAGGGGCGGTGGAAGGCGGAAGGGGTGTCTCAAGAAGCACTACTGGGAGGGGGGTGCTAACCTGAGATCTGAGAAACGTTTGTTGTAGAAAGAGGGGTGGCGAGGGCTGAGCGATCATCCATGGAAGAGAGTCCATGGGGCTGTGTGAATTGATTTGGGGAGTAACATCTGGACAGAGCCGGCCCAAGGGGGTGGTCAGAGGGGCGACCGCCTAGGGCCCAGTCTGTAGAGGGCCCAAACAACAATGCAAAATTAAGATAAATAAAAAACTTGCAAATATTAAACATGAAAAAGGGTCTGGTCCCTTGGTTGGAAATGAGTTGTGTTGCTCCTTACCTACATTAGATTTTGAGATCAAATCTCTTTGGCCCCCATTTTTCTATAATTTAAAATAATTTTTCATTCTTCATATCTTCATTTCCTAATACGGGGCCTAAATTTTATTTTATTTTTTGCCGATAAAACAAGTTATTCATACTTAGGGGCCCTCATTTTTATCCCGTCCCAGGGCCTCAAAAACCTTAAAAACGGCTCTGCATCTGGGTTCCATTCATTGATGAAGAAGATGATGATAAGTTGAACTGATTTGGGTGCAAATTATAATTCAATTCATTGCTACAGGTGCAAACTTTTGTGCCTCATGTTTATTCAAAAAGAAAAAAACAACTGTGGTGCCTCATGAAAGGGAGAGGCGGGAGGAAAGAGGAAAGAGGAAAGAGCAAAGAGGAGAGGAAGATGAGGGAACTGGGATTGTGGTATGTGAAGGGTATTTTTGAAAAAACGATTTGCGTTTAGTAATTTTTGTATTTATATCTAGTAATTTCTTTTTCTTTCACAAATCTTTTATCAGCAATACCTTGCATTTGAGTTAATGTAAAAAAAGCTTTTGACTATTTGAGTGGCTCTCATGTGGCATATACAAAAGTTATGTTGCATTAGCCACTACTGAAAAGTTTGTCACATTAATGTTTTAGAGTTGATTTGTAAAGTGCCAATAAAACCATAATTTGTCAATTGGCCGGTTGGCCCTACTTATGGCGCCACAACACGACATACCCATAAAAAAAAAAAAAAAAGAAAAAGAAAAAGGCTCATTCGTCCCCTCGTTAGTCCTAGCTCAACATGGTGTTGCCGTTGATGGTGTTGCTATCACTTTCCTTTGGCAACGTGTTTACTGAAATAAAAGTTTGAAGATGGATTTGAAGATTAATTATTGTAGTGTAGCTATCATGTCTTGAGTTGTTTGGACCAATTATGGTCGGTGGTTTAAGTTATGTGGATGTTAATTGCTTTTTCTTTGCAATTATTAGCGCCATGCCGTTTCTGATGATGGTGAAGCTGGTGGTGGTTCTAGCGGTTGAGGATTGGAGTTTATACTTTCGAAACTCACCGTGACTGGTTTTTAAGCAGGACTTGAAGGAGTAGCGATGGAGAACATCCGACAATCAGCTTTAAATTTTTACTTTCTCTTATTGTAATGGTGTTTTTGTGTTTATGTTTCTTTCCTGTACTGAGTCTTTATACTCTTAATCATTTATGAGTGGCTTCCTTGCCTATTCAAATAAAATAAAATAAAATAAAATAAACCCTCACAACTCACAACTCTCTCTCTCTCTCTCTCTCTCTCTCTCTTTTAGCACTCACAGTCGAACCATGAAAGAACCCTAAAATTTGTGACTTCTTTCCAACCCCAAATTTCGTCAGCCTTTATCAATTGGAATGATTCTAAGGTTCAATTCGAAGATTTAAGGGTCGAAGTTAAGAGGTAAAATGCGAAAAGGAGGCAAAGGATATTTGGGCATAATTGAAATTGCGGTAATACAGGTAATAATTTAGCAAATTTCATGGCTTTTTTAGTGTTTTGTAATGATTTCTCTTCATTATGTTGTTCTTACCCTCTGTTGTCAAATTTAGGGCCCAATTTTGTGCATTTTAGGGTTTGTATTTTGTACAGCAGACATATCTGTTTCTTCTGAGTCCTGTTTAATTGGATGTATTAGAAAGCATGTTGATAGATTTTGACACACTTTTTTTTTTTCTTCTTATTTCCTGGTTTTTGTTTTCTTCATTGGTAGCTAGTTGTGGTAATTTATAGTAACATTGTGCTTCAATGTTTGAAACCTACCCTGCATATGTAAATTTAGAACTTCAGAAAATTCAAAAAATTAAAAATTAGAAACTTGGGCTGTGAACAAAAGTACTGGAGAACAAATAAAAAACACCAAAAGACCAAAATTAAATACAATATCAGGTATGTCAAAAACAAACCATTACAGATATGACTCGGAACATGGAAGATACATGCTAGAACACTAGAGTACAATGGATCACAAGTCAAAATCGAAACCGATATGATAATTCAATATCCATAAACACCTTGCCGATAAATCACCACTTCACCATGCGTGTGACAAGACTTAATTTAGTGTTATTGGTGAAACCAAATGCTTATTTTGTCACTGTAGTTGCCAGCAAAAGCATTGTTCATATTTGTCGAAGCCAACCACCATTACACCAGCACGATACATGGCATCAGGCTCAGAGCATTGGAGTGTATTCTTCATGTTATGACCTTTTACACACATTATACATGTCCCCACCGCCCTTTTCTCTTAGATTTGTAACGTCTGCGGCACTGCCGTGTTATGGTTCTCCCCAAAAAATATAACACAATTATGAACAATGCAGCGTACATTAACATGAATGTAGAGACTATCAAAAGTACCGAGAGAGAAAGTGGAGTAAATTGCCACACTATAGAATAAGTGCCAGCCATAAAGGCAACCATAAATGCCCCTATGGAAATGAAGTTGGCTAAGAAGCCCAAGTAGAGTAGTCCGCATGCTGCCCCTTTCATTTGTTCAAGAGCAATCAAAAAATTGAGTAGAATCGCGAAAAAAGAAGACGCTAAAGCGACACTGTCTGAGATAAGGAATGCTTGAAATGCTGCTTGCTTGGTCAAGATGGCAGTGCCTCCATATTTTCCGGTAGTTTGGTTAAAGCCACCTGGGACAGCGAGACCTGCAGTGAATGAGACTGTCGCAATAAGTGCAGCTACAACCGCATGGTCTCTAGCTGTCTTTCGATAATTTTCAGTGCACAACCCCTTCAACGATCTTTTCTTTGACTCAATAAGGGATTTTTGGTCCTTAAGATTTAGTAGCAAAGGTTTAGTCCGTCCACCTCTTGGTGCCACTCTCAAAAAATGTTTTATAAGTACCTGATAAGTTGCACTTGCACATCAACTCTTTGATCATCAAAATCTATGCATAGGGTATAAGTTGGATGTCTTTTTAACTAAAATTCCCAACAGAGTAGGTTGTCAAGTTCAAAATTGGCCAATCTAGCTAGGCACTGCAAGAAAGTAAGAACCTTTCCTGTAGAAGGTAAAACTGAGCAGTAACTCTTTTGTTTTAGGTTTGTTTTCGAAAAGCAAAGAAATAACTTTTTATTAGCCACTAAAACTTGGTAATATTCATTGCTCCGGCAATTAAGATAGCTTGCTTTAATTTGCTGACCAAAACAAAAACACAAATTACCTGGTAAGGTGGCTCTAAATCAGCAATGTCATACGAATGTGCAATATCCCAAGCTGTAAGACCTGCATTGTTGAAGACCCTCTGTCGCAATCCCTTTAGCTTGGGTACTAGCTTGCGTACCAGCATTACTGACCCGCTAGGTATGTCTGTCAGACAACTAGCGAGCAGGTGAAGCGGCGTATTACCATCTTTATCTTTCTTATTGACAAGGTGGCTGAATTAGACATCCTGCAGAAAATATCCAAGTGATTGTGGAAAGCCTAGAAAGGCAGCATAATGGACGACATTTTGCTCTTGATGGTCTACGAAATCATAACAGCTTGGGAAACGATCCATGAGAAGCTTTAAGGCAGGCACATTATTCTGTAGTGCTGCTATATGAGCTGCTGTTCGTCCGGCCTCTTTGTCTTGAGTGTACGCTGTAGCGGTTGAATTCCATTCAAATAGTAAAACCCTCAAAACGTCGATGTTCTTGAACCCAGCTGCATAGTGCAGTGGAGTTTGCCCCTTGTCATCCTCCATATTCCTTAGCCGGGGAAATCTCTGCAAAATTTTCTTCACCATCCCTATTCAATGCAGGCCCAGCAAGTTATTTTTAATGAAAAACATGCAGTCGATGTTGAACAATTGCCATCATGCATGCATTCCAAAACAAAATAATTGTTCGGAAAAATTTCAACAAATTCCTTGTATTAATATGAGTTGCATCAATGTTTTCTTTATATCTCTAGGTATTGTTGTTAATAGACTCATGATCAAATGAAGCTTTGTTTTTCAATCAATGGAGCCCTTCCGAGTGACTACAATATAACACAGCCTACTAGCTATACAAAGGAAGATCATTTTAAATCAGGGTTTGGACTTGGAGGTGTGTGCACATGGTCTCATGTGAGCAGGGACATAGCGCATTTGTCGTGCTAATTAATTTAGGTGATAGCTCTTTCTTTTTTGACTGTTGACTACGTAAGTATAATGAATAATACAAGTCAAGTTCGTTTTGGAGATTTAAATTTAATAAAAACCTTTGACTGACCTGGATTTCCCTGCATGATTGCAGCAAGTAAGGCGGATCCATTTTCTGGCATTGGGGTTCGGCTAAGAACCATGTCATGCAGCTCCATGTTTCCGCTTTCCACGGCCGGGGAAAGTGGAGTTTCACCGGCATCATTGGCAGGATACTCGGTAGGAGTACTCACTCTTTCAATCACGTACAATTCGCGCATCAATTCTTCAAAATCAGCATTATTCTCCTCTGCCTCCAGGGACAACAAATGATGCACCACTTGCTGGTGCTTATTACGCAATGCTAGATGTAAGGCTGTATCTCCTTCCTTGTTGGTCAAAATACTTTTGGGCGACAAAATTTTAACACTTTGGGCGATGAATTTAAGTTTCGTAGCCCATTCTTGCGGAGGGCCACGAGAGAAAAATATGCCGCCCTAGTTCTAGTTTGGGTGTCGAATTGTTTAGATCGTCGCCCAAGCTCACATTTGTGCCATGAAATCTGTTCATTCATCGCCCAATGTTTGGCGACAAATATCTTTCGTGGCCCAAACGTTAAAAAATCGTGGCCCAAACAATGAAAAAAGGAGCGGGCAATACTTTTAGACCAAAGTTGAATTTCGCTCCCATCATATTCTAGAACTTCTCAAACTTACGCTTCTACCTTCAAACCCTTATTCTCTCACTCAAAACTGTCCCCATCTTCTAAAACTGTCCATGAATCTCTTTTACTGGTAAAATCCTCACTCTCTCTCTCTCTCCCTCAGCTGGAGAATTGAAGAACCCTAATTTTCAATCTGCATCTCCGACGGCAATTACAGGTACTAATGTCTTAAACTCTCACCCAATCATTATTTTGTTTGGCCTAAATCGAAAAAAAGGGGTGAAAATCAGAATTACGGGCCAAAGTTGCAGAACCCATTTTGTCTAATTTCTGAAGAACTCCTTCTTCTGCCTTGTTGGGTTAGCTTTTTGCTTTTGTTTTCCTGTGTTTTTGGTTGACAGTTGTTGGAAAATTGAAGAACCCAAGTCCAATAGTGCTTGGAATTATCATCCTCAGCGCAAATTAAGTACTTACTCACTCACTCTCTCGAATTCTGAAATTGAAGTTTTCTATATTTATGCTAAGATATAGTGTAGACCCAAAGATCTGGACTTCCAAGCATCAGGTTCGTTCCTCTTTTAATTAATTTGATAAATTGGCGTAATTGTTGAAATTAGGTTGTGTTTTTTATGAGCTGTTGAATTTTTTTGGCAATTGGTGGAGTAATTTGAGTTGTTCTGTTTAGATTATAGATTTCTCGCTGTTTATAGATGTTTTGAAGGTTGAGAATATTCAATTGGGAATTTGTGCTAGTAGTCCAGAAAATGAAACCAAGCGAGAGAAAGATTTTTTTATGTTGGTATGCTGTAACTTTATGGTGTAATGCAATGCTTGCTTGATGAGTGTTTTCATACTTTCAGTGTTTTTCTTTTTTGTTAATGTTTGGTTATTTAGTTTAGATTGGTGAAGATCTTAAGTGCTAGCTTTGTTAGACCAACAAGTTTTGTGTTTGGTAAAAACTACCATTGAGTTCTCAAGGCCTGCACATATTATCTCCATACATGTTATGTGATGTTTGAAAAAAATTCCTATTGCTGCTTTTTACTTGAACACGCGCAATAAAGAATGCTAATTAGAAGCTTTAGATTAATGGCACCTTGTTTTAGGCTATATTACCAGAATAGAATATAAGTAGGGTTGATTGAAGGAATTAGTTTCTCAGGTTCTCAAGGCCTAATAAGATGTTTCTCAATGCTTCTTATTTTGCTCAAATTTTCTTTTGTGTTACTTCTTATGCTCTCCACAATTCTGTATGTTCCTTTTGTAGTCTGCAAATAATCTAGTGATCGGCTCTGTTTGCTTTTAGTTTTGTCCTGTGTGTATCTATTCTTTTGTGTTCAGTGATGCTTGACAATGATCAAAATTTGGACCTTACAATTCAGCCTTTTCCCCTTCATTAATACCTTGTTTCTTTAGTGGCCTAGTTTAAGTATGCTTTCTTTTTACAGAATTTGCAAGTTGCTTTCATTTTACAGCGTACATAATAGACAAACGTGAAAGGAAGAGAGCGTACTCTGATTGCTTGAGAGCTCATTGTAATGTTTGAAGCATCCTACATTTTTCTTTCACTTACCCTCTATTTGATGTGCCGAAGTGTGAATTATGCTCTGCAAGTCTTTTTAGGTAGATCTGATAAGTTGTTGCTCAGGTATGTTGTTGTTTCTTAAAAAAAATTGCAGGTTGGTATTGGAGCATTTGTGTATGTGTTCTGTAAATTGCATAAAACATGAAGCAGGGGAGCCCATATGCATCTCCCTATGAGGTGGGGACAAGTTCCTACTGATGCTTCCATATTCGGATGGGCTTGAATGAAGATATGACATTCATTTGAGGTGACACACAAGGTTTTTTTCTTTTTTTTCTTTTTTGGTTTATTGCTGCTGCTGCTGCTGTGTTTGTGAAGCTGTTGCCGCAGCATTCTGTTGTTTTCGTGAAGCTGTTGCCGCAGCATTCTGTTGTTTTCGTGAAGCTGTTAGATACATTTATTTTCTCCCTTTTCTGTTGTTTTCGTGAAGTTGTTGATACAATTTTTTTCTCCCTTTTCTATTGTTGTTCACTACACTACATAACGAGTCTTTTCATTAATGTTTTGTTGTGCGTGTTTGCTCAGATTCAACTTAGACTTGTGGCTACACTAGAATTTGTATTAAGGTGAACACACAAGTTCCTTTGTTGCTCATCATTATTTTCCCTCTCATACAGTCATATATCTCATCACCTTCTGTAACTCAACCACACATATATCTCATCCATTTTGATACTTGTTTTCTTTGTTTTTTTGTTTCCTGTGATTGTATGAATCAATAAACTTATGTGGAAGATCCTAGAGAGCATTTTGTTGATTTCGACTATCTTTGACTTTAGCACATGGAGTAGCTTATAGCTCGTGAACTTTCTTTTACACTATTCTGAGATCTATTTTGTTGTTTTGGCTTGTTTAGAATATAAGTACTTGTTTAGGTTAGAAGATATGTAAGGATTGAAACAAGTTGGCTGCTTTGAAACTTATCAATGAAATAAAAGTAGCTTTGTGCAAATTAAATTTCTTTTTTTATTTTTTTGAGTTTTCACACTTTGTGCTCAAAGAAATTTGTGAGCAAGCAGCAACATATACCACTAATACATACAGGTTCTAGACCACGATCAAAAAAATAAAATATATGAAGTATGGGCCTCGAAATGCTAAGTAATCGTCGCCGAAGTTAAAATCTATACTGCTGGGTAGCTATGCTTATTCGTCGCCCATCAACAAAATTCGTAGCCCAAAACGGCCACTTTTGGGCCACAAAACAAGGATTTCGTGGCACAAAGTGCCTGCTTTGGGCAATGAAAAGAACTGTTCGTCACCCAAAACCTTGGGACTACAACCACACATATTCGTCGCCCAATCTTTGGGCGACAGCGTATAGGCGACGACCTTCGCACAACATTTTGGGCGACGAAAATCCACTTTTGGGAAGCCTATTTTTCTTGTAGTGGTGGCCAATAATTGGTTCCTCGACCTGGTGGATAAGGAGTTTCACTGCATGGATCTGACCAAAACAAGCAGCCACGTGAAGCGGGGTGTCTCCATTGTCATTTTTGTGCCGCAATAGATAGCGACTGGTCCTGAGAAAGGACATATTTGATGAACTCAGTGCTTGCCTTTCTTAATTCAAATCGGTAAGCCACATGGAGATGGAGGACAGAATTTCCTGCCGGAGTTAGAGGCAGTAGTACTGATCCGAATGTAGTACTGCTATTCATATCACGACCCTTCCGTCTTCCCTGCTTCATGTGGTGGTGCGCCCTTATGCATTTCTTTAAAAGTTCTACAGATCCTGCCTTTGTAGCCATGTACACCGTGGCATCCATGCTCCTGTACCCTCGACTTGGCCCCGCTATCATTACTAGTACTAATACTAGCTCCATTATCAATCTCCGTCCCGTCAGCAACGAGCTCATGATCCATTGATATTGAATCCAACTCGTCATGCCTGGTGCGTATGCTACTGGCCCCTGCCCCGTGATCATTACCAGCAGTACTAGTAATAGCTCCACTAACAATCTCTGTCCCATTAGCAACAAGCTCATCACTGGTCATCGAATCCTCCATCTCGTCGTGCCTGATGCATATGCTACTCGACCCTGCCCTATGATCCTGTTGTGGTAATCCCATTTTTGTGGGATTTATCAAACAGTAAAATAGAAAAGCCTTTTAATAAAAGGTTTTCCTTCGTTGTCTCTCAATCACAGAACTAAATATAGGAAGACTTCCCTATATAAAAAAAAAGGGGAAATCCCTGTGATGTAAAGATATAAAAAAAAAAAAAAATCAGACAGAAGAAAAGAGAGAAGAGTGAGTTTAATACACTCTAAATAAATTGTGTAATCCTCAAGAATTAGGTCAATCTTGAGAGACAATTTTGTACTCTTGTTTTAGAGAGAATATATAACTTTTGAGTATTCCTTGTTGGTGTTTATCTTTCTTCTGTATTAGTATTTATTCGTTGCCTATTAGATTTTGGGAACGTCCTTATCTCCCAACAAAGTGGTATCAGAGCTAGGTCTATTGAATATGGACGCTAATAATGGCAACATGATTAAGTTGACTGCTTCCAATTATGCAGTGTGGAAGCCAAAGATGGAAGATCTTCTCTACATTAAAGATTTATGGTTGCCCATTACAATGAAAACCATATCCGAAAAACCTGCAACCAAAGCCGGTGAGAAAACCGATGAAAAGACTGATGAACAGTCTTCGATCCCTTCCAGTGTCGAATCTATGTCCGCTGCTGATTGGGGGGTACTCAACAGGAAATGTGCCGCACAGATTCGACAATGGATTGATAAAAGCATTTTTCAAAGTTTCGCTAATGAGCATAACACTTATGTTCTTTGGGAAAAGTTGGAGAAAACCTATGCTAGAACAACCGCTCAGAATAAAGCAAATCTGATGCGAAGGCTCGTGAACTTGAAGTATAAGGATGGTACTAGTGTCTCCGAGCATTTAAGTGAGTTCGAAGGTTTGGCTGATCAAATCAGCTCATTAGAGTTAAACTTGGATAATGAGCTAATAGCTTTATTGTTGCTAAGCTCATTACCCAAAAGTTGGGACACATTAATTGTGTCGGTGAGTAACTCTGCACCAGAAGGAAAGCTTACCATGGATATGGTAAAAGATCGTCTGCTCAATGAGGAGTCCAGACGGAAAGATGACGATTCAACCTCCAATCACGAGCAAGCCCTTGTCGCTAGTGAACAAGGAAATAAGTATTGGCCTGGGAGAAATAAAAGTCGAAATCCCCACCAGCAACAACGAGGACGTTCAAAGTCTCGATCAAGGAGAGACGTTACTTGTCATCATTGCGGCCTGCCAGGACACTTTGTTCGGGAATGCAGAAAGTTAAAAGCCGAACAATCCAAAAAGCAGGAGAATAATCGAAGTGAGAGCAGTCGAACGAACGATTCTGCAACATTTGCAGAAGAGGTGATTGTTGTTCAATATAGTGGTTATATCAACCTTGCTTGTCAAGACTCAACCTGGGTAATTGACTCGGGTGCTTCCTTCCATGTCTCCCCAAGAAAGGAATTCTTTTCATCCTATACCAGTGGAGATTTCGGTTTGGTAAGGATGGGAAACGATGGCATATGCAAAATTGTCGGACTCGGCAATATTTATTTGGAAACAACAAATGGATGCAAACTGCTATTAAAAGATGTAAGACATGTCCCAGACATTCGTCTTAATCTAATCTCAGCTGGTAAGCTAGATGATGAAGGTTATGTTAACCACTTTGGTGAAGGTAAGTGGAAGCTCACCAAAGGAAGTTTAGTGGTAGCCAAGGGTGAGAAAAATAGGTCTCTTTACACCACTCAGGTCAAACTCTACGATGGAGAAGTCAATGCAGTGAAGAGTGTTCCAACCGAGTTATGGCACAAGAGACTCGGTCACATGAGTGAAAAAGGACTCGACATCCTTGCCAAGAAGGATCTTTTACCAGGCCTGCAAGGTACAAAGTTGCATACTTGTGTTGATTGTGTAATGGGGAAACAACACAGGGTTGCATTTCATAGTAGGCCACCATCCAGAAAATCTAATCGTTTAGATTTAATTCATACTGATGTTTGTTCAATGCCAAGTAAAACACTTGGTGGTGCTCTTTACTTTGTCACCTTCATTGATGACCATACCAGAAAGGTGTGGGCGTTTGCCTTGAAAAGTAAAGACCAAGTTTTGGATACTTTTAAGGATTTTCATTTGAAGGTAGAGAGAGAAACAAGCAAACAGCTCAAGAGTGTACGTTCAGACAATGGTGGTGAATATAGAGACCCTTTCGAAGAATACTGTAAAGGTTATGGCATCAGGCTTGAGAAGTCTGTTGCAAAGACGCCGCAACACAACGGCATTGCTGAAAGGATGAATCGAACCATATGTGAGAGGATCAGATGTATGCTCTCAAATGCAAAACTGCCAAGCTCCTTTTGGGGGGAGGCAATGAGGACAGCAGTTGACCTGATCAACCGTTCACCTTCAGCTCCACTGAATGGTGATACTCCGGAAAGCGTGTGGACCGGAAAGAAAGTTTCATATGGTCACTTAAAGGTCTTTGGATGTAGAGCTTTGGTTCATATACCAAGAGACGAGAGATCCAAGCTTGATAAAAAGGCTAAAGAATGCATATTCTTGGGTTATGCTCATGAAGAATTTGGCTACAGATTGTGGGATCCTATTAAGAAAAGGATCATTCGAAGTAGAGATGTTGTATTTCTTGAAGATCAAACCATTGAAAACATTGAGAAAGGCGAGAAGCCGCAACAATTAGAAGAACAACCTGTTAGCTTAGACCCTATCTCCCCACCACAAGTTTCTATTGACAGGGGAGATATCCCGGATGGAGTTACTGACACTCCAGAAGACGATGATGAGGTTCCAGAGCCACCTGCTGAGCAGGGGGAGGAGACCCCTTTGACTGAGTCGGAACAACCTCAGTATGGCAAGGGACATAGAGTGCCTATTCCATCCACGAGATATAGTAGGTCTGAGTATGTTATGTTGACTGATGAAGGGGAGCCAGAAAATTTTCAAGAGGTTATGGCTCACAAGGATGAAGGTAACTGGGTGAAAGCTCTGCAAGAAGAGATGCATTCCTTGCAGAAGAATCAAACGTATGAGTTGGTAGAACTCCCACAGGGAAAGAAGGCCTCAAAGAACAAGTGGGTCTTCAAGTTGAAAAAGGACGGAGACAAAATCCTGAAATTCAAAGCACGGTTGGTCGTCAAAGGATTTGGTCAGAAGAAAGGAATTGACTTTGACGAGATTTTTTCCCCGGTTGTGAAAATGACATCAATTCGAGTCATTTTGGGATTGGCTGCTAGTATGAACCTTGAGATTGAGCAGCTAGATGTGAAAACGGCATTCCTTCACGGAGATCTTGATGAAGAGATATATATGACACAACCAGAAGGATTTGAAATAAAAGGAAAGAAGAACTTGGTCTGTCGGCTGAAGAAAAGTCTATATAGCCTTAAGCAGGCACCACGACAGTGGTATAAGAAGTTTGACTCATTCATGATGGGTCATGGATACAAGAGAACTGACGCAGACCAGTGTGTTTATATCCGGAGGTACTCCGTTGGAAATTTCATAATCCTTCTATTGTATGTTGACGACATGCTAATTGTTGGTCGAGATGTTAGCCAGATTGGCAAACTCAAGGATGATTTATCTAAGTCTTTTGACATGAAGGACTTAGGCCCAGCTCAACAAATATTAGGTATGAAAATTACCCGCGATAGGAAAGCTGTAAAGGTATGGCTGTCGCAAGAGAAATATGTTGAACGAATGCTACAGAGGTTCAATATGAAAGATGCTAAGCCTGTTAGCACTCCACTTGCTAGTCATTTTCAACTAAGTAAGAGGTCTTGCCCCACTACTCAAAAGGAGATAGAAGAAATGGAAGTAGTTCCCTACTCTTCAGCAGTAGGAAGTCTTATGTATGCAATGATTTGCACCAGGCCAGATATCGCTCATGCAGTCGGAGTAGTGAGCAGATTTCTTTCAAATCCAGGAAAGGTACACTGGGAAGCAGTGAAATGGATCTTCAGGTACTTGAAGGGTACATCTAAACTATGCTTAAGTTTTGGAAGTTCCAAACTAGCCTTGGAAGGTTACACTGATGTAGACATGGCAGGAGATCTGGACAGTAGAAAATCTACATCTGGATTATTGTTTACCTTCGCAGGGGGAGCTGTTTCATGGCAGTCCAAGCTGCAGAAATGTGTTGCCTTGTCTACAACAGAAGCAGAATACATCGCTGCTACTGAAGCAGGAAAATAGATGTTATGGTTAAAGAGATTTCTCCAAGAGCTTGGTTTGAAACAAGACATATATGTCATCTATTGTGATAGTCAGAGTGCAATAGACTTGAGCAAGAATGCAATGTATCATTCTCGCACCAAGCATATAGATGTTAGATATCATTGGATACGCGGAGTGATAGAGAGCCACATGTTGCAGATACAGAAGATTCATACCGACGAGAACCCATCAGATATGATGACGAAGATTGTGACCCGAGAAAAGCATGAGTTATGCAGGAAGAAGTCTGGCATGGATACACATAACGTATTGTAGTGAACCCACCTAAATGGGAGGGGGAGGATTGTTGTGGTAATCCCATTTTTGTGGGATTTATCAAACAGTAAAATAGAAAAGCCTTTTAATAAAAGGTTTTCCTTCGTTGTCTCTCAATCACAGAACTAAATATAGGAAGACTTTCCTATATAAAAAAAAAGGGGAAATCCCTGTGATGTAAAGATCTAAAAAAAAAAAAAAATCAGACAGAAGAAAAGAGAGAAGAGTGAGTTTAATACACTCTAAATAAATTGTGTAATCCTCAAGAATTAGGTCAATCTTGAGAGACAATTTTGTACTCTTGTTTTAGAGAGAATATATAACTTTTGAGTATTCCTTGTTGGTGTTTATCTTTCTTCTGTATTAGTATTTATTCGTTGCCTATTAGATTTTGGGAACGTCCTTATCTCCCAACAGATCCTTACCAGTACTTGTAGCTACACTAACAATCTGTCACATTAGCAACAAGCTCATCACTTGTTATTGTATCATCCACCATCTCGTCCTGCCTGATGCACTTGCTCCTCAACCTCGCCCCGTGACCATTATCAGTACTAGTAACAGTAGCTTCATGTTGCAATCTCTGTCACATTAGCAACAAGCTCATCACTTGTTATTGAATCCATCTCGTCATGCCTGATGCGCCGGCTGCTCGGCCTCACTCCATCAGTACTAGTAGTAGCTCCAGTAACAATCTCCGTCCCATTGGCAACAAGCTTATCACTTGTTATTGAATCCATCTCGTTGTGCCTGACTGACCAGTGATCACTACACCGAATCCAAGTCCTATTGACGAAAAAAGAGTGATAGAGAGAAATTGAAGCTAGGATAGATCATCCAGACAATACACTGGAGTCAGTTTTATGTATTGGTGTTGGAAAATGTGGTCTCGGCCGTGAATCTGTAGGAGTATTGCTAACTGCTACGAGGAAATCAGGAAGGGGAGTTTGGTACGTGGGGAGGGGTAGGAAAACAAAATTCATGTAATACATACTGCTAATTTATGGAGCTCATATTTTGTTATACTTGTTTCGACAGTAAAGTCGAATCTTATAAGAGTGAGAAAAAACTAGTTGTTAATGACTATGGCTATAGTCATCCAAACGATAAATTATAGTCTTGTTCTATGTTTCCACACTTGTTTTTCTCCACTCTGCTCCTCTTCCCCTTATAAAGGGATCTCATTACGAATAGATTTGACCTTTTTTTTTTTTTTTTTTTTTTTTTTTTTGTCGTATACTGCGAGGTCTACAACTCTGATCTACTAGACTGAAGTTGGTTTGCAGATGATCCTTACTAGTACTAGGAGTAGCTACATTCACGATCTCCATGAAGTGATTACTATGTAACGCGCTATTTTACAAAGTCTTAAGTAGAGTGGAAAAAGAAAGGAGGGAGAGGAGAGAGATGGGAAGAAAGGAGGGAGAGAAGAGAGATGGGAAGAAAGAGATTGATTATATCATCCAATATAATCACAAATGCTTAACTTTAATTCATGTAAAGATGATGATTACATTGGAGGATGTAATTAATTTCCCTTTTCTCATCTTTCTCCGTTCTTTCCTACCCACTTTAACTTTAAAAAGTGATTTATTATATTATAATCACCTTTTCTACCAAATAAATAGGAATGACATAATAAATTTATAACCCAGCACAGGAAACCACGCATACACATTCCTTGAATTCAACACACAAGCAGGCAACAAAATGAAGATGAGTTGAACGAGCTTTTACAACGGAAAAGGCTACATGTACACTAAGTGTATGTAGCTAGATATACACAAAGCAACTGAATCTTATACTTGGCAAGCTATTTGAATATTGGGTGAATCTCATTAAATGTGGGTAAAATTCTTTTTCAAATGAAATTTCAACATGATTTTGAAATTTTGGAATTGAAATTCAAATGTAAAAGCAAAAAACCATTTAATACTAACAGATTATAATTAATAATTTTTTAGACATTGGAAATTAATTGAATCACATGACTCTCCCCTCCCCCTTACATTTTTCCGGCGACCTTGCATCGGCATTCACGAAGCCCCACTGTCTCACCCGTCCCCATCTCTCTCTCTCTCCAATCGACGCAACCCCTTCAAAAAAAATATCCCGGTAACATTAAAACAACGGGCTTATTTTCCGACAAAGATTATAAATTTTCAAAATCAGTGAAATATAGAATTTCCTAGTTGATTTAGACACCCACAAATATGCATGCTACAATCAGTCTAGATAGAAATGAGAAATCTTTTTTTTTTTTTTTTTTTTCCTGTGTTATGCCATTTTTTCCGACGAGTTGCGGTAAAGTATTAATTTGGAAAGGGTGTGATTTTGCTTGCAAAGTCTTCACTAACATTATATGGCCAAGTACTAACTATTTTACAATCAGGAATACATTTTGCTACCAAGGACTTTATTAATGTAAATACAGGTACAAACTAAATTTGCCACATAGTTGTCACATTCAATCCTGATAGCAAAATAATTGCAATTAACATTCGCTAACATTATTTTGCTACCAACTATGACATTTAAAAGTTTGCATATGAAAATGTTTTTCTACCAATATATACACTAATCGCCTACTTTGACAATCATACGAAAAACAACTTTTCGACAAGAACGAAGATAACTTTTCGATAAACACGAAGTTTCCTACCGGAAAAATAATTGGAAAAAATGGTGTAAGCTTTGCCGGAAAATATGGGTGGGAAAGAATTATCGTACGAAATAATTATTAATCGATAACAAATGGGGTCCTTTTTATTTTAATAGACGTCGCTCGAAAAATAAACGGAGAAGTTGGAAGATGACCGGAAACAATGAAACTCGTTTAATTATTTTGTTTCTATTTTCTCTCTCATGTTTTTTTTGGCCATTCACATTAATTCCCTTTCCCTCTTTTTTTTTTTGCTCCAAATCTGATTTTTTTCCCCCTCCATTAGCCCTTCTATTTTCCCTCCACAAGCTAAAAAAGAGATTCTTAACTATAAACATGCGGATGACTAAGATTATTTTTTTTGGGTGCAAAGGAGGGCAAGCCCTAAAGTTTATTAATTAATAGCAATAACACGGGTCTTAGCTACCCCAATAATATCAGCATACAGAACATCATGGGCCTCTAAAGGAGGGCCATTAAAACTAATAAAATCTTCATTGGAAGTAAAGCTAAAATTAGCAAACCAATCCGCAGCCGCATTAGCTTCACGATAGACATGGCGAACACGCACCTCCCACGTCGTGTCCACGAGTAGAGTACGACACTGTAGGATAGTGAAGTAGTTTGGATTCCAAGGAGCAGGGTCTTGACGTAATGCAAGCAGTACCACCTCCGAATCAACCTCGAGGACTAGACGAGGGATGAGCATATCCTTGGCGATTAACAGTCCCTTGAGAGTGGCCATTAATTCAGCTTTGACAGATGAACAGTGTCCAGATTATTTGTATATATCTCCCCACATACATTTAGTGTATGTGTATCATGGTCCTCTTACAACCGATCCGTTCTCCAAATCCCCTCGAGTGACGTTCGAGGACCAATTCGACCCCCTTAATTTTGATGATTTTTGTTGTTTTTGAGAATTGAGACCATTAAACCAAACAATTCATTCTTTCACCGCCAAATCAATTTCCTTCAAAATAGGTATGTGAAAAGTTCATTACTTCATTAAGACCGAGTTCAGCTAGATACATACTTTTTTGACAAGAAAAGTTTTCTATTCTAGAAATTATACAAATGTGTTTTTTTACTTTTATTGCTTTAGACAAACCCCACAAACAAACGGGCTGGATTTGGAATATCAAATATATCATGTACCTGAATAAATAAATAAAAAAACTTGTAGAAAACGGTCTATCACCGTGAGACGACGGTTATATTTTGAACAAAAAGTAATTTTTAAAAATATTATTTTATTTTTAAACACTTTTGGCTGTCGAAAAAAGGGTTAGTTTTCACACAAAAATGTTGCATGTGGAATAAAAAGTAGAGTGATTAGTAGACCAGAACCAAAACTTACCCTCATATAGCATAGTGAGCCAATCTTCTTTTCTGATTACAAAATTTACCAATGAAACAAAACCAAAACATTCTGGATTGGCGCAGAATGGTGCCTAACTCTGGATTGGCGCAGAAGAGTTTGAGCTGCTCCTGATTCGAATGTGTGTAAAGTGGTTTTATCATTCTTCCATAAAATTACAGTTTGAGGAAAATACAAGGATTGAAAGAGATTCAATGGGACTGAGCTACAGTATATAGCATACTTGAATACCTATAAAGAAATTAAAAAAGGGCCTAATAACCCCACATCAGAAGTGGTATAAGACTGTAAGAGCACTGCAATTAGGCCTAACATTCACACATGTAATATTACCAGGGGACAAGGCAAATGCAAAAGACATATTAAGAGGCACCTTCTGTTAGAAAATACTACTGTAAAGCCAAAATTAAACAAAGAAAACAAGAATGAATGTGGGCCGAATGATTTACTGTAAAATAAATTGTTGTGTCGTGGTACGAAGGCCACTGCTTAAGAAGCGATTTCGCCCGGACTAGTGTAGTCAGAACAAGGCGTCGCCCCTCAAGGTTAGCACAACGCTCCTCTATTCCGTGCACTCGGAATGGAAGAGATGGAACTCTACAAAACAATACTGCTCAGTTGGTTTTTTTTGGTGGAAGAAAACCAGTTTTTTTTTTATATCAAACTGATACAACATTCAGCAAATAAATAACCAAAGAAGAGGATTCTGTAACTGGTGTAATCAAGCCAATCATTAAACCATGGAGGAAATCAAGGGATGTCATTAAAACGAAATCGTAACGTTTTGTTTTGAACAACTGAAGAGTTGGATTCGTAACTGACGAATCTCATAAACCTGGATTCTCAGTTACGACCCGGCCCAAAAGAAGGCCCCACCACACCACACCGCGCACATGTCACGAACACGAACTGAACCGACGGACGGCGGCGGCGGCGCGCGCGTGGGAGAGTCTCCTTTCCAACTCAACTAAACCATACTAAAACATTGGAGTATATAAACCAATGAACCTTTTGTAAAACTACCAATGTGGGACAAAATCTTTTACTCACAAAGAGAAACCCACTTGCAAATATCTTGAAGCTTGGCATTCTTTCCAACATTCCCCCACAAATGCAAAGGTAACTGAGCAGTAAAAGGTTTGACACTTAAGTGCTAGTACTTATGAAGTTTGAACTAACACATAGTGAATGGAGGGTAGTCTCTAATCTAGTGGAGTGAATTACTCTTGAACTCCCTAGATCAAAGAAATACCTGCAAACACATATCTTACCTTAGATTTATTTCGAGTTCCGCGATAAACACCAAAAGCGCATATAAGGCCATACGCTTCCTTGGGACGCTCATGAGTGCCTTAGAAAAGATAACCCAATATCTTTCATAGAAGGCGGCCACACCTTCACACTCACGTAGGTGATTCCATCAAGTCTATCTCTAATAGACCATCCATAACCTGGACTATGAAATCATTAAGAGCAAGTAAATGCTCATCCTCCAATAAAGTCATGCGGTGAATCCATCAAGTCCATCTCAAAGGACCACCCAACAATACAGCTATAGATTCATTAAGAGCAATATGCTCAACCTCACGAATGTACAACATATGCCATAGGGATGAGAACATGTACAAAAATATGAGTCTTTCCATGGCTTCGTTAGACCATAATTACTTGTGTGAACAAGATTAGGTGTCCACCATGAAGTCCTCAACCAATGGGTTTTAGACCCATCCCCCTCGACGTGTCTAGGACCAATTTTCTATTGAGTCCTTTAGTTAATGGATCAGCCAAGTTCCTCTCGGACCTTATATACTCCATAGAGAGTACGCCAGTCTCAATCAAAAGTCTCACAGCATCATGCCTAATGCATATATGTCTTCTCTTACCATTATATGCTTTATTCTTTGCAATACAAATTGCAGCCTGTGAGTCACAAAGTGAGAAACAGGAGGAGTAGGTTTACCCCAAAAAGGTAAATCAGCCAGTAGGACTCTCAACCACTCGGCCTCTTGTCCTGCCAAATCAAGAGCAATAAATTCCGATTCCATAGTGTATCGAGCAATAACGGATTGTTTAGTAGATTTCCATGATATGGCAGCACCACCTAGAGTGAATACATATCCACTAGTAGAACTTATTTCATCATTATCAGTTACCCAATTAGCATCACAATATCCCTCCAACACGGAAGGGAAACCAACATAATGCAAACCCAAGTCCATGGTACCTCTCAAGTACCTAAGTAAACGTCTAAGAGCAAACCAGTGCTCCCTACTTGGGTTATGGGTATATCTACTAAGTCTACTAACTGCATATGCAATATCACGCCGAGTACAATTCATAAGAAACATTAAACTCCCAATTATCTTAGCATAATCAGATTGTGAAACACTTTCTTCTTTATTTTTCCTCAAAGTTATGCTAGCATCATAGGGAGTTCTTACTGGCGACACTTCAAAGCCATCAAATTTCTTCAAAATTTTCTCTACATAATGTGATTGTGTTAAAATGAAACCCTTTTCAGTTTTATTAACCTTAACACCTAAAATCACATCAACTTCACCCAAATCCTTCATTTCAAAATGGGAGGAAAGGAAATTTTTAGTTTCATTAATGGCATTCATGTGTACTAAAAAGCAACATATCATCTACATATAAACAAATGATTACGCAATCAGAACCAAACAATTTAGTATACACACATGTATCCGATCCATTAGGCACAAAACCAAACCCAAGCAAAGTTTTATGAAGTTTATCATACCACTGTTTTGGTGCTTGTTTAAGGCCATATAAAGATTTCTTAAGTCTACACACTTTATGTTCTTGACGAGGAACAATAAAATCAGGAGGTTGTTCCATATAAATTTCTTCTTCTAAGTCGCCATGTAGAAAAGCCGTCTTTACATCCATTTGATGTACAAGTAAATTATGAATAGAGGCTAATGCAAACAAAGTGCGAATAGTGACGATCTTAGTGACAAATGAATATGTATAAAAGAAATCTTCACCAAATTTCTGTTTAAACCCTTTAATCACAAGTCTAGCCTTAAACCTTTGAATTGAACCGTCAGCATTCAGTTTCTTAGTGAAAACCCATTTACAACCAATGGAAGAAAGCCCTTTAGGTAGATTTACCAATTTCCAAGTGTGATTAGACATAATAGATTCTAATTCACTATTCATAGCATCTTTCCAGAAACTAGCATCAATTGATCCCACAGCTTCCTCATAAGTTTTGGGATACTCATCAATCATATAAGCATACAACAAAGGCTCACATAATTTATCCAAATCCTGAATTTCAACAAGATGAGTAATAAAATCAGGACCAAAACTAGTTTCTATTATACGTCTTTTGCTAGTACGAATTACAGGTAATTCTGTTGTAACAGTAACAGCAGGCAAAGACATAGGAACAGAAGCAGGAACAACATGGGAAATATCATTTTTCTTCATAGGAAAAATATGCTCAAAAAAATCAGCATCTCTAGATTCACATATAGTTCTATCACTCATATTCATGAATCTATAAGCAACACTATTAAGAGCATAACCAATAAACAAACAATCAATGGTTTTAGAACCAATATTAGTACGTTTAAAATCTGGTAGACCAACCTTAGCAAGACACCCCCACACTTTAAAGTATTTAAGGTTAGGCGCATAGCCTTTCCATAATTCATAAGGGGTTTTGTCTAATTTCTTATGAGGCACGCGATTAAGCAAATAATTAGAGGACAAAACGGCCTCCCCCCACATGCTCTCAGGTAACCCTGAACTTAAAAGCATAGCATTCATCATGTTCTTAAGGGTCCTATTCTTGCGCTTGGCAATCCCATTTTGTTGTGGGGTATAAGGAGTGGAGAGCTCATGTATGATACCATTTTTCTCACAAACTTCCTTCAAGAAGGTTGTACCATACTCTCCACCCCTATCGGATCTTAATCGTTTTATTTTCCTATCTAACTGATTTTCTACTTCCGCTTTGTAAATCAGAAATATTTTTTCAGCCTCATCTTTAGTCCTTAAAAGGTATACCTGGGTATATCTCGAATGGTCATCAACAAAAGTTATATAATATGTTTTGCCACTTCTACTCTCAGTGTTTTTAAAGTCAGCTAAATCTGTATGAATTAATTCTAATAATTCAGTTACTCTCTCGGTTACAGATTTAAATGATTTTCTGGCATGTTTAGCTTCTACACAGATTTCACATTTAGAGAAACCATTGTCCACCAAATTAGGAATCAAGTTCATGCTTTTTAGCATTTTAACAGAATTGAGATTTACATGTCCTAATCTAGCATGCCAAAGATCAATGGACTCAACAATATAAGCAGAAGTAGAAGCTTTATTAGTAACGTCCTCGATAACGACAGAGTCTAAAACAAATAACCCCCCATTCAGATAGCCCTTCCCCACATATTCTCCATTACGGGTTAATACAAGTTTATCAGCATTAAAAGCTAACTTAACACCAGCTTTGTTAAGAAATGCACCCGAAATTAAGTTCCTGCGAAGAGAAGGCACATAAAGCACATTTTGTAAAGCTAAAGATTTTCCAGAAGTTAATTTCAGAAATATCTTCCCTTTACCAAGCACCTCGGAACTACTAGAGTTACTCATGAACACCTGTTCACCATCACCAGCATTCTGAAAATCAGAAAATAGGGTCCTGTTAGCACAAAAGTGCCTAGAGGCACCAGTGTCAACAATCCATTCAGTATTGTTACTGACCAGGTTCACCTCAGAAATGACAGCAGCAATGACATCTCCATTTTCAGCAATGTTGGCCTGGTTGCGGGGCTGGTCCTGGTTGTTCTGTCCATCTCTGCGTTTGAAGCATTGATGAGCTCTATGTCCAGGTTTTCCGCACACATAGCATAGGGGCCTAGGTTGTTGTTTCTGGATCTTGCCGTACTTCTTGAAAGGTCCAGACTTCTTGTTGTTGTGTGGTTTCTGTCCCTTCTTAGAGTTTCCAGCAGCATTAGACCTGTCAAATTTAGCACCAGAAGATTCCACAAGGTTAGCCTTAACAGAAAGTTCATTGACAGAGGAAGAGGAACCCTTCTCCTTGAGGCGGTTTGCCTCCTCGATCTTCATATATCCGATTAATTCCTGCAAGGTCATATCTCTCTTCTTGTGTTTGAGATGAGCCCGGTAGTTTGTCCAAGATTTGGGCAGCTTATGAATCAGGACATTAGCCTGCAGCACTTCACACATTTTCATCCCCTCAAGGAGGATATCAGCAACAAGGTTTTCATATTGATGAACTTGTGGCATGATAGGTTTGTCATCCACCAACTTGAACTCTAACCAGTCTCCAGTCACGTACTTCTTCTTCCCAGCATCATCAGCACCGTATTTCAACTCAAGTGTCTCCCATATAGACTTAGCCGATTTGTTTTTGATGAACAGATCAAAAATCGGATTAGCCATATGAGATAACATATGTCCACGAGCCATCTTGTTGTCCTTATTATACTTCTCAATGACCCCAGCATCATCCACCCTATCCTTGTCCTTCTTTTGCCCTGGAGAGGCATCAAGGACCACTGACGGAGTCACAGGAGTGGAAGGTTCAACAGCAGTAGTTTGAGTGGGAGCATCAGAAAATAGAACATAATCAACCTCCAACTGTTCAAGAAAAATCAAAACCTTTTGTGACCATCTCTTGTAATTAGAACCATCAAGAGCTTCGAGTTTGGAGAGATCAGGGATGAATTTCAAAAGAGAGGCCATTTGTGGTGGTAATACAGTAGATAAATCGCTTCTAAATTGTTAGAAAATACTACTGTAAAGCCAAAATTAAACAAAGAAAACAAGAATGAATGTGGGCCGAATGATTTACTGTAAAATAAATTGTTGTGTCGTGGTACGAAGGCCACTGCCTTAGAAGCGATTTCGCCCGGAATAGTGCAGTCAGAACAAGGCGTCGCCCCCCAAGGTTAGCACAACGCTCCTCTATTCCGTGCACTCGGAATGGAAGAGATGGAACTCTACAAAACAATACTGCTCAGTTGGTTTTTTTTGGTGGAAGAAAATCGGTTTTTTTTTTTTGTATATCAAACTGATACAACATTCAGCAAATAAATAACCAAAGAAGAGGATTCTGTAACTGGTGTAATCAAGCCAGTCATTAAACCAGAGTTCAAGAGGAACCCTTCTCCTTGAGGCGGTTTGCCTCCTCGATCTTCATATGTCCGATTGATTCCTGCAAGGTCATATCTCTCTTCTTGTGTTTGAGATGAGCCCGGTAGTTTGTCCAAGATTCAGGCAGCTTATGAATCAGGACATTAGCCTGCAGCACTTCACACATTTTCATCCCCTCAAGGAGTTTGGAGAGCTTCGAGTTTGGAGAGATCAGAACCATCAAGAGCTTCGAGTTTGGAGAGATCAGAACCATCAAGAGCTTCGAGTTTGGAGAGATCAGGGATGAATTTCAAAAGAGAGGCCATTTGTGGTGGTAATACAGTAGATAAATCGCTTCTAAATTGTTAGAAAATACTACTGTAAAGCCAAAATTAAACAAAGAAAACAAGAATGAATGTGGGCCGAATGATTTACTGTAAAATAAATTGTTGTGTCGTGGTACGAAGGCCACTGCCTTAGAAGCGATTTCGCCCGGACTAGTGCAGTCAGAACAAGGCGTCGCCCCCCAAGGTTAGCACAACGCTCCTCTATTCCGTGCACTCGGAATGGAAGAGATGGAACTCTACAAAACAATACTGCTCAGTTGGTTTTTTTTGGTGGAAGAAAATCGGTTTTTTTTTTGTATATCAAACTGATACAACATTCAGCAAATAAATAACCAAAGAAGAGGATTCTGTAACTGGTGTAATCAAGCCAGTCATTAAACCAGAGTTCAAGAGGAACCCTTCTCCTTGAGGCAGTTTGCCTCCTCGATCTTCATATGTCCGATTAATTCCTGCAAGGTCATATCTCTCTTCTTGTGTTTGAGATGAGCCCGGTAGTTTGTCCAAGATTCAGGCAGCTTATGAATCAGGACATTAGCCTGCAGCACTTCACACATTTTCATCCCCTCAAGGAGGATATCAGCAACAAGGTTTTCATATTGATGAACTTGTGGCATGATAGGTTTGTCATCCACCAACTTGAACTCTAACCAGTCTCCAGTCACGTACTTCTTCTTCCCAGCATCATCAGCACCGTATTTCAACTCAAGTGTCTCCCATATAGACTTAGCCGATTTTTTTTTGATGAACAGATCAAAAATCGGATTAGCCATATATGATAACATATGTCCACGAGCCATCTTGTTGTCCTTATTATACTTCTCAATGACCCCAGCATCATCCACCCTATCCTTGTCCTTCTTTTGCCCCGGAGAGGCATCAAGGACCACTGACGGAGTCACAGGAGTGGAAGGTTCAACAGCAGTAGTTTGAGTGGGAGCATCAGAAAATAGAACATAATCAACCTCCAACTGTTCAAGAAAAATCAGAACCTTTTGTGACCATCTCTTGTAATTAGAACCATCAAGAGCTTCGAGTTTGGAGAGATCAGGGATGAATTTCGAAAGAGAGGCCATTTGTGGTGGTAATACAGTAGATAAATTGCTTCTAAATTGTTAGAAAATACTACTGTAAAGCCAAAATTAAACAAAGAAAAGAAGAATGAATGTGGGCCGAATGATTTACTGTAAAATAAATTGTTGTGTCGTGGTACGAAGGCCACTGCCTTAGAAGCGATTTCGCCCGGACTAGTGCAGTCAGAACAAGGCGTCGCCCCCCAAGGTTAGCACAACGCTCCTCTATTCCGTGCACTCGGAATGGAACTCTAGAAAACAATACTGCTCAGTTGGTTTTTTTTGGTGGAAGAAAATCGGTTTTTTTTTGTATATCAAACTGATACAACATTCAGCAAATAAATAACCAAAGAAGAGGATTTTGTAACTGGTGTAATCAAGCCAGTCATTAAGCCATGGAACCGCGCACGTGTCACGAACCGACGGACGGACAGCGGCGGCGGCGCGCGCGTGGGAGAGTCTCCTTTCCAACTCAACTAAACCATACTAAAACATTGGAGTATATAAACCAATGAACCTTTTGTAAAACTACCAATGTGGGACAAAACCTTTTACTCACAAAAAGAAACCCACTTGCAAATATCTTGAAGCTTGGCATTCTTTCCAACACCTTCTGAAACCTGGATAATACTCGTACCTAGTCAAAAACCAGCTTCATACTTCCTAACTTCAATGTCGAAGATAAGAGCTTGATCATCTTTCTAGCTCACGAGCTTAAAGATGCAAACACATCGATTTCTTCCAAGAAACTGTCGAGAGCATAAATTTCTTCCACCAAGTAAAACCTCCTGTAAACAGTAGTAGGCTGCATCACTGCAAGTCTGCAATGAAGCTCTTTTCAGTCTGTTCTTTGTGTGCCTATTGCAATACATTCTGTTTCTCTACATCAGTCACGTTCCTTCTGTTAGAGACGTATTGCTTGGCGACTGGCGTACCTCTCAACTGAGTCTATGTTGTGGGAAAACAAGCAGGTTACAGTTAAACGGGATCTAACAATCAGCATTATCATATCCATCAATAGGTCAACAAAATTACATTCATGAATATACAAAATTCAACAAAAATAGACCAAACTTTTAACTTCACGAAAAAAAACATTCCTCTAAAGTCAGTATATGACCTGCCTACAAAATTGATTTATGGCCCTCCTGGATTTCTATTCCAGGACAAATGGAAAGGATCCCCGAGTCGCCTAGGCTTGATAAGATATATAAGAGTGAATGTCATAGCCAAGAAGAAACACAAGCCGCCTACAGTGAGGTAAGCAATGCCAAGGAAGACATTTTTCCCACCAAGCCAGCTAGTAGTCGAAAGTACCAACATCTTTTTTCCACCGAAGCTGTAGGTATTATATCTGTTCTGAAGAGTTACATTTAACACATCATTGACATCCAAATCCTGCTCTATCCTACCATACAATTTCCGAAAAGTAGGAAGTGCTGCAGTTTGCATCCATACAATCAAGTCCTCTTGCTCGCTAAGCGGGATAGATTCATCCAAATGAGCACCACCAATAAGGGTTCCATTCTGAAAGTTCTTTGGAAAAACATCCTTCCCAAATTTGTGCTCTCTATCACTTCTCCAAGAAATATTCTTCTTGTTGACAGTTAAGTTCTGGTATTTATTACCTATAGAAAAACTATAGGTGTCATTGAACATGCTCCAAGCTATGAGACCGCATGGCACAATTGGCTTCCCATTAGCCATACCTTCCATTTTACAAGCACTAACTTGAGACTCACTCTTTTTATGCCTCAACTGTATATCACTTCTGCTTTTCACATAAATTCTATGGTTCTGATAAAAGTGGTCAAGTTGATAGTAAATATAAATGGGTGCTTTCATAAACTTTGACACATTCAGTGACTTAATGCAGGTTTTATCCCCAGGACTTTTAATGATATCAACCCTCTCCTTGTTGCTCTTCCCCTTCAAGCAATCATCATCGTATCGATAGACGATTTCGACGACTTCACGGGACGCAAACAGGGAAGCAACTCCAATAGGAATAAACACAATGCTGATAAGCATGAATGCAAAAATTACCCATCGAGGTGTTAAGATTGGTTTGTATGCTGGTAGTTCTTGTTGAGTAAACTGTGAATACTTGGGTCTCCGCTTATCATTCCTTCTTATAGGAGAGTGATTGGCGGGTCCAGCAGAGCTTGATGTAGCAGGGTTTGAACTCATCAGAAATAATGCTTCAATGAGCAAAATGATACCCAGGAAAAAATAAGAAAAACCCAGATGAAATTAACCCAAAAGACTGCTTTTTTATCAAATCAAACCAACAAATATGGTGAAAAACAATGATGGGTAGCGAATTGAAGAAATAGATAGTTGGTTTGAGTGATTAGTTTAGGTTAATTGCGGTTTCTGATTTTTGGGTTTGGTAATAATCTTGTTGTTATTACCTTTTCTCTCTACTCTGAAAATTTGACAATGTATAGCAGTATAGGAGAGAGAAATTGGGACACTAGAAGAAATAGAGAAGGGTTGAGGATTTAGTTTGGTTTTTAGGTTAATTGCGGATTTTTTTTGGGTTGGGGAGGCTTTCAATTTTTTTAGGGTGTTACTAAATACCGCCCCTAAATTACCACCTACCGCCCCCCCCCCAAATTTCAATTTTGCCCTTTTATAAATTTTGCACTCATCCTCTCCCTCTGTAACTCTCACACCACTCCCTCTCTAACACCCACTCTACCACCCACTCTCATAGCCAACCTTCATCAACATCGGATGTCTGCCGGCGACGAGGAAGTGCCGTCGACGGTGGCGGAGGTAAAAAAAAATTTTGCACATTTTTTTGCACGGTCGTCTGCCGATCTCGACTCACCCTTGGGTGAGTCGTCTGCGATCGACGACCGACCCAAGGGTGAGTCGTCTGCTACAGGCGACTCACCCTTGGGCGAGTCGTCTGCTACAGGCGACTCACCCTTGGGTCGGTCGTCGGTCGCAGACGACTCACCCAAGGGTGAGTCGAGATCGGCAGACGACCGACACCGAAAAAAAAAAAAAAAATTATTAATTATTATTATTATTATTATTATTATTATTATTATTATTATTATTATTATTATTATTTATTGTTATTATTATTATTATTATTATTATTATTATTATTATTATTATTATTATTATTATTATTATTATTATTATTATTATTATTATTATTATTATTATTGTTTCTTCCATGGTCCAAACGGATTAACCTAACATTGTTTTCGTTGTTTTCGTTAGGTTTCTTTGGAGCGGTTCGGTGGTGATGGTGTTGATTACAGTACGCATTTTGTCACTGATGAGTTATTTGATAGTGATATAGATGCAATTAATTGGGCAAAACAAATTGCCCTTACTATTGGGTTTGAGTTGATAATTTCGTCACACAAGAAGAATGGAAGCGTAAAATTGTTAAAATGCAATCGAGGTGAACGCTACAGAGGGGAATTAAGAGACTTAGATACTGCTGCTCGGAAGAAATCGAAAACAAAGGCTTGTAAATGTACGTTCCAGTTAAGAGCTCGGCAAGTGTATGGGTCCAGTAGTTGGATGATTGTCACATTGCCTGGGATTAGGGGTACGCACAACCATGACTTTGCTGTGTTTCCTGAGGGATATCGTCAGATGAGTGGTCTTAGTCCTGGGTCAAAGAAACTCGTTCGTGACATGACTTCGGCACAAACAAAGCCATGTGCTATCTTGGCCGCTATTAAGGAAAAATTTCCCGAGGACAATGCAACTAGACGGCATGTGTACAACCACAGAGATCGTATAAGGAAACTTGATTTTGAAGAGAGAGATGTCATTGGTCAGTTTCATCATTTAGCTGTGGAGAATAAGTACGTACATTGGACAAGAGCCGACCGAGCTACTAATGAGGTAACTCACGTGTTCATGGCACACCCTACATCAATTCAGTTACTTCGGTCTTTTCGTTGGTTGATTGACTTAGATTCCATGTACAAAACAAACAAGTATAAGATGTCGTTTCTTGAGATAGTGGGGATGACTCCAACCAATAAGAACTTCCTCATAGCTTATGCCATTATGAAGGATGAGACTCAGGCAAGCTATGCGTGGGTCTTAGATAAGTTGAGGATGCTTATTGGAAATGATGTACACCCAACAGCAATTGTGACCGATCGTGAGCTAGGGTTGATGACACCTATTAGAGAGATATTTCCCGAGAGTGCCCATTTGCTCTGTACATGGCACATTAACAAAGTCGTTGAAGACAAAGTGTACAGACTTTGTGGAAAAGATAAGCTTGTCGCGCAGAGGTTCAAGAACGGGAGGTGAAAAATTATCATGGAAGCTTCCACAGAAGCTGTGTACGATAGAGCAGTGCGTACGATGAAGGTTAGTTGGAGGAATTACCCTCACGTGATATCCTATGTAGAGGAGACCTGGCTGAGATACAAAGAGATGTTTGTGGCTGCGTGGACGAATAAGGTGCTACACCTTGGCAACACTACGACTTGCAGGGTGGAGAGTGCACATGCCGCGCTAAAACAGTGGTTGAACTCCTCAACTGGAGCTTTGGACAATGTTTGGAACAAGGTCAACAAGTCAATCGAGTCACAAATAACTGAGATCAAGTACACACTTGAAGAGTGCAGAAGACGAAGAAGTGTGATGTACTCGGGTTTTCCATTCAACTATCTGACCGGGTATGTTTCCCATTACTGCTTACAAATATTATTGGCTGAGCTGAACAGGATGAGAGAATTGAGTCACCAAGTATTTGATCGTTGCGGTTGTGTATTGAGATCCACTCATCAGATCCCGTGTGCATGTGAGTTGAAAACCGCCACGGATACGGGCACGCCAATTAGCTTGAATAGTGTCCACAAATTTTGGCGAACACTCGTTATTAGTGATGCAGTGGAGATAGCTACGCTTGACATGACTGAGCATCCATCTAAGGACCATCGATACTTTCAGTCTCTGGTCGACGAGGTTAACTCAAGCGACCCGGCAGTTGTGCGCAACATATCTGTCCTTATGAATGAGCAGCTTCATCCTGAGGAAGCGAGTTACGTCGAGGCGGAAGCGAACACGACAGTCAGAGGTCGACCGAGAGGGAGTTCCTCTACCAGACGTGATCCTAGTTCATGGGAGTACTCCCAGAGGGGTCGTGGTCGCCCTAGGTCATCCAGTTCGAGCCGCGGGCGTGGTCGTACCTCATCCTCATCGAGTAACGTCGTGCGGAGTACTGGTATGAAAACCCATAATTTATTAACATGTACATAATGTTGTTAATTACTTTCTGATAAGTACTATTAATGACTTTCTATTATATTGTCTTGCAGCTGGACACGGAATAGATATCACTGAATTCTATCATGTTAACAAAATTCCGGGAATCATCATACCTTTCATTGAAGGATATCTCGATGTGGTTGGGGATGGTAATTGCGGTTTCCGTGTCATTGCGGACTACGTTTTCGGAGACCAAGAGCAATGGCGATTGCAAGAGTTTGCATTGCAAACGAACTCTTAGCTAACCGACCATTGTACGAAACCCTATACGTTGAAGGGGTCGACGCTGGTTACCGCCGTATTATGTGGGACGGAGGTGCGTGTAACTATGATCACTGGATGATAGTAATTGAGGATTTGTTCCCGATTGCCAACCTCTTCAATGCAGCGATTATGTTATTCGGATACGGCAGCGGAAGGGGGTTATATTCTTGTTACACAGTGCTACCGTTGCAAGCACCTTCGACTGCTACACGTCCAAGTAGGGAAATTGTCATGTGTCATTTAGGTGATTCGTACATGCATTATATCCGTCTGGATTTAGCCCCAGATTTCCCTGTTCCTCCGATATGCGAAGCATGGTTTACTTCCCGTTCTGATAGTGTCGCTGGTTGGGAGCAAATGTATGTTAGGCGAAGAGCACATTGGGATCATTTAGCGATGTCGACGTAATTGAATGTTTTGCGTGATTGTTATACTTATATCATTGTCACATTTTTGTGTGATTGTTATATTTTGCATGTGGAGAGTGGTCGTGATTATTTGAGGTAAATAAAACAACAAATTACAATAAAACAAAAAATGTAAATAAGAAACAACAAATTACAATAACACAAATAAATAACAATAACAATGAAACTCTTATATAAATATATAACAAATTCATCTAGGGTCAATACATCATTTGGCAGCCCGCCAATCTCTCATATACTCGTCCATTTGGGATCGAGAATCTTCCGCTTGCTCCGGAGGAATCAAAGTAATGGCCTGCTCATATAAGACGGCTAGACGATTCACCCACTGCAAAAAAGTAACAATGAGTGTGAGTTCAGAGATATGTAATACGTAAAAATATATATATTTTAGTTAATCACTTACATAATCGTTGTTGGATCGTGGAGGAATCACAGGTGCTGCAGCGTCACGTATCAGCCGAGGGTGGGAGTGAAGGTAGTACCATGCGAGGTAGTCATCCGTACATGCTGTGGGATCTGACGTGGATGCCTGAAACCCATGGAGACCAAGAATGTAAAATCCCGGGAACATACGCCAGGCATCAGATGATATCCGTTCGGGGTAGACAACCTTGTACGAACGACTGCTCCATGACCTGATCGCTTTGTCTGGCCTAAAGATCGGGGAAGGGATACTCTGTACGTACCCGATTTGTCGTAAACAACGACCAGGCATGTACGGTTCGATAATATCCCGATACCGTAGCCACCCCATGAATACAGTCCTCGGTACAGATACTGCCGGGTTAGAACCGTACGGCAGCCACACCACCTACGTAGAAATGTTGAAAGTTACGGTGAAGTAAAAAAAACATAGCAAACGACGAAATAAATCATGAACACCGATAACTAAATGACGTACCTCTGACGCTCGCAGATGATCCAAGCGTCTACGTAAGGAGTGCAGTCGAACCACGTCCTTGCCCTCAGCCTGGGCACTCCATACGTACGCACGGGGAGCCTCGTCGTCCCCGACAACCATCCGCTCCCGATGAGGTCGGAAGCAGGGAAAGTACTCGTATATCCATGCCTGGAGGAGAGTTAGGCATCCGCAGATGCCCTGAGAATCCCCGCGACTAGCTATACCGAGCTGACGATATAGGAAGGCGAGGGCAGCAGATCCCCAGGAGAAGTCATGCACCGTTTCGAAACCGTTGTCCATCACCTCCATCACGCAGGAGGGTCTAATACGGTTACCACTCTTGTCGACAAACAAGGTGGATCCAATAAGTAACCACATCCAAGCTGTCGCCTGGATGTCCTCCACTTGCTCACGGCAAAGCTCAAAAACCGACTCCGTGAGGACCGCACCGCCCTGCCAGTGGCTACACATCAGTTCATCTCGGGTGACCCCGAGAACCTCCATGGCCGCCATCTGCAGCTGCCCATCCCATCCCTCATTGGAAACGAGCTGTCCGTCTACAGGAATCCGAAGAATATGCCATACATCGTGCAACATGATCGTCATCTCTCCGAACGGCATGTGGAACGAGTTCGTATCCGGCTGCCACCTTTCCACGAATGCAGATATCAGGGGGAAGTCAATATGTCTGAACATAATGTCTGCCAGGTGTGATAACCCAGTCCCCTCGATCTGGGCCCTCATCTCGGCCGACATCTCCGCTCGCCACTGACTCAGCCGCTGACAGACACTGAATCGGTTCTGACACTTCAAGAGACCCCTCGTCTCTCCATTCCACATACGAGACGCTACGTGGCCCAGGAAGCTCGGTATGACGCTATCATCCGCCGGCCCACCGGGCACAGGCTCTGTTACAAGCCACGTAGTGTCGTCCTCCGCTCTAGATCGTTTGCTAGTACTGGACGACCCAGTACTAACAAACCTACCGCCTCTGCCCTTCACCACGCGCCAATCTGAGAATGATTCGACGCCAATCTGATCATCGTCCATGGACTGATCCTCGGAGTAGAACTCGCTACTTGCGTAATCGTCTTGCTCAGCAGTCATCTCCCTCATCCGAACTGCCTCTCTCTGTCTCCGTACAGAGGCATCAATCCCGCGCGTCCTTGTGTGACGCGGTCCTGAACCAGCTAGTTCACTAAATAACCTCGGCACCGATTTACCGGCTCCTCCCCATCTATCATTTCACATTTTTAATTAATTAAACAATAATCAATAATAATAATAATAATAACGATAAATAATAATAATAATAATAATAATAATAATAATAATAATAATAATAATAATAATAATAACAATAAAAATAAAAATAATAATAATAATAACAATAAATAATAATAATAATAATAATAATAATAATAATAAATAATAATAATAATAATAATAATAATAATAAATAATTTTTTTTTTTTTGTCGGTCGTCTGCGACCGGCGACTCGCCCAAGGGTGAGTCGTCGGCCGATCTCGACTCACAAAGGGTGAGTCGTCTGCGACCGGCGACTCACCCTTGGGCGAGTCGAGATCGGCAGACGACTCACCCTTGGGTGAGTCGCCGGTCGCGGATGACTCACCCAAGGGTGAGTCGAGATCGGCAGACGATCGACAAAAAAAAAAAAAAAAAAATTCAACACAACTTCAATTCATAAGTTCGCGATTCAATTCAAGGCAAAAAAAATTCAATTCAAAAAAAAAAAAAAAAAAAATCGAAAAGTTAACCCCCCGCGATGCCGTCGGTCGCCGCCTCCCTCGCCGTCGAAGCCTCTGCCGCTAGCCCCTGACATTCCGTTGTTCTTGGTGGTGGTGGTGGTGGTGGTGCCGCCGGTGTGATGGTGTGGTGGTGAGGATGAGTGAGAGTGAGTGAGGAAGAGAGGAAGGATGAGTGAGAGTGAGTGAGTGAGGGTAATATTGAAAATTGAGGGGGCGGTAGGTGGTAAAAAGGGGCGGTATTTAGCAATTCACTTTTTTTAAAGTTGATGAATTGGGGCAAAGAAGAGCCTAACACCACAGGACGTGGGTACAATTTTCAACGGAAAGTAGAGAAGAGAGGGACTCAAATCACTCAAGAAAAATAAAGGGAGAGAATTAAGCAATTAAAAGAGTAGAAGAAAATCACTCAAAAAAAAAAAAGTGTAGAAAACTAACCTTACGTTACTGTTATGCTACGGCTATGGTGATTGGTGAATTAATGGTTACCGTGCTCCAATTCTTTGTTTTTTTTTTTGAGAAGATACGGTGCTCCAATTCTAGAAGCAATAGAGAGGTTTTTTTTTTTTCCTCTTTTGGTGACAGTTTTTGGGTTTAGTTTTTTTTTTTGTTTAATCACACATTCACCTAATCTTTTTGGGCGAACACTAATTTTGTTCACATCAGGTTGGTCCACAAATAGATAAAGTATTCCATTAAATAGTTTATCTATTTACAAAATTTGAACCCTTAACCTTTCTTAAGGGATGAGAGTGCGAAGTGACTGCAAAACCACTCACTGCAACCCATTATTAGTATTTTTCAAAGTTTTGGGTTTAGTTTAGATTTTTTAATTGCGGATTTTTCGATTTTAGTCTAGCTATGAAAATTTAAGTGAAATTGGTTGTAGGGAATATAGGTATTGATCAATAACAAAACAATGTATAAAGGAGAAGAGCAGATGACTTATCAAATAATTGTTGCGCCGTGGTATGAAGGCCACTGCCTTGAAAGCGATTTTCGGTACGACTTTGGTGCAAATCGTCTCCGTCAGTCGCTCCCCAAGGTTAACACAACAACCCCCAAATAAGTGCACTCATTATTGGAGGTTTGAAACTTACACAAATACAATTGTTCGGAAACTAATCACACAATGAGATATGAGGAGAAGTGCTTGCTTTACATTTCTCTCTACCTCATACTTTAGTTGGAGATGGACACCCTATATATAAATGGAAAATGTAACCGCCCACCACCCATTAAAGTAGCTTTAATGGGTTTATTAGTGGCACATTATGGGATATGAATTACTCACAATAAATCATAAACGGTTACATATTCCCTCATTAACTTTGGTGCCATTATTCCAACAATCCCCCACAAATGGTAACAAATGCCAAGTGACTTAATTTCTGGATAAAGGAAAAGATAGAATACTTAAGTACCAATGTCCGAAGGATTGAATTGATACGTAGTGAAGTGAGCGAGTGACCGGGCTAATTCAAAGAGTGAAATACTCTTGAACTCAATGAATTAAACGTGGTCAATCAAGACCCCCACAACACATATTATACCTTAATTTACTGTAAATTCCGCGATAGAAAAATGTAAACGCAATTATATAGGCCATGCGTATACCTTGGGTCTTATGAGTGCTCTAGAAAGATAGCCCAAAATCATTCATAAAAGGCGGCCAAACCTTTACACTCAAGTAAGTGATTTCATCACGTCCATCATAACCAAGTCTACCCAACTCACATATGGGTTTGACCAATAAGCAACTGGACTAAAAAACCATTAAGAGCATATGATGCTCAACCTCTCATATATCAACGGTGAATCCATCAAGTCCGTCTCAATTGGGACCACCCAAAAAATAGGGATATGAAATCATTAAGAGTTAAAAGTTCAACCTCACAACAAGCGGTGAATCCATCAAGTCCGTCTCATAAGGACCACCATATCAAGGCTATGGATTCATTAAGAGCATGTGCTCAACCTCACAATAGCACCAAAAACACCATAAGGATGGAAAAAACTGGGAAAAAGTATTCAAGTCCACCAAGTTCACCTCGCATACACATGATTGTAACAATTTATTTTGGACAGGTGCATACCCAAGAAATTGTTACATACTACTCCCATGTTTTATATCCAAATTTTCATTTATGCCTTTACATTGAAAGCCATATAAAATTCATTCCATTTTTATTAATGTAGAGCTCGAATTGGATGACTTAATTAATATACAAGAGGAAAATATTTGAAATGAGTATGAGAACTAGACTCTCTTCTTCTAGTCTTATTTTTAGTTTAATTCACTTCGATTCAATTCTTTAACTTATTCGCAGATGCGGAGACAGGGGAATCAAGGGAAAATGTAGTCCCCCATGATTCTAAAAGTTAATAAATATTATGTCTCGCAGTTGTTGAGCATCATTGGATTGGAGCTCAGTTGGTTAATGATGTAGATTGTAGCTTCCTCTCTCTTGCTCGAGGCTTAGCGCCTCTCTTTTCTTGATCATTTTACTAGTTTTAGCTTCTTTTCTTGCTTCACCATTTCCCGTTTTTAATTTCCACATTTGAGCTTGAGTAAACGTCCTATGAGATGCTTCACGAATATTTTTTTCTTCTTAATTCGCCATTCTTTAATTTTTTTAAAAGGATTTTAAAACCTAGGTCTTGCATATAACTATTTACTAACTATAATTTGTTTTTTAATCAAGGAAAAGACATAAATGACTATTTTTAGTTACAAATTCTGGCTCCCCCATAAAAAAAGTTCTGACTCCGCCCCTACTTATTCGTGGTAGCTTGTCACGTAAATAAATTTTTTATTTGTAATACAATGATATATGTATTCTTACAAAGATTTTTAACGCATATACTCTTAGATGAGGCCAATATTAAAAGGGTTTTGACGAATTAAGAAGAAATGACAAGTAATAAAAAAAAAATCGATTGTTTATCCATGTGATAAGAACAGAATCTAACTCTATTAAGACTATAACTTAGATGATTTTAAACTGGAAGTCTATTTGTAGTGGGATGAGATGGAGTAAATATAATAAATTATATACATATTTCAATAATTCATGTATTTGTGACACACAGCAAAGCAGCAGTATTGATGTTCGTAATTGATCCCTATAAAAGATTTGAATAATTGAATTATACTAATGATGATGAATGGATAACATTTCTGAAACTGATGACTGTAGTCTGTAAGGTGTATTTGACCTTTTTGCCCTTGGCACTATGGAATCATAACTGGGAAATGGGAAGGTAGTGCAGAGCTGTTATTATCCTTATATTCCTTTTTAACTCTCGTTTACAGTTTCTCAGCCCTTTGTTTTACATATGTATAGAAGATTCACAAATAAAAAAATGTATACTTGTAATAATTATTACTACTGTTTATGGGCGTCTGGAGCTCAAAATTGTCCAGCTGTAGGAAGTGACAAACAAAAAGGCATAAGATCTTCAGACAATTGCTACTTTATTATCAGCCATTAGTGATTTTGCCATATCCTTTAACTCAAATAATAATAATAATCCACTCAGTTACTATGTATTTTAACAGAGTATTTAATTAGATAAAGAATATAAAAGTAATCACTTTTCTATTTCTATGGAATATATAATGAGTTTTATCGTGTATACCAGCAATATTACTACCAACTTGTTGTCATACAATATACGATAGGATGTTTTGGTAAAAATGCAATAAGCCTTTAGTTTGAGGGTTTACTATAGTCTAATAATCCATTCGCTTAGTTCTTCTTGTTAATCCATGATCTATTCCGTTTCGTAAATTAAATTTTGATCCGTTTGTGTAACTTAGTTTTAGAAAAATAGTTGGGTGTTTTGTTTCTTAGGGTGTACTCTTTTTCATTTGTTAGACCTTACCTAATTAGTGAAATTCAGTGGCAATATCTTATCCAATCAGTGAAAATCAGTGGCAGGACCTAATTAAATTAGTGCACATCAGTGACAGAATCCACATTCATACTTATAGGATCAGTAGCAGGACCTTACTTAATTAGTGAGGATAACTGGAAGAAACTTACCGAATCAGTGAAAATCAGCAGCAAGACTTTACCCAATCAGAAGGAATCATGACAAAACCTTACCCAATCAATAAGAATCAGTAGAGATAACCGGATAAGTGGAAAAGAACGTACCCTTATTTTTTTTTGTCAAAGGAATCAAACTTAACGGCGTAATTATGGGAAGAAAGAGTCAACTTTCTGTTCATAACCTTAAAAAACAACCTGTCATTATAAAACATTACCATAGTCAGGCACATTCAGGGGTGAAATAACTGATTAATGTAAATAATATAAAATAGTACTAATACTAATATTAAATACTTAATATTAAATAATACTGATACTAGTAGCTGGTGATATGGTTAGTTACATCACCCATAGTTCATAATTCAATTGGGCTAAAAACCACTGAAGCTTTGTGCCAATGGTCTTCCCATTCTACCGGCAAAAATTGGACACATTATATTTGTCTTATCCAAACACGGTCCTACACGTGCCCACTTATCTGGATCTGTTAAAACCCCCTTCCCTAAAAATCCTTTCTTTTTAAAAGCCTCTTTTCAGCTCAGATGCCCATTTCTCATTTCCTCCCAATTTCATCTCTTCAATCAACTCTCTCTCTCTCTCTCTCTCTCTCTCTCTCTAAAATCGCAAAATCCTCTGGTTTCATATTTTTTACCCATCAGAGAAATACCCTTGAAGAGAACGGTCTTCTTTTGGTGAGATTCTTAGCTATTTTTTATCATTATTAAGGTTTCTTGTGTCTGTCTACTATCTGTTTATATAAAAGCCTGAACCAGTACTATAATTTTCAGTACCCAGTACAGAGTTTCATCTGAAATTTAAGATTCAGAACAGTTCAGAGCTTTCGTTCAATAGTTATTATACAAGATTGATTGATTTCATTAATTTGATTATTATCCAAAAAGGGATTAGGTGGGGTTTCTCAAAGTGGGTAGAAAAAAGATGAGTCTAGGTACAGCTGAGGAAGAATCTAGGCAAATCAGGTTGCCAGCTGATGTTGATTGGGACATGCTTGACAAGTCCAGGTTCTTCTTTTTAGGAGCCGCCCTTTTCTCGGGCGTCTCGGGTGCTCTGTACCCTGGTGTCGTGTTGAAAACCCGACAGCAGGTACATCCTGCTCCGATACCATGTTTGAGAATGGCCTTCCTGATGTTTCGTCAGGAAGGCCACAAGGCTTTTTACAAAGGGTTCGGGACTTCGTTGATGGGCACGATCCCGGCACGTGCTCTATATATGACTGCCCTTGAGGTCACCAAGAGCAATGTAGGAACTGCAAGCATAGGGCTTGGGTTTTCAGAGGCTTCTGCAACAACAATTGCAAATGCTGCTGCTGGTTTAACTGCTTCAATGGCAGCACAGCTTGTTTGGACCCCAGTTGATGTTGTTAGCCAGAGGCTTATGGTTCAAGGGACTAGTGCTAATAGAGGGTTTTCAAGCTTGCCCTCATCAAATTACTCAAATGGGTTTGATGCTTTTAGGAAGATTTTGAAAGTGGATGGGATTAGAGGGTTATACAGGGGATTTGGGATCTCCACTTTGACATATGCACCTTCTAGTGCTGTTTGGTGGGGTTGTTACTCAGTGGCTCATAGAGTGATTTGGGATGGGATTGGATGTTACAAATGCAAGTGGAAGAATGATACTAATAACTGTGAAGATGGAAAGATTTTGGAGCCAAATCCTTTGTGTTTGCTTGGTGTTCAAGGGGTTAGTGCAGCATTAGCTAGTGGAGCTTCAGCTTTGATCACCATGCCACTTGATACTATCAAGACTAGATTGCAAGTGTTGGATGGTGAAAAGAACAGCCCAGGGCGAAGGCCGACCGTGGCGCAAACAGTGAGAGATTTGGTTAAAGAAGGAGGATTAGCAGCTTGCTATAGAGGATTAGGGCCAAGATGGGCTTCAATGTCTATGTCTGCAGCTACCATGGTCACTACCTATGAAATGCTCAAGAGATTGTCTACTAAACATCAAGGAAACTTGGCTTGATTAGTTTAGAGTTAGTGAAAGCTTCATTTGTTAGTCCTTTTTCCCATTTCAAATGAATTAAACAGAGGAAAAAGGAATCAGAAGCCTAAGTTTGATAGCTTTTGAACTTGCTATCACTTAGGCTAGGCAGGCTACTATGTTAAACCAAGAGCTTGGATTAATGTAAATATGTTAATGCTGGTAGAGCAATAACTGTAATGTACATATGAGATGCAGCTTCTATCAGAGAATGAAGTACATGTTTCTTGTTCATTGTCCTGTGTTTTTCTTACATGATTTTCCTAAGGTGTATTGGTTGATCAGAGTGATTTAAGAACTAATATGGGCAGCCAGTTTGAACATGAATGCATCAAGAAATTGGTATTTTGTGTTAAATGTGGAGATGATTAGGTCATTCTTGTCTTATGTAAATAGTTCATAATCAACGATAAGTCTCTTATGAGGCCGCCTCATACGAGTTTTTGTGCATAAGAAGAAAAAAAAAATTAAAAAAAAAAATATATATATATATACTCCATCCGTCCCGTAATTACATTGTCAATTGCTTTTTAGAGGTTAAATTTTATAAACTTTGACCGTTATTTTATGAAAAAATATAAAGATTTACAATGTAAAATTTTTATTATTAGATTCATTTTTAAAAATACTTTTGAAAAATTATATTTTTATAATTTTTATATTCATAGATTTATAGTTATTTATGGTCAAAGTTGTGCCTTGAAGACCGCGATAAAGTAATTGACAACGTAATTATGGGACGGAGGGAGGATATAAAAACTTTCAATTTCTGAGATCATCTGATTGTTACTTTATTGGAGACATGATCTTCGAAGTTGCTTACTTAATTAATTGATTACCACTTTACTTATATTTGATTACTTCCCCTCAAAAGAAAATTTACTTTAATTGATTACCACACAAACACGGACATTAAGCTTTAGTGAAAGAGTATTGATTATAACATGAACAGAGTCAGAGTACAACTATTGGTTTCTATCATTCTCAAAGAGATTCAAGTTAATGATATTTTTGGCATAAGAGACAGTCAATTCTATTAAAAATCCATTGCTTACAACATGAAATTTGAAGAGGATTAGCTTAATTAAGGTGATGTAAAATCTTTCTTTAATAAATATTAGTCATAAATATGTACTTTTCAGTGTATAATGTATTTATATATTACTTTCCTTAGGAAGTGGAAAGAAGTATCTAAACGGTGGGAGGAGAGGAATCAAAGACAAGATTAGTAAAGATTCATGGGTCATGTAAAAGGGACAGGTAAGCATGATTCTACCCCTTGATGAATTGGAGAGACGCCATTGATAGACAGTGGCAGCTCGATAATTTGACTCATTTTCTGAAATCTATGTTTGCATATATTAATGGCAAGTTACTCTGAGGAATGAGGATCACTTAACAAGTAGCAAAGGATGAATGGATGATATATAGAGTGCTCTTTTTGTTTGACAGCAACAACTTTTTTTTTTTTTTTTTTTTTTTTTTTTTTTTTTTGGGTTTCCTTTTAAAATAAAGGAATACATATTGTAAATGTTTTTTGGGTTTGGAACAAATTAATTTCTGTAGGTGTCTTCATGACTCATGAGCCTTGAATCCATGACCTAGTGTATAAGCTATACTCGTATTTATTTATTAATGACTCAATGTGTCAAACATTTCTTGGATAAGGAATACATATCTGTTTAATCCTTAGTGTTGACCACCTTTGAGATTTATTCTAAAGGTCTCAAGTTCAAGTCCCCTTAGAAATACGAGAGGTTTTATTAATTGTTACTTCAAGCCCCATAAAATTAGTTAAACAAAACTTGGATATCTATATTATGTTATCAAACAAAAAAGTTCTTAATGTTGACCATTTGAACCCAAGTATATGATATTAGCCCTCTCAAAACACACACACACACACAAAAGGTGTATGATATTAGACTTAAAGTTTATACTAGCTTTTGCACCAAAAAAAAAAAAAAGTTTATACTAGCTAAATAAGTTAGACAATAGACATTCATTAACTAGTTGCAAGGTTAACAAACGCTTTACCTTAAAAAATATTTGAAAAAAAATTAACACAAGATTTCTTTTTTATTTTATTTTAATTTTCTTGCTTCTGTAATATATAATTATACTATGCCATTTATCATACTTTCAATTTTTTTGAATTAACGAAATTCGACAAAGCAAGTCTAGACCAACTCATACTAAAATAGGATCATTCAGTAAAAAAAACAGGGTCACTTATTCTGAATCGTGAGTCCTGCTTCACTAAAACGTAAGCCTCGTCTCATCGAAATTTACATTAAAACCTTCTGTTTGTAGTTAACATAGGAATCTTGGTCACTAATAAAGTTAAAGGTTTGCAATTAGATATTTAGATCCATTAACAATTGAAATGAAGATTGTATTTATGGTTTTACCACTCCTTTGGGCATTTGAAAGTTTGCCAATGGGCCAATTTCTTACAAGTTAAAAAAGAAAATTTAAGGTTTAATAGTAATATTAGATCTATCAACGATTGAAATGAACTTCAAGATCTACGGGCTAGTAAAATGGGTTTCATTCAACCCAAACCGGGATCAATGATTCCAGGATTTGCTGTGTCGCAGAAGCATAAACAATTTTTTATAAGAAAATGATAGAAAACATATAAATAATTAATTAATTAATTGTGTACATGCATTTGAGCCATTTGAGGGACCAAAAACTAGGGGCATTGAAGAGAACCCATTGGCTTCATCCGTTTTGTTGGCTACCAAAAACAGGGGCATTTCAAGCATTTACGCCTTTTGGGAGGAGCATAAACTTGAAGGGATGGACCAGATTCTGACGGAAAAAAAAGATAAGACAGTATCACGTGATGTTATTGCCTTGTCAATAAACACTATTGTTATGTTGTATATCTAAAGGCCGAGCTCTTTATATTTTCATAGATAATGTAAATGATTTGACAATGCGCTTTTATAGTCTCATCATAACATTATCCATTCGTTAATCTATCTTAATAATTAGATAACCAGGTGGTAAAATTTGGTTTAATTTGGTTTTTCATATATAGTCAGGATGGTCTAACTGAAAGGCCAAATTAGATTAGATGAACTTTGTCTTATAACATATATCATGCTAAAGTCGTACTTTAGTTTATGTCCCACCATAAATAACATTTTGTTTTAGCAAGTTGGATTTTGCTGAACAGGGAAAACGGACCAGCCTCCTTTAATCATAAAAGGGACCAGAAAGGAACATCATAGTCGCCATTCATAAAAAGCAACTATTTTCCACGGCTCATACTCCATCCGTTCCAAATTAAGCTTCTTGTTTCTTTTTACGCGGTTTATGAAATAACACTTTGACCATCAATAACTATAATTATATTAATATCCAAATTATAAAAAGTTGATATTGTGAAAGTACAATTAAAAATGAATCTAAGAATACTATTTTGAAATTGTAAATATTTGTATTTCTTTGACAAATCAAAAGTCAAATTTTGTAAAATTTGACTCAAAAAGTCCAACAAGAAGCTCAATTTGGAACGGAGGGAGTATATTTTAAGGCTGACATTTTTTTTTTTTTTGAGGGTTGGATTAAGGCTGACCTTACTTCTCATTTCTCAAGGGTCGTGCGTAAATGATATTGGTCGAAAATCATCAAATAAATACTTTACTCGTAATAAACTAGGTTTGTGAAGAGAGTGATCATAATCTAAATAAGTTTTAATCCAAAATCAATTGGTTATGAGTAAAGTAATTCATTGTAGTTCTAAACACTCAAAACTCTCATTTTCTAGGAGTATCAAAATGGGACTTCCTACTTAACAAAATGCTTTAGTAGTTAATGAAGTAATAAGGATCTTTGATAGTTAGTGTTGTTGAGGATGAACTGTGCAAAGTGGCACAAGAAAATTATTAAAGGATTACAATTTTATTTTTAGCTTTTTGAGGGGTGAACGAGTAGAAACATAAACAATGACATCCTCGATCATCAAAAATATTACTTCCAATATTATTTCTAAGGCATATCGGATAAGGTTGGTAGGCGTAGCTGAGGCATTTTGTACACATCATTTTCATACATCAGCCCAATTGTAGTGACTATCACCTTAACTTCACCTACACATAACACATGAAGATAGTTAAGCGTCTTCGAGCTCTTGGAGAGGATCCCAAGCCATGGAACCGCTCTATTTCCTTATACTACAATGTTGTACTCTACTTGTGAAGGACGATTGGATAGTTCTGATCCGTTATGTCCATCGTGAAGCTAATTTTGCATCAAATTGATTTGCTAATCATAATTTTAATAGTGTGGAGAATTTAAGCTTTTTAACTACCTGCATGTCGGTAGCTTTAATGTTTTGTATGAAGACCTGATAGGCGTGGCTCGCTCACGAACTATCCCAATTGCTAATTAAATTTAGGGCTTAGCCCTGCTTTGCACCAAAAAAAAAAGAAAATGATATTTATATGTGCACGTCGTTACTAAGTTAAACTAGTGTTCATGCCCGTGCGATGCACGAGAAGCTTCAGCTTTTTTTGGTTTTTTTTTAAAAAAAATTTAATGATTTTTGATGGATTGTCTTGCTTCTAACTTTGTTGTAATAATTTTCTTTTTCTTTTTTGGTGCTAATTTTATGATTAACTGGTAAATAAAACTAAAACAACACCAAGACGGGATTTGGAGAGGTTCATTCGCAACCTGACTCTTAATTTGTTTAGGGCAAATATTATAACGTTGGGTGAGGTACGCCCTCAATTCTTGGTAATAGTCATTCACTGGCCGTGTATTAGCTTTTGACAAAAAAAAGAAAGAAAAGAAAAGTCATTCATTGGCTTGTGGTGCCTCTATAAAAGTTAGTGGTATCTACCCCTAAATGATATTGTTTGTTGCATTATAATTATACTTATTATGATGAGAATTTTTATGGTGTACCCCTGTAGTATGGACTAATTACTCGCGTATACCAACGTTGCAGTTTATTTTATGTAGTACCCCTGAAATTTGAGAAAACTTCCAGCGTATACATAATGGTTAACTGTAATACCCCTCTATGTCTATTAAACTGATTGTCCTCCTCCCCAACGATCAATGGCTACATTTTTTATTTGTCCCAATTCCTCAAAAAAACTTTCCAAATAAAACTCTCACATTGCCTAATTTAAAAATATATTTCATGTTTGCCATTTTTCATCTCCTCACGACTCTCTATATTTTACGTTCTGATTAAATAACCTTCCAAATTTTTGATGCAACGAGCTCAAATTCACAAATAAAAGGTTCCTCCTATATGATGCAATTGCAATCCTCCCAAGAAATGCAAAATTGTTCCATAAGACTCAGCTTCAAATACATATATGTCCTATATTCTAATGGGGCAATCAAGTAGACAATTAATGTCCTAAAACAAGTTGTTTTACTCATGTCTTTACAAAAACCAACCTCCCACCATCAACAAGTAATGAATTAAGTGATAAATTCTCCCATATAATAAGGAATTCATACGAATTCAGCAACATGATGCCAAGAAGATGGAAGCCCAAAAGATAGGAGCCAAAACAGTTCAATCCGTTTAAAAGAGGGGTATTAGGGTCCAACAAATTTCTCCAGTGCCAAAAACTAACGACAGTTAGCCATTATGTATGCGCTGGAAGTTTTTTCAAACTTCAAGGGTACTGCGTAAAGTAAACTGCGACGCTGATATGCGTCAGTAATTAGTTCATACTACAGGGGTACACCATAAAAGTTCCCTATTATGATCAGTCATACTATAAACTTTGATCTATATTTGACTGAGTGTTTAGAAAACGATTATTAGCCTTTTATCAACAAATTTGAGAATACTCTATTATAAAGTTCTTCTACCAAAGATTATCGTAGTAGATAATATGGATTGAAATGAACGAAGTACATCAGAAATTTATTGAAACAAAATCCGGTTGCCTATGTCCAAGTGCTCAGCGAGCCATGTCCCATATCCCAGCACCCATGGGCCATGCCAACGCCCATGTCCCAAGTCCCATGTCCAATGAGGTGAAATAGGAATTTGGGGGCCCAAATTACCGTCGCGAAATACCGGAGGTCGTTTAGGGTGACGATAGACGACCCCACGGAGAAGTTGGACAAAACGGAAACTGGACCACGGGAAGCTGAAAATCAAAGGCTATCATCCACGTTTTTTTTGGGTTTCTAAGAGGCCCCGTAACGAAGGAGGATATTTTCGCACCACATCGCACAGAACAACCTTAGGTAATATAAGAGGCCCCCGGGGTCCGTTATCGTGTCCCTGGCAATGTAAGGGCCGTAACACACAAAACATGGGTAATATCAAAGTTCGGGGATTCGAATGACCCTCCCGGAGCACCTAGAGTCCTCTAGGGTCATGATAAAGCGCCCGGAGAAGTTTGGACAAAAATGACACCCGGCCCCGGAAGCCGAAAACGAAAGCTATATATAATCCACGTTTTTTGGGCTTCCGGGAGGCCACGAAACGAAGGTGGATAGTTTTGCGCCAGATCACACGGAACTCCCCTAGGGAATATGGGAGGCCTTCGGGGTCGCTTATCCTGTCCCTGGTAGGGTTGGAAGGGCGTTTTAAGGGACACTAGTGTAAGAGTTGGAACACCAAAGGCATAAGTGATATCGAAGTTCGGGGATGCAGATGACCCTCATGGGGCACCGAGTGTCCTATAGGGTCATGATAGACGTCCCAAAAAAGTTTAGACAAAAATTACATCCGGGCCCCGGGAAGCCGAAAGTGAAGGCTATAATCCACGTTTTTTGCTCTTTCTGGAGGCCCCGGAACAAATGTATATATTTTCGCACCACATCGCCCGAAATACCCCTAGGGGACATGGGAGGCCCTTGGGATTGCTTTTCCGATCCCTGATAGGTTTGGAAGGGCGTTTTATAGGACACTAGTGTAAGAGTCGGAAAACCAAAGGCATGGGTAATATCGAAGTTAGGGGATTCGGATGACCCTCACGGGATATTGAGGGTCCTCTAAGGTCATGGTACACCCCAAGGAGAAATTTGGGCAAAAATGACATCCAAGCCCCCGGAAGTCGAAAATGAAGACTATATAATCCATGTTTTTTTTAGCTTACGAGAGGCCTTGGAATGAAGATAGATATTTTCGCACTACATCGCACACAACACCCCTAGGGGACATGAGAGACCCCCGTGGTAGGTTATGGGGTGCTTGATACTGGACATCAGAGGCTAATTCACGGGTTTTGGGTACCAAGCATGACTCCCACCACCTCATACCGCCAAACCTACCCCAAGCTCTCTCTAATATCATAGTAAGGTGTCATAATTTCCATTTCTGAAGTGATTTCTAATTTATTTATTATTATATTCTTTCTATTTTTCAGTGTATTTCTTTAATTCAAAATTAAAATAAATAGCTATAATTTGTGAAAAATAAAAACTAAAAAAATTCCATAACTTAATAATATATATACTTGATAAGTTTGACGTGCAACTTTGGGAAAATAATTCTCCAAACTCTCAAAATTCCGGTGTAAAAGTTATGCAATGGGCATGTCTACTACTGTTAGAGCCACTAAACATAAGACTCTTTAGTGGGTAGTTGCTTGAGAGAGGGCTTGTGGGCGAAGCGACGCGACATGAAGCGCCTACCATTATGAAACTTATGCACTGTGCATGTCTACTCCACGATTTTTGGGTACCGAGCACGGCTCCACACCAGCTCGTGCCACTAAACCTACCCCAAGCTCTCTCTACAATTATAGTGACGTCTCATAATTTTTCCCAATTTTTTTGAAGCGATTTCTAATTTTTTTTCTCTAAAATTTCTTTTCTATTTTTCAACGTAACTTTTTAATTAAAAATTATATTAAATAGTTTTAAACATTTAAATAGTACAACTATTTTGAGAAAACAATGTAAAGCAATATATCTTACTACGTTTACTGAAGTTGGAGGAGTTATCTTGCAAAGAGAGGAGGTATAGATACCAAATGACTATTAGCAATCACAAAGAGAAATACGAAGAACCTTATCAAAATGGGAATTGGTTGTACACGATGCCGAAAAGATGGCGGACAACAGCGATGAGATCCAGATACTAGCTACTACAGAATGAAGAGAAGGGGATGAAAGAGTCATTAAAATTCATTACGTTTTTGTAACGTCCAATTGTTGCTACTTTCTCTTTTTTCTTTCTTTTTTCTTTTTTTTTTACTTGTCTTGAGTCCTCACATGACACGTCTTAAGTAAATTGACACATCATTCGACAATTCAACGGCTGATATAGCGAGCTCTGGTTTGTTCATTGCGTTTTAATCTAATTAAACGAAATGAGTTACTTATGAAGTGATCTTTATCAGGCCCTCCTTTTTTGCTGAAGGTAGCTCAATCCAGTTGACGGTAAAGAACCAAACTTACACTTTCAAACCTGTAACTTTCCTGCAAGAAATTGTTTACTAATCCTAGGACATCTCGATCTTTTCCTTGTTCTCACTCGTAATTCCTTCCGTTTCACAAGTTTTGATATTGTTCTATTTCATTTCATCTTGTAAATCCTTATGGTCATTTAACAGTGTATCTAACAAGGAATGAGTAACAACTATTAAAAGAATTGAGTTTCACTGAGGGGTGAGCCAAAGAATTGAGTTTCTAAGGAATGAGTATATGCAGGGTAGCCAAAAATGAAGAAAACAGTACTATGATCTATGTGGATAGCTCATTTCACAGAAGAACTGTCACTGTAGAAATATAGGACACTGATCACATCGATCGATAATATGATCAACCTGAGCTGCCAAGCAAGAAGAAATTTAATCAGTTGCAGATTGCAGTGCTTCTTTGCTTGGGTGATGGCCATTTTTTCAGAATCAGATAATCATGACAGTGTTCACACATGAATTTTCTGGCAAATCATCACCAATATTTGCTTAATGCTTCAATTGTAAGTACAATTTAAGAGCCACGGGCCACCCAGAAATCTTGCAGCTCTATAATCCCGAAATTTTAGCAGAAATATATATGCATAAATAAGAATGTACCTATTCTAGAGTATCTTTCTCAGTTTTCCTAATCCAATAACCCTGACCACAGCACCCAGGCCTATTCTCACACTGGATTTCTACATTTGAGGAAAATGCTACTCCCCGCGCCTTCAGAACTCATAAGACCATCTCTCAGCACTCAGCAGCAAACCACCTTCTTATGCTACACATATGATGCCTTTGCTGGATGATGTGACTGAACATGTTGGCTTAATATAGCAGTAATAGTTCAATGTATTGACAAACAGGAGGAAAAGTTTGTAGGGTTCTCGGTTGCAATTCTAATCATTCTATATATGCACAGATTTTGTCACCAGACATTTAATTACAGGGCAAACTACACAGTTAGTACAGTCATGATGATATACAAACGACAGGAACACCTTCCAGTAACTATCATTTCAGTGCTCTCAACTACTAGGATTCACAGTTGTACAGCTCTTTCAGGAGTGATCATACGTATGTACAGTCTTCCATTTCCGCTTGTGAATGAGTACGGGAAAATAGGCACCCATAAGGACACCGCTTTTTAGCAGAGGTGAAGGGGCAGTGTTTATTCAGATCAGGTATTCTCTTCTTCAGATCAGGTGGTCTCTGGGCACAAAGGTAACAAACGGAAGTTAGCAGTAAACATTATTATTGTCATACTCTCATTACGCATCAGCAAATACCATATGAACACAAAAAAGAATAAACAATACACATTATCAATCACCTGGGACTTGTAGGTCTCTAAGTCCATGCACATATTATCTCCAGCCCTTGCGACCTGTACATAGAGATTCGGGGATGACATGCATTCCTGTTAAGACATATAAGTATGTGCCTTGATCATATAATCAATTCATGCAAGCAAGTGATATTAGTATGGAACTTCAAATAAAGAAGAATCAAGAGTCTGATCTTCTACTTTACACAAGTTTGCAAAACGAATTACAAAATGGAGCATTATTGCCAAAGGATAGAATCAACTGATGAATTGGTCAGCCATAAAGATTATAATTGAGGTACAACATCATGAATAGTGACATCCCTAAGTATGCAAAGTGAAATTAGTGATTTTAGTTGTCATTTATGTTCAACCATGTTATATTTTTTTCCCCACGATTTCACTCATAATTCATGCAATTACTTGTGTAGTAAAATGAATATCATTCACAGTGAAAGTAATGAAATAGAGATATCAACTACAACCTCAGAGTTTCTTTCTATTTCGAGACTAGTTGATGACGATGATGTTGAGGCTATCTCAGAGTTTCTTTCTATTTCGAGACTGGTTGATGACGATGATGTTGAGGCCATCTCTTCGATTTCCTTCTTAGCTATATCCTCTCTGACAATCTCGGATAGAGTTGAAAGGTTGTTTATCAGCGTAAAAAGCTCTGCCCTGCACCATAAAATGCCAATGCAGCAATTTACTTAGTGGCAAAAGTAGCATGTTCATAATAAAGAACAGCTACTTATGTAGCCTATTACTATAGGTTAAAGTTTACTCCCAACAGTCCCAAGTGCGCGCTTTTGCAGGATGTTCAGCACAAGGTTCGAAACATCATAAGTAATACTCGTACTTCATGTTTTCACCAGGATGTTCAGCAACCAATAAAATTGAACTAGAAGCACTTGCAGCAAGGAACAATTTATGATTCATGGTTTGTTTGTTCATGAAAATCTTTATTGAAAGAAAACAATAGTCTAGTCAGATTGTGTTGAGGTAACGCCCCAAATACCAAATAATATTTAGTTGTGTTTTATTTTATTTTAGTTTTGTAAAGAAAATAAAATAGAACAAAAAGAAAAGAAAAACAAAAAGACAAAAAAAAAGGAAGTTGAAAGATGGGAAAACAAAAAGGTTTAAGCCTTTTGGTTTTCTTTAGTTGATGATTGGGAAACAAAAGGTCTTAGCCTTTTGGTCTTCTTTAGTGGTTGATGATTGAATATAAAAGGGACAAGCCCTTTGTTTTTGCAATAGCCAAGTGATTGAGTTTGGCAGTAAAAGGAAGCCCAAACAAAACGAAAGAAAGGAGAGCCAAGTGAGTGAGAGACAAACAAAGTGTGAGAGAAATTGAGTATTTCTCCAAAGAGGTTTGTTCCAGTTCACGGTTGATTCGGTTTGTTCGGGTGAAGGTAATCGCAGTATTCGGATCGGTCATCGACAGGTATTTGTGGGTGTATCTTTGGTTTTGTGGGAGTACCAAATTGAGTTAGAGTTTGTCAATTTGTACTAGTACCAAAGATAGATAGTCTACTTGTTGATTGATCTTGTGATTGTTGCCGATTGTACTCTTGATAATTATAGTGGATTATTGTTTAGTGCGTGGAGATCCGCACCGTGGTTTTTCCCCTAATTGAGAGGGGTTTTCCACGTAAAATTGTTTGTGTTGTTTTTTGGGTTCTTGCACTTTATTTTTCCGTTTATCTGTTGTTGTGATTGTGGGTAAATACCGTAGTTTTCCCCAACAGTGGTATCAGAGCTTTTGGTTGTAGGATCGGTGGTGGGAAAATTACTGTATTTGTTGAAGGAGGAATTATTTTGTGCAAGTAACATGTCTGGTAGTGTGCCCAAATTTGAAATCCCTTTGTTTGATGGTAAAATTAATTTTACTGTGTGGAAGAGTACGGTTGAGGATTTGTTGGTTCAACAAAATTTAGATGAGGCTTTAGATGAGACAAAGCCTAGTGGGGTGACCGATGCCCAATGGACATCGAAAAAGAAGAAAGCTGTCAGTACTATTAGATTGGCTATGGCTCTGGAGATCAAGTATAATTACTTGACTGAGACAGATCCAAAGAAGTTGTTGGATAAGCTCCAGAGTGTATATGCATCAAAGTCACTGACTAACAAGCTTTGTTTGAGATATGAGTTGTACCAGCTAAAGATGGAGCAAGGTACAGCGTTGCAGGACCACATTAACAGTTTTAACCAGCTAGTATGTCAGTTGAGAAATGCAGATGAGAAGATCTCCGATCAAGAGGAGGCATTGTTATTGTTGGCTTCACTACCCAAGTCCTACAGGCCAATTGTGCAGACATTACTTGTAGGGAGGACAGAGATTACACTAGATGAAGCAATGACAGTGTTGAGAGAGAATGATCGGATGATGTTGCAGGTTGATGGTGTATCTCCTAGTGATGGAGGAGATAGAGTACTAGCTGCGGAGGTGTCCGAAAGAGGGAGGAATCATGAGAGAAGAGGAGGTGGCCCGAGAAAAAGATCGAAGTCGCGCGCGAGAGACTTTAGTAACATAGAGTGTTACTATTGTGGTGAGAAGGGTCATATTCAGAGTCGTTGCCCAAAGATGAGAGATGATTTGAAGAGTTTCAAGCAGCTGCAAGAGAAGATGGGTAAGACCAAAATTGATGATGATAGCGGTTCCTCTAATGTAATTATGTCTTGTGATGGTAATAAGGAGTTGTTCTTGGCTAGTGACAATGAGGGGAAGGAAAGCCAAGAGAGTTGGGTGTTGGACTCCGGCGCTTCGGTTCACATTTGTAGAGACCATGCTATGTTTGATACTTTGTGCCAAGATGGAGAGTATGGTGACATCAACATGGGGAGTGGTAAGTTGAAGGTGAAAGGGATGGGTAGCATCCGAATTGAGCTCCATGGTGGTGTGACTAGAACTTTCCACAATGTGAGGTATGTACCCGATGCTCGTGTTAACGTGATTTCGTTGGGTGAGTTGACATCGCAAGGGTGTAGATACATTGGTACGGGAAGATGGTGCAAAGTGTATCGTGGTGCTACTTTGATTGTGCAAGGGAGGAAGGCGGAGAACAACTTGTGCTATGTTGAGGGTCATTGCGTAGGGAGGAGCAAGACCGTGAAGAAGAAGGTCTGTTTTTCGGACAAGGTGGAAGTATTTGGTGATTTGGGTCGAGGGAGGATTTGTTGAGGTAACGCCCCAAATACCAAATAATATTTAGTTGTGTTTTATTTTATTTTAGTTTTGTAAAGAAAATAAAATAGAACAAAAAGAAAAGAAAAACAAAAAGACAAAAAAAAAGGAAGTTGAAAGATGGGAAAACAAAAAGGCTTAAGCCTTTTGGTTTTCTTTAGTTGATGATTGGGAAACAAAAGGTCTTAGCCTTTTGGTCTTCTTTAGTGGTTGATGATTGAATATAAAAGGGACAAGCCCTTTGTTTTTGCAATAGCCGAGTGATTGAGTTTGGCAGTAAAAGGAAGCCCAAACAAAACGAAAGAAAGGAGAGCCAAGTGAGTGAGAGACAAACAAAGTGTGAGAGAAATTGAGTATTTCTCCAAAGAGGTTTGTTCCAGTTCACGGTTGATTCGGTTTGTTCGGGTGAAGGTAATCGGAGTATTCGGATCGGTCATCGACAGGTATTTGTGGGTGTATCTTTGGTTTTGTGGGAGTACCAAATTGAGTTAGAGTTTGTCAATTTGTACTAGTACCAAAGATAGATAGTCTACTTGTTGATTGATCTTGTGATTGTTGCCGATTGTACTCTTGATTATTATAGTGGATTATTGTTTAGTGCGTGGAGATCCGCACCGTGGTTTTTCCCCTAATTGAGAGGGGTTTTCCACGTAAAATTGTTTGTGTTGTTTTTTGGGTTCTTGCACTTTATTTTTCCGTTTATCTGTTGTTGTGATTGTGGGTAAATACCGTAGTTTTCCCCAACAGATTGATATTGGAAAGCTAGATGTTCTATTACCACCACAACTAGGGGAAATGTTAAATCTGTATTTGCCGCGACACTAATCAGATTGCCTTCGACCCATTGCTTGCAAACTTAGTCGAACTAAACATACAAGTTACAGCCTAATTCTCAAGATTAACACTTGTGTATATTCTATGAAAAGTGTACATCATCAAAAAGCTTTACTAAACAAAATGAAAAACTGTAGCTCAAACAAAGATGCTTTGACAAATAAAAAAATGTTTACATTCTTAGGGATGGAAAGATTCTAAACATAATCTTTTTCAAACAAAAATACTAATCAAGTTAACAATGATTTTATATTTCTGCTGTAACGAACTTCAGAAAAACTGTGAATTCAACCAAGAGCCAAAATTATATGACAGTAAATTCATGTTACCTTTGATCATTGTCAAATCCAGATCTAGCTGCAAAAAAGAATGCAAGCAGCAAGCAGCCACGCATCACTACGGTGAGCAACCTTAAGTAACCAATTATCCATGTTCGAGTCTTCTCTATCATAGTTGATGCCCGCCATAGGCTGTGGATGCTTTGTAGGCGGCACCCAAGCTGGCCGGACTGACCACGTCTCGTTAGGTAACCCAAATAGGCAAAGACTGAACATGCTTTCTATAGGTCCAGATACAGATAGTACAAAAGAAAGACAGAACAAAGCAAGAAAATGATCATTTTAGATTCAAGAATTACAGTTTCAACAAACAAAAGAAAAATCATCAGAAGGCCAAGAAAACCCAGAATGTATTTGAATTGAAACCAAGAGATAAAAATTAGATACCTGGATCACAGTCCCCAAGAAAATCGTCACGCTCTACAAACAAATGAACTACACAAGTAAAATTTTACAACTAACAACATTAACAGAGAGAGAGAAAGCTTAATACCTGTGGTTAAGGCTTTACGAATACCATTTCGTCTTCCGAGATAGTTCTTGAATATGTTATTCACTGTCTTCGGGTTCTCTTTTCCGTCAGCCATCACAAAACAGAATGATAGAGTAGAGAGAGAAGCAAAAACAGAGAGAAAGGAAAATTAGAAGAAGCTAAGCTAAGGCAGAAAAAGAGAGGGAAAGAGTGCTAAAGGCAATAACAAACTATAACTAACAAACGGCAAGTAACCACTATAACAGAATCGGGTTTTTTTTTTTTTTTGGTTATACTTATATATCCAGTAAGTGACCACTGACTAATGTAACATATGTTATCCAAATGGCATAAACAGAAATAGGGTACCAAACCAAGATTTTGAATATTAATCATCCTTATTGAGATTATAGTGGGAAAGAATAATTGCGAGAAACGTTCGAGATCAAAACCATTTGATAAGAACTATAGTTGTTGATCCTGTGTGCTTGTCAATTTTTTGAAACCTAACACTTTCTTTTGGCAATAAGCATTTCTGCTTTGAGCCTATGTGGTTAACTGAGCCTTCCTTTAGTGATTTGGTGAATAATGAATTGGTGAAGATGACTAACCGTGATATTATTGCTAAGCTTCAGTCCTTCCGCTTGGGTGTTGCAATATGTAAATCTTGAGATAAAAATCAAAAACATGAAAATGGCATTGCATAATGACATAATCAATTCAATTCACAAAATCAGGTGTTTGTCTATGTAACAAAACAAACCATTTTTGCCAGAATCAGATAGCAATCTTTTCAGTAGCAACTCGCAAGCCATCTTCTTATGCTTCACATATGCCTTTGCTGGATGATGTGGCAGAACACAGGACTGAATATAGCAGTAGTAGTTCAATAATGTATTGACAAACAGGAAGAGTTCTTAGTTTCTCAGTTGCAATTCTAAGCATTATATGCGGAAATAAAAGGTCTATGCACAGATTTTGTCCAGCTAACAGAGTCATGGGATATACAACAGTCAGGAACGCCTTCCAGTAATTGTCATTTCAATGCTCTCTACTAAAACTAGGATTTGCATCTGTGCTTTTCGACATGGCCAGCTCATTCAGATGTGATCATACATGTACAGTTGCCATGGTCATATTTCTGGACATCACTTCTGACTACATGATCCACTTGGTGCATCCTTATTCTCTTCGTCGAGTTTGTCTCCTAAATCCTCATCTTCCTCACCTGCTCCTTGTGTATCCCTGGAACCTTTGTCATCCTTGTCTTCCGTTCCCGGTTGCGCCAGTGCCAAACATTTACCCTTTTCTTCATTGACTCCCTGCTTTGCATAAATAATTTAACTTTGGTTATGCAATTACATGTGCATACAGGAGGAAGAAATAAAAGAAAAAGGAAACAGTTTTTGCACACAGCTTTGCTAAAATAGCGTTTACATGCTCCATTAGCTAGATGGAATCATGATTATTATCAGATGTAATCATGTAGGGTTGGACAGAACTGGTAATCATGATTCCTTCCCACAATGAGCTTGTGCCATCAGTGCATTAATGCAGAAAAATGGCCTCGAAGAACTGTGAAGCCCATACCTCAAGTTCAGGTTGCTTGAGAGCAGCATTTGGTTTCGGCATATTCTTCCAATGAAGATGTTGAACATCTTTCTTCATTACATTCACTTTAGAGTCCTTATGTCTTTTGAAGTTCCAGAGTTACTATCTACATGGGTACCAGAATAATTGCATCGTGACCCATAAGGACACCGCTTTTTAGCAGAGGTGAAGGGGCAATCTTTATTCAGATCAGGTAGTCTCCTCTTTCTTCTTTTCATCTTTAGATTGGGTGGTTTCTGGACACAAAGGTAACAAACAGCAATTAGCAGCAAACATTATTGTCATACTCCCATTATGCATCAACAACATACCATATGAACACGAAAAGAATAAACAATACACATTAAAATCACCTGGGACTCGTAGGTTTTCAAGTCAACACACATATTATCTGTAGCTCTTACAACCTGTGGACTTGCTTTCGGGGGAGACTTGCTTTCCTGTTAAGACATTTATGTGCCTTGGTCATGTAATCAATTCATGAAAGCAAGTGATATTTAGTATGGTAATTCAAATGAAAAATCAAGATTCTGATCTTCTACTTTATCAAAACTTTGCAAAACGAAATTTCTTCAGTCACACCTTCTGCTTCTATTAAGCTAATTGTTGAACATACGTCATATTAACCTCCTCATTCGCACGAGCTCATTTTCCAAATCAATTACAAAATGGAGCATTATTGCCAAGGGATAGAATGAACTAATGAATTAGTTTAGTCATGAAGATTATAATTGAGGTCACAACATCAGATATTCAAATTGACATCCCTAAGTATGCAAGTGAAATTAGTGATATTTAATTGAGGTTACAACATCATATATTCAAATTGACATCCCTAAGTATGCAAGTGAAATTAGTGATATTTAGTTGCAACATGTTATACTTTTTACCAACAATTTCACTCATATAACTATCCATTTACATGCGCAGACAAGAGAGAAAAAAACCAAAAAAAAAAAAGAAACAGATTCTGCACACAGCTTTGCTAACATAGCATTTCAAAACAGTGCAGATACACTCCTCAGAAATGTGAAAAGAAAGACAAACTATCATTTCTATAGATTTGCATGATGATGCTCATGACCGATTAGAGTGTTCCATATTTTACAGAGTAACTTTTCACTGTAAATATTTGACCTCACTATTAACACTTGTGTGGTAAAATGAATATCATGCTTCACAGTGACAGGACTAAAATTAGAGACAACAAGAACAACCTCAGAATTTCTTTCTACTTCGAGGCTGGTTGATGACGATGATGTTGAGGCTTCATTTTTGGATTGCTTCTTAGCTTGATCGTCTCTGACGATGTCGGATAGAGTTGAAAGACTGTTTATCATCGTAAAAAGCTCGTCCCTGCACCATAGATGCCAATGCAGCAATTTACTTGGAGATAAAAATAGTGTGTTCATAATAAAGAATAGCTACTTATGTTATGCCTATAGCCTATTACTATAGCTTAAAGTTTACTCCCAAAAGCTTCTGCAGGATGTTCAGCCCAAAAAATCCAAACTCCATAAGTGACACTTCATGCTGTTACATGGACTAGAAGCACTGGCAGCAAGCTAATAAAAGAACTAGAGAAGAAATAGGCGATCATCAGGAACACTTTATAATCCATGGTTTGGTTTATTCATAAAAATCTTCTATCCCCTCGCACTTGGATATTATCATTTTCAAAAGAAAACAATAGTCTCATATTCCCCAATAGATACTGTATTTTCCGCCACACTAATCAGATTGCCTTTGACTCCTTGCTTGCAGTCTTAGTTTAAGTAAACATACAGGTTACAGCCTAAAATTCACAAGATTCACACTTTTATATTCTTTGAAAAGTATACATCATCAAAAAGTTTTACCAAACAGAATGAAAAACTGCACCAATTCAAAAAGTGATTACATTCTCAAGATCTCAGGGCTGTATAACATTTCAAGAACTTGGATGGGCAGGTTCTGAACATAAACTTTTCAAGCAAAATACTACTAATCAAGTTTTTAATTATGAATTGCAGAGCTAAATTTCTGATGTAACAAACTTCCAAAAACTGTGAATTCAACAGGAGTGAGTTTAGAGAATCACCAAGACTCCAAGAAGCCAATGCACATAAAGCTTATTACTAACGAGACTATAAATGTTAATGGAGATTTAGAGCCAAAATAAGATGACAGCAAAGTTAAATCACCTTTATCTTTACCAAATCCAGCTGAAGCTGCGAAAGAGAATGCAAGCGCTAACAGCCACGCATCACTACGATTAGCAACATAAAGAAACCAATCATACTCGTTGCAGTCCTCTCTATCAAAGTTGATGCCCACCATTGGCTGTGGAAGCAGACCATCGTCGAGGTCGTCTACAAAAGCTGACTCGAGTGACCACGTCTCCTTAGGTGACCCAAATAGGCAAAGATTCAAAGGGTTTTCTATAGGTCCAAATAGTGATACAAAACAAAGACAGAACAAAACAAAACAATGAAATTATTAGATTCAAGAATTACAGTTTCAACAAATAAACAAGAAAATCATAAGAAGGCCAAGAAGAGTAAAAACCCAGAATGTATTCGAACAGAAGAGATCAAATATACCTGGATCACAGTCCTTCAATAACTTGCCACGCTCTGCAAGCAAAGGAACAACGCCATAAATATAATTACAACTAACAACGTTGAAAGAGAGAGGGAGAGTGGGAGAGAGAGAGAGAGAGAGAAAGAGTAAAAGCTTACCAGTTGTTATGGCTTTACGAATACCATTTCGTCTTCCGAGATAATCTCTGAATATGTTCGCCACTGTGTTCGGTTTCCCTGCCATCTCAAAACAGAGAGAGAGAGGAGAGAAAGAAGCAAAGACAATTAGAGGAAAGAGAGGGAAAGGAAGCCAAGCAGTAACAACTATAACTAACAAGTACCGAGTAACGTCTATTTACAGAATTGGAGTTTCTTTTTTTTCCTTTTTCCTTTTAAGTTTTATTCCAAAACTACGTCATTTTTGCAAAAGTCAAAAGTCAAAATTTAATTTTATTTTCCTACTTCTTTCTACCTCTAATTATATTTATAAACTATAGTCTAATTATATCCAAGTCAGAGAACATTGACTAATAGTCACTACACATAAAGTTAGCTCTAAAAATTTCTGAATTTTAAATTGGAAAATGTCTGTTTAATGTAAAGAGAAAAACAAGGCAGATGCCAGTTGAAATAGTTTGAGCTCTGTAATTTCTGCTAAACACAGTATACACAAATAGTGCACTTTTTTGTATCATATGAAGTCTACAAACACCATTTGAAGCATCTTTTTTTCCATAGTTGTTTTGCTTCACTTATCACCTGTTTTGCCCATCTACAAATGTTCATTTGCAAGCCCAGCCAGAGCATCATTCTATCCCAAACTGCTAGCAAGAAAGTATTTCTTACACCAATCACAGTGGAATGAAACCTGCATTACTTTATCTCCTTGCTTATTGGAACTCTTAATGAGCAGGGGCGGGTGAAATCGATCATAGACCAAGTATGGAAACCTTTGACTCGCCTGGGAGGCGGATAATCAAACATGGTGACTAAACACCAGGAAGTTCATCATACTTCTTGGCAGTTTTCTCACCTGTATCTACATATTCGCTCGTTCAAGATCGCCCTGTAGTTGTCTAGTTGAGCAACTTGACATACTTCAGACATTTGCTGGAAATGTTGTTCAGCCTCGGAAATCCTTCCTTTGGCACACACTTTCTCCATAAGTACTTCAAAGCTGTCAAGACTAATCATGTGTCCGGTGCTCAAAGCTTCATAGAAGACTTGAATGGCCATCTCAAGATCCCCACATTTGCTGTACATCTCAGTTAAGCAACTATATAGAGAAGTATCTTGCTTATGACCATTTTGGAGCATGGATTGTAATAGTTCCTCGACCTCTTCCACCCATCCTTCGCTTTTACAAAGTCTGGAAATCACAGTGGAATATGACAAGAAGTTTGGAGCACAACCCATATCAGGCATCCATTTCAAGAGACTTACAGCTTCATTGAGTTCCCCTCTCGTTGTAAGAACTTTAAACACAGCATTGAAACTACTAACGCTAGGATTAATGCCTCTCAATTTCATCTCCTTTAAAAGAGAGATTGCCTCATTCGACTTCCCCAACTTGCAGCACTCATTCAAAACTACACCATATGTTTGCACATCAGGTGTTATCCCTAAGCTGATCATCTCCCTTAGATGTTTAACAGCCTCATCTAATCTCCCCACAACACAAAACCCCTTGAGCAAACTCGTATGTGTTACAACATCATCCTTTACGCCACTCAACCTCATCTTGGTCATCATTCTCTGAGCCTCATCAACCTTACCACTTGAACAAAACCCATTGAAAATGGCATTATAAGTAGCCACATTTGGCTGACAACCTTGCTTTACCATCTCATCCAAACAACACAACGCCTGCTCCATCTCATTGCCCTTGCAATACCCATTGATCAACATCGTATAAGTCACTGAATCCGGTAAACAATCCTTGCTCAAGATCATCCTATCCACAATCTGACGCGCATTCACCATCATACCTTTCCTACACAACCCATCCACCATAGTATTATAAGTAATCACATTACGCCTACACGGCATTTCATCAAACACCTTCTGTGCATCCCTAACCTTCCCTATTTTGCAATACCCTCTAATCATAGTAGTATAAGTAACAACATCAGGCCTCGTTACACCTTCCTTAACAATCTGATCAAATATGAAACAAGCTAAAATAAAGCGATTAGCCCTCACTAACACACCCAATATAGCATTGCAAGAAAAAATACGATTACGATCACAATTTTTTTGGGCTCGATAAAACCAGTCAATTGCCCCTCTAATGTCACCACAATCCCCATAAGCTTTAATAAACTTACCAATCATGAAATTAGTGAGCTTTTTATGAGATTCAAGGAACTGGGTAGCAACGGTAAACAAGCCATGAGAGAGAAGTAAATCAACCATGGCACCATAACAATGGTGTGTATGGTAATAATTATTGGGGTTAGAGGAATGTTTATAAGCCCAGTTGAAAAAGAAAAGAGCATGATAAGGGCTTGTTTGGTTCTTGATGACCTTGATGACTAAATCAGGGTTTAAGTGTGGGGAAAATTGGGAAAGAGGGGAGAAGTCTGGAGAGGTGTATATGGGAATAGTGGGGTGAAATTTGGGTTTAAGGGTTTGAAGGATTTTGGTTATGGAAGTTACCAATGAAGATTGGGAAGGATTTGAGGAGAGAGATTGATTGGTGAGAGCTCTAGAAGCCATAATTGGCTGTTGTTTGAGCTGAATTGATAGAAGTGGGAAATGTGAGGGAGAGGAGTTAATAAGAAGCAGCCATGGCTACATAGGAGAGCTTATGAAATGCATCACTTCAGTCTTCAGTATATGAGCCTTGTTGACTGGGACAATGATTCACAAATTTCACATATATGATGTGTTGTTGGCACCCACAAAAAAATATTTAAACAAAAAAAAAAAAAGGAAAATTCTATATGGAGGAATTGGAGAATTTGTTTTTCAATTCTACACGGAGAGATTGTGTTTTCAATTTTCTCCATGGCAGAATATTTGTATTTTTCACATTTATCAAACCATAAGCTTACCTTTATAAATGTTTTTTTTTCTTTTTTTTTCATGAAAATATCTTATTTAACTCAAGATGTATGATTTAAAGTCTTAAATGACCTGGTTAAGTAAGAGTAATGACGAATTTGAAAACAAAATGTAGATTATTTTTGTTTTCATCCACATCACTCGGGTAAAACTATCCACCAGGTAGATAAAGCATTCTCCCTCATAATGTGAGCTTTCTCAAACTCTCATTATCCCACATAATACTTAATACATCATCATTAGCATATCTATGCCTCGAGGTATGGATTTCATAGAATCCACTTAGGTGGACTTAGGCTTTCGCAAAAGCTAACATATACCCAAAGGACGCAAAATAAAAGTCAACAAATTACAACGTAATTGATCCTTTATTACTTTTCACTTCTTTTCTCTCCTAACCAATTGCATCTTCATGTCATTTGTTCCTTTTCACCCAATTTTTTCGCCTACCACTTGTTGATAATAATATTGTAATTGTTGATAATGTTATGAGAAAGATACTCTATTTGATGAACTAATTTCTAGTTACGCAATTATAAGTCATAACGAAGCAGAGACGCGTGGAGTAATAAGCTGTTTTTCATTAATATTATCACCATACAATTTTGATTATATGAAAGTTATCAAATTATATTACAATGTTCCAATACTTCCACCAAGGATTGCATCTAATTGTTGTTGAAGATTACTTATTTCTATTTGCGCCCGCACTCTCACCTCAACTCTTTCCGCCGTCAAATATTTACCCAACAATAATATCTTCCTCTTTATACTCTTTACCTACATTAAAAATAAAATTGTCAAGTGTCACAAAGAAAAATGACAAATCAAATCCAATAACTAAACTTAGACCACTCAAATAAAGCACATTTTATGCCAACAAATTAGCTAAGCTAAAGAATAACATACACATTGAGAAGTTAAATATATCACCTTTCTATATGGCCAACGATCAACATTGAACGATCGAAGTTTCTTCTTTATAACTGTTGAACATACACGCATTTGTATCGCCGCAGTTTCAATAGGGACATCAAAATATTTAGCAAAATCGCCCATAGTCATATTCTTAACCCTCTCCCTCTGCGTTACTTGGTGCAAAAAACAAGACCAATAATTAGAATCATATCAGTCACATTTTAATTTTTAAGGAAAAAAAAGGAATAATGTAACCTGAATTGAAAGCTCAGATCTGGGCAATTCATCATTGGACGTTGCTGGTGCGTCCATTTCCTGATCAAGGTCATGTAAAATATCCATCTGAAAATTTGCATCCATTGGTGTGCTCACTGCTTGATTTGAAGTCTCTGCATGGTTGTACTGTGCATGTTGTTCTGCTACTAATAACCAAAAAAAAAAAAAAAATTAAAAAAAAATAGAAATTAAAAAAGAAAAAACTTGGTATTGAGTAATATATGTATTCCTATTACATTGCTTTAATACATCCAAAGGAATGTGCGTCAATGATGCAAAGGAATGTGCGTCAATGATGCATGTATGTAAGTCTCTTGTGCGCTGGCCTTTATGTATAAGGTATCAATTTTTTGTATGGAGATGTCACATTTTATATACAGTATTATCAACTTTTTTTACCTACAAGTATCACGTCTCATACATGAAGCCACCTCATCATATGAAAATTTGTGGTAGGTATAATACAAGGACTTGTCAAAAATACCATTATACTATGTGCATTTGTAAAATCTCTACTTATACGACATGTTTCACATTGATATTTTGTTATAGTTGTGACAAAATTGGATCACTAACCTGATGAGAAGTTTCTTTGAAGAGTAGTAGGATCATGCCAATTAATGCCTACCCAATCATAACCAGTGCACAAGGCTTCATAAAAGAATGAAAGGGGTTCTTGCAACAAAGTGTATCCCTTTTGTCTATGTTCTTCGAAATACTGATTTATGTACCCTTTGACGTATTCAAAACTCTGCCTACAAAAACTAAATTCAAAAGTATAAATATAATCTCAAATATGATTGAATAAAACGAACAAAAACTTGGATAATTCGATCATCTAAATTACAATGTTACTTACTCAAACATTTGATAGTCTCGGATTGCAGGAGCTACACCATCTATGGAATTATAGTGATTTTCAAGAACAACATGAGCTACAAGTCCCACTCTTCCATGAATTTCGAGCTTGGTTGTATGGATGCCTTGCAAATAACACAAACGCTAACATTAATTTGCACACCATTACAATAATATATTTAATCAGGCACTTAAAAGAATATCACTTTAAAAAAAACCCAATAACGTATTCAAAATACCAAAAAGTTGTATAAACTAGGCAGACCTATAGAATAAAACCTCTTACATTTTCCCCGCATCTCTTATTTTCAGCCAAACCATATTTACCCATACATGATACATCATCCCCTGCATACTCAACCAATCCTCAATACAATTAAACAAGTAATCTTCTAAGGGTAATAATTGAAGTGCCAAGTCAACATCCATTTACAAAACTTCATAAAAATTCAAGAAAAATCAATTCTTTAAAGCACTTTCATAAAAATATTTCTTAACAATATAAATAAATATGGCACAAGAAAAATTAACAAGTGATTAGGATTATAATGTAAAATACCATTAGTATGTACAATTTCTCTAAGCACTTGACAACAAGCGCAAGGATAAGGAACCAATGATTGATTAGTATTAGCCAACACTTGCAATGGCGCCATTAATATTGCATTATTTTCTTCATCCATCCCATTGGTACCATCTCCATCGTTGGAGGTTCCACCAAACTCATAATGATGATTATCAACCGTTTGATTATGTTGATCATCATGATCAACTTGGACCGTTGTTGTAACTGTTTCCCCTAACACTATATTATCATGATGACCATTATTATTGTCAAAATTGAAATTATTATTATCAACACCGTCAAAAAGAGGGTCGCATTGGATCATGGTATCATCAGGACCGTCCGTTGTTGTGATTAACCGTTCAATAAAGTCATCAATGGGAGAATCATGAACAACATCGTGATTATTGTTATTATTATTATAATAATCATTGTGGTGAGTGTTAAGTAATTGGTCTAAGAAAGATGATAAATCATCATGGTTCTGATCATGATGAGATGGGTTGTTGTCATCGAATGGAACGATAGCCACCGTTGGATCTGCCACTGGTGGCGCCAATCCTAGCATTTGGAGAGTGAGATTGGATGTAGAGGAGTGTGTCTTCTCAAGCACCGACGGTGCTTGAGAGAGAGAAGGGAAAAGAAAGAGAAAGACGGAGTCGGTGGGATGAGGGGTTTATAAACAAGAAGGGGGGTGGCAGTTATTACCGTTACCAATGGCTTCTTTGTCAATCGATGCAATACTTTTTTCTTTTTTTTTTTTTTTGAGTAGAAAGAGGGGTTTTCATTCATTCATTCTTCATACATACTAGAGCTGTCAAAAGCTGACACGATACGACAATACAACACGAACCGAACACGAATGTAGTGTGTTAGTGTTTAGAGGTTTCGACTCGTTTAATTAAATGGGTCGACACGAGTAACACGTTTAGTTAAATGGGTTAGGTTGAGATTGAGATTTCTGACACGAAAATAACCTGCTTACGACACGTTTAATTTTAATTGTCAAATTTAAGTTCAATATAATTGTAACAAGTAAATAATGTAATAGAATCTCACCTATCTTGAGCATTTTAATAATTTTAATCTGTTGAATATACACTTATATGGTTAAAACTTTAAATTTGTAGGTAAAATTTATGTTTTTTCTCATATTTCAATTAGTTTAGAATATAAGAAAAGATAGACAGGTTAACAGGTCATTAAACAGGTAACTCGATTATTAAACAGGTCAGGTGCAGGTCAAGGATTTTTGACACGATTAATAAATGGGTTAGGTTTGGGTCAAGGATTCTCGACACGTTTAACCTTGACACGAACACGACACAACCTGACCTATTTGACAGCTCTAATACATACATCAAAGGATTTGTTCTTTCCTTTCTTTTCTTTTTTTTTTCTTTTTTGAAGACTTTTTTTCCTTCTTCTTTTTGTTTAGGGTGACCCCCTAATAAAATCAATTTTTTTTTTTTTTTTTTGAGGGGACATAATTAAACTCTCAATTGGCTAATACATTTTCATTTTTCAGTTAATAGCAGATCCAGGAATTAATTCAAGTGGGTGCACATCCTTATAATTTTATAGGATATTTCTTAAAATTTATATAAAAAATACCATTTTATAAAGGAAAATTAAAAAAAAAATATGCAAGTGGGTTCCATAGAACCCACCCCCTTATATGTGCATCCGCTACTAGTTTCAGTCAGTTACTTGCCTGATTTCCTCTTTCATGAAATACAACGACCCCTAATTCTCTCTCCTTCCCTTAAATCAAGTATCGTATACTCCATAACCAATAGACAACAATCTCAAACGTATGAATTCGATATTAACCCAAACTAAATCACTTGATATATGATATTCCAAACTATTTCGACCCATACTCGAACTAACACGATCCATATTTGTGACTTGTGAGAAAACGTTAGCTGAATTAAAGTACAATTTGAAAAATAAACTCAACTAGAGTGAAAATGTAATGGTAGAGGTGTGTAGTAAAAAAATAAACTCATAATATTTACATAAAATCCAATCTCACAATAAAGATCCCTTCAAAAAAAAATTGTCCTAGAATATGGCGACGTGCTATCATAAAATAAATAATAAAAATAAAAATAAAAACCTTTCATGACGTGCTATCAAAAAAAAAAAAAAAAAAAAAAAACTTTTAAGATGTGCTATCATAATAAAAAAAGAAAAAAATCTAGACGATATTTCGAAAATCGTTTCTTTAATAGTCAACTAGTTAGTAATAAGGTTACATATATATGCACCTTACTAAACGGGATATTTAATGTGTTGTTGTTGACGTCGTTGATCCACTTGGAAAAAGAAGGTGAACCGGAATATCATAAGCAATTCCTAGTTTTATTTCTGTCCGCTTGTGCAATTAGTTTCTACTTTAGTACAAGCCGAAGAATGCTTACCAAAGAAACCAAAAATCACAAATTGAAATGAGCGTTGCAAGCAGAGCAATTTTCAAGACTAGTAATCTCAACTCCTCAATTCTTCTCTCTAAATTTCTTCATCATCAGGCATCAACCCAGTTGAGAGCATCTTCTCTTTCTTCCATACACAGTGTCATCAGTCTTAATTCCTCAAAGTGGGTCAAACTCAATCGAAGGTTTTCAACAACAATGGCATCCTCTTTCAAGCCTGAACAAGCTAGGGTTCCTTCTGCCCTTCAATCTCCCACTCCTCCCATCACAAAGGTACCGTCTTTCTCTCTCCGTGAGTTGGGTTGTGCAGTTATTATACTAACTCCTGATTGATTATTTATGTAAAATGGGGGTTTTGCTTTAATTTGTTGATGATTGTTATATCTTGTTTGTGATTGGATTTTTGGTGGGCAGTTTAAAATTGCGCTTTGTCAGCTCTCTGTAACGGCTGACAAGGAGAGAAATATTGCACACGCTAGAAAAGCCATTGAAGAAGCTGCTCAAAAGGGTGCCAAGCTTGTTGTCTTACCTGTAAGTTTTGCAGTTATGCTGTAAAGGGTTTTATCTTTATGAGTTGATTTAGGCACAAGGTATTTTTTTCCTTTTTGTTGTTGTTGTTGTTGTGATTGGATAAATGTGTTTGTCGAGCATCTAGGAGAAAGTTGGTTTTGCCACTCAGATTGAAAATAATGAGTTTTATGTTGGGGGTATATGTATGTGCTAATTGGCTAAATGGTTGAAGACTTGTAGTTAATTAGTTACTCTGAAACCTGAAACAGCATTTTCTAGGAGAAATTGGGTGATTATCATTCTTGATGTCGAGTATTTGAGTTATGGATATCGGGGTGTGTATGGTTGTGGCTCTACTGAAACCTCGTGCCTAAGAGAAAATTGGTGCAATCTTTCTAGAATGTGGAGAGTTGAACATTTGGGTGCAAGTTGATACGTGATAGTGGCTGTGGTGAAATGGTATTCACGAGGAGACTTGTCTTTATTTATATACAGGTGAATTGTTGGCATAAGGGTGTATGCCTTAATGCATATTTGATGACATTCTTGCTGCTATGGTGAACTGCAATGCTCTTAGTGTAGGAATAGGTTGTACCATATAATTCTATTGATTTGTCGAACAGATATAGCTTGTACAGATATATTCAAAACTCTGTCCTACTCCCAATGAAGTTGAGGGGCTGCAACGCCAACATTGTATGGACTTTAATTTGAAACAAAACTTATTCAGTTGTTTTGAATGCTCATCCGAAGCCTTTGCCAAAGAAGGAGTTGAGTGATTCAGGACCTTAGGTGAATGGGAGCAGTCAATTCTCTAAAAAGTTTCATCTGTCAAAATTAATTTCTGTATCTTTATGGAATGATAAATGTGTATATTCTTATTTATCTATGAGAAACAACTAAGTGCTTTTAGAAAGTCAAACTGCTGGTTCATAAATCAAGACGTAGCTTAAAGTGCCCCAACAATAATATGATGAACCAGCTATCAACTAAGCACATTAAGTTGGAGGAGTTTATAGCATAAAGGCTCACCTCTAGCAAGGAAATGTTTATAACTACCCTTATGCCTTATCTGCAAGCTGTCTAGTAAGACACTCTGTATCTCATCTCTGTTATCATGCAACCATCTAATTACACTTCCCATTAAGTATGTCTTCGTTATCCCAGATCACATAAAAGTTTGGGAGTGTTTAAACCTCCTCTTTCCCCTGTGCATCCACTTCTGGGCCACCTTTGCCGGGATTACTGCTAGCTTCTGTCTCCTTCCAGGCTCCCATTCCTATACCTCTTTCTTGCTCCCTCCTTTCCCTCCCCCCCCCCCCCCCGGTTTATTGGAGTCACTGGACGCAGGATCCCTTTATCTGGAATTCTTTTCCAGCAGGAGTGTTTTCTTCTCATTACTTTTCACTATTTACCCTTCTCGAAACTTGCAGACAAGCCATTGTTATTTTATTTATCAATTAATACTCTTCATCTCCATGTTATGGTATTTGTCCTGCAACTTGCAAGTGGATTTGGCAAACTTCCTAGATCCTAGCTACTTCCCAAAAAAAAACTTGGTGTATCTCTACGTGTTCTATGTTCTGATGTGTGAAGGAGAGAGGGGGAAAGAGAGGAGTAAGACTGAGAGGGCAGGGGAGGGACCCAGCTGCTGTTGATAAGCCTACCAGTGGTAGGCGAAACGCAATTGCTTGGCAGGCAGGAAGGGGGTTGATGAAGGCAATGGGCGGGGGAGTTGCATTTTTTTCTTTCAACTGGGCAGAATGGAAAATCGTATAAAATCTGATGGCAACTTAATGGAAAAATGTGGTCCATGATGATGGAGTTGAAGAAGAGGGTTGTCTCATGAACTGCTTCCACATGCCTATAGCAGGCCCCATCTTATGAATGGTTTTATGCTTAGACTTCGATTTGGAGGATTACCAGACATGTATCAGTGCGGCCCCACTTTTGACTGTAATAGTTACGGTATTTATGCCCTTGGTTGGTTCTAGTGGTCATTGTATATGCACATACAGTTTAAACACTCTAATAGATTAGCATGTTTTGACATCACCCATGATTCTGTTTTAGAACTCCTTCCCTTGTCACTCTTGTTTTATCCTATGATGTGTGGTGCAAAAGTTTTGTATGGGACTACTCGACTGTGATTTTGTCGTATTAAATGCGACTATTATGAATGCTTAAATCTTAATCCATCCAAATTGGTCGTCATGAGCACAACATTTGAAGTGTTTACCTTATTGTGCCAATACTAACGCTAATATCTTTCCCGTATACTATGACCTGATTCATCATGAGTGTGTCAAGTAATTTGGTCTGGATATATTCATATTCTCAAAAGACTATAAACATGAAGTGTGGGTTGTGAATCAATGGATAGTTTGCATGGGTTTGTACTTTGTAGGTACTTTAAGAGATCTTACTGAGAAGCTTCTAAAGGTGAAAGAGACACATCCGGGAGACAAACACATGCCATATAGACAAGCTGAAAAGCAATATGGATCTGTATTTTGTCATGCATCTTTGTGCTTCAATGAAAGGTTTATGAGGTTGCAGGTGCGAGATACCACCTTATCTAGATTCTAGACTAGTAGAGCCTTGCACCTACTCAGAAGACGATGAGAGGGGCCAGTCCATGTCAGATGAATTAAAATAGTAAAACTGTAGGTTACCCTCCTGTCAAACGCTAAAGAAGACACTTTAGATGTATTCATATGTTTGATTACCATGTGTTTTTTTTACTGGATATGGGATTTCCGCAACAAGCAATGGTATGATCGAGCATTAAGAATAGCAAGCAAAATAAAGGCATTGTAAGTGACCTGATCTCTGTTAATGCAGGAGATATGGAATGGCCCATATTCAAATGATAGTTTCCCGGTGTATGCTGAAGATATCGATGCTGGTGGGGATGCATCTCCTTCGACCTCAATGCTATCGGAAGTCTCTCGTGCCTTGAAGATCACTATAGTTGGGGGCTCAATTCCAGAACGTTTTGGGGATAGGTTGTATAATACATGCTGTGTCTTTGATACTGAGGGAATGCTTATAGCTAGACACAGGAAGGTAAACATCAGATCCACCCTATTTCTGGTGTTTGTACTCCACCTCCAATCCCCCCCCCCCTCCCCCTTCTTTGCTGTGTAGAATTTTGGATACTCCTTGTTTTGATCTGTGACTTTCCAGTCTTTCCTGACTGCAGATACACCTATTTGATATTGATATTCCCGGGAAGATTACCTTCAAGGAATCAAAGACCCTTACAGCAGGAGAATCTCCTACAGTTGTGGACACAGGTTTGATGTGAAACATGCCCTTTAAAGACAGATTTTACTGTAAGACTGTTGTAGTTGTGCAAATTGAGAGTTTGAAGTTCAATGATGCTTGGGTTTATTATTAGTAATTAGAGTGACTTCATCTTGTCAAATTAGTCTCGTAGATTTATTTATTTATGTCACAGAAAAAATGCTTTAGTTTGCTTTAGTAGGAGAGTTTGGAACTTTTAAGTAGGAGATGTCATGCTAAATGTGTTCCTCATGAATAGTTGGCATCGGACTATTATGCCTTCCAGCATTATATATTGCTGTTAATTTCTGTCTTGCTACATCTTTTATTTCCTGTATCCTGTATGTGCTTCCTTGTTATCTTTTACCTTGTACTCCTTCTGTTCGGAATTTGGAAATAATAGTCACTCATGTGGTGTAAGTTGTACCTGAATTAATAATATGACTACTCATTCTGGGTAAGGGAGTAGGGTTCTTGATTCTATCTCCCCCTCCCCACCCAAAAAAAAAACTAAATAAAAATATTTCGAATAAAAACGAAAATATTGTTTGACACTGTCAAATTTTATGTGGTAGCAAGGGCAATTTGACTTCTTTATGAGTACGAGAGTTGAAGAATTTGTTGAAAACGGTCAATTCCCTGCTTCCCTCCAAAGCTTTATATCCTATTGAACAAACTTATCAAATGCCCTCTCTGGACTCTGGATTCTGTGATACAGAAAAGGGCAATAGATCTTTATCCTTAAAAAAGTTTATTAGTTAAATCTGTTAATCCTGCACCAATGATTTAAAGAAGGGGAGGGGAAAAAATAGAATAATAAAGATGAACGTGGTAGTATCTTGGAACAATTTTAGGATACTGTGGACCAACCCTGTGGTATAACTATGAATAGTAACATAAAAGTCATACTCATAGAGTTATTTTTATGTGATGTACGTTCTTGTTTGGGGGGGGGGGGGGTGGAGAACGGAGACTTAAACCAGAAGTTAATTTAAGTTATCTCCTCATTGGGGTTTCTTTTCTAGTATTTCATTTGATTCATGGCTTAACCTTTGAAGTTTATAGGTTATGCAAATTTTTATTATTTATGAACTTTTTAAATATTATGCTTCTTGATTGGATCATACAATTCAATGGTAGGATATCCTTTATAGGATGATAGGATCCTTATCCCAACAACTTTGCTGGTAAATATTTCATTTATCATCGCAATGATTGCATTAGTCCTGTGTCTTAACTGTTTGGTGAAATTTGAAAATGTTTCAAGTGCTTTGGTTAATATTCCTATTTGTTCGTGCAGAGGTTGGTCGTATTGGTATAGGCATCTGTTATGACATCCGCTTTCAGGAATTGGCAATGTTATATGCAGCAAGAGGTACTTCCCTTCATAGTTTGTCGGAGTTTGTCCTTTTAATAGTTTAAATGTTCACTCTATTTTGTACTTGCAAATAATTCCTATATTTTTCTCTTGAAAGTTGTACTGTAAGTATGAACTTGTTATATTTTACATTTTGCATAGACCTAAATCTTTGGTTTTTCTCAAGTATTTCCCTCTGTTTACAAATTTTTTCATCCTAATGACCTAGGAAGTTGTGCTTTGATGCTGTTTTCTGGTCCTTCTTTGAAGTGTCAATGTGAAATATGATCGTTTTACATCCCTCTTCCTCCTGGTGGTTTCTTTTTAGCCCTTCAGCATTCTCTAATTATTCTCGCTTACATATATGCCGTAGAGTATACCCCTTATTGTATAATAAACCAAAAGATTATTCTTTCAAATTTGTAGAATTATGCTGTACTCTACAAGGTGATTTATGGTAACACCTCATTTCCTGGTCAGGTGCTCAGTTGCTGTGTTACCCTGGAGCATTTAACATGACTACTGGACCACTGCACTGGGAATTGCTTCAGAGGGCAAGGTAATGTGCACTCTCCATGGTTTCCAGTTGTAGATTCTTCTTTCTAGGTGATGCATTTATGATTGTAAACTTCAACGCCTCTGTCGAAACATATATCAGTCAAGTTGCTGTAAGAGATAATGACCCCCTTGGTTAGATTTTCTACTAAATTAACTGCGACTTTTTGCCCAAAACTGAGTTGTTATTGCTAGTATGATCAAAAGCTTATGTCAACTGACTAGCTGAACTGCAGTGGTTTCCGTTCATGTCTCGAACTGGTATCTTCAATTTTTGTGGATGATATTGGTTGTTGATTGAGGATGTTATTTGGCTAAAACAACATGTATTTTCCAAGTGAACAGAACCCCAGGTTTAGGGCTCCTTAGGCGAGAGATGTGAGGAGCAAATATTATTAAGTTTGTTAGATAATTTATTTCCATTTAGATGGAGATTAATTATTAATTTTATTACTCTTGGTATTGTTATTTATATATGTTTTAGTTTGCCTTTAACGCTTTGGAATTACCGCTGCCATGTTTTTATTAAATGGTCGGAAATTTCGGGGTGTTACATATATCCAAGTTACTATATTTACAAAATGGATTGCTAAAGATCTAAATGATATTGAAGATCCATGGTCGCATGTTTAAGCTGATGCAGACATGCAGTCATATAAATATGCTAGAAACTCCATTGCAATTTGTTCTTGTGTTATTTATTCATGGAATAAGGAGCAAAAAGATATGTATTTAGTTACTCTACCCCTTATCTATACAAATTCAGTCTATTGCTAGTAGGACAAATCTTCTATGATTGGACAATTGATAACATTCCTATAATCACTGCTTGTTCTCTTTCTAATAAATCTTAACTTCTTTTCTAGGCAATTGTTTTTCCTTCAGTTACTGCTGATTGAGTAAATCATTAAATTTTTTTGTTAACTGAAGTGGAGGGTGCACTTTTTCCATACGATTTGTGCAAATTTTTCTTTGTTTTGAAGAAATACAATGTGTTGACTTGATTCCTTGTTTCGTAATAACTGCTGCTACTCCCATATCTAATCAACATCATGCTTTGTCTGTCTCCCAGGTTTAGTGGATGGGATATGCTTATTTGGCATGCATAATGTAGTTTTGCAAATTTATTTGATTGGTTTTTCTGGTGTTTGTTTTGCAGGGCTGTAGATAACCTGGTAACTTTCTGAGACCTGGGTTTTTCAACAGAAACTGATACATGTGCTCTGCATCAATATGTTCTGAAAAATTCGTTTGTATAGAAGGGATGCAGCAGGGCCATCTAATGTCATACATTAACAATTGCCTAGCATTGAAAATTTTCTAATCTCGGGGGTAAATAAGATCAGAGTTTTGGACTTCCCTGGCTTTCTTGCATAATGTCAAGGGCGGTTTCCCAGCATACTCTGATGCTAAACTACTAGAACTTTTGGCATATGTCTGCTACAAACTTACAGATTCATCATTTCCTGTGACAGTTGTATGTAGCTACTTGCTCACCTGCACGTGACGCTGGTGCTGGTTATGTCGCTTGGGGTCACTCCACGCTTATAGGACCAGTGAGTAATCTCATCCATATATTCATCCATTTGATTTATTACAGTCCAAACAACCCCCAACCCCAAGCACCACAAAATGAAATTGTTATGAAGGAACAATGCCAAAAATCAACGAAGATCTTGAGGCTTGAGGCTCTAGAACAAGCTGAAAAGATTCCTAACAATGTAAAGAGGCAATCTATTTAAGAATTAGGAAGTGAAAGCACCAAAGCTAAACCAATCGCAAATTCGCAACCATGCGTAGAGAGGTTGAACTCTCTTTACACTTTAGTGAGAGTGTCTGCCTAAAAATTTTCCTTTCTAACACATGCCTTATCTTGAAGTCCCTGATCTGGGGACAGAGACGTGTCTATCTGATTAAGAACATGCCAGAATTCGCACGGCCTTGTGTGCCTGTCTACAAAAGTCAAATTAAAACATTACAAGTCATTCAAATTAAATTTTGACCTATAGTCAGTGCGATATCAATATATCATATACGGAGTATGAAATATGAAGACAAGCCAATAACTCTGCCTCACTGGAGCTATTAAATATACTTAAAAGAGAAGAAAGAATCCAACAAATTCATCATCCTGCCTTTGGATGGCCTCACATCCTGCAAGCTGTTGTTTACCAAGAGATGGCAATCAAGATTAGCTTTTAAATCAACCCATGATTGGAGGTTCACATGTAGCACTTATTTCGCACTCTTATTACTCGCAGTAGCAGAAAACTAAAAACACCCCCACTCCCCTCCCTCCCTCAAAATTGATGGGTTGCTGCATTCAGTACGGAAATCTTCCCCGACAAATCCGCTGTACTTCTCCTTGAGCCAGCATAAGGCTTTAACCCTTGTGACTTCCAGTATTTGGGCAATGAAGACCTGTTTCTGATTGAAAAAGTTCAGTCCTTTTCAGGCAGATGAACCAAATGGCTGATACAAGAATGATACGCCATGCTTTACCAGTAACATAAACACAAGATTTTGGAAATTATTTCCCTCGAGCAATGAAATGGTCATTATTACAGCTTACTATTGTGTTTATTATGTTACCTTCAGAGAGTGCAATACACATTTTACCATCAGAGTTCTGCCCCATATTTCTAATACTTTTTTCCCTCCAGAAACAATAGTTACCCTTGTAGTGTAAGTTGAGCTAGTGATGTAACTATCAACTCCAGATAGAGTACAATTTGACACATGAAGAATATGTTTCCTGCATTTTGTTGCTTATATGCAATTCACATCCATCTCTCAAAAACACCTCCATCGACCAGATCATACCTTAGTGGTACCTGTCAGAACCAAAACCTACTCAGCATCCTCTCCTATCCTTAGTGATCTTCACTATGTGTAGTATCATAGAAACCAAATAATTAACAGATTAAACCTTATCTACCATCTTTCAGAACTAGTTTCATCAGTATCTTCCCTAAAATGGCAGCCATGCAGGATTTGAATAAGATTCTCCTTTTCCTTTTCTTCCCATGATTCCATTATCTATGATGCATAGACATGACTAGAAAATGCCATGTTGGGGATGTCTATGTAACCTAGCTCTCCATTGCCCCAAACCCATTTAAAAGTTTAGTTCCACGAACAAATGTTCCCTTCTTGACTGAGAATTTTATTTGGCAGTTTGGAGAAGTCTTGGCTACAACAGAACATGATGAAGAGATAATAATGGCCGAGATCGATTACTCATCGGTTGAACTTCGAAGGTGAAAATGTTTCCACCTTGGACGTCCTCTCTTTAGTAGTATCTAACTACTTTCCTCATAGATCATTTGATCTGTTGGTGGTTTAACATTTTATTTATCTCCTTGTTATTGGATTTTTCTTTTCCACCACAAATACAGAACTAATCTCCCGCTGGAGAAGCAACGCCGAGGGGATCTTTACCAGCTGGTGGATGTGGAAAGATTGAAGTCTCAGTGAGTTGTGGAACAAAGAACGGTTAGTAAATTTAGCATATGTTACAGAATCAGAATGAGTACGTTAGGAAATTGTGAATATCTCTAAAAGGCACAGTATCACTGCAACCACAGACGAGGGGGGGTCTGGGTTTAACGATTTCTTGTTCTCTTCAACTATTTTTTGATATGTAGCTTTAACTTGAAGAAAATGCACTCCTTTCGGATAGTCAACTGAAACATACCAAAGCAGATTGGAGAGCACAGGCGGAAATCACTTTTCTCGGGAAAATAATACGTGGAAAGTTGTGTTAAACAAGATAGTGGTAGAGACGCAATGTTCCTATTCGAGTTGTATAATATTCCTTTAGGGAGTGTAAGAGATTGTATACCCCAAAGAGAAGATGATTAGGTTACTGAGACACAGAATTTTGTGTTGGATGATTATTGAGACAGTTCATCGTTGTTCAATTGAATCCTCCTTGCTCAATGCATCCTATGAAAGGCTTCTCAGTGAAGTACATAGAGTTCAAGTTGTTCTTTAATTGGTCGTACGCTTTACAACCATGATGTTGCAAAATTGTGATGTACATCTTAACATCTATCTACAGCTTTTAGCATTAATCACGAATGTCATCATCAAGTGCTTGTGCTGCTTAAAACTTCTCTGATGCTAAAGTTATAGATTCAAGCTTGTTAATTTTACATGGTTTCTAAGTTTCTAACCATCAGGTGCTTTTGCTCTTCCACAAGCACTGTAATTGTGTTTTCCATTGGTTCATTTCAGTCATTTCTTAGCAAGGGCATTTTGGTCATAGTGTATAAATTTCTGCTACATTTTCAATGCAGTGGAGTGATGGAGAGAGAAAAAGAATCATCATAAATTCATAATCAAACCCAGTCAGAGTCCACTAAAGTAGTACTAAAGCCCATACATATTGTAGGGCTAGGCCCATAGGGAGTAGGCCAAATAGCCAGCTAAAGTTGACTAAAACTTCATTAAAAAGAGAATGGGACAGCACGTGACAATTAAGAGCCCAAGAAAAAGCAAAGTGGGCATGAAACGCAGCGCACGTGGGTACGTACTCTCTCACTTCATATCACCAATACAAGAACAAGATGGCCAACACCGACAAAAATCCAACATCTGAACTTGTTTTTGTCAGAGGAGAGATCGGAGAGAGAGAGAGAGAGAGAGAGAGAGAGAGAGAGAGAGAGAGAGAAACAAAGAATAAATAAATAAAAAAAGGAGAGACAAAAAATGCTGAAATGGGGTTTTAACTTTTACGTTTAGCTTTGTTGGGATAAGAGAAACAAAGCAATCTATATAGATCAATAGATGCCCTGCCTTATGAATGAATATCGCCTTTACTAGCAACTCTTTACGTACACAAGTGATACTAATCTTTAATAATCTTTACTCATCTTTTGATCATTTTTGAGTTCCATGGCCTTCACCTTGCTTCTTGCTTTGGGATCGCCATTTCTCTATCTCTAGATAATACTTTTTCCTGTTTTAAAATATGAATTGGAGGTCGGGTTCTTCTTCCCTTATTTATTTAATAATTGGTTCAATTCACTTCAATTTAGTAGAATTTAATCCAATTTAGTTTAGTATTAGTGATCAACTTTTACTCTTACATATTGAGTAATATTCAGTTTAGTTTAGTGAAAAATAACACACTTATATAAATTTTTCATTTACTGCATAATTGGTAGACAATATTCCGAACATAGGAGCATCTTCATGTACAGAGAATAAGTCGAATGCTCCATTTTGTATGGTCGTTATGCGACATATAGAAAGATAAGATAAATACCTAAATGTGCTTTCGAAATTTAGAAAATTTAGATGATTTACTACAATGAATTGAATAATAATACTAATAGTCTATACTGAGGAAATTCTTCGGCTTTTCTATGCATTGTGTGCTTAAGCCTTTGTTACGAAAAAAAAGGGAGGGGGGGAACAGAGAAAGGGTGTGGTCCTTAGTCAGCAGTGAGAATCAGTGGCAAGACCTTATTGAATCAGTGAAAATCAGTGGCAGAACCTTACTCAACTATTAAAAATCAGTGGGAGGGTCTTACTCAATCAGTGGGAATCAATTGGAGGACCTTAATCAATCAGTGAGAATCAGTGGAAATAAGCGGAAAAGAAGGCACACAAATATTGCTGCAAAATACAAAACACGCATCCTGGACCACTGTAAAACTCATAATAATGCTGATGGAAAGCAGTTTAGGAGTTCAGTGCTGGTTTGCAATTCGATCAAGTATTTCAGAGTACAGAGTTTTTCTGCTCTGCATCAAAAAAGTCATATATGAGAAGTTGATTAGTGGGCTTTTTTGGGTGGTCCAAAAAGGTTTAGAGAATCAATTTTGAGTCTGGTTAATAGGAACTCGATCGATGAAGAGACCTTGGTTGAAGGTGTTCGTGACTTTAAAAGTGTCATTTCCTTCAATTGCCATGGGCCACTTTAACAACTATTGGCTTCTTTTTCTGATTGTAAAATACTGTTGTTTTTGTATATCTGTTCTGTTACGTTTTTGTCTCAGCAATTTAAGATCATTTATGTTCATGTCTTGTGTGAGTGCGTTGAGTAAGAAGCGTGAACGTAAGCGTGTGCAAAGATGTGGCCTTTTGAGGGTGTCGCAGTGTGTTCATGACTTCAACTTCAGGTGTACTGTTGCAGCAGGCGATGGTCCAGGTGCAAACACGAGCTAACCATATATAGTTCAGTTCAGTTTGGTTCAGTGAAAAATAACACACTCGAAATTTTCATTTTCTTGGGTTATTTTTGTTATTTTGGTATTTAAATCTCTTTTTACTGGGTTGATTGCTTATTTTCCTTATGTTTTTGCAATACCTCTCTTTCGCCGATTGTTAGGTTTTTTTGGCTTACATATAGGAAGGACCTAATGCATTTGTTATTTTGCACCCAATTGTTTGACAATAAAAATGAAATGAATTTGAGATATAGTCCTTCATAACTGATATTGGGACTAATATCCTCTGGATAGACTTATCTTTCCAATTCACTAGTTTTAGGATCCGAGAATATCATGCTCTACATATGTTCTTTTCAACTTCATCGGTTAAAAACAAGTTCAGTTTAGTTCAGTTAATCCAATAAATTTTCTTATGCCACATATTACTATAATTATAGGTTTGAGTTTAGAGCTCATCGATCCAAACATGTACTTAAGTTAATTAGTGAGTATAACTTAAGGTGCTTAGTTGAGGTCCTTGCAAAGTAAAATTGCAATGTGCATGTGTATGAGCTACAAGTAAGAATTATTTAGAGTATGTTCTTTTCGTGTTATTTGTTAATAATCTTTGTTGAAATGATTATTTATGCCGAACTTTGTTGATTTTAATTGATAATTTGTTGCTGAACTTTGCCAATATTGTTGATTCCCTCCCCCCCTAAATTTATACATTTTTGTTGAACTTTGTTGATTCTTATTAAATTCAACAAAAAAACCACACAGGGAGAATAGATCCTAATTGTTCACGAGAGTTTTCTTGTTTACAATGACCAAAAGAAGAGAAGAAATAGAGAAAAGAGAAATCTCATTTAGTGGAGGAAAGGCTCCGAGTCAAGGTGAAGCAATTTTGAAATTTGGGCTAGGAATTGCAATAATGAAGTCTCATTATCAAACAGAAAATCGTACCATGAGAGAGACAAACTTGCTCTAGATTTCCATGATCAATTAAAGGGTAAACCCATCGTAATTAGTTTTTTACCATAACTTTTCATGATTGAAAAGGTTAATACCCTTCTCCCTATTGCTTGGATATGTTTCCCATACTTTTCTTCCTATACTTTGCATTACCATTCCCTTTTGTACCCTTTTTGGCTCTCTTCAAATGATTGTATCAACTAATGTAATCTTTACAGACATGCTATCTAGTTCAAACTCATTATGAAATCGAATGATAACGAGAAAATAAAGCATTTGTGTTTAATTTTGTTGACAAAGCTTTCCAAATTACCCGTATTTTACCTTTTTGGAGAATGAAACAACTAACATGGTTTTTTAGGGGCAATTATGATTTAAGGGTGTGTTCTTTTATACTTACTCTATAATTAGTTCAATCAGTTCAGTTTGATGAACTTCAGTTCATTTCACTTTGGTGGAGCTTAATTTAGTGATGTGATATAATGTGATCTATTTTTTCTCTGACAAATTACAATTCAGTTTAGTTCAGTAAAAAAAAAATACGCCTTAAGTTTTGAGCTATATTTGCATATTGGTTGAATATTTAGGTCTGTTAATTAAAAAAAAAAAAAAAAAAAAAAAACTGAAATTTTGTTAGGAATGCCATTTTTTTTAGGAAAAAAAGACAGTCCTAACAAAGTTATAGTCCTTATTAGCTTACATGAAGTAAAACTTTTAAAATTATTAAGCGCTAAAAGTTATCCTTTTGACCCCTAAAAAAACAAACTGCCCTTTTTCATATAAAATAGAAACTAGCAAGAATTAAGGGTGCTTTCATTTCCACTAAATTGAAGTGATCGATTAGGTTGCATTGATACCTGGTCCAATAGCAGTATTCCGTATTCGATATGTTTCGAATACCGATACTTTTAGGATATATGCCCGATACTTGGAAATACGCACCCGATACGTATCGGAGAAGTATCCTATTTTTTCGTATTAGTTTTTTCCCAAAATAATTACGGATACTCCTCAAATACACGGTGAATACTTTAAGGATACGCCAAATCAACAAACACTTCAATTAATTATATTTTTGCAACAAAGATTAAGTATTTCGTTAAATATATCTCTATGCGACCTAAAAGAAATGACCTTTCTCTCTCATCATAGCCTTCATCTTGTCTAATATAAAGGCTTACGCCTACCGGAGCAGCTGGTCGGTTCGCCAACTCTCTATCTTCCACACATCCACACCAACAACTAATTAGTCATCAACTTATCACGTGTTTTAGCTCCGATCTTGTATTTTTAATGGAGAATGTTATATAGATGTTAACAATGTCAGTAAAGGGCATGAATTGAATTGTACTTAACCTTTTTTTTTTATTTTAAAGTTGTTATATTATATATTTTAAATTATATTTTTGTCGTACCTGTATGTTAGGAAATTTAGAATTGCACTATCCCGCACCCGTATCCGTACATGTATCGGTATCCGCACAACCTAGATGATCGATCATCACCAAACGGAATTAAAGTGAATAAACCGATTTTAAAATAAGTAGAAAGAAGACATTCAAAATTTATCTTCTTTATTCCCCAAATTCGTAACAAGGTTTTTTTTTTTTTTTTCTTCTTTTTCTTCCTTTTCTTTTAGGAGAAATGATTCTTAAGCCACTTTATAATAGTCTAAGGATATGTTTTTTTCCACTTACATAGTAATAAGTTCTATTTAATAGCATCTTAAAAAAAAGGTTTTATTTAATAGAGTTCAGTTTAGTCCAATTTAATTTAGCTTTAGCGAGGGTGATAACTGACATTCCATTCCATGTCAATCATATTGATTATCATATCGAAGTTTTAGAGGTTTTGAGAATCCAAAGCCGCGCCCTCGATGGCTCGATTCCTTATGTAGTAAGTGATTTATATTATTTATTTAATTTTTTTTTTTTGGCTTGGCAAAGGTATGGCTAAATAGTACCTTCTAACGTAGGGTTTCGAGTATTCCACGAATTAATTCTTGTAAGTACTTCTTAAGAGATTTGAACCCATAATATGGTGTACAAGTTACAACTTATTTACTAGTGAGCCAATACGTACCTCTTGGATTTATTGAGTCCGTGATTAAATCACCACTGTAATGCCTAGTAATTATAATGAGAGACATACAGATGGCGGTCCTATTTTGCGGATAAGTTTTCCCAAGTACTATAGTATGTGTCATGTTCATATTCAACCACAAAATTCTATTTCTCGTCTAATCTAATATTCCCACTTAAAATTATTATTCCTAATTATTGTCTCATATATAGTGCCGTTAAATGGTGGTTGGTAAAAGTGTAACACATTGTCTAGAGAATGCCAGCTAATTAAACAAGACCTTCAGTATCATTCTAGCTGCTACTTGACACTACTGTTAAATGGAACCTCCTCATTTCTGAACTTCTTCGTTTCTTCACCAACCATTATTTAAGTTCATATTGTCATTCTTTATTTCCCTTGGGGGGAAATTAAATGAAAGAGAATTTTCTCGGAAGTACACTATAATTAATTGCTGTATTATTAATACACTTATATATGCTAGTTCTACTAGTCCTAGACAACACAGATGCATGGTATGCAAACACAGCATTGTCGAAGTTTACGTACTAATCTTCCCACTCAAAAAAAAAAAAAAAACTACTTAATTACTAGCTTAACGTGTTCTTAATGTGTGTTTAAGCATTATGACTAATTAATGGTAAATGTGGTTTTCTTTTAATAGAAAAGGAAGAAAAATCTGATGATTTTGAATATATTTTGCCAAATTTCCACTTCTTTAAGTTTTTCAGTAAAGTCAGGGAAATGTCTAAAACCACCATGAAGAAAAAAGGCTTTCAAGTCTTAACATATTTAATTTCAAAAAAAGTCTTAACATATTTAGTATCTCTTATTTTCTACACTAGAAATATGATGTATAGTGTTTGTAATATTTTCAATTTTATTTGGCTTTCTTGCCTTTTTATCAATTGATTTGCATTCAAGTATTCAACCAATAAAAATAGGAAGCAAGAAAGAAAAAATTGCATCTTATGATGATAGTGATATCAAAATGAATATATGATCAAAGTTGACCTTAAAAATTAAATATAATTATTAATTTTAATGAAGAAAGTAATGCAAACACACACATCAATATTCCCCTTAAAAAAATCTTCAAAATATCATGTGCATGTTACTAAGATTTTAATGGATAGAGTATATATGTAACATGAATACATGATTATCAAACATGATCAACGGCTTTTGTCTCTCTTGAAAAGGAGTGAATAACTGTAACACCAATCAAAAAAAGAGAGAGGGGGGCACCAAATTCGAACGTAGCCAAAAAGTGGAGGCGTCCAGTCGTGGCACGTCACGTCAAGCCATACAAAAAGGACACACAGAACCAGAATAATTTCTCTCTATTTGCAGCTGCTCTATGCCACTACCAAGCAAAGAATTGCCACTTAACAAGCAACAAGGAAAAAAATTAAAGAGCTTGCTATGAGAATAAAAATACTTTGGATATGAGAGGGCAAATTATACTTGTATAGTGAGGTATTCTCACTTTAAGGCGGCCTCATAAAAGAGTTATTGTAAATTTTTACCCTTAGACTTTGAATGTGACATTTAAGTTTTTTTCCGCTTTATTGTTGAGTGAATGAGTTCAGTTTAATGGAAAAGGATATATGCTTGTCTCTTAGCTTGTTAGACATGTTAGTACTACCAACAAGGATGGTGGTCTAGTGGTTCCAAACTTACTTCCAAGTGGTTTGGTAAGGCAAGGTCATGGGTTCGAATCCCCATTTTCCCCATACCTTGTGTCTGCTGGCTTCTAGAAACTATACTAGCCTCTTGTTAGTGCTACATTGATGCATTTGACGGGGCCAGTTAGTCTGATATGTTCGCTGTTGAACACGAGAGTTCGAACATAATGTAGTAGGGGTGCATCGGTCACCATTCACTTGCACCCTCTTTTTGATGAGCAAAAACAAAATGTTAGTACTAGTATATTTTTCCTAGTTCAAATGATGGTTAAGGCCTATATGATATATATTCTTATTTGCAAATGTTAATTGTATTTGGACTGTGTTCTTTTCAACAAATTAAATGTTGCGGAATGATGAGCAACGGAACACGTTGTATACGTGAGATAAAACGAAACACGAAATAAAATGTAGTGCGGAATGAAATGCAATGTGCGAAATGGAATGGAACAGATTGGTGGGCAATGCAACATAAAGATGAGGAAGAGAATATGGCCTTAGAGACTTAAAATCTATTCTTTCCAAACGTAAGGGTGCGTAACGAAAAGAATTGCGGAATGAAAATGAGCGTGAGATAAAATGAAACGCGACGTAAAACAGAACGAAAATGCAAAGAAACTCATTGAGCGAAATGAAACAGTTTTTATTTATAAGATCAAATTCTCAACTTTGCTGAATGAAACATTTAACCACTTACCACAACCACAAATTATACAATACTAGGTGTATGCCCAGTGCGATGCACGGACTTGTAGTTTATCATTAGAAAATATATTTTGAATGCTATCAAGAAAATAGATTAATAATTTATTAATACTGTATATAATAACTAAAATGGTGTTACCCATACAAAATCTAAGTTGTGCTATGTGGACTATAAAGTTGTTTATATGACATGCGATAACAGTTGTTTGGATTTAAATGGATAAATTAATGTATATTTTTTCATACTTAAAAAATTAATCACAAAATTAGTTAAATGATATATTCACGCACCTTGATATACTCTATCAACCGACACATTTGCACATTTGTGTACTTATATAGTCCATAAATTTATTTACCTACCTTATTAATAGTCCATATACTACTATTGGATTCCACCCAAAAAAAAATAAAATATACTACTATTGGTTCTTATCTCTTTGGTCGTTTAAATATTTTTCATATATAATATTACTTGTGTGTCATATAATGTGTTATGGCAACGATTATTCTGATCCATGTAGATAAATTAACTTCCCTTATTCACATTATTTTACCAATTTACCATATTGCTCGATCTCCATGAATCATGTATTTTTGTTGGGGTACAAAATCACTTTGAAGATTGAGATGTATAATACGTGAATTTATCCATTAGTTTTAAAGTCTTTATGCATCTATTACTTCTTTTTTTTTAGAAGACTTTATGCACTTATTACTTGTGACTACTTTTCCTTATTAAATTCGTTGTATCTAGTTTTCAGCATAGTTTAGTTTAAGTTTAATTATGGTTCATGTAACTTCACTCAAAAAAAATATTTATATGTTCCAAGTATCCTAATTAAATTACATAACATGGTTCATTATCCTCATTAATTGGTTAATTTGGCATTAACTTTTGGATATGATGATGATTGGATATGGTGATCGACATGCAGAACACGTGTCAATACAACAGTGTGTATGATCCAATTTTAGTACACGTTAGATTCATTTTTATAGTATGTTCCTTTTTTTGAAATTCTTAATGAGTTTAATACTTACTCATTGAAATATGCCGATTGGCGTGATATATTAAAATTATTTTTATGGTTTATGAAACTTAAGTCATTAAAGAATGGAACGGTAGCTTTTATGAATACTAATGATATAATTTTAATGGTTAGTGAGAGTAGTAAGTCAGTAACTAATCTTCGCCTACTTTTTAAGGTAAATACATTGAATCATGATATGTCGCCTATGTATGCAATGACATGGATGCCACAGGTCAATACAATAATTGTCGTGTTTTTATTTTATACCCCTTGCGATGCACGACCTTGTTAGTATATCATGGATAATAAGTGTCCCGTCCTTTTTAAGTGTCATTTTAGATGTTCGTCGTGTTTAATTTGACCTCAATTTGTGGAAAACCTATTTAGATTCAAAATATGAAAAAATATTTGTTGGGTTCTTGTTGGAAAGTACTTTCACTATATATCATTTTCATAATTTTTACGTACTCCAATTTATGAGAAAATTGTGGTCAAAGTTCAGCATCGAAAATTGGAAACGAAAATCTATTTAGATTCAAAATATGAAAGAATATTTGTTGGGTTCGTATTAGAAAATATTTTTACAATATAATTTTCATTTTCTTAACATACTTCGATTTAATATGTTGAATTTCTTATGCGTCAAATTATTTGGTATGCAGCGGTTATTTGGACTCCGTCTGAATATATCAATCAATGTTCTCATTCTTTTTTAATTAAAATAATTGTTGAAGAAATTAATTATGTTTACGACTACCTTATTCACGATCACGTTCTACCAATACTATATTTCTCCATCTCCATAGGGTTTAATCATGTAATGCCCAACAATTGTTTTCTACTACATTGCTCAGGTATAAAATCACTTAGAAAATCAAGATATATGTATAAAAATTATCGATAAAAAATTATTACTTGTGACAATTCTCCCTTATTAAATTCGATGTGCCTAGTCTTTTATATAATTTAGGTTAAGTTCATGAACCGTATTTATGTTATTTATGTTCATGTATCATACTTTAATTAGATTATAAGGTTCATGCATGTATTTAATTAATTAGGTGACATAACATTTACTATTGAATATGATGCTGACTGGATTTGCTGACATGGCATGACATGTGTCAATACAACAACATGCATGATCCAGTTTTATATATATATATATATATATATATATATATATATATATATATATATATATATATATATATATTAGATTGAAATGAACTGAACACCACACCACTCAATGTAGTAATGTAAAAAGTAAAGTAAAAAAGGGAAAGAGAATTAAGATGCTCCCTCTTCCCAACTGCCTCCAATGACAAACTGGCACCGGCTCTCCAAATCTCCCCAAACATGCACGCGCATGCTTCTCCTTTTTTATACTCTCTTTCTCTTTCTCTATTTGTCCTTTGATCTCTTAAAGCGTGTCATTTTTTTCCCCCTCTCTATTCCCCTTCCCCTTCTCTTTCTCATTCTCTCTCTCATAATTTTGTTCTTCTCCTTTGTTCCAAAACCCCCTGTTGCTTATTTTCTTTCAGCTACAGAAGAAACAAAAAGAAAGAAAACCCAACAATGTACAAGTTTGAGAAGCCCCATCAAAGCAACAACAAAGATAGATACAAACATTTCCACCACCATGAATTTGATCCCAAAAACCCCACTTTTTCCTCTTCTTTACTTGACCAAATTAACAAATCCCTCAAAACCCACCCCAAAAATGAACAACAACAACAACAACAACAAAAACAACAAAATAGAGAAAGAGCTTTTGAAGAAGAGAAAATGTCTAGTCTTAGAAGGGCGTGTTTGGTTGAGAAATGGATGGAAAAAGAGGTAAATGAGAAGATAATCTCTCATGGTAGCAGAAACCCAAAATCGTCATCAACATCAACAACACCAAGAAAAACCAAAAAAACCACTTTACTTGATGAATTTGATGTGCAAGACACACTGTTTTTCAGCACAACAACAACGACGACAACAACTTCAGAAACAGAGTACTCTGTTTTTATGAAACCCCGGGTCCCACATTGCTTAGGCCCACCTCCAAGGCCCAAGCCCGTTAAGACCCGGGCTATCGAGTCCAGATACTTGGAACAATTGGATCAAAATAAAGACGAGGTTTTCGTAAAATCGAGATCGATAGCACAAAAGATGTACTCAAATATCAAGAGCCTTAAACAACAGCCGGTTTCACCAGGGGCACGGTTATCGAGTTTTATAAGCTCGTTATTCGTCAAAGATGGTAAAAATCGGACGGGCTTGATTACTAGTAGTAATAGGACGAGGAGTAAGAGTAGGAAAGAATGCAAGTCAGAAGTTACATCACCAACAACATGTTCTTCAGCGACGTCGTTTTCGAGGTCATGTTTAAGCAGAAATAGTTCACCTTCATCTAGGAGAAATAAAATCCAACAAGATGGGAATAATAAACGGACGGTCAGATTTTGTCCAGTTAGTGTAATTGTTGATGAAGATTCTCGTCCTTGTGGAGAGAAATCCTTGTACGAGGAGGAGAGAGAAAATTCGAAGCTTGCGAAATCGATTTCGAAGAGGTATGAAGAACTAAGGAAGTTGAATGAGCAAAAACAGCTTGAAGAAGTTGCATTGGATTTGTTGAATGGTTATTGGGATTCAAGGTTGAATAATCAAAAAGAAAAGATTATTGGTAATAATAATAATGATGATGATGGTAGATATTATGGTGGTAATCACGGCGCAAATTACGATCGAAATGATGTTGTTGTTGATAATGAAGATGATGATGATGATGATGATGATGGGTTGAGCTGTTCAAGTTCAGATTTGTTTGAGTTAGATTTAGATCATCTCTCATTAATTGAGAATGAGCTTCCTGTTTATGAAACTACACAATTTAATTCCAAGTATCTGTAGTGGTTTACATTGTTTTAGTTCCCAAAAAAAAAAAAAAAAAAGGAAAGAACATAATAATAGTAGTATTTTGGTAATTTTCACTTAATTACGAGTACTATTTTTGCACATGTATGATGTATGTGCCTTTATCTTTAGAATATTTGTGTGACAAGGTAATAGGCATGACAACGATTTCTCGTTTGCTTTGACGATAGTGACATAGATGTATAGTGGGAAATAAAATGACAATGACTTTTCTAGGAGATGAAAAAATGAAGATAATGCAAATGCTAGCAAAGTTAGCGAAACGCATTGCAAAATTGCAAGGGAAGAGAAATATTTTCGTCTTTTGCTTTTAAAAAAAGCTCATTAACGATAGTGTTCGTTGAAATATAATTATTTATATACTCCCTCTGTCTCGAATAAATATTGAATTGTAATCATTATATTATTATTTTGTTTAGAATGTGAATAATATATAGACAATAGTTGATTATTACGGAGTATAATACTAGTGTGTGATAGTGGTTATTGTACATATTGCATTATTTGTGAGTGTTGGAGAGTCATACATTCAGTACAACCTTATCATTGATACTCGTAATTGGTAAGAGATAGCTTAGATTAACTTCCCTTAGAGATAAGAAAATTAATTAAATGGACAATGTAATTAAATTTCATAGTTTTTGCCTATATTATTTTAGAGTTGGATGTTCCCTAGCTACTAACAGCTCTTTTGACTTTGTTTAGTTTTAAAAAGAGTATAACAAATGGTTCTTTAATTTTACTCTACCCTCTTCCTTGAAAGATTATTAATAGTATAGCATACATCCGATCAGTGATCTCGACAAATAATATCAACTTATAGGATATGTAGTCTCCAAAAATAATGTATTTTTTTATAGCATCCGTTTGTGATTTGTCTTTTAGAATGTTTTTTCTGTATCCGCACTATGTAACTAAATCAATATATTCAATGTAGCATATATATTATTTTTGGCCGAAACCAATCATAATCATAATCATAATATCTATATATTAGAGGCATTTTCTGACAGCATTGGAGGCGTTCACCTAAGCGAACCATTGTAATAAAAAATTAATATAAATATAAAATAGAAATACAATGTTTTGGTATAGAATACAATGTTTTGGTATAGAATATATACTAAAGTTGTACTTTCCTAAATCATTAAAGAGTAGACTATTAGATTTTAAAAAGCATATAACTTTAGTTTCACCGCTTGAAAAATTAAATTGCTTACACCATGGGAACGAGTACGAAATATCCTTTAAAATGAGACTAATTTGTAGTATGTTCTATTAATTTACAATATTAGATGCGTCCACCTAAAAAGGTAATCAGAAATTAGCTTGACAAGCTGACACAACTAAAGAGTTGCATGTAAAAATAAGAGAAAATATATGTATATTAGTTATAAAAATTTAAAAAACAATCTCGATCAAGTTAAAATATAATTAAAAAGGAGTATGTGTAGAATAAAGAAATAAACGATGAATCTAAAATGATTTCAGGTCCAATCTTTAATAGGAAACTTTACTATTATCACGTATAACTTTATAACGAAGTTAATATAATTGTACAAATTATACTGATCCCCCATGTTATTTTATAGTTCCAATTTATGTTCCTCAACTTTATAATTATTAATGTACTCCCTCCGTACCACAAATAAAATTACATTGGACTTTTTGCGTTATTCAATGCAGTACTTTGACCGCATATAACTTTGAAAAAACAAGCAAGCATTGAAATATGTTTTGCTATTGTAAGGTTTACGTCTAAAACTTCTTTATTTTTTGAAAAGTATACGTAGTTATGTATACATTAAACATTTAAACTGATTTTACCATAAAAAAAGGGATCATATCTTTATGGAATGTTAGTTGTACACTTATATCAACATAAGAGTATTGGCGTACCAACATCAAGCATCGAAAGACTTTGAAACTATTATCTCTTGGATCATGTAACATATGGGATGAGTTAATTAATAGTTAATTGAAATTGATGATAAGAGTTTAAATTAGATAAGATGCCCTATAAAATCATAGTAATCTTATTATATGATATTCATGATATTAAATGGATTATATAAATATTTATCCATATATTATTAATAGTTTTTCATAAGTGACAATTGCACTTTGTTTTTCAATGAGATTAATAATCACGTTATATTAGTTTTATTATATAATCACAGTTCGTGCAACGCACGGGCATACTCACGGGCATCCACCTAGTATAGGTAACGTTACCAAAAGAACCCGTAGAAAAAAAAAAATAGAATTGAGGTGATGTGTATGTGTGAATTGTGATGCAAACTTTAAAACTGTCTAGGATTTAGAGAAAGTAAATAGATCAATGTGGGGATGCAGAAAAGAAGGGAAAGGATCGTGACTTGAAATTTGATCATAAAGTTGGAAGAGTGTAAGAGAGGGCCAGTTTGGTGTGTGATCAAAGAAGGAAAAAAGGGAGAGAGAAAAAGAGAAACAATCGTAAGTAAGTAAAAATGAAATGTTGTTCTTGAGGGGATTGGAGGAGAATGCATGTTGGGCAAAGACAAAGGCAGATCCTTCTCTTCTTACTTACATGTTACATACGGGGAATAGAGAAAGCTGGGGATATCGATATATAAGAGCTTTTGCTTTGTTAATAATGTACAGGAGGTTCTTGATCACACTCATCAGTTTGAAAATGCGAAACTGGTCCTTCCATGTAACTTGAGCATTCAGTTACCTTTGCAGTTTGCAGCCCACCACCATCTCCCCAAAAAAATTAAAGTGAAAAAGATAGAAAAAGCTTCAAATGATCAAGAAACAAGAGAATTTGTGAAGTCTCGCTCTAAGTTTTTTTTTAATTTTTTTTTTTTTGGTTCGGAAGAGTCACAATGTCTATAATATATATACATATGCATTGGAAAGGGATATTCGAATCTAGTATCTAATGTACCCTGATTTGGAGTTCAGATCACCTCCAGTAATCCCCTCTAGTGTTCCCTGCGGATACCTCATACCGTCGTACGGCTCATAGTAGGAACATTTGACAAGAAAAAAAAAACTAAGTAATTCAGATCAAATGCAAGAAATTAGCTGAAGTGGCAAGATCATAGTAGTTTACCGCAGGGAATACTGGAGAAATGAGTATTGAAGGAGATTTGAACTCCCTATTTGTGTATATACTCTAATACTCTGGCTTCTATAAGGTGTATTTTCTTCTACTTAGGCTCTATTTGATTCACCTAAATACATTTCAGTTCAGTTCAGTTCAGTTCATGTGTAACTTTATCACTCATATAACCTTTTATTTCGAAATAATTTCATGATGATAATTATGTCATCGGAAAGATCTCAAAGCATACTTCAATGAGTCCAATATTGACTATGTTTAGACGAATTTTAAATGGTTAACGGTCAAATTTAAAAAATCAATCCAGTTCAGTTCAGTTCAGATCAGTTTTATCTAGGTGAATCAAACGGAGCCTTAGGCTCTGTTTGATTCACCTTAAATTTTATTTAAATTCAGTTCAGTTCAATCCAATTAAGTTAAGTTCAGTTCATGTGTAACTTTATAACTCATATAACTTTTTATTCAGAAATAATTTCATTATGATAATTATGTCATCGGGAAGATCTCAAAGCATACTTTCAAATGAGTCCAATATTGACTATGTTTGGACGAATTTTAAATGGTTAACGGTTAAGTTTAAAAAATCAATTCAGTTAAGTTCATTTCAGTTTAGTTAAGTTCATATCAGTTTTATCCAAGTAAATTAAACGGAGTCTTACTCAGTAATTAGTTCAATTTAGTAGATGTGATGTGATCTACTTCTTCTCACACATACTATTCAGTTCAGTTGATCACTTTAGTGCCTTAGTGGTGTTCAGTAAAAAATAACACACTTATAATACAAATAATTAAATTATTATAGTATACAGAGTAGGTTACACTCCCAAATTCGTAGCCCACAATTCATACTAGCACAATTATGGTCTTCTTTATGAAACCCAGTGCTAAAAACACTACATAGGCATGCAATGTAAAGCTCCTTAATTTGATATACTTAAATGGTATAGCACAACATAAAAAATTGTGTAGCTGTAACAATCAGGATCGTGTTCAAACTTCAGACTGGTGAAGTGCTTCATATTTTTTTTTGGGGGGTTCACAACTAAGGGTATTTACCGCCGATTGCAGTGATTATTTTCTCGAGTTGAGTTGTAGGCACCTTAAAGGCTAAGACAGTTAAAGCTACTCCATGCTCAAGGCGAGATTCGAACCCTTGACATTGATTAATGATGAATATGCCTGCTAGTAATGCTTCATATTTATGCCTGCTAGTAATGTACTTTCCTAACAGAAAAGAAAAAGATAAAATAAAATCAACAATTTCTTAATTTATTTCTCAAGAAATATTAACCAAAGGAAAGAAAAACTAATTAAGGAGCCCCTATGATTAGACAAAATGATGAGGTAGCATTATAAGTAGTTCCAATAATTATTTGTATAAAACGGTCTCAAGACGTGACGAGCATGCAAAGTACTGGTAATATACTATTTGTTGGGTTCTAATGTATACACTTAACAAGGCCCCACTTATAATTAAAGGAATCTCCATAGTCAAGATTCTAACACGATCATATGATTAGAGAGCATATTATATGTATAATATACTACGATGTAGATAGCTAGGTTAAGTTGGTTTCTAACTAACTTGGATTATTTTTTAAATAAAAAGTAGCAATAGTGGAACTTTTTTCGACTTATGTCTATATATTAGGATCGGAGATGTTATCCTCTCCAACTGATATGATGTAATATTTGATATAGTAACTTACAAAACATATAGTTACTACACTATATCAATTAAAGGGGATCTCATCTCCTCTACCAAGACTTTGGAAAGAAACAATTTTTCGATATTGAAACAAATTTTGAGTTTATTTTTCAAATATAATTTCTCAATATTTTAATTAATTAAAGTGGTTAACATTTGCACTTTGATCTCGATTAGAAGTATAAATCGTACTCTATGTATTCATCATCATAAAAAAAATCCCAAGCTTGCTACACAGGATTGAGCTGACATCCACACTTGGTGAAGAAATGTTCCAATACTTTAAGAATGATGCTAGCTGCAGCTTCACTATGAGGTTGCAAATTGCAACCTCACTCCCACAAGCTGATACGTGTTAAAATTCATTTTTTCTCTCTCTCTTTTTTTTTTTTTTTCTTTTGGGGTTTACTATTCCTATTTTAGTGTGTTTTTTGGAGGTTTTGGGGTTCATCATTTCCATCTTAAGATTTTCTTTTTATTTTGGGGTTCATCCTTCCCATCTTAGGGTTTTCTTTTTGGGTTTTGGGGTTCACCCTTCCCATCTTAGAGTTTTCTTTTTGGATTTTGGGGGGATTTGGGGGTTCACCCTTCCCATCTTAGGATTTTCTTTTTGAGATTTTGGAGGTTTTTAGGTTCATTCTTCCCATCTTAGGTTTTTATTTTGAAAAATTACGACGGCGAAGCAGTCGGAATTAATGATGTAGTTATCGCTAATAATAATTGATCAAATTTCAGTTAAGTAAACATGGGTATGGAGGAGAGAGAGTGAGTTTATTATAAAAAGCCACAACTTTTAAGAAAATTGTACACATGTCAACTTATGAGGTGAGGCTGCAGCTAGCAACCCTCATACTTTAAAGTGTTGAATGAATGCAACTATTATTTAATAACTCCCTCACTATGTTTTTTGGTAGGAATTACTATTTACCATTTGATCCATGCGTAATGGATACAAGAAGGTGTACTCGTATATATGTGACATGTGGGGGCTCTCTACCAACATCATTATGCGAAGGGTGGATATATCCAAATGTATACAATTCGACGCATCCAAATATTTGGCCTATTTGATGAGCAAAAAAGACTACTTCACTATTTGGAGGGCCAAATTATCAAATTAGTATTTTTATTGGGGAAGGAGTAATAGATTGGTATTTTTTTTTTCTCGAGGGATATTTTAGACCTTTTTATTGGTCTCCGGCGACACATGAGTATTATTATTGCAAATCAACGACACTTTACCCCCAAAAAAATCCCCCCGACGAAATCTTCCCCCCCCCCCCCTATTTTTAGCATCTATTACTAATTTCTATCATTTTGTCCTATTTTAGACTTTTAGTTGCAATTAATATATTTAATTTAGATTTTTAATATCTCATTTTGTCCTATTTTAGACTTTTAGTTGCAATTAATATATTTAATTTAGATTTTTAATATCTTAAAGAACTGAAAATATATCCTCTCTCTCTTTCTCTCCAATTGAATCGTACATGTTTATCACTTTAAAATAGAGGCAAAAGTTAGGGTTCTTCACCAAACTAGAGAGAACCCCAATTCACCTAATTGAGAAAATTCAATTTACCTGATTCATGTCGCCTTCGCACTCGAAGAACACGACTAAGGGGATAAGTGAATTAATTCAATTATTACTAAGCTTGGCATCTCTTTCTTAGTTGTTGTCACTCATCAGTACAAAAGGGTAATCTATGAGGAGGTGATGATAATTGAAGATGAAAGGGGTAGAGAGCTCAAAAAAAAGAGTAGGAAGCTCAGACAAAAGAGGAGAGATAAGGTGAAAATTAAAGATGGGAGAAGTTGGATTTTTTTGGAAACAAAATAAATGTAATCATTTTAAAACAATATAGTTGAAAATGACAAAAAAAAAAAAAAAAAAAAAACAAGTTGTTTTCGTATTTATAACATTTATTAATTTCTACCATTTTCGTGATCAAATTTGTAGATGGTAGAAATTAATAAATGCTAAAAATACGAAAAAAAAAAATGAGAAGATTCCGCCGGGGTGGGATTTTTGGGGGTAAAGTGTCGTTAAGTCACAATAAAAAATACTTATGAGTCGTTGGAGATCAATAAAAAGGTCTAGGGGGTGTTCGAATGTTGGCTTGTGGGGTGACTTTTAGTTGAATTGGATGTTTGACTAGTCCACCATCCAATATTGGTGTTTGGATGTTAGCTTGTGAGATTGGCTTTTGGGTTCCCACAAGCCAACTTTTGAACAGCCAAAGAGGTTGGCTTATGGGTATTAGCTGGTGGCATTAACGTAGTCCAATGACATAATAGTCCAATACTTGCAATTATTTAATTCTATGCCATCAAATTCCTCAATCAAATGAATGTCCTTATAGGTCATTTTACTTATAACCAGCTAATATTACCAACAATGTTACCAAAAATCTCTTTCCAAACATCCAATGTTATCAACCGGTCAAATCAGCTAACAATACCAGTCATCGACCATCAGCCAACAACTAATGACACCAGCCAATTGCCAAACAGGGCCCTAAATGTCGTCGGAGAAAAAGAAAATGCATATGTCAGTCCCTTCCCAATAAAAATACCAATTTGGTAATTTGACCCTATTTGGAGTATAATATTTCGTTTTTTTTGTTCTCCTCCTTCCCCTTTTTGAGGAGTATGCTTATTGCGTTAGCTAACAAAAAAACTAACAAAATCGCACTGCAATATTTCATCGATTAGTCAATCGGTTAGTATTCTTATCTTCTGCACATGCATTGCCTGAATTCCATGAATATTAAACCTCCCTTACCTCATGCATATCAAGGATTCGATTATTGTTAATCCCATTCGTAGTGTATTTGCATTGTAATGGAATTTTTTTTTATTCCTTTCCTTCCCTTAACTTATTTATGTATAGTACAACTAACACACCGTTTGAAGGGTCAATGGAACCTTTTTTTTAAAAAAACAATTACAGGATGTCACCCTCTTTGAATAATGAGATTCGATCACATGTCATTACTGTGCTATCCACCCCAAGTTTGGTCAATGAACTTAACAATAGAATTATTAGCGAGAGAGGATTGAATATGTGTGCTTTGCTAATGTATAAATTTCCCAGAAAGCAGGTTAAAATTAGTTTCGCTAGACCCCAAGAGTAAGGTAGTATTTTTCTTCTTTAAAGATACAAGGATCAGTTTAACTAAGGAGGCCTAAATATATAATCTTACCTAATTCAGTAAGCTTAGAGGCCCCCTAAGTAATACTGATAATATTGAAAATCACAATTAAAACTTATACCTAACCTCAATATACAAATCGAAATATCATTCTTAAATAACAAATTCAACATTTGGCCCTTTTGTAAAAGATATGGTAAAAATATACTCGTAAGACTGGAAGAAGGCAATAGAAGTTTGGCATACAAGTTCAAATGACATACCACAGAGCTCTCATAATCTCGACGAAGGAGATACAAATGTAGTACAGTAATAAACCCTGCTTAGATAGGCAACTGAATATCAACATATAATTTGTTTGGTTGTTAACCTTTCTTTCAAAGGCTTCTAGACCGCATTGACGACCGAGCAATGAAATTTAAGATCAACTGCAAATTCATGTCAAGGGATGCCGAGTGACTTCCCATTCATCTTGATTCAAAGTCACATTTTGGTCACCTGCATTTACATCAATATATACATTAGATATTTCTTTCAACCTAAGTAAAGATAGCAGCACAATAAACCAGAGGAAATAAAGTAAAATAAAAACAAATAAATAAACAAAAGAAAGAATGCAGACAATGGCTCGCATATGAGAAGCCCAATCAAATTCATCTCAATATGAAAGGTTTGCAATTGGCTTAATGAGCTGTAGTAGCAGCATATCAAAATCTTTCGGTGAAACCTTTAAGAAATACTGTGTACGAACAAACTTTTGAATTCATTTCAATATGGGAAAAAACATCTGGATCCACTCAATGAGCTAGTAAAATATATTCGAAATGTATCAAAATGTGGGATCTCAGAAGAAATAATGGATTCCCCATTTACAAGAAGGCGGCATGGGTTGGAAACTTGGAATAGCTCAACATATACATGAAAATTAAAGAAAGACTAATACCCAGACTTGAAAAAAAAAAAAAAGAGGATCCAGTGACTGGAATCAGTTTGTAGTTAGCTTACAGTCTTATACTAGAGTGAACAACAGATTAATCAAGCAAGGCAACTTAAATTCTATGAAAACACATGGTTGCATTTTGACCACTTATGGTATTGACTTCCTTCCTAGGCGTTAAACAATCACAAATTCATGATCTTGATTCATTTACGTTGCTAAGCATAATAAATGTTATAGCACATCTCCTCTTAAGATTTTTCATACAAGATAGACACTGTCAAATTTCTCAGAGTAAGCATAAAACAAACTGACATCTCATGATAATCAAGAACACATACATATACAACAATAAATTGTATTAATACTGTACAACATTAAATTATACTTGATATTCATGCTAAAATCCTTTGATCTACAATAACAAACTGATACAGAAAGACATTCTATATCTCCCGCAGAAATGGACATACACTAATCTTTTTTACATGAGATTTTGCATATCATGAGGCTTGAATAAGCTAGACCAATTCAGCCATTTTTTTTCAATAAAACCAAATCAAGGGTCAGACTAAAAAAAACAAGGCATGAAGGTAATAAGTGCAAGCCTTTTTCTTTGGATGAGGTTAAGCTAACCACCCAACCTACACAATCCATTGACGTGTATACTCGGTTGCACCGATACTTCTCAAAGGTACAGTATCACGTATCCGATACTTGTAGGATACCGATAATTGTAGAATACTTGTCCGATACTTGAGCATACTTGACCGGTAATTATTAGACACGTTTACATTGCTTATCTATTTTTTATCTTAAAAATAGTAAAATACACCTATGAAAAGATGTTTGAATTGTTTTTCATACACATTTTATTAGTTATTTTCATAATATTAAGACTTAGAGCCTAGGTTTATGAAAAAGAAAAATTGTTTTTACATTTTATATTGTTTAATCAATACACGTATCCGTATCCTATTTTTTCTGAGTTGCAGTTCCCCGTATCCGTACCCATCTCCACACCCGTATCCGTATCTGTGCAGCCTAGCGTGTATATGTAAAGGCTTCTTCCAACTCAGATTAAAAATTTCAAGACACCAAAATGACAACCTGGCCAAAACCATCACGTTGGCCACCACTTCAACTATACAAACTTCACAGCTAGTTACAGATACACCCTCGGAATGGATAGGATCAGGGTTCGAAATTGCGGTATCGTTCGACACATACATATACAACATTAAATTGTATTGATTCTGTACGACATTAAATTCTACTTGATATTCATGCTGAAATCCTTTGATCTACAATATTTATTTATTTTTAGATAACATGGGTATCCAAACTTTTTTTACTTGACTATTCCCAGTGGCCCTGAAGTTAACGACCCGGAAAACCTCCAGTGGCCTTGAGGGGACTCGAACTTGGGACCTCTAGAATAGATCTTAGAGGTCTTACCAACTGATATTCATGCTGAAATCCTTTGATCTACTGATACAAAAAGACATTCTATTTCTCTCGTTAAAATGGACATACGCTAATCTTTTTGACATGAGATTTTGTACATCACTCACAAAGTTGCATTCTAAGTACTCAGCCTTCATCCCACACAATTTAAAGCCCTTTGACTCTCGTCCGAGTTCTAATTTGTTTTGACACCTCTATCTCGCCGACCAAGACAATGTAGTCAGCGAGCAACAACACCACGGCACATCCTCCAAAATAGTCTTAGTGAGCTCATACATAACACTTCAAACAAGAAGGGGCTCAACGATGATCGCCATGATGTAGCCCAATGTCGATAAAAAAGTATTATGTATCCCCTCTTGTCGTCCTCACTCTAATCTTTACTCCATTAGTCTTCATGCTCATATATAGGCGACAGGACCCCCATAAGACTTCTCTGGAAACCGGTCATTAGCCTTCTTTTAATCAACGAAAATTATGTGCAAGCCCTTTTAGTGCTCCATTGAAAGTCAAAGAAGATGCATTGCTTCCATTGTGGATCTCCCTAACATGAATCCAAATTGATTCTTCGAGATAAGAGTTCTCTTTCTCACTCTCCTCTCAACCACCCTGTCTCATAACATCATGGTGTAATTGAGTAGTTTAAAACCTTTATAGTTGTTACAACTTCTATGTATACTTTTTTCTTGTATACAGTAATCTTATAAGTCTCCACACCTCCAACATCCTGATCACATAGAAAAGCTTAGCTAACAACCAAGTCAAACCTTCTTCTCCTAAGCTCTTTTATACTTCTATGAGTATCTAATCAAGTGTGGCCTTTTCGCTCTTCATCTTCCTCAAAGTTCCTTTGATTTCTACTTTCATGATACGACGACTAAAGTAGGACACGACTCTTGTAAATTTTATAGGTCTAACTATACTTTCAGGCATCTGAAATAGATGAGTTGATTCTACGAATATACGAGTCGTGTTTAATATAATGATCCTTGATAGTCTCATTAAGCTTGAATAATCGCACTATAGGAGACACTATGAGCTTGACTTAGCCCACTACTTAGCTATAATTGATGTTTTTGTGTAACTATAACCATGTTAGCATAATTTACCATATACTTCACTTACCTACAACCAACCAATAATGAATTTAGAACCAACATTCATGATGCTACCACCCCACTTGCTCAAAACCCATCCAACTGTCCTGACTCTTGCCTCACATCTCACCACTAAAGTGAGTCACCAGTCCATTTTTACCCTATGTCTAGGAAGCTTCCTCTTCCTCTTATTTGGATAACAAAAAAGGGAAATTGAGAATCTCATACCTATCTTAAATCTCGTTGAAAAAAAGAAAATGGGAAGGTTTTGGGTTCTCCTCACTTCTCTCTTTTTCGTCCACCCTTAAAGTCCCTTCCTCAATCCCCACACGGAGTACACTCACTAACCAATCGTCTACTTGATCAGTATACACTATACACCCGTGCCTACACACTGAATAAGATGATAAAACACATGAACCTGATAGAATACTCAATTCAGATACGATCACAGATTCTCATTCCCAAAACAAGATAAAGTAGAAGAACAGCTCTCAACTTAGACTCGAATACCAAGCTATAGCTTTGGAAGCAATGGAGGTACCACAGGCAGAGGATATAGACTAGATTACGTCTAACATAATAGCTCTACATCTGAATAGCTTTTGTAACTCAAAATTACATGGAAGAAATCAGCCATTTATGTGTTTCTTACAAATAAAATCACTCAATCACAAGCATAGCAATATCTACCAAGCATCCCTGGAGAAAGAGACATAGAAGTAACTTTCAAGCAAGAACTAACCTTTAATATCGGAATGTCCTTAAGAAGATGCACTAGCAGGAGCTGGAACATGATTTACGACCACTGGTGAACGTAGAGCTCGATGATTTGCTTCGTTTTCCTTCCGGGCCTTGTACATCTCTTCAGTCTCAACTGCAACCAACCTTTTAACCTGTACCACCAAACGATAACCAATCACATATAAATAATACTCGATAAAAACATGACACAAACATTAGTGCAGCTAGCAACATTATCAGCTAACCTGCTGTATCATTCCCCGAACAGTGGGAGTATTCCATCTCATGACAGTCCGGTTGCACTTGCCAAGACGCAACACCTCCAAAGTCCGTCTGTGAAATTTCCTAGTACCCGGCATACCCCTAACCAATGTAATATAGAGGTTGGGGCTCCATGCCACTGGAACCTGTGCCTTGAAAGCCTTGAATGCACTCATTTCTTACAATCTGCAAATGCAAATTCCACCAAATAACAGAACAAAATGAATTGGGCTATCATTCTTCTTGAAAACAAAATGGGTACCCAAGAAACATCATATAAAATACATGTCAGATTCAATTGGTCAAAATAAGTGTTCTTATAGGATATCTACTAATGCCACATTATAAACATATGCTATCTCATTCCAAATCTATCTTAGTATATTGGCAAGGCAAATAGTGACCCTATCATCAACATTACATAACAAGCAACATTATTCACGTTCAAAATTAAAATCAGAAGATTAATAAATTGCTGAAAATTACCCTAAGTCTCTCGCTTGATATATTCACTTATAAAAGTACAAAATTGAGCCAATCAATCGCATATGAAACAGAAAATACCATAGATTTGAGGAAATCATGAAAACTATCGGTTCTCTGAGAAAATTACATTAAAAAAAAATTTCGAAAGATCTGTAGAATTAGTGGAGGAAAAAAATGCTGATTACCTTGCCGAAAAAAATAAATAAAATTAATTATCTCCAAAGGTGCTCCACTTGGAATTGGAGAGTGATCCTCTTGACCGTTTAATCATTTTTTTTTTGCTCGTGACCGTTTAATCACTTGAGAAGAAAGAAACTGATAAAGAGAAACGCTTTTAAGCTCCCATGGCGGTGATTTGTAATCAGCTCTGTTGGTTCAGAGAGAGAGAGAGAGAGAGAGAGTGTGTGTGTGTGTACTGTTTAGGCCTTAGGGTTCAAGTGAAAGCTCTTTGAGCTTAAACAGCTTGGGTTCTGGCAAACAAAGCCTTATGGGCTAATAGGCTGCTTTGGAGAAGATATTATTTATCCCCCCGAATTCGATCCACCACTAATCAGATTTGGATCTATCTATTTGAAATCGAACTTCTTTTTGTTAGAATTTGGAGTCAGACCTTTTTGATTTAGGGTATTTTTTTTCAATTGGTTTCCAGTTTTATCTAATTTTGTCCAATTTTCACTAGATACCAGTTACAAAATACAATTTTGTCCAGTTTTGCCCAATTTAACCCAGTTTTGTCCAATTTTACCCGGTTTTAACAACAACAACAACAACAACAACAACAACAACAACAACAATAATAATAATTAATAGGAGAATGATACATCCACCCACTGAGTTGGCAACCAACATACCCTTTGTATATATCTCTCTCCTCTATTTTCAATTTCTATCTTCTCTATTTCCAAAAAAAATGGCATTTAAGATAGGAGATAGATAGATAGATACAAAGTGAAAGTGGGTTGCCCACCCACTGTGTCAACCAAATATTTTGCTAATTAATAATATCGTAATAATAATAATAATAATAATAATAATAATAATAATAATAATAATAATAATAATAATAATAATAATAATAATAATAATAATAATAATAGTAATAAATATTTTATTAATAATTATTATTATTATTATTATTGATATTATTATTATTGTTGTTAGTATAATTATTGAATATTATTATTATTATTGTTTTAGTTATTATTATGTTTTATAATAATAATAATAATAATAATAATAATAATAATAATAATAATTAATAATAATTATAATAAGAATAAGAATAATATAAATAACAATATTATTATTATTATTATTATTATTATTATTATTATTATTATTATTATTATTATTATTATTATTATTATTATTATTATTATTATTAACAGTGAAAATTAAACAATTTTCAGTTTCTCCCAGTTTTTCCCAGTTACCAGTTTGACTTCCAGTTTCTCCCAGTTACCAATTTAAGTTTCCAGTTGAAAAGAACGATCCCTTAGGGCATTTTTTTTAGACTGAAAATTGGATACCGGAAACTGGAACAAACTAGAGAAAACTAGAACAAACTGGAAAAAAACTGGAACTTTTAAATGAAAAAAATTGGAGAAAACTGAAACATACTGGAAAAAACTGGAACTTTGTAATACCCCGTATTATTATTCATTTTAGAATAATAATTACTTAAAAAGAAAATGCAATTTTGGATTTAAAATATTAATTGGGCTCATGATTTAAAATGCCTATTTAATGTATGGGTTGTTTTGGATCCAATTAAATTAATTGGGCCAAAATAAAAGAAAGAAATTGGGCTTCATTATTTTCGGATTGGCCGAAAATAATTAAGGCCTAATTAGGGCCATTATTTTCGACCAAGAGCCGAAAATATGGAGCAAAAATCAGTTTTTATTTTGTGAAAAATTATTTCCTAAAAAGGTAGATTTTGAGAGGGTTTGACTGGTTATTAGTTTGGAAAGTTGAAAGAGAAAAGGATGGAGTAGAATTAGGGATTTGGTTTTCTAATTGGACTCAACTTCCTCACTCATCAACTTAACCTAAACAAAAAAAAAAAAAAAAAAAGTCACTCATCTCTCATTCTCTCAAACTCACGCACGACCCAAGGAGCAAAAAGAAAGAGGAAATTCTTCACTTTTTCACAATTCATCTTTGCTCAGTTTTAATCCTTGATTTTTAAGTAAGTGTTCTAAACTTGTTTTTTTTTTTTATTTATAATTAAAAGCTTTTAAATTCAATTCAATTATGAGTTTATGAACCCTGATTTTGTATGAGTAAACCCTAATTTAGTTTTGCCTAGAGTTACTAGATTCTATTATTTTTGCATGATAGGATCATGATTAGGGTTTGGTTTATTGTTTTGTTGAATTAAATCAAGGTTTGAATGCAAAAAGTTAGATCTTTGTAATTTAATTAAATCTGGAAATTAATGAATTGTGGATTTAATTAGATTAGGGTTTGTTAAATTTGTTTAACAAAAAAAAAAGAGAGAGAGAGAGAGAGAGAAACCGTGTGGTGCACGGCTAGGCCGTGCGCAGCCTCTGCACGGTTGTCGCGACCGCCTGCCATGGCTGCTGCCGGCGGTCAGCCGCTGCTGGCGCCAGCTAGTGGGGCCCGCCTGTGGTGGTGTTTTGGGTGTTGACTTGTTTTTAGGGTTTTTGGAAAGTTTTCTAATTTAGTTGTGTAAATTGTTTTTGGAAACTTTGAGCATGCATGAGTAACTGAAAATTTCAGCAACTTAATTAATTAAATTAAGGGTACTAAATCATCTTTAAAGTTTAATAAAGTGGTTTAGAAGTCAAAGTATTGACTATTTGTGTATTGTGGAATTGTTAGGACCCGTTGACCGCGCTTAAACGTAAGGAGTTTACGTTGTTGATTGTTGTGATTGCCTATTGCTAAAGGTAATTCATGTCTAGATGAATTATGTAATCTCTTTGTCATAATTCATATCTACTAGGATTTGTTTTAATTTGTCTAGTATTGGGTTGAGAATGTGAATTCATATTTGGACTTGTGAGTATTTTGGAAAGGAATAATTGTTATTTATTTCTTTGTGATAATTCGTATAGAATTATGTGTTAGTGAATGCATGTATTATGTTGGAAATTCACTTGGTGTAGCAATGTCTACTTGTTAATATTCATGTGAGGAGATGCATGTTTTATTATTGGTTATTGAACGAAAATTATGTTAATTGTTCAATTGGAATATAGTTCGGAATTGCTATTTTTTGTATCATGTCAGTAAGCATGTGAATCATGTTAGAAGCATGTTACTTCAATAAGTTGAAATGAACTTTGACTATTGAATTAGGTGGTTTTGAATTGAGGCCTAGATGCCATTCATGTAATATGCCATCGGGAATTTGTTACCATATTGTGTTACTTGAGTGCCAAGATTATGTGTATTACTTCTTATGTGATCACCATATTAAATTGAATTGAGAGTTAAGACTTCTTTGGTAATGGATCCACCGAAGAATGCGAATGAGAATTTGTCACTTGTTACGTTGAGTGGTTCCATTGGTTATGGCCTCAATGTTTTGGAGATCTTGTATCCATACTGAGTAATTGGGCGAGTGGTTCTCCGGAACAGTTCTTCCTGTAGACTTTAGAGTCGAAGGAGGGTATCCATACTAAGGAACACTAGAAGTACTTCAGGAGTCATCTATACTCCGGGACGGTTGATTCCTCTTTTGCCAATGTGCACGGGACTAAGATCCTATTGAATCGACTGCGGTTGGTTTGACAATTCATGCGATTCTCTTCTCTCTAATGAACTTGGCTAATGGATAATAATAAATAATGAGATTTATTATTTGGTGATTTATGCGTGTCTTTACTTTTAGAGCATGTTGTCTTTATTCTTAAAGCATGATTATTATTTTATTTGATTAAGCATGTTGACTTAACTTGGATTTTTAAGTGGACTATGTGGTTATGAATTACTCAACGTAACTGATTGGTTGTTTTTCTTTTTACTTGTGTTTGTTGTCCATTTCTCTTCAATGGTGGACCTATGATGAGCCTATATGGAATTCATCTATATGGGGGAGTAGATTGACACAATTTGTAGCTCGTGTTTTGAGCTAGAGGAGAGGCGACAAAAGAAGATGGTAAATCTTCTAAAAATATTTATTTTATTGTTTAGTTTGGAACTTCTTATTATTGGGATTTTATAATTGTAATGAGATTAATTCTCTTGCATAAGAATTAATAAGTTTATTATTTTTATTTCTTTTGGATTATTTTCTTTAAGTCTAGTTGGGAAGATAGTTATTATTTAATTATCTATTACGTATATTTGGGATATAAACATTTTGGTTTCTTTCTAGCCTTGTATTTAATTTGAACATTAAATACGGCGATGACGCTTTGAATTTCTATAGTTTTTCCGCTGCAACTCGTGATTTTAAATATTTTTAAATTAGACGAAAATTCGAGGTGTTACAAACTTACTGGAAAAAACTGGAACTTAATGGAAATTTTGCATTTATGAATTTTTATTTTATCATTTGGGATATAGTTTTACGATAATAATAATAATAATAATAATAATAATAATAATAATAATAATAATAATAATAATAATAATAATAATAATAATAATAATAATAATAATAATAATAATAATAATAATAATAATATTTTTAATAATAATAAATAAATAAATAAATAATACTACTACTAATAATATTAATAAATAATAGTCATATTAATATTAATAGAATTAAATTAAATTAAATTATTATTATTATTACTATTATTTATTATTATTATTTATTATTATTATTATTTTTATTATTATTATTATTATTATTATTATTATTATTATTATTATTATTATTATTATTATTATTATTATTATTATTATTATTATTATTATTATTATTATTATTATTATTATTATTATTTGACCCGTTGACTGCGCTTAAACGTAAGGAGCTTACGTTGTTGATTGTCGTGATTGCCTATTGCTAAAGGTAATTCATGTCTAGATGAATTACGTAATCTCTTTGTCATAATTCATATCTATTGGGATTTATTTTAATTTGTCTAGTATTGGGTTGAGAATGTGAATTCATATTTGGACTTGTGAGTATTTTAGAAAGGAATAATTGATATTTATTTCCGTGTGATAATTCGTATAGAATTATGTGTTAGTGAGTGCATGTATTATGTTGGAAATTCACTTGGTGTAGCAATGTCTACTTGTTAATATTCATGTGAGGAGATGCATGTTTTATTATTGATTATTGAACAAAAATTATGTTAATAATTGTTCAATTGGAATATGGCTCGGAATTGCTATTTTTGGTATCATGTCAGTAAGCATGTGAATCATGTTAGAAGCATGTTACTTCAATAAGTTGAAATGAACTTTGACTATTGAATTAGGTGGTTTTGAATTGAGGCCTAGATGCCATTCATGTAATATGCCATCGGGAATTTGTAACCATATTGTGTTACTTGAGTGCCAAGATTATGTGTATTACTTCTTATGTGATCACCATATTAAATTGAATTGAGAGTTAAGACTTCTTTGTTAATGGATCCACCAAAGGATGCGAATGAGAATTTGTCACTTGTTTCGTTGAGTGGTTCCATTGGTTATGGCTTCAATGTTTTGGAAATCTTGTATCCACACTGAGTAATTGGGTGAGTGGTTCTCCGGAACAGTTCTTCCTATAAACTTTAGGGTCGAAGGAGGGTATGCATACTAAGGAACACTAGAAGTACTTCGGGAGTCATCTATACTCCGGGACGGTTGATCCCTCTTTTGCGAATGTGCACGGGACTAAGATCCTATTGAATCGACTACGGTTGGTTTGACAATTCATGCGATTCTCTTCTCTCTAATGAACTTGGCTAATGGATAATAATAAATAATGAGATTTATTATTTGGTGATTTATGCATGTCTTTACTTTTAGAGCATGTTGTCTTTATTCTTAAAGCATGATTATTATTTTATTTGATTAAGAATGTTAGCTTAACTTGGAGATTTAAGTGGACTATGTGGTTATGAATTACTCAGCGTAGCTGATTGGTTGTTTTTCTTTTTACTTGTGTTTGTTGTCCATTTCTCTTCAATGGTGGACCTATGATGAGCCTATATGGAATTCGTCTATATGGGGTAGTAGATTGACATGATTTGTAGCTCGTGTTTTGAGCTAGAGGAGAGGCGACACAAGAAGATTGTAAATCTTCTAAGTACATTTATTTTATTGTTTAGTTTGGAACTTCTTATTATTGGGATTTTATAATTGTAATGAGATTAATTCTCTTGCATGAGAATTAATAAGTTTATTATTTTTATTTCTTTTGGATTATTTGCCTTAAGTCTAGTTGGGAAGATAGTTATTATTTAATTATCTATTACGTATGTTTGGTATATAAACATTTTGGTTTCTTTCTAGCCTTGTATTTAATTTGAACATTAAATACGGCGGTGACGCTTCGAATTTTTATGGTTTTTCCACTGCAACTCGTGATTTTAAATGATTTTAAATTAGACAGAAATTCGGGGTGTTACAAACTTACTGGAAAAAATGAAAATGTTTAGAAATTGAAAATATGCGTTATAATTTGGAGTAAAAACTTACTTATAAGTTGTATTTTCATGATGAACTGAAATAAAATATTTGAAAAAATGGAGTAAATGATAACTTTTTGTAATTGGATAGAAGGTATAGCGAAGTAAAAGTATGATGAAACGGTGTATTTCATTTTTGGGGTGGAGTAGAAACTGATGATATGGAGTAATTTGGCATATAGGCTGGTACACCAAAAATAAGATGGTCGACCAAAACAATTCTGAGATTGAAGAATTGACTTTAATGGAGTAAGTGATACTGTAGTTTTTTATAATTGGGTAGATGGTAAGGCGAAGTAGAGTGTGATGAAATGGTATATTTCATTGTTAGGGTGGAGTGGAAACCGATGATATGGAGTAATTTTGCACATAAGCTGGTACACCAAAACAATGTTGGTCGACCAAAGGAATGAAATGTTCGTGAGATTGAAGATATGACTTACATGGGTCATGGAGTTGGTTGATATGGTCAAGTAAAAATATGTTAAATTTTGAATTGATGTATTTAGATGTTGGAGTGGAGTAGAAACTTATGATATGAAGTAAATTTGCAAAAAATATAGTTGGTGCACCAGAAACATCATTGGTAGAACGAATGAATTAGAACTGCATTATTTTTTTCCACAAGCGAAATAGAACTTATATTTTTTTTTTGGTGAGAATGTAGGGACGCAGCCCCAAGCAAAAAAATACAAAAGGAAAAAAACAAAATACAAACCCAGAGCTAAGTAATTCTAATCAAACGCGGACGAGCAACACCCTGAAGATTTTCAGCTAAAATTTTATTGAGAGGAGGAGGAGGAGTAACCAAGTAGCGGATAGGGACATCCTGGTTCACCCCCAAATTTGCCAACCAATCTGCGGCAAAATTAGGTTCCCGATAGCAATGATTAATCTTTATCTCCCGCTCCGGCTGTTCCAAAAGGCACCTTATGTGCATGACTAAGTGGAAGTGGAGATGGTGTTTCGGACAAGTATATTGCATCCTTACATGAAGAGTTGATATGATGATTTTGGGCGTTTTCGAGTATCCTCTTTTTCCTGAGGTTCATCTCCTAACTTTGTGCTATCCAAACTCCCTCCTGCTACCATTGAGCCTACCAATTCACCATCTGATCTTTAAATTTTTCATCTATAAAAATTAATCTATGCATAGTTTTCCAAAACCGTTTCAAAATCAAATCTTATAATTTTGATGTATTCGCACTTCTACTGGTGCTCCATATGATCATAACCATTAATAATTACATGCTGCAGTAATTGGTATATTAGTAACATATTTGGTGCACCATTTACAACACTTTACGTTTCTCGAATCAACAGGTAATAAGTCTAATAAATGGAGGGCTGAGATTACACCCCAAATCCAACGGCTCACAAAATGAACTGGACGGTCCTGTGCTTTATAACAGAAGCGCCCCAGAACATCTGTGTTTCTCTCTCCTCAATTCTTCTATTGATTCTCATTTACAGTGGGATTTTGCAGGTCTAGATGTGAAAAACAATTCACAAAATTAATTTAGATAACTTCTTCTCGATTTGTAGGTTTTATCAAGATCCAATTTGAACATTTTTAGAGGTTTTTTTTTTTTTTTTTCTTTGCTGTGGTTGCTTTGGTGGCTTTGGGCGAGAATAGGGAGGGGATGTGGTTTACTTGTGTCTTGCAATTTCGTCACTGATTCCCGCCTTAGTTGCTTTTGATCATTCGCATTTTTCTCAAGAACTTTGTCTCTTTGTGGGGGTGTAATATGTACGTTAATGTCAATTCCACAAATGATGACGATATTTGAGGTATTAATAAGGAGGGTTTTGATCAAGATCTAGCCTGAGTTTTTGATCTAATTGCTATTGAAATAGGATGATAATTTGTGGTTGAGTGGTTAGCAGTGGGTGATTGTTTGAAGGAGAGAGAACGTACTATATATACACCATAGTTGTTTTCCCTTTATTTTTTTGTATAAATGAATAAATCCTTCTTTGATTCATTTTTTTGGCAGATTTTTTAGGAAAAATTGCAAAAAGGGTACCTGAGATTTGAGCTAATTACAAAAAGGGTACCTGTGTTTTACCTAATAGCAATTAGGGTACCTGTAGTTTGAATTCTGTCTCAAAAGCAATCATTAGGCACAAGGAGTTTAATTTTCATCAAATTTTTCATGTGCACATCATCACGTGCTAACTTATTGAGTGAGAAGACTTTAATACATTTATGCTTTTGGTCCTTCATTGTTGCCCAAAATTCCTTATAATTTCCACATCACATCAAAAAATCCTCAAAAAACGTTCTATTATTTATACAAACACGAAAAATGCATGGAAAGAACAACTGCAAGGGCTTTCATCCAAAGTTTGAAGTTTAATAACAAGCAATGCCCCAATAGTGGCTTGAAGACATATGTGAAGATTTGTGGCAATGGGAACAACAAGGCAAGTTGTACTATAAGTGTAGGACATGTGGCTACTTCATGTGGTGGAATACTTCGATTGGGACTCTGAGGTTTTCAAATGTCTCCCAGATGACCAATTAACACTGGAGGAGAGAAACTTACAAACGCAAATTAGCTAGAAATTGACTGAGTTTTGAGGTGAGAGAGAGAGGGGAAAACGGAAAAGTGAGTTTCGAGGTTTTCGTTTAGGTTTTTCAGTTTGAGTGAGGGAGGAAAATGTTTTGGGTGGGAGGGGAATTAATTTTTCAGTTTTATATTTGTTTTGAGTAAATAAATTATTTTTCTGAAATTTGCTTTTGAATCTTACAAATGCGTACTAATAATTTCACCATTAAGACCCTTTAAAAATGGCACGTGATGATGAGCACGTGAAAAATTGGACGGAAATTAAACTCCGTCATCCAAATGACTGCTTTTGAGACGGAATTTAAACCACAGGTACCCTAATTGTTATTAGGTAAAACATAGGTACCCTTTTTGTAATTAGCTCAAACCTCATGTACCCTTTTTGCAATTTTTCCAATTTTTTATATATGCAACAAAACAAACTTTTCTTTAAAATAGCCTAATAATTCATAAGTTAAAAACGTAATGTTCATTTGAAATAGCATAATTGTTCATAAGGTTTAAACGTAGTGTTTATTTAAAATAGCTTAATTGATCATAAAGTATAAACATAGTGTTCATTTAAAATAGCCTAATTATTCATAGTGTACAAACTTAGTGTTCATTTAAAATAGCCTAGTTGTTCATAGTGTACAAACGTAGTGGTCATTTAAAATAACCTAATTGTTCATAGTGTACAAATGTAATGTTCATTTAAAATAGCATAATTGTTCACAAGGTATAAACGTAGTATTTATTAAAATAGTCTAATTGTTCATAAATATAAACGTAGTGTTTATTTAAAATAGCCTAATTGTTCATAGTGTACAAACTTAGTGTTTATTGAAAATAGTCTAGTTGTGCATAGTGTACAAACGTAGTGGTCATTTAAAATAACCTAATTGTTTATAATGAACAAACGTAGTGTTCATTTAAAATAGCCTAATTGTTCATAGTGTACAAACCTAGTGTTCATTTAAAATAGCCTAATTGTTCATAGTGTACAAGCGTAGTGTTCATTTAAAATAGTCTAATTGTTCATAAGGTACAAATGTAGTGTTTATTTAAAATAGCCTAATTGTTCATAGTGTACAAACGTAGTGTTCAATTAAAATAGCCTAATTGTTCATAGTGTACAAACATAGTGTTCATTTACAATAGCTTAATTGTTCATAAGGTACAAACATAGTGTTCATTTTAAATAGTCTAATTTCTTCATAGTGTATAAACATAATGTTCATTTAAAATAGGTTAATTGTTCATAAGGTAAAAACGTACTGTTCATTTAAAATAGCCTAATTGTTCATAAGGTAAAAACGTACTGTTCATTTAAAATAGCCTAATTGTTCAAAATGTATAAAAATAGTGTTCATTTTAAATGTAATAGTCTAATAATTCATGAGGTTTAAACATAAATTTAAATAATTGGAAAAATGTATGGCTCATTTAAAATAGTCTAATAATTCATAAGTTATATAAAATGTTCATTTAAAGTAGTCTAATAGTTCATTTAAATGCTCACCTGAAATTGAGTACTGGGAATCTGCTATTGTCTGTTATGTATTGGGTTCGAACCCTCCTTTACCCATTTTTGCAAGCTTTATCCATAAGATTTGGGGGAATTTGGGCATAGATAAAATTGTTAGGTTGCAAAATGGCTTAATTGTGGTGCGGTTTAATACCATTGCTAGTAGGGATACTGTTATCCAATTTGAGATATACCATTTTGATCAGAAGCCTGTGATTGTCCGTTCTTGGGCTGAGGATGTGCTTGAAAACTGTAGTGTTGAGTCTGTACCAGTTTGGGTGAAGTTGCGAAAACTTGACTGGAGATACTGGAGTGCCAGCTCATTAAGTAAAATTGGTAGTCTACTGGGGACTCCAATCATGGCAGATAAAGCCACGCAGGAGAAAACAAGCCTCAATTATGCTAGAATCCTTGTGGATATGCATATTCAGATTACTGTCCCAGAGTATGTACATTTTGAAAATGCTAGTGGTGACATGATTCAACAGAAGATAGTATTTGATTGGAAACCCACAAAATGTCCTTTCTGTAAAGGATAGGGGCATGAGGAGAAGGATTGCAAGAAGAAGAATCCTCAGGTATGGAGGCCAAGACAGCATGCTGCTGTCACCCTACTAATTGGGAATGTGCCTAATGCCACAACGAGCACAACTACTGACACTCCATCTGTTCCTGCAACCTCAATTCCTGCAGCACTTGTTGCTCCTCAGACTGGCTCACAGTCAAACAGAAGAGTTACTCAGGAGTGGACTGTAGTTACTAGAGCTAGGAAAAGCCCTCAAGTTGTTGATGATATCCCTGTCATTAGCAATCCCTTTGAAATGCTAACTCCGGAACATGATGAGCTTGTATCTGTGCTAGACAATGAAGTAATAGTGGAAGATGAAACTGGTGATAATCCTTTGCAAACTGCAAATGGATTTGGATAACCTTGCTAGTTGGAATGTCAGGGGTCTTAATGGCCCTGCAAAGCAAAAGGATGTCTCTGCCTTTTGCTTGAAGAATAAAATAGGGTTGTGTGGTTTGGTTGAAACAAAAATTAGAAGTAGAAATTTCCAATTCTGCAAGAATAAGCTTTTTCCTGCTTGGGGATCACACATTAATCTTGACCATGATCCTAGGGGGAGAATTTGGGTGGTCTGGCATCCCTCAATCTTTCAAGTAATCATTGAAGCTTCTTCAGCTCAAGTAATCCAATGTAAGGTATTCCACATGGCTTCTCAGAATTGGTTTTATATTACTTTTGTGTATGGTTATAACTCTATTGAAGAAAGACAAAGTCTATGGGGATTTCTTAAGGACACAGCAGCCAACATGACTCTTCCTTGGGTTATAATGGGTGATTACAATAGCATCCTGTTATCTGATGACAGAATTGGAGGCAATAGAGTAACATTTGCGGAAATCAAAGATTTTCAGGACTGTGTGCATCACTGTCAAATACAGGAAATGACGAGGGTGGGTGGTAGATATACATGGAGTAACAGACATGAAGATGGGATTAGGGTATTTTCTAAGCTGGATTGGGCTTTTGTAAATGAGGGATGGGTTCAAACTTTTCCTGATCTGATCACCTATATCTTTCCAGATAATGCTTCTGATCATGCACCTCTTATTGTTAAATTCTTCAATCTTCCTGACCTTGGAAGGAAACCTTTCAGATTCTTTGATATGTGGATCCAAGCTGAAAATTTCCATGAGTTAGTCAACGAAGCATGGAGTAAACCTATTAAAGGGTACAAAATGTTTAGAGTGGTGAAAAAACTCCAAAGCCTACAACACACTCTTAGGAAGCTGAACAAATCCCAGTTTGGCGATATTGACTATCAAACAACAGCAGCTCAGGTGTTATTAGAGCAAGCCCAGCTACAATTGCAGCAAGATCCTTTGAATGTAGTCTTTTAGCAACAAGAGAAGCATGCTATGCAGGAGTATAGAAGATTATCCTTTGCCTTGGAAAGTTTTTTACAACAAAAAAGCAAAATCACATGGTTGAAAAATGGTGATTGAATACAAAATATTATCATAGTGTGATCAAGCAAAAGAGACTAAGAAATAGGGTCACAGCAATCTGCTCTGAAGCTGGTGAGTTCATTACTGACTACCCCAAGGTCATAGACACCTGCTGTGATTTCTACAGGGGAATGCTTGGTGGGAGTAGTTTTAGGACTGAATCTGTGAGAAAGAATATTGTTGAAGAGGGCCCTGTACTCACTACTGAACAACAACTCCATCTGCTGAAACCCTTCACAAAGGAAGATGTCAAAGTTGCACTCTTCTCAATCCCCACTTTCAAGTGCCCAGGCCCTGATGGGTTTGGCTCAGGTTTTTTTAGATCAACTTGGGACTACCTTGGTGATGATTTTAGTGCTGCTGTACTTGACTTTTTCCAGACTGGTAAGTTACTCCAGCAACTTAACTCTACTGTTATTACTTTGGTGCCTAAAGTAGATAATCCTATGAAACCAAGTGATTTCCGCCCTATTGCTTGCTGTAACACTTTGTATAAAGTAATATCCAAAATGATGTGTGAAAGGATGAAGATGATTCTGCCATCTATTGTATGTGATAATCAAGGGGCATTTGTCTATGGTAGAAATATAGGGCACAATATCATGATTACCCAAGACCTCATTAGGTTGTATAATAGAGCCCGTATTTCACCTAGATGTTTGATCAAAATTGATCTCAAGAAAGCCTATGATACAGTTGACTGGTCTTTTGTCAAGGAAATTATGACTAGTTTGGGATTTCCATCTAAATTCATTGGCTGGGTCATGAGGTGCATTACTACTACCAGTTTCACTTTGAACATAAATGGTAGGCTGCATGGTCAGTTTCATGGGGTGAAAGGATTGAGGCAGGGAGACCCCATCTCTCCCCTTATTTTTGTTCTTGTTATGGAATACCTTACAAGGAGTTTAAAGGCATGCAGCAAGCAAAAAGATTTACATTTTCATCCAGGGTGCAAGCACTTGCAACTAGTCAGCCTCAAATTTGCAGATGACCTTATGATTTTTTGTAAGGGTGAAGTTAGTTCTGTCAGTAGGGTTATGGAGAGTTTGAAGCACTTCTCCGCTGCTACTGGTCTTACAGATAACCTTGGCAAGTCCCATGTTTTCGTGGTTGGTGTCACTGGAAGAACCAAGGAGCAGATTATTGGCACTACAGGGTTTGCTGAGGGAAAATTTCCTATGAGATACTTAGGAATGCCTATGTCTCCCACAAAGTGGTCTAAACTTGATTGCCAGTTTTTAATTAATAAAATTACTTCTAGAATAAGATGTTGGGCAACTAGACACTTGTCTCTAGCAGGGAGAGCCCAACTTGTGAACTCAGTGCTCTACACCTTGCATGTTTACTGGGCAACTGTAATACCCCGAGTAATTATCATATTTTCATAATTTAGTTTTATGTTTTGTTAAATAAAAGTATTTCCTTTTTAAAGTTTGGTGGTGATTAAATTAGCTAGTATGTAAATGTGGACTTGTATTGCTAATTGGGTTTTTCTTAGAACCGACTTCATTAGCCTCCACCGCCTTTCTTTCCTTTTATGTTGATCAGTATAGAACCCCCACCCATTTTCTCTCTCACGCTCAAACCCTCACTCCATTTGCTCTGCCTCTAAACCCCACGACACCACCATCACCATGACTCTCTTTCACGTCTCACCACCATCTACTTCACTTCTCTCCCTCTCTTAAAACTTTACTGCTGGTGTTGCTAGTGAAGGTTGAAGTTTTCTCTCTCCTCTCAATTCCGCATCACGCGAGGCTTTCTCTGTCCTCTGTTCTGTTTTTGCGTTTTGCTGTTGTGTGCCATGGATTTCGGCGAGTCAAGCACCCAAACGCCACCTAGACGCCACCCAAGTCGATGCCTAGTTCGTCCTTTTAGTTGGTTTGTGTCCAGAAACCCTAAGCCCTAAATTGATTTGGGTATTTAGTGATTAAATTATGAATTGGGTTTTAATTTATCTATTCTGTTTATATGCATATATGATGGATGTTTGAGGATTGAATTGGAGGATTTAAGGTGCGTAATTGCTTTCGGTGGTTCGATTAGAGGTAACTTATATCTAATTCGTACGGTTCGATTTTAGATTCATTTTGAGTATTCTATGTATATGAGTAATTGGATTGATTTGATATGAAATTATGGTATAGTAGTAGTAATTTGTGTAAATTCAGCTAGTAGTATAGTAGATACTAATGTTAAGCGTGAGTATGTAAGTTAGTCTTGTTTATTGACCTGAAAACACCTATCTGTTGTTGATAGGTAGGTTATCTACGTGCTTAGTATGCTTAGGAGGAAGAAAACAAATTGTTGGCTATTAGTTAAAGTATCCGAAATCTGAATACATGTTGTCCAGAATACTATATATAGTTGGATTAGAGTATCGGGAATCTAAATACATTGCCTAGAATACTATAGTTAGTGTATGGAAAGATATAAGTTTAGGTGATCGATGATAAGGTGTGAGCAAATATGTTGTTCTTTTCTTAGTTTTATTTGCATCTTAAACCTAATAGTAAAGTGTGAACATAATAGTTATTACTTGAATTGAGAGCTTATTTACGCAAGCAAAGAGAGAACGTGAGCTATTATAATTCTTGTAGATGTACTGACATGATAGTTATTGTCTGAATTGCATGATGTCGTGTGAGTAAACAAATGGTTGCTATTTAGTTATCTTTTACTGAGATTTGCCTTGCTGGGATGTAGTAGATTATAACAAATGATTGAGGATGGCGAGTTATCGTCCTATGATGTGTATTTATACAAGTTATATGTAAATGAGAATGATCATGTTAAGACTCTAGTTTACAAGTTAAAGTGTGTAGGTTTGCTATGAGGTATTAGACCAATTGTTTATATGTTTGAGCTATTTCTGCTAGGTTGTGATATACAAGTAAAGAAGTGAATCAAGAGAAAGAAAAGGAATGAGAATGTATTCCTATGCTACGAGCTATGAATGTTATGAGCAAGTATATGACGTATTGTGTAAACGTCATAAAAGACAGAAAACGTTAATAAAAGCTACTAATCATTTAAAGTGGAAGATGACACCTGGTAGTTTAGGAACTTTTGGGTAACAACAGTTCGGGAGATGTTGAACTGGGATCCCAGATGTGTCCTAGCCCCCAGATGTGGCTATTGACCCCCAGATGTGGTCAACAGTTCCGATGAGCCCCCAGATGTGGCTAAGCGACCCCCAGATGTGGTCGGATGGTTTTAAATGCCCCCAGATGTGGCAGCTCTAGGATTCTAACCTCCCTTGTGCCAAGTTAAAAGTGTGAAACTACCAAACTAAAGTTAAAGAAGAACAATTGAGCTAACAAGAGTATAAGACACGAGAAAGATGAAAATGACAAGCTATTTATGTTTCCCGGGTGGTTCTTCTTGGTGCTTTCTTTATTGTGACTGCCATATTATAAGTCAAAGCAGATAGACTGGAACATATAGTTGTTTATGTTTTATCTACTATAATTGTAATGAATTATAGCTTCAGTAGGATTCATTTGAGGGTTTTATGTGAGTTATGCATATACGTGTATATCTTGAACTGAATTTAAGATGGTCTTTACGTGATTGATGTGAGTTACTCAGTTCACGCTGATCCGTTTTCGGGCTGTCACCCACGATGTGAATCGTGTCTTTCCTTGGTGGCAGATTATTGTATGCAGGTTGTTTTGTGGTGAGGACGCTCCAGATAATAGCCGGATAGAGTCTTGGCAAGAAATGCTTGCTTTTAGATTTAAATTATGTTTCTAGTTTACTGATTAAATGTAATAAATAGACCATTATAGTAATTCACAAAATTATTACTAGAAGTCAGTTGAAGAGCCTTACACTCATTCGTATGAGTGAGTGTGGCGGTAGCACCCGGATTTTATTAGAGTCTTCCGCTAGGTTGATTGGATTTTGTTTTAATATTCTGTTTGAGCAGGTTTTGTAAAGTCGATAACTTGGGATGCCTATTTACAAAGGGAACTGCCTGATTTTCGGCTTGAGTTTATTCATTTTTATTTATTTATTATTTACAAAATCCAGGGTGTTACAAAGTGGTATCAGAGCGGGTTTGGTTTTGGGTGACGTGAGCATCTTCATATGCTTGTGTCGGTCTTAGTGTCTAAGTGTCCTTTGCTTGGTGTTGGCTACATGATGTATGATTTGTGTGCTCTATGTAATTTTGTGTGATCGTGTTTACATGCTCATTGATGAATTGTTCCGTGCTATACTTGTTATGGGTTGAGTTAGTAGGCCATAACGCACAGGTCTTCTATTGTTCCTTATGCTTGCTAGCATCATTGTTTAAGTGATTTTTGGGGACAAAAATCTTTTAAGGGGGGTAGAATGTAATACCCTGTTTATTTAAAGTATTTTCAGAAAATGATTTATTGATTTACGAAATAAAACTATTTATTTTTATTGTGTATTTGAATTATTAGTTTAGCGATTTCTTTGAATTAGCATTGTGGGAGTGTTATATGCGGATTAGAAAAGAGCGTGTCAATTAGGAAGTCTAAACCGACTTCAATTCTCAACACCGCCTTTCTCTTTGTTATCTATATCAGTTCAAACCCTTCACCCTATTTCTCTCTTTTGCTCTCTTTCACGTTCAAAACCATAAGAACCACCATCACCCACGACTCCATCTTCTTCGTTCTTCTCTCTCTCCGCCAAAACTCTACTTCCATGGATGTTACTTTGCTGTTGATCGAAGAATTTCGCTTCTCCTTCGCAAACTGTACTGCACTAGGGCCGCGGTTGCTGTGGATTGAAGGATTTCAGCCTCTCCCTCTCTCGTTCTCCTTATTCTTTCTCCTCTGATTCGCGCGAGATGCTTCCCATGGTGGCTGCCATGGATACCGGTGACCACCAGGCCCTAAACACCGTCTATCACCACTCAAGCCTTTGCCCAATTCCTTTTGTGGGTTTGATTATGTAGACTCTAAACCCTTGATCTCTTGCTCTATTAATTCTTATTTCGTTGGCTTATTAGTAATTGCTTTGTTATTGTTCATTGCTTATGTGTATGATAGATAATCAGAGATTGATTGAGTTTGGATGCATAATTGATTCGGATTGCGATTAGAGGTAACCCTTTCTATTCGGTTGGAGATGGATGTTATTTTCTCTTTTATGTGTGGAATGGATGCTTAATTATATGAATTCATGTATATGTTATGAGTTGGCTTTAAATCTGAATTTTACTCTTGCTGTAGCTCTTGAACAATTATATGATCATTGTTATGCAGCCTGCATCATGCCTTATTACTGCCATGATTGATTACATACTATAAAAGCTTTGCTAGTGATTGATTATAAATTACAAAGGTCCTGCTGGTGGTTAGTGTTTAGAGACAAGGGAGATTATAGACTTGGTTATATTATTAGACTAGAATAGAGACTAGCAAAGACCCGAGAACGGATTGTATTTGGGAACCCGTGCCATATGGTGAACTCTGTAATGTGATTGACCCGAATTGGGTACGTGAGATGCAATGAGAATATGAGATTACGAATATGAGTATGATGATTGGAATTGATATTTTGGTTTGAGGCTCAGACGTTGTTAGTCTCTTTAGTTCTAGACATGTGGGCAAGTAGCCTAAGACGTTAACTCTTAGGTGATGAGCATTATTTTATGAAAATGGTTACATGGTTATGAATGGGTCCGAGAGTGGACTTTTGAGGGCCTGCGGGCTATGTTATAAGTTATGGGGACTATGGTCGAGTTATGAGAATGGTTTTGCATCTGCGGGTTTTACCGCCAGTTCACTTCCCACATGGTCGAGACTAGGAGCTAGTGACTGAGAGTAATGGCACATTTGTTGGGTTTTGAGCTAGTATGACGAACTTATGTGATGATACTTATAGAGCCTAAGAAGGTCTATGATATGTGAAGGTCTTATGACCTGAGTTGAAAACTCGTTGTTTTTACCTCATTAATGTATATATTGACTCGTGATTATATGTTTTGATAGAATGTTTGGTTACTCAGCAAAAGCTGATTGGTTGCTTTCTGTGTTACGTGTGTGTGCGTCCATTTTTCTTCAATGGTGGGCCTATGATGAACCTATGCGATATTCGATTGCATGAGGGAGTAGATTAGAGTATGTTTTACAGGTTGTTCGGTTGTGAAGATCTAAATGGATTAGTGGATTCAGAGCTATGAAGATGTTTACATTGTTGTTTATTTTGAATGTAATTAATAGATTGTTAGAGATACTTGGTTTGTTCAGAGTTATAATGTTTGCCTTGCACTCATTCGTGTGAGTGAGTGTGGCAGTAATGCTCCGGATTTAGTTAGATGTCTTCCGCTGTCAGTTTGTAAATGTTGGTTTTGTTGTATTTTCTGTTTAAGCAGGTTTTTGTCAAGTCGATAACTTGGGATGTCTATTTACAAAGAAAACTCTGTCCGATTTTCGGCGTGAGTTTATTCATTTTTATTTATTTATTAGTTATAAAATCCGGGGTGTTACAGCAGCAATCTTCATCTTACCCCAATCTGTAGTGAAACAAATTGAAAAAGTTTGTAGAAATTTTTTGTGGGGGCAAACTGTTGATAAGAGCAAAATCCCACTGGTTGCTTGGGACAAAATTTGCCTTCCTAAAAAGAATGGAGGATTGAATGTTAAGAATTGCAAAATCTGGAACAAGGCTGCTATAGCAAGGCACCTCTGGGCTGTAGCCAGTAAGAAAGACTCTTTATGGGTCAAATGGGTCAATGGCATCTACCTCAAGGGCAAACATGTGTATGAGCACAGGGTACCAGCTGATTGTAGTTGGTATTGGAAGAAGATCATGAGCCTCAGGGGGTCTGCAGGGGCTGTTGGACACTTAAACACATGGCCTGTGGACTGTAAAGGGGTATACACTATCAAGCTAGGTTATAAAATGTTTCCGGGAGAGCATGAGCCTATGTATGAGAGGGATTATGTTTGGGGGAAGCTATCTGTCCCAAGGCTGTTGGACACTTAAACCAGGTTGCTATATACCTCTGGCCGGCAGTTCAAGGTAGATTGTTGACAAGGGACAGATTACAAATGATGCAACTACATGTTCCTGACCCCATGTGCCCACTCTGTCAAAATTCTATTGAATCTATACCTCATCTGTTTTTCGCATGTCCTGTAGCTGAGCAAATTGCAAATGGAGTAAGCTCCTGGATCAAGCAACCTGCTTGGCCTACGGAGTACTCAAACTGGCGTAGGTGGTTGAGAAGAAGAAAATGCAGCAAGTTCAGGAAGTGGGTACTGTGTGCTGCTGTTGCTGCAGTGATCTATTCTATCTGGTTAGCTAGAAACAAAGCTATTTTCAAGCAACAAAAGTGTGATCCTCAGGTGGTTATCAAGCAGATTAGAAGTATTTTAAAATTTCGTTTTGGTTGTTGTAAACCTAGGAAACTTACAGCACTTTTCTTGATAGTCTTGTTTAATTAGCAGCAAAGCCTGTGTCCTAAATGTCCAAATACCCTTCCTACAAGGTGAGTTGGCTTTAAGACACTCCCTTGTCTCTACTTTGTATGAGATATTCTGACTGTTTGGTCCTTTTGGTAATAAAGACTAATCTTTTATACCAAAAAAAAAAAAGAAAGAAAAAGTAATGTTCATTTAAGATAGTCTAATAATAGTTCATAAGGTGTAAACGTAATGTTTATTCCTCTAAAAAAACAAAAAAAATAATGTTCATTTAAAATGATCTAATTGTTCGTAAGTTATAAATGTAATTCTCATTTGAAATAGTCTAATTGTTCATAAGTTATAAGCGTAAGATTTATTTAATATAATATAATTGTTCATAGGTTATAAACTTAAGTGTCATTAAAAGTAGTCTAATAGTTCATAAATAACAAACCAAAAGTCATTAAAAATAGTCTAATAATTTATAAAAATTATAAACATAAGATTCGTTAAAAAAAAAAAATTCAATAGTTCATACTCCGTTCAAGAAGAAGTGGGTAGCAGATTTTGTAACGTATGGAGTAAATTATAAAGTAAGGTAGTCTAATAGTTTAAAAATGCTCAAGATAAGGTTCACAAAAAAGTAATTCACAAATTTGTGGTTCAATAAAAAATAAGCTAATACATAGTTCATTAAAAACAAAAAAGAAGAGCAAAATACTAAGAGGTTCATTAGAAATAAAAAAGAAAAAGAAATAGAAAAGAAAAGAAAAAGAAAAAAAAACAATTAAAAAAGAGTGGGCCTGAACAATTTTGTTTGCTCATGTAGGAGAACGGTCATATTTTTAAATCAGTTCAACAAAGCATCTTTTGAATTGAACTAGGCCTCCCGCGATTTGGGCTGATTCAAGTGGGAGGCGGAATTGCGCTTGTCAAAGCTATTACTTGGGCTGGATCCAGCCACGTTTGCTGAACGCAGATTCAGCGAATAGGCGTCGATTTAGAAGGATAAAAATAGGTTGTTACTAAATGCCGCCCCTAAATTACTAGGTACTGCCCCCCAAAATTCCAATTTTGCCTTTTTTTAATTTTTCACTCACCCTCTCCCTCTCTAACTCTCACATCACTTCTCTCCCACTCTACCACCCACTCTCATACCCAACCTTCATCAACATTCACTCAAGCAACCCGCGGATGTCTGCCGGCGATCAAGAAGTGCCGTCGACGGTGGCGGAGGTAAAATTAATTTTTTTTGCGCATTTTTTTTGCACGGTCGTCTGAGATTTTCGACTCACCCTTGGCTGAGTCGTCTGCTACAGGCGACTCATCCAAGGGGAGTCGTCTGTAGATCGCGACTCACCCTTGGGTGAGTCGTCCGCTACAGGCGACTCACCCTTGGGCGAGTCGAGATTAATAGACGACTCACCCTTGGGTTGGTCGCCTGTAGCAGACGACTCACCCAAGGGTAAGTCGAGATCGACGACCGACAGACACAAAAAAAAAATTATTATTATTTATTATTATTATTATTATTATTATTATTATTATTATTATTATTATTTATTGTTTGAATTTAAGATTAAGCTAACATTGTTTTCGTTGTTTTCGTTAGATTCCTTTGGAGCGGTTCGGTGGTGATGGTGTTGATTACAGTACGCATTTCGTCACTGATGAGTTATTTGATAGTGATACAGATGCAATTAATTGGGCAAAACAAATTGCACTTACTATCGGGTTTGAGTTGATAATTTCGTCACACAAGAAGAGTGGAAGCGTAAAATTGTTAAAATGCAATCGAGGTGAACGCTACAGAGGGGAATTAAGAGACTTAGATACTGCTGCTCGGAAGAATACGAAAACAAAGGCTTGTAAATGTACGTTCCAGTTGAGAGCTCGGCAAGTGTATGGGTCCAGTAGTTGGATGATTGTCACATTGCCTGGGACTAGGGATACGCACAACCATGACTTTGCTGTGTATCCTGAGGGATATCGTCAGATGAGTGGTCTTAGTCCTGGGTCAAAGAAACTCGTTCGTGACATGACTTCGGCACAAACAAAGCCATGTGCTATCTTGGCCGCGATTAAGGAAAAATTTCCCGAGGACAATGCAACTAGACGGCATGTGTACAACCACAGAGATCGTATAAGGAAACTTGATTTTGAAGAGAGAGATGTCATTGGTCAGTTTCATCATTTAGCTGTGGCGAATAAGTACGTACATTGGACAAGAGCCGACCGAGCTACTAATGAGGTAACTCACGTGTTCATGGCACACCCTACATCAATTCAGTTACTTCGGTCTTTTCGTTGGTTGATTGGCTTAGATTCCACGTACAAAACAAACAAGTATAAGATGCCGTTTCTTGAGATAGTGGGGATGACTCCAACCAATAAGAACTTCCTCATAGCTTATGCCATTATGAAGGATGAGACTCAGGCAAGCTATGCGTGGGTCTTAGATAAGTTGAGGATGCTTATTGGAAATGATGTACACCCAACAGCAATTGTGACCGATCGTGAGCTAGGGTTGATGACACCTATTAGAGAGATATTTCCCGAGAGTGCCCATTTGCTCTGTACATGGCACATTAACAAAGTCGTTGAAGACAAAGTGTACAGACTTTGTGGAAAAGATAAGGCCATCGCGCAGAGGTTCAAGAATGGGAGGTGGAAAATTATCATGGAAGCTTCCACAGAAGCTGCGTACGATAGAGCAGTGCGTACAATGAAGGTTAGTTGGAGGACTTACCCTCACGTGATATCCTATGTATAGGAGACTTGGCTGAGACACAAAGAGATGTTTGTGGCTGCGTGGACGAATAAGGTGCTACACCTTGGCAACACTACGACTTGCAGGGTGGAGAGTGCACATGCCGCGCTAAAACAGTGGTTGAACTCCTCAACTGGAGCTTTGGACAATGTTTGGAACAAGGTCAACAAGTCAATCGAGTCACAAATAACTGAGATCAAGTACACACTTGAAGAGTGCAGAAGACGAAGAAGTGTGGTGTACTCGGGTTTCCCATTCAACTATTTGACCGGGTATGTTTCCCATTACTGCTTACAAATATTATTGGCTGAGCTGAACAGGATGAGAGAATTGAGTCACCAAGTATTTGATCGTTGTGGTTGTGTATTGAGATCCACTCATCAGATCCCGTGTGCGTGTGAGTTGAAAACGGCCGCGGATACGGGCACGCCAATTAGCTTGAATAGTGTCCACGAATTTTGGCGAACACTCGTTATTAGTGATGCAGTGGAGATAGCTACGCTTGACATGACTGAGCATCCATCTGAGGACCATCGATACTTTCGGTCTCTGGTCGACGAGGTTAACTCAAGCGACCCGGCAGTTGTGCGCAACATATCTGTCCTTATGAATGAGCAGCTTCATCCTGAGGAAGCGAGTTACGTCGAGCCGGAAGCGAACACGACAGTCAGAGGTCGACCGAGAGGGAGTTCCTCTACCAGACGTGATCCTAGTTCATGGGAGTACTCCCAGAGGGGTCGTGGTCGCCCTAGGTCATCCAGTTCGAGCCGCGGGCGTGGTCGTAGCTCATCCTCATCGAGTAACGTCGTGCGGAGTACTGGTATGAAAACCCATAATTTATTAACATGTACATAATGTTGTTAATTACTTTTTGATAAGTATTATTAATGACTTTCTATTATATTGTCTTGCAGCTGGACACAGAATAGATATCACTGAATTCTATCATGTTAACAAAATTCCGGGAATCATCGTACCTTTCATTGAAGGATATCTCGATGTGCTTGGGGATGGTAATTGCGGTTTCCGTGTCATTGCGGACTACATTTTCGGAGACCAAGAGCAATGGCGAGTGGCGAGAGTTTGCATTGCACACGAACTCTTAGCTAACCGAGCATTGTACGAAAACTTATACGTTGAAGGGGTCGACGCTGGTTACCGCCGTATTATGTGGGACGGAGGTGCGTGTAACGATGATCACTGGATGACAGTAATTGAGGATTTGTTCCCGATTGCCAACCTCTTCAATGCAGCGATTATGTTATTCGGATACGGCAGCGGAAGGGGGTTATATGCTTGTTACACAGTGCTACCGTTGCAAGCACCTTCGACTGCTACACGTCCAAGTAGGGAAATTGTCATGTGTCATTTAGGTGATTCGTATTCCTATTATATCCGTCTGGATTTAGCCTCAGATTTCCCTGTTCCTCCGATATGCGAAGCATGGTTTACTTTCCGTTCCGATAGTGTCGCTGGTTGGGAGCAAATGTATGTTACGCGAAGAGCACATTGGGATCGTTTAGCGAGGTTGATGTAATTGAATGTTTTGCGTGATTGTTATACTTATATCATTGTCACATTTTTGTGTGATTATTATATTTTGCATGTGGAGAGTGGTCGTGATTATTGGAGGTAAATAAAACAACAAATTACAATAAACAACAAAAAATGTAAATAAGAAACAACAAATTACAATAACACAAACAAATAATAACAATAACAATGAAACTCTTATAATAACAAATTCATCTAGGGTCAATACATCATTTGGCAGCCCGCCAATCTCTCATATACTCGTCCAATTGGGATCGAGTACCTTCCGCTTGCTCCGGAGGAATCAAAGTAATGGCCTGCTCATGTAAGACGGCTAGACGATTCACCCACTGCAAAAAAGTAACAATGAATGTGAGTTCAGAGATATGTAATACGTAAAAAAAATATATTTTAGTTTAGTTAATCACTTACATAATCGCTGTTGGATCGTGGAGGAATCACAGGTGCTGCAGCGTCACGTATCAGCCGAGGGTGGGAGTGAAGGTAGTACCATGCGAGGTAGTCATCCGTACATGCTGTGGGATCTGACGTGGATGCCTGAAACCCATGGAGACCAAGAATGTAAAATCCCGGGAACATACGCCAAGCATCAGATGAGATCCGTTCGGGGAAGACAACCTTGTACGAACGACTGCTCCATGACCTGATCGCTTTGACTGGCCTAAAGATCGGGGTTGGGATACTCTGTACGTACCCGATTTGTCGTAAACAACGACCAGGCATGTACGGTTCGATAATATCCTGATACTGTAGCCACCCCATGAATACAGTCCTCGGTACAGATACTGCCGGGTTAGAACCGTACGGCAGCCACACCACCTACGTAGAAATGTTGAAAGTTACGGTGAAGTAAAAAAACATAGCAAACGACGAAATAAATCATGAACACCGATAACTAAATGACGTACCTCTGTCGCTCGCAGATGATCCAAGCGTCTACGTAAGGAGTCCAGTCGACCCATGTCCTTGCCCTCAGCCAGGGCACTCCATACGGACGCACGGGGAGCCTCGTCGTCCCCGACAACCATCCGCTCCCGATGAGGTCGGAAGCAGGGAAAGTACTCGTATATCCATGCCTGCAGGAGAGTTAGGCATCCGCAGATGCCCTGAGAATCCCCGCGACTAGCTATACCGAGCTGACGATATAGGAAGGCGAGGGCAGCAGATCCCCAAGAGAAGTCATGCACCGTATCGACACCGTCGTCCATCACCTCCATCACGCAGGAGGGTCTAATACGGTTACCACTCTTGTCGACAAACAAGGTGGATCCAATAAGTAACCACATCCAAGCTGTCGCCTGGATGTCATCTATTTGCTCACGGCAAAGCTCAAAAACCGACTCCGTGAGGACCGCACCGCCCTGCCAGTGGCTACACATCAGTTCTTCTGGGCTGACCCCGAGAACCTCCATGGCCGCCGTCTGCAGCTGCCCATCCCGTCCCTCATTGGAAACGAGCTCTCCGTCTACAGGAATCCGAAGAATATGCCATACATCGTGCAACATGATCGTCATCTCTCCGAACGGCATGTGGAACGAGTTCGTATCCGACTGCCACCTTTCCACGAATGCAGATATCAGGGGGAAGTCAATATGTTTGAACATAATGTCTGCCAGGTGTGATAACCCAGTCCCCTCGATCTGGGCCCTCATCTCGGCCGACATCTCCGCTCGCCACTGACTCAGCAGCTGACATACAGTCCATCGGTTCTGACACTTCAAGAGACCCCTCATCTCTCCATTCCACATACGAGACGCTACGTGGCCCAAGAAGCTCGGTATGACGCTATCATCCGCCGGCCCACCGGACACAGGCTCTGTAACAAGCCACGTAGTGTCGTCCTCCGCTCTAGATCGTTTGCCAGTACTGGACGACCCAGTACTAACAAACCTACCGCCTCTGCCCTTCACCACGCGCCAATCTGAGGATAATTCGACGCCAATCTGATCATCGTCTTGCTCACCGGAGTAGAACTTGCTAGTTGCGTAATCGTCTTGCTCAGCAGTCATCTCCCTCATCCGAACTGCCTCTCTCTGTCTCCGTACAGAGGCATCAATCCCGCGCGTCCTCGTGTGACGCGGTCCTGAACCAGCTAGTTCACTAAATAACCGAGGCACCGATTTACCGGCTCCTCCCATCTATCATTTCACATTTTTAATTAATTAAACAATAATCAATAATAATAATAATAATAATAATAATAATAATAATAATAATAATAATAACAATAAATAATAATAATAATAATAATAATAATAATAATAATAAATAATAATAATAATAATAATAATAATAGTAATAATAAAAATAAACAATAAATAATAACAATAAATAATAATAATAATAATAATAATAACAATAAATAATAATAATAATAATAATAATAATAAATAATTTTTTTTTGTGTCGGTCGTCTGGTCTCAGATGACTCACCCAAGGGTGAGTCGTCGGCCGATCTCGACTCACCCTTGGGTGAGTCGCCTGACACCGGCGACTCACCCAAGGGTGAGTCGTCTGCCTGTCTCGACTCACCCAAGGGTGAGTCGTCTGCGACCGACGACTACCCTTGGGCGAGTCGAGATCGGCAGACGACTCATCCTTGGGTGAGTCGAGATCGGCAGACGATCGACGCAAAAAAAAAAAAAACACAACTTCAATTCATAACTTCACGATTCAATTCAAGGCAAAAAATATTCAATTCAAGGCAAAAAAAATTCAATTAAAAAAAAAAAAAAATTTCGAAAAGTTACCCCCCCGCGCCGTCGGTCGCCGCCTCCCTCGCCGTCGAAACCTCTGCCGTCGCTGCCGCTAGCACTTGACATGGTCGTGGTGGTGGTGGTGGTGGTTGCCGGTGTGATGGTGTGGTGGTGAGGATGAGTGAGTGAGGAAGAGAGGATGAGTGAGAGTGGATGAGTGAGAGTGAGTGAGGAAGAGGGGTGGGTGAGGGTAAAATTGGAAAAGGGGGGGCGGTAGCTAGTAAAAAGGGGCGGTATTTAGCAATTCACTAAAAATAAGAATCTAATGATTATTTTAATTGTAATTGAATAATTTTTATAATGTGCACTTTATTACTTCACTTTATCTAATCATTACATATTATATGATGATGTGGCAACATGAATCCGATTTGAATTATAATCGGATCGCATCATACTCATAATCCATATCTATAGATTTTGAAGTCGGGTTATTTTTAATGGGGGTGTTTTTCCATCAGTTCGGACTATATTGTCATTCCCTAATAATAGGGGGTACGTAGGCACGTACGGTAGCTACTAAATAGTATCCTTGTGGTAATGACTTAGTGAAATTTCTCTCCAACTAAGTTTAAATCCCACTAAAAGAGGGGAAACCCTTTTCCTTGTTTCCTTTCCCCTTCCTCCCAAATGCTTGACCGATTAAGTAATTAGTTACACCCCAATATATGGCAACCCATGAAAGGGTTCTCTTTACCTTGTTAAAAAACTTATACTAGAAAGTGCCATTGTCCCAACTCATAACCTAATGGGTCATAATTAAGTTTGACAATGGATTAGATTCGGGACAAATGTAATATGTCCCGCATTTACCATATTTAAAATTTTAACTCCACCCATCCACACTCGTGGGTGAACAGGTGGATCGGGTTGCTAATCAGGTGAAAATAATTACCCATTTTGATAAAATAACTAGGCAAAAGTCTTCAGTCAATTGTGCAAAAATTTACAAAAATTAACCGAAAAGCAAGTCTGATAGATTTATTGAAAATGCTGGAGGTTAGAGATTGTCCGACCCATATGAAAATGCAAGGTTTTATTTTTTTAGCTCACATATCTTTTGTTCTTATATACTAAATATAATAATTAAGTGGTTGGTAGATTGGTGGGTAACAGGTGTAAAACATCACCCAAATTCCACCCAATCTACAACGCGATCTATATCTACCACCCACAAAATCACATATTTAAACGATTTTTTATCCATTTATTTAAGTCCAAGTATTGGGGCCTTGGGGTTGAAATTGATTACCAGGAGACTCATAATCTAATTGCATGGTCATACATTTTCCACCCATGCATCATTCATTCATTCATTCTTACAGTTCTTACTCTAACTTTTGGGCGTTTCACGTTTGCATCTATTCCAGGGGACCAGGGGTACTATACTATAGTAAACGACACGTGCTACTAACAATTACCGTATAACAACAGTTATTCTTTGTGCTAATCGTGTGGAAGCTTGGAGTTGCTTTTCTTTCTCCTTTGGGGTACATTCCCTCATCCTTAGTGATTAGTCTCCTTCATAGTGGTATAATGGTAGAGAATATAGACAATGACATGACTATTATCAGATTATCCCTCCTCTATTCTCTACCACCTGATCACCTATCACCAGATTCTCTCTCCCTTATTTGCTACACATAATTTCCCAAATACAATCTGGTTTATTCCTTTATTGCTTGAAGAATAGAGAAAATGGGTGTTTTTTTTTTCCATTTTAAACGAGTCTAGTTCAGTTTAGCTCAATTCAATTTATTGTAGTTTAATGATTTAATTTTTCTATCACATAATACTCAATTCAATTTAGTAGAATTCCATTCGGTTCAGTTTAGGTGGAAAAGAACACACCCAATGTCTTAAGCAGACCTGACAAACGGATCCGAATACGGCCAGGTCAAATTCGGGTCATTATCGGGTTCGGATTATCCAACGGGTTTGACAAATGTTGTCTCATAATTTTCGGGTTCGGGCCGGGTCATTTCAGTCTCGAATCAAAACAGGTTCGGCCATTTCGGGTTTGAATCTTTTCGGATCGGATATGTAACGGATCGGGTTCGGGTCGGTCGTCGGGGCGGGTCAATTTTTACAAGCTCTAGTATTAAGTATTAATAGTTCTTTTTCTTTTTCCCCTTCTTGAGGATATGTGTACAGTATACATACACTTGGTATAAAGCTACACACATCGTTTAGTATAATAGGAATCATACTCACATGGAGAAGAATTCCACTTATACAAGAAATTGTGAGAAGCATGCACCCACATGCACACACATGCACTTCTCAGTTGAAGTGAGGAAAAGAGTTTTTGTGTGGATACTGGATATGTAGCAAAATCAAGTTCATTTAATTATCACCCCAAAGTGAACTAGTGGTAAATTAGGTTATTAGTTATTATTACCTCTTTAAAGTTTTGACATGAGGAGATGCTTTTTTAATTTTATCGCAATCACTGGTTAACCCAAATAATTGTATGTCGCCAACAATAAAAGCTAATAATAAAACACTAATTGGTGTCATATCCTTCATAGCAACAAAGAAATGTTTAAGGCGACTAAACTACTAGTTATTTGAGAGCAAATCCCGAACATAACTATAGAAATAAGGTAGTTTGGAGAAACTCTTAATAGTTTTGAAGGGTGGAGATAGTGCCAATATCAAAAAAGTGCTATCCATTATTCCATTTCCTAGAAAATAAAACATAGGATAAGAGTTAAGACATATAAGGGCGGACACAGAGGGGGCCAGCAGGGGCCTTCGCTAGCCACAATTTTTTTTCTCTTTCATTTATCTATATTTTCTTCAAAATTAATAGTCTCCCGCCCCCTTTTAGCCCTCCCTAGTCCAGACTCTCAAATCTTAGTTTCGCCACTCCAAGTTCAGAATTCTGCTTCCGCCATTAGACATATACAACATTGATAATTTCACAATTTTCCTTAAAATTGAAATATTTAACGTTGTGCAACATGTGAATGCGAGATTGAATTGGATGATAGATTTGTCTGAATTAGACTACATTCTCAGTACCATTGTTGACCAGGGCTCAGGTTACTCTCCCATTGTCCCCATCATTATACTAGTTTTGACATCGATGTTTTTCAGATATGCAAATTGCAACCCAAGTCAAAAGGATGAAAGGACATATATACGAAGTACAGATAAATTAAATGTTTATTCTCTACATGGGGACTTCTGGAGTATTCTGTATTCATTGCTAAGCACGAAGCCAAAAAACTTGAAATTTAAAATTTGTTTCTATTTTTATATGTTTTTCCATTTTATTTACAAGTTCCAATTCTGTCACCTTTGTTCTTCCCCTGTTCCTCATTGTCCTCCTTAGACCACCTTCCATTCTTATGCAGCTCTTTTTTTGTCAATCTTTGCCAAGAAATCAAACAAAACCAAACCCTTTAACTTTTTCTCTCATGAAAACAAAAACAGTTTATAAACTGAGCTAAGTTTCTTGAAGCTCTAGCTTCAATGGCTACCACAACCCTCAACAACAGCAGCAGCAACAACAACAACAACAAAAACCCACCAAAAACAGAAGAAATTGCAATCCCTATTTCACCAATCAAAGATGACCAATCACCTAAAATGGGCTCACCAAAATTTCAAAATATTTCAACACAATCTCCTGAAATTTCCAAAATAAGCTCTAGCCCAAGAAAACCCCCAAAATACCCTACAAGTGCGCCTGGGTCACCATTAACAAGGCGTAGAAGCTTTACGGGCAAACCCAAGTCTAGATTTGGGGAACCTTCAGTGCCAATTGATTCAGAAACCTTAGAAAATTTGGGTTCACCTCGTTTTGATAAATTAGAACCCCAAACCCCACATTCTAAAAGGGATTTTTCTTTTGTTTTAGGAACTCCAAAGGCAAAGGACAAAGAGAAAAATAGGGAAAAGGAAGGGCCAGATGAGAAGGAGATTTATAGGAGAGTTACTGCTCAGCTAAGTGCTAGGAACAATTGGAGAATGACTGTTAAATTGGTAATTCAGTTGTTTGTATTTTTGGTGATTTTGGCTTGTTTAGTTTGTAGCTTAACAATTGATGGTTTTAAGGGTAAAGTGTTTTGTGGTGTGGAGGTTTGGAAATGGTTTTTGCAACTAATGGTTGTGTTTTCTGGTATGTTGATTACTCGTTGGGTGGTGCATTTTGTTGTGTTTTTGATTGAGTGGCAATTCCTTTTGAAGAAGAATGTGGTGTATTTCACTCATGGGTTGAAGGGTAGTGTTCAGGTTTTCATTTGGTTTAGTGTGGTTCTTGTTACATGGGTTTTGCTGTTTAGACCTGACATTAAGAGGACCTCAAAGACAAAGAACATTCTTGATTTTGTTACCTGGACTATTGTTTCCTTGCTCATAGGTTCATTCTTGTGGTTGATTAAGACTACTTTGATAAAGATGTTAGCATCTTCGTTCCGCTTGAGTAGGTTTTTCGATAGGATTCAGGAATCGGTGTTTCATCATTATGTGCTCCAGACGCTTTCAGGACGTCCTGCGGTTGAGTTGGCCCGTAAGCTTAGTAGAGAGGAGAGTCGTAATCAGGTAAGCTTTACGGAACATACAGGGACATCTAAGGAAACGAAGGTGGTTGATTGGGAGAAGCTTCACCAGATGAAGAAGGAAAAGGTGCCCTCTTGGACTATGCAGTTGTTGGTCGATGTCGTATCAAATTCGGGGTTGTCAACAGTGTCTGGCTTACTTGAGAAGGATGTAGTCGAGGGAGGGGTCGAATTGGATGATGATGAAATCACTAGCGAGGAGGAGGCTATTGCCACTGCTGTTAGGATATTTGATAATGTGGTCAGAGATAAAGATGAGCAGAAGTAAGGCGGGTTGTTGCTTTCTTAGTGTGATTTTAATTGTATCATCTTCTGATGTCTGTCAAGTTATAGGTTTCATGGGTGTTTCTTTATTTGACATGTTTAACATTTGTATTGTCAGCTACATAGATAAATGCGACCTCCTCAGGTTCATGATCAGAGAGGAAGTGGATTTTGTTTATCCATTGTTCGAGGTCAATGAAAAAGGACAGATCAGTTTGAAAGCATTCTGTACATGGGTGGTAAGAATGTTTTCCCTGTCTATTGTTTTAAATGCCTCACTTGGAGTTCTTCTGATCTCTGGTTTGGTTGCTCTAGTAAGCTGACACCCGCCAGATACGCCTATTCATGCTCTAATATTGTTGAGATTAGTTTGTGAAATTATACTATATTTTTCAATGAAACTGTAGCTTACATCCTCATGAATATTGAATAGTGTTGAATACATAAAGCAGGTCTTTTGGAGTAATGTTCCCAACTTTTGCTAGTGTTATGAAGAGGCAAATGGCACCTTTTTTTCTCTCTGAATCACAATTGAAGTGACATTTGAAAGAAAATTGATAGAGTTCTATACAAAATAAATTCAAAGAAGTGAACACTTTGGGAAAGTTCATGTTGCGATCTTGATATATTTGCCTATAACAAAGAGAGTTCCATCATTGAGGCTTTCATAGGTCAAGGGTTTCAGATTTCTAATGTGATCCATGTATATAATATATCTCATGGTAGTTGATGAAATCAGGACTTTCGCCTAAACAACTTTCAAGGATTAATGGAATCATGTATACAACCAAATCAAGCTAACAAGACACCTTTTCGATCACATGTATAAGGATAGAAAGGGAGGCGGACCCAAGTGTCCATAATCCAGCACTCTGTTCTAGACTTCTGACTGGTTAGAACAGCAGAACTTTGCCCTCCCTTACCAAACTATTGCTAAGTGTATATTATTGTGAGTTCATAACATTACCGTTATCACTGTCTCCCATCTTTTAAGACCCATCTGACTCGCAGTGGATTTAGTTATGTTCTTTCTTGGGTGTTGCCCTTGTGTTTCAACTTTCAACAATCATGACCATGGAATAGTAGTAAGCTATTATTATCCAATTCCTGCTGATACTCTTAGCAGACGTAGCTTGCTGCCTGTTATATTAAAAGTTAGGACTTTCTAAGCATTGCTGTACTTGATCAATAAGAACTCAAATGTTTATTACTTTAATCCTCTTATCTGACCCTCATGATTATGATGCTTGCTGTGATTGTAACTCAATTTTAGTTCAGAAGAGACACTCATGCTTGCCTTTTCTTGGCTCTTTTACCATTTGCAGGTTAAAGTCTACAAAGATCGACAAGCACTTCAACATGCTTTAAACGACAACAAGACTGCTGTAGATGAGTTCAACAAGATTGTGACTGGAATCCTGATTATTCTAATGTTCATACTGTGGCTTCTTCTTACGGAGATTGCTACAACAAAAGTACTGCTCTTCTTCTCTTCACAGCTTCTTGTGGCGGCTTTTATATTTGGAAACACTTGCAAGACCATATTCGAAGCAATCATATTTGTTTTCGTTATGCATCCTTTCGATGTGGGTGATCGATGTGTCATTGATGGAGCAATGGTAATGCTCTCTGCAAAGATGCCCTTATAAAATTGCACAATATTTGTTGTTTGACTCAATCCTTTGATAATGTGACAGATGGTGGTTGAAGAGATGAATATCTTAACAACAGTCTTCTTGAAAGTCGACAAAGAGAAGTTGTATTATCCAAATTCAGTTTTAGCTACTAAAGCCATTGGCAACTACTACAGAAGTCCAGATCAAGGAGATGCCCTTGAGTTTTCCATTGATTATACAACCCCGTTATCAACGATTGGAAAGTTAAAAGAACGAATAAAGCAGTAAGTTCAGCTAGAGTTTGATTTTTGTCGACTACCTGATCACTTTGTTGCCGAGTTATTCAGAGATAACCATTGATTTTTATTATAAATTGATAGTCTCCCTTTCACTGAAAAAATAGTTGCTTAATATTTATAAGAATCAACTGAGGGTATGAAATTTTGCTATGGTCTCAAAGGGATGGGATTATGATTGAACCTATGTGGGGAAAAGCGTAGTGAAAATTCTTGCAGAGCATTGTTCATTTGGTAGATTTCTTAATTCAAACTCCATTTTTATGCTAAGCAAGCCTAAAGATGTTCTGCCTTATATATTTGCTACATTTATTAATACTTGTGATTTTCTGTCTACTCTCTCTCTTGCTGTTTCTGTTTCTTTTCTTTCTTTCCTGTTTTGCCGGGGAAGGGAGGGGAGATCTGCAAAAGGAAAAACTGAGTCATTGAATTTAGGGTTCTTGCTAAATGCTGTTATTGTGTCTAGGTCTATGTTTCGCCACATAGCAAACACATGTGTCAGACTTGGCCATTTTCTGAAAATTGTATGAGCTTTTTAGCCTAGAGTGACATGCAAGTGTGGAAATCCATGCCGAGGGGTCGTACTTATTCTGTCATTTACATAATTTTCTGTATGAGCTTTTTAGCCTAGAGTGACATGCAAGTGTGGAAATCCATGCCGAGAGGTCGTAACTTATTCTGTCATTTACATAATTTTCTACTTCACAGAAGATGAAGGCTGTTGTATTTTCGCATTACGCTATCGAATCACATGAAAACCCTGGTGTCGATGTTAAAAAATGTTGGAGGGGGCAACATAGTGGATCTGCTCATACAAATTCCATTGACTCGCTGACTACAACAAATACATTTTCATCTAATTGCTTCTCTTTGTAGGTATCTGCTGCAAAATTCCCAGATTTGGCAAGCGGATCACAATGTGGTTGTTAGAGAGATTGAGAACATAAATAAGATCAAAATGGCTCTGTTTTTCAATCATACAATGAACTTCCAAGACTTCGCTGAGAAAACCAGGCGGAGATCTGCCCTAGTCTTGGAAATGAAAAGCATTTTTGATGAACTGGGTATCAGATATCATCTCCTGCCTCAGGAGGTTCTTCTCAGTCAGCAGACAGGCAAAACAGCTGATCCAATCATTGAACGTAGCTGAAGAGTTCGCTTAGCAATCTGAAGTAAGTGCTCTCTCCATATATAAGGAAACATTAAAGGCTGAGTATGCAAATTTTATTTACTAATCTCCGTTTGCACAAGCTGGTAAAAAATACTCTGGTACATGATAAACATAGTGGTACTGCCTTCGTCCGGGATTAATTGTCGTGAGGTGTCAATCCTTTCAAAATAATAATCTGTTCCATCTTGGCCAAAAAATTGTTGATATATAATTTTTCTTATACGCATCCTTTTTTAATCTTCAGCCCCTCATTATTAGTTGTGTTGCTATAAAGTAAGTCGGGGTAATATTGACACATAAAACCACAACCACAAAACAAATATCTGTTCATGAAGTTGTTCATTTTTTCCCCATACATTCAAAAGTAGTAATAAGGATCATTATTTCCTTTACTATTGTTACAATTCAGTCTATTTGATTCTATGTTAATATATCTTTCAATGTTTTGTTAGCATCAATGGAGTTTAATAAACAACAAAATTTCGAGGCGCTAGGTATAAATCAGCTAAATTTGATCCAAACATTAGCATGGAAGTACGACTCCTTCATTTATATTCACAAAGGTTCTCTTTACGATTTATCTTCATAGGAAAACTCATTCGAATGGTTTCCATCAAGCCCATGTGTATTACCCTAGTCATTTTACATTCGAAAACCAAATTAAAAAGGAATGAATAGCACATGCTTGAGACTTATACTACGAAAATTTCGAATACTTAACCCACTTTTACTAGAATAAATGCCCTTATGTACAAGTAATTCCAATGGTCAACATGTAAATTGTATTGAGGACTTTGCAGTTGAACGATATTTGTGCATACACCAGAGCCACATGAACATGGAAAATTGCACACAAGTCCAATTATGTTCTATGCTAAAACCAAGTGGAATTCGGTGAAGTAAGTCACATATGTATTCTATCGCACATCCTTTGATTTAAGCACTTCTATCGCCATACCAGAGCGACCATATTAGTTGGGAGTCTATGATTATCATCATCATGACAAGCAATTGAATCTTGATGATGACTACTACTCGCTGGTTGGGTGGAAAGGGGGGGGGGTACTATTAGGAGTATATTGCCATGAAATTAATTGGGAAGATATCACAAGTGTGTGTATTATGGCAAGTGTGAGTCGTGTTGTGTCAAATTTGATATTTCCTGGTTCTAGTTAAACCAGGAATATTTTGTGGAAAGTAGGAAAGAATTGTTATGACTGAGCTCAGAGGTGTGCATGCCCAATACACCATCAAACCCCCGCGCGTGCGTGTGTCTAGGGGGTGGGGGGTTGAGATTGAGTTGAGAGTTGAATGTGCGCAATTGTGGCGCTGCTCTTGCCACTGCTTAATAATTTATTGAGCTCTCCTCTTCCTTCTGTTCTCAGGGTTCCAGAAGGTGTGGCGAACATGGTTTAAAAACGTAATGTAGCCGAGACACTATGGCTGGTCAAATAGCAAAATCCACCTACAGAATATGCTACTTGGGCCAAGAACATGGAGCACGAGCAACTGTACCCAAAATTTGATCCTCGGGGACAAGGATATTTTCATGGGGAGAGTGTTGATCCAATCATAGTAGAAAGACGAGAAACAGGGAAAACCAGTAAGAAAGGAGGTAATGCTTTGGGGACAAGATAGTTGCAACTACCTAGTGAAGGGCAAAGCTGTCATCCTTTTACATTTTCAACAGAATCGGGGGACCATGTCATTTTTATTAGTATTGTATAAAAATTTTGTCAGTTCTTTATTTCTATTATTATTTTTATCTCAATGACAATGTCAGAACTCAGAATGTTGTTGTAACTTGTGAATGAGAGAAGTCTCCAATATGGAGTTGGTGCAAATTGCAATTCATTAATCTATATGGAGTTTCTGGGACATTGACAGGTTGACTTTCACTGATTTGATCCTTGGTAAAATTACTGATAAATTCTGCAGGTTTATCAGTCAGCTAATGCGCTGAAATTTGATAATGGTCGATACCTCGGCATGTCGATAAATCGACCAGTATTCTCTAGAACAAGGAAGAATGGAGGCTTGAAACAGTTACCAGGTGCATCTTTTGCATAATGATGCTGATAATGAATAAGAGGAGGTTTGGCGGAAGTCAGGTAAGTCCTTGCATCCACAAAATTTAACATTTACAACGCCCTCCCAAAACCCCTAGCTAAACCCTTGTGGTACAATTCTTATTGCAATTATTTCTGCTGATACTTTGTTTGCTCTGAAATGAGCCAAATAGGCGAACCAATTTTCCAAGACGGTTTTTTGAACTCTACCTTTGGTATTACTACAAACCTAGAGCCTGTTTGTAAGTTTTGGAGGGGAAGGGAAAAGAAGGGAGGGTAGGGAAAATATCTGTGTACATTTGGCAAATCCCCCTCTCCCGAGAACAAAAGTTGGGTTATTGCGCGGGGTGCGGAGTGGGGGGATGGAGGGGGAATCCGCGTCCCTTCCGCGGCTGTTAGTTAAACGAAAAAGAGTCGTATGCTGTGACATACTCCGTAGCAATATAGGGTTTATTTCCATTGCAGGAAACCCCAATCATATCATCAATACAGGATAACAGTCCTACAAGGCCTCTCGTTCCCCACATTTATTTATGAGTCTTGACACAGTGAATACTGCATACAGTGAACAATATTATCACAATTCCCCTGGCTACTACAGTATGTTGTTGAGAAAAATATCTCCTATCTCTTTCAATGATTCAATCCCAATCTCTCTCTAAATTATTGGTGGCACTGGAAAAGCAAAAGAATTAATGTTAGACAGTTCACAGTTCACAACCTGATTATTACACAGTAACAAGAGTTGTACGGTGTTCGCAGTACTCTCTATCTGAGACATTCTTTATTCAACAGTGTTTTGGACTGCCAACCAAGCAATAATATTGTCCCAGTGCACCTTAACTCTTACACCGTTACTGCTAGGGATCATGCCAAATTCAATATGAGCAAACCGCAAGCAAAGCAATAAAAGTATGGAGAACACAAGAATTTAAGGAGGTTGAATCCTCCACCCTCAATATCACTATTATTCCACGTTTAATAGTAATGCAAAATAATAAGTGTTCTTGGTTGGTTTTTTTTCCTCACAATGTACTGCCTCTCAATTCTAAAGTACACCTCACCTAAAAAGAAACGCAAATACTTGAAAGCGGCGGCCCTATTATATAGGGCGTGTTTCCAGCTCAGCAGCACACAAAATTATTTCCTTCTTTCTCGCACAGTCCCCATCTTCTCTTTTTCTCTCTCCTCTTCCCTTACCTTGTTACCCACCGTTTCTCTTTCCTCATCCATTGATCTACTTTCCTTTCTTCCCCTTTGTCGGTGCAGACGAGTTCATCCCCGATGCGTCTCTGAGATCATTAAACACCAACATTTTCGGTTTGAACAATTGATGATCATTGATCACTGGCATAATCTCCTTTAATTTACTTTTCTTGATGATCGATCGATCGATGAGAACTAAGGTGCTAAGCTTTTCGATTATATGAAGGTGATTGGATTGTCATGATGAGCTGATGATATATCAAAAGGTAGTCGGTTGAAATGGGTGGGGGTGGGGGTGGGGGGTGGGGGTGGGGGTGCGGTGAGTTTTGTTGATTGAAATGGAATGGGTTGATATGATGGTAATATATGATTTGATTTTTCACACAAAAAATGATTTTCTTCTCTTCCCTATTTTTTTCTTTTGATTTTGGTTTTCTCTTTGTTTTATTTATTGTTAGTTTGTTTTTCTATTTTCTGGAGTTTACATTCACGTTTTCTTTTATATTGGTTTGATTTAGAACACTATCACCACAAGTCGATTTTGAATTCAAAGAGAGACTTTAAGAAACGACAAATTATTTCACTCTATGAACAAAGTAGAACTCGAAATAAACTAATACTACCAGGCAATAAAGTAACACTAGAGTAAATTTAACTAACACCATAGGACAATAATGACACACCAATAATAAATTGTCACCACAACGTAAGAAAATAACACTAGAACAAAGTAAATTGTCACTACAAGAAAATTAATGCAAAATAAACCCAAGTCACGAGCCAACAGGGAGGGTGTTTATTTTTATTTAAGTTTGTTAATAAAGTGATACTGCTGATAGAAAAAGTGATACAAAAGTTAAAAAGAGTGACACCGGCTTTTGCATTGGATATGTTTAGTAAATTTTGACTGTAAATGAAAGTTACAAACGTAGCAAACAATGTTGATATCACCTTCTATAAAAAACTGACACTAGAGAAAAATAAACTAGCACTACAAGACAATCAAGTGACACTAGAGCAAAATAAACTACTCCGTATTATTTGAGTATTGCTTATATATTTTCTTTTGAGGGGTGAGTATTGCTTATATTAATTCTATATGTTGTGGTCTATAATGCTCAATCAATCTTTTTTTTCTCCCTCAAATTTATAAGTAGAGAATATATCATATGTGTAAACTGAATTTAGAACATAAAAAAAGAGGGTGGTTGAATTTTAAAATTGTCACCGTAAGGTAACAAAGTAGCACTAGAGCAAAATAATCTAACACTAGAGCAAAAGTGGTTTAAAAAATTAAACCAACACAAGGAGACAATAAAATGACACTACATTAATTTTTTTTTTTTGAGAAGAATACATTAAAATAAACTGGCACCATAAGGCAAAAAAGTAAAGGTGAACAAATTGATAGGTAGTGTTAGTTCATTGAGAAAGCACTGTTAGTTATTTTAAGACATTTTGTTAGTGTATTTAGATGCAACTTGGCTGATATATAAACCTACCATCAGATTATTGATCTCTAGTGTTAGTTTTTTGAGAAAGCAGTGTTAATTAATTTAAGAGACGCGTTAGTGTATTTTGATGCAATTGGACTATTTAAAACCTCAATATCAGATTATTGATCTCTAGTGTTACTTCATTGAGAAGAACTGTTAGATAATTATTCTTTTTAAAATTTTTGAGGTGCGTTTTTTTATTGGATTTGTTAATTAATTTAAGAATTTATTGATTACAAGGTAATTAGTTCCTGACTATGAGTGAATATACTTTGCTTTTCGAGAAAAAGCAACAAAAAAATTTAAAAAATGAAAAAGATAAGGAAAAATTGAATTAAAACCAACGCAAAGCATAAGGGGATTTGAGAAGAATAAGCAATATTAGTTAATTTTAGGCATGTGTTAATTGATTGAGAAGCAATTGGACGTTTTAACACTCCAGTGTTAGGTTATTGATACGTAGTATTAGTTCATTGATAAAGCAGTGTTAGTTGATTCAGTATTAATTTTTTTTTTCGACAGAACAGTATTAGATTATTGATCTCTAGTGTTAGATAATTTTTTTTTTATTGGATTACAATGAAAAATTTTAAAAAATTAAAAATTGAAAAAGACAAAAAAAAAAAAAAAAAAAAGTAGTTGAAAACTAAAGAACAGCAAAAGGGGATTCGAACCCGGGTTCGGGTGGGAAGTTTCAAGAGAGCTTACCACTGGGCTATTCAAGAGAAGCACAGTTTAAGTTGTCTTCACAACTATTTAACACGGAAAACCTCCGAATTCCCAAAAAAAAAATAGGCGCTGGGCTTGCATGCGGAGCCCAGACACGCGCACGCGGGACCTATATTTTGACCCTATAGGATAGGTCCGCCTCTTATAAGACCTGTTGAAAAAGAAAACAACGTGTGTGTATGCTGAATATCTAATCTAGTGATTATATAGGCAAAAGCTACCAAGAATCCTATTCTAATTGCATTAAACAAGATAAGTTATATCCTAATAGAAGACTAAACCCCCCCATATTCAATATTATTTATAAAATAACAAGGGAATATAAATAGTTTCCTAGTAAAATTCATCTTCTTATCTTGATCCATAAAGGAGTCCCGACCTCTTCGAAACACTAGTATGCATAATCGGCTCGAACCCCAACAGTTACACTGCCACTCTCAACCTGAGGCGAACACAGGCTGAGCCTGAGCCAGTACAATATACATGTGAGGGCTGCTAGCTGCTGCGTCACCATGACATGAGGCTGCAATTGGCATGGGTAACAAAAACCCCTCAAAAGTTGTGACTTTTTAAAATAAACTCACTTTCTCTCCTTCTTAGCCATGTTTATTTATTAATCAATTATTATTTTCGTCAACTACCACCATTAATTTTAACGGCTTCGCGGTCGGAATTTCAGAAAAGAAAACTATAAGATGGAAAGGGTGAATCCCAAAACCCCAAAAAATTCAAAAAGAAAACCTTAAGATGGGAATGGTGAACCCCAAAACCAAAAAGAAAACCCTAAGATGGGAAGAATGAATCTCAAACCCAAAAAAAAGCTCTAAGATGGGGAAGGGTGATCCCCAAAAGGATAGAGAAAATAGGATTGATTTGGGAAGTTGAAATAAATAAACATGGTTAGAGAAGAGAGAGAATTTTTTTTTAAAAATGACAACTTTCAAGGGTATTTTACACATGTTAACTTGTGGGAGTGAGATTGCAATTTACAGTCTCATAGTAAGGTTGCAGCTAGCATTATTCCATTATCAATTATAACTTGGAAGAAAATACCAAGCACAATAGAAGGTCCGGGGAAACCTTAAATGTCTTATTCTAAATTTGGTTTTCTTCGATCGAGATCTCAAATCACTTTAGTTGGTTAATGAAAATATGTGTTTGCAACAAATTGCCTAATATATTGATTATTTGAAAGAGCTGAGTCCAATAATGGTTTTCTTAACTAACTTTTTCATTATTTTATTTTTAAATAAGGTTGATGGTCTAATTTTTGTGAATGAACAAAGTGCTTGTTGGAAGCATTTTATCTCTTCGTAGGTCAATAAAATACAAATACGATAATGGCTCTCTCTACTCTTTCATGACAATGGGTCAACTTCTTTAATGACTATGGGTCAACTCAAGAATGAAGCAAACAAACACATAGGAGGAAGATGTATTAAAGGATTGGTTGGACATTAGCAGAAATTTTTTAGGGTTTCGGTAATGTCACGTATATATGTTATTCTTTGACATACCCCTAAAAATAAAAGGCTAGTTTTAGAATATGTATGAAAAAAGAATAAATCAAAAAATTCAAAAGAAAGATTTCTATTGGCGGTAATCTATAAGGTAACTAAATACCACCTAAGCAATGTTACCATGACACCCGAAAATTTTCGATTAGGCTACAAGTATGTGGGAAGTCTACATTACTACAAAATGCCACCCTCAAATTACCACCAAGCATGCAAGCATCATCTCCATTTATCTTGATTGCCATCAGCTCCATTTATCTTCACAAATATATCCAAACTATAAAGTTCAACATCATGTCCAGCTCATCACAACTCAAATAAAAGAGAAAAACATGTCCAGCTCATCACAACTCAAGTAAGAGAAAAACATGTCCAGCTCATCACAACTCAAATAAAAGAAAAACATGTCCAGCTCATCAAAGTTCAATTAAATACAATTTTACGATACATAGATTCCAAGAAATTGTGCAAAACGGGTGTAACTAGCAACCGCATTCATTAATTTTTTTTTTTATACTTGTATCTGCTCATCAGTAGTCATTGTCATTACACAGTTAAGCTCAAAAGTAGTGAGACTTAAGCCTTATTTGGCAATTAGTTGTTAAAGGTTAGCTGTTAGCATTATCAGTAAGATGCTATTTTTTCTTTACATGTTCTTTTATTAGCCGGTTGTTTTAGCTGTTTATGCCGAAATGCTTGATGACCAGATAAATGAACATGTAAAAATTAAAATGACATCTAGAGGCATGAGTTTCATTTGCATTATTATTTATTTATTTTCTTGTAAAAATCACTTGCGTTATCATCAATGTATTGTTTGTAATAATAACTATGTTAAGCTGTTGAATATATATTCAACAATACATAATAATAATAGTATTTGACATTCTTTTATTATTATTATTATTATTATTATTATTATTATTATTATTATTATTTTGATAAGATATCATTTAGAATGTACTTGTGTAATATTACCAAAACAAATTGATCTTTGAATATAAAATATTTGTATTGTTGGCTTGACGATTTTACCACATTGTATAAATGATATGTTTGTATGTTGGCAAAATGAGGACAAGGGCTTACAGAGGTAAAAATGAGAGGAAGACATCATTATACACAAGTATTGTAACAAGTGATTATTTGATTTGTAATTTCATTCTAAACAGTTAACTTCACAAGGCTCCTGTTTTGAGCCTTTTGTAAATTAGCTTTTTGGGTGAAAAATGCTAAGTTTTTTTTTTCGAACCCTGAATTACCCTTTTGAACCATTCAAACTACTTAACGAGCCAAAAAAAAAAAAAAAAAAAAAAAAACTAACTGTATCCAAATATAATAACTGGTTTTTTTGCTTTCGTAAGAGTACGATTTCGTAGGGTCTACATAACTGCATGGACTCGGGATCTAGGCAATGGAGGGGTTACCAGATGTTGAAATTAGGCTGAACTATATTTTTGTATTGTAAGTGTGAGACTAGGAAAACGTTTACATGTTCATGGATATAACAAATTTTCCATGTGTTTTGGTAGGGAGGGTTTCTCTACTTTTGTCCTTCCAGAACTAAACTAGATATAGAAAGTCTACACAGGTGTTTATTGTTTACACACTTTGAGTGACTGAGCACGAAGCTTCACATTTTAAAATGTGTTACTGATTTGTAGTACTATATAAATACACACTACACTCCAGTATTCAGTGCTAGTGCCACCCCTCCTCTTCCCCTGTTTCTCTATTCTTCTGCAGAGCTTTTGTCAACTAAACAAAACTCTCTTAACTCTCCTTTCAAACTAAACAAAACCTCAGTTGCAAGTTGCCTTTAGCTCCATCTTAGTTTCAATGGCTACCATCACCACTATCAACATCAACATCAACATCAACATCAACATCAACATCAACAACGACAATGACAACGACAACGACAATGATCCAACAATACCACAAGAGATTACAATCTCTATGTTACCAATAGGAAATGTCCAATCACCAATTCCCCTTGTTAAAATATTGTATATGATCTTATTGTATATGATCTTTTCCTAGTATCTCTAGGATACCTCATATAATATCTTCATGATATTATACTGAGTAGATTGCTCATATAATTTATTCCCTTCTATATTTATAGATATACATAGGTGTATATATACCTTGTACTTCATAAGAATTCAGATATACAAATATATATTATTTCTTCGTTTCTATCATAGTATCAGAGCATACTTACTAAAAAAAAAAAAAAAAAAACAAATCAGTTTTCTCAAAACTGATTGTTCTAATTGGGTTGTCGCTTTCCCTTCATACTCCATAGGGCTCAAAGCTTTTTACTCTAATCTTCTCTTAAAAGAAGATCTGTCCAATGTTTCTTCAATTAAAGCCTCAAATTTTCACTGTGAGGATCTAGATTTCAAGTGAAAGTGATCAATTTGACCATTTCTATTTGTATTCTCACGCTGCTAGTCCTTTTGTTCTTCGGCGTTCGACTTCAATTGCTCACAATCAAGCGTCGCAGCCTAATCAAGCCAAAATTTCTCTAAAATCTTCTCATTTTTTAAGCCTCAAATTATCCAATTTGAGGATCTACGTGGAAGGAATCAAGCTTGACAATTTCCTTCGTCGTCCCTGCGTTACCAGCAAAAGCTCGCTCTTCCACCATTTATTCCACTGAATCGGTCCAATTGCAAAATTCCTTTATTTCGCCCAATTTTGATCGCTGCTGGATTTTTTCTTGGTGCTGTAATTACAATTTCTTATCAGCCCAGGTGTGTTCATTCCAATTTTGTGATTAATTATATAAATTGGGTATTTCATCTTCAACCTTTTAGTACCACCTTGTTATTAGTTATGGAGAAATCAGATGTTGTTCGCCCCATTCAGACAGTTCTTGATGGTTTAAATTATGTGTCTTGGTCTCAAGAGATGTCTAGTTTTCTCAAAGGGCGTAAACTTTGGCGCTATGTCAGTGGCACCATAACTAAACCAATTAAAGCAACTGGAGAAGATGATTCAAAGTATAATGATAGGTTAGAAGATTGGGATAGTAAAAACCATCAGATTTTGACATGGATTCGTAATACTACCATTCCTTCCATTAAAATTCAATTTGGTCGATTTGATGATGCTAAAAATGCTTGGGATCTTTTATCAAAGCGTTATTCGACTACTGACATTGCTCACCAGTACCAATTGCATGAAACTCTTCGTGGCATGAGGCAATCACCTAAACAATCTGTTAATGACTTTCTTGCACAAATGCATGCTATTTGGGATCAGCTGGCTTTGTCCGAGCCCACTTGGGAGAACTCTAATGACGCTGCAAAGTTTTATGCGTATCGTGATAATTTACGTGTTATGAATTTTCTGATGGCTCTAGATGTTCCATATGAACCTGTATGTAGCTCTCTTTTACACAGGGAAACATTTCCGCATCTTGAGAGTGTTGTTGCAGATTTTTTGTCAGAGGAAACTCGTCTTGGCATTCTGAATGTCAACAAATCAGAGTCAATAGTCCCTGATGCTGTGATGGCGGTTTCTTCGCCTAAATATGATGCATTCTGTCTATATTGCAAGCGCTCTGGGCATGTCATTTCCGAGTGTAGGAAGCTGCAATATAAACAGAACAAAGACAAATCTCAGGGTAGACCTGTCAGGCACAGTACAAATACTTCGGCAGCGGTGACAGATGAGACATCTCCCTCTATATCTTTGAGCGATCTGCAAACCCTTCTTACTCAGATCACTGGGAATTCTTCCTCTTCAGCATTGTCTGCAGCATCGCCATCAGGTACAACAACTACATCCTCTTGGTTCTATGATTCTGGATACCTGATAGTTCCACGATGAATGTTACACATGTTGGGGATATTTCAACTGTTAATCTGTCATTTTCTGATGCTTTTGTTGTGCCTAAACTTGCACTAAATCTTATCTCTGTGGGACAATTGTGTGAGCTCGATTTAGATGTTCATTTTCAAAGCATGGTTGTCGTGTGCTAGACCCACAAAGTGGAGAAGTGATAGGAACTGGGCGTAAAGTTGGTCGTTTGTATGAGGTCGAATCTCTCAAAGTTCCTCGTCCATCTAATGTTGTTGCTGCTGCGGTTTCTCAAAAAGTCTGGCATTCTAGATTGGGTCATATATCTTCCTCTAGATTAAAATCCTTAGTTTCCAGTGGTGTTTTAGGAGAAGTTAAAATGAATAATTTTGATTGTATCCCTTGTCAACTTGCTAAGCACCGTGCTTTACCATTTAATAATAGTGAATCGGTTTCCACTGCACCTTTTGATCTTGTTCATTCTGACATTTGGGGTCCTTCACCAAATTTAACAAAAGGTGGTGCACAATACTTTGTGATATTTGTGGATGACTTTTCAAGGTTCACTTGGATTTTTCTCTTGAAAAGACGTTCTGAATTGCAACAAGTTTACTATAACTTTGCTGAAATGATTCAGACCCAATTCTCTTGTAAAATCAAGACTTTTCGATCAGATAATGCCCAAGAATACAGGGAGACAGATTTTCTGAAATATCTTGCAGCAAATGGCACTATTCTTCAGCATTCTTGTCCAGGTACTTCTCAGCAGAATGGTCGTGCCGAGAGAAAGCATCGCCATATTTTGGATACTGTTAGAGCATTATTGATTTCTGCATCTTGTCCAGAATATTTTTGGGGCGAAGCCGCTCTCACTGCTGTATACAATATTAATCGTATTCCTTCTCCTGTTATTGGCAACAAATCTCCATATGAACGTCTGCATGGTACGCAACCTGATTATACTCCTATTCGTGTATTTGGTTCTGTATGTTTTGTTCTTCTCCAGCCTCATGAGCGTACAAAATTGGAGCCACGAGCACGATTATGTTGTTTTCTTGGATATGGAATTGAGCACAAAGGCTACAGATGTCGGAATCCTATTTCAAGACGTCTACGAATCTCACGTCATGTTGTGTTTTGGGAACACAAAATGTTCTCTTCAGTCTCCAAATTTCAGATTTCAGAACATGCCGTGCCTTATTTTACTGACCCATCTATTGACTTATTTCCAGAAGATCTTCCAGGAAATCTCGAGGTTCCCTCAAGTGTTCCTATTGTCGGTGGATCCATCTACTGAAATTTCTGCTGACACTGAAATTGGTGCAGGTCCTTCTTCCTCCTCTGATGTGCCAGAGTCGATTCATCCACGACGTTCCTCTAGAGAGAGCCATCCCCCTGTCCACCTTAAAGACTATCATTGCTATTCCACTATTGCTTCTCTTTATGAACCTACCACATATCGGGAAGCAAGTCCTGATCCTTTATGGCAACAAGCGATGAAAGAAGAGTTACAAGCTTTAGAAAAAGCGCATACATGGGAGATGGTTGACTTACCAGAGGGAAAATCTGTCATTGGCAGCAAATGGGTTTACAAAATCAAGACGCGTTCTGATGGAACCATTGAGAGTTATAAAGCTCGTGTAGTTGTACGAGGTGATAATCAGGAATATGGAATTGACTATGAAGAGATATTCGCTCCTGTTGCCCGTCTTACATCTGTTCGGAGCTTACTTGCTGTTGCTGCAAGTAAGAAATGGGAATTATTTCAGATGGATGTAAAGAACGCCTTTCTCAATGACGATCTCAACGAAGAAGTTTATGTGAGGCCTCCACCAGGTTATGATCATCCTCCAAACAAGGTATGTCGTCTTAGACGAGCACTATACGGCTTGAAACAAGCTCCACGAGCTTGGTTTGCAAAATTCAGCTCTACTATACATCGTCTTGGTTTCTTTTCTAGTACCTATGATCATGCCTTATTTATTCGTAGAACCAAGAACGGATGTGTTCTTTTGCTGTTATATGTTGATGATATGATTATTACTGGAGATGATTCACAGGGCATTATAGAGTTGAAGTCTTATCTTAGTCAGAAATTTGAGATGAAAGATCTCGGTCATCTTAATTATTTTCTTGGTCTTGAGGTCTCATCAGATACAACAGGCTATTCTCTTACTCAGGCCAAATATGTTGTTGATCTTTTGTCTAGAGCAGGGTTAACCGATAACAAGATTGCTTCCGCTCCAATTGAAGCTAATGCCAAATTTACACCTACAGATGGGGTGCTCCTGAAAGATCCTACTCTTTATCGACAACTTGTGGGCAGTCTTATCTACCTCACGGTGACACGTCCTGACATAGCCTATGCAGTTCATATTGTAAGTCAATTTATGTCTTCACCACGGACAACTCATTATGCTGCAGTACTGCAAATTCTTCGCTATGTTAAGGGTAGTTTGTTTAAAGGGCTTTATTTTCCTTTTGATTCCCCTCTTGAATTACAAGCTTATTCCGACTCTGATTGGGCTGGTGATCCTACTGATCGTCGCTCAACTACTGGTTATTGCTTCTTTCTTGGGGAGTCTCTTATTTCATGGCGTAGTAAGAAGCAAACAGTTGTTGCACGTTCGAGTACTGAAGCCGAGTATCGTGCTCTTGCAGACACCACTTCTGAACTTGTTGGGCTCCGTTGGTTGTTGGAAGATATAGGAGTGACACAAAACTCCCCTACTTCTCTTTATTGTGACAATCGCAGTGCTATTCAAATAGCACATAATGATGTATTTCATGAGCGGACTAAACACATTGAAGTGGATTGTCATTTCATTCGGCAACATCTTGTTCAGAATGACCTTCGCCTCGTTTCTGTTTCTTCCTCATATGAGACAACTGACATATTCACCAAGGCACTTCTGCCACGAGGTTTTGCTGATCTCGTTTCCAAGCTCAAGATGGGTTGTCTACCACGTTGAGCTTGAGGGGGGGGTGTTAAAATATTGTATATGATCTTTTCCTAGTATCTCTAGGATACCTCATATAATATCTTCATGATATTATACTGAGTAGATTGCTCATATAATTTATTCCCTTCTATATTTATAGATATACATAGGTGTATATATACCTTGTATCTCATAAGAATTCAGATATACAAATATATATTATTTCTTCATTTCGATCACCCCTAATGAGCACCAAAACAATCCCATTATTGCTTGAGATTCACCCTTAACAAAGTGCTGGAGCTTCAAGCCCAAGTTCACATGTACTGATGAGGAACTCTCAGAAAAGTTGGGTTCCTCTCGCCACTCGTATTCTCATTTGAATAGGCCGATCTCGGGCAAAGATAAGGGAAAAGAAGGGCCAGATGAGAAGGAGATATGCAAGAAAGTGACTGCTCAGTTAAAAGCCAGGAACACTAGGAGGAAGACTGTGAAATTGGTAATTCAGTTGTTTGTTTTCTTGGTGATTTTGGCTTTTTTAGTTTGTAGCTCAACTGTTGGTGGTTTCAAGGATAAAAGTTTTTATGGTTTGGAGGGTTGGAAATGGTTTTTGCTCTTGATGGTTATATTTTCTGGCATGTTGGTTACTCATTGGGTGGTGCATATTATAGTGTTCTTGATTGAATGGAAGTTCTTGTTGAAGAAAAATGTGCTTTATTTCACACATGGGTTGAAAGCTACTGTTCAGGTTTTCATTTGGCTTTGTGTGGTTCTTGTTACTTGGCTATTGCTGTTTAGGCCTGATATTAAGAGGACCCCAAGGACGATGAAGATACTCGATTTCGTTACCTGGACTATTACTTCCCTGGTCATAGGCTCATTCCTCTGGTTAATTAAGACGACTTGATGAAGATGTAGCCTCTTCGTTCCATCTGTGTAGGTTTTCCGAAAGGATACATGAACCGGTGTTTCATCATTTTGTGCTTCAGACGCTTTCAGGGAGTCCTATGTTCACGGTGTCTTGTGAGAGTAGTAGGGAGAGTGGTAGTCATGTAAGCCCTATGGAAACGAATAAGGATAAGAAGGCAGTTGATTTAGACAAGCTCCACCAGTTGAAGAAGAAAAAGGTGCCCTCTTATACTATGAAATTGTTGGTGGATGTCTTCTCAAATTCGGGGTTTACAACAATATCTAGCACAGTTGGGGAGGATTTTGATAAAGGAGACGTCGATATAGAAGATGATAAAATCACAATGGAGGAGCAGCAGGCTATTGTCACTGCTGTTAAGATATTTGAAAATGTGGTTGGAGATAAAGAGGAGTAAGCAGTTGTTGTTTTCTTAGTATGGTTTTGAATCTATATATTTATCTTGTGAAGTTTTGATTAAGCCAAGTAATAGTTTTCATTTGTATTACTCTAATTGACATGTTTCACATTTGTGCTCTCAGCTGCATAGATAAAGCCGACCTCCAAAAGTTTATGATCGAAGAGGAGGTGAATCTTGTTTACCCATTGTTCGATGTCAACGAAAAAGGACAAATAAGTTTAAAAGCTTTTTCTAGATGGGTGGTAAGAATTCTTTCTCTGTTTCTTGTTCATATATCAGAGTTCTAGTGAATCTTTATTGACCTGGAATTTGAAAGAAAACAAGATAAGTCTTTGTTGTGTTCTCTGCAAAATACTTAGGCAATAATAAACCCTTTGGGAAAAAGATCATGTACTGATCTTGATTTTATTTTGTTTGTGATGTCAAATTTCAAATGAGGCTTCAAGTATGCCATAGGTTTCAGATTTCTAATGCGAACCCTATATATATCTCATGCTACTTGAAGAACAGGATTTGGTGCCTTGTCAAACTTTGGATGAGTTATGAATCCGTTAGAACATCTTTTTACCACCATTAAATTTTGCTAATAGAACTGAAATCACATAGATTCATGACCTCACCGTAATTGCTGTTGCGTCTCTTTAAGATCATCTGAGTGGCCTTAGTCATGTTCCATCTTGACTATTTCCCTTGTGTACAACAACAATCAACATGAACTAATACTTTCCTGTTCTTGTCCAATTCCTGCTGGCACTCTTAGCACTCTAAGTATATGCTGTCTATTTTCTTATAGCTAAGTATTTCTAGGCATTGCTGACTTTCTGTAGTTACTCACTGAGAGGCTGAGAGCTGCACTGGGTAAGCGCGCTAGAGGGTGATTCATGATATGCCTCTTAACCTGAGATCTCATGTGTATTAACACTTTTAAACTGTCTGATGCTGTGACTGTAACTAAAATACAGTTTGGAACGAACACTTACTCTCTGCCTTTTCTTTCACTGTTTTCCATTTGCAGGTAAATGTCTACAAAGATCGAGAGGCACTTCAACATGCTTTGAATGACAACAAAACTGCTATAAAGCAGTTAAACAAGCTTTTGAATGGAATCCTGATTGTCTTAGTCATTATACTTTGGCTTCTTCTGACAGAGATTGCTTCCATGAAGATATTACTCTTCATGTCCTCACAGCTTGTTGTGGCGGCCTTTGTATTCGGAAACACTTGCAAGAACATATTTGAAGCAATAATATTTGTTTTTGTTATGCATCCTTTTGACATTGGTGATCATTGTGTAATTGATGGCAATATGGTAATGCTCTCTGCCTAAATATGCTTATCATGAAATTGTACTGTACTATTTTGTTTGACTCGACTCCTTTTGATATTGTAACAGATGGTGGTCGAAGAGATGAACATCTTAAATACAGTTTTTCTGAAACCTAACAAAGAAAAGGTGTATTTTCCAAATTCAGCTCTAGCTACGAAATCCATTGGGAACTTCTACAGGAGTCCAGATCAAGGAGATTCCTGTGAGTTTGTGATCGATTATACAACACCATTGTCAACGATTGGAAAGTTAAAAGAACGAATAAAACAGTAAGTTTTAACTACCTGAGTATTTTGTTCCACGGTTAGTATGAGTTTAAAGTCTCTTAAACTACTGAAAATTAATGGCCTGATATATACAAGAATCAAAAGAGGGTATGAAAACTTTGGTATGATCACCATGGATGTATGAAATCCAAGATTGAGCCTATGAGCCACTATATCCAAATCATATGCTGGATTGGCAAATCATATAGTATTTTGGGGGGTTGTATTTTGGAATAGCGTAATCCGTTATCTTGAGTGGATCTCAGAGTCACCTGCAAGACAAGCCAAACTACCCTAGGTGGTGGATGAGGAATCCCCCTTCCATGGTCACATTTCCTTCAAATGGTTTCATACTACAATTTCATTCTAACTGTTTTTCTCTTGTAGGTATCTGGAGCAAAATTCCCACATTTGGCATGCGAACCACAGTGTGGTTGTTAGAGAGATTGAGAACATAAATAAGATAAAAATGGCTCTGTTTTTCAACCATACAATGAACTTCCAAGATTACGGGGAGAAGACCAAGAGGAGATCTGAACTTCTCTTGGAAATGAAGAACATTTTTGATGACCTGGGTATCAAATATAATCTTATGCCTCAGGAAATTCATCTCACTAATAATATGGCAGCAAATAATAGCTGATTCAATCAATGGACGTGGTAGCTGAAATTTTCATTTGGCAATCTATAAGCTAGGATGTTTGTGAATTCCCCTTCTCAAATGTTTTAGCTAGCTGTGATTGCTTTACGAGTTTTTGTGTAGGCTTTGCCTAATTCTAATTTGACGGATATAAATTTGCAAGTAATTAATAATATTCCTTCCGTTTAGTATCAATCTTTGTAGTATATTTTCAATGTCATAGTTACAAATTTTCACTATTAATTTATGAAAAAATGTTATTGTTAGATTAATACATGTAGTATTTGGTGTATGTAGTAACTCACAAAACACATTGAAAACTTTGTTGTTGTTTTTTTTTTCCTTTTCCTTTTTTACTTGTTCTTTTTGAGTTACAACACCAAATCAATTAGAGACGATCTCGGGTTTGTTTTATAGGGAAAAACTAAATTGAATTCAACACTATTGAGCTAAATTGAATACTACTGAATTGAAATGAAGACCCTCTAATATATCAGACAAAATGTATGTTTCTAAACTGAACACTAAGGAACTAAACTGATCATCGCTGAATTAAAAATCATTGTCTTTATACTAGATTACCTTTAAACTGAAGTGAAATGATCTGAACTGATAAGCTCTAAAGAATGATAGACAATGTAATTAGAGATAATGTAATTAGAATAATTCATTTGTAATTATTTAGGGCTTGTGCATATTAGGCCCAGTTACTTGTATTAGGGTGAGGCCCCTTCTCTGTAACCAGTATATATTCTTAATGATAATGAGGTAATCCTCACGGGGAATTAACCTATTCTCATATTATCACATGGTATCAAAGCCTATGTGCTCTAAACTCTAGCCCACTCTCAAACAGCCGTGCACAACCGCCGCCGTCAGCCGCTCCTCGCCGCCCACACCGCCTCCTGCTGGCACCGTCCCTTGTTGTCCTGGTTGTTGGGCCCTCCTTCCCTCCTCTCACGGTAATACTCCTTCCCTCCTCTCGCTCTCTCATGGCCGGTGACAACCCCTCCCCCACCCTTATGCTATTAATAATATCAAGACTTATATTCCCCTCACCCTTGATTTGCAAGAATTAAATTATGATGCATGGAGGGAGTTGTTTAAGCCACATTGTTTAAGTTTTGGTGTGCTAGGGTTTATTGATGGAACCTCTGTTTCTTCGGGTGAGAATGATTTAGATTGGAAATGTATGGATGGTATTGTTAAGTTGTGGATTTATGGTACTATTACTAGACCTTTGCTTCAAATGATTTTGAAACCTAAAGTCACTGCTAGGATTTTATGGGTCACTATTGAGGAATTGTTTCGTGATAATAAGGAGGCTCGTTCAATGCAAATTGAAAATGAATTGCGTAGTATTAGTATGGGTGATTTGTCTATCCATGATTACTGTCATCGTATTAAAACCCTTGCTAATTTTCTTGCTAATATTGAGAACCCTGTGCCCGAACGCCAACTTGTCATGCACACCATTAATGGCCTATCTGCTAAGTTTGAGAACATCCGCAACATTATTCAACACCACAAACCGTTCCCTACCCTCCTCCAAGCGCGCTCCATGCTTCTCCTTGAGGAGCAACGCTTAGATAAACAACCCACCACCGTCCTCCCCGCCCATCATGACGACCCCTCCGCCCCCATGCTCTTATACTCTCACTCCCAACACCCTCCAGTCGCCTACTACACCACTCCTCCACCACCACCCTCCTACCCCACGGCCCCCCTCCTTATCTCCCGCCCTACCCCACCCCCCCACCTTCCCCATCCTCGGCCCTCCTCGCGCCACAGACTGAACCAGCCCCGACCACCCAAGCCGCCACCAACCAGCAGCGCCAAGGGCGGAATAACTACCAGAACCGCGACGGCAAAGGCAACGGCAAGGGCGGTCAGCAGCAGTCAGCCGCGAGGACCCCAAGCGCGCCTCCCTACTGGGGCCCGCAGTACTTCTCGCCGGGGGGGTGGCCGTACTAGCCGTCTACCCTCCCCGCGCCTCCTTCAGCCGTAGCCGCTTCGTCCGCCGGTGGGCCGGGTATCCTTGGCCCCGCCCCCGGCCAGCCTCATGCCGCGGCCAATGTCGCGCAGGTGGCCCATCACGGCCCTGAACGTCCCAATCAGGTAACTTGAGTAATATTTTTAATTCGGGCATTCATAATTCAGTTACTGTTGGTGATGGTTCTGTGATTCCTGTGACATGCATGGGCAATTCCCACATTCAATCCATTTCCCGTCCCCTTCACCTCAAAAATATCTGTGTTGCCCCCGACATCATTAAAAGCCTTGTGTCTGTTCGTCGTTTCAGTGTTGATAATCTTGTGTCTATCGAGTTTGACCCTTATGGTTTTTCTGTGAAAGATTACCTGACGAAGAACCACCTTCTTAGGTGCGATAGCACTGGCGACCTCTATCCTGTCACCTTCAACTCCACCACCACATCACCTACCGCTCTCCTCACCAGTAGCTCTTCCAGGCATCGACGGTTGGGTCACCTGGGCGAGTCTATCTTTAAGTCTTTAGTTTCCCATGGTTTTATTGAGTGTAATAAAGACAAAGGGTCCTCTCTATGTCACGCTTGTCAATTAGGCAAACATGTTAGACTTTCTTTTTATAAGTCTGAAACTGTGGTCAGCTCTCCTTTTGATATTGTACACTCTGATGTTTGGACTTCTCATGTTTCCAGTATTAGCGGCATACGCTACTATGTCATCTTTTTGGATCATTTTTCTCAATTTATTTGGGTTTATCCTCTACGTCGTAAAATTGATGTTTTCTCTAAATTTCTTCAATTTCGGTCTTATGTGCATACCCAATTTAATTGTGAGATTAAGGCTTTTCAGTGTGACCACGGCGGGGAATTTGACCACACGCCCCTTCACGACTTGTTTGCCTCCCATGGCATGGTCGTTCGTTTTTCCTGTCCCCGCACATCTCAACAAAATGAAAAATCTGAACGCATGATTCACACTATAAATAATATTGTGTGTACCCTTATCTTTCAAGCTCACATTCCCTCCACTTATTGGGTTGAAGCCCTCCATATGGCCGTCCACCTTCTCAACCTTCTCCTTTCTACCACTATCAAAAATCAAACCCCCTTCACCCGTCTGTTCCAAAAAGATCCCTCCTACTCTCACCTTTGGGTTTTTGGGTGTTTATGCTACCCCAACCTCACCTCCTCTACTCCTCACAAAATTTGCCCCCGCTCTACCCCATGTGTCTTCCTTGGGTATCCTGCCAACCATCGGGGTTACAGATGTCTAGATCTTGCTAGTCGAAAAATCATTATTTCCCGTCATGTAATTTTTGATGAGTCCTCCTTCCTCTTCTCCACTGTGGCTCCATCTCCTCCTACCTCGTATGATTTTCTCGATGTCACCACCACAAACTCTCCCTTCTCCCTTCCTCTTCCGACCCCCCCCCTCCCGCGCCCCTCCAAATGCGTCGCCTACTCCTCCTCCCTCCCCTACGCCGTCCACTCCCACAGTCTCCCCTCCCCCCTCTCCTCACTCGTCCGCCGATAGGTCCCCACCTACGGCCTCCTCCTCTCCTTCCCCCCTCCCCCTCCTCCCACCACTACTCACAAAATGACCACCCGCGTTCAGCTTGGCGTGTTCAAGCCCCGCAAGATATTCGACCTCCACATCTCTACATCCCCTTTCCCGCTCGCATGTCCAGGCTTTTAAGGACCCTCACTGGAGGGATGCAATGCAGTTTGAATATGATGCTCTTATTAAAAATGATACTTGGGAACTGACACCCCGACCCCCAGGGGTCAATGTGGTTCGTTCTATGTGGCTCTACAAGCACAAGTTCAACGCCGATGGTACCCTTGAGCGCCACAAAGCGTGCATGGTTGCCAACGGCAAGTCCCAGCGTCCCGGTATTGATTGTGATGAGACCTTCAGTCAAGTGGTCAAACCTGCGACCATCCGCACTGTCCTTAGCCTCGCCCTCTCTCGGGCTTGGCCAATTCATCAGCTCAACATTAAGAATGCCTTCCTCCATGGCACTCTTAATGAGACAGTCTACATGCATCAGACTCCCGGCTTTGTTGACTCTGTACACCCTGATTATGTCTGCAGGCTTCGAAAATCATTATATGGACTCAAACAGGCCCCTCGGGCTTGGTATCAGCAGTTCGCGAATTTTATGACCCTTGTCGGTTTTGGCCACAACAAATCCGACAACTCCCTGTTCATTTATAAACAGGGCTCTGACATGGCTTATTTGCTCTTGTATGTTGATGATGTTGTGCTCACCGCCTCCTCCTTTGCCCTCCTCCAGCGGCTCATCTCATCTCTCAGCTCCGAGTTTGCCATGACCGACCTCGACCCACTTCACTACTTCCTTGGGGTCACGGCCACTCGCTCCGATAAGGGTCTATTCTCTCTCAGAAAAAGTATGCCCTTGAGATACTTGACTGTGCTCATGTGTTTGACTGCAAGCCTTGCACTACCCCTGTGGACACTAAGTCCAAACTTGGGCTAGACGGCCCCCCTGTTGCAGATCCATCTCTATACCGCAGTCTTGCAGGTGCCTTGCAGTATCTCACATTCACCAGGCCCGATATTTCTTATGGTGTTCAACAGGTGTGTCTTTTTATGCATGATCCTCGGGAGCCTCACTTCCAGGCTCTCAAGCGCATCTTGCGCTATATACAGGGAACACAGGATTTCGGCCTCCAACTCTACTCCTCGCCCGCCACTGGCCTTATTGCTTACTCTGACGCGGACTAGGCTGGTTGCCCCGATTCCCGTCGATCTACCTCTGGCTATTGTGTGTTCTTGGGTGATAATCTTGTCTCCTAGTCTTCCAAACGCCAGGGCTTCTAGCACCGAGGCTGAGTATCGGGGCGTCGCCAATGCGGTTGCCGAAACTTGTTGGCTTCGCGACCTCCTTGTTGAGCTCCTTTGCCCGCTCTCCCGGGCTACTTTGGTATATTGTGACAATGTAAGTGCCATGTACCTCTCCACTAACCCGGTGCAACTCCAACGCACCAAACATATTGAGATCGACATTCATTTCGTCCGCGAAAAGGTCTCTCTTGGTCATGTCCGAGTTCTCCACGTCCCATCCAGTTCTCAGTATGCAGACATCTTCACGAAGGGACTCCCTTCATCTCTTTTTACTGATTTTCGCTCCAGCCTGAGCGTTCGTCATCCTCCCGCTCCGACTGCGGGGGTGTGATAGACAATGTAATTAGAGATAATGTAATTAGAATAATTCATTTGTAATTATTTAGGGCTTGTGCATATTAGGCCTAGTTACTTGTATTAGGGTGAGGCCCCTTCTCTGTAACCAGTATATATTCTTAATGATAATGAAGTAATCCTCACGAAAAATTAACCTATTCTCATATTATCACAAAGAACACATCCTCTTAACTTACCGTTTACAGGAGACATATCGCAAATTTCAAGTCATCCGTTTCAAATATGTAGTTCTACTTTATTCTTTGCCCCTAGTGATGATCATTATTATATTGGATTCCTTATTATATTTAGTGTCACTTTTGTTCATTGCACAACCAAGCAAAGTAGATTCACACCCGTACTAAACAAGAAAGCCTCTCTTTGAAGAGATACAGCACATCAAACTAGCACAGCATATATATATATTTGGTATATATCATTCTTAGATTGTCTCAAATTGTAGTTTACAATATCTACTTGTTCTTCTTAAAAATTAATATCTACTTATCAGGTACACTCAAAAAGGCTGCAGGTTTCAAAAGCCGTCATGGTCAAACTGTAGTAAGTTCATTATATATTGTCAAAGTTTTCTTGTTCTATATATTTTTAGTTGCACAATTTTATGTTCTCATTATAATTTATGTTCTGATATATTTTAAGTTTATGATGTCTACTGAGTAGTTTATACTGTACTGTAGGCATACTTTAAATTTTTTTGCAGCATATGTGTAAAAGCACATCCTCACACAGAAGAAATTAAAATGCAAAGAGCTCTGTAGCTCAATAAAAATAAAAGTCAAGGAGAGCGAAGCTAATATTCTATTGTTTTTTGTGTCATTTTTAAATATAAAGATTTTTATTAACTGGAGGGAGCAATATATACGTTTCCAAAACATACTACGTATATATTAAGTTGGATTGAAATATATTGTTAAGCATTTTTGATAAAATTTTTCAATCATCTAAGTTGTTATTTTTATTTTTTTTTTTTTGTGACACATATAAATTGTGATTTATGTGGCCTGCTTCAAGGCCCAAAACCTACGTAGGTGCTCTAAATGAGGTGGTTTTGTGTGGGTTTTGGACACAGGCATATTTATATGTGTAGTTATTGAAAAATGTTTTATCAATCCAATGGGTGGTCCATCCATTTGAATATTGTATCTATCTCTCTCACACTTCAATTGTTATTTTTGAAAATGAAGGCCAGAGAGATTGTGAAAATAGAAAAAAGAGATAGATTCAATAAGGGTGTGGATTGGAAACCCAATAAATGGATGTAAATGTATCATTCTCCTTACTTATTTATTTTTCTCATGTGTGTGAGTTCTTGTTCATCATCCTCTGTTATTGGAATCAATATAATAATTAAAAAAAAATTAATCACATCAATATATAAAGTTGAATAATAGAAGTAGCAATGAACAATAATAATCTTTTTCACACATTTAACAAAGAAATTATATTTTTTGTAAATAAATAATATACCTTTTTTTAGGATAATAAATATAATACTTATGTTACTTTTTTTTATAAATAAAATAAAAGTATTTTTGATTTCTTTTTAATCACCCATGCATTTATAACTATTTATTATTTATTCAATGTCACCTTGGTGAGAACTCAATTATACATATATACTAAATTTCGTGCCCGTGCGATGCACGGGTTCTTGTTCATCATCCTCTGTTATTAGAATTAATATAATAAAAAAAATTTAATCATATCAATATATAAAGTTGAATAATAGGAGTAGCAAGGAACAATAATAATCTTTTTCACACATTTAACAAAGAAATTACATTTTTAGTGAATAAATAATATACCTTTTTTAGGATAATAAATATAATACTTATGTTACTTTTTTTATTAAAATAAAATAAAATTATTTTTTATTTCTTTTTAATCACCCATGTATTTATGACTATTTATTATTTATTCAATGCTACCTTGGCGAGAACTCAATTATATATATATACACTAGATTTCTGGCCCGTACATTATACGTGTCCTTATTCTAAATAAATATATATTATGATAGTTTCTATGCTTTGCAAGTATCTCGGCAATTTTCTAATCATCTACTATATATTATAGTATTTGCAAGAAACTTTGTATTTCGTCTACTTATTTAAACTAAAATTTTGTACTAAATTACTGTTTAAGAACACACACAAAAACAAAAAAAATTAAAGATCCACCACTCATAATTCATGAATATCCGCTCCACTCGCCTCAAATAGTTAGGTCAAAACCCGATAAAATGGATGAATGGGCGAGTGACAAGTGCATCGTTGGTGGGTGATGATATTCCACTCGTGAATCCGACCCACGAATCCACCCATACATCACCCATTTAGTAAATTTAATATACAAAAAATTGAAAATTTCAAAAAATAAGATAAGATTAGTTGCTATTTTTTACTTTGTTTATAGTAGACAGTAGCTCTTGATGTAAAGATGTAATGTAACATTAATAACCGCAATGTAGTAGCCTAGTAGACAACAATAACTTTGATGGTGATTATGCAAATTGATTTGACGAATATAAATGTTTAGTAGATTTATGTTTGACTGAACGCACTTATTTAAGTTAATTATTCAATTATGGACCACCCGATCCACCCGTGGATGGTGGATGTATAGATTGCATGCGGTTGGAGTGTTTCGTGGATGATGGGTGGATGGGTGAAGTTGAAAAAATATTCGGTAGATGCGGCTGGCTTCACCAACCTCAAATCTAACTCATTGTCAGGTTTACTCAAATATGATCAAAACGAATACAAAGATTTCAAGGAGCGATTCAATATAGCTCGATAGCAAAATTAGGATTCAGATTAAGCACATTGATCGATCTGCTCAATCATTACAAAATTGGAGGGAACTTATATATAGTAGCATAAAACGATACAATCTAAAAAGCAACTCGGTTATAGTGAAGAATAAGAATAAGTATCAAATTACTATTTCACCTAAAATACAGTGGAAAAATTCAAGACGAAAGTAAACAGGTAAAGAAGATATAAGAGCAAAAAGAGTGAGATAGCTTGTCAATTCATTAAACACAACCACTGGCCACTGCCTTTGACATGTCAAATATATGGTGCTTCAACACCTTACATTCATCAATAATTCATGAGAAATATTCCAATAATCATTTGGGCTGACAAATGAGCCCGATTCAACAATTGAAGCAAGCTTGAGCCAGTCGGCTACTATTAGTGGAAGAAAGATAAAGTAGAGATGTAAGCCAAAATTTGCAAAATACTACTATATATAGAAGAAAAATTTTCTACTATTGATGGGGAAGTTATTCGTTTTACTAACTGCCAACATTGAAGTCTTTTAATGACTATTGAAACTTGAAAGTTTCAACCCATTAGAGAAGAAGGTGAAGGGTTGTATAAAAGATAAAAGATACATGCATACAGTAATGCATATTTGGGAAATAATGGGAGATAATAAATAGGATAACATGAAAAAGTTAAAGTGAACGTTCATTAAAAAAATTTAGATTGGTTTACGATTCTTTATTTAAATTGGTTTAAGATCATATTTATGAATATTTAATGCGATCTTGTTGAGGACTCAATTATACATATATATATTGATTAATTATGTAATTGTATATTGATAAATTAAAGTATTACAGTATTAACTAGTTACATTCCCGTGCGATGCACGGTATGTATGTTTATAACAAATAAAATATTTTCGCTGTACAAACATGAAATAACTTTTTCGCCTATGTCACGTCTTGCTATGAAATTTCTGATTTGTGGATCTCTCCCTTGCTATACTCAAATCAACTTTTTTGCTTTCCTGTTTAATTCTAGTTGCATGCCCCGCGTGATGCATGATTTTATATAAAAGTATTTGGTTCTTAATAAAAACATTTTCTTATAGGAATTTATTAAGTACATTTCCTAATAGACATATGGTGCTAATTGAAGATACATGCACCTAAACTAATATTACTAATTGAAGATGCATACACTTATACTATAACATTAAGATAAGAATTAAATTGTACAAATAGAAGTACATGCACCTATACTATTTGATGACATGTCAATATTTACTTATGGGGAAATGATACCCATACACTTGGTCTGCAACACACCAATTTCCCCATATGTCTATCTCTCTCTTTTGACTTTTATACAATTACCAAACTACTCCCCTAATTTCAAAAAGGACATGTGGTCCCCTACTCCCATTTCCTTACGTGTCAATTTCTAATTGCCTTAAAAAGTGGTGTATTGTACACCTGGTGTTTTGGTAGGAAGGTCCTTACTTATGTGTCAAAACCTACATATCAATCTAGCGCGGGCCCTTTACCTCTTCCATTGGAGACACGCCAATAATTTCATGTTAAATATAGACGCATTGAATAGTAATCTTAGCCCGTCTTTGTTATTCTTGAACTCAAGCATTCTTTATGAGTTCTTTATGATGAGTTATTTAATAATTAGTATTCGATGTATTAGGATCACCCATAGGACAATATGTATTGGGATGTTAATTAATGCATGAATTGTAAAAGTCTCCTATTTATTTGTTTGATACATTAAGATTTATACATGTCTTACATGAGAATATGCTTACTTGGCAAGTCCTACGTGTCATTATAACATGTAACAACATTCACTTATATAACAAACCATACAAACCCCCCTTAAAATACAAACCATACAAACCTTGGTCACTCCTTCAATTCATTAATGATGAAGCACAACTTCATTACCATAACCTTACCAATTCATTACACCATAACCATAACTTCACCACTTTTATTTTATTTATTTTTTTCAAATTCATTACGCTAACATTCAAATTCATTATTCAATATGTACACATTCATTATAAGATAATTACAAATTCATTAAAATATAATTGTAAATTCATTAAAATAAATGCAAATTCTCTCTCCTCCCACCACCACCACTGTCGCCACCTACCACCACCACCACCACTATTGGCGCCACCTCCCACCACCACCACCACCACCACTACCACTACTGGCGCCACCTCCCACCGCCACCACCACCACAATAACCACATTCTCTCTGTTCCTCCCCTTACTCTCTCGACCACCCACCCCCGCGGCCACCGAAACAACCGGAGAGGTCACCTCTTGCCGAAGAGGTCCCACGCACTGCCGCCTTCCTTGTCACGCACCACACCCGACATTTCTCTCTCACCTCATGCACATCAAGCCTTAGGTAATCGACCACGGTTTAGTGGCCAAAGACCACAGATCTAAGGTCGGAGACCTCAAATTTGTAGTCTCCGGCCACTGCTTCCTACCGGCGACATATAGAGGAGAGAGAAACAGTGAGAAGGGAGACAGAGAATCTGACGTCGATCGCCAGAGAAAGAAGCCATTGCCGAAGAGAGAAACCACCGCGGGAGAGGAGAGAAAAACTGTCGCGGGAGAGGAGAGAGAAATTGTGGCAGCAGAGGAGAGAGAAATCGACGCCATAGAGGAGAGAGAAGGCCGCCGGAGAGAAAAGAAGTCACCGGAGAGGAGAGAGAAATGGCTGCCGGAGAGAAAGAAGTCACCGGAGAGGATAGAGATCACCGGAAAGAAGACAAGAGTCGCTGGAGAATAAGAAGTGAGGAGAGAGAAAAGAGAAGGAGAAAGTATGGAGGAGGCAAATGGTTGGAAAATGAAAAAAAAATCAGATTATACACTCTAGGGTTATTGATGCTCGAATTTACACCATTGTCCCTATCTTTTTTAAAAATGCCGTCCGTGTCCTTTTTTCATATTAAATCTGTACCATTGATGTTGAGTTTTGAAGGCTAGGATTGGGTTTGTACGGTTTGTATTTTAGGGGGGAGGGTTTGTATAGGAGCCTTCACCTATATATATATACACTTTGGGATAGGTACACGTAGATATTGCCCCGCACATGCTCAGGTGGATAAGAGTATGGATCGAGGAGGTATAGGTGGGGGTGTTGGGACGCGTGTAAATTTTAAAAGTGCTATCGTCACTGGATAGGCGGTTTTGGATTTGGCTATAATTTGTCCATACAAAATCTTAGTGACAGAATCTAAGGGCCTGTTTGGGGTGGTTTTGAGTTTTGAGTTTTCAGTTTTTTTGAAAACCAAAAACCAGATTTCGGAAACCACAATTTTTGGTTTCCAATTTTCAGTTGTCAGTTTCAAAAATAGAGTAGACAACTATAATGGGAAAAAATTTCAGCTCCAAACATAATTTCTATAAGTAGATAAAATATTTTGAAAACCAGAAACTTGTAACTCACAACCACCCCGAACGGACCCTAAGTGACACGGGTTTAAATTGAAACTATTTGGAATCCTCTTTAAGCCAGAAGAAAATAATCTATAGATAATTTGATAGTTTTTAATATACTTATTAGATGTGAGAGTTAGCACAAATTACTTATTATTAATGAGAATTTAGTTTTTGATTAGGGTAAAGATCGAGTACATAATGTGGATTAGAGAAACGTCCAAAATTGACTACATGTTGTGTTCTAGTTAATAAAGAAAACGCTTTTATAATGCATGTGTGCTCATCGACACATTTTTAAATTTTTAATTGAAATGATTTGCATTAAACTATTGAATTATTGTTGAGTTCATTTGTAACTTTGTTTTGAAATCTTTATAATGTTCAACGACATGTGTATTATCGTAAGTTTATATTTAAATATAAAATTATTTATGCGGTAAGTTATTATAGAAACTAAATTGAACTACATTAAACTAAACTTGATTGAATTGAATTGAAAAAAAGGTGATGAGAACAATGCATCAGCATAAATTTCTTTGATATTTGTATGGTATATATTAGGATGAAGATAAAATCCAATAATTGTGCCTTGAACGAGGAAAGCAATAATAAGATGCGTCTTAAAATTATTGAACAAGCAAACTTCGAATTTTACAATTTTCGATAGTCTTTATATTAATAATTTTTTTTTAATATATTAACATGTTCTATGCGAAAATGTGAAAAGAAGAAAAAAACCTAAAATAATTGAGAATGATAATGAAACTGCGTTTAAAAGTTTTTCTCAAGTTTTCAAAGCAAACTACTTATTCAGTTCCATAATCATACTATTATTTCGCACATGCTTCCCCTTTATGCCCCTTGTTTAGTTGAAAGGAAGGGGAGAGAAAGAGTTGCACAGGGGATGCAACTTGCAAGTGACCCAACATGAGAGTGTAGGATGGTCTTCTATGACAAACATTTATACCAAATGGGGAAATGGAAAGGAGAATATTGAACATCTCAAAATGAAAAGTGGAGAAGAGATTTTATAACGGAGGGAGTATGGTATCTAGTAACTTTGGCAACGCTGACTTTTTTTTCTCATCGTTCATCTCCATTTATCACTCTTACGAACAATACCTGAATTAATGAAAAATATGCTCCCTCCGTTTCTACAAGACTCTAACATTTGTCTATTTGGAATATTTTCATAAAACTTTACAATTTTGTTTATGGTAAATAATTTCCTAATGAAATACCATTTTACCCTCCATTTTGTAAAATTTAAAACCTATATCGACCCTCTCCCACACCTCATTAATTTTGGGTAGAGGTGGCAAATGGGTCGGTCAGGTCGGGTCAGTTTCGGTCGGATCATTTACAGGTCGGGTCGTTTCGGTATCGAGTTGGAAAATGCTTGCTCATTACCCAAAGCGTTCGGGTTCGGGTCGACCCAACGGGTTGTGCATTTATTTTTTAATTAGGTTATAATTGCATAATTAATTCTATTTTCAACTTTAAAATAAAAAAATTGCACACTATAATGTTATTAGACATAATATATACGGTTTTAATCTACTTGAAAACTATTTCGTAAAATTTTTACAAGTTATTATGTTTTTACTGATGCATACGAAGTATCAAATCGCTACCTCTGTAACAATTAGTTAAGATCGTTCCACAAGGATTAGAAAAATCCTTATTAAAGAGAAATCTGAAACTACATATGTCAAAATTGGTTGATTATGTAAGAAATTTTGATATGATTAAGCTTTTGTCATTCACTTTTCTCATGCTAATAAGTCTTGTTTTGAAAGTCTCAACCCAACGGGTCGACCCAGAGCAGGTTCGGGTTTGACCCAATAAATATCGGTTTTTCGGATTCGGTAAGTATCGGGTTTCGGGTTGGAATTCTTTGTTCAAGACCCAAACTTTTCGGGTCGGTATGGGTCGGGTTCTCGGATCGGGTCAAATTTTGCCAACAAGTGCCAAAATCACTTTGATTTGATCTTTGTGCTAAAAGCGAATGATAGAGTTTCATAGGAACGGAGGGAGTAGAATTGAACTTCCTTGTATACATATCTAGTTTTTGTGTTATACATATTGACATGATTATCACTTGAAGGTTTGATTTTCCTTTATAATTTCATTAGTATTCCCGCTAATTGATTCTTTTTGCACCAAACAGGACTTAGCAGGATTCCAATTCAGTTTTGCAGTTCATAATTTTCGAAGAAATTGATCACACACTTGAGAGCAATTAGCTAGCTAGCCTATATCTACCAAGCAAGCTAAGACAATAACATCATGACAGAAACGTACACCCTTGAAGTTATACCAGAAGATGAGGACGATGACAATAAGCAGCACAGGTCAGATAATAATGAGGATACTCGTCGGGGCAAGTTTGCGAAATTCGACAAAGAGAAGAAAAAATCAGTGATATTTTGGTGTGAGCTAACCATCTTCTCTTTAGGTGTAGCAAGTTGCATAGCAAGTCTAAGTGTCCCGCCACTAAAAAAGGCGTCGCTAAGCGGCTTAATGATGTGGCAATGGTGTTTGCTCGTAACGGCTCTCTTAGGTGGTCCATTGCTAAGTCGAGCCGTACTTCAATTGATCATACTGTCTATAGACCATGAATTCTCGGTCAAGGAAAATGCCATCTATTACGTCGTAGGGTTGGTGGAAAGCGCTTGGGTTGTGTTATGGTTCGGAATAATCTTTCTGGCTTGGACTTGGGTGGTGGATGAGCCAAGCTACTTAGGTGTGCCACAAGAAAATAGGAACAAAGTCGCGCTCAAATTTGCTAAAACGGAGCGTATCATAACCTTAAGTCTCATTACAATCCTTTTAGGCTCATTCCTTTGGCTCCTAAAGGATTTAGCCATAAAGAAAGCGAAATCAACCTTCCATATAAGGAGGTTTTTCGATAGGATTAGAGAGTCGTTGATGCATCAATACATCATCAAGATTCTCTCGAGTCCTCCACAAATTAATTATAACCATGGTGATTCTAGTACTAGTACTACTCTTCATCATCTTCTTTCTGACGAAAAGCCGATAACTTGGTCGAAAAAAGAGCATAGTCATGAGGTGGAAACGGGGTGTACTCCGATGATAAGGAAGACAAGGTCAGGGATATGTAAGACTACTGAAAGGACTAGCGCCGCCTTTCGTACTACAAGCCAGGGGAGGAAGGAGAAAAGGGTATTTGATTTATCGAGCTTGGAGAATGTGAACCAAGAGAATGTGTCTTGTTGGGGGATGAAAATTTTGATTGATGAGATCATAACGGGGAGACCTCTTGTGTACATGGACCAAAATGGGGAAGAAAAAGAGATTAATAGTGAGAAGGACGCTAGAATTGCAGCTGATATCATCTTCTCCAACATGTTTGGTAGTCATGATAATCAAGCTCAACGGTAAGCAAATATGCAATACTCCCCCCTTCCCACTAAAATGTTGTCATTTGATTTTTCACAAATACCACTTTAACCGCCGTAAATAACTGTAAATATATGAATATAAATATTGATAATATGATATATATATATAAAATGTTATTCTTTACAGATCATTCATAAAGGAAGAAGTACGTGGAAAACTCTCAAGATCATACTTCACAAATAAGGAAGAGGTGTCTCAAGTGATTAAATGGTTGCTTGAAGGAGCTGATGCTAAAAAAGTGGACAATGAAGTTTTCAGGAAATGCATGGTATATGCACCATTTTTCTCTAAATTCGTCATTTTAAAGTTATGGAATTGTAGTTTTTTGCACCGTATTTTAGTAAAGACCTTACGCATTTTAGTAAAGGCCTTACTCATCCTCAAGATCATTGACCTTCTCCTTGTAAACAAATACATACATAACATTAGCTTTGGGAGGATATACCTTCATAATACTTTTTTTTACACAAAATTAGTACTTATAACTTTGTTAAAATATAATAGGCTCATAATATTACTTCATAATATTGAACTGGGGAGACCCCACATTTATAGAGTACAATAACTTATTCTCCAAGCACAATTAATATATCCTAAATATACTAGTTTCCTAAATACATTAGATCACTAGTATAATATCCTAAACATATAATATCATATATATCTTGTTTCCTAAATAGATGGGGAAAATATATTCTCATAATATTTTCCCGATATCATATCTCTAACACCCTCCCGCAATCATAGCGGCAGGGCATCACGAACGCTACGATTGGAACAATACAATACGTAGTGTCCTTGTCTTCGGTGAGTCCTCGATCTGCGCGATCGAGTCTTCACAATTCATTGGTCGGTGAATACTCGATCTGCACGGTCGAGTCTTCACAAGTTGGTGAATCTTCGATCTGTCCGTCGAATCTTCACATATCATCAAGTAGGGAGAAGTCAACTTCTTGTCGCTACCTCCAATACTTTCAAATCGGCGCCATCCATGGTCGTCGATCAATTTCATTATCATCGGTGATCTTGTATATCACATGAACACCTTTTTTTTCATCTACTGCTGCAAAAGCGGGCAGTAGCTCCGCCATCTTTTGAAGCCCACTGCGTGCGAGTCTTCATTCATCATAACCATTGATTAATGTCATATTGGATCACTTTAGATCCATCAATAGTGCCGTGGAAGGCCATCATACCAAAGGGGAAAAGAAAAAAAAAACTTTAAATCAAGTAGGTTGGTCTTGCATGTTTGGGGTTGTCCGGTGGCGGACGGACAACAGTCCGCCACCAGCATAGCGGAAGCTTTTGTGTTAAGGTTCTCAGGATCGAACAAGCTTTGATACCATGTTAAAATATAATAGGCTCATAATATTGCTTCATAATATTGAACTGGGAGACCCCATATTTATAGAGTACAATAACTTATTCTCCAAGCACAATTAATATATCCTAAATATACTAGTTTCCTAAGTACATTAGATCACTAGTATAATATCCTAAACATCTAATATCATATATATCTTGTTTCCTAAATAGATGGGGAAAATATATTCTCATAATATTTTTCCGATATTATATCTCTAACAAACTTGGACATTTAGGCCCTGTTCTTTTCGTCGATTACATGCTGCATTCCGTTCCGTTCCATTCCAATCTGTTTCGTTCCGCATTCTGTACTTCATTTTGTCTCATATTTTTTTGAATTATCCGCGCCGCGCCGTTCCGTTCCGTTCTGTTCCAATCCGTTCCTCATCGTCCCGCACCATTCTGTTGAAGAGAAAAGGGGCTTAGTTTCATTTTTTTTGTTTTTGTTTGTTGATTTCAATCCAACAATTCTGTTTCAAACCCTGAATTGCCTCAGATCAAACTGAATTAATGGGATAAATCGCATCCAAAAGTTTGAAATGAACTTAATAACGCAAAACTAAAGTGAAATATTTCGAAAATCGTGAAAAAAACAAATGTTAACATTTTTGTAGAACGGAGGCAGTAGTAGTCAATTAGTCTAACACGTAACTCATATTATGCATATTCCATATGCAGGTCAGGGCTTGGAAGTATCGTAAAGCATTAGTTCGAGCCGTGCTTGATAACAAGACACTTTTTCAACAACTTAACAGAGCTGTAAATGTGATCCTTGTTATTGTAATCTTCATCATTGGGCTTGTCATGCTTAATGTCGAGATCAGAAGAGCCATGGTCTTAGTAGGCTCTGCCATTGTAGGTTCAGCCTTCATTTTCGGAGATTTCACCAAGAAACTGCTCGATAATTTTACGTTTGTGTTTGTGGTGCATCCTTTCGATGTTGGTGACTGTTGTCTAATTGATGGCACTCCGGTAAGACTTTATCTACTTTAGCACTTGTGAAATTAAATTGAAGGGTTGCACGACTTTTGCCATAAAATTGAATAATTCATGGGGGCCATACAACACTCATTTGCCAACATAGAAGTCCCGTTCGATCATAATAAAGAACATCACATTAATTAGTTCTGCTTTAATCATCCGCTTAAATTTTTGGTAACATTTGTCAATATGATACAGGTGATAATCGAGGACATAAACCTCCTTACAACAGTTGCGTTTACATTGGATGATGAGATGAGACACTACCCAAATTCAGTTTTGTGTGCCTTAACTATAAGCAACTACACGAGAAGCCCTCTTCATATGGGAGATTCTGTTTCGTTCACCCTTGATATTAGTACGCCCAATGACAAAATTGTCGATATTAGATCGCAAATTAAAAGGTATTCTATTCGTAGTTGTCATGCTTGTTTGAACTGGCTCACCTTAAAGCCGCCTCATACGAGTTTTTAAGATAGTCTATTTATATTTTTCAACTCTTGAATGTGTTATTTTTTATTTATTAAATGCCTTCTTCCTTAATTAGGTACATTGAGGAGAATTCGCACTACTGGCATCCAGAACATGAGTTGGTGATGGAGTTCGATATGCAGGAGGATTCCACAAAGATAAAAGCAACTCTACAATTTAAACACACAACTAATTATCATGACCTTCGAGAAAGACAGGCGCGCAAAACAAAGCTTATTTCAGCACTCAAGGATATCTTAACCAACTAATGCCAAGCACTACTACGACTTTTTCAATTTTCATTTTCTTTTTTACTCCATGTACCCTTTTTAAGGGTTAATTTTTTTTAATTTTTTTTAAATGGTAAGAAAGTCACCCCTTTTTAGGGTAATGAGACTCGATCTCAGGTTATTTTTGTAGACGAGTGAGAAATGTGTCACTTCACTATCCACCACAAACACTTTTTTCTAATGGTTAATACTATAAGTAGTAAGTACCTCATATATCAGTCTCTGGCTTAGGGGGTCGAAACTTGAGTCGAGGTGTCGTGGGTCTCCGGCACTGAGGCGCACGTCTCAACACTTCTCGGCGCCTGGTAGGCGCTTCATGTCGCGTCGCTTGCCTTCCTACGCCCACAAGCACTCTCCTAATCAACTACCCTCTAAAAAGTCTTATAAAGTTTAGTGGTGCTAACAAGAATAGACATGCCTACTACTAGGGTTTTTGAAAGTTTGGATAATTATTTTCCGAAAGTTCCACCCTCAAACTTTTCAAGTCTACTATAAAGTTACGGAAAAAAAAAAAATTTAATTTTCATACAAGGTAGCTATTTAATTTAATTTTTAATTGAAAAAATACCTTGAAAACTAAGAAAAAAATAGGAAAAAAAAATCAGAAATCACTTCAAAAAAACTGTGAAAAATTATGAGACCTCACTATGATAGTAGAGAGAACTTGGGGGTAGTTTTGGTGATACGAGGTGGTGGGGAGCCATGCTCGGTATCAAAAAACCGTAGATTAGCCTCCATTGTCCCGTAAGAGGCCCTTCCAAGCCTACCAAGGACCCGATAACCTACCCGAGGGGGCTCCTATGTCCCCTAGGGGTTTCACGTGCCATGAAGTGCGAAAATATAAACCTTCATTACGGGGTCTCTCGGAAGTCCATAAAACGTGGATTATAACCTTCGTTTTCGGCTTCCCGGAGCCAGGTTGTCGTTTTCGCCCAAACTTTCTCGGAGTGTCTATCATGACCCTAGAGGACCCTCAGTGCCTCGGGGATGGCCATCCATGCCTTCGATATCACCCATGCCTTCGGTGTTTAGGATTTTACACCAGTGTCCCGTAAAACGCTATTCAAAACCTACCAGAGCCCAGATAAGCGACTCCGTGGGCCTCCCGGGTCCCCTAGGGGTGTCCCTTGAGATTTGGTGTAAAACTATCCACCTTCGTCTCGGGGCCCCCCTGGAGCCAAAAAAACGTAGATTATAGCCTACGTTTTCGGCTTCTCAAGACCCGGGTGTCATTTTTGCCCAAACTTCTCCGAGGTCTCTATCATGAACTTAGAGAACCCACCGTGCCCCAAGAGGGTCATCGGGATCCCCGAACTTTGATATCACCCATGCGTTCGGTGTTCGGACCGTTACATTAGTGTTTCGTAAAAACGCCCTTACAAGCCTATCAGGGATAGGATAACTGACCCCGTGGACCTCCCATTTTCCCTAGGAGTGTCCCTTGAAATGTGGTGCGAACATATCCACCTTCATTACGGGGCCTCCCGGAAGCCCAAAAAACGTGGATTATGGCCTTTGATTTTTGACTTCTCGGGGTCCGGTTGTCGTTTTTGCCAAAACTTCTCCGGCGGGTCTATTGTCACCCTAGAGGACATTTGGTCCCCTGTGATGGTCATCCGGGTCCCATTCTTTTTTACGGTAAGACTCGGTCCCAGGATATTATTGTTCGGAACGCTTGAGAAATGCGTCACTGCACTATCCACCCCAAACTCTTTTTCTAATGGTTAATACTATAAATAGTAACTACCTCATATATTTGTCTCCGACGTAGGGGGTTGGTGCTTGAGCCGATATGTCGTGAGTGTCCGGCAATCAAAGACGAAGCCAAGACATTAGATGGAGGGGGGCAAATTAGATAGACCGGAATTTTTGAGTCGCATGAATGAGAAAATGTCTATTTTTGGAGGAAGAAAAGCCTTGTGTCAAACTAGAAAACCTAAAACTAGTAGCTAGTAGGAGTCGAACTAGAGACCATGCGCTGACCACATCATAATTACAAGAGAATAACCACTTGAGTTACTTTTCTCACATGTTACTCTCCTGCACATTTGTATATATGACAAAAACATGACAGGGGCCAGGGCCCCCCTGGGCCCTCTAGTAGCTCCGTCTCTCCCGGCAATGATGGCGCATGACTCCACACTACTCGGCTCCTGGTAGGCGCTTTATGTCGCGTCGCTTGCCTTCCTTCGTCCACAAGAACTCTCTCAAGTAACTACCCCTAAAAGAGTCTTAAGATTTAGTGGTTTTGACAGGAGTAAACATGCCCAATACATAATTATCTTCCAAAAGTTTCACCTCACACTTTTCAAGTATATTATTAAGTTACGGAAAAATATATTTTTTAAAATTTTTCACACAAGTTAGCAATTTAATTTAGGTTTTAATTGAAAAAGTATTTTGAAACATAAGGAAAAAATATTTTAAAAAATTTGAAAAACTGGAAAAATTTGGGAAAAATTATGACACCTCATTATAATAGTAGAGAGGCCTTGGGCGTAGGTTTGGTGGCACAGGGGTGATAGGGAGCCATGCTTGTAGCAAAAATCGTGGATTAGCCTCTGATGTCCCGTAAGAGGCCCTTCCAGCCTATCAAGGACCCGATAACCTACCCCGGGGGTCTCCTATGTCCCCTAGGGGTGTCCCGTACCATGTGGTACCAAAATATAAACTTTCATTCTGGGACCTTCGTTTTTGGCTTCCCTGGACATGTTGTCATTTTTTCCTAAACTACTCCGGAGGGTCTATCATGACTCTAAAGGACCCTCGTGGCCCCGGAGGGTCATCCGAATAAGAGACCCACTGAGCCTCCCAGGACCCGTAGGGGTGTCCCTTGCGATGTGGTGGGAAAATATCCACATTCGTTTCAGGGCCCTCGGGAGCCAAAAGAACGTGGATTATAGCCTACGTTTTCTGCTTCCCGGGACTTGGGTGTCATTTTCCCCAAAACATTTTTGGGGGGGTCTATCATGACCTTAGAGCACCCTCGGTGCCCCTTGCGATGTGCTGCAAAAATATCCACCTTTGTTCTGGTGCCTCCCATAAGCCCAAAAAACGTGGATTATAGCCTTTGATTTTCGGCTTTAGAGCCTGGTTATTGTTTTTGCCCAAACTTCTACGGGTTATCTATTGTCACCCAAGAGGACCTTTAGTGCCCCAGGACGATCATTCAGGTCCCATCTCGTTTTACAGTAATGAGACTCGATTCCTGGTTATTGTTGGGGACACGTAAGAAATGCATCACTAGGGACACCTCGATTCAGGTCCCAAGCTCTTTTTTTAATGGTTAAAACTGTAAGAAGTAAGTACCTCATATAACCATTTCCGGTGTAGGGGTCGATGCTTGAGCCGAGGTTTCGTGGGTGTCCGGCAATGATGGCGCACGACTCCACACTATTCGACGCCTGGTAAGCACTTTATGTCGCGTCGCTTGCCTTCCTTTGCCCACAAACTTTCTATCATGCAACTACCCTCTAAAGAGTCTTATAAGGTTTAGAGGTTCTGACAGTAGTAGACATGCCCAGTACATAATTATTTTCCAAAAGTTTCAACTCTAACTTTATTAATAAGCTATTGAAAATTATTTTTTTTTTTAGTTTTTTACATAATGTGGCTATTTAATTTAATTTTTAAATAAAAAAATACCTTGAAAAATAAGAAACAAATAGGAAAAAAATAAAAAAAAAATTAGAAATAACTTCAAAAAAATAATGAAAATTTTTGAGACGTCAATTAGAGAGAGTTTGGGGGTAGGTTTGGTGGCATCCGGGGAGGGGGGCACGCTCGCTACCAAAACAAACTGTGGATTAGCCTCCGATGTCCCATAAAAGGCCCTTCCAAGCCTACCATGGATCCGATAACCTACCCCAAGGGCCTCCTATGTCCCCTAGGAGTGTACCGTGCCATGTGATGCGAAAATATAAAACTTCATTCTGTGCCTCTCGGAAACCCGAAAAAAGTGGATTATAGTCTTCGTTTTCGGCTTCCAGGGATCAGGTTATCGTTTTTGCCCAAACATCTCCAGGGGGTCTATCATGACCCCAGAGTACCCTCGGTGCCCTGGAAGGGGCATCCGTATCACAGAACTTCGATATCACCCATGCCTTCGGTGTTTAGGCTCTAACACTTGTTTCCTGTAAAACACCTTTCCAAGCCTATTTTGGACTGGATAAGCGACCCCGTGGGCCTCCCAGGTCCCCTAGGGGTGTCCCTTGCGATGTGGTGCAAAAATATCTACCTTTGTTCCGGGGCACCCCGGGAGCCAAACAAAGTGGATTATAGCCTACGTTTTCAGCTTCCTGGGACCTAGGTGTCATTTTTGCCCAAACTTCTCCGGGAGGTCTATCATGAACTTAGAGCACCCTCGATGTCCTGGGAGGGTCATCGGGATCCCCGAACTTTGATTTCCCCATGCGTACGTTGTTTGGGCCCTTATATTGGTGTTCCATAAAAACACCCTTACAAGCCTATGGGGGACCAGATAACGGAACCCGGGGGCCTCCCATGTTCCCTAGGGGTGTCCTTTGCGATGTGGGGCGAAAATATCTACCTTCGTTCCAGTGCCTCCCGGATACCCAAAAAATGTGAATTATAGCCTTTGATTTTCGGCTTCCCTCGGCCTTGTTGTCGTTTTTGCCCAAACTTCTCTAGGGGATCTAGCACGACCCTAGAGGATCCTCGGTGCCCTGGAAGAGTCATCGGAATCACCGAACTTCGATATCACCCATGCATACGGTGTTCCGGCCCTTACATTGGTGTTCCGTAAAAAGGCCTTACAAGCCTATTAGGGACCGGATAACGGACCCCGGGGGCCTCACATGTTCTCTAGGGGTGTCCCTTGCGACGTGGTGCAAAAATATCCACCTTCGTTCGGATGCCTCCCGGAAGCCCAAAGGAAGACCTACTTTATACTATTTCATCAGCTATTGAATGATTTTCGGCTTCCCGGGGCCCGATTATCGTTATTGTCCAAACATTTTCGGGGGTCTATCATCACCCTAGAGAACCTTTTATGCCCCGAGACGGTCATCTGGGTCCCATCCTTTTTTACTGTAATGAGATTCGATCCCATATTATTGTTTGGGACACATGAGAAATGCGTCACTGCACTATCCACACCAAGCTCTTTTTCTAATGGTTAATACTATAAGTAGTAAGTACCTCATATATCTGTCTCCAGCGTAGGGGGTCGGTGCTTGAGCCGAGGTGTCGTGGGTGACCAACAATGATGGCACACGACTCAACACTACTCAGTATCTAGTAGGCGATTCATGTAGTCGCTTGCCTTCTTACGCTCACAAGCACTCTCTCAAGCAACTACCCCTTAAAAAAGCTTTAATTTATAAGGTTTAGTGGTTCTGACAGGAGTATACATGTCCAGTTCATAATTATTTTGCAAAAGTTTCACTTCAAACTTTTCAAGCATATTATTAAGTTATTGAAAAACTTTTTTTTTCACACAAGGTAGCTATTTAATTAAATTTTTAATTAAAAAATACCTTGAAATATAAGAAAAAAAATAGAAAATAATAATAATAATAATAATAATAATAATAATAATAATAATAATAATAATAATAATAATAATAATAAATCACCTCAAAAAATTGTGAAAATATATGAGACTTCACAATAATAGTAGAGAGGGTTTGGGGGTGGGTTTGGTGGCATGGAGTGATGGGTGCTCGGTACTTAGGGCTGTTCACGGTAGGTTAACCTTACCGAAAATGTGTTTCGGTATGGTAACCAAAAATACCGATTTGACTTTTTCCCGAACCGGTACCGTACCGAAAATAGCGGTTAACCGAAATGTTCGGTACGGTTAGACGGTTAACCGAATCAATTTTAAAACACCTTTTTTTCACTTAATATTACCAAATCTAGTTCATCAATGGTCCAAAGAACGGCGACGTTGATAAGCCTACTACCTTATATTACCAAAATCGAGAAAGAGTTGCCGAATAGAGGGCAAATGACAATTGCAACGCAAGAGTAAAGAAGCATTAAGCCATTGAGTATTGACCAGAGAAGGACGCCATCCTTTACAAGCTCAAAGAGATAATTTATTCTCCGAGGTACTTAATGAATTGATGTGTGTGACCAGCAGAAAACAAATGCCAGTTAAAACTCAAAGAATCATCAAATATGAAGAACAAATGGCAGATCTAAAAGGGAAGAGAGCATAGATACAGACCGGCTGTGAGGAAAATGAGCTCTGACCCTCCGAGCGTTCAATTTCTTATACCCACCTCTCCATTGTTTGGGCTTTATGCTTCAATGGGCTTAACTCATTGTTTGGGCGCCCTTTTAAATTTTTACTTTTCGGTTTTTCGGTTAACCGAAATACCCAAAACATGAGCCGTAACCGTACCGAAAAATCAAATTTAATTATCGGTACGGTTACCGTACCGTAATTATTATTTATTTTCGGTACTGCAATCTGTTTTCCGATACGGTTTTACGCGATTACGATACGGTTTTTCGGTTTTGGTTTTTTATGAACACACCTACGACAGTACCCAAGAATCGTGGATTAGCCTACTTTGTCTCGTAAGAGGCCCTTCCAAGACAACCAAGGACCCGATAACCTACTCTGAGGGCCTCCTATGACCCCTAGGGGTGTCCCGTGCCATGTGGTGGGAAAAAATAAACGTTCGTTTCTGGGCCTCTCAGAAGCCTCAAAAACATGGATTATAGCCTTTGTTTTCGGCTTCCCAGGGCCAAGTTGTCGGTTTTGCCCAAATTTCTCCAGGGGGTCTATCATCACCCTAGAGGACCCTCGGTGCTCCGAAAGGGTCATCCGAATCACTGAACTTAGATATCACCCATGCTTTCGGTGTTCAAGCTCTTACACATGTGCCCCGTAAAATGCCCTTCCAAGCCTATCAGGGACCGGATAAGCGACCCAAGTCCCCTAGGGATGTCACTTGCGATGTAGTGCGAAAATATCCACCTTCGTTACGGGGCCCCCGAGAGTCAAAAAAACGTGGATTATATCCTACATTTTCGGCTTTATCATGACCTTCGAGTACCCTAGGTGCCCTGGGAGGGTCATCAGGATCCCTGAACTTCGATATCACCCATGCATTCGGTGTTCGGGCCCTTTCATTGATGTTCCGCAAAAACGCACTTAAAAGCCTATCAGGGACCAGATAACGGACCCTGGGGCCTCCCATGTTCACTAGGGGTGTCTGTTGCGATGTGGTGCAAAAATATCCACCTTCGCCCCGATGAAAAACGTGGATTATAGCCTTTGATTTTCGAGCCTTAGTCGGCATCGTTTATCGTTTCTAGCCCCGAACTTTCGTTCTTTATTAATGAAAACATCATTAGCAAATGCTTTAGTAGTTGTTCGTCTTTCATAAATCCAAGAATTTCACCTCTGAATATGAAATACGAACGGCCCCCACTGTCTTTGTTAATCATTACTCCGATCACGAAGACACAATAGAATCAAAATCCTATGATTTTTATCCCATATTAATGTATCCAGAGCGTAGTGTCACGAGACGCCCACAGATCGCCCGCGCGGCGCCCGACACCCCCGAGGCCGGGGTCGGGCCAGCCTTCCCATATGCGCAATAAGCCCGAAAACCAGCAAAAGACAAGGACATAAGCATACCATGACACTAACCTGCACCGAAACATATGCGTCAGTACTCGTAGACAGGCATAGGAGTTGCCTCATATGATCTTGGCCGGCACCCTAGCGCTGGAAAAATGTCACCACGTAACAGTAAGTCTGCTTTGAGCACTCTAAATTTTTCAAAAAAGTATTCGTACATCCTAATTCCTATATCCATAAAGGCTTTTCACTTCATTGGAGAAAAAGGCCTTTTTGAACACTCCCTATGATTACTGATCTGGGATGATATTTGTTATGATAATTTGTACTCCTTAATAATGTTCAGTAAATTCCAAGAGTGAGTTCAAAAAAAAATATTTGTTGATTGACTAAATTGCAAGAAAATTTTTTGTTTACCCACTGCGTAGTACTTATGAGATGTGTGAGATAGTGATTAGCTACTTTAGTGTCTTATTTTTTAAAAGGAGAATGATATATCTATTTACTGGGTTAGCAATCCACTAAGCTATTGTGTCTATCTCTCTTCTCTATTCTCACTATCTCTCTCCTTTATTTATTTTCAAGAACTAGCAATTAAAATAGGAGAAATATAGACACAATAGAGTAGTGAGTGGCCAACCCACTGGGTCAATAAAACATTTTCCTTTTCAAAAATGAAAATTATTTATTAGACTTCAAATAACAAGGATGTTGGTAAAGCTGTAAAAAAAAAAAAAAAGAAGAAGAAGCTCTCGGGCTCTCTCTCCCTGGCAAGGAGAAAGAGAAACCCTAGCCGCCACTTTCTTCCTCTCAGCTTTGTTCAAGCTTTTTCTCTCCCTTTCCTAAGCCTTTCTCTATCAGATCTGGTATATTAAAGTCTTTTATAGCTTCAATTGATGGTTAATCCTTCAATTTCCCCTGTTTTCAGCCCCTTTTTAAAGTTTTTTCTCTCTTTTCTTTTTGAGGGGAGGAGAGCGATTCTTGAAATTTTTTGATCTGGTAGCCATTTCAGATCCGAAAGTTTTGAGCCTTGGTTGCATAAACTATGGGTGTTAATTCCTATCTAGTTTTTGTGCAATTTTCAGCTTGTTCTTGAAGAATTCTTCGGGGTTACACCTTATCTCCAAGTCCCTTGCTCCAGCCTTTTGATCGATAATGGTGGTTTTGGCCTTTAGGGTTGGTTTGCTGATGTGTTTTTGGCTGATGGTGTGTTTGAAGAATGTGAAAATCATTTAAGATTTTGGGGGTTTTTGGATTCTAGATCTGAAAAAACTAAAGGAAAAAAAAAAAATACGGTCTGTTGATGGTGTTTAGAGGATTCTGATCCTCTTGGGTTCTTGGTTTCCGTAGCTAATGAACAAGATGAAGTTGGAAGATGAAGATGGTTCAATATTAGATTTGTCTAATTTGTTTCATTTTTAGGCTTCTTTTTATTTGTTCATGGCTGTAATTGTTTCTTTAAGTCCTTCACTAATCTGTTAGTGAAGGCATCTTAGGTCAACCTCTAATGGACGATACCTCGTAGTCTTGCCTTTTCAAAAAAAAAATAAATAAATAAATAAATAAACATGGTAGGCTACCCAATGAATAGCTCAAACATTGTCCAAATTGCAGGACAAATTTTCCCACATTGACTAAATCACATTGCAATGTTTGCATAAAAAGTGGGAAATGAGCTTTACGGTGAGATTGGGATCATAAATTAAGTGAAACGAACAACAAGAATTATGAGAACTAATGTAGGAAGAATCCCTCTTAGTTGATTCATTGAAAGAAAAGGGTGAAACTTTGTGTTTTGGCAATGTAGTTTATCAGTACTACTAGCTAGAATAACACTACAAGACCTAGTTTTGATATGTCACTGCCCTATTTATACTTTTTTTTCTTCAGCCATCCCTTGCAAGCTACTCTTCTGTACAGCAGAGCATTCTTCAACAAAGAAGGGGGCTCGATCCTAGCTACTCCAATCCTCACAGCCGATTCGCGAGGCCATGGCCATGTATGAACCTTGCATTTTCTTCCGTATAAACATGAGTTTCTTGTAACATCCTGAACCAAATTAACTCAAACATATCAGTAAATCCGTTAACAATATCTAAGATGTTTTATCATAATGGGTTAAAATTGAGGTGTTGGGTATATTAGGTTTCAGGTTCAAATTCCAATCCACATGTATATGTATGATGTACTAGCCTTCGTGTTGGGCCTGTAGAGCGCCTTTTGTGACTAAATAAATAGACCATCACTTCACTTATCTAAGTGGGCTTGAAACAGTAAATTAATCACTCTCCAGCAGCATATCTAATGTTTCAAATGCAGGGGTTGAACTTAAGTCTCTAACAGAGTAACTCGGCTAACACCTAAGAATTGAATTGAGAGTTTGAGACCCACTATGTTTACTTACGATTGGGAAACAGTCTTGTTCATGATGGTTGAGGAAAGAAATGAATCGCCATTGAGGTAGAACAACTCTCCGTCAATTCGACTTTGGATCTTCTTGTCGAACTCCTCAGCATTGATAGGAAGTGGATGATCAGAGGCCTAATGAAAATCAATGAAGTAGCAAATTAGTATGCATTGAATAATTCTGTATCACGGTGAAGCAAAGGCCGGGCTAGGGGGATTCGAACCTGAGATCTAATTCACCAGGGGTTTAGCTAGTCTTAACCACTAAGCCAATACCTCATTAAATTAACCACAACTTTAGACAATAGTCAATTAGGATCTACAATTACGACTTTTTTTTCTAAAAATACCGACTCTTCTAAAGTAAAAAAGAACAATATCCCGTGCATTATACGGGCAAAAACTAGTTAAACTAAAATTATACTTTATTAAAATTTTCAGGTACATACCATTACCCATCCCCAAGTATCTGCAAAAGAGGGCACATGAGCAGTGTAGACAACCACATCTGTATCAGAAAAGGGGAAAGAAAATGTCAAAGATTTACAATATTTGATTGCATTTGATCAAGATTTATAAAATTAAAAGAAAAATATTATGATTGTCAAGACTTAGTTACATTTGAAGACTTGTCTGATAGTGTTGTAAATTGAAGAGAAGACCTCCTTATGGGAGTAAATTCCAGCAGGCCCAGCCTATACGTACAAGAAAAAGCAATGGAACAATTGTTCATATATTATGTTTAGAAATAATTGAAGAATTATCTATTTACTTATACTACAATAATATAAGTATAAGACACTGAATAACCTGAGTGACAAAGATGCCATTATCACTGAGCCTGGGTTTGAGAATTTTTTCATAGAAAGATTTTGTGTAAAGTTGATAACATGGTCCTCCTTCAACTGGGTCTGCCAAATCTCCCACAATTACGTCGAACTTTTCTTTCCTACCATCAAGTTCAGCCCTGTATAGTGCAGTTTTGACCAATTTAATTCTATCAAATCATTTATTTTTATAATCTTAAAATTGAAAAAAATATATACAAATAATTTATTTTTTTCCACCAAAAATCATTTATTTTTATTATTTTTTTCATTTTAAGATCACAAAGAACCTTCTATAAGACGGTTTTTCTGTAACTTTTGGTGAGACGGAGATCACTTTTCAATGAAACAATGATCACTGCTCAGTGCTCATCATAAGTGATCTCTACATTTCTAAAATAGTGACCCATTTTTCTGTAAGTTGGTTCCACACAAGACTTGCTGCTAAGATCACAAAAATATTCTATAAGACGGTCTTTCTGTAACTTTTGGTGAGACGGGGATCACTTTTCGATGAAACAATGATCACTGCGCATTGCTCATCATAAATGATCTCTACATTTTTAAAATAGTGACCCATTTTTCTATAAGTTGGTTACACACAAGACTTGCTAATATGATTAATATTGCTACTTAATCTTTTCTAATGGTCAGTTATAGAAATTCAAATGAGATACAAATTTTCAAGCTTGTAATAATAGTTATTATTAGTTAATCCAACTGATGTTTTCAAACTATAGTAAACGTTAAGAAACAAATTAGCATACCTATAATCATAATGAAATTTACTTTAAACTAGCACACCTATAATCATAATGAAAACTTACTTTGCATCACTGATGACAAGATCAAGCTTCTTGTGGTTGAAGGTTTCTTGGTTAACAGTCAGGTGTTTACGGCAAAACTCCACCACTTCCTGCAAATATAATTGTTCTGTTAAAATGCAGCTGTACGAGTATTTGAATAAATGTGGGTCCCACCCCGTCTTACTTATTGCTCACTCTCTCATTTTAGAAAATCGACTATTTTTCTGGATATTCTGTCGAAAATTATGATAAAATTGTCTTTATACAACTTTTTGTGTTGGGAGAAGTCTAATTACTACTAGCTCGGTTAATCATTATGACAAAAGTATATGATCAGTTGCACTAAACAAAGACATCTTCAAGAAAAGGGGGAAGAGTTAGATAAAAAAAATGTATATAAAGAAAAGGGAAAGAATATTAGTATTCCATCAAAAGATTAGAATCAGTTACTTATATGTACACAAAAACTTTTATAAAACGGTATTTTTGTAATTTTTTGTGGGACGAGGATGAAATGAAATAAGAGTCATGGTTCACAAAAAGTGACCTGTACATTTCTAAATAATAGTGACCAATTTTATTATGAGTTAGGCCATGTTCTCGTCAACGGAATGGTGCGGGACGGTGAGGAATGGAACGGAACGGAACGGCGTGGATAATTCAAGAAAATGTGAGACAAAATAAAGTACAGAATGCGGAACGGAACGGCGCGGAACGAAACGGAACGAATTGGAACAAAACGAAACGAAACGGAATACAGCATAAAAACGACGAAAAGAACAAAACGAAATGAAACGGAATACAGCATAAAAACGACGAAAACAACAATGCCTTAATCTCACACCAGACTTACTACTCATATATGTAAAGTATATACTTAAAAGTTGGAAAAGACTATATGGAATATGGATATAACTTTTGAAGTAGTACCTGGTCAATATCACACATTACCACTTTATCAATGGAGGTATGCTTGAGGGCTTCTCTAGCGGCAGAACCTTCCCCGCCTCCCATTATGAACACAGTTTTGGGGCTGTAATCATAATTAATCAACACAAAAAGATTTAAATAATTTAACAACATAATAATCATGACTAGTGAGATTATTGAACAAAAAAATCATAAATAATCGCTCGGCCAAATTGGTTATTAGCTGATGTTGGATGTGATCAAGCTAAGCTAATAATTTGTGTAATTTTAATATTCTCCGATTCTATGACCTTAATTCTATTTTGTATGAAGATGTAATAGATGTGGCGTGGCCACATAGAGTTAGAGTGACTTAGTCTTTGGGAGTTGCCCTCTGTAGCACCCACACAAAAAAAGAACAAGCAAAGAGCATGACACATGCAAAGCGGAAATCTAATAATTTATTTAAGTTGGTAGAAAACTACATTATATAATGTACACATACATTTTTTTAAGTAGCAATTTAGCACGCGTATCTACTAATAATTAAGGTAGTGTTTGGAACCCAATTGACAAGAATAAGTTTTGTTGTTGGCTTTTGTTTATATATAGGACAACATACAGCTTTTAGATAAAAAAAATTATTTCCTTTCACAAAAACAAATTTGTTCGGTGGTAACAAAAACCATGAGGATGGGAAGGGAGGTGGACGGTGTGATTAGCCGTGACTCTACTAAAAAAAAATCATTTTGATCGATCTCACCAGAAGTTACAATAAAATTGTTTTAAACAAATTTTTGTTTTTCTTCTTTTGTTTCTTTTACGCATTTTGCCAAACACCACACATTTTTGGCAGAATAACTATTTTTCTACTTCTTTAAACAGTGATAGCAAACAGCCTCTAATATATATCATAATGCTTTATCCAAAAAAAACCAAAAATAAATAAATAAAATGTCATCATAATGTGTTCCTCTTATTATAGTACCCTATTTGAATTTTGAGTTTTAGCACTCAGCCACTCACTTTGGGTGACAAAGGAAGGCGGGGTGAATTAAACATTCATGGTATATAAATTCGTCTGCCTCTGCGCTTTGCATCTTACCATCAATCACCAGCACCTACATATACAACATATTAGTTTAATTTGGTCTTAAAAAAATAATAGTCACAATATTATTTTACATTATTAAAATTGTAATTAGATTACTCCGCAGAAAAAGTAAAATCATTGACTTATGGATTCAAACCTTCCCAAATCGCTTGGTGTCCAATAGAACTATGTCCTGGTACTCGCTAGTCCCTTTGTGCAGCACGCTGATGATAGAGAAAAACATCATCAATATAAATGTTGTACATTATTACCATGTAACCCAATTCGAATTTATTATGAAATTTACTGAAAGACCGTTTTATACAAGTTTTTGTGAAAAAACAAATCACATGCAATGTATGGTCAGGTTAGTTTTCGTAATTTCAACTTATATAGAGCGAGAAACATAAGATTGATCGAGAGATTGAAAGAGATTTTGGAAAGGAAGCAGTACTAGAAAAGAGGGAATTTGATTCATACACTACCTGTTTAAAGCAAAGGACCATTTGAGATCGTCATCAAGTTCTTCCTCATACCAAATTCCATTTCCTTGGTTGTAAAAGATGGGTTTATCTTGAATGGCTGTTAGTGCATTAGATTTGGTGCTGATCAGAATCTCAATTGCCTCAGTACCCATTTTCGAATTGAAGAGATTAAACCAAGAGAGAGAAATATAGGCAAATTCTAATTCAAAGAGATAAACTAAGGGCTCGTTTGGACTGTGTTTGTGGAGTAGTAGTGGAAGTGAGGGCAAGAAAGGTGTGAATTTATAAAGAAGCAAGAAAACATGAAGCCTAGATAAGCGGGGGGTAACGCCCTCTAGAAAAAAACAGAGTGAGACTAAGGTCCTGATGTCACCTAACTAACTACAAGTATAATGTATTAATAGTCACTCTCTAATAAGACTAATTAAATGTCAAATGGTCAATATATAATGTTTATGTCCGTGGAAAAGGGGAGATTTAATTGCATTTCAGGTCAGGTGGGAAAAAAATTGGGGGTCTTGAACAGGATCAAGTCTTGACATCCTTCCTTTTCTGACCCAAAAAGTTACTTCATTTGGTTGTTTAGATTTTGGGGCAGAAATGTCCATGACTATCCATTCAATGAAATCTACCAACATCAATTTTATTTTATTTTTTGATTCACAACTAAGAGTATCGATTGTCAACCATAGTAATTATTTCTCCATGCTGACTTGTATGCACCTCAAAGGGTGGGGCAGTTGGCCAAGGAATTTGAAGCTGCTCGCTCTATGCTTAAGGCGAGATTCGAACCCTCGACCTTGATTAAGGATAGATGAGTTTCTACCAATCAACCACACCTCCTTAAATCATCATAAGTGGATATGAATAATCATAATAGATGAACATAAATACTTATGGAATTGAATATGTATGATGATGAGTTATCATGCATCCATTAATCCACTTGTTTACTAGAAATTTACATGATCAACTCTGTATGAAATTTAATGGATTTAAATAAAATAAAATATTTTCATGTTTAGGGAATGTTTATATAGTTAGGAATATTGTACCCTAATTTTGAGGTGAGAATGTGATTTAATGTGATTTATATTTGTACTTATGTCTCATCTAGCACCAACAAAAGAAAAAGAAAATTGCTTGATGCATGTTTCAACCTTTCAAATTATCCGTTTTAGAATATTATCAGAAAAGAAATGACACACATGAGTTGTCCATTCTGTCCAAAAGAAAAATTGTTGGTTTGAAAGTTTGACACATATTAGGCTCTAGGTTTCAAACAAGTATTAAGAATATAATGTTACATCAAATTAAATTATTAGCATATATAATTGATCCAAGTGTTAATATAATACAGTCGAGGTTAGCAAGGAATTTGACGATTAAATTGACAACATACAGTTCGAAAGTGACTCGTGTAATATAGTGGGATGGATCGAGAATAAAGAGACCAGACTTTGGACGTGCACATAGGTCTTTTCAAAGAACTAGAACTTCTTTGTAATATAGTTGGATGGATCAACAATTGAATTACAATTATGTACGAGTCTTCGTATTCTTGGTCATATTTATTGTTGGTAAATAATTATCACTGAAACAAAAGAGGAGAAAAATATTTGTGGAATGTTGGGCGAATATGAATTTAATATAAGTTGTGGCGTGAATGTGATCACTGCCTTAGAAGCGAAATTCGTCCTGATCACGGTGCAAATCAGTATAGACGTCGCCCCCCAAGGTTACACAGCGCCTCTGTAAACAGTGCACTCGGTTTACAGAAGATGAAACTCGAAAAATATGCTCAGAACCAGAGAGGAAAATTTTTGGGAGAGAAGAAGATTTCTGTGTGTATCAAAACTGTTGAAAAGAACGATATTTATTAACAAGAAGGGAGACAGTTTCCATAACCCACTGAGATAATGGAGGAGTTAAATCAGGAAACGTGCAAACAGGTTTGAAGCGTTCAAACGAAAACTAACAAACGTGGATTGGACTTTGTCAAACGAAGAGTCTCATAAAAACTGGACTCTCGAATAAACTTCGCCCAAAAAGATGGGCCACACCACACCGCGATGCGACGCGACGCGCGTGCGAGCCGAGCCGGACGGACGGCGGCGGCGGCGGCGCGCACGTGGGGAAGCCCAACTCTAGCCCAATCCATAGGGGGTAGTTCTTCAAACCAATAAAGGAAGCCCTTTAGTTCTAAACCTTTCAAAACTTCTTTGGTTTTCCAATGTGGGACACTAGCATTTCACACACCCAAAACAAGAAAGAGAAAGACCAAAGAACATAAGCTTAAATTTAAACAATGGCTTCCAAAATATGTTTGCATTACCAACAATCCTCCACTAATGCAAACGAAAAACAATGGTTCTAAGCATAGGAAAGGTTTGACACTTAAATGTTGGTGTCTTACGATTGAACCAACACATAGTGAAAATTAAGTAGTTCCCTCATCAAGGAAGTGAACGAATCTGGAACTTCCACAATTTGAGAACAAATCCTAATAACACATATCTCACCTTAGAATTTACGAGTTCCGCGATAAAAGCAACATACAATAGCCAAGTATCCTTGGGATGCTCATGAGTGCTCAAGAAAGACAGCCCATAGTCTTTCATAGAAGGAGGCCAACCCTTCACACTCACGTAGGTGACTTCATCAAGTCTATCTCAATACATAGACCACCCAAATAAGGGCTATGAAATCATTAAGAGCATTAAATATGCTCAACCTCTCAAATCAACGGTGAATCTATCAAGTCCGTCTCAAATAGGACCACCCAATATTAGGGCTATGAATTCATTAAGAGCTCAAGGCTCAACCTCATATGTACATATGTCATAGGAATGGGAAGTAGTGTACAAATATGAGTCTTTTCACGGCTTCGTTTGACCACTATTCTTGCATAAACAAGATGGGTGTCAACCACGGATTCCTCATCTAGCAGGGCTTTAGCCCCATTCCCCTCGACGAATCTAGGACCTTTTTTCTACTTAGTCCTTTAGTTAATGGATCTGCTATGTTCCTCTCGGACCTAACATACTCCATAGTGAGTACGCCCGTCTCAATTAATAACCTCACAGCATCATGTCTAATTCGAATGTGTCTTTTCTTGCCATTATAAACTTTGTTCTTGGCACCACACATGGCAAACTGTGAGTCACAAAGTAGAGAAACTGGGGGAGTTGGTCTCCCCCACAATGGGACATCAGCCAGTAAATTTCTTAACCACTCAGCCTCTTGACCCGCTAAGTCAAGTGCTATAAACTCGGATTCCATAGTGGATCGAGCTATACAAGTCTGTTTAGCAGACTTCCAAGATATTGCAGCACCACCTAATGTAAATACATATCCACTAGTGGAGCTCACCTCGTCGTTATCGGTTACCCAATTAGCATCACAATACCCCTCTAAAACCCCGGGATATCCAACAAAGTGTAATCCCCAATCAAAGGTACCTTTTAGGTATTTTAAAAGTCTCCTAAGAGCAATCCAATGATCTCTACTGGGGTTATGGGTATAACGACTAAGTCTACTTACAGCATAAGCAATATCGGGTCGAGTGTAATTCATTAGAAACATTAAACTTCCAATTATTTTAGCATATTCAGGTTGTGATACACTATTTCCTTTATTTTTACATAAAGGTATGCTAGCATCATATGGAGTTTTTACTGGCACGACATCAAAGCTATTAAACTTTTTTAATATTTTCTCTACGTAATGTGATTGAGACAAAGTGAAGCCTTTATGGTGTTTTATGACCTTAACACCCAAAATTACATCTACTTCACCTAAGTCTTTCATTTCAAAACGAGAGGACAAAAAACTCTTAGTTTCATTTATAACATCTATGTGTGTACCAAACAATAACATGTCATTGACATACAGGCAAATAATCACACAATCTTTACCAAACATCTTTGAGTACACACAAGTGTCAGACCCATTAGCTACAAACCCAAAATCAAGAATAGTTTTATGAAACTTTTCAAACCACTGTTTTGGGGCTTGTTTTAGACCATACAGAGACTTCTTAAGCCTACATACTTTTTGCTCTTGTCCAGGAACTACAAATCCTGGAGGTTGCACCATATAAATTTTTTCTTCTAAGTCACCATTTAAAAAGGCCGTTTTAACATCCATTTGATGAATAATTAAATCATGAATGGAGGCCAAAGCAAATAAAGCACGAATAGTGGCGATCTTAGTTACAGGTGAGTATGTATAAAAGAAGTCTACACCAAATTTTTGTGTGAACCCTTTAATCACAAGTCTTGCCTTAAATCTTTCCACAGTACCATCTGTTTTAAGTTTCTTCTTAAAGATCCACTTACAACCAATGGCTTTACTACCTTTAGGCAAGTCTACTAGTTCCCAAGTGTGATTAGACATTATCGACTCTATCTCACTATTGACAGCATCTTTCCAAAAACTAGCGTCTATAGAACTCATAGCTTCTTCATATGTCTTAGGATCATCCTCTAACATGTGAAGACACACAATTAGTTCATCTAGTTTATTAACATCTGTGAGTTCTACTAAAAGGGATGTCACAAAGTCGGGACCAAAATTGGTTTCCGTTCTACGCCTTTTACTCCTCCTAGGTTCACTTACAGTATTAGGAACAATGGAGGGAGACTCAGACACAGAAGAAGATGCAAAACCAGCAGGCACATTCTCATGGGAAACAACAGTTTTCTTTAATGGAAATACATTCTCAAAAAATTCAGCACCTTTTGATTCACACATAGAACGATCAGAAAGACATAGAAATCTGTATGCAGCACTATTTTCAGCATATCCAACAAAAATAGCATCAATAGTCTTAGGTCTAATGTTTTTACGCTTAAAGTCAGGTAACCCAATTTTAGCTAAACACCCCCACACTCTCAAGTATTTAAGGTTGGGCGAGTAGCCCTTCCAAAATTCGTAAGGGGTCTTGTCTAATTTTTTATGAGGTACTTTATTAAGAATATGGTTTGCAGAGAGTATGGCCTCCCCCCACATTTCACTGGATAAACCAGAACTAATTAACATTGCATTCATCATGTCCTTAAGTGTTCTGTTTTTCCGTTCAGCTACTCCATTTGATTGTGGAGTATAGGGGGGTGACGTCTCATGGATAATCCCGTTTTTCTTACATACATCCTTAAGGAAGTTTGTACCATATTCTTCACCCCTATCGGACCTAAGTCTTTTAATCTTACGGTCTAACTGATTTTCTACTTCGGCCTTAAAGATCATGAACTTTTGTTCTGCCTCATCTTGAGTTCGAAGAAGATATACTTTAGTATATCTCGAATGGTCATCTACAAAAGTAACGTAATAGTGTTTACCACCTCTGCTTTCTGTGTTCTTAAAGTCTGCTAAGTCCGAATGAATTAATTCTAACAGTTCAGTTTTCCTTTCGGTTACAGACTTAAAAGGTTTCTTTGCATACTTTGCCTCAACACAGATTTCACATTTATCGAGTCCATTATTAGCTAGATTAGGAATTAGTTCCATGTTCTGCATGCGTTTTATAGAACCAGAATTTACGTGACCTAATCTAGCATGCCAAATATCATAAGACTCAACGAAATAAGCAGAAGAGGAAGCTTTATTAGCTACAACATACTCAACAACAGAATCTATAACAAAGAGTCCCCCCCAACATGTAGCCCTTCCCAACAAAATCCCCGTTTCTAATTAGCACTAATTTATCAGCTTCAAAAACTAACTTCACCCCTGCCTTGTTAAGGAGAGCACCAGAGATTAGGTTCCTACGAAGAGAAGGCACATACAGGACATTCTGCAAAGATAAAGTTTTTCCAGAATTTAATTTAAGTAAAATTTTTCCTTTACCAAAAACCTCCGAGCTGCTGAAGTTACCCATGTAAACCTGTTCACCTTCAGCAGCCTTTTCGAACTCCAGGAACATCTCTCGGTTTGAGCAGAAATGTTTGGTTGCTCCTGTGTCAACAATCCACTCAACTTTGTTCCCGACCAGGTTCACTTTGGAGACAACAGCAGCAATGACTTCATCTTCCTCAGCCAGATTTGCTTGGGGTTTGTTGTTCTCCTTTTTGATGGGATTTTTCGGTGCATCAGCGCGGTTGTAGCATTGGTATGCCCTGTGTCCAGGTTTGTCGCACACGTAGCATCCTACGCCTTTGCCTTTCTCCTTCGAGCCTTCCTTCATTCCGAACTTGCTGTTCTGGACTCCTAGTTTTTTCTGGTTCGGTTTTCCAGAATTGTTCTTGTTGTACCTGTCAAATTTAGAAACAGAAGACTCAACAATGTTAGCCTTAACAGCAAGTTCATTGACAGCAGATGAACCCTTATCCTTCAGCCTGTTTGCTTCCTCTATCTTCATGTGGTTGATCAGTTCTTCAAGCTTAACATCCCTCTTCTTGTGTTTGAGAGAGTTGCGGTAGTTGGACCAAGAGTCAGGAAGTTTCTCGATGAGGACATTGGCTTGCAGTACTTCACACATATGCATGCCTTCTAACAGTATGTCAGCAACAAGGTGTTCATACTCATGAACTTGAGGCATGATTGGTTTGTTGTCCACCATCTGGAATCGAAGCCAATTTCCAGTCACATACTTGCGTTTTCCAGCATCGTCAGCACCATACTTTTTCTCCAGCATTTCCCATATTGACTTGGCAGACTTGTTTTTGATAAACAGATCAAAGACAGGGTTCGACATGTGACTGAGTAATTGACCTCTAGCAGTTTTGTTATCCTTTTCGTATTTGAGTGCCTGATCTGGATCAACAGCTTTCCCTTTGTCTTTCTTCGGGTCCGGAGTGGTATCCGAAATAGTGACAATAGCAGAACTAGCAGCAACAATGGCCTTTGGAGGGTCGTTAAAGAGAACATAATCAATATCAAGTTGTTCAAAGAAGATTAGCATCCCCTGCGACCAGCGTTTGTAATTGTCGCCATCTAGTTGTTCAATCTTGGAAAGGTCAGGGATCAATTTGTTGATGGAGAGAGCCATTTTGTGGTTAGGAAATTAATCAGTGACAAAAAAACTAATTTCGCTTCTAAATTGTTGGTAAATAATTGTCACTGAAACAAAAGAGGAGAAAAATATTTGTGAAATGTTGGACGAATATGAATTTAATGTAAGCTGTGGCGTGAATGTGATCACTGCCTTAGAAGCGAAATTCGTCCTGATCATGGTGCAAATCAGTATAGACGTCGGCCCTCAAGGTTACACAGCGCCTCTGTAAACAGTGCACTCGGTTTACAGAAGATGGAACTCGAAAAATATGCTCAGAACCAGAGAGGAAAATTTTTGGGAGAGAAGAAGATTTCTGTGTGTATCAAAACTGCTGAAAAAAACGATATTTATTAACAAGAAGGGAGGCAGTTTCCATAACCCACTGAGATAATGGAGGAGTTAAATCAGGGAACGTGCAAACAGGTTTGAAGCGTTCAAACGAAAACTAACAAACGTGGATTGGACTTTGTCAAACGAAGAGTCTCATAAAAACTAGACTCTCGAATAAACTTCGCCCAAAAAGATGGGCCACACCACACAGCGACGCGCGTGCGAACCGAGCCGAGCCGAGCCGAGCCGGATGGACGGCGGCGCGCGTGGGGAAGCCCAACTCTAGCCCAATCCATAGGGGTAGTTCTTCAAACCAATAAAGGAAGCCCTTTAGTTATAAACCTTTCAAAACTTTGGGTTTTCAATGTGGGATACTAGCATTTCACACACCCAAAACAAGAAAGAGAAAGACCAAAGAACATAAGCTTAAATTTAAACAATGACTTCCAAAATATGTTTGTATTACCAACATTTATGGTCGACTTTCTTATCCTTTCAAAAAAAACAACAAAAAAAGTTTTAAAGGAAATCTCATTATTGTTTTGTCTCCTAATAATCATACTAATACTAATGAAGTTGGAGTAGCTTTCTTGTATTGAGTTTTGAGGAACTAAGATTATTTTTGAGAAATTGAGAGTGTACAGATAGTTGGTATGCATGCCACGATGATGATAATGTGGTTGAGGAAATATAATTTGTTTTGATGTCAGTACATTAATTCATGGAGCTAATAAGTACGTACTGCTACCGGACGAGAGGAGAGAGAAAGTGAGAAATTCATTGGAGATAATTGGGTAGTGGAGGGTGTGAGAGAAGCAATATATCACAAGAAGCATGCGCATGGAGCAAAATACTCGATGAAGAAGAGTGCGTGTTTGGCACATTGCGTGATCTCATCCTACCAACAACCATAAACTTACAAGATCATAAACGTTACAAAATTATTTCTCTTCTTTTTTATGATAGTGTGGTTTGTTTATTGGTATTTTGTTTGGTTTTAAAAGTATAAAAATTGAGTTTTGAAAATAGAATTGGCGTGGGACAGGTGTGGGGTCACGTTATCCACGCATGCTAAAATTAGACACGTGGTAGAAATACTAGCACATATGGAAGAGGATCATAGGAAAGACAGCAGACGGATGATGTATATTATAAATTGATTAAAACGCAATGATTAAATCGTAGCTCGTCATATTAGTCGCTAAATTGTTGAATGTTGTGTTAATTTATTTATAACGTGTTATGTGATTTAAGACCAGTAAAAAAAAAAAAAAAAAAAAAAAAAAAAAAAAAAAAAAAAGTAGCAACAATCAGATGTTACAAAAACATAATGGAGTTTAATGACTCATTCAACCTCTTCCCTTCATTCTCACAGGTTGTCACAAGTTACAAATCTAAGAAATTGAGCAGTAGCTAATTAATCTCCCATATTGATGAGCCCAAAAAAAAGTAGTTAATTCCTTTCTCATGAATAGATGATGGAACCACACACCATCACTTCATCTCTTACATTCACATATGTTCAACGTTCGTATCTGGATCTCATCGCCGTCGTCTGTCATCTTTCCGACATCGTGTACAACCACTCCCCATTTTGGTAAAGTTATTCGTATTTCTCTTTAATATTGCTAATAGGCATTTGGTATCTACACCTCATGTCTTTGCAAGATAACCCCTCCAACACTATTAACTTTAATACCATATATTGCTTTACATTATTTTCTCTGAACAGTTATACCAACTTGAATGTTTACAACTATTAAAATTTAATTTTTAATTAAAAACATAAACTGAAAATGAGAAAAAAAAATTATCAAAAAAATAAATAATAGAAATCGCTTTAAAAAATTGGGAAAAATTATGAGACCTCACTATAATAGTAGTGAGGGTTTGGTGGTAGGTTTGGTGGCACGAGGTGGTGGGGAACCATGCTCAGCACCCAAAAATTGTGGATTAGCCTCTGATGTCCAATAAGAGGCTCTTCCAAGCCTTATCAAGGACCCTATAACCTACCCCAAGGTTGCCCCGTGCGATGTGCTGCGAAAATATCCACCTTCGTTCCGGGGCCTCCCGTAAGCTCAAAAAACGTTGATAATATAGCCTTCGTTTCCGGTTTCCCAGGGCTCGGTTGTCATTTTTGCTAATGGTGGCAAAATGGTCGTGTTGTGTCATATTCGTGTTCGTGTAGAAGATAAATGTGTCATAAACCTCTCAACTCTAACCCAACCCATTTATTAAACGGGTTGGAATTTTCAACACTAACCCGACCTGTTTAATAATCGTGTCATAGTCATGTCGACCTGTTTAACCTGTTCGACCAATTTAACTAACTTTTTCTTTGAAAATTTGAAAAAACTACTTGTATAAATAAATGATAAAATGCTAGAAAAAAATTCAAAAAGGATCCATATAAATTTCCATGGTAAATACATATCAAGTAAGGTAAATTATATATTTTTCACTTCATTTTAATAGTAATATTGGTTTAATCGTGTTAGAGCGTGTCAGTTTCGTGTTTGAAATCTCAACCTGAACCTAACCCATTTAATTAAGCATGTCAGCCGTGTTCAGCCCATTTAATTTAACTTGTCGGAAACCCTTGACACTAACCTGCTAATTATTTCGTGTCCGGTTCGTGTCGTGTTGTCGTGTCGTGTCAGCATTTTCCAGCCCTAATTTTTGCCAAAACTTCTCGGTCTATCGTGACCCTAGAGGACCCTTAGTGCTGTGGGAGGGTCATCTGGATCCCCGAACTTTGATATCACCCATGCCTTTAGTGTTTCGACTCTTACACTACTATTGTCCCATAAAACGCCCTTCCAAGCCTATCAGGGACCAGATAAGCAACCCCGAGTGCCTCCCATCTTCCTTAGTTGTGTTCCGTGCGATTTGGTAAAAAAATATTCATCTTCATTCCGTGGCCTCTCGCAAGCCCAAAAAACGTGGATTATAGCCTTCGATTTCAGCTGATCGGGGCCCAGGTGTCATTTTTGCCCAAATTTCTCCTGTGGGTCTATCATGGCCCTAGAGGACCCTCGGTGCCCCACGAGGGTCATCCGGATCCCCGAACTTTGATGTCACCCATGCCTTTGGTGTTCCATCTCTTACACTATTGTCCCGTAAAACGCCCTTCCAAACCTATCAGAGACCAGATAAGCAACTCCAAGGGCCTCCCATGTCCCTTAGGGGTGTTGCGTGCAATTTGGTACGAAAATATTCACCTTCATTGCGGGGCCTCTTGTAAGCTCAAAAAACGTGGATAATAGCCTTCGTTTTCGACTTCCCAGAGCTCGGGTGTCATTTTTGCCCAAACTTTTTCGGTGGGTCTATCGTGACCCTAGAGGACCCTCAGTGTTGTGGGATGGTCATGCAGATCCCCGAACTTTGATATCACCCATGCCTTTGGTGTTTCGACTCTTACACTAGTGTCGCATAAAACGCCCTTTCAAGCCTATTAGGGACCAGATAAGCAAACCTGAGGGCCTTCCATGTCCCTTAGGGGTGTTGCGTGCGATTTGGTACGAAAATATTCACTTTCATTTTGTGGCCTCTCGAAAGCCCAAAAAACGTGGATTATAGCCTTCGTTTTCGGCTTGCGGGGACCCGGTTATCATTTTTGTCCAAACTTCTCCGGAGGGTCTATCATTGCCTTAGAGGACCCTCGTTGGCCCGGAGGGTCATACGGATCCCCAAACTTTGATATCACCCATGCCTTTGGTGTTCCAGCTCTTACAACAGTGTCCCAGAAAACGCCCTTCCAAGCCTATCAAGGACCAGATAAGCAACCCCTAGTGCCTCGCAAGCGTGTTCCGTGCAATTTGGTACGAAAATATTCATCTTCATTTTGGGGCCTCTCGCAAGCTCAAAAAACGTGGATTGCCTTCGTTTTCGGCTTTTCAGGGCTCGGGTGTCATTTTTACCCAAACTTCACGGGGGGGTTTATCGTGACCCTAGAGGACCCTCAGTGCTGTGGGAGGGTCATCCGAATCCCCGAACATTTATATTACCAGTGCTTTTGATGTTTCGACTCTTATAATAGTGTCCCAAAAAACGCCTTTTTAAGCCTACCAGGGATCAGATAAGCATCCCCGATTGCCTCCCATCTCCTTAAGGGGTGTTTCGTGCGATTTGGTAAGAAAATAATTATCTTTATTCTGTGGCCTCTCGCAGGCCCAAAAAACGTGGATGAACCTTCGATTTCAGCTTACCGGGGCCCGGGTGATATTTTTGACCAAAATTTTTGGGGGGTCTATCATGGCCCTAGAGGACCCTCGATGCCCCGGGAGGGTCATCCAGATTCCCAAACTTTAATGTCACTCATGCCTTCGGTGTTCCACCTCTTACACTAGTGTCCCGTAAAATTCCATTTCAAACCTATCAGGGACGAGATAAGGAACCCCAAGTGCCTCCCATGTCACTTAGGGTTGCTCCGTTCAATTTGGTAAGAAAGTATTCACCTACATTACGGGGCCTCTCGTCAGCTCAAAAAATGTGGATAATAGCCTTCTTTTTCGGCTTTTCTGGGCTTCGTTGTCATTTTTGCCCAAACTTCTCCACCGGGTCTATCGTGACCCTAGAAGACCCGCAGTGTTGTGGCATGGTCATACGGATCCGCAAACTTTGATATCACCCATCCCTTTGGTGTTTCGACTCTTACACTAGTGTCCCATAAAACGTCCTTCCAAGTCTATCGGGGACCAGATAAGCAAACAAGAGGCCTCATGTCCCTTAGGGGTGTTCCATGCGATTTGGTACGAAAATATTCACCTTTATTTCGTGGCCTCTCGAAAGCCCAAAAAACGTAGATTATAGCCTTCAATTTTGGCTTCCAGGGGCCCGGGTGTCATTTTTGCCCAAATTTCTCCGAGGGGTCTTTCATGACCCTAGAGGACCCTCGGTGCCCTGGGAGGGACATCCGGATCCCCAAACTTTGATATCACCCATGCCTTTGGTGTTCCAACTATTACACCAGTGTCCCGTAAAACGTCCTTCCAAGCCTATTAGGGACCAAATAAGTAACCCCGAGTGCCTCACATGTCCCTTAACGGTGTTCCGTCTGATTTGGTACGAGAATATTCAGCTTCATTCTGGGGCCCCTCGCAAGCTCAAAAAACGTGGATAATAGCCTTCCTTTTCAACTTCCCAGGACTCGGGTGTCATTTTTGACCAAACTTCACCGGAGGGTGTATCGTGACCCTAGAGGACCCTCAGTTCTGTGGGAGGGTCATCCGGATCCCCGAACATTGATATCACCCGCGCATTTGATGTTTCGACTCTTATAACAGTGTCCCATAAAACGCCCTTCCAAGCCTATCAGGGACCAGATAAGCAACCACGAGTGCCTCCCAGGTCTCTTAGGGGTGTTCTGTGCGATTTGGTATGAAATATTCACCTTCATTTCGGGGACTCTCGTAATCCCAAAAAATGTGGATTATAGCCTTAGTTTTTGGCTTCCTCGGACTCAGGTGTCATTTTTGCCCAAAATTTTACGGGAGGTCTATCGTGACCCTAGAGGAACCATAGTGCTATGGGAGGGTCATCCGGATCCCCGAACATTGATATCACCCATGCCTTTGGTGTTTTGACTCTTACACTAGTCTCATAAAACGCACTTCCAAGCCCATTAGGGACCAAATAAGAAACCACGAGTGTCTCACATGTCCCTTAGGTGTGTTTCGTGCGATTTGGTTCGAAAATATTCACCTTCATTCCGGGGCCTCACTAAAGCTCAAAAAACGTGGATAATAACCTTCGTTTTCGGCTTCCCGGGGCTCAGGTGTAATTTTTTCCGAAACTTTTCTGGGGGTCTATCGTGACCCTAGAGCACCCACAGTGTTGTAGGAGGGTCATACGAATCCTCGAATTTGATATTGTAATATCCCTTATTATTATTCATTTTAGAATAATAATTACTTAAAAAGAAAATGCAATTTCAGATTTAAAGTTTAATTGGGCTCATAAATGATTAAAGTGCCTAATTAATATTGAATTTTGGTTTTGGACCTAATTAATTATAATTGGGCCAAATAAATAAAAAGGATTTTGGTGGGATATAATTTCGGTTTGGCCGAAATTATAGGTAAAGATTTGGGCCATTATTTTCGGCTAGGTGGCCGAAAATAAGGCACCAAATATCAGAATTTTGGTTTTAAAATTTTGTTTCCTAAATTGTTGGATGGTGGAGTGAGTTTAGGAGAGATTTTAGGAAAGGAGAAGTTGAGAGAAGAAAGGAGTGTATTTAGTTCCTAAATATACTCTACTTCTAAATAAACTGACTCTTTACCAACCCCCCCCCCCCCCAAAAAAAAAAACAAAAAAAAAAAAAAAAAAACAAAAAAAAACCAAGCTCTCTCTCACTCACACGCACGACAGAAGCAAAGGGAGGAAGAAGGAGAATTTGGCTCGCTTTCATAATTCATTCTTTTGTGCAATTTTGATCCTAAATTTACAAGTAAGTGCTTTTAACTTGTTTTTTTATTCTTAAAAGCTTTAAAATTTGATTTAAGTATGAGTTTTATGAACCCTAGTTTTGTATGAGTAAACCCTAATTTTCGTATTGCCTAGGGTTTGCTAGATTCTACTATTTTCTTGTTAGAATCATTATTAGGGTTGGGTTTAATGTTTTATTGAATTTGAATAAAATGTTGAGTTTAAAAGGTTGGATCTTGTGTTTAATCACGGACACCGCCGCCGCTGGACGGTGGTCAGCAGCGGTGGAGGTGGTGGTGGTTGATGTTGAGTGGTGTTTTTGGTGGTTTGACTTGTTGGCTTGGTTTAGGGTTTTGGAAAGTTGCCTAATTTAGTTTATGTAAATTGGTTTTGGAAACTTTGAGCATGCATGAGTAATTGAAAATTCCAGCAACTTAATTGTTTTAATTAAGGGTACTAAATTATCTTTAAAGTTTAATTAAAAGGTTTAGAAGTCAAAATAATGACTATTGGTGTATTGTGGATTTATTAGGGCCCGTTGACCGCACCTAAATGTAAGGAGCTTACGTTGTTTGGTTGTTTTCATTGCCTCTTTGCTAAAGGTAATTCATCGTCTAGTATTGGTTGGTGGATTGTAATTTCATGTCTAGTGGTATAAGTGATTCATTTTCTAGTATTGGATTGGGAATGATAATTCATATTTGGACTTTTGAGTATTTTGAAAAAAGGGATAATTGATATTTATCTCCTTGTGATAATTCGTATAAAATTATGATAGTGAATGCATGTGATAAATGTTGGAAATTCACTTTGTGTAGCAATGTTTACTTGTTGAGATTCATGTGAGGAGATGCATGATTTATTGTGTTCATTGAACGAAAATTATGTTAATAATTGTTCAATTGGAATATAGCTTGTATTGCTATTCTTGTATCATGTTGGTAACCATGTGGATTCATGTTGGTAAGCATGGTACTTCAATAAGTTGAAATGAACTTTGACTATTGGAACCTATTTAAAGGTATTGAACTAGGTGGTTCTGATGTGAGGCCTAGATGCCATTCACGTGAAATTTGCCATCGGAAATTGTAACCTTATTGTGTTATTTGAGAATCTCCAAGATTATGTGAATTACTTGTTATGTGATCACCATATTAAAATGAATTGAGAGTTAAGACTTCTTTGGTAATGGATCCACCAAAGGACGCGAATGGGAATTGTCACTTGTTATGTTGAGTGGGTCCATAACAGCGGGTATGGCCCCAACGTATTGAAATCTTGTATCCATACTGAGTAATTGGGCGAGTGGTTCTCTAGAACAGTTCTTCCTGTAGACTTAAGGGTCGAAGGAGGGTATGCATACTAAGGAACATTAGAAGTACTTCGGGAGTCATCTATACTCCGGGACGGTTGATCCCTCTTTTACCAATGTGCACGGGACTAAGATCCTATTGAATCGACTGCGGTTGGTTTGACTATTCTTGCGATTCTCTTCTCTCTAATGAACTTGGCTAATGGATAATAATAAATATTGGATTTATTATTTGGTGTTTATGCGTGTCTTTAAATTAAAGCATGTTGTCCTATTTTCTTTAAGCATGATCGTTACCTTTAATTAAGCATGTTGGCTTAACTTGGAGATTTAAATGGACTATGTAATTATGAATAACCCAACGTAGCTGATTGGTTGTTTTTCTTTTTACTTGTGTTTGTTGTCCATTTCTCTTCAATGATGTGCCTTTGATGAACCTATATGGAATTCGTCTATATGGGGGAGTAGATTGACAGGATTGTGTAGCTCGTGGAGTAGAGCTAGGAAAGGCGATAAAAGAAGATTGTATATCTTCTAAGAACAATTTACTTTTATTTGTTTAGACTGGAATTTATTATTATTGGGATTTTTATTATTGTAATGAGATTAATTCTCTTGCATGAGAATTAATAGTTTACTATTTCTTACTTCATTTGGATTATTTGTTTTAAGTTTAGTTGGAAAAGATAGTTATTATTTAACTATGTAGTATGTATGTTTGGGATATAAACATTTGGTTTCTTTCTAACCTTGTATTTACTTTGAACATTAAATACGGCGGTAATGCTTCGAAGTTCCAGGGTTTTTTCGCTGCAACTCGTGATTTTAAATGGTTTTAAATTAGACGAAAATTCGGGGTGTTACAGATATCACCCATGCCTTTTGTGTTTCGACTGTTACACTAGTGTCCCATAAAACGCCCTTACAAGTCTATCAGGGACCATATAAGCAAACCTGAGTGCCTCCCATGTTTCTTAGGGGATTTCCGTGCGATTTAGTACGAAAATATTCACCTTAATTCTGGGGTCTCTCGAAAGCCTAAAAAACATTTTTATCAAACTTCTCCGGGGGTTTATCATGTCCCTATTGGACCCTCGTTGCCCCGGAAGGGTCATCCGCATCCCCGAACTTTGATATCACCCATGCATTTGGTGTTTCGATTTACATTAATATCCCATAAAACGCCCTTCCAAGCATATCAAGGACCAGATAAGCAAACCCGAAGGCCTCACATATCCCTCAGGGGTGTTACGTGTGATTCGGTACGAAAATACTCACCTTCATTGCGGAGCCTCTCGGAAACCCAAAAAACATGGATTATAGCCTTCGTTTTCGGCTTCCCAGGATCCGTGTGTCATTTTTGCCCAAACTTATACTAGGGGGTCTATCATGTCCCTAGAGGACCCTTGTTGCCCAGGGAGGGGTATCCGAATCCCCAAACTTTGATATCACCCGTGCCTTTGGTGTTCCAGCTCTTACACCAATGTCCCGTAAAATGCCCTTTCAAGCCTATCAGGGACCAGATCAGCAACCACGAGTGCCTCCCATGTCCCTTATGGGTGTTCCGTCCGATTTGGTACGAATATATTTACCTTCGTTCCGGGGCCTCTTGGAAGCCCAAAAAATGTGGATTATAGCCTTTGTTTTCGGCTTCACGGGGCTCCGGTGTCATTTTTTCTCAAACTTATACGGGAGGTCAATCGTGACCCTAGAGGACCCTCAGTGCTGTGGGAGGGCCATCCGGATCCCCGAACTTTGATATCACCCATGCCTTTGTTGTTTCGACTCTTACACTAGTGTCCCACAAAAAGCCCTTCCAAGCATATCAGGGACCAGATAAGCAACCCCGAGGGCCTCCCATGTCCCTTAGGGTAGGGGTGTTTCATGCGATTTGGTACGAAAATATTAACCTTCATTGCGTGGCCTCTCGTAAGCCCAAAAAACGTGGATTATAATCTTCATTTTTGGCTTTTCGAGGATCGGGTGTCATTTTTGCCCAAACTGCTCCGGGAGGTCTACCATAACTCTACAGGACCCTCGGTGCCCCGTGAGGGTCATCCGGATGCCCGAACTTTGATATCACCTATGCCTTTGGTGTTCCAACTCTTACACCAGTGTCCCGTAAAACGCCCTTCAGCCTTGCAGGGACCGGATAAGCGATCTCGAGCGCTTCCCATGTCCCATAAGGGCGTTCCGTGCAATCTGGTGCGAAAATATCCACCTTCGTTATGATGCCTTTTGGAAGCCCAAAAAACGCGGATTATAGACTTTGTTTTCGGCTTCTGGGGGCCCGAGTGTCATTTTTGCCCAAACTTTTCCGAGAGGTCTATCATGACCCTAGGGGGATTTCGGTGCACCAAGAGTGTCATTCGCATCCCCGAACTTCGATATCACCCATCTTTTCGGTGTTCCGTCTCTTAAATTTGTGTCTCGTAAAAATGCCCCTACAAGCCTATCAGGGACCCGATAACGGACTTCAGGGCCTCTTATTTTCCCTAAGAGTGTTTTGTGTGATGTGGTGTGAAAATATACACCTTCTTTCCGAGACCTCCTGCAAGCCCAAAAAATGGGGATTATAGGTTATTTCGGGTTAAAACGGGTCGGGTCATTTCAAGTTTGAACTTTTTCGCTTCGGCTTTCGGTCGGGTCTGTGGCGGACCAGGTTCGGGTCAATCGTTAGGTCGAGTCAGTTTTTGCCATCTCTAATTTATAGCCTTTGATTTTTGGTTTCTTGGGGCCCCGTTTTCGTTTTTGCCTCAATTTCTGCAGGGGGTATATCTTCACCCTAGACGACCATCGGTACCTCGTGACGACCATACGTAGAGCTGTTCATAACCGGATATCCGAAATTTCGGATGATGAATTTTGATATCCATATCCGAAAAAATTATTTTTTTTCTATTTAAATTGAATTTAATTTGGTTATTTTTTGGATATTTTGGATATTTCGGACATACGAATCCGAAAGTATCCAAAATTTATCGATAAAATCCAAAAAAATTGGATAGTTTTCGAATAGTTTCGGATATTTCGCATTACCGTATCCGAAATATCCGAAAAATATCCGAAATGATGATTTTTTGGATATCCGAAATTTTCAAAGTTGATATCCGTATCCGTAATTTTGAATATCCGTTTTTTCGGATATTTTCGGATTGGATATTTGGATTTTAGGATCGGATGCTCGGATACGAATTCTTTTGAACAGCCCTATTATTACGGGTCCTGAACTCCGTTTTCACCCATGGGACATGGCGCTCGCTGGGTGCTAGGACATGAGACATGGGCCACCCAGATTTTGTTTCAATATAATTTTGATGTACTTAGTTTAATTCGATCCATTGTCTATTATGATTATAGGTTTGGTAGAAGAACTGTATAACAGTGTATTATCAAGTTTCTTAATAAAAGTTCAATAATTGTTTTCTAATCATTCAGTCAAATATAGATCAAAGTTTACAGAATGACTAATTATAATAAGTAGAACTATAATGCAACAAACAATGTCATTGTGGGGTAGATACCTCTAACTTTTATAGAGGCGCCATAAGCTAATGAATGTCTTTCTAATTTTATTTTTTTTTATCAATGGTTAATACATGGTCAGTGAATGATTATTAACATGACTTGAGTGCATCCATTCCCCCAATATATTAATATTTGCCCAAAATAAATTGTGAACCATGTTGCGGATGAACATCTCCAAATCCCGCATTGGTGTTGTTTAAGCGTTTTATTTACCTGTTAATTACAAAATTAGCACCAAGAAATAAATAGAAAATTATTACAACAAAATTAGAAGCAAGGTAATCCATCAGAAAACATTAAATTTTAAAAAAAAATTAAACGAAAAAGAGCTAAAATATCTCGTGCATCGCACGTGCATGCACACTAGTTTATTTTATATTTGTCTTGATAATATATGAGCAACTTTTGTATGAGACAAATTCACGGAAAAATAGGGTTAATATTTATACATATTAGGGTCACTTTTTATGAACAGTGACCATTATTTTACTAAAAAGTAACCTTTGTCTCATCAAAAATTACAGTAAAACTGTCTTAAACATGTTTTTGTGATAATGTATATGAAGTAGAGTAGAGATTTTGGGGATGATAATGGTTCAGGTCTGAATCGTGTCACCTAAATCTAGACTCATTTATGTCTTCGGGTCTAGTTCCAAAGCTAATCCATACATGCCCCACATAATCTATAGTACTTGGACCCAAATATAGGCCAGATTCTTTCGTTTAGTGGATCCGTAGCACTAAGTGGCTACAATCATCGATAAATTAATAAATAAAGATATACTTACCTATTATATTTTGTAGGCATTTAAATTTTAGATTTTTAGCAAATATCATTTAACAACATAATTTTTGAAAAATTAAAAAAATTCAATTTTCCACGAATGGTTCTGTACATAGTCTTCACCTTTTTCTTCTTTTTCCTTTTTAGTTCAAAGTTTTTCAGGTTAACCTTTGGATCGAATATGGTACGATGATATAGGACAAGGATCCAGATTCAGATTCATTTACAATACTTGGACCCAAACCTAAATCATTTGGGTCAGAAAAAAGGGACTTTGACCCTAATAAATAGGTTTAGATCCATAGGTCTAAGTCGGTGCTCAAATCCATTGCAGCTTAGTATGAGGATTCAAAAAGTGATACATGTATTCATTTGGGGATATTTGATACGAGTAAAAACAATATTTGGCGTTCCACTTTTTTTCCTTCGTCTTTTTATTTGTGGCTCATTTTTTTTAACGGAATGGTGCAGAAACGACGCGGATAATGGAGCAAAATGTGAGACGATGAATTGTAAAATAGGGTACAACGTTGAATAGAACGGCACGGAACAGATTAAAATAGAAGGGTGCGAAATAAATCGGAATGGAACGGAATTGAATACAACATGAAAACAACGAAAAGAATAATAAAGCTAAGATAGAAAATTTAAAAAATATATTATTAAAGATTAATTATTGATGGAATGGATGAGGAAGGTGGTGGAACGAGACAAGGGGTTGGTGTCTGTGAGCGTGGGGCGAGTCCACTTAATATTGTGGGAAGCCCGCTAGCTAAGCTATCAACACATTTTCAGCCCAACTTATCATCGCGTATTTGCGTGCGTTGTATCTTGTATTCTTCTTGTATGTTCCACAATTACATGCGCATCCCTCCTTGTCCTTGCCTCCTTGGACTTCTTTTTCTTTGGTATTTTTTGTCTTGCACAATAACATGCTCGTTTGAGTTAAAATTGTAATAGGTTGAAACTTTGAAAATTGAGTTACTTGATGATCCTTGAAAGCTAGCCTTGTTGCTACGATTTTATGAGTTGTATGTGGCAACATCGTAATTTCAAAATCCGAGATGCTATGTTGACAAGGCTAATTACGATGATTGTTCAGTTATTTTGATATGCTCGTTGTTGAACATGAAACTGTGAGAGTTCAAACATGTATAATGTAGGCGGGGTGTCTGAATCACCATACATTTTTACCTTCCTTTTGTTTTGAGGAAATAGCTAATTACTAAAGAGGACTAGAGGAGTAGTGAATAGGCACTAACCTTTTTCTTGTTACGGGGACAGGGTACGAGGATTGTTTTTTACTTTGTCCAACATTGATATTTTATTGTTCTATCTGTCTTATTTGTTCTCATTGTTATGGCGGCTTTCTATCATTTTCTAAAAAAAAGTTAATTATACTAAAGGCACTTTCCACTTTTAATCCATTCTCTTTATAATTCAAATGACTTTAACAAATTACATTGAGCACATCAATACTTGTCGTCGAACTATTATTCAACTCTTCTTCAATTTCAAAACATGTCTTTTTACAAAAAAGGGGTCCAAATCCATATTCTTTGTTCCACTGGGGCAGAATTCTAACAAAGTGAAGGGATAATAGTCAAGGCTGTAAGACTAAGGTTAAATGTGGATTAGTGTTGAAATTTACAAGATTGTGTTAGATATCGTTACCTTCTTTTGCAACTATCAATAGAGCTAAACTATATTATTGTAGACAATATATGTAGGATTAGAGTTAGATATGTCATATGTAGATATTTGAAATTCATAATAATTTTTATGTTAGTTGTTTAGCATTTGTATATAGAGGGTGTGTTTTTTAGAGTTGAACATAACTGGACTGAACTAAAATGAAATGAACTGATGAACTGAATTCAACACCATTGCATTGAAATGAACACCACTGAACTGAACTGAACACCACTGAATTGAATTGAAGCCCACTTTCTATGTGAGATAAAATGTATGTTTCTGAATTGAACACCGCTAAACTAAATTGAGCATCACTGAACTGACACATGACCACTATTGAACTAAATTGGACCGAATTAAGCTAAGATAAACTGACCAAATTATAAGTTCTAAAGAACACACCAGACTTCAACTTGTGTGTGCTAGTATATTAGTTTAGTTTCTTGAGAGAACTAAGAAATTTTATTCATGACCATCCAGAATAAAGAATCATATGAATTGAATGTAAAACCTCATATTTCCAACAAAGTTCATACATACGTTTCATCATGAATTTACATAATTTGTAATAAAAAATTATTAGAGTAACAGTTTTTACATTAATTGAACAGAATTAAACTGAATTGATTTAAATAAAATTACGTTAAGGTTAAGAGAGCCTTGGAGGGGAAATTAGTTGATCATTCAACCAAGTAATCAGTTATAGTTAATTAGCGATAAAAATTATTGCTCAAATGGGCGGTGTAGCCACTAATCCCTTTGAAGGTTTGTAAAGCCTCCTTTCCCTTTCATTTGGCTGCTTGTGTTGTGCACTTGTGTAGTTGTGTGCATATGCAAATAAAGAGATTCGATAAGAGCTTTAGTTTTAATGTTGGTTGACCCTTAAAATACCATAAAGCTCAACTAACCTAGCACTTATAATTGCAACTTCGCATGCACCAGAATGACATATAGCTCGTGCTACTTGCTCCACTGAGAAATACTTGTCATTCATCATATAGTAGCCATCCAAGTTCCAACATGGTAAATGGATATGGAGAAGACCATGCGCACTGATGGTAACCCTTTTTAATACATCAAGTATTCAAGTTTATGTAAACATGTTCTCGCAATATCAAGCTTTCTATATATTGGTTAATAGATGATGAGGTATTAGTTTAGGTAATTAATAAGGAATATAACATTGATTGGGCCTCCCGTCACAATTTAAGCTTAAACTGATGGTTAAAGATTTAAGAAAGCATTGAGCATGCGTATAAGCAAGTGGGTTACTCTATCCACCGCCAATTGATTTTAGATTGGAGCCTCACTTATGTGCTAACCAGGAAAAAGGTCCAATTATTGAAATTTATCATATTTCACATTCAACAATAATATTGCAATACAATATTAACTTAGCAAGAAAGCGTAACAATATTCGTTTACGAGCGAGCACGTAAGAGCATTTTCATTATGAGATAAAAGAAGAATGACTTAAATCGATCACTTGAATTTCTTTTTTTATAAAATTGAACTAAACTGAATAGTAACATATCAGGATGAAAAAGTAAATCAATGGACTGAACTGAATTAAACCAATTACTAAATAAGTGTTGATCGAGGCCGACGGCGTGAAGGTGGGAAAGAGAAGAAAAGGTAAGGCCTTTCCATTTGATAAGAGTCACTTCAAAAAATTTAACCAAAAATACACAAACAAGGGACAATGCAGAGCTTCTCCGCACGCACGCTTTGGACTTTGAATAGTAACATATCAGGATGAAAAAGTAAATCAATGAACTGAACTGAATTAAACCAATTACTAAATAAGTGTTGATCGAGGCCGACGGCGTGAAGGTGGGAAAGAGAAGAAAACGTAAGGCCTTTCCATTTGATAAGAGTCACTTCAAAAAATTTAACCAAAAATACACAAACAAGGGACAATGCAGAGCTTCTCCGCACGCACGCTTTGGACTTTGGAGTGATATTCCTAAAGAGAGATCATGTCATAACAAGGGGAAGTAGAAGTAGATAGGCACGTAGGGACATAAGTCTTTCATCATGTTCTGAATGTGGGATATTGGTGGGTTACTACAAATCTTAGTCTTTTTCATCTAATGATGCCTAAAAAGTGGGTTTATGTGCACCCAAACGGCACCCCCTTTGTCTAGCACAAATGTTGATTATTGTTGGAAACTTTGGGAAGGGGGTATTACTGCACCAATGTCAAAATTGCTATGATTTACTGACTTTCCCTAGAAGAAAGCCAGAGCCGGCTTAAGGGGGTGGTCAGAGGGGCGACCGCCTAGGGCCCCAACTTGAGTAGGGTCCAAACAACAATGAAAAATTAAGTTAAATAAAAAAACTTGCAAATACTAAACATGAAAAAGGGGGTGGTTCTTTGGTTGGAAATGAGTTGTGTTGCTCCTTATGTACATTGGGTCCTGAGTTCAAATCTCTATGGCCACTATTTTTTTTTTTTTTTTTTTTTTTTTGCGATAAAACAAGTTATTCATACATTAGAGGCCCTCACTTTTATCCCGTCCCGGGGCCTCTAAAACCTTAAGGACGGCCCTGAAGAAAGCTCATGGCTTAGTTAAAGGGGTTCATAAGCTAAGCCAACCATGTTCTTTGAATATGTATAATGCGTCTTCCACGTTTCAAGTTTGTCTCAGTAGAGTGGAAAGGATAGGTAAAGCGTCATGTGTGAGATACTGAGATGTATGCTGGGGCATTGTGGCAAGTGTCAAATGGGGTGAAAATTAACATCGGGTGTTTGGATATTGGTTTGTGGGTTGTTTTTTGGTAAAATTGAATGTTTGATCAGTTCATCATCCAATATTGGTGTTTGGATGTTAGTTTGTGAGATTGGCTTTTGGGTTCCCACAAGCCAACTTTTGAAAAGCCAAAGAGGATAGCTTTTGGGTATTGGCTGGTCACATTAATATAGTCCAATGACAAGATAGTCTAAGACTTGCAATTATTTACTTCTATGTCATCAATTTCCTCTATCATATGAATGTCCTTATAAGTCATTTTACATAATACCAGCTAATGTTACCAGTCAATATCACCAAACATCTCTTTCCAGACATGCAATGTTACTAGTCGGTTAAATCAGCTAACAATATCAGCCATCAGCCAACAGCTAATGTCACCAGCCAATTGCCAAACAAGGTCCATATGTTTTGACCAAATACGAAATTTTGAAATTGGAAGCAAGAGGCATAGATATTATCCGGAGAAGACATGAGACTACGCAATAGCTAATCAGTAATCCCCACCGGCTAGCTAGGGCTCTTCAAAAAAATTTGTTTCCGATCATCTGATTCAGAAACTCGATCCGAAAATACTTGGAAAAAACAGATACTCTAAATTTCAGATATCCAAAATTTTGGATACGGATTTGCATACCAAATTCGAAAACTTCAAATATCGAATTCGGATTTCAAAATATCCAAAAAAACAACTTAATAACCCACAAAATTTATTAACTCAAAAGAGGAAGCTGTGACCTGTGAGTGAGGGGCAAGATTTCCGGTAAAAACAACTTAGGCTTTGTTTGATTCACCTTAATTTTACTTAAATTTGATCCAGTTTACTCCAGTTGTGTAATTTTATCACTCAGATAACTTTTTATTACGAAATAAGTTAATAATGATAACAATGTCATCGAAAAGATATCAAAGCATATTTTAAATGAATCCACTATTAAATATGTCTGGCGAATATTAAATGGTTAACAGTCAAGTTAAGAAAATCAATTCAGTTCAGTTTTTTCAAGAGAATCAAACGGAGCCTTAATAACCTGCAAAATTAAGACGGAGAAAACAAATTCATCCTCTGTGCACTACATATACGATACATAAAACTTCCTCTGGTTATATGTTGATAGTTCATAGTACCCAACTACCCATCCCGTCACACATATTCCTCACTTGCACTTCATTCATCATAAATCATTTATCAATCATACATATATTACATGATAATGAAAATATGGGGGATGAAAGAACTGAAGCCAGACAAGGCCTCACAGAGTCACAGGTAACAATAACTAGCTAAAATGCATCTCTATGTAGTCAATACTAGGCTGTTCTTGGCAAGAGCAACCAGCCAATCCATCCCGAACTCACCATTTCATACCTCGTCCTTTCTTTCCTTTCTTGGTTATAATGCGGCTCAAATGTACAATTACATAGATTTGATAGGGGAGGAAACATATGATTGAACGCATCTACACCACTCTTCTAGAACAAGACCAACATCACAGGAGGGTTTGATTACCTTTCCAATACAATCTGCATTCCCTTAGAAGAGTATCCATTTACAAATACCAAAACTGCACAGCTCATCGGTGACAAACTAGCAACCAACACAAGCCTTTCATTCGGGTACCGACATACACCTAACTGTTTGGGATTAACCCTCACCACTGACCAGTATATCAATCCTCAGCCTGCAACCAGGGCAAAACACGAGATCCACCTCAAAATACACAATACAGTTTTCAGAAAAATACCCCTCTTCACCAAAGAACAATGTAGAGAATGAAAAGGAAATGATATAGTTATAGATATTTCTGCTAAAAAAGAACAGTGAAAATCAAACTGCAATACAATACATGATTAAAGTATCTCGACCAATCTCAGACTCACTTAACAAAAAAAAAATAGAATTTTTAATATACTCTCAAAAAGACATGTATCTCGCTCGAGATTCTAATTGGTTTTTGTCTAATACTTGGATTTATTATACCACTGCAACTGGCACTGGCACCGGCATTGCAACTGGTACAGGGACCTCAATGTTGGTAGTCAACACTGGGGGTTGTACCACGATTTCCTCGTCCTTTGGAGGGTGAATGGTAACAATATCAGGTAATGGAGTGGGTGGACCCTGTTTGCCCTTGGGATCCCATTCAAGCATGATCTTGACCTTAAGACCAAGAACACCCTGTTCACCATTAAACCAAAAGATATCAATTTATGGAAAGGGAAACAAACGAAGATAACCATAAATGAACTTATCAGAAACAAAGCACATAATCAGTACTCTAAATAAGAAACAAGTCAAGAGACACTTACCTGTCTAAGAAGAACGTGCCTCACAGCCGAGTCAATGTACTCTTTGACGGGCTGCCCAGAAGAAATCATGTAACCATCCTTGAACTTCATGGACTTTGCACGCTGAGCTCGGAGCTTACCACTCACAATAACCTGTGGGGAGACCATTTATCCATGATATTAATTAACTGAGTTTGTTGGTCACTTAAAAACTAGCCGCAAGAAACAAGTCCTTACCTCACATCCCTTAGCTCCACTCTCCATCACAAACCTCAGAACACCATAGCATGCCCTGTGAATAGTGTATATTTCGGTTAGCATTAGGGTATTAGAGAGACACTTCACAGCATAAGTATAACATCAGAGGCTTGCTGCATACCAACACTAGGAGTTTTAAGTATACATAAAAGTTTGGAAGCGAAGAAGAAGCAAATCAAACTTCAGGAAGTTTTCGCATCTCATATAGGCATAAAAAAGAACATTCTGCATTGCTCCTCTTATAAAGCCATTAAAAGTGAACCTATAGTTCTCACAAAATACAGTGTTCTAACAAGGCCAAGGGAGAGCTTATCAAAGCTCATAGATAAGACACAAAGTAATAAGCGGTTTAAAATCCGTAATGTTATAGTGAAGATTTCACATCCAACTTTTCAATCCAGAAATGAGAGAACACAACAGAAAGTTGACCCAGCTTTGAAAAGCGGATGGTTTTGAGCAGTTATAGTCATCCTCAGACACGAGAAGGTTAGTTTAATGTGACCAACTCGCTGTAAAGATAACAATATAAGATTATAAAAGCTCCTTCAAATAAAGGTCGAACTTGTGTACTGTAGACTATATATTACCGCTCCATCGAGAAAAACTACAAAGTAAGCAAATGAATTGATAATTTAAAATTAAACCAAGGGGAGAGAGATAACGAGGGAGAGAACACTCAAGAACAACCCAGATTGCACTTTGTAGTATATAAGCCCAAACAAACAAACAAAGTATTGTACCTCCTGACAGCAAGGCCTCCAAGAAGCTTGTAACGCAATGACTCGGCCTGAGCAATGGCGCAAAGCCCTCTGTTGTTAACCTTCTCAGCGTAAAGTTCAACGCTGTTCTCTGGAAACTTGAACCTCTTCTGTACTACAGAGGTCAGTTCCCTAATCCTCCTACCTTTCTCACCTGAGAAATACACAGTAAAACATTTTAACGCATATTCAATTCTCAATAGACTTGTACTGAAAAATTAATGAAACACAATACTACAGCTTATCATTCCAATTATAGAACTGAAAGCCAGTCAACACAACAGTGATCATTTAAGAGCTAAAGAAACATTACCCAATATGAAAATGACGGTAGTTTTCAAAGCCAAGAACAATTTTTAATCCCATGAATCACAAATTTTTGAGGAGCTAGTATAATCGAGGAAGTTTACAACCAAACCATTAGACAAACACAGCAGTTCCCGGCAGGATTCTAGACCAATCAAATCATGGAGGAATTTGAACAAGACAATAACACATTGGATCTACAACTTGAACGAACAAGGCCAGGTATTAAGAAAATACATATAGACAACAAAGAGATACTACACTAACAAATTTCACAACATCAAAATTCAGTTCTAGAAACTAAAGGGAGCATCTTCACTTTGATCATACAACAAAGCTGGCTAAATTAAACATATTTTGATTATACCAAAAAACTGCATATCTAAAATTAGCCCCATGTATTACTGTACCACATATTAATCCTGTAATACAAAGTGTTTCATTTGAATTCACATTAACCTAAAGTCTATGAAGCTATACCATTAGGAAGAAAACAACTCAGTAAAGCAAACAAGATGGATTATTTTACCAAGAACATTCTGAGTACGGGTAGCACGAATGATGATCTCAGTTCGCATAGGAGTGACGCGAACTTCGACACCAGAGTAACCATCCTCTGCAAGCTCCCTGGTTAGCACTTCATTCAGCTCAGCGTAGAACACTCCATCAGCAACAAACTATCCAAATTCAAACACATATGCCAGTATTAGAAAAAGGCAAATAACTTTAACAGCAAAACATTCAGTAATCAATACAATTTGAATGCAAACAAATCCTATTGTTATCATAAACCAGCAAAATGGAAAACAACTAAAAGAATGAAACCATTTCAGAACCTTTCAATTTTAGCAGAAAAGGAAATAACTTCAGCGGTAAAAGATCCAGTAATCAATTCAATTTGAATCCAACCAAATACTAATGCTAAAATTCACCAAAAATTAGAAAAAACAACTCAAAATTGAATATTTTCAGAACCTAAACAATATAAAGAAAATTTTCAGAGTAAAGTCACGAACAATTCGATCAACCCATGATTAATAACCTCACAAGAAACAAAATTTCAATAAAAGGGTAGTTAAAAGACTCCATCTTTAATCCCAATAAATCATCTTGGTACATATTCAACCATTAAAATGGGAAAACGAAAACTAAAACAATAAACCCAACAGCTCAAAAACTGCAACTTCAAGTAAATCCCAGAAATGACACAATCTCTTAGTTCAATATACAAAAGGTTTGTTCTATTTCGTTACTTTTTGAGTGTTCTGTATTGGATCAAAACAAACAATAAGATAGATGATAAAAGATAAGGAAGAATAACATACCTTTCTTTTCTTGCTCATTTGGGTCGCCATGACTGGGGAGAGGGGGTGAGAGAGAGAAACCCGGCAGAAGAGGAGGTTGCGGCTCTATTCGAGTTCAGTTAGAAACCCTAAATCTCACCAGAGAGTTTATGGAAGATAATGCTGAGTGCTTTATATATGAGAGAGAGATGATCAGGTGTGGATGTACATTGGATTGTGTCACTCCGCTGTGATGGGCTGGGACTGGGAGCAAGAGTTAGCCCAAAGGTAAATGATTTTATTTTTTATTTTTTTTTTGAAAAGGCAAGGAAGCCGACCAGAAATGGTCAAGAATACAGGTACTCAAACGGAACAGTAACGACTAACGAATATGAACAAACAACAAAAGTAAAAGATCCCAAAAAAAAATCTCGAAGAATGTTGCCAGATCCTTTCTTCAATAGCCTCTTTTTCAATCCTGCAAAGGAACCAAGTCACGGCAAAATTCGAGAGCATAAAATTCATGCCTCCACCGCCAGGACAAACACTAACTTCACCATTATGGTGGCAAGTGGTTTCAGAAGAAAAAACAATCAACAAAGAGGAACAGAATGATAAGTCAATCCAAACCATCATCCACCACATAGAACAACAACTTCTTTATCTTCATTTTCATCTTCACATTGTAATTTCATCAAATTAAATAAGAAAATTCAGCTAATAGATGGTGGCGGATGAGCCAAAATGGTGCTTTAGCAAATGCATAAAAGTGTTACTCCATCCTTTAAGCTTGCTTAGCTTAGGGTGGGGGAGTTCTCTACTCATAGTGCTACTACCAAATAATAGAGTCATTTAAATGTAATGTCATACAGCTAATACCCAGGCCATAAGAATATTAACTAAAAAAAAATATGCTAACAGAGGTAAGCACCAACAAAGTACTACCAAAAAAATCAGCTTATGAACAAGTTTCTTCAAATTAAAAGTCTGGTATAGGCTTAAAAAAAATGGAGAAGTGAAATCACTATATTCACGTTATTCTTGTCAAGGTAACAAATCTTGCAGTTTTTCTAAGAGTTAGTTGATCAAGTAATGTGAAATGCCTTCTGTAGGCCAACAAAATTAAATGAATAAAAATTTAGAAATCCATCATTGTGGCTTGCTCAGCCTGGGAGATGGATTAATTCTGTTAAACATTTCTTTGCTAAAAACACATTTTCTATAACCCAAAGGTAAATGATGAAGTATCCCGAAAATAATCCCTCCCCAAAAAAAAAAAAAACAATATCGAAAATAAATTTTAAAATAAAAGAAAATTAAATAAAAAATTAATCAAAAAAAAAAAGAAAATTTACCTTACTATTAAAACACAAATGCGACCTTCTGAATATGGGATGCCACGTAAACCCCTACCTTCATATGGTAATGACACGTAAATCGTCACGTGTGTCAAACATTTATTTCACTTAATAAATACAAAATAACATAATTATTATCAAATTGTTCAAGTTATAAAATCAAATAACTTTTGTTACGCAACTTTAAAATTATAATTCTTACTTCATTGGATCAAGTTCGGAAAATACTTCAAAATGATATGAGTATGTCCCATATTTGACTCTATAAGGTTCTGTAGGAGTTATATAACATACACTAGACAATTTCTCCTCGCCATGTGGAACTTCTACGAGGTATTTGTTATGTTTGTCATGCGACGTTTATATCACTATTGCATTGTCATGTGTTGCTACGTCATTCATTGCTTTCATTTTATGATTAATTTGTTGGCTAAATTTTCAACAAAATAGATAATTGAATATCAAAACTTTTTTAATTAAAACATTTACTTACTTTTTAAAAAAAAAATAAAAAAAATAAAAAGAGGACAGGCCCTTAGTCACACGACTACACCATTCGTGCAACTAAGAGTTAAGATACCTATAAAAAAATACCTAAAAAATAGACAACATATAAAATACAACCCAGAGCATCGCCCGGGGACCAAAATTATATAATTATATTAAAACACAATGATTAAAGCAGATCTCGCCATATTAGTATGTAACATCCCGTAAAATTATTTATTTTTGAATAATTTATTTATTTGATTATATATTTTGGTGAGATATTTATTGGTTTTGGTTTTAGCATTTAAAAGAAAAAAAAAGAAATTTCAAAATTTTATTTTAAATAAATTAAAAATCATCTTTTAAGCGGTTTAGTGGGTTTCAAATTGTGTTTTGACTAAAGTCAAATACTGACTTATGCTCCATTTGATTCACCTGGATAAAACTAATCTGAACTGAACTGAATTGATTTTTTAAACTTGACCGTTAACCATTTAAAATTTGTTGAAATATAGTCAATATTGGGCTCATTTGAAAGTATGCTTTGAGATCTTTCCGATGACATAATTTTCATCATGAAATTATTTCGGAATAAAAAGTTATATGAGTAATAAAATTATACATGGACTAAACTGAACTGGACTGGACTGAACCGAACTGAATTTAAGTAAAATTAAGGTGAATCAAACAAAGCATTAACTAGTCCTTTTTGCCTCACGGTTCTTCCCTATCTGATATATATATATATATATATATATATATATATATATATATATATATATATATATATATATATATATATATAAAAGTGTTGTTTTTAAAAAAAAAAAAAAAACAAAAGAAGCCTCTTCTCCTTCCTCAGTTTCACGCTAAAAAAAAAAAAAAAAAAACCCTCTGATGCTCTACCTCTCCCACGAAACCACCACCAATGTTCCCCGTCACTGCCATCTTCTTTATTTTCCTTCTGTTATTGAAATTGTACTGCTGGTGCTGCCAGACTTCAACCCATGTCGCTACTATGCTATTGAAGGGTGAAACTTTCTCTCTCCTCTGATTCTATTGTGCGAAATACCTCTCCCTCTCCTCTGTTTGTGCTTGCCGTTTCCATGGAGCCTGGCTACCACCAACACCTCGACCGCCGCTACAAGTCGTCACCCATGTCCGTGAGCCGTGCCCAGTTTGCCCAATTCGTTGGTTTGCTTCACCAAGCCCTAAGCCAAATTAGTTTGCGTGTTTATTAATTTCGGAATTGGGTTTTGATTATATAAATTATGTTTATATGCTTATATGCTAGATGTTAGATGATTGAAATTGAGATATTATGGTGTGTATTTGCTTTGGAGTTCAATTAGAGGTAACCAACTTTCTATTCGATTGAGTTCGATTGGAGATGATGTTCTTTTTCTTTTCTACGTGGAAATCATGATTAATAAATGTGAATTGATATGTGCTTCGTTCTGAAATTTTAACTATTAAGTTGCTTGAGTTTGAATGATTGTATATTTGAATTTGTGTGGATTATTTGGTGAGTGAAATCCTGTTTCGCACCTTCATGCTTCAATTCGACTGTTTTAAGTTTGGATTCTGGAGATGGTCAAAACATGAAAGTTGTAGCCCTCGTTGTAAGGTTTCCACAGGTTTTTGAATCACCTCGATATGATGTCTAAGGAGTGAGATATGGCCAAAATACAGAACTGTTGTAATAATCACCCGAAAACGGAGAATTTAACCCTTTAAGCCCTTGAATCCAATTTGATGCTTGAACTACATGGCTTTTGTGAAAACTTGTGTAAGTGTATAGTTGCCTATGATCTTGGATATGTATTGTGGGATATAATCATGTGTTATGAGCAAATTGAGTTTGGTTGTAATATATGGTTTTTAATCTTACTAGGGGTGATTTATACTTAATGAAACTTATCTACAGTTGTTGTACTTAAGAATTAGAATGAACTTTTTCTATGTAAAATTTTGGTGTAATGGGCGTAGAATCAACCCGAGATACTAGATTAGTTGCGGACTATTTTGGCATTAAGTGCCTATTGTTTGAACTCGTTTATGAAGCTTGTAAGTGCTGGAATTTTCAGTTAAACCTGCTGAAATTATAATGTTAAGTATACTGAAATTATAGTGTTAATTATGCTGGAATTATGACGTGAATGACTCGCTTGGTTAGTATAGAAAATTATTTGACTTGTGCTTGTGAGCTAGTTTTTGGTGAAGATTGAAACATGTACTGTGATCTTGACATAAATACTTTTATGAAAATTGTTTGGAATAACCAGGCCCGTCCTTGGCCCTGTGCAGTAGGGGCGACTACTGCACAGGGCCTCCCAGAAACAAGGGGCCCATTTTGTAGTTGGCCTATACGTTTTAATGTTTTTTTTTAAAAAAAAAAACTTATTACGACAAAGTTGCAAGGCGCAAGGCGCAAAGTAGAAAGTAGCAGTTAATTAGGCTACAATTTCCGGAACCAAGGGGTTTCTTCTTCTTCCCCTTTTTCTCTCTCTTCTCAATTTCACAGACTATTGAGAATCTCATAATTGCTCTAATATTGACACTAATATTGTTTCCCAAGACCTCAAAAATGGTTCCTCCATTAATGATTGCAATGGAAGTCTCCTTCTTCTCCCTCAACTATTTATTGTGCAATAAGGAAAATAAATTTCCCAGTTCAAACAAGCTCAAATACTATCAGTTTTAAACAAATCGAGTAGTACTCTTAATACTCCAAAGAAGATCAGAAGAAGAAAAAATACATGGGCTTCAAACAAAATGAGTAGAATTGAAAATTGTAAGTGGGCATGACCAATTTCGCATATTTGCTTCATTGCCGCTCACGACTCAGGTTAGCTAAGCTTCCAAAGAATTTCATGAGATTTTGTTTATTTAATTTGAAGAAGTTTTTCAGGATAAAATTATATCTCTGATCTTGCTTGAGACTATTTAGCAATCAAGTCTTGAACCTGCAATTTGTAAGGTTAACAATTCAATGTGCTTTTTGGGGGCTTAAGTTTTTTTATTTATGTATAATTTTGACAATATTACATTGGTACTCTTTTAGTTTTGAAGTTTTTTGTGAGGTATACTATTTTGTAGTACTAATTTTTCATGTCATTGATTATTTTGTTTTTTTGAAGGAAAGTTTTAATTTTTTTCAATATATATTATGAAGTAGGGGCCTAGTTTTTAAATTTAGCCCAGGGCCTCTAAAGTCACAGGGACGGCCCTGGGAATAATCCTATTGGACTATCTAGTTATGACTTCTAGAGATTTGAACTTGACTGGTGGCTAATATGCCTTGGATTGTTTGATGGTTATTGAAATAAGATGAAATGGTGAAATGGTATTGTATTGGATTTGTGATGACTCATTGGTGTGAACACTTGAATTCTTTTAAGATATCAATTCGTAAACTTGAATAATTGAGGGCAAGATAGCTTTTGGGTAGGATCCCCCGAATGCAATGATCATAGGGCGAACTTGTGAGAGCAGATTTGTGGAGCAGGTCTTCCACAAACCCTCTTATGAGATGTGTGATTACTCATGAACTTGGGGTAATCCTTTTGATTATGAATATTTTGATTACTCATGAACTTGGGTTAATCAGTCTTCTCCTAGCCATGAACCACTATGGCGGACTACGGTCTTGAAAACCCCATAGTAGAGGGTGTGCACACTAGGGACTTGGCCATTTGATTTGATTTGATTTGTTATCAGGCTGCGGTCTTTAATGTTGAGATTGATGAACTTGCGATCTCTTGCCGTTCTCTTCCCTCTAAAAAGTAAAATGATGGATTGAAACTGTTAAAGCTAAGAAAATGTACTAATTGTGAGTAAGATGAGATTTGTGTATTGTTTTACAAGGAAGTGAGCTTGAATGAAATTGTTGCATGAGATATGAAAGTGAACTTAAGTATTGTGCATGCTTGAGAATGAGAGTGATTGACTTGCGTGGTGTCAAGGTCGTAAGACCCAAGTTTGTTTAGATTTGATTCATTAAAAGTTGAGTTTGTCTCTTGGTTTCTGTTTGTGATTATTTTATAAATGTTATTGCTTATATTATTTCGATAGTTTGCTTGGTTACTCAGCTTTGCTGATTGTATGTTTTTCTTTTTGTTTGGTGCGTGTTGTCCATTTACTTAAGTTGGACCTATGATGAACCTTTTGCGGCTTAACTGCAACTGTAGGAGTAGACAGGAAAGACTATTTGCAGGTTGATTGTCCGTGAGGATCTCTTGTGCTAGTTGGACGGTTGGACTCAAGCTGTCAAGAAGTTCATTATATTTGTCTTTTATTGTCAGTTGTTGTAATGTAAGATTGTTATAGTTTATTTGGTTGGTTGGGATTTGTAAGGTTTGCCTTGCACTCATTCTATGAGTGAGTGTGGCAGTGATGCTTCGAATTTAGATAGAAGTCTTCCGCTGTAAAGTTTGGTTTGATTGTATTTTCTGTTCAAGCAGGTTTTGATTTAGGTCGATAACTTGGAATGCTTATTTACAAAGGAAATTCTGCCCGATTTTCGGCTCGAGTTTATCTATTTTTATTTATTTATTATTTAGAAAATCCGGGGTATTACAGTGTCGCTGAATTTTCGAATGATGTCTCAATTTATGGTGACTCAAGGCCAGTAAAAAAAAATTTAAAAAAAAAAGAAGAAAGAAAGGAGCAACAATTAGACGTTACAAAAACATAATGGAGTTTAATGACTTCTTTATCCCTTTCCCTTCATTCCCACAAATTGTTAGACGTTACAAATCCAAGAAATTGAGTAGTAGCTAATTTCTCTTATATTGGTGACAAAAACATAAAACAACTAATTTCTCTCTCATGAATAGATGATGGAACCAAACAACATCAATTCATCTTCAACCTTCCCATATGTTCAACGTTCGTATCTGGATCTCATCGCTGTCGTCTGCTATCTTTTCGGCATCGTGTACAACCAATCCCCATTTTGATTCTGGTAAGGTTATTCGTAATTCTCTTTGTGATTGGGTAATAGGCATTTGGTATCTACACCTCCTATCTTTGCAAGATAACCCTCCAACTTCATTAAACTTAGTATCATATATTGTTTTACATTGTTTTCTCTAAATAGCTATACCAACTTGAACGTTTAGAAATTTTAATTAATATTTAATAAAAAAGTTACGCTGAAAAAACAGAAATATATCAAAAAATTAGATGTCGCTTCAAAAAAATTGGAAAAATTTACGAGTCACTATAATAATAGAGAGGGCTTTTGGTAGGTTTGGTGGCACAGGTGGCGCGGAGCCATGCTTGGTACCCAAAAACCGTGGAGAAGACATGCCCAGTGCATAACTTTCATAATGGTAGGCGCTTCATGACGTGTCGCTTGCTTTCCTTCGCTCAAAAGCCCTCTCTCAAGCAAATACCCACTAAAAAGTATTACAAGGTTTAGTGGTTCCAATACGAGTAGACATGCACAATGCATATTCATACTGGGGTTTTAGAGTTTGAAGAATTATTTTCCAAAAGTTCCACCTCAAACTTTTCAAGTATATTATTAAGTTACGGGAAAATATTGTACCTTTTTAATTTAATTTTTGATTAAAAATACGCTGAAAAATAGAAAAATATCAAAAAAAAATTGGGAAAAATTATGAGACCTCACTATATTAGTATATAGAGGGCTTTGGCGATAACGGGGTGGTGGGGAGCCATGCTTGGTACCTAAAATCGTGGATTAGCCTCCAATGTCCAATAAGAGGCCCTTCAAGCCTACCAAGGACCCGATAACCTACCCTAAGGGCATCCCATTTCCCTTGCGATGTGGTGTTGAAAATATACACCTTCGTCTCGGAGCCTCCCGAAAGCCCAAAAATCGTGGATTATAGCCTTCGTTTTCGGCTTCCCAGGGCCCAGGTGTCATTTTTGCCCAAACTTTTCCGAGGGGTCTATCATGACCATAGAGCACCATTTGTGCGATGGTAGCGTCATTCGCATCCCCGAACTTTGATATCACTAATGCCTTTGGTGTTCCGACTCTTACATCAATGTATTTTCGAACGCCCTTCCAAGCCTATCAGAGACCAGATAAGAGACCCCAAGGGCCTCCCATGTCCCCTAGGGGTATTCTTAGCGATGTGTGGTGCAAAAATATCCACCTTCGTTCCGCGCCCTCCCGGAAGCCCAAAAAACGTGGACAACCTTCATTTTCGACTTTCTGGGGCTTGGCTTTTATTTTTGACCAAACTTTTCCGTGGGGTCTATCATGACCCTAAAGGACCGTCGGTGCCCCATAAGGTTTATCCGGATAACCGAACTTTGATATCACCCATGCCTTTAGTGTTCCAACTTTTACGCTAGTGTCCCGTAAAACGCCCTTCTAAGGGTATCAGGACCGGAAAAAGCGACCGCAAGGGCCTCCTATGTCCCCTAGGGGTATTCCGTGCGACGTGGTGCGAAAATATCCACTTTCGTTCCGGGGCCTCCCGGAAGTCCAAAAACCATGGATTATAGCCTTCGTTTTTGGCTTCCCAGGGCCCGGGTGTAATTTTTACCCAAAATTTTCCGGGGGGTCTATCATGACCCTAGTGGACCCTGGGTGCCCCGGGAGTGTCATCCGGATCCCCGAACTTTGATATCACCAATACCTTTAGTGTTCCGACTCTTGCATCAGTGTCTGGTAAAACGTTCTTCCAATCTATAAGGGACCGGATAAGCGACCCCAATGGCCTCTCATGTCCCATAAGGATGTTCAGTGCAATGTGGTGCAAAAATATCCACCTTCGTTCAGGGCCTCCCGGAAACCCAAAAAGCGTGGATTACAGCCTTCGTTTTCTGCTTTCCGAGACCCGGGTGTCATTTTTGCTCTAAATTTTCCAGGGGGTCCATGACGTTAGAGGACCCTCGGTGCCACGGGGAGGTTCATCAAGAATCCCCGAGCTTTGTTATCACCTATGCCTTTGGTGTTCCAACTCTTACACACTAGTGTCTCGTTAAACGTCCTTCTAAGTCTATCATGACCGGATTAGCGACCCCAAGTGCCTCACATGTCCCCTAGGGATGTTCCGTGCGACATGGTGCGAAATTTTCCACCTTCGTACTGGGGCCTCCCGGAAGCTCAAAAAACGTGGATTATAACCTTCGTTTTCAACTCCCCAAAGCCTGGGTGTCATTTTTGACCAAACTTTTTCGCGGGGTCTATCATGACCCTAGAGTACCCTCGGTGCCCCAGGAGCGTCATCCGGATCCCCGAACTTTGATATGCCGATACCTTTGGTGTGTTGACCCTTACATCAGTTTCCCGTAAAACACCATTTGAAGCCTATCAGGGATCAGATAAGAGACCTCAAGGGCCTCACATGTCCACTAGGGGTGTTCCTTGCGATGTGGTGCAAAAATATCCACCTTCATTTGGGGCCTTCCGGAAGCCCAAAAAACGTGGATTATTGCCTTCGTTTTTGGCTTCTCGGGACCCGAGTGTCAATTTTTCCCAAAACTTTTCAGGGGGTCTATCATGACCCTTGAGGACCTTCGGTGTCCTGGGAGGTTTATTCGAATCTCCGAACTTTGATATCACCCATGCCTTTGGTGTTCAAACTCTTACACTAGTGTCCTGTAAAACGCCCTTCCAAGCCTATTAGGACCGGATAAGCGACCCTTAAGGGCCTCCCATGTCCCCTAGGAGTGTTCTACGCGATGTTATACGAAAATATCCACCTTCGTTACGGGGGCTCCCGAAGCCCAAAAGACGTGGATTATAGCCTTCGTTTTCGGTTTTTGGGGGTTGGGTGTCATTTTTGCCCAAAATTTTCCGTGGGGGAGGGGGGAGACAGGTCTATCATGACCCTAGAAACCCTCGGTGCCCCGGAAGGTTCATTCGAATCCCCGAACTTTGATATCACCCATGCATTTGGTGTTCCAACTCTTACACCAGTGTCTCGTAAAACGTCCTTCCAAGCCTAGGGGTGTTTTGTGGGACGTGGTGCGAAATTTTCCACCTTCGTTCCGGGGCCTCCCGAAAGCCCAAAAAGGGTGGATTATAACCTTCGTTTTCAACCCCCCAGAGCCTGGGTGTCATTTTTGCCCAAACTTTTTCTGGGGGTCTATTATGACCCTAGATGACCCTCGGTGCCTCCTTGAAGCCCAAAAAACGTGGGTTATAGCCTTCGTTTTTGGCTTTACCCGGCCCAAATGTCAGTTTTACCCAAAATTTTCCGCCGGGTCTATCATGACCCTTGAGGACCACCGAAAGCGACCCCAAGGGTCTTTCATGTCCCTTGGGAATGTTTCATGCGATATGGTGCGAAAATATCCACCTTCGTTACGAGGCCTCCCAAAGCCTAAAAAATGTGGATTATAGCCTTCGTTTTCGGCTTCTTGGGGCCGGGTGTCATTTTTGGCCAAAATTTCAGGAGGTTCTATCATGATTTTAGAGGACCCTCGGTGCCCCGGAGGTTCATCCGAATCTCCGAACTTTGATATCACCCATGCCTTTGGTGTTCAAACTCTTACACCTGTGTCTCGTTAAACGTCTTTCCAAGCCTATCAGGACCTGATAAGCGACCCCAAGGGCCTCCCATGTCCTCTAGGGGTGTTCCGTGCGACGTGGTGCAAAATTTTCTACCTTCGTTCTGGGGCCTCCCGGAAGCCCAAAAAAGTGGATTATAGCCTTCTTTTTCGACTTCTCAAAGCCCAGTGTTATTTTTGCCAAACTTCTCCATAACCTAACCTAAGAGCACATTCGGCGCTCCAAGATGGTCATCCAGATCTCCGAACAAAAAATCGACCAATTTCAACATAAATCAACAAATGCAAACAAATACCAAAAAAAATATTAATATAAATAATTAATCATATAAAAATTTTAATTGATTTAAGTTCAAATGCAAAATAAAATTTTTTTATATTTAAAATTAATACTCAATATCTTATTAACACACAATCCAAACATCGTACATGCCTAATAACTAGTTAATTATAAATATCAACATATTTTTTATGAGGTTAAATATTTGATTTCGAATCTTGATCAACTTCAAAAGATGCCATCCTGATTTTCCCTTATCTTAAACGGTTAAACCTAGCTAAAAGAGCAACCTTGATTTAGCACTGATGAGGGAATTATGGTAGGAAGACAGGGCCATAATAGTAAATTCAAAAACAGGAAGCTAGGGTTTATCGTTTCCCTTGCATTCCCCCTCCCTCTCTTTTTCTCATTTTCACTTCTTCACTGCCGAGAAACACATCTCTCTTTCTCATTCTCTCTCTCACTCTCAATAGCGTAGCAGTTCACTCGAACGAAAAGAGGGAAAACAGCAAAAATGGCAGAAACTGGAGCACCAAGAGCCATGAGTCAGAAGGAAGAAGACATTCAGTTGTTGGTGGCTGCAGATGCTCATCTTGGTACCAAAAACTGTGACTTTCAGATGGAGCGTTACATCCACAAGCGCCGCTCAGACGGTCTCTTTCTATTTCTCTCTCTCGCTCTTGTTTATTTGTTTGTTTGTTTTGGGTTGTTGAGTTTTTTTGTTTCTGGGTTTGTTTATATGATCTGTTTTGGAGCAAACCCATATGTTATAAACCCCATGAATGTGCTTAACTTAAAGGTGTTTATTTTATAGATATTGTGTTGAAATTATGCATCTTTTTTGATATTTTTGTTGTGTTGCTGGCTGTGAACTTGTATTTTGTTTTTGAGATGTGTTGTTAGAGTTATATATGTATGTGTTAATGACTTGAGCAAAAATCGTGCTGATAATGTGTGGGTAATGTACTAATGTTACTTGTTGAATTGGGGTTGTCAGTGAGTGAAGAATATAATGGTGCTTTTGTAAGTTTTATTGAATGAACTTTTATCTGTTTGTGAGTAATTAGCATGTATTTATACTGGTGCTGGATTTGCTAGTAAGATAAACCTGAAAAAAGTGGTTGGTTGTTGTGAGCTGAATTGATTCGGTGCCAGTTTCACAAGTAGATACTATAGAAGTTGCCTGAAGTTACGCGGTGATCTGTCAGTGAGATATGTGAAGTTGGTTGTGATGGTTATACAAGGAACTAAACTGTCACTGTAGTAATAGTTGATTTGTTCCATCCTGTATCATTGTGAAATTCTTTTGACGTGGTATGGTTTTGCATTTTAGTTACACATTTCTAATCTTTTCGTTATATGTTGGATCAAATGTGAACGACCACGTAGTGTATGAGACCCTGTATATTGCACAATGATGTGTGTATTGTATGGCACCAAAATACATAGCCTGCTAGGGTATTTTCTAGTTCAGGCTATAGGCCATGGTGCTAAAGAAACTTCTTTTTACGTTATTGCTAGTGTTTTGTTAATGCTAACAAGTGGAAAACTGAAAGGAAGACATTCTTTAAACCCTTTTTTACGTTGTTCTACCTGGATCAATACTTTCACTAGGATATCAAAGTTGATGATCCCCTCGCATATTAGGTGTGGTGCAGCTATGACCCGATTTCTATTATGATGTGATGCAAGGTGTTTGATGAATTCAATTATTAGATTTTTGTTAGCTACTTTTATTTTGTATTTTGAGTAACTCTGTTATGTATCACGATCAGTTAGTCCTATCTGGAGTTGCTAAATATTTATTTGATGTGTGATGAAACTCTTACAAGTTATTTGCATATTATTGATTGAGATTTCTGCTATTGCTAATTTGAGTGTTTTTTTTTTCTTCTGGTAGGTATATACATCATAAATGTTGGAAAGACCTATGAAAAACTTCATTTGGCTGCGAGGGTTATTGCCGCCATTGAGAACCCACAGGACATTATTGTCCAGTCAGCCAGACCCTATGGTCAGAGAGCTGTGTTGAAATTTGCCCAGTACACAGGAGCCCAGGCTATTGCAGGAAGACACACTCCTGGTACCTTCACCAATCAGCTTCAGACTAGTTTCTGTGAGCCTCGGTTGCTCATCCTGACCGATCCACGTACTGATCATCAGGTTGTTGTCACATTCATGTCCTATGTTTTTGATACGCGTTGTCCTTGCATATGTATGATTATTTTTCTGATGTATATGTGTTAATGCATTACTATTTCTGCAGCCCATTAAAGAAGGAGCGCTTGGAAATATCCCAGTCATTGCCTTCTGTGACACTGATTCCCCAATGCGTTACGTGGACATTGCCATCCCCGCAAATAACAAAGGAAAGCACAGCATTGGTTGTTTGTTCTGGATGCTCGCTAGAATGGTTCTCCAGATGCGTGGAACCATCCGTGCTGGACAGAGATGGGATGTGATGGTGAGTTCTTTCACACCTAGAGTTTTGGCTTCTATTTCACAGGCCATCAATTTGGTGATTTTGTATGTGAATTTGCTTGTAAAAACCCTGAAAGTCTCATCGATTTGTAAGATAAGTGAAGGTAATAGTTGATTTTGACCAGTGCAATAGAGGCATAATTTTTACTGATTTCATAAATGTCTACTTTTCCCAGGTGGATTTGTTCTTCTACAGAGAGCCAGAGGAGGCCAAGGAGACAGAGGAAGAGGAAGCTGTTGTTGCTGCTGATTATGGAGCTGATTACAGTGCCCCTGCTCTTGGTGGTGACCAATGGGGTGCTCCCATTCCAGATGGGCAGTGGGGTGCAGAAGTGGCCGCTCCTGCTCCTATTGCTGCTGTACCTGCTGTTGCTGGTGTTCCTGCTGTTGACTGGACTGCAGCTCCGGGTAAGTGTAGTACTCTATTTATTGGCATCTATAGTCTGGCACGCGTATGTGTCCAAGTGTTGAGCTCTGCCACTTTCCTAAAATTTTGCCTCTTTTCACTCGATTTAAGTATGCAAGTGTCCTTAACAAAGAGTACATCTAACAAACATTAGCATGCACTGAAAATGATTTTGAGAAATGCATGATTTTTGAGTTCCACTCGATCGAATGCTCTATATTTTCGCTAGCTTCTATTATTTGATAGTAAGATGTACTCCGTTAAATATGACACCGCACAAGTTTCATGTTTTACTTTTGCTTCTGAACAAGAGGGAAAATGTCATGCCAGCCTCAGAGCCTTCGACATAACTTGCGCCAAAACTGATTATTTGTTTGTTCATTGTGCAGCTCCACCTGCTGCTGCCGCTGATGGTTGGGATGAGGCTCCTGCCCCGGCCCCTACTGGCTGGCAATGAGCACTTTTGAGGTGTCATAAATCCTTGAAATTTTGGCGTTGATTTTATGTTTTATCTCAGCACAGTTTAGTTATAGACTTTTGAGTGATGGAGCATAGTGATTGTATTTGTATTGGAATTTCGTCGCTTCACTTAGATTGCGGTCAGAGAAGTTGAAAGTTTCTAGTTAATTATCTCTTGTTTTGGACAGTATTATCTTACTCCGTTTATGGTCAAATTTATGCTTCGTTATTAATTGGAATTTTCCTCTTTCCCCGTCGACGCTGCCCGCTAGCCCCTTTTATCCATTAGCCACTTTTGTGGTGGACAGCCAATTAACCAAATTGGTCTTCTTAGTGACACCCTGTAGATAAATTGGTCTTTTTAAAAGTGATGGCAACATTTAGGTCTTTTTTATTAAATTTCAGTCACAAATAAGTCTTATTTTTTACTGAATCGGGCAAGTAAGTCTTTTAAGTGCTGTTAGAGTCCTTTTTCAACATGGAAATTAGTTCTAAGCATATTTCACCTATTTTCTGTATTTTCTCATACAACCAAAAGGGGGCAAATTTCAAAAATGCAATTATATTATATTGACAGTTGGGTATTTAGTTCTAACGCCATTTACTCACCCTTTTTACCCCAAAAGGCCCCGCTTTAACTTGTCATCTTTCGCTCGCCATGACTAATCCACCTTGAAAGTGAAAGAGAATCTGCTACCCAGAGGAAGAAAAGGAAGGAGCCGAGGACATCATTGAAGCAGAGACTTAAGGGAGAAAGTAGAAGCATAGATTTGAAAGGACGAGACCTGTGCAAGCAATTTGTTTTCTGAGTGCCACGACACTATTAATGACAGTTGGGGCAATTTAATTTTTACAGGAAAATGAAAAAAATAGGTCGAAAATGATTTTAATTAATTACAAAATTAAAAAAGGACCCCGACAGCGCTTAAAGGACTTACTTGCCCAGTTCAGTAAAAAATAAGACTTATTTGTGATCGGAGTTTAATAAAAAGACCTAAATATTGCCGTCTCTTTTAAAAAGACCAATTTATCTACGGGGTGTCACTAAAAAGACCAATTTGGTTAATTGGCCCTTTTGCGGTGGACCGGTGATTGATAGCTCGAGTTCCAGACCTGTCTAAAGATCCTTAGCCTTGCTTCATCGCTAAGTCGTCCTTTAGCTAATTTGCCTCTCTCGTTTCTTAGCCAGCTGTTCTAACTCCTTAATGCAACCGTACCATCCATGGCTGTCGTCTCTTTTAGTCAGTGAATCTCTGTTTCCGATCTGATCTTTAATTGCCGATGTGTGTGGTTACTGTTCTTGCTTCATTCTTTTGGGCTGTTGGAGTCATCGGGTCTGATCTCTAATGGAATGGGTTGTTTGTACTGAGATGGGTTTGCTGGTACGGTGCTGCTGTATGTGTTTGTTTGTGGTGAGGTTGCTGATCTGCTAATGCTCGTGTTTGTATCTTTGTACAATTCTACGGCTTCCTGGTTCTATTCATCCACTTTCCAGGGTGCTATCTGCTTAATGCTTTATTAGCTTGTATTATGAAACAGATGGAATATTTAGAGCTCATCACATTTCCAATCTGGATAGTTAAATACATAAAATTCACCAGATTTGTTTAAAGAAAATTGTCCATAAAATGTGGTTTTTTGAAAAATACTAGTAATAGGGTTCCATTACTACCACCAGCACCGAATAACAATTCAATCCCCTCAAATAAGCCCTTGCACTCATTGTCTCATTGTTAGCTACCATCATGCTAGCAACAAATCGTGCATCAAGTGCCATCCCTGGGTTAAGATAACTGGTTAAACTTATTTCAGTGACCAGCAAGCTCCCAAACGCTCCTCCCACGGGCAATATGGAATGGAGAATTGTATTTGATAATTTGCCAGAGTGCCATTTTGCCAAGAGCAAGCTGGGGGGCCATCAACGCCGCTAGATACAGATGAAAGCAGGACAATATTGGGGTTGCAGAAGTCAGTTGGCCTGAATTCTAACAGTAAAGAATGGAAGATGACTGCTCAAGAGGACCAAAACCGCCAAAGCCGGTAGCCACCTTTGTAATAGGGATGTGAAATGCAGCGTGAAAGTGATTTCAATCTCAACTGAGGCATCACTTAGAAACCATTTTCACAGTAGTGGATCTAGAGACTGGGTAACCTTTTTTTTCCCTTAATCATGGAATGATATCCAATGAGGGTTCACTTTGGAAGTAGAAAGCCCTTTTGTTAACATTAAATTGCTGCTCTAGAAATCCGAGTGGTACAGACAAACCAAACTTGAATGTGTTAATGGTGTCCGACAGAGAGGGCACTCAGGCTTTTCGTTGCACCATTCCATGATGCAGTTCCTACAGACAAGCATGTCAAACCGAAACATGAGAAAGCTAACAAGAAGCTTTGAGGACAGGACATCCAGAGGGGAAAATAAAATTTATTCATGTATACCAGTTATATATGTAACTTGTGGGCCACATTAGAGAAACAGGGTGAAATAACCTTAATGATAACAAGAGAAGTGCTGCGTTATCCGCAATTCCGTCTTTGTATAGCATGCGGCCCACAAATTATATTTATACCATTTTTTTGGGGGGGTGGGGGATAGGGAAATGATGCATTACCAGCAAAATACATGACCACAAGGTGTAGCAGTGGGATGCAGACGATTACTTAGGCAAAGAGTGCATTTACTAGCTCCTTTAGCCTACAAAAGGAATCACGTAAAATAGCAGTATTTAGGAACTATCAAGATCAATCCCTTCATTTTCAATCAACAAAGGAAGATGGTTGGAGAGCTAAGCAAGCTCAAGATGGTTTCCATTACTGAATTTGATTTTGCAACAATTGCATCCAATCATAAGGTGACACACATATATACCTCAGACGATGAAGCCGATTCAACAAGAAAACTGCCTTTCTCAGAGTCTGCAGTTATAAGATCACCTTCTTCATTCAGGACAGGTAATCCTCGTCCTACATAGCAATAATGAGACATCTCAGCATCACTAAAAAATCCACAATTGTCTGTAGATCAAAATGGTCATTTTGTACAGAAAGCAGAAGTGGTTATTTGGTTGCCAAAAGAAAACATAGGCAGTACGAGTATACGACTTCCAGGGAAGTACTGAACCGTCAATTTGTGTTTGGTTGGCATGAAACACAGGCATTAGAACTTCCCCCAACATGAGAGAAGATGCTACTTATTCCCCCCTAGATAAGTGGAACTTCATGCAGAACTGTGTGTGTCAACCAAATAATCTTTTTAGCACTTCTCAGGAAGTTTTAATTCCTAGGAAATACAACTTCCCATTGCGAACCGACCAGACAACCACTATACATTACTCCTACTTTTCAATTTTCACCTATCCTTCCACTTACATTATTATTTCTATTTTTGGGTAGCGCTCTAGCAGTCATATGGCTACTCTACAAACAAGCTATGCTAGCTTGAAGACCTCTTCACTGCCCTTGGGGAAATTTCGGACGGTCAAACACGACAAATCACTTCAATTGTAAAATAGTTATAATAAAAACAGAACACATGGCATGTGGAGCATAAACATTGAAACATTTACTCTAGCATGCTGGCACAGAATGTGACATCTGAAACAAGTTAGAAGACAAAAAACATCTTAAGGTGATCGATTTACCTGCAGAATGTTGGTAGGTCCCAAGAGATGCCTGGTGACCGGAACTTGCGAAGGATGAGAAATTGCTGCGGCGTAGCCCTTCAGCAGCAAGGACACATAATTGAATTAAAAGGAAAACTCCAAGTATTTGATATCTGCAGCAGAGGTCAACTCCGAGAGTTTAAGTGTCTTACTAAAGTTCAGGACAACACCAGCATTCATTGCTTAGTAGTAGAAGCACATGATGGAGAAAAGACAACGGGAGAGCTTTCGCTCCAAAATCTTCAGGAAACAGAAAGAATATAATATGATTGCAGTTTTTTGAAAGGACAAAGAAGCTATGGTTAAGGATGGATCACCAACCAATCCAAACCTCACGTTGGCTGGGGTATAGCACTAAACAGTTCCATGGCCTCGTACTCATAAGCTTGTGATAGGTAAGGAACCAAACGGTCCCAGGCTGAAGCTTTTTTTGGAGAGGGGGGGGGGGGGGAGCACTAACAGCTTGACCTCCCCTTGCCTCCTTAAATGAGATGAGTTACAAGATTCCAATTTATGGGATACAGGGTAAAAGTGTCCTACAATAGTAATATCAGAGCACTCATTATACAGGTAAAGGTGACCAACTTATGTGATGAGACATGTTCTAATCAATTTAAACTTCTTTTCTATCTTTCTTTCTTTTATTTTGGGGTGGGGTGGGGGGTATCCTCTTAAAGTCAAATCTATTAACCTATTCGAAATTATGGAACATCCAATTAGAGTCTATACTATTTTCAGAAAAAAATTGTGGTTCTAAAAGAAGAAGAAAAGTAACTGAGATAAATAAGATCAACAGCACTGAGCACACATAAAAACGGCTGACATAAATTTCAATTTTCAAGCATCCTATGTATGGGTCTGGCCCTTACAGCATGCTATATCAGAGTGAGCAATGGAAGGTGGAGAACTGAGTGAGAACCATGAAACAACCACGTCAACGGATTCTCAATTCCAACCAAATATGATGAATCCCATGAGCTACAGTGAGGCACATGGAAAGAGACAACACAGGAAAGCTGCAACAATCACTTATCTTGACGACAATGAGGTGAAATTCCAAAACTACAACACGCTACAATGATGAAATAAAATTCTGACATGATTAAAAAATGCTTCATAGTTTAATAGACTTTTATGATTAAATTTCAAGTTATTACATCAAAGTCTCACTGGTACCTTGGTCTTTGATTTGATGGTTTACCAATAAACATATAACGAATTCCAGATGCCCGTTTTGAGACGTGATAATAGAGACCTGCAGTTGAAGTAGAAATACATCTATCAATGTCTCCAAACAACTCCAAGCATGAAGAATAAAGTGATATTTGACAAAAAAAAAAAATGCAGGATGTACAACTTCCTAGGAAGTAAAAATCCTAGAGTTGTTTGGTTGACAAATATGTGGGAAGTGTCCACTTTCCCACAATGGGGGAAGTCACTTACCTAGTCCCCAGGAGGTTCTACTTTCGACTGCCAACCAAACAACTCTTAGGACTTTCAATGAAGTTCTAATTCTTGGTAAATACAACTTCCCAGGAATTAGAAGTTCCTACAGTGAACCAAACGGCCACTAATTTCCATTTCTCATAATCACCTTCGAAGTAGAAAAACATAAGGTTTGTTCGTAGAAACAGCTGCAAAACCTCACGGGCTACAGGGAGCACCTGGACAAACCACAACAGTGAAAACTTAGCAAGAAAGCCCTAGAAGTTATTTTGGAGCTACTAATCTACTTAAAATCTTAGGCTTGAGTCAGTCTGATAGCAGGAAGCTGTTACCTACCGCGGGCCATCTCTGAACAAGGTACAACCTTAGTCTTCTTAATTTGTCTTTCAATCTGGAAAGTGAGGAACCGTGGATTTCTGATGTAGAAGATGATGAAGTCTCGGCAGTTAGCTGACTGGTAGAAGGAGCACTGTCATTACCGAAATCTTCAGAATATGATTCTTCAAGGAAAATGCCATGGGAGGCCATTCTGGAGCTGTAGAACACGAATAATACAAGCTCTTACCACCAAATAGATCACCAGGGTTTAATAAACTAGAGCAAATGAAAAGGGGTGTTCTACACCAGTTAATGCAAGGATATGGAAAAACCTCATTCTTTCTGCAAGATATGGAACTGCTGTTTGGTAAAGAATAAACAGCGCACGTCTTGCAGGTGTTGGAGGAAGTCCATAAGATCCTGCAACCTGCACCAACCATCAATGAGAATCCTGATAAATTATTACAATTCAAGGCATTAATCCTTCTTATCCAGTTATTTCATCTCATGTTATTACCTATAAACAAGGGAAAAGCACACTCCATATTAGCTCTGGGTGAAAGTATTTTGGTCTCCCCTCATAAATACCCATCACTAATATCTCACTGAAAAGAACAATACCATAGCCAAGTGTACAAGTCAAGAATACATGGACTTCCTAGATAGTAGTTGCACATTTTCCAAATGCAAATTTCATGCAGAAAATGGACACCAAAGTCACCAACTACCGTGAATTTCAACAAAAACAAAATATAATTGCACTGAATTCTAACCGAAATCGAGAGGGAAGAAAACCCACATAAGAATAAATTCTTTGTTTCACAAGACAACAGTAAAACCTTGTAAATCACGAACAACATTAAACTCGGTATACCTGAAGTATATCACAGTACTCTTCTCCAAGGGTTTGCTGGCCTGCTCCGGTTGTCAAAACATAGTACAACATCTGGCCTAGAAGTTTCGCCTGTACAACAACAAGATAAAAGAAAATAAGAAACTCCACTAGGAAGCCTTGAGCTTTGTTCATGTCATATGCGAAAATTCCGTCTCAACAACATATATAGTGTAATGGCAAGTTGCCCACTAATCATTCATTATCCACTGCAACACAAACTCAACAAATCAATAAGCCCTATAAGTCTATAGCTAGTGTGTTTCAACATTTTATTTTCAGCCAAACATCATAGACTCATAGCCTTTCACTGATCAAAACATCTAACAGCCTTTCACTGATCAAAACATCTAACAGCCTTCCTAGATAGCCTTTCACTGATCAAAACATCTAAAACCCACATAAGAATAAATCCCTTCTCAACTCGTCTCTGTCGTTCCAGTTAGTAATTTCCCCAATTTTATTGCTCACATAAAAAGAATTCAGAACAAATCCTTACAAATTAATTCATGTCCCCAATTATTACAGTATCAAATCAATGCTTTACTTTTGGTGATATGGGTAACAATGACATAAAACATTTAACAAAATGCAATCATGAAAAAGTATAAACAGTGATAGAGACTAGCTAACCTGACTATGGTAAGCAACAGCAATTCTAGCACCTGCACCAACCAATCAAACTACATCAATTAACCAACCAATTAATCAAAAACAAAAACAAAGCAGTTGAATTTTCAAGAGAGAGAGAGAGAGAGAGAGAGAGAGAGAGAGAGAGAGAGAGAGAGAGAGAGAGAGAGAGAGAGAGAGACAGACAGACAGACCAAAGAGATGGCGAAAAGCGTCACGGCAAGCGTCAGAGACAAAGGAAGCGTAGTGGTCGTCTTTTTCGGCAGCTCTCATAATCTCCGGCTGAGCTGCTGAGGGGAAACCTTTCGGCGCTTCTGATTGAATTTGGGAGGTGCTGGATGTAGCAGCATCACTTCCTCCGCCGTCAACCCCATCCCTAAAATTCACCATTTTCTCTCTCCAGAAAATTCAAGATTGAATTAGCTCTATCACTGAGCTGAGCTGAGCTGAGCTGAAGAAGCCTTTGCGAAATTTGGCAAGGAGAGAGAGAGAGAGAGAGAGATGGGAATAGTTTCTGGTAGAGAACGAACGAAACGGGCATGAAAATGAAAATTGATTATCGAAAACAAACACGACGTCGTTATGAGAGGATTGTGGATTTAAGGGTAAAACAAAAAAAAAAGGAAAAATAGACGCCGTTGCCGGGGATCGAACCCGGGTCACCCGCGTGACAGGCGGGAATACTTACCACTATACTACAACGACATTATTGTTTATTCAATCAAAATAGAACATACTTATAAATTTTAAAAGGAACGAAATTGGATGGACAGCATTATTCATTTGCAGATAGGCAACAAGGCAAAGTGACAAACATAGTCAAGTCTCTCTTAAAACAGATCCCCAACAGTCTGTCAGCTTGAGAGAGAGAGAGAGAGAGAGAGAGAGAGAGAGAGAGAGAGAGAGAGAGAGAGAGAGAGAGAATGGCAGTGTCATCAACTATGGCAGCAACTGCGCCGTACAAGCAACAACACAGCAGGGAATTGATACCTTCAATATCAGTAAAGGCGAAAAATGGAACACTTTCTTGTTTCAAAAGTAGCAATAACATGTACATGATCAGCAGCAGCTATGCAAGAAAGGGATCGTCTTGGAGGTTTCAATTACAGATAAGGAGTTCATCTGAGGATAGTGCTGCTTCTTCTTCATCGTCGTCCCCGTCGACGGTGACGGAAGAGGAAGGGTGGAAAGAGGGTGAGAGTAGTCCAGTGGAAGTGGCTAAAGGACTTCCTTCACTTATCTCTCCCATTAATGTCCAGAAGGCTCTTCGTGGCATTGGTACACTCCCCACCTCACTATTTTCATATTACACTACTCTTTCAATGTTGCTACTACGAGTATTTTACTGTGCTAACTGCTACTTCTCTCAAATTATACATCGCATTGGACTTAAGGCAGTTTGTCAAAATGCTTAACTGTAGAACATATGAGGAACATCTAATGAGTTTGGGGGATAGCGTAGTCATAGTGGCGTACTTTTCACTCGCCCCATCAATGATTTGAGATCGAGTCTCATTACCCTTAAATGAACAAAAGAAGGAATCAAGTGTTTGTGCTTCCTCAAAAACCCAAAAAATTTGAATAAATATATAAAAGAAACAGAGTAATGAAGATCCTTTGTTCTCTTTGGAAATTTTTATTGTTTTTGAATATTCCTAATTATTGTTTTCAAGATCAAATGCATCTGGATCTCAAGGCAGAGACCTCATGAGAGTTTCTTTTAGAATGCAGCAATTACAGATGCAGACCATTATGGAACACTGGGACTTCGAATTGGTTGCACTTATGATCAGGTCAGTAATAATTGTCTCCCATCGACATGTTAAGGATTCAATTCCTATCGATTTTTTGGCTCCTCAAGAACCAAAAAACACACAAATAGAAATTTATTTTGAATCTTTATTGGGATTCAATTACGAGTAAGTAGATTATTAGAGGTGTTGATCAATGCCAATGTTGGGAGTATGTCTTTGTTTTGATCTCACTCTGTCTCTAAGGTTGGGTTTGATCAGGTCAGAGTTGCGTACCAGAATAAAGTCAATGAACTCTCGAGCCAAGGGTTGGATGAGGAGGAACTCAACAAAAAGCTTGAGCTTCTAAAGGTGAGATTAAGAGTACTAATCATATATGCATCCTAATAAGTCTTGTATGAGGCCGTCTCATACGAGATTTTGTACTCAAAAACTTATATAAGGCTGCATCAAAAAAGTATTACGTCATGCTTGTTTATAAAGATGACCTTATGTTAACACGCCCTTATAAGAGAGTCATTGGATAAATAAATTGTTTTATTTTTCTTATAATAGGAATCCTACGCAATATTGTCATCGGAAGAGGAAAGAAGGTTGTACGACTGGAGCTTGGCCAGAAGTGAGAGACCCGACAGATACATTTGGCCTTTCGAGGTCGACATAACACAAACCCCTAAAGATGGAACTCCACCTCCTCAGGTATGTCATATGTGTATCTTCACTAACATATGTGTATCTTCACTAACATTAGTTTTCAAACCATCCTCTTCCCTCACAAACGGTTACAACTTTACAACCATAAGACATTAGTCTTGTGATTAATTTGCACCCAACCTAAGTATGAATATTGAATAACTATCTTATTCCTTGCATCTATAGTCTATACTTGACAGATTTGGATTGAGTGTAGTAATTAGGGGGTATAGAGTAAATTAAAGGATAAAATGAAAAAGGTCGAGGTAAGGGAATTAATTACGCCTCAATAGAAGATAATTATTACCTTCATCCTCTCTCATTCAACCAAAATTTAAAAACCACCATTATCTGTAACTCTCATTTTACTTTTAACTATTTTATTAGTTCTGTAATCATCACCCTCAAGTATTTCCTTACTGTCAATAAAATACTCGTTAGAATAACAGCAATAATATGTGTCAGTATATGTATGTGTTTATATGTCATTGCACACACACGCCCTTGTGTACAAATGCACACACACCATAAAAACAACAAACCCCTCTTTTTAAAATTAAAGATGTTCATGAGAAAAAAAAAATTAAAAATGCTCAAATTCGACCTCTCTTTTAAGTCGATAGTATTTTTCCCCAATAGGAGGAAGTATTTGTCGCTTTTCTATCAATTGAACCTCAATAAAAAAAAGTACTACCTCCATTCTAAATTCTTTTTTTTTATTTGACTTTTTGAGGTCAAAATATATAAACTTTGACCATTAATTTAAGAAAAAAAATAAAATTTTGCAAAGTAAAAAACTATTACTACATTCAATTTTGATTAAAAATTTCAAAATTTCACATTTTTACAAATTTATTAGTTGTAGAATTATAATTATTCATGGTCAAAGTGTTGTTTTGGAAACCGTACAAAGTCAAATGGAAAGAAAAATTAGGAAAAGAGGGAGTAATAATTTATTAATTTGGTGAAACTCTTGAAATAAATAACACCAATAACGCAAGACAAATTGATTGTCAATTGAAATATAAAGGGCAAATCTTAAAAAGTCACTCAGACTCACTGTAAAATGGCCTCACAAAAGGCTTTTCTTAATTCAAATTATATTGGCAATGATCAACACCTCTTTTTTTGGTGAGAAAGAGGGCTAAACCCATTACAAGATAGTCATCCTAGAAAATGAAACTCCTAGTACATCATCCTAAGAATGTTCATGACACTATCAGGTGGTGTGTCAAAAATATGGAGACCCAACGATAAAAGAACCCCGTAGTTTGCGAACCAATCCGCTACTCGATTACCCTCTCTATAGGTATGTATCAACTTGACGTCCCAAGACCTATTGATTAGTTCCTGGCATCTTTCAACAACCCCTTTGTTTGGGTTATTCCTGTTCACAGGTTGGCGAAGCATAAAAATTGCTACTTCTGAATCCGTCTCGACGCAAATTCGAGTGTAGCCTTTGTCCCACGCAATGCTCAATCCATGTACCATGGCCATTAACTCCGCTCTCACTGACGAACATTCACCCAAGTTAGTGGCAAAGCCAAAGATAAACGCCCCGGACTCTGCTCTTGCCACACCACCTCCTGCAGCCACCCCGGGGTTAGTCTTAGACGCACCATCTGTATTAATTTTGATGTAACCAGCTTCTGGGAAGAGCCAATGAACCTGGGTCTCGACTCTCTGCTTCTTCTTAGCACCTTTCAGCGCCATGTCCATCTCCATGACCTCCTTAGAGTTTGCGATGTAGCGAGTTAAGAACGCGTATTTATCTGCAGGGACTTGTCGGATCGTCCAAAACTTCTATCATTTCGCCATCTCCAAATCCGCCATAAGCAATTCGCAAAGATTTCAGGCCAATTCTCCGCAAAAGGATGATTTTTTGCTGTCAAATTCTCTACAAGCCAAGCTTCCAGGTCCTGTTCTTCAAATAGTAGTCTGTTTTCAGGAGGATCAATGGTCTGCCATACCTCCTGTGCTTTCGAACAGTCACGAAACAGATGATCCGCATCTTCAACCGTACCCTCACAAGAACTGCAGAACGGTTCATTAGCAATTTTACGCTTATATCAGTTGAGATTGGTCATCAAGCGATCATGGAGAAGCAGCCACACAAAAACTCGAACCCGCTGAGACGTTCTCAGACTCTAGGCCAATTTCCATCTTGCATCCTCCACATCCCCATCATTTTTACGAACAATCGAGAAGGCTGATTTTGTAGTAAAATTACCTGACATTGAGGGGCCCCAAGTGAAAGTATCTTGTGAGTTCAGGTCATTCACAACTTCCATTGACGCTATCTTGGCCAGGATATGTTGAGGTAGAGCATCGCTGAATTTCTCCCACAACCACCCCTGTGCAAAGTCCCAGTAATCATAGACTCTCATACTGGATTCCTCCTCCGTGATGGATCTTGCAGCTGAACTCAAGAGAGGTTCATCATCAACCCATCTATGATTCCAGAAGAAAGTTGACATCCCGTTGCCAACATTCATTCGTGCACCCTGTAACATAATCTCCTTGCTATGAGTGATACCTCTCCAAGCATTCGAGGCATCTGCTTCAGCTTGGAACATATCCAGGTCGCAACGACCCTTGAAGTACTTGGCACGGACAACACGAGACCAAAGGCTAGTGGGCTCGTTGACCAACCTCCATCCTAATTTTGCCATAGAAGCAGAATTAGCTTGTCTCATAGATTTAATTCCTAATCCCCTTGCTTTCTTGGGTCGTGAAACATCTTTCTATGAAACATTGTGCACCTTTCTGTGTTCATTGTAATCACCCCATATAAATCCCTTGCAGCACTTATCCACCTCGTCACAGACACTGCGTGGCAAATAGACTGACTGCATGGCGTAGGAGGGGAGAGCTGAGAGGGTGGATTGCGCGAGAGTAATGCGACCAGCCAGAGATAACGTCTTTGTCTTCCACCCAGAGAGTCTTTGGTAAACTTTATCAAGGATATGGCTAAAAGTATCGCGAGTCACCCGACCATTAATGGTAGGCATACCCAAATACTTCCCCAAATTCGCACATACAGAAACGTTTCCAACGAGAGAAATTTCATTCGCAACTTCACTTGAGACGTTAGAGCTGAAGACGACACTAGATTTTGTGTAACTCACCTTTTCCCCCTCTAAAGCCTTTAGCTTCGACACGAGTGCAACCAGAATAGCCTATCCGATTGCAAACTTCGTTAGCACGCTGACCACTAATATGTGTTTCCACTAGAACCAGCACAGTAGGGTTATTGATCCGGATCAGTTCCCTTAGCGTGGACAGGAAGTTACGACTCCCTGCCCCTTGGACATTCCACACCATGAATGTTATTGATGAATTTGTTGTACTATCCATAAAACCAACATTCATAAGGGGGAAGTCGCAAATGACAAATCACGCAAAATGCGTAGCACCCTCGCTACCTCCGGAGGCAACGTGAGTGTGAACAACAACACTGGAGGGTTGTGGCTTCGAGGGAGATATGAGCATATTCTCACTTCCATCTTGTGTGCTATCAATGGGCATACCCCCACCACTGGTCCCTCCATCGAAGTTTCCGCAAATACTAGACACTCCGGGGGGATTTGGTAGATCATTGAGGTTGGTGGACGGAGGGGGTTGTACTGAGCCATTAGCAACAGATCTTAGTGCAGTGGTAGGTGTCTTAGGCGTAGTAGGACGACGCTCTAACTCTTTGTTTTTATCCTGTGTGTTTTGCTTTGTGTTGCTCTTGTTAGAGGACGTACGTAACCTATTAGGAGGTTGAGATTTTTTAGAGTTATCTCCTTCTAAATTTCCACCACCTATTTGTTTGGTACCTCCTTGATTTACTTTCCTGTTTGTACCAGGATTCTTAGGAGTAGTATGATCTCCTTTCTTTTGCCAATCTTGTTGCCTATTAGTGGACGCGGAAGCAGAGGCTTTTGTTACCTTGGTAGAAGTCCCAGCAGGAGAAGGTTTCCCAAAGGAAAAGATTTCGTGCTGCTTATTAGCTTCCTTAGAATTGACATGATTTGAATTACTCAAATCTCGTCCAACTGGCGCGTTCATCGTGGGTGGAATATGTTTCCCAACGGAATTTGGAATTTCTTCCAAGATTTCTCCCACATTTAGTGTCCCAAATCTCGACCAAATATTTTGGGAAGATTCCTGCGTGGTAGGGTTAGGATCCGAATTAGAGGTGTCCGGCTCGGTTCGATCCGTTAATGGTTTATCCTTTGCTCCTTTTTTGTTGGTCCGGTTGCGAATCGGGTTCTTCACCATCATCCATTCACCATAGTCATCCTGAGTTTCAGGTGTGCTCTGTTTAGGTGACGCACTTGTTGAAGCTTTACTCATGGCGGCCTCTTGCACAAGTGTGCTAGTAACAATGGCAACAGTACCCTGTTGTTCTAATTGGTTTCCTTCAACAAATTTGTTACAATTAGTTCCCTTGTGGCCAATCATGCCACATTTAAAACATATTTGGTGCAGTCCTTCGTATTGGATGATCCACATACGCCCATGGAGATAAAACTTAGAAACTAGAGGCTTTGACAAATCAACTTCAACGCTGAGCCTTGTGTATTTCCCACGTTCTACATGTTGAGTAGTTTTATCAATACGCACAACCTTACCCACTGTGGAACCCAGTTGGTGGAGAAATTCCGCGTCAAAGTACTCGACTGAGATATTTGGGACGCGTATCCAAGCAGTGAGGTAACGCATAGGAGCATCATCAGGCACGAAATCGTGCACCCATTTTCTAATGGTTAGATAGTGATATCCAATCATCCATGGCCCTTGAGTTAGGACGTGGTGTTGATCCTCCATGTTAGAGAATTTAGCCACATAGAAAGAACATCCTACATCAATTAATGTGAGATCTCCTTTCAATGCCCATTTGGTTTTCAATCGATTCATCAATTGAGTATAGCTAATATTTTTGTCAAACATTTTGATTATCAAACTGTTTCTCCAAGGTCGTCTCAAACGAGTCTTTTGTGCCGTTGTGAGCAAAATTGTAGAGCATCGAGGATCTTCCTCCGCAGGTGGTTGGTCATCATCTGACACCTCTCCATCCTCCTCAAATGACTCAAAGGATGGATTTTGGAACTGTGAGTATCTAGACCCTTGGCGTGTATTTCCTTGAACCTTACCCATGTAGGAGAGAGTGGCCATGGGTTCTTCTGGTGATTGCCATCCATGTCGCAGTTCATTTCCACTGTTGGTACGTGTGGATCCCATGGCGGATCCGGTGTACGACGCTTGAATTTTTTGTTGGAACGACATAGTAGTTCATCCTCCGTGGAGGCTCGCTCTACATTAGCGTTTTTCTCTCTTTCGCTCTTCATGCTATATATCTAATGATCAACACCTCTAATAATCTATGTTTAATGCTCTTTATCTTTATAGTTTTAAGGCATTTCATTTTACACTACTAATACTCATCGATTTAATCCTTTTAAGTTTATTATAATCATCATATTTTTATGCATTTTCTTCCATGTACCACCTCTACGAATGGTCCTCACAGGAGCCAGAGGACGTGGGACCTACAAGACTCGTGGGCTATTTCTTATTGGGTTGGCTTGCGTTAGGTTTTACATTATCCATTGCTCTCAATCGCTAGAAAAAGGTTAGGGTCCTGTAAATGAGTAATTAACTCGTAAATATGTTTTCTTAGACCTCCATTTGTATAATTCCAAAAGTACAACTTCGATAATTGATACATGTACATGCAAATTAAATATTTTTAATATTTGAGTTCCATGTAACATCCCAAATGATACTTCCTTTTGTTCTTCATATTGTGCTAGTCCATTCTTTTGTAGGCACCAACAGGTAACATGCAATATCCGATCTATTCATCTACATGAGATAGGAAATTCGTGGTTATATATTTTTTGAAATGTATAGAGGGAGATTTCAGGAAGGCCTCTTCTCCAGGGTTACTACTAAATTATTGGCTATTCATATTATTAAGTAGCCTAATTCTCAATCATATAAAAGTCTTAAGGGCAATCAACGTTATTTTAACGAAAATAATATACTGAGCTTCCATCTAACAAAAATAATCATTAGAAGCGAAAACCAAATAATATGTGAATAATCCCATTTTTCTAAGATACTAGCCCCTTAGCAATATTAGAAGGGGAGGAAAAAAAACAATACTTAGTATCGCCCCTTTAAAAAATGATTATAGATTAGTAGGTGTTACATCACTTTGATTTAATATTCTACTTTTTTACCAAGCTTTCGTATTTATATAAAATAATCTCTATCTTTTGAGTTTGATATATGGGTGCACCCAAATATCTTTCCAAAATAGCATATTTTGTGGACTTAGTCCACCGTGGACCAAGAACAATACTTTAAATATTTAGGGACATGGAGGATATATTTAAACATATTAGTCTATTGATCCACCATAGACTAAATCCACACAAGTTTTTTATAGAGCATTGTCTACTATACTCTCGTATATTTATCCATGGGCGCTTGGTGCCGGAGCCTTATAACAGTCCCAGGTCAACCAAAAAGCCAACGTGGTCCTCATCCCCCGCAAATTTTTACCTACTCTCAGGATTAGGTGGGAGTCTAATTCTGAGCAGACGTGTGTCATTCGCGCATTCACGCGCCTCCAACTATTTTTTTTTTGTAATTTATCCCTCGAATTCATTCGAATCATGCCCTTTTAGGATTCACCCCTGCCCCAATTTGAACCAATTTGGATCTAGGATTTTCGTTCCTTAAGTTTTCGAATTTTTGGGGGGTTTTCATATTTTATTGGGTTTTCGAATAATTTTCCGGGGGAAGGAGAGGGGGAGGTGGTGGTTGGGGGGTGGCCACGCTGAGGTCTACGGCCAAAGTCAACTTCCACGGTGGCCAGGGCGGGGGTGAAGGGGCGATGGGATGGTGGGGCACTGAGGAGAGAGAAAATAAGGGTTTCAGGTGAGGGGATGAGAGAGTAGGGGTGGGGTGGCTGGTGGGGCCACCGTCGTGGTCTCCGGCCAGCGCCGACCACCGTGGTAGCCGGGGCGGTGGTTCTTGGACAGCGGTGGTGGTGGTAAAGGTGAATGAGGAGAGAGAGAGAGAGAGAGAGAGAGAGAGAGAGAGAGAGAGAGAGAGAGAGAGATGGAAGGGGAAGAGGAGGGGGGGTGGGGGACATAGAGAAAGGAAAAGGAGAGATGGGGGGAGTAGGTGGTGAATGATCTTGAGATCACGATTTGGGCGTTCCTCATCCCTGTCCCCGTCCCTTCCCCAAACATCATATTCACTTGTGATTCCGTGTTTGGGACCCTTAACACCTATAAAAGAGTTCTTAACGATTTTTTGAGACCCGATAATTGATTTCGAGAGTACTCCCTCATATATGGTAAGAAAAATTACAATTTGCGCTCTACAAAGCCCGAAAAACACGGACTATATATAACCTTCAATTTTCTTGCTTCCTCGGCCTTGATTGAGATTATTTCTAATACCTTATTAGGGGTCCATTGTGACACAAAAGGACCCTGGTACCTCAAGAAGGTCATCTAGGTCCCTAAACTCCACGCTCACCCATGAATTCAGTGTTCGAGCCCTTATAGTGGATAACCATAAAAATGGTCATCTAAACCTAATCAAGACTCAGAAACAGACCCGAGGGCCCTCCATAGTCCCCAAGGGTTACCCCATTCAATATGATATGAATATAACAACTTTTATTCCGAAACTCTCCAAAACCCCAAAAAAATGTGAATTATAGTCTTCAATTTTCGGCTTCCTAGAGCCTGATTGAGATTTTTGTCAAAACTTCCCAGGTGGATCCATTGTTATCAAAGAGCACCCCTGGTAGGCCATCCAAGACTCCACACTTCGTACTCCTCCGAAATTTCAAAATTCGACTCTATAGAATTGATAACCAGTAAAATGGCCGTCCAAACCTAATATAGTTCTGATACTCAACCTCGAGGGTTTCCTTGTCCCCTGAAGGTGTCCTAGTGGGATATGGTGCCAAAAAAAAAAAAAAAAAAGATTCGTGCCCCTTCAAAGTTCCAATAAAAACATCCTTCGATTTTTGCAGTCACGAGAAGAGGCTGAGATTTTTGTCCAAACATTACTGTCAGGTCCATCGTGACCCAAGAAGAATCCCCACTCCTTGGTAGGTCATATAGCTCTCCAAACTTCGTATTCAGTCATTTACCAATTATTTCGGTGTTAGGCCTTTTAGAATAAACACCAATAAATGACAATCCAAACCTATTTGGGAACCCATACCCGACCCATGGGCCACCCTTGTCCCTTGAGCCACCCTTGTCCCTTGAGTGTATCCCGTGAAAAATATGCAAAACTAACAACTTTCGTCTAGGGGCCCTCCGAAAACCTAAAAAAGGTGGATTATAACCTCCAATTCTCGATATTTCGAAACCTAAATAAAACTTTGCCCAAACATCCCAAAGGTCAATTATGACCCAAAATCACTCACGGTGCCTCAAATAGGTTATTCGGGCCTTCAGACAAGCATAATTTTTTTTGTTTGTAAGAATGTGATTAGGAATTCATTGGCGATTTTGGTACAAATACAAAAATCATTGGTCAAACACCGCCATTGCCACGTTACCCCAATCACACTCGCCACCTTAACCCCACGACAATCCTCCCCCTCTCCTTGTACTTCCCGACAATCATCTGTACTCCCTCGCCACCATTCATGATCCCGACCATGTGATTTGGTGTTGGGGGCCCTAAACACTATAAAAGGGTCATCAACGATATTTTGGAACTCGATAACTGACTCTGATGACCTCTCATCCCCCTTGGGGTTCTCTTTCGGATTTGGTGATAAAATAACAACCTTCATCCCGAAAAACATAAAAATACTGGTTATATAAGTCTCAATTTCGGACTTTTTGAGGGTCCATTGAGATTTTTTTTCTCAAACTTTTCTAAGGGTCCATTGTGACACAAAAAGATTCTGGTGCACTGGAAAGGCCATATGGGTGCCTAAACTCTATACTCAATCATGGATTCAGTGTTTGGGCCTTTACAGAGGGTGACCATGAAAATGGTCGCCTAAGCCTAGTACAGACTAGACCTCGGGGGCCTTCCTCGTCCCAAAGGGCTACCCTGTGCTATATGATGCGAAAGTAACAACTTTCGTTCCGAGGCTCTCTGAAACCTTAAAAAAAATTGGATTATAAACTTCAATTTTTGGTTTCTTTGCGCTTAACTGAGATTTTTGCCCAAATACCCCCAAGGGCCCAGGTAAACCATCTGATACTCGACATCGAGATTCTCCCCTGTCTATAGAGAGTGTTTAGAGCGATATGCTCCAAAATAACAACTTTTCTTTTGGGCCTTCTGGACCCCAAAACAATGAATAGCCTTGGATTTTCGTCCATCTGAGGCCAATCGAGCTTTCCGTGGGATTCATTGTGACCCAAGAGGATCTCAGCTCCTCTAGTAGGCCATATGACTTTTCAATAATTTCTAGATTTTCTGTGGGATCCATTGTGACCCAAGAGGATATAAGCTCCTCTAGTAGGCCATATGGCTTTCCTATAATTTCGGTGTTAATCCCTTTGGAGTGGTTGACCGTCCAAACTTAATAGGGCCCCATACCTAACCCTGGGGTACTACCTTGTCTCCCCAAGGGTGTCTTATGCAAAATGGTGCAAAAATAACAACTTTCTCCTAAGGACCCTCCAGAACTCCAAAAAAGGTGAATTTAACCTTTAATTATTGACTTTCCGGAATCCAAATTAGATTTTTGCCCAAATTTTCTTTGAAGTCCATTGTGACCCAAGAGCACTCCAATGCCCCAGTAGGCTATCCAAACCCTCAAACTTTATATTTATCCATGACATGGGCGCATACATATATAAATTTTTTTTTTTGGTAGAATGTAATTAAGGAATTCATTGACCAAAAGCGAGAGATAGTAGTAAAATTAATTGGTAAACATGCATATATCCCAAGATAGAATTCGGACCAGGGAACAGAGAGACACTGTTTTTCCAAATTTTAAAAATTTCAAAATCTACTCTCTATGCTCCTAGGACTGTCTACTTCCAAAAGAGATTGTCCTTTCTATTTTAAAATGTCAATTATTGTCCAAGTTAACAAATACAATTTTAACTAATCATCTTTTACTATTCCACTATAATACTAACAAACTATTCAAAAAAAAGTACAGAGAAGAGAGTGTACTCCGTCTGTCCACAATTAAGGTGTGTTCTTTTTTATTTATTAGACCTTACTCAATCAATAAAAATCATTGGCAATATCTTACTCAATCAGTGGGAATCAATGTAAGACCGACCGAATCAGTGACAATCAGTGACATGGTCTTATCCAATCAGTGAAAATCAGTGGCAAAATCTTGCCCAGTCAGTGGGTCAATCAGTGGCAAGACATTACTAAATCAGTGAGAATCAAGACAAGATCTTACTGTATCAGTGAGAATCAGTGACATGACCTTACCCAATCAGTAGAAATCAGTGGCAAGACCTTACCCGTTCAGTGAAAATTAGTGGCCCTTACCCAATCAGTGAAAATCAGTGGCAAAACCTTACTCAATCAGTGAAAATCAGTGGCAAGACCTTACTCAATAAGTGAAAATCGATGGCAAGACTTTACTCAATCAGTGAAAATCAGTGGCAGAACCCATATTCCTACTCACAGAATCAGTAGCAAGACCTTACTGAATCAGTGAGAATTAGTGAAAGGACCTTACCGAATCAGTAAAAATCAATGTCAGAACCTTACCCAACCAAAGGAAATCAGTGACAAGACCTTACCCAATCAGTGAGAACCAGTGGAAAAGAACGCACCATTACTCACACAATCAGTGACCCAATCAGTGAAAATTTGTCACTACAACAATCAGGCCCAAAGGCAACGGCGAAAAACCGTTGTTGTAGTACATGAAAGCGTTGCCATTAGTAGCCCATATTCTTACTCACAGAATCAATGAGTATCATTGGAAATAAATGGTAGCACTTTCCCGAATCAATGAGAATCAGTAACAGGACCTGACCTTATCCAATCAGTGACAATCAGTGCAAATAAGTGAAAAAGAACACACCATAACTCTAGGTTTTAGTTTATGTGCCAAACTTTAACCAGAATTGCCTAAGACATAAACTATTAGGGTGAGTATAACTGTTACGTATATAGTCAAATATACTTTCTTCATTTTAATTGTTTTATTATTTATACATAGATGTAGATTTGGCGTAAACAAGGAGTAATGTGAAATGAGCTTGAAGTGGGTGACGTACTTGCACACCCTCTTATTCCCAACAATACAATAACCTGAGCTCAAGTCTCATTTCCAACAAAGTTAGAGGCTACTTTGCTTTTTCCCAAAAAAAAAAAAAAAAAAAAAGCAGCAATGTGCGATATTGAGAGATGGAAAAATAACTTATATGGACTCATGGAATAAGGGTTTAAATCTTTTTTTCGAAATATTTGCACTACTGTCTTTGGTCCACAATGAACCAAGTCCACACAAGACAAAAGACGTAAGAGATACACCCATAAGGACAATGTTTCATCTATTTACTAAGTAGTCTACCAATGTCAATTGTGATATAGACTAACAAAATAAGATTGACACTAACAAATTATTTTCATTCAAGAAAACCAAATACCAAAATGTAACTTACAATTGGACACATCACATGGATAAACTCCCCACTGACCAAAAGTAGATAAAATGTTTTTCAATTAATATGGACAGAGGTAGTAATTACTTAGTTTTTTGAATGACAATTAAAAATTATTCTCACCTTTCGAATTGCCCATAGAAGTGAAAAAAAAAAATAGAAAACAGCTCCCGTGGACAAGTATGTTACGTGGGGGTAAAAAAAGGCCGTTGTTACTGCCAGGCTTAAAAACACTAATGCCAGACCATTAATTATTTAGTTTGACGTTTTAGTCCTTCATATTAATAAGGCAAAATACTTATTTATTTTTCACTATCTTTCATTGCCTTGTTTACAACAAATTTATAGAAAGGCATTAATAATTATGGATCCTGCATTTTTACCAACTTAGCAAATTGGCAATCATAAGATTCAAATTATTATTTTCCTAAATTGCTCACATATATCGTCAAGGTGCACTTTTTGTCTTCAAATGACGCAAGTACTATAAGCCGGGGTGAAGCCGGGGGGGCTGGCGTAGGCCTGGCCCCGTGGCCCAGCCCAGAATGTTTTGTCTTTTTTGTTCTGGCCCTTGTAAATATCAAATATTAAACTGTCCAACTACATTCTTGTACATCATCTTTGGCGCAGTGGTCTGGGATGTTTTAAAGCGCCTACCAAGTGGGCACGGGTTCGAGCTTTTGCCATAGCACTTTCTCTATTTTTTTACCTCATTTTTCCAAGCTTTGTTGCATCTTTATTTTACCTCCGATTATATATCATCATCATTTGTGTTAAACTAGTAGATTTTCTTGCTAGTTCATTCTACGTGGATAAAAAATTAATAAAATTTAATAATCAATGCTACTGACTATTCATCATTGATTTTTATTATAGTCGTATTTAAATTTTGGGATTTTGTAGGGTATATAATAATAAAATTGAGACCTTTTAATTTATTTCTTTTTAGATAATTGGGGAAAAACCTGCATTCTTGAATTCCAAACCGTAAAGAATATAAATTTTTTTGGGTTGACGGAAGATAATTTGAATCGTGAAACTACTATAATCGTTGATAAGGAACAAAATTCGAATTTAGGGACAAAGAAACGAAGATTACAGATAAAAGTAACAAAAGTCCCGACCCCTGTACTTTCAAAATCTTGGCTTCGCCCCTGACTATAAGCACCTTGAAGGACTTCAAGTCTTCAACGGTTCAACCCCATGGCGAATCCCATGGCAGTAGACAACCTTGCTTTAAGCGAATGTTAATTATACAATAGGATATTAATAGGATATTAGATATAACCAATTAAGAGTTGAGCTGCTATGGTTTAAGGCTATATATTAGTGCGAAAATTGTGTGACTATTCAATATTAATGTATCACAGTGATTGACTTGGAATTTCCATAAATTAGCTCACTATAATCGCTCAATTACATGCCCAACTAGCCAGCTTTATGTTTCTTTCTTCTTTATTATTGATTTTTTTTTTCTATTATGGAAGCTCTATAGCCCTCTTTTGATTTAAAAACTTAATTAGAAATGCCTTCTTCTTTTTTGGTAAGATTTTTTTGTGGCTACCATTATGATTTAATTTTTATATACTTAATATGTATATAAAGCAAGTGTACACATAGTAATATTATGGAGAGAGTATAATTTGGGTTGCCTTTTTTTTATAATGAAGGGTTAAATCGTCAACATAAGAAATTAATGACCTGGTATTAGTGTTTATTGGCCTGGCAATAACATCGGCCTAAAAAAATGGGACTTACACATTTGTTAATTTGGCCGGAAAAACAGGAGTACTAGGTGATTAAATTTCATTGTGTTTGATAAGATGGTTTTTAAGATCAAATAAGATGATTTTTGTCGAAGATCTTTCTTTGGTGTTTTTTTTTTATTTCTTTTCCCATGGACCGCAACAAACAAACATCAACCTTTTCCCTTCGTACCTATGTGTGTTGGAACTATTAATGCAGCTACCTCACAAGGTAAAAATATTTGTCTTAAATAGAATACAAAAACTTGTCTGGTCTCACTATGAGATGGAAGTCACCTTATGCAATCACGGTTTCTAAAATGTGACCCCAATATCTATAAAAAGTAACTCCACCTTAATGTAAGTTGACCTCACACAAAAAATGCTCTAAATAAAATACTCACACGATTACCAAAAAAGAAGAAAAAAAAAAACTCGCCGATTACTTGTAATACTAACCTCTAAAAATAACCTAAACCAGGTGGTGAATCCAGCAGTATAGAACTTGGGTACGGGATCCCCTTTCAACAAACTACGAGTCTATGACAACACCATCAGACCAAAAATAACTATGAGAACACTTACTATCATCGATTTGAATGTTTGCCTAATCGTAGTACCACGATATTACCACCCATTCGTTCCGTTCAACAAATGAAGATTGAAGTTTTGCGTTTATACGGCACCTAAGTATTCATCCATAGCGATAGTGTTTCTGTTTCAGCCCATTTTAAAAGGTGATAGAAAAAATGTCTTGAACTCGAACCTACCTAAAAAATCAACCCCTTAAAACACCGCCAAGACATTTGATTCGGGATGGAGGAAACACTAGACCGAATAATTGGATACATTTTTCAAAACGACGCGGCAACAGTGATGCTGTCAAAATTAGACAAGCTGCATCTTTGCCGAAGCCCAGAACTCTAGAACACACAGGGAGAGGAGAGTGGGGATAACAGAAGATGTAGGAGAATCCAATGACATGGATATTTTTGGGCCTAACAATTTGACTCGCATAAACCTCCCAGGTTTTGAAAGAAACAAAACATTTGGAGCATCCTATCACTTATGGTCTTCAATCGGAAGCTAAAACCACATTCGAAACAAAAAGGTGACGCATATTTGAGACCACCTTGTTTGCTAAGTTTTTGTTTTGCTCGGTACCTTGTTTGCTAAGTGGGCAATACAGTAGGAAGCCATAATCACCAAGTGTTCGCTATCATAGAATTCGCGGAACCTCAAGAGCTTTCATGGAGGAAACGGGGGTGGAAAACTCTAATTATATTACTCTGTGGGTTGCTCACGAGTAGGATAGTGCAGTGGACTGATTCAAGGGCAACAAGCCAACAAGCATGCGTGATTGATAATTACCCCCCAATCCGCTCTCGCACGCTGCTACTAACGGGGTCTATCTTAGAAACATCAAAATCGACATAGTTGGCCTAGAGTTGATAAGGATTTTTTTTCCCAGAGATGACTTAGGCTATTAAAGCTAATGTTCCTCTGGTACATGAAATGGCGAGATCCGACATGCTTAGATAGATACCAGACACGAGTTCTCTGCAGCTCCATGACTTGGGCCTTGGTAATGTCAGAATACACTGATAACTTGATAAGCTCAAATTAGATACTGTTTCAGTATTTCCCAAGACAAAATGACCACCAAAGAAAAATCCTAAACGATCCTAAACCCCTACCCAGGAAAATAGAATTGTTGAAAAGACCGACGCTAAGATGGAATCACCCGACTCCAAACTCTACTATAGGAAAATAACAGTAAGTAGTGCCTTCATCCTAAACACATGGGACTCTCTACTAAAGTAATTTTAAGTCTATCTCCGTCTCCCCCTGTCAAAAATCGCCTATCCAAGATTTCTTTCTGTTGGGGAAGAGAAAAAATACTTATATTCTACCACGTTTCATGGGCAAACGCCCTTCACACCTAAATCCTCTAACACGCACTACACTAACTAAAACAAAGATAATCTCAAATTACCTACATGTTCACTCTCAACTTCTTAATTCCAAGAGCTCTAAAAAACAATACCGTGAAGAAAATACCTTCAGAAGAACCGATTAATCCAGCAGGCTTCTCACAAGTTCAAGATCAAATGCCACGCGGAGGCTGTTTCTTACCATAGCCCATCCAACAAATCGACACACTAGCATCATTCCCCCCCCCCCCGGTCACCTCTAAATACTTCCCTAGAAAAGTTCCTCAAAGCCTATCCAACAACTCAACAAATTTCAATCATCCTCCCTTCCCCGCCCGTGACCTCTGAAAACTTATCTTGTAAGCTCCTCGTCCATCCTGATGCACCACCCGTCCACCCCCATCCCCCTTGTCCCCATCCCCACCAAAAAGCCCACTTATCTCTTAATACTTGTCTCTTCCCAACAAACAAAACACTTGCAAGTTGCAAGCAAGAAAGACCCAAGAACACTGCTTCTCACCATAATGAGCAAAGTTGTGCTAAAAGCCAACTTTGTGATGACTTGATCACAAAGCTTAGACTATTAGTGCTTGGTCCTCCACTATTAAGACTTCAAAGCTGGGTAGATCACAAATGATGAACTGAACTGAAGCAAACCCTGCATGCATACCTGACAGCGTACAACAATGTCTTTGGACGAGAAATTTGAAGCTTGAATCCAATACCTTGATCAGCTTCAAAATCTTGTGTGAGAAAAAGATGTCAGACCACCAACTAAAAAGCATCCAAATTCTATACTGTGGTAAGGCATTGCTCCCCTCTTCATATAACTCAATGCAAGCCTCCGACTTCAAGCTAAGAAAATGAAGTGGGTTAGCAGAATAAATAGAGGATAATCATGATGAGTCGTCCATAGCCGACCAATCTACTAGATCTGTGTCAACAAAACCAACAAAAGTTGAAAATTAGAACTGAAGAAAACATGAGTCCAAAGTTGTGTGGTCCAAGGTCGAAACACGACAAAATACCAGTATAATCTATGTTGGTACATTACCTAAACAAAAGATGATCAAATGTTGAAATATGTGACCTTTTTATATACACTATTACCTCAGAGGATTTGTCTTGCCAGCTCTAGTGAAATCTTTTCCGTTTATGACCATGATAATATTCCCCATGGTCATCGTCTGAGTATTTAGTCATCCTTTCACGGTTACTATGCAGCTCCTTCTCATTTGATTTCGAGATTTTCTTTGGATGTCGGGATCTATGGTTGAATTCTTCTCGCCTTTGCCTCGCACTGCCACTGGAATAACTGTGTTCCATGCTAGACCTTGAGTGGCTGTGATAATCCCTATCAGGTCTGTGATCATGTTCCATTCTCCTCCTTTTAGTGCTCTCTCTTTCAGAGTCCCTACCATACCGCACTGTTGTTTCGTCATTCTTTCTGAAGTTTCTGTGGTACTTCTCATGCCTGTCTTCCCTAGGATGAGTCCCACAGCCAGACAAGTCTTTTTCTGAAGTTGATCTCTCTGACTGGAAAACCCTGAGATCTCTTCCACCCTCTTGGTGGGAGATTTTTTCCTGCCTTTCACCATATGAGTATGTATCATCATCAGAATGATTGCGATTTCTATGTTTCCCTTCTGACCTTTTGGCAAGATTGTCATCAGAGTGATTCATCCCTCTTTCCATTTTGTCACGCTGCATACCAAACTCATGAACTGGATGACAAGTCCGTCCTCTGCAAAAGAGAAGCTTTAGTGACAAACGAGAAAGAATATACTGAAATCATTAAAGCATACTTCCCTTGTAGTTTATTTTTTATTTTATTCTTTTTTTAACATACATGAGTATCCAAGCTCTGCTTGACTAATCCCATGGGCCCAGAAAACCTCCAGTGGCCCTGACGGGACTCGAACCTAGGACCCCTTGTAGTTTCTTTATGTCCTCTGTGAAATTAGAATACAATGCTGCAATCGATATTGCAACTTATTTCTGAAACATATGACTACGACTTACGAATGTGCTCCCAATCCACACTAAATTGACACAATTACAGGGGTAATAACTTTTCATTTTATCATATACATATAGACCTGCCAAACGGGTCGATCGGGTTTGGGTTCGGTTTCATCGGGTTTGGGTTCGGTTTCAACGGGTTAGGGTCATTTTCGGGTCGGGACGCATTTCGGGTTCGGGTTGCCTGGCCCAGAGTTCCCGGGTTAAGGTCAACCTAGAGGGTCAGAAGCGTCATTTAATATATATTTTTTTCCTCCATTCTTAACCATTATTTTGTTCAAATGAAACATTAAGCAAAGTTGTACATTATTTTAACTTCTAAGGACCTAATGACAATTTTTTAAAATATTTTGTACATATTTAAAAATATTAAATATGCTCTAAGAGAAATTAATTAGCGATATACTGACCAAGGGTGGATATAGGTCCCCAAAGTGGTTATAGGGGCAACCGGTTCGGGAAAATAATGTAAATTAAAAGTAATTAAAGACTGTCCGACTTGTCAAAAAGGCATTCCAATCGATCTTTTCATCATTACATAAGATGTTATTCAAATTTTCGGGTCAATTGACCCAAGAAATGTCGGGCTTAACAGGCTAGGGTCAAATCGGGTTTTAGGGTCGAAAAAACTTTGTCAGAACCCTTAAAAACGGGTTGGGTTTACGGGTCGGGTCAGCATTTGACAAGTCTATATACAGGCATACAGCGCGTTAGTGGAGTGTCAGAAGGAAACCAAGGGTAAGGGAACCATAGTGCAGACAAGAGTGACATTGTAACTGGTGGTGTTCTGCTAACATGCTAAGATAGACGTACAACCATTATAGCATACACTTAAACCTAAACAACATATCAACATCACCATTTTGAACATGGCTCTACCACCATTACTAGAAATAGGAGCTAATACATATTATCAGACACATACCTTCCCAAATCCCCGTTATAAATTCTCTGTTGATTCTCGTGACTCTGCATAAGTTCAGCATACCTTGGTTGTGGACCATTGCTCCCTGGGGGTGGTGCCATGCATCCTGCTCCCAGATTCATGTTGCCACTGTGCCATCATCTCAAGGTCAGTGATCTAACATAGAAGGGTTTTTCAATTTTATTGGTTTCGGGTGGGGGTTGGGGGGTGGGGGGAGGGGAATGCAATAAACTGAATATGTTTGTCAAGCTTCCAGAATGTGCACTAGTATGTTAAGAATAAGTAAGGGTGGTCGTATTGGCCATGCTACAGAGCCTTAAGTTAAAATATTATTCTTGGATGCAAACTTGTCATTAAGAAAAGAGGAAAATTTCCCGAATTTAATTATTTATTTTAGATAACATGGCAAGTCACCTTTGATTTCTGAGCACCAAAACCTCATTCCATTGACGTGATATCTAGAACTAGTGAATATATGTAGACCGAATAGAAATAACAAAGGAATGCAAATGTCGCAACAGTTACCTGGGAGCAGGATATACAGCATACATTGATGGAGCATAGGGAGGATACACAAATGATGTAACTGGGGGCATGGTATTATTATACAACATCCCCGGGCCTCCATACATGTTGACAAAGGGTCTGATGTTTGGTTGACTACCGGGCCAGTATGGTGGTGCACAACCTGGAGTAGACCCCACATAAGAGGCATCCCCTGGGTCGCAGGATGAGTCAGAAATAAATGATGAGCCCAATATACCATGTTACCACCATAAGATATAAACTAGAGAGCTAAAGTGAACAACAATGGGAGGGAGAAAAACTACACACCACTCCAGTGATTTGTGTGAGAACTTGCAGCAACGGGACAGTCTCTAATTAAATGATCCGGAGAACCGCACATGTAGCATGTCCGTTGACCCTGAAATATAGAAGATCAATCATAAACAAGTCCACTGAGTCATCACAACTACAACACAGATGACCCGCCCCTCTCCAGTCTAGAAAAACATATCAAATATAGAACATACCACGAGGTGCTAAAGAAGTAACATGCAACAATTGTTTATGCATTAATTCGCTTACAATAATATCCTTATCTAATAAAATTCATTTTACCTTCCAAAGTAAGGATTGCACACGGGTTGAAACTTGGGATTATTGAGAGGAAATTTCTCACTTGGGATTAATATTGGCATACAGCCCAAACTTGGGATTATCTAGAGCTCTTTTTCATTAATTTTTAACAATGTAATCGTAAAGTTAAGACCTCCATTACTCCAGCTCAGGAAAACGGGGATGGAGAGCTCTGACAAACTAAGCTCCCCTCACATCCCAAATTCTATCATACTTAGCTCCCATCTCATAATGGAAACACACGTGCGTGCGCGCACACACACACACCACACACGCGCGTGCGTGCACAGTCTATCCCTAAATTTGACGAGGCATTGGGGTGAGGGAGATATAAAAGGCATTGAATGGTCCATACTCCATACCTCTTTGAATAATACATATAAATGAAAACATCAAATTAAGAGGTCTCAGTAATTACCTTTCTTAGTCTGCCAGGAGCTGCAAAATTTGTGTCCTCACCTGCATGATAAAAAAAAATATATCAAAATTAGAAGCTTACAACGCAACAATCTTCAATTGTCAAATTAAAGTAACACACGAGGAAAAAATACCTCGGTTAAATATACGAAATCCATCCACTTTCTTGGTACAAGAATCTACTTCCAAGAAAAAAAATGTAAAGAGGAAAAAATAGAGTATTAAAGATAGGGAATGTGTTGAGGTAAAAGACATGAAATCATAGTGGCTCAAACTTTTGCAATGGCACTTTTTAACCCATTTTAATCTGACAAGACAAATCATGAGAATATCTAGTCTGGTCAAGCGGAATTCACACTGTTTACATGCTTATGGTTACAAGATTTAACATCATATGGAAAAGATGAAAAAACGTGATAGTACCTTCCTCATCTGTTCGAACCATATTTTGAGGGTCGTTTTCCCCTTCAAATTCAGTGGAATCTTCCACAGCACCAGGCTTACTAACATGAGCAAGACCATATGATTTGTTTGGCGGCATTTGGTTTGATCTCTTACCCATTGCACAACGGTTCAACTGCAAATTTCTATGTGTAACAGTTGCAGCATAAGACAACTCCTTCACTTGAATACCAGATTCATCATCTGTACATCAACCAACAGTTAAAACATCACCCAAGTCAGTAACTCATTCCACTCTAAATCCATACATCTAATATATCCAGTGAACAATTATTATGCTCAACATAATCAAAGTACACGATACCTGGCACAAATCTGTGAAGATCATTTTCTGAGCCATTACGTAGAAGTTGAGACTCGAGAAAATGCTCTATTGCCTGTCTCAGTGAAACATTTGGTAGCAAATCATTTGCTTTGCATTTGGTGGAAGAACACATAGGACATTTTGAGTTCTCAGCCAAAGATTGACGAATGCCTGTACCAAAGATACGCAAAAATGTTAAACAGGGAGTAGCAAGGGGCATATAGGCCTTCCACAAACTCTAAAGATAATGTACTCTTAAAGGATCCTCCGGGCCAGGAAAAAGGTGTGAGTAATATATCCATTATACTCCCTGAAATGTATTTATTAACATTTCTAATGCCAGAGGGTCATATAATAATGTAGATACAACTCCCTCAGTTTCTTTAATTTATTGTTTTCCCTTTTAGAGGTTGAACTTTGACCTCAAATTTCTCTCAATATATAAATGTAAAATTATAAGTATCTTTGAATATGGATATAACGATATATATTTCGTATTGTTCATAATTTCCGGTAAATTATCAACCTCAAAAATCGAAAACGACAACAAAAAAATTTAAAGATAAGCATAAGCCAACTCTTAAAATGCAATAGATATCTCTTGTGACAAATATATGTCCAGGAACTTACACTTTTCACAGAAGCTGCGCTGACAGCATGGTATCATGACAGCCTCTTTGAAATAATTTCTGCAGAGAGAACATTTCAGCTCTGATGGCATCTCACTTCTGTCCATTGCTAAATGATTTGCAGGCAACGTTCTGTGAAAAATCAAGAAAAAAATCAGCATCAGATATCTCTCATCACACAATCATTTGAGACTCATTGCACAACTATGCTCTTTTTAAAAGAGAACTTACTTTTCCAGCTGCATTTGTTCCTCATTTTTCGGCTTCGACTGCATCACTAAGGTGCTACCCTCATTTGCACTACAATCTGACACGAAGAATCGCAAGAATGAGCATAATAGAATTTCCAATTTCTAGAGCAGAATAGCAGAGACTATGTACCTTTTGTAGCAGACTGACTTGGGTGAGTTGCATCGAGCTTGTGGCAGCTCACTAGCGGTTCCTGAGAGCATCTGTATCAAACCATTCACATTCGAAGGACTTTAATCAGGTACATGCAAAATGACTTAGTGAACTTGTGGTATACCTCAAACTAGTATAGAATAGCTCCATAGATTTAAAACAATGCATACCATAAAAATCCCAAAACCCTTTTTTAGTCTCTTCCCCCTCTTAGGAGGGCTGCGTGGGGAGCGAGAGGCAGAAGCATACCTTGGAGCAATACAATTCTTCATTTCACTGTTGTTAGGTTGCAGCTTTCCACGATCAGGTAACTTTGCCTCAGGAAGTGGACACAAGTCAACTCCAAAATCATCAAAGACACTTGTTTCCTCAATCTGCAGAGCACAAAACATGTTTAGTAAACTTACTTAATAATCAACAAATCTATCCATCAGTATCACTTAGAACACGGTACATTCAGGTACAGAACATAGTTTATTGTGTAGCTTAATTGTTCATAGGGCTATGTTGAGTGGTATGTATTCTGGAATCGTCATTTAAATTGATGGTCAAACTTTTTTATGCATATGACTCATTGGATTGTTAAGCAACATAAACCAATTACAATAAGTGCCAACATAACTTAATTGACAAATGAAGAAGATTATAGACACATTGAACTACAACAACAACAGCCCAGGGAGCATCTGAGATTTCTAATGTACGCAGCCATACCCCTAGCTAGTTGTCTTGTAGAGATGCTGTTTTTGTTAGACCTTGAAGTTGAATGAATGAAAGAGTAAAATAAATATATGAATTAATTAATGGGTGAATGGGTGAATGGATGAGTAGCGATGAAGGAACAGAAATAAGTACATAAATAAATGAAATAATAAATAGACGAAGAAAGTGCAACGAACAACAACAGGTAAGAAACGGGTTACACACTCTGAAAAGGATAAAGAAACCTCTCCCTCTCTGGTAGATTCAAAAAGAGCATCTAGTACAACCCGAGAAACAGTCTATAAAGCTGATGACAAGTTTAAGAAGAATAATGAAACTAAAGAATATCAGGATCCTCAACATACCGCAGCAGGAGGCTCGACAGTATTTACAAGTTTGGCTTCCCTACCACCGAAGCACCCTTCTGAGACATCACCAGCCCTGCATGGTCTTATTTTACGTGAGAAACTGAAGGAAATAGTAAAATAAATAAATGGTGCTAAGCTTTATAGTATTGTATAAGCCTCACATAATACTTAATTAAATTCAACTCCAACAGAAAATGGTAAATAAAAACCGACAATCAGTTCCATTGCAGTCATAGCCACATCTAGTCTGAAAGAAGCAGACCTTCACATGCAATTTTCCATATCAGGAATTATATACATGCTACATTTGCGTCATCAAAAGTAGAGGATTAGGCTTACAGAGCGGAGCATATCACTAAACATATACATTTGCCGTCTACTATTACCTGAAACTATTAGGCTTTTGAGGTAACACCTACGAATTTCACATTCTTGGAGTAGATAGTTATAAACACAAAAACAACAAGAGACAAAAATGTATATAAAAAATAATAATAATAAAATGAGCAAAACAAGAGGTTGATTTTTAGTGAGCAATGCTAACAGTAATCTTTCTCATTGTGGCCTTTCACATTTTGTTTCCATTTCTCTGTTTTCACAGGGGTAACATTGTATCTAAAAATATCAAACTTAGATATAAAAGAAGTTCCATCCAGAGCATATGAAAAATAAATCTTACAGGGATCCCGTCAACAATCTAAGGCTCTAAGTATTTGAAATTCAATGTCAAGAAACTTAGTTAGCAAGGAACTTTTAGGAATATAAAAGAAATGAAAATATGAAATGGTTTTTATTTAATCTAACACACGACGAAAGGCAGGCTAAGGTAAGGCAAGGATGAGGCGCAAAAATAAAGGAAAGAAATCAAGGTGTATTGGAAGTGGACAAGCTGAAGTAACAAATGAGCTGTTAGGCCATCGTTGTTCCTCATATACTTTCCATTGTGCATAGTCATGATAGGAAATAACAAATATTGCCATGCCAAAACCGAGTTGCCAGCCATCAAAGTTAGTTAACGAGGAACCTAAGATTGAACATTAAGTTTTGCTTCATTCTTAAATTAACAAATTGTCATCATAACAAAAAATCCATGCACGTATCGACGTGGATAATGGATTCAAAGCAGAATTTGATACTATATACGTCCCTTTCATGCAGGTCTTTAGCATCTCAACCTTCTACGCTAACTTGACGTGGATAATGAATTCAATGCAGAACTTAGATACTTTACATTTCATTCACGCAAGTCTTTAGCTTCTTAACCTTCTATATCAACTCGACAACAAATTCAATGCAGAACGTGCTACTCTACGTCCAATTCATGCATGTTTTTAGCATCTCGACGCTCTATTCTAAGTCGACGTGGATAATGAATTATATGCAGAACTCCAATATGCTACATTCCATTCATGCAGGTTGTTAGCATCTTAACCTTCTATGCTACCTCGACGTGGATAATGAATTCAATGCAGAACTTAAATATACTACATTCCATTCATCAAGGCTTTAGCCTCTCAACCTTCTATATCAACTCAACAATAAATAACGCAAAACGTGCTACTCTACGTCCCATTGATGCATGTTTTAGCATCTCGACGTGGATAATGAATTCAATGTTGATGCATGTTTTAGCATCTCAACATTCTAACTAACTCGACGTGGATAATGAATTCAATGCAGAACTTCAATACTCTACATTCCACTCATGCAGGTCTTTAGCATCTCGACCTTCTATGCTAACCCAACGTGGATAATGAATTCAATCCAGAACGTGCTACTCTACGCCCCATTCATGCAGGTTTTAGCCTCTCGTCATAAAGAATCAAGTTCATCATCAAATTTAATCACAAAGCAAACACTTAAATCCATCACAAAACATAACATAACACATATAAACATGACTACACGAGTAAAATTCTCAGACAACCTCATTAACATCTTATGCATTTTCATATCTCATCTACAAGAGATGCACGACCTAACAGGAATCCTAACTACCTATAGCAATTCCTACCAACGCGCTAAATCCACACATACAATAATTAAATTAATGAAAAACTTAGAGCATTTGAAAGCGAAAAAGCTACCTGAGCGTTGTTGCGGGAACTCTTTTAATAATCACATTCGAACCGCTAGGAATTCGAACATTCTCATCCTTATACTCTGAAATTCACACAAAACACACAAACAAAATTTACAATCTCAAACAAATTCCAAACAATTGAAATAGATTCAATTAGAGAGGAGAGAGAAAAACCTTGGCCAGATACAAAATCGGAGAAAACGAGTTCAACATCTTGAGAGAGATTGAGGTGTTTCTTTTTAACAATCTCGAATTTGAGATCGCGAATTGAGATAGATGATTGGCCACCTATATCAATGGAATCGAAAGTTGCGGAGCTTCTAAACTTGAATCGAACAGCCATGGCGGAATTAGATTTCGTAAGGTTTTTCGATCATATGAATCGCAGAGATTATATATTTAAGAAGGAAAGAGATTGAGATGAATCAATTTGGGGGGTTAGGATTCTTAGGAAACAAATTGCTGACAGAAGTGATTTTTTTTTGGTTTAGCTTTGGTGTTGATGTGTTTGTGTGTGTATATATATATATATATAAATATATATATATATATATATATATATATATATATATATATATATATATATATATATATATATATATATATATATACATGTTGAGCTTCTTTGGTTCAGTGGTTTTATTTATATTATTTTTATTATGGTAGTAGTAATAATTTTTCCTTGATGGACCTGGAATTATTTGTGGCCCACCCAATAGGGTTATATCATATGAGGGCAAGAGCTTGAGAAAATTGTGGGCTAGCAATAGCATTAGCAATGGTGAGAGCCAACGGCCTATTGGGCCTGCAGTGTTAAGTTTTCTCCAATAATCCTATCTTTCACATTTAATAAGAAAATAAAGACTACCCTTCTTCTAGGCGCCTTTATAAACCCTACATGAGTTTTTATGGAGGAGGTCTATTATGAAATGTGCAATATTGTATTTTGATACGAGATGTGCGACATGGCAATCGGAAATAGAAACTACCAATAATTATGTTGGACTTTTGTGGTATGGTGAGTATAGTTCACGAGCTCATATTATGATACTAATAGGGTTTCATGGTTAGACACCAAGCAGTAATAAAGTGGTGTGATTTTTGTCAACATACATAGTAATAACTAGTTAACTACAATTCTAATTAATTCTTATTGTGCTAATTGTTTACATATGAGTATATGTATGAACATTTATTCTCTCTTTCAAAACGACAATATTTAATCCCTACATATGAGAATCATAATAAATTACATAAACGAGTGCAAATCTCTCTTCGATAGTATTGCCATAGAAATTACATCAAGTGATATTGCCATGTTCATATATGTTACATTACATCTAATAAATGGATCAATGTTCTGAAAGTGTTGAAATGCGATTTGAAAAGAGGATGGAAAAGGTTTATATATATATCTAATATATGCATGTTCAAACTTCACTATAAAAATCTAAAATAAAAAAATAAAAATAAATAAAAAAAAAACCTTCACTAAAAGAAACAAAAGTAAATAAATCAATTCCAAAGAGGGTTGCTAAACGTAAATTCAAAAATACTAAACGTAAATCTCGTTTTTCCGAACTACCCCTAACACTTTCCCAAACCCTTTCTCCCTCCTCCTCCTTTCTCTCTCTACCTCCCTTTCTTTGTTTTGCCGTGAAAACCATAAAAATCTGTAACTGAAGCTTGCTACAGATCCACCATCAATCAACCTTACACCCAACTACCTCTACCTAAACCCGCTCAGATGCTCACCCCCAACGTCCACTCTCGCCGGCCACCAATCCCTAACCTCCATATCGATTGCCGAACATCGCCTCTCTTTCTATCCTCATCTCTGTGTGCTCAGCCCGACCAACCACCACTCAACCAAGCCCCGGTGAAACCAATCGTCACCCAGCAAAACCTGTCGAAACCTTCACCACCGACCTGCCACCATAAACTCTAACTCACGTATATATTTTTTCTAAGGGAAACTCAGATAATTGTATAAAAGTACAAATTAGTAGAAGCTAATAAATTACAACTGTAATTGTTACATGAAAAACATTTTATTCACCTATCAATCATGCTAATTTAATTGAGTTGTTCATTGGGTGAAACCATGAAAGACAATAGAGGTCAAAGTGGGAGAGGAGGAAGAAAATGGGAGAGGATTGTGTTTCAAGTAAAATGGTGTTTTGGGAAATATTGTGACAAAAATATTTAGATTTAGTAATTTTAAATTTATGTTAAGCAATTCCGATTCCGAATTGCTAAGCAAAAACGCCACCACATTGGTACCTAAATGGCCCGCAAACATGCTCTGAAGATTGGTTAATTCCACTTGAGGGATCAGTTGAATATCATTGAGTATATAGAGAGATTACAACCATAATTATAAGAAATGGGCTCAGCCTTAATTACAAGATATGGGCCTAAAATGCACAATTCTAATAAGGAAACAAATATTTATAGTATCAGCCTCCACAATAGTACCTAGTTTGCCCATTCATAAATTTTGTCATGGTTACCTCTACGGCACCACAACTTGTTTAACCAAGAGCTATTTACCTTGATATTTATCCTCCCAACTTTTAACTTGAAGGCAAATTCAAGTCTTTCAACTTTCATATTTTCTTGTGTTTGATGGAAATATGTAGGTGATAACCGTTTTAACCGCCTACTTCAATCCACTTCGAGATAGGGTGGATTAATTAGGTTGGTTGTCTTATCAAGAAAACATAATAATAATAATAGCGCAACTTGCTTCGAACTTCTACTCTTTGGCTTTCCTTTTTTTTTTTTTTTTTTTGTGCTACTTTATGTTGTGTGAATTTTTATTGGCTCTGTACAATATACATAAAAATTGGTCGAAGGGAGTCATAAATGTCAGTGCAATTAATTTTGTATACAATGGGGAAGGGGAATCTAAACCTAAGACCTAATGTATCCACAACCTCAGTCTTAACCACTAGATTAATATCACATTCACAAAATTCATGTAACCTAACCACATTATAACTTCATATCGTAGAACTCGTATATATAGCTTAGTACAACTCAATATTATAATAGCCAATTGACATTTTCTTACTATTTGTACATGGTGATGGTGACTAACATTTTGGATTGCGAAATACGTTCTGTTTGTAGCAAAATTAACTACACTATAGCTAATATCTTTTTATTCGTTTTTTTTTTTTTTTTTTTGAAAGACTGGTATAATAATTTGCCAAGTGAGATTAGTAGTCTACTAATAGGCTCTAGATGAACAAGAGGCAATAATAGTGCTAGTAATGACTAGCATATAATAAGTCCAAACTTGAAAACAACTGAACAAAGAGTACAACTAAAATAACTAACAATAATATTCCTATAATAATTAATTTTTGCTCGTCGGTATGTGATCCTTGTCACAGATGTGACGCATGTATAAAAAATCTGCAGCCGGACACATTTTTTCAATTATTAATTAAATATCTATATCAATAATTTTAGTAGAAAATTGGAGAGAGAGAAAAAAAAAATCAAAAAAGGGTAGAATGGGCGTGGAGCAAAGCAAATATGGAGCTCATGTTTGATTGTTTTGAGTTGCAGATAAGAATCTGTGTTTTTGGCCCCTCCAAATTAAACAATTTTTGTCAACCATTCATCAGTTCTTAACTTAGCTTCTTTACTCAGTCAATAGATCAGCTTTATGTTTAATTTACGTATTTCTCTGGTGACTTACACAGAAATTAATACTTTTTGTAATGTCAACCAATTGGAATGTCAACTACACTTGACTGGAAAAGAAAAGAAAAAGAAAATCAAGGAGATTCATTAAGTTCATATAAATCATATGGTTTAACAAAATTAAAGCCGGTAAGGCGGTAACTCTTTGTTTAGATGATATTTCTTGTGTACTTACTTTATTGCATAAAATTGAGTAAATATCTCATATATATTTCTTAAGGTGAGGAGAACAAGGCATACGGATGTATAGTGTCCTTCTATTGATGCCCAACTTAACACCTCGCCTTTGTTAATGACCGAAGCTATAAATTGATTAAAAAGAAAGGAAGGAAAAAATTCCACTTTTTCTTAAGTTTGGCAAAAAGAAACTTTCTCTTTCTTTGGACGTGGCTAAACGACACCTTCTAACTAAGGGCTTATTCTTTTCGACTGAGAATTGGTGACTGTTAACTGGGAAAAACTGGGAGAAATTGGGCAAAATTGGTAAAAATTGAGATGTCTAACTGGTCACTGGTAGAAACTGGTGAAAAATGGGTCAAACTGAAAAAAATTGGGCAAAACTGGGAAAAATTAAGAAAAACTGTAATATTGACTGTTCTGTTAATAATAATAATAATATTATTATTATTATTATTAGTAGTAGTAGTAGTAGTAGTAGTAGTAGTAGTAGTAGTAGTAATAATAATAATAATAATAATAATAATAATAATAATAATAATAATTTTAATAATAATAATATTAATAGTAATAATAATAATAATATTAATAAAAATAATATTAATAATAAACAACAACAACAATATAATAATAATAATAATAATAATATTATTATTATTATTATTATTATTATTATTATTATTTTATAATAATAGTACTATGGTTTTAAAAATGTAATTTTTAATGGAGTTCCCTCCAAAAATAAATATAAAAATGTAAATTTTTTTATTATTATTATTATTATTATTATTATTATTATTATTATTATTATTATACAAAGTCAATATACATTTATTTTTTGATATAACTTGTTCCATTTTTAACTGTTATGTTCAATTTGTCCAAATATTTAAAAAAAAAAATTATTTTGAAAAAATGGAATGAATTAGATAAAATTGGGCAAAACATGGATAAACTGGGCAAAACAGAGATAAACTTGGAAAAACTGGGTCAAACTGGGCAAAACTGTATTTTATAACTGGTAACTGGTGAAAACTGGGCAAAATTGGGCAAAACTGGGAACCAGTTGAAAAGAACATGCCCTAAGGCTCTGTTTGATTCACCTTAATTTTACTTAAATTCAGTTCAGTTCAGTCCAGTTCAGTTCATGCGTAAGTTTAGCACTCATATAACTTTTTATTCCGAAATAATTTCATCATGATAATTATGTCATTGAAAAGATCTCAAAGCATACTTTCAAATGAGTCCAATATTGACTATGTTTGGACAAATTTTAAATGGCTCACGGTCAAGTTTAAAAAATCAATTCAGTTCAGTTCAGTTCAGATTAGTTTTATCCAGGTGAATCAAACGGAGCCTAAGTCTGGCATTTGGTGGGATTTGGGTCGGGTGGAACATCACCCGCATCTACCTATTTAATATTTGAACTTCAGATGTCCACCATTCACCTACGAAACACTCCACCCGCATCCAATCCACCCATCAGTCCATCACTCACGGGTAAACGGGTGAATACGGATGGTAAACGGGTGAAATAAAGAACTAACTAAATTAGGAGATTTGGACAACATAAAAAAATCAACTTAACAAATCAAATTTCACAAAATTAAACCAGCAAATTTGAGCGATAAAGTGTAGGAGCCCATTACAAAGTCTCATATTACAAAGAAATCCTATTATTAGGAAGAAAGACAACAAAAATTTGCAATTTTTTATGTTTTTTTTTAATAAATTTTATAATATGTGATGGGTGGATTCGCTGGTGGAAAATCATCAACCTAATCCCACCCGATCCACCCACCACCAGCCAAATCACTAGTTTATTCGGGTTTTCACCCATTTATTTGGGGCAGGTGGAGCGGGTTCGTGGATACCCGCCACCCATTGCCGGACTTACTCCTAACGCACAATATCCTCCTCAAAATGTTTGAACTCATGACCTGGTATACATGTATATAAATTATAACTTGTTTACCAGTGAGCCACACCTCTTGGTTAAAAATATAAAAAATTAAAACTTCACTTTGATAATAACAAGTAACAACATGATTACATTACAGAAGCTTAACTCATCAACCATGAGGAACGGGACGAACGGCACAAGTGAATTGAAAGAATGAAAAAATTATAAATAAAAAATTAAATAAATTCAAGAGCCTCTGACTTACAACTTACAAGCATATCTAATACCATATGAGGTTCTGACTACTAAAGTTATTTGACATGACAATTTCAAAATCCATGTTTAGTAAGCAGGAAATCCCTTCAATTAGACACTAGGGTCTAGGAGTCAAATAAACGTGATTAGCTTATTCGATGAATATTTATGGCCGACGTCAACCAAGCTTTCACAATCAACTCAATAAAGAATAAATCAGCTAATGAAGGATTAATTTGATTGGTAATCACGATTCAGTGATGATCAATATCAATATTTGACTTTGGACAAGAAATTGACTAATTTGAGTACATACATTAGATACTTAAGATTCGTTTGGCAGTGTCAACTATTGGACTTTGAAGAAAAAACGGATCTCCACCCCCCTACTCTTTGTTTTCGTATTTGACCCTTTTAGTTTGGCTATTTACGGTTACAAAAAAGTAAGTTTTGTGTGAGATCATCTCACACCAAAAAACAAATATCACTTTTTTCAATTTCTAGAAAAAGTTACCCCATCACAATCGATATACGACTACACGTGTTTTTGTTGCGAATTTAGTAAGTGTATATTTGCATATTTCCCATCAAAGAATTCAAACCTTGACTCGTGCCTTTTCAAATGGAAAATACAAATCCGAGGGGAGAAGAGGGGAGTATTCTCGAACCTCATGACATAACATGTACAAAATTACAATTTATGTGGTAGAAAATATATATTGATTACAGTCTCCCATTGAATAAATAGAGAAGACCTACATATAAATGTCAGATAAGTTACTCAACTATGATCAATAGTTTTTCATGTGCACCCAAATGGTCATTTCCCAAGTAAGTTTAATCCATATACTTCACCCTGAAAAGAGACATTTGCATGCAATTAGAATTAAGCGTTGGATATTTCCGTATAAATGAGGAGAAGAGTGTTGGAATATCTATATGAGGATATAACTTATGGGCACTTCCAGTAACTGCAAATTACACTTTCGTTATACGCCTTTTGTTACCTGAATATATACCTTATTTTCCACTTGTAGCCTTTCACACTAGAAAATCCTTTAGTGGTTGCTTGATTTAATTCGGAAAGTTGCACTTTGTGGAAAGTGGTATGAAAGTGGTATTTCCTATGTGAAATAAAATTTCTTAAGAAACAACCGAAATCATTTAGTTGGTGATGGGATAACAAATAAACTTAATGACACGTAAGTCCCACTTAGTAAGGGGAACTAAGCAAGTGGCATCCTCCCTACTCGAAGAGCCAAACATTTTTTTATTTTCCATATATTTGAGGAGAAGAGTGTTGAAATATCTATACGAATAGATGACTTATGTGCACTTTTAGTAACTGCAAATTGCACTTTCATTATACACCTCTCACAAGAATATATACATTTTTTTTTCACTTGTAGCCCTTCACATAAGAAAATCCGTTAGCGGATTCGTAAAGTTGCAGGTAATTCCTATATATATGAAATAAAAGTTTCTAAGAAGTAGCCAAAATTGTTTGGTTGACAATGGAAAATAACAAGTAAATTTAACCACAAAAATTCCACTTAGTTATGGGAACTAAGCAAATGGCTTCCTCTCTACTCGAAGAGCTAGAACTTATTGAGAAGTCTCCCTTCCTATAACTTTATCAGTCAAACAATTTTATGTTTTTCTACTTCCCAATAAGTTGTTAGGATTTCAAATCATTAGAAGAATTGAATTCAAGGGTATGACATATTAACATAATTGCCTAAATTAAATCAACCCAATCACATAACCACTCTTCCTTGAATTTTTTTTTGGTTCACGACCAAGGGTATCCACCGTCGACCACAGTGACTATTTCCCCGCGTTGGCTTGTAGGCACCTCAAAGGATGGGACAACTGGCCAAGGAATTTAAAGTTGCTCCATGCCCAAGGCGAGATTCAAACCCTCGACCTTGGTTAATGATGGATGAGTCCCTACCACTCAACCACACCTCCTTGATTACTCTTCGTTGAATTGATATGTTTTATGTGATTTCATTTTCTGATCTGCTCCCACCTCAACTAAAATTTGAATGATCAAATCATTCAAATGTCATGAAAGTGATCAAAGGATTGATTAACCCAAAAGCAGAGACAAAAGATCTAGACCACATTGAATTCTTCATGAATATTTATGATTTTAAGCGAGATCTTGGCTAACGTGATATGGAGGACCAGTAAAGATTTGATGATTGTCAAGTAAAACTCTCCATTCTTTAATTTGACTAATCTAAGTATGGACCAACCTTATTTTATGGCACTCAACGATTTGTAGACAGTTACATGAACTACAACTTGAAAATTGAAATATTTTTTACATCGCCCCTTAATTCATGTACTCAAAATTTTACTAGTTACTCCAAATGTCATACCGTCGACCTTAACTGATTTGGTCAATCCCTAGTTTTTGTGCATTTCTTGACTGCTATTGATGAGATTGACAAATATATGCCTTCGATACTAAGGTTCCGTTTAATTCACCTGGATAAAATTAATCTGAACTGAACTGATTTCTTAAACTTGACCGTTAACCGTACCATTTGAAATTCATCCAAACACAGTCAATATTGGACTCATAAAAAAGTATGCTTTGAGATCTTTCCGATGACATAATTATCAACATGAAATTATTTCGGAATAAAAAGTTATATGAGTGATAAAGTTACACATGAACTGAACTGAACTGAACTGGACTGAACTGAACTGAATTTAAGTAAAATTAAGGTGAATCAAACAGAGCCTGAGGGTGCATTCTTTAGAGCTAAACTTATCATGATTGAACTGAAATGTACTGAATTCAACATTACTAAACTGGACACCACTGAACTATATTGAACACAACTTGATATGTAAGACAAACAATATGTTTCCGAACACACTGAACATCATTTAACCGAATTTGAAATCACTGAATTTACACCTGAGTTGAACTGAACTGACCCTCTAAAAGCTCTAAAGAAGGCACCCTAGTAGACCATCTACCAAAAGTGGTTGGTATGAGTGGTTCAACACTCTCAACCCTTAAGCAAGGTTGGGAGTTCTAATCTTGTAAACAGAAAAACTACTTACTAAGAACACTTTACTTCTTTGTGGATCAGTGTGAACAAGGTTAGTCTTAACTCAAAAGGGTTTAGGTGAACAGATATATGTCTTGTTATCCAGTCGTATGTACAAATTTTCATACTCGGTCAACTTGGGTAAGTAACTGATTACTTTATTTACTTTATATCACTATTTAAAAAATATAGTGGTTAATTATTATGAGTCATGACTCTTGTTTTACTAAAAAGTGACCATCGTCTTAGTTTTTACCAGTGACCATCGTCTTAGTTTTTACCAAAGGTTACAGAAAGATCGTTTTAAACAAGTTTTTGTGTTGCTCTATATGCATTATGATTATTACATATTTTTCATCCACCAACAAATACAATATCAATCAACAAAGATGAAATCTATATTATGGCTCGTCGATAATTACGGCCGAACAAATTATTTTCATTCCAGCCTAGCTTTTAGCCATAAACTCCTATCTCAGCTCAACTGTTTTTCTCCCAGCTCTATCTAGCTTGTGATAGCTTTTCCAAGTGAATAGGAGAAAAAAGACATATATTTGATGTATGTGGTTAGCGAATCTATGCTTCCATAATTGAGTTCAAGATTCGCCCCAGTTATTCAACCTCAATTTTGTATCAAATCTATGAAACAGATCGATGCGTATCTTAACAACTTCTTAATAGTTTTAAACTATTTTAATCAACAACGTCCTCTCATTGGCTAATTGTCATGTTCATGCTGACTACTGATGAAAATCTTCTTTAATTCATTCACCTTTCAATTCTTCCAAACCAATAAAATCTTATCTACTAATTATTTACCACTTAAACTTTAATCTCGTTATTAGCCAAACTGGTCATACAGACCACACTTGCTTGGAAATTATTAATCCCATATGTATACCGAATTCTGCCTCTCAATTTTTGTAAATATTAATTTAAAATGTTGATAGATTGACCAAATGTTACAAACGTTACGACATCTTAGTATCCTACATACATATATACTAAAAAAAAGATGTCACCTAACTCAATTAGCTATATATAAATAAATAAATTAGGTTCGTATCATCTTCTTAGGCTATATGATGCCTATCTCTACGGTAGTGGAGTGTACACCCCCTCCCCTCCACATACAAAAAAAAAAAAAACAAGATGATCGACATTTTTGTTACAAATTACAATTTCTTTTTTTCTTATTGAAACGATACTTTACAAATTCTTTATCATATGGATCAGATCGAGTATATCCCTCAATATATATATATATATATATATATATATATATATATATATATATATATATATATATACACACTGTAAAATGGTCGATATAATTAAGTCCCTCCTCACAACTAGAAAGCCTATGTTTTGGATATGAAGTGCCTCGTAGAAAAAGAGATGGAAATCCCCTTTGTGGAAGGCTTAATCAGGTGTCATAATCATAGATTGGAGTTGGAATAAGGGAGATGGATTATATTGGAGTATAAGAGCACAATATCAAAGACAAATCAGAGTTGATTAAGGCATTACATGAAAACAGATTTGGAATATATATTGATTGCGCTATATAGCTACATATAAAAGAGAAATTCAATGTGAAATCACTTTTACAAATATAGAGTCATTTTATAATACTCCTAGGTGACACACGAGATAAAATAAGAGTTGTTTGGTAAGACCATTTTGTAAAAGTTCTGTTGTGATAATATTTTAATTTTAATTAAATTGACGAGTTAAGTTTTGTTTCTTTTCTGTTTTTGTTTTTTTTTTGGGGAAAAGAAAAAGCGCATTCACAAATCCGTTGAGATAGTTCTGGCTAGTAGGACAAGCATTCAACAATGTCCATTGAACATAAAAAGAAATATTTTCTGCCACTAGAATAAGCAACCCAGTATCCAACTCCTCTATGGTAACCTATTACTTTTTTTTTTTTTTTTTTTGAACTCTTTTTTACATGAGTTTTACTAAAGAGTATTTTTAGCTTATCTAATTTTAATAAATACGAGTATTTATTAAAGCTGCTATGGTTGGTGTACTTCTTTTTAAAGACGTTTTTTTTTCAATATATATACAAGCGCTAAAATTTAAATTTTTACTTATCTTGAATTAGTGAAAATGCTGGATTCAATTGATATGTTAAACGCACATTGAGATTGGTTTAAATTCATTATCTTGTTGTGTATTATTACATTTTGAATATTTTCAACGAAAAAGTGTATAATGGGTGCAATACAGAACGAAACAGAACATATAGCAGAATGTTATAAAACGTGAGACAGAATAAATGCAAAATGCAACGATATACATAACAAATCAAAATATAACATGGATCGAAGACGAGAAAAAGATAAGACCTATGGGTAATAACATGGTTTTGCAGATTTGAACCCCCATGAAAGAAAAAAAGAAGATAAAAGCTTTTATTTGGGAACAGATCCTCTGCAATACCACTGAGAACCACTTTCCCCTCTCACATCATTGGCTTAGAGAGGTGTTTTGGGTAAATTTTTGTATGTACTCGGGTGTATCTAACATAATATACCACACTTGCACAGCCCAAATTGTTATTCAACCTAAGCCTAACATCATTAGTAATATAGCACTTGTGGATACATCAAGCATCATATATTGTACATGAGTGCGTATTTCATCCATGGGTGTTTTGGGCCGTTGGATTAGAGGGTAGCCAATGGTTAGAGGAAAGATAGAGAGAAGAAAAGAAGAGTACTTGTGCTCTTTCTCTAAGAACACTAGATGATCCTAATTGCTTAATTTCCTTCTAGAAATGCCGTAGCCGCCGTCTTCCTTGATCATGTATAAAATGTCAAAGATTTCCATCCTTTCACCCCCTCCCCCTCCTTCCTCCTTTTCGGCTTTGTCTGACATGGATCTAATTACGTAATTTTCAAGCCTCATTTTTTTTTTTATTGTTTTTTATATTATGTTTTTAGATCAACAAAATGGACCAAGTGCCTATTTCAAATATCCATCAATTGATTACCTAGAACTTAGAAGGCTAGAACACTGTGATCTACATCCCTTTTATTTGTTCAAAATACGATCGAGCGTAATTAAGTATGATTTTGTGGTCCAATGCAATTTGTTAATGTTGTCATTTACAATGATTCACATTGCGTATCAAAGATGTGAGGATCACTTAATACATGTTTTTTTCTCTTTTGTTTGCTAATACGCCTTGATTAGAAAATGATAATTTCATGTTTATGCAATATATTTGCTTTTGTCGTCATGATGAATGTCTTGTCTACCGTCCTTTTTATCTTAATGTATTTTGATGTTTGCATGTATTATTTTCATCTATTGCTAAGCTTGAGGCTCTGTTTTTAGTTCAGTTCATGTAAAACTTATCAGTTAGATACATTTTTATTTCATAGTTGTGTCATTGAGTAGATTTCAAAGCATATTTTTCAATAAGTTCAATATTGAATATGTTTGAATGAGTTTTAACGAGTTAAAGATCAAGTTAAAAAATTAATACATTTCAGTTCAGTACAATTTTTTTTCAGGTAAAAAGAATGAAGATTGAGTGTTTCCGATCTCATCTTCCTAGATGTTGAAGTTAGCGTCACCCTTTGATTCCAAGCTAGCTAGGTGAGCTTCATTTTTAATAAATCTTGCTTCTTTAATTATAAACAAATAATAATAATTGTCTTGGCTACCTATTTACTTAACACTTAACAGAGTTGCTGTTGCCTCATAATTATACATCCCGTTTATGTGAGACAGCAGATTATCATTGCCAAACAATATGATTATGAAAATTTTAACCCACCTTATTATATTGAACCTTTCATGCCCAATGTTGATCTTTGGCGCCCTTTTTAATCAAACCCATGATTAAGTATAATACAAAGTTTTAACTTTTAAGTATGAAATCGACAATCTAAGTGTAGTTTGACAACTGAAAAGGTTACAGTAAAACTCCATTTGAATTCATTCTGCTCTAAATCTGTCCCACCAATAGCAAAAAGGTTTTGCAATAAATTAAAATATAGCCTAGAAAATTATAAAGGCTTAATTAAGTTCATAATCGTCCTGCAATATTATCGGTTATTGTCCTCAAAGTACTGGAAAATGAATTGAATTAATTTGAGACTAGAACCTTTAGGCTAAAGTTTGACAAAATTAGTTGTAACCGTAGCTATCAAATGTTGAAAAAGGAAAGAAATTAGTAGAAAATTGACAAACATTGCTGCGAAATGCTAATAAATTAGTTGTAGCGGTAGGTGAAAGCTTACATCGTTAGCTTTCACAGAATTAGCTGTAGCTGCATGCTGCAATTGAAAATAAGCTGGCAAACCGTTTGGTAGTACGCCAGTATGTAAATAGTAAAAAATAGTACTGTTAGTTATTTGTTCTTAATTTATTTTTATTGGGAGTAGTAGTTTGTTCGAGGCTGTTGAAGTGGGTTTGTGTCCCACATTGAAAGATTAAGTGGTATTGAGCATACATATATGGAAGTGGGTTACTTCACCCATTGCCAATTGATTTTGGGTTGGAACCTCACTTGTCTTGTATGTGTGCTCACTTGTTAAGGCCCAATTATTGAAATTTATCATGATATCAGAGCGAGTAAAAATTTTGGAGGGATATAGTAGATCATTATGGTAGAAAAAAAATAAAAAATTGTCTTCTTTGGAGGGATATAGTAGATCATTATTGTAGGATATTTTGAATTTTTTGATAAATGGCGCAACAAAGTCTTGACTTTGGAAGGGACTTTAAGTATTTGAATGTAGGATCTATTTGTCATCATATTATTGTGAAATTGTATATAGTCATTGGCGATAATGTCGTGTATGCTCGACCCTTGCCTCCATTACGTTGCGTGGAAGAAAGTCACTTTAAAAGACATTGCGGTAATATTAATATTATTTACTCTGTATCACTGTATGATGTGATATAGGAAAGAGTTTTCTCATTTACTCTGTACACTTGTGAGAGTTGTGACTTGTGAGCCAATTTGTTCTATTTTTTTTTTTCATTTAACAATGTGATAACTGATGAGATACCATAATTTAAGAAGCAACTAACAAAACATCCTTTACATTATTTGGGATATAGTAACTGCCCTTTTTGCACTTTATTTCTTGACAATATATGCATGATCACATAACTTATAAAATTTCACCGATGATAAAGAGTGAAATACGCAACTTAAGATTAGTCATTAGTGCAATTTAGAGCTGGATTATACAATTAAACTAAACTGTTTAAGGCCTTTTTCTTAAGAGCCAAACAAATTAGCTTACTCAGCGGCGTCCGTACTCATGTAAAACTTTACCAAAGATAGTGGATAATCTACGAACTCTTTTCTTGCTTCCTTACTTAATCCTTCGAGTGGGATTAACACAAAACGGAAGATATAATAGACGGTGAGGTGCAATCCACAAGTCCACGAAACAATTTGAAGAAGCAAAATGAAATCCAGGTAATTATTATTCTATATGAATGAGAGAGATGAATAGAGAATAAGGGGGCGTTTGTTAGGGCTGAACTTACTAGAACTGATCAACTGAATTCAACATCACTAAACTGGATACTATTGAACTGAACTGGATACAACTGAAGTGAATTGAAGACAATTTCATATGTGAGACAAAAAAAAAAAATGTTTATGAACTCAGCACCACTGAACTGAATTGAACATCATTTAACTGAATTTGAAATCACTGAACTGACACCTGAACTGAACTAAATTGAATGTGTAAGCTCTAACAAACGTACCCTAAGCTATCATGAAGGATAGAAGCCAATTGATAGGAGGAGGTGTTATTGTAATATACCTTCACTATTAAGGGTGGGTTCTTTAGAGCCTATTCCGTCATTTTAGTTCAGTTTCGCTTAGTTCATCAGGAGTGGTTTCGTGTCAGTTCAATGGTTTCAGTTCACTTCAGAAATGTGGTATTCAGCTTAAAAACATACTTTTTGTGGGTGCGTTCTTTAGGTTGAGCTTATCTGAACTGAACTGAACTGAATTCAACACACTGAACTGGACTGGACACCATTGAACTGAATTGAGCACAACTTGATATGTGAGACAAAAAGTAAGTTTCCGAACTCAGTACCACTGAACTGAACATCATTTAAATGAATTGGAAATCACTGAATTGACATATGAACTGAACTAAACTGATCGTATAAACTCTAAGGCTCTGTTTGATTCACCTTAATTTTACTTAAATTCAGTTCAGTTCAGTTCAGTTCAGTCCAGTCCAGTTCAGTTCATGCGTAACTTTAGCATTCATATAACTTTTTATTCCGAAATAATTTCATGATGATAATTATATCATCGGAAAGATCTCAAAGCATACTTTCAAATGAGTCCAATATTGACTATGATTGGACAAATTTTAAATGGTTAACGGTCAAGTTTAAAAAATCAATTCAGTTCAGTTCAGTTCAGTTCAGATTAGTTCAATTCAGTTCATATCAGTTTTATCCAAGTAAATCAAATGGAGCCTAAATGACGCACACTAATTTCTAGAAGTTACATGGATGTGATCCTGAAAAAAAAAAAGTAACTTATATGTGAATTCCCTATCCCCTCAAAAGGGAGATGAATGATAAGAATCTCCCCAAAACAGATAGGAAATCCTTACTATTTTAAAAAGAAAAAAGTAAAAATATTGTAATTTGTTTCCACTTATTTTAACTTGGATTTGAATTCCCTTATCCTTTTAGAAAAGCAAATGAATGAACCCCCTCCACCCTAAAAGGGTAAGAAATCCTTACATAATTTTTCATGGTGCTATGGGATTCCTTACATATTCAAAACAGCAAATATATATAAGAATAATATCATTACACTTTGTTTCCACTTATATCCGGAATTAAGTTGGATTTGAATTTTATATCTCCCTAAAAAATAAAATGAATGAAGAAAATCCTCGTAGAAACTAAAAAGGGTACAAAATCCTCGAGATTTCAAAATAGATAAATACTAATATCACTTTGATTCCATAATTAGGTTTGATTCAATATACCTATCCCTATGAAAACGATTTTTCAAAAAGGTAGGAAATCAAAACTTTTTTCGCTCACATATTATATTTTATGGGTTCAGTTCACTTTACTCGATTGGTAGTTCTCATGTGTACTTTCCATGTTTATTTTATTTATTTAAAACTCACTGTGAATGCGATCTTCATCCAACAATTGAAATTTCACTAGACAGTAAAAAAAGCAAAAGAAAGATAAAAAAAAAAAAAAAGATAAAAAAGGTTACTCTTATTAGAAGGCAGTGGCAGACAGAGGACGAATGTCAGTGACTTCATATATAAAAGCTCCTTCATTCCCCCAACTGGGTTTAGAAACGTAGCCTAATCTCTCAACCTTCTCTAACTTTTCAAAAATTACGACAACTCAAAACTCAACTCTTTTTCTTTTCTACTCTTCCCAATCAAAAAAAGAAAAAAAAAAAGAAAAAAGAAAATACAATTCAATCCCCTGAAATAAAAAACTCCCCCCAATCCTCCATTTTTATTCACTCAACCGGCCACCAGCAGTCGTCCCAATTTAATTAATCCCCCTTCTTTCTCTCTCCTCCACTCCACTCCACTATTTAAGCCCCCTTTCGAAATTTCAGTTTCAGCAAATTCTCTCTCCCCCTTCTCATATACATACAATAAATTCTTACACATATATACCCAATACTCCCCTTTTAGCTTAAACAAAAACCCCTCAAGAGAAGAAGAAGAAGAAGATAACGCTCTAACTCAATTTACATATACTCACACAAAAACGTGAACTCATTACAGTTCAGATTTTCCAATTTCTCAATTTTCAATTATCTCAAACAGAAATAACCGTTTCTTCAACAAGAAAGAGAAAAGAAAAAAGAACAAGAAAATGATAGCGTGCATAGAGCATAGCTTCGTCCACGACGAAACCACCGCCACCGAGCGACAAAACGACGTCGTTGAGTCTCCCAACCAAAACGACGGCGTTCTGTTTCAAGAAGCTCTGAACCTTGAAGGGATGATACAGGGGACCGTCGAAACCGGTTCAATTGCAACCGGTTTGGTTTCTAAAGATTTCGGCGGTATGAACCGGGTTAAGCCGCTCGCCGTGGTAAAACCGGTCAATTCGTCTGACGTGGCGGCGGTTATAAGAGCAGCCGCCACGTCATCTGATCTTACGGTTGCCCCTCGTGGTAACGGCCACTCTATCAACGGCCAAGCCATGGCCCACCAAGGTCTCGTCCTCGACATGCGTGCCCTCACTGGGGACCACCAAGGTGACAACGTCGTTGATGTCACCGTCGATGACGACGGCAACCCTTACGCTGACGTCAGCGGTGGGGCATTATGGGAGGATATCCTAGAACGCTGCGTTTCGGGATATGGATTAGCACCCCGTTCATGGACCGATTATCTCGCTTTAACCGTCGGTGGGACCCTCTCTAACGCCGGCGTTAGTGGCCAGGCTTTCCGTTACGGTCCTCAAACGTCAAATGTAACGGAGTTAGAAATTGTTACTGGTAGGGGTGAAACTGTAATTTGTTCACCAGATTTTCACCCTGACCTTTTTTTTGCCTCTCTTGGTGGTCTTGGCCAGTTTGGCGTAATTACCCGGGCTAGAATCCCCCTCCAAAAAGCCCCTCACATGGTTGGTCCATTTTCTCAATTTCATTTTCTCTCTCCTTACCTTTTTATTTACTGTTGCATGGACCAATTAAACTAACACGATACGTAATTCTAATGTGTTTTTTTTTTGGTTTTTGGTGATTTTTGTTTTTTTTGGGGTTAGGTGAGATGGATAAGGCTAGTGTACACCGAGTTTGATGAGTTCACTCGGGATTCCGAGTTTCTGGTGAGTCAATCAGCGAATGACTCGTTTGATTACATTGAGGGGTTTGTTTTTGTCAATATTGATGACCCGGTTAATGGATGGCCTTCCGTTACTTTGGATCCGGACCAGTGGTTCAACCCGGATTATCTCCCTCGGAGCTCGGGTTCGGTTCTTTATTGTCTTGAAGTTGCTCTCCATTTCGACCATCATGACCACCCCGACACTGTCGATTCGGTATGATTTTTCAAACCACAATGTATTATTTTCATTACACGTTTTGGTATAGTGGTTAAGATTTTCTAATGTACGAGCTTCTAATATTAGACTTTAGTCTCAAGTTCAATGTACTTATAAGTTATAACCTTTGCAACAAAAAACAAATTGTACGTATAACATTTATCAACCAAAAAAGACATTTTGTACTTGTAACGTTTATACGTCCCCTTTGCTTTGCCATGACCCTAAAAATTGATTATTACTATTATAATTACAATTATGATTGTGAGAATTGGTAAAGGAGAGAAGACTTTGTTTTGACCTAACAATAAAGGGTGTACTTTACTGTGGGGTCAATGTTGGTGGGACCCAAAATCAGTCTGTTTGACCACGAACTAAGCCTTAAGGGACCCACCATCTTTTTTTTTAACAGCCGGAATCGCACGAGGGAAGAGAGTGAAGAAGTGATGAGAGAGAGAGAGAGTTTTTCTTCTTCTTTTTCTTTTTCCCCTTTTTTATTTCCTAAATTAAATAATTTTCGCTTTTCCTTAAAGAAATGATTTTGTTTTGCCCATAAAGTTACTGCAGTATTTGCGAAAGTACCCACAATCAGACACATACACTCTCTTATTAATGAAAGTGAACTGACCATACGATTTCGTAATGTAATCTTCCATTGGATTTTCTGACACCAGAACGTATCGAAACGGCCATGCAAAAAAATACTGATCATTTCCTAAAATTACCCTTTTATCCCCCCTTTAGTCATTTTCTTCTGTTCTATATTGGGCTAATTTAGTAAATCTAGTATCTTCTTTGCTGTCGTATTGCTGATGATTGAGATTTCGCTGACGTTCTGGTCCCCCCCCCCTTCAAATAATAAAATACTAAAAAACGAAATTCCCACCAATAAATTGCTAAAATAAGACATTATTATTTCTTTTTCTTTTTTTTTGTTTTGTTTTTGTTTGTGGGAATCTCTGTTCTACATCATGAACAGAAAACCCATTTGGTTTCTAGGTCTTTTCATTTTGTTGTTATGGTTCCGTTTGAGTCCGACTTTTTGGCCCATTACACGCGGGTAGGGGTGGCCTAAATGCCCATAGCATCAACTATCACCTTCAATATGTATTTGAGAGCTATGGCCTATGAGCCTTAAATCCCGCCCACTCCTGGGCAATTATGATCGGCTTCCTTGCTAAGTATTTCAAAACAAAAATGAATTGTTAATCCATATATGATATTGTGAATACTATTTTGTTAAAAAGACGTGATTACCCTTAAACAGGTCGTGGAGCGTCTACTTGGACGGTTGAGATTCGTCGAGGGTCTACGATTCGAGGTGGACTTGAGCTACATGGAATTTTTGCTTAGGGTGAAGAAAGCAGAGCAGCATGCTAAAGCCAATGGGATATGGGATGCTCCACACCCATGGTTGAATTTGTTCGTATCAAAACGTGATATTGCTGATTTTGATCGAACCGTGTTTAAGAAGATCCTCAAGGATGGGATTGGTGGGCCTATGCTTGTCTACCCTCTTCTGCGAAGCAGGTTAGTAAAAATTATTCTATCATCATCCTTAAAAATATAGTATAATTCAGGTGATAATAATGTTGTCACTGCCTAGATAGATAGAATTGTTTATCCAATGATTCATAAACTTGAAGGAAAGAAATTGACAGTATCTCACGTTATCCATGAGATATGATTCTTCATGATTTGGTTGATAGTGTTTTACGTAATTACGCCTCGTGACAATACAAGAAAACTCTATAAATCTAAGAGTAGTTAGTGGCGAATCCAGAAAATAAAGAATAGGGGTGTAAATTTTAGAATAAGGGTAAAAATTATAGAATTGGAATGCAATAAGAGCCAAAAAAAACTAAAAAAATTCTATAAAAATAGGGAAAATTATACATCAAAAAGGCAAAAAAAAAATAAAAAAATGGTGGTACAATACTCCACCCATTGCTCCACATAGGTTCGCCCATAAGTAGCGACTGTGGATTTGTCGTAATCTTAAAAAAAATGCTATGAACTTAAATCTTCATTCATATAATATGAGGTCCATAGAAAGTTGTGTGCCTCTTTTAATATCGAAAGGAAAAGGATTAACAAAAACAAAAACAAACAGGAAACTCCTTGTCATGATAGGCAATCCTTTCTCTTTCTAACATTTTATTTTGTCCCCCTCAACTCTCAAGGCTCCACTAGCTCTCTTTGTTTGATTTCTTTTGTTTTTAAGAATTTTTTTTGTGTTTTGTGTTTTGTGTTGTTTTTCCTTAGTGAGGAATATCTCCACTTGTTTTGAGGGTAATTGAAATAATTTTAAGGACCACAAGGACCAATTTTCCTTGGTATGGAAATGATAGGGATTGATTTGAACCCAAAAAATACCTACTAAATTGGATTTCATTATGACCTCCACTTGGTAATGTGGGACCTTTGTTTTATTCTATAAATGGTATCGTGAATATTTGAATGGATTTGCTTTATTTGCTTAAATCTGTCTTACTATTATTTCTGATTTTAAACCTCCCAAACAATTTTTACAAAAGTATATTTAGAGGTAGACATAGATTTTGTGAACCATTGGTTTTTATCTTCTCCCCTTTTATTTTCTCGTTGATTTTAAACTTGCAATTATTTTATCTTCACAAGTGCGGTTATAGACCAAATAACTATCTATGAGGCTATGACCCTAAGATATTAAGTATGGGCCCCCTTTCTTAACACTAGATAGATAGTGGCTGCTCTTGCTTACGTGTCACGTGTCGTTTCTCTCATTGTGCAAATTTGATCATAGCCTTGTATTTGCGACACGTGGTGCCACGTGGGACCGTTGATGGGATTGGTACACTCTTAAAAATGGACCACATTAGAGATTGATTAATGCTGACTAATTCGTCCTTCATGGGGGTGGTTAAGATTTTTATGGTTAGAGTGTCAAATTTCTCAAATTCTGCATTTTGGCTCATTACATTACATTACATTTGAGATTTGACCCTTTTGACCCTTCTTTCTTCTAGACCTACTTATCTATTTGACATTATTATCACCAAAATCCAGCTCTCGAAAACGTTTTCATTTCACCCACAACCACAAATGAAAAAGAAAGGACCAAAAATGAATCTAAGTAATAGTACACATTTGCAAATTGAAAGATTTGGGGGCCACATTGATATTCCCCTTTCAAAGTTCCCACCTCAAGCTGTACGCTAATTAGGTCATGCAGATATAATATTTGTGTGTTTTTTCGTACCCAGTTCTCAGCATCTCAATAGAATCTCACATTCTATAGAAGGCATTTGATACGTCATATGTTTGGATTTTTGGTGTACCCTCGCTATGCAAAAAACAACTCATCAACCCAGATATAGGCCCTGTTTGGCAATTGGCTGGTGACATTAGCTGTTGGCTGATGGCTGGTGGCTGGTGGTCGATGGCTGATATTGTTAACTGATTTGACCGACTGGTAACATTGGATGTGTGAAAATAGATGTTTGGTAACATTGGCTGGTAATATTAGCTGGTTATATGTAAAATGACATATAAGGACATTCATATGATTGAGGAATTTGGTGGCATAGAAGTAAATAATTGCAAGTCTTGGACTATTATGTCATTAGACTACATTAATGCCACCAGCCAATACCCTTTTCAAAAGTTGGCTTATGGGAACCCAAAAGCCAATCTCATAAGCTAACATCCAAACACCAATATTAGATGGTGGACTGGTCAAACATCTAATTTTACCAAAAGCCACCCCACAAGCCAACATCCAAACACCCCCATATCCTTCATGGGCCCATTCAGCATTGATAAGTTAAAATTAATTAATTTTTTTTTTACTTTGTGTAAAAACATTATGTATTAGGATAAAAACTGCATATATGAAACCTTTTCAAACATCCATTTTGTTATTTTCTAGTTGGTTTAGTTCGCTTCAAGTTTAGTTTAGTTTAGTTCAGTTCCATGAGATCTAGTTTTTCCCTCACAGATTACTATTCAGTTCGGTTCAATAATAAAGAACACTCTTAATAGGAGTATGGAGCTAGGAGAATGTGAAGTGCAAGTTTTAACTAATGAGCAGCTAGAGCTTTTAAAAACTCAGAGTACATTAGAATTTGGATTTGAACCCCATTTTTACCAATCTATATATCTTCAATTGAATAAAAAAGTTAAAAGGTGAAGGTGAAGGTGAAAAATGGCATTATTAGGGGACCAATATTGAGGAGTTGGAGAGTGTAGTGGACCTTGGTAATTGGGGGTGTGACTTTTTGTAAAAGAAAAAAGAAAAGAAGGGGAAGATTATATGATGGAGGTTTGATGATGAGTCTTTTACAGTAATTTTCTTGGCATTTGAGAAACGACAAGGATATTTATTTTGCCAACCATTTGCTATAATGACACCATTATTTGTCTGGGCTCCCAACGGCTGAATTTTCTCTCTCCTGCACCCCAACCCAAATTGCTTATTCCCTTCTGAGTTCTGATATCTATTTTGTTTGTGTTAACAAATTTGAACAAACTTCCAAATGATTTCATACAGTGTTGGACATTCCAAATGCAGTGGCATATCCCTTTCTTTCATCAAATCTTTGGGGTTTAAAGATTTCTCATGACTACATCTACATGTACTTGTATGGCAAACAGATTTTATATGGCCCCTCTCATTTTACTATATTATGTATATGAATTTAGCATTTCTATTGGTTTATGTCGATTCGAATTGTTTTGTGATCGTTCGTTTTGAGAAGTTAAACTTACTACAATTGCTTCGATTTGAATTATTCAGAGAATTGGGAAATGCCTATAAGTGTTTGGTTGATAGGATGTTCCACTTACCTAATGCCCTAAGAAATTGACTCTAGTGTATTTTCTTGTTGATTAGGTAGCCCTCATTGTCTTGTATGTTATCATTCTATAACAACTTCACAATGTGAGACTTATTGGTAGTATTTGCCATCAAGGCAAAATTAGTGTACAATTGTGTATACTAGTGTAGTAATTTTGCTAGATTTCGAGTTAATTTCAGCATTGTAATGGATGATTTCGGATTTGATCAGGTGGGATAGCCGAACCTCTGTTGTAATACCGGAAGGAGAGATCTTCTACCTAGTGGCATTGCTCCGGTTCACCCCGCCCTATCCCAAAGGTCCGCCCGCAACAGAATTGGTGGCTCAAAACAGGGAGATTGTCCGACATTGTACAAGGAAAGGGTATGATTTCAAGTTGTATCTTCCTCATTATCAAATACAGGAGGAATGGAAGCAACACTTTGGAAATCAATGGACAAGATTTGTCGAAAATAAGGATATGTTTGATCCAATGGCTATCCTTGCTCCTGGGCAGAAAATTTTCTCTAGGAGGAATGAAATTAGCTAGTTTACTACTGATAGTTTTAGGGCTTAGAATATGTTCAATCATCAATGTTAATTGTTATTAATTACCTCATAAAAGTTTTTTTTCTCTTTTGTTTTTCTATTTGGCATTTCTTGCCCCATTGTTGTTGTATGTCAATTATGGGTCAATTTTGCTGTTAGTTCTTTACAAACATTATGAAGCAATGTAAATGAAAATTTTCCTTCATGTCTTCATGTCAAGTCTTCACATTTCCACCCCTGTTTCTAAATATTATATCCAGTCCATTCAGGTATTGAGAAATTAAGGGAAAAAAAAAACTGTAACCTAGTTAGTTATTCCAACAATGAGTTTTACTCTGCTTTCCCACTTGGGCTCTGTATTCTTGGGTTTATCCCAATTTTGTTAACTCACCAGAATTTCTACAATGGCGTACCATTATAACGGTGTAAGCAAGACAGTTCCACCATATATACCATAATTCGACATCATATCTAATGACAATTCATGATTTAGGATAAAAAAAGTGCCGAGTTTTAACTGTCTGAGGAAGATAGTTCCTTGATCCTTCCACCATATACCCAAAGTAACCACTCTATCTACGGTCTCTGAAAAAGGTAATGAAATTGGTCGTGGGGTAAATATTTAAAATTTTTTATGACATAGATCATGGACTCGCATTTCAATTCCTACTAGGCTTATTTGCTGAATATGTCTTCAATAATTAATCTTGTTGGCTTGTTTATAAACTTTATTTTTCTCCATTAAAACTTATCACTTGTACCTTCAACTTCTAACCACGTTAACCATTTAAAATTCGTCCAAACATAGTCAATATTGGACTCATTTGAAAGTATGCTTTGAGATCTTTCTAATAACATAATTATCATCATCAAGTTATTTCGGAATAAAAAGTTATATGAGTGATAAAGTTACACATGAACTGAACTGAACTGAAATTAAGTAAAATTAAGGTGAATCAAACAGAGCCTTAATTAGATTTGTTTCACTTTATTATTTTCCGTCTCGTCCGTTAATTTTTCCGTTAAAAAAAGGACAAACTAACGTTTTATTTTTCTTTTGAGGGGTAACTAGTAATTTTACTTCACATCCCCATTTTTCCCTTTCTCCCTACTCTGATCCCCCATCCCCACCACCACCACCACCACCACCAAGTTTTCTCTCTCATCCACCACCAGCAACTTCCACCACATAACCTCATTTTCTCTCTCGTCATCTTCAGCCTTCCTTTCTCTATACCTACCTCCATTATCCCACCCAAACCCATCTTCATTACAAACAAGCTAAGGAGGTTAATGGGGTTATATAGCTCACCCCGACCAGGCCACCACCCCTACCTCACCCAGAAATCCATAAAATTCCGGCTGACCTCCACCACGCCTCATCCCCACGCGGTCACCCTGTTACCACCACTTTGAAACCCAGCCACCACCAATTTCGAAACATTACAGATCCATTAAACTTAGAAATAAAATTAATAGAATAAAACAAAATTCTCCACTTAGAAGAGAAGAGCAAAAGACAATAGGATGGCGACGAGAGGTCAAGAGAAGTGATTTGTATCATATGGATTTTTCAATCTTTCTTTCAATCATCAATCATCATCATCATCAGCATCATCATCAAAATCTTCTTCTTTTCGATGCAATTACAGTGACTCTTGGCCTTTCAATATTCCGATTAGTATTTAGGTATTTGCCACTCTCTTTCTCTTTCCAGATTTATTTAAGGTTTTGCAATGATTTTTCAACTGTATAACAATCATTACTACTGTTTTTTATTTTATTTTATAAGCTCAATTTGAATTGAATTTCGCATTGGTGTTGAACAAGTTAAGTAGGGAGAAAGATTAACCTTCTTTCCTATATGGAATTGTTGGATTACAGTGAAATAGATTGCTTTCATGTTTGGAGTATAATGCAAATGAATTTCTGGCACTAGAACGTCGATATCGAGCTCCGCCATCGACTGTCGTCATCCATCTTTGCTATAAACGCCGGTGAAGAAACACCTCCCCAGAGCGCCACCTTGCCCGACTTGGTGGTGTGGTGAAGAATAGGTGCTCGTCGGATTCTTTGGTGCTGTTGGCACTTGGCAGGTTGGTTGGCAGTTGGATGAAGATGCAATTGAATTATGGGACAAAAAAAAAACTCACACTTAAGTGGGGGTATTTTGGTCAATAAACATGTACTCTAAACTTATTAGCGGCCACGTCGCCAGTTTGGCAGAAAATTCTAACGACACTAACGGAAATACCCAAACTGAAACTTTTTCTAATACCTCAGGTAACCAAAATGGAAATATGAAAAACCCATGTCACTAAAAAATGATTATGCAATACCTTAGGGCACCAAAATAGAATTTTTCCTTATAATTATAGACAATAATAGTCATTATAATAGGTAATGGAAAATATCAAATTAAACCTTAAGGTGTTTTTTTTTCCATTTAACTAAATTGACTGAGCACTAATGACTTGAATAGTAATATATATGAGAGAAAAAAAAATGTTTTAACTGAACACCGATAAACTGAATTAAAATGAACCGATTATAAATAAGTAGAAGAGAACACACTTTTATTTATTTATTTATTTATTTTTTATTTAACCACATGTTCACCTAAATCCTTTGAACCAAAACTAGTCATGTTCATACTGAATCAAGTTGAAACACACACTTTGTTTCTCCTGTCAGTTCTAGATGAAAATCTAAATTTGATTTTTCTCAATGAATATAGAATATGTTACATGGATTACATCGAAATTGTCAAATTTTGACTACAACTTGTCAAAATCACCTCACTTTTACCAACTCAAAGACCCTTTCATATACCCTTTAGCAATCTTAAGGATAGAGAATCAGATTCTCTCAATATAAAGAAATCATTTTCTAAAGCTCAAGTTAACCAAATATTTTCAGCTCTACAATCTCTACATTTGTATAAGTTCTTTTGCTTTCAGTTGCCTAGGGTTCTGTTCAAGTTTCATGCAAAACAGGCCAAAACTAAATCTACTCGATTTCTTCACAAGCAACAGCTACTTTACTTTCTCCTTTTTATCTTTGATTACAACTTTTTTTTTTTTTTCCCTGCTCTTATCAAAAGCAGAGAAAAGGTAAAATTATTTTTGAATGAGCAATTATAAGATCATGATTTCTTGTAAGAAGCGACCAGCCAATCAGTGGGCGTTTGTTCGTCTAATATACTACCATGCAAAAGTTATAAATATAAAATTAAAAACATAAAGTAATTAATCCCCCATTTACGTTCAACGGGAAGTGTGTCATGCATGGACGTTAGCTGTTTGTTCATTGTTACTTTTTAGATTTGATTCAGAAGTCAGAACTATTCCCACACACCACCATCCTTAGCGCTTGCATAGTTTTGATACAAGCCTAAACTGATTACTACCAACAAGTACCAAATTAAAGTACAGTTTAGAAATCAGTGGTAACACCCATAATCTTACTCACAGAATAAATGGAAAGAGCTTATTGAATCAGTGAAATCAGTAAAAGGACTTTATCGAATCAGTGGAAATAAGTGTTATGATCTTACCCAATCAATGAAAATCAGAAGTCATGGGAATAAGTGGAAAAAAAGGTATCGTAGATAGGTAGTAGAAACTAAACTCAACATTAGAGAAAGTTATCAAGGTAATGGATTAGTAAATGATTCGAAAGGTCTAACCAAGTAATCATCGAGCCCTAAAAAGGGACAAACTGGAAAAAATATATTTATTCATCTGTATAGTCCAACTTTATTTTATCTTTTATATATGCGCTCATGAAATTGCTAAGCCATTTGGCTAGTCAAGTATCATTTTGAACATGAATTTTAAAGTTGCTCTACTAAAAATATAAACAAAAATAAATTGAGGATTTATGCGATAAAAGGAAAAGGATTGAAGACAATTCTAGCCGTCTTCTAGCTAAGTGTGTGTGTGTGTGTGTGTGTTTTTTTTTTTTTTTTTTTTTTTATTTTTATTTTGTTTATTTTATACATAAGTTTTATCCTTTTCATTTGTCTTAATGCATAAGTTTTGTGGTTTGAAGAGAAACAACATTCTTGTGGTCTCTAAGTTTTGAAAATATCGAAGTTTTTGTTACCTACTATAGTTATTTAATTTGGGATTCTTAAAAGTTGGGGAAATAAAGAAAAACGAAAAAGGAATGTGGGTAGAAGCTAAGGAATGACCCCTTTCTATAAAGCAACTACCTTTTTCTAAGAACGACACATGCAACGAGTAACAAGTAACAACACCACTCTTTTATCTTCATTCACTTAAACCAGGTAAAAAAAATGGGAGAAAAAAAAAGGAAAAATAATGCACGGATAGAGAAGGTTGTAGATTACATTGACCTCATATCATCATGCCACTTAAATGTATTACGAGTACATGAAAATATGTAGTATTGCATGAAGTTTGTGTATAAGTTTTATTAGGATCATCCCTAACTTTAATTAAAAATAATTTTGATTGAAATAAAAGTCGATAGTAATATTAGAGAAAAGAGTTATATACGAGTAAAGTCGATCCATAGAAATCTTTGAAGGATAATAAATAGCTCCTTGATAATTTTATATTAGTTTCACTCTTTTATTATTATTGAGATTTCTATAAAGATGACACAAAGATAAATACATACACTTTAAAATATACGATAATATTGAATTAGAGAGATTCGAAATTGCGACATAGTTAAAGGATTCATTTTGAAATGTCTTTTATACTGCCAATCTTTGCTAGAGGTCCTTTTGATTATCTCTCTATCATTTTGAAATCATTTGTCTCTATACGGTATCTAAAACAAATTCTAGGTCGGTTTAGCATATAATTAGCTCAATACTTCAAAATTTGTAAGAATTTTGTTTTTTTTACACAAAGATGTTATTAAACTATTCAATACTATTGAACCTTAGGTAGCTCTATATATGTTCAGATTCTTATATTCTTGTATTCTCAAAACCTATCTTTGACAAGATCTAGTTACATGGTGTTTGATACTTAAAAGTGTGATTTTTTCCACTCAATTGAACTCCATTTAATTAACTGAATTGAGCATCATTGAACTGAATAATAATATGTGAGAGAAAAAATAAATCGTTGAACTAAACTCAACTGAAATGAATAGATTCTAAAAGAAGTGGAAAAGAACACAACCCTATAGACTATAGTAGCCTTATCCCATGCTTCTTAGCTAGTGATTACGATTAAGACTTTAACCATTGTGGTATCAATTTGCAGGAATCCATTTCTCAGCCCACCCCACCTTCTCTCTCTTTCTCTGTCTGTCTATATAAGTTGTTTGGCAATCCAAGGCTCAAATTAGTCGAACACTTGAAAAGTAACTATTCTATGCAAAATAGAACAAGAAGTGCCTCTGTTTCAATTTGGCCTTTTAGTATTTGATAGGGATCCCTTTTGTACATATAGATTATAATAAAGTTGTCTCCATTTGTGACCTTTTACACTTTACAGTTGGAGTCATGATATCTTATTTGACTAACAAAAGCTTCCATCAGAAAATTCATGACACAGTGCAAATTTATGTATGTAGTCTCGTTAAACAATGGGTTCACTTAGCTTTCAACAGTGAAAAAAAAAAACTGCGGATTTAACTGGACTGAATTGAACTGAATAGCGTTATGAGAGATCAGAGAAAATGTAGATCATTGAATTGAATTGAATTAAAACTAAACTCCACCGAATTGAATCAATTACTGAGTAAATGGAAAAGAACGCACCATAACTAACAAATAGAGATCGAAAATAAAGGATAGTGCATACTCAACCCAACTCATTTCAGAGAGAACACCTCAAAGGTTATAGTACTTGTTGAGTTGGATTCTAGTCACGTTTTGATGTATGTATATTTTGGTAAGTCGCTAGAAAGGCTGATGACTAGCTAGCTTTGATGATGGTACATGTAGAAGTTTGGATTGGCTTGAATAGGATGCTATGCGAAGAAAGAGAGACAAAGGCATAATGGTGTAGCTAGAATATTACTACTACAAGTCTACAACTAGAAATAATAGTTAGTGGACATGGACCACTATTTTGATATTACATGGACATGTCACACATCAAAGTAAGTAACCACACAAACAAAAACTCAGAATTGCACCAATCGGAATGACCTTTTATTGGACATTTATGAGTTTCTCAACAAAGACGTGCCGCTATTTCAAGACCACACCTTGAGAAAAGCTGCTTCTGCTTCAGCAAATTGAGTTGATGCCAAAACAAATATTATGATGTCACTTTAGAAGGATGGTGAATTTATATACGTAGAGTGGTAGCGGATGAACATAAAGGCTCCCTTCTTTTTACTTGGAAAAGTTAAACTAAACTGAAATAATTTTTTTCATAAAACTTATCTTTAATCATTTAAAACTCGTGTAAATGTATTCAAGTGTGGACTCATGTGAAAATATGGTGTTGTTAATCTTTTCAATGATAAATGTATCATTATGAATATATTTCAGAAATAAAAAATTAATTATTTGAGTAATAAATTACACATAAACTGTATTTAAGTAAAATTAAGGTGAGAAATACAGAGCCTAAGTATTGAATGCACAACCTATCATTGTAGCTGCGACTTTACCAAAGATTTAACCAAAATAAATAAAATTCTACCACTGTCATCGAGTTGACCATGTCAAGTTCTTTTTCTTTTCCTTTATTTATTTATTTATTGACCACTTGGAAATCTAGCATTTGTGTAGATTTTATAGTAAGGAGATTAACCTAACAAAATGTCTCCTATAAGACCGCCTCAATGTGAGGCTCTCTCCATAGTCAAGCATAACATAAGCATGACGTCATGCTAGTTAAAAAGAGCTCACCTTGAGGCTGTCTCATACGAGTTCTTGTATTAAGCTAATTGCATTTTGTTGTTGCAAACTTCAAAATACTACTAGTAGTAGGCTCCAACGAGTCAGACAGGAAAAAATATTGTGCAAAACTGCAAACTGAAGCAATAAATAAATGGAACCTGCATGAGCAAACCACAAATGTGAGGGGCTTATTCTTTTTATTATATTTTCATTCAGATAAACCAACATTCTACAATAATTCCGTCTCTTTAAGAGGGGGGTAAACCAGTTTACAACATAACAATTGACCTAAAGCAGATAAGGCCATGCTAAGAATACCTACACGGCTACACCTCCAAAAGGCTATAAGCTCGGGATGGATTTTATGATGAATGGCCTAGATATAATAAGAAGACATACAGAAGAGACCTTATTGTGTGTCACACACAAAATACAAGGCAAAAAATGGCTTGCTGCCGCCACAAACCAAATTACAATATTAAGGGCCTTGGCCATTTAGGATACATATAGCACACAACACACAAAAGAACCTTGCAGAGACAGTCAGCACAGAAATCAGCTCGGTGAACGACTGGTGAAGATGCGCTTCAAGCTAGGACATACAGCCCGGATTCCACACGATGAGTGAATCTGTTGATTTCCAGTAGTAGAGAGGGTTAGGGAGCAAAGCCGCCAAACAGGAGCAGAATTAAACAAAAGACGAATCTCAGAGAAATCTGAACAGCATAAAGGGACAAACAAGTGCTTACCTTTGGGCAGAAGCGGACATCAAGAGTTTCTAGCATGTTACATCCGGATATTGCAGATTCCACTGATTCCTCGTCAATACTGCATGACTATCAACATCCCAACCATTGCAAAACAAATGCAAAAGAAATTAAGAAAAAGATTGAGCCAAATAAATCAAACAAAATGTCCATTCACATGATCAAAGTCAACAGAGAAGGAACGAAATCAATAATATTACAAAAGCACAGCAACATCTCACGACAAAAATACAAGAGAGCATGCAGAATGGTAATCTGATCAAATTATGCTCCAGAAGTTGCTTTTCAATTTTCATAGAACCAACAGTTCAATCACGAGGACTTACATTCAGTACAAAGGCAAATGTCATGTTATGGCAAAGAAAAATCGAAATATTTACCACTTGTCCAATCTCCCAAAATTTTGAGTTCAGTGGAAATTAAGGTCATTATAGCCTCCAGATGCAAAGAGCAGAGAATAATAAGTCTTCAAGCTTTCAGCCAAAATTCTTACCTGAAGAAACAAGCTACTCAGTTTTGGACACTCCAGCTTCAGAATTTCCAGCGAACTACAATTACTGAAGAATAATATAATAACTTCAGAAGATGATTCACCATTAGATAAGGAAAAAAAGAAGAGAACTTCCAAAAGATAAAATGAACACCATACCTCAAATTGAGGAAGCACAAATTGGAACAAGCAACGTCGACTTCCTTCAGGTTTACTGAGAGAGAAAGATTTAACGAGGACAAATGTATACAATGCGCTACAGATGGAATATAAACTTTTTTAATATTTGGACAACCAACACAGTTTAGATTCTGAAGTAAGCGATGAGGCAGCTCGTCAGGCTGGCTGATAAACTGATTAGAAGAAAGGCTAGAAGACTGATAGCTTGATAGTTTGGTGAATCCCCAATTAAGATCATGCATATTTATGCAACCATTCAAGCTAACATGCGTCAGATGAGTGCAGTAAGCCAGCAGCTCCTCAATGGAAAATTGGCAGAGAGTTCCATATGACAGATCCAACTCACAAAGGGCAGGCAAAGCACCCTCCTTGTAGAGGGCCTCAAGAGATGAATCATTCAAATACTTGCAAGCTTGCAGCTTCAGCACCTAAAACACAAAAAATAGCAACCAGGCAAAAGCAAAATGTTGTCAACATCCTGCAGCTGACATCCGCAGAGACATATAGAAAGTTGTAGCAAAAAATTACAAGGAAATGGATAAAAATAATGCTTCTAGTTAAAAAAATAAACACCAGAGCACCAGCAGGCAATTATAGAAGCGCTTGGGGACAACTGGTTTGAGGTCAACTGGTTAATATGGCTTCACCTTACCACTTCAGCACTTGAGCCACTCATATCACAAAAACATAACATATTTTTAGGTGGTTACTTCTTACTTGTTAATACACAACCTATTCACATGAATCAAATTATTCATCATATAATCATAAAAGTAAGCATTCAACTTCTAAGATTACATCTTTTTAAAAAGTAAATCAATATTATTAGAAGACCTACACTTTAAATTTATAAAAAGAACTACGCTATCAGGTAGCGTACCTCGATTAATTAGTCTCAGACAGAACCAGGGAATTAAATAGCGGTCGCGATCGCGAATGCGGCAGCGGTCGCGATCGCGAATGCGGCAGCGGTCGCGATATCGCGGAAACGTACTGTTGCAGGTATCGCGTAGCGAATCGTGGCGTGAATGACTCACATGATGGAATATTTACACTTCTAATTGCATTTTGGAATCTTTGCTTTACCATCATAATTCGAACATAATATGTATTCAAATTCATTATAAAATAGATAATATTAGTTAAAAGAAACTAATCATAAAGTTATAAAGTAAAATGATAATAATTTAATTATCATATTGGAAAAGTAATGGTAAAAAGCGCCGCTTTCGCGTAAAGTAATGGCCGTAGCGGCTGTCGTGGCGTGAATGACTTCTCAACTTCGCAAAGCGGTAAAACGCGTCGCGGCGAGCTCAAAATTCTTTACATAGCGGTCGTCGCGTTGCGTAGCGGCCGCTATTTAATTCCATGGACAGAACTTCAATGCTTCTATAAGAGGTGCAAGGTGTTTCTAGGAGAGATTTGCATGTGATTCAGATGTGAATGAATGTTTCTTCTAAAAAGAGTGACGAGGTGTTTATAACTTTTTGCTAGGGTATAGGATATTTCCAAGATATTATAGAAGTTCCCAATAGCTGACAATCTCACTAGTATTCGACTAATCGTCCAACCCTTTTGAGATTTTATCACTTTTAAGTAATTTTCCCCTTCTTTTAGCAAGTAAACTTGTAAAGCCAGAAAACACAATCAAATCTTTCATACACTTTACCCTTAAGTCACCAAAACTTTCAGACTCTTAATTCTAGTTATTTATTCCTTCATTTAACAATGAAAACAGGTAAAGCAAATAAACACAAGCATTGCTTTCGTACTATTACCCTAAAGTCATCCAACCGCACAATTTCATCAACTTTTGACCCACAACTTTTGACCCCGATGTCTACTTAAGATGAATAAAGTGTCATTGAAAAGCTTGAGACGTGCACTCCCACATGAGTCTCTAGTCGTCCCATCGCATGTCCAACGACACTTAGACATAGCTCTATTAGGATTCATATTCTCTAGTAAATGACGCTTCCTCGTGTCTGTGTCCACGCAAATTACGGTATTCATGGACTACAAAGAGTCAAAGACTACAACAGCCAAAGAAAGATAAATGGGTAGAGTTCGTTGTGCATCGAGATTTTATCCTTCACCTTTACGCTATCATCACAGGCCCTTCCGGGTGTATACAGGTGCACATATTTTTTCCTCGACAAGCTATGACTTCATTCAAAGGAGAACACCCAGATGGGAAAAGAAAATGATAAAATAAATACCAACTACATGAAGACTACCAAGAAATATTAACAAAAGCTTGCGATGTTTTTAGAAAGAAAAAAAGAAAGGCAACACTCATTATTAACCAAAATCAAACAGGTAACAAAAGCATTAAGTGTGGAAATGGGGAACATTCTTATTTTTCATGGGCAACTAGGAGATCTCTGTGCTCAAGATTTTTCATGTGAGAACACTTGTACAAGGATCCTCATGATTGGAATTACCACAAAGAACTTACATTTTTTTTTAATTAAAACTTTTTTGGAAACAAATATTTGTCCATATTGAGAATCAAAGGCTTTTTTTCCCCAAATAAACAAACTTCGACATAAAAAAGTCTAAAACAACATTAAAAAAAGGGGGGGGGGGGGAGATCAAAGCAACCACATTGTTCTCCAAATAAGGAAGATTTGCGTAGAAACACCTAATAGAATGGTGACTTTGTGAAGAAACACCTAATAAAATTCTTTTTGCACATAAACACCTAATAAAATTAAAAGCACTCACTAGAACCACCTACCAAAAATTTTCCGTCAAATTATATGTTTTTCTCCCCGTTTTGCCCTTACATGATTTCGTTTACCTTTTAACTTGCATTTATCGCCATTATGTTTAATTTAGTTCATTATATACTCCCTGAACTTGAAATTGATTGAGCATTCTGCTTTCCCCAAATAAGACACCTTCATTACTCCCTCTTTCTCTTTTGGACATAAAAGATCTGTCATTGAAGTTCCATGGAGATAGGAGAGAGAATGAGATTCCAATAGGTGTGAGAGAGACAAAGAGAGAGAAAGAAGAGAAAGAAGAGAGCTATTCTAAGAATTTAGGTTGGAGTCGGGGTGGAAAATTTGATTACAGTAGTGAATTTAGTGAGTTTAGGTTTTGGGGTTGGGGTATTCAATTTTAGAGGGAAATTAATTATTGCCTCCTTCAACTGACATTATGGTAAATCAAATTATGAGTTGGGGTAAATGCAACTCAAGTAAGGGCAAAATGGAGAGATAAACTTATAATTTGGCCTGAAAAGTATGGTAGGTTGTTCTACTGAGTGATTCTAATTTTATTAGGTGTTTCTGTGCAAAAAAATAAATAAATAAAATTATTAGGTGTTTCTCCACAAAGTCACCATTTTATTAGGTGTTTCTATGCAAATTTTCCTCCAAATAATAACCAATACATATAAAAATACACATATATCTTGCAATTGAAGCTAGCAGATGTTACCGTGAGCCGCATGCAAGACTTAAAAACTGGTTGTAGATCCATCAAGAAAGTGTAGGACAAATCAAGATAAGTGAGACTTTCAAGCCAGCACAATGAGGATAGCCCATCAGAACCAATAGAGGGACAAGACATCAAAATAAACTTTGCAATAAGAGGGCATGCGACAGTTGTTGCAGACAAGCAATCATCCTTAAGTTGGCTGCATATCAACATACTAAAAAAAATCAGATACAGTTTGTTGATACCAGCTAAAAAAACCAAAAGTCTCCAATATTACCTGCAGAAGGATGCATCCAGGGATGTCAAAAGCGGACAATTAACTGAAGCTTCAGATAATACACCACATCCCTTCAACTCAAGACAAACCATATGAGGCGCTTCAATATGAAGAGCATTCAGTTTTGGACATATGCCAAGGTTTAAAGATTGAAGGCCAACCTGCATCAAGTTTTGTTATTAATTAAATGCCCAGTGACTCCTACACAATTCAGCAAAGTCCAGTTGGAGACCATGTCATAAATTTGTAAGTGTCTTGTTTGGAAAGAAAGAACAAACTGGGACAGCAATATCAATGAGCTATTTTGGGAAAGGAAGAGAAAGCAGTATAGCGCCCAAAGTTGCTCGTTCTGTTTTATGAACACGGCAACACGCATATGCAAAATAAATTGGCTACACCAACACAGTAGAAGGATCACAAACATAATGTTTCCACCCTCGACGGGAAACAATTACCTACCAACAGATAGCTAGATTGCATACTATATTTTACAGGACATACCCTTCACTCAAATAACACAGAAAAGGAACCAAAACATATGAGATGATCAATTTACCGGGAGAAATGACGCTCTTTCAAGATGGTCACAACCATCTAAGCGAACTTCCTCAAGGTAAGGACATGTGAGATTAAGAGTTGTGATGGCCCGGCATCCTGCCAATGAAAGGCAGACGAGGGATGTACTGCGTAGTCCAACGGCTGTAAGACTCTGCAAGAGTAAGGTAATACAACACCAATTAACAACACATAAATATCCAAATACGAAAATTTGAAAGGGAAATTCTACTGAAACATCTCAGAACTTGACATAACTCTTCTTCAGATGATAAGCAATGCATGCAACTATCATATTTCTACTGTTTTTGGCTTCTTGCAACTGAAGCCCAGAAGACTTTGGACGCAGAGCCGAAATTCATCCGAAATGTGCAAGTGCTCCCCACTCCATAAACCCCATGTGGTTAAACATATACTCCTTCAGTCCCATAAAATCCTGAACGTATTCCATTTCCGTCCATCTCATAAGAACCTGAACGTTTCTCTTTTTGGTAAGTTTTTGCTACATGAATTCCTTTTCTACCCCCATTTATTATATCATTAACTCATTCATCTATCAATCACTCACCTCATTAATCAACCTAACCCCCTCATCAATTCCCTCATTAATCAAACCACCCCCTCATCAGTATCGTACATAGTTACACGGAAGGTGGATTTGTCGGGAACACAATTCGCAATTTTTATGAATCGGGGACGAGGGGTGTCGTGATAGCCAACAAGATAAGCTAATCAACATTATATGTGCTTTGACAAGAGATTATAAGTTCGCTTGTTTTTACTTCTAAGCCCAGATGTTTTAATTATTGACAATGAGTTGATTTGTTAGACATTCTTATGTTTTGGCCTCTTTTCTCTGTCTTTTTTGTCCTGCTGACCTCCGAGACGGTGAGATTAGTGAATCGGGATGGAATCGTCCCTGGTTCTGTGACGATGATGCCGGGTGGAACGTGGCAGCGTCCCACGTTACCTACAACCCCATATTCATAATTAATCTCTCTCTCTCTCATCCTCTCATTGAATCTCTCCTTTTCCCCTCTCAACCACTCAATCTCACTATCTACTTTGAATCTCTGGAACTTAGTCTCTCTCTTCTGTGTCCCCAACGTGTTTTCCTGGCGGTTTTCCCTTCCCATAGCGCGATGACAACGAGATCTGAAGTCTCACACTCAGATCTCTCTCTTAGATCTTTGAAACTTCGCACATGCAGGTCATCCATGGCCGTCGATCTTCAAGCTTTAAACAAATTTTCTCTCTCCTTTTCTGATCTATCTCTAAAATGGAGGGCTAGAGGAGACAACGGAACTGGTGTCGATGGCAGACAAAAGAAAAGGACAGCGAGATCTTCAAGTTGTTGATTTTTGTAGATCTATTTCTGATTTTTGTTTTAATTTCTCGTCTCCTGATCTGGAATTTTAGTTTGTGCTTGGTTGTTGATCTGGAAATGATCTTAATCTCGATTTTCTTTTATGCGTACTTTCAATCTTAATTAGCAAAAATGAAGTTTGTTGTAAGGTTGGAACTTGGAGGCAAATTGGAAATGAAATGGAGTGTGTAGGGACAAAATTGTTTCATTAAACAACGAGTATCTCTCAAAACATAAAGCCCATAAAAAAGGAAATCATTAACAATCTGTAAAGTTCAAAAATTTCTAAAACGGAAAAAAGGTAAAGGCCCATTCTCAATTAATACAACAAACTTGAGGGCAGATAAGGAATTTCATGTCAATTTCAGCTCTCCTAAAATAATGTGCAATAAGGGAACATTCGGGATTTTATGGGACGGAGGGAGTAATAATTAAAGCAGAGTCCTCCCATGAGAATAATATGCTGAATTCAACAGGCAATGTGCAAGGTGCTCCAAGCCTCCAACTCCCCAAACCCCGTGTGGTTAAGTGTACATGTATTAAACCAGATTGCCCTGTTCATCAGAGTATATACTTTCCCTTCCTGCCGTGTGTACATATTAATTCCTTGTACAGTGAGTACGCCTATCGACTATACCGTGTACCCTCAAAGGGGAGAAAAGCCTCAAAAGTAGTGAGCCTACATTTTTTTATATCCATTCTTTCTTCATCCTGAAAAACTCCTTTATTTTTGAGATAAAACACTTCACATTGGAAGAAACAATTAGAACTAAAATATACTGTTCCAATAAGAGAAAACTAGTCCTCTTGATATGTAAAAGCCCGGGAACCTAACTATAGTACACGTACTTTACGCACTAGAAAGCATCCAAAGACGTGTGTACACCCCCATCGAGGTGAGGATGGGGTGTCCTAACAGGGGGTTTCTGTTATAATGGGGTGTTTCTTCAAAAAAGATTACGCACTAGAAAGCATCCACCTGCACTCATCAAGCTCTCCATCCACTCGTTGGAGTCAAACTCACCATCACCCGATCCACCATAGAAACCGACGAGGTCTTGTTCTTATTCTTGTTTTTGCCTAATGACTTGCTGAGTGAATCTTGAGCTAAGGTTACCTAAGTGCACATACAAGACATTTTATGGCTATGGCTCTGAACTTAAAGCTAATAGTTTAATACCATTTATTGGAGGGTAAAGGAGAGGGGGCTGGTTAGGGTGCGGAAGGGGGCAAATTAGATGATCAGGTGAGAGGGGCATGAGGGTATTTTGGTCCAAAACAAAGAAAGTAGCCCGCAAACCACCATCAAGGCGAGGATGGGGTGTCTTAACAGGGCGTTTATGCTATAATGGGGTGTTCCTTCCAAGAAAAATTTTATAAGGGGGGGGGGTTGTTCCAGTAACTTTCCTATATTACATTCTAGGATGTTAGCCACTGAGAAGCAAGTCATGCAGCCAAAATTTATAGCATATCCACCAAATCACACGCAGCACCAGCAACCAGAATTTTCATAACAGTCATAGAGGAGCAACAGTTTAACAAACCTCACAAAAAAGAGAAAAAAGCAATTTTATGTATCTATCCTCTAAATCATTGTCATTCTCCAAAAACAAACCTCACAGTTATCAAGAACCAATGATTTCAGCATTGGGCATCCACCACCATCACTGAAGACCTCACAAACAGAATTTGTCAAAGACTCGCAATCTGAAAGATCTACTTCTTCTAGATATTGGCATTGCAATGACAGGGAGTTCAAGCTTTCTTGCTTGTGCAGCGTCAGTTTCTGCAAAAACAAAAAAGCATGCTGAGGTTGTTTCCAAACAACTGAAACAAAGACCAAAAAAATATCTATGCTGGATTGCAGGCAGGCATACTTTCAATGCATTTGAAATGATACTGATACGGTGAAGTGCAGGGCAATTTGAAACAGTCAGAGATGACAACGTACGACATCGCAGACTTAAGTCCACAAATCTGCAAATTACACAGTAAAAAACATCAAGCCGTGGTCCATTAAGCTCAATAGAGGTTAAATTCAAAGAAACAGGGCATACTTGCGACAATGCACCAGCCTCAAGTTCGTTAAGTGAGGAAGATCCAGGGAAACTGACGTCAGTAAACTGCAATTATCAAGCTCTAAGACCTGCAACAAAGATCACATTTCAGATAAAAATATCCAATGTAAGCAATGAACTTGCAAAAAGACACCCACCAAACATAGATTTTGAACAGTAGCTCTCACCATCAACATGTTACTATGAGCAATTGCAGTCATTGAAGCAGAAGTTATGCCCTCGCAGCTCTCAAGCTTCAGAACAGTTAGCAACGGCATTCTTACAGACTGAGAAAGCAAGATGAAGCAACATCAAATATATACTGTGCAGATAGTACACAAACATATACGTAAATACTAAAGAGGATGCAAATCATCACGTACTGAGTATACATATAATCACAAACAGGTTGAATGTTGCAGCAAAAAGTTTAAACCAACCTCAAGAGAAATGTTCGGACAATATGAAGCATTGAGGGTATGCAGGTTGCCACAAACTGAGGCTATGTCACGGAGTGTTTCATCACTAACACATGAACAGTTTGACATATCCAGCGACTCTAAAAGAGGGCACGAAGTCACAGCAGAACGGATTGCAGTATCAGGAAGCTTGTGGCAAGAGCCAATATCAAGTTCATGCAAAAGAGGGCAGTTAAGCCCCACATGTGCCATGTTACTACGCTTCAAAGACAACGTAAGAAGCTGGGGACACCTGTAGCACATCCAGAGTCAGCCTGTGAGTATAACAAATCAATCGTCTCCATACACACGCTTTCCCCTGCCAATTCAATAAAAAGATAGCAAAAACTGTCATTGCCCACCTTACAGAAACACGCAGTACTCGACATTTTGTCACTTGAAGATGTTGTAACCTGTCGTGGTTGATTAATATCTCTTGTACACCATTTCCAAGGGCAGCATCACAAACAACTAAAGTCTTCAACAAGGGACAATCAGAAAGAACATGGAAAAATGCTTCCCCAATTTGCCCTTTACCTAAGGTCAAAGACTCGAGATTTCTGAAGAATAAAATAGTCAGCGGTTATAAAAATGTTAAATTAGATTAACTTTGAATAGGGAGGATATAAGACAAACTACCTTAGCAAAGAAACGGTTCTCATGACAAGCATGTGCATATTGGAATTACCATACAGGTTCACTTCAGTCGCCCTTGGATATCGATGACAAATATCTTCCACTACAATGCATAAACAAACCAAAAGTGAGATAATATGAAAAATAAATGAATAAATAAAAACATTGAGCATGTGAAAGCTTTAAAGGATATAGGCAGAGTGCTCAAATCTCCAAAGTAGAGAGACAGTTCCCCCTCTTGAAACTATCAACTGGTAGAGAAGCAATGGTAACCATGTGATTGTAAGTTTTAAAATGTAGCTAGTGCATTGCGTCCGTCCCTCTACAATAAAGGCACCCAAACATTTTTCTTCTCATCAAATCTAACAGAAGGGACAACTCCCAAGCTTTTTCTGTCCACAATGCAACTCTTGGCACAATTTCCCTAGAAAGCAACAGGCGAGGTTTTTACAGCCAGATGCCTCTATTGCCTCAAAATGTCACATAGGCAAAAGTATGGGAACAGGTACAAGGGCATAGTGTGGCCTAGCTTGAACTATGGTTCGCAAGCGCAAATAATGCATTTTGGGCTCAAAGCACATTTTACATATTAGTCTGGATCACTAATAAATCCCCAATGTGTTCATACTGACCAACTCTAAGCAACACAACCCAATTAAAGTAAGCGCACAAAAAAATTCATTCATAAATAAAGTATAAACACACAAAATACTGACAGTTTTTGGTCCATTTGAGGCCCAAGCGGTCAAACTTGGTCAACAATTTTCAATTTCAAGATGAATTTTATCCAACTTTTCTAACAGTTTTGCTTAATTACACACAATTTATGGTTCACAACTTCACATTCTCAGAAACTACTATCCAGATACGCTGCCATCCGATATACAAGTACAAAAACGTGGTGCACCAAGGAGTAGCAAGAATCCATGCAACACTTGCCTATAAAAATGACTTCATTTTAGATAAAAATAGCTATGCCACAAACTCGGGCAGAGACAATGCCACAGACTTTGGTCTCCTTCAGTTTATCCCTCAAAAGAGGCCTTGAGTACGCAGTAAGACAACTGACAGTCTTTCAACTTGCACCAAAGTCCTATCTAACAGCCGTGACATAAATCACCTCTCAAAGACAACAGCAATGTTCAAATCACCCCATAACCATATCACCAGGAAGTAAGCTCAAAATTTAGAACCAATCTGCACCACACATATTATTGTCTTGTAACAAGGAGGGAAAATGGACAAAAGAAGACACAAAAGGGTGGAAAACACTGCTCATCCATTTATTCTGTAAGCCTCAAGCCCCAACCAGCTCATACTACAGCAAAGAGCACTAAAGTACCATCACTATAGACTGGTTTGATAATACCAAGCAAATATCCCTCACTCCAAAGTTTAACTATCAACTCTAAAATCTGGCTGGAGTCTACTTATACACGGATACACCTCAGACAAACCTTACTAGAATCTAATTTCAAGAAACCCAAGACCATAGAAATCAGTTGTATTAAATATAGAAATTCTATTAAACTAAGAGCCTCAATCCTTTCATGCTTATAGCTTGCATTTCCAGATTTTCTAGTACAGGATTTTTGAAGCAGAGCGACAGAAAAAGTGAATAAGTACTTGTACTTTCTAGGCCGCTCATAAAAGAAATTGCATATCTGTTCAAGTGTACAGAAATTACTAGTCTATCACGACATGTTACTAGCAAATAACATTCAACAGAAAGACAGCAGGTTTTGCAAAACTCTTATGTTTATGTGTCAAAACAAGAATAAACGGAATACATAGCGTCGTGCATCCTGCCAAAAAAAACAATACTCACACTGTGCAACTGATATGTTTCGATTTTCAAAATCCAGATATCGCCAAAAATCTTCATGAGCACTGGCAGTCCGCCACTGCTTGCAGACCATTGCAGCTCGGCAAAGGTCAGCATGACCTAGGAAAGAGAATACCTGACAGGAAATGGACAAACGACAATAAGTTCAAGTAGATATTCAAAGGTGTCCAAGCAAAACTATAGACTCAATAGCTGTTAGTTCTCCAACTTCTCATATAGCAGCTACGTTGTAACAGTAAATAGAGGCAGAATGTTACCATATGCAACAAATCATCTGAAAGATCCATCTGGATTTCCATTCCATCTATGTCTGAATGATCAATGCAGCCCTCCCCTACATCTTGGCTATTATTATGGCTGACAGTATTTACATAACTATCCATTGAGGAGGGGAGGTAATGTGTCTTATTCCTTGAATTAACAGAAGAATTCTGGCAGTTATTGTAGCTTCCTACAACATCCAACTCATAATTATCAGCACAAGAAGGTCCATCAGCTGCATAGGACTCTCTGCAAGAACAATCATCACACACATATAAGTAAAATGGCAAATTGATTGTTCTGAATCTTATGATCAAACCAACAAACATTTGACACTGACAAAGGGGGTAAAGTATATGGTACTCGGACTAGCTGACTAGGAGACAAGGATTAGGGAAGGGTGATCATTCAACAGGTATAGTACGATACTAACACCGTACCAAGGCAAACCCATGGAAATAAACCTGCATAAGCATTACCGGTAAAAGTGATTTATTACATTGGAAAAGATAATTATTATGCAATCGACCCATTCTTTCAATGAATTACCTCATAAGAATAGGTCAGAAGAGAAAGCTGATAGCTATTCTGAAGGAAGATATAAAGACGGACAAAGAAGTTGCATTTCATCACAAATTCATTCCAGTTCACCGAAATCTTTAAGTCATTGAGAAAAAGATTTACATAGAAAAATTATTCATTTAAATTCATTCCAGTCCACCGAAATCTTTAAGTCATTGAGAAAAAGATTTACATACAGACATTAATCATTTAAATTCTTAGAGATAGAAAAATACTCTTTGGCAACTACAAAAAGCTTTTTCCAACACTCATTATAGTCACTGAAAGCTAGAATTGATTTGAGCAACTTTTTGTTTTCCTAAGTTCTAAATCCACAACAAGTGGAAATATACAGGAAATCACTTATATTATATCTAAAAAAATAATCATAATGGGTTTATAATATACATATTCAAGTTCAAGAATTTACTTTTACTTTTCCACACCAAATAATCCAAATTTCAGCAATTTCACTGGTTTTAAACAATTTACCATATATCCATAGTAAGTTACCCCATTGCAACCCTTAATTAACCAAATATAAACATGAACGTAAAATCAAAAAAAAATAAAAAATAAATAGAGGTCTTACTGAGAAACCGAATTAAATTTGGCACGCTTAAACTGCAAATCCCAATCAAAATTCTCACTCCCAATCAATGAAAATGGCGACGGTCCAAATTCACTCTCATTTAGAACCACATGCCTTCGAGCAATCTGCGTAAAATCATCCAAACACGGCAAATGATGGTGTCTATTACCACTACTACTACCACCAATCGAAAGCTCCAACGCCTCGAAAACACTCTTTTCTCTCTCCAAAATCCCACCACCAAGATCCCTCTTTGAACCCCCATTTCTCAGTTCCGGACCACTTTTCGACCCCGGTAACCCTAAGTAAAACCCTAATTCCAACGCCTCATCTGCCGATTCTTCATCCTCAGATTCTTCTTCTTCACCTATCAATTTCTCAGCTTCGCTTTTACTATTATTATTTTCGCCATTTTTGCCACCTTCCATGCTTGTTAAATTCTCTCTCCTACTATCGTCGTCGCCGAAGCAAAGAAAGCACCACCAAATCCTCATACAAACCCGGGAAATTTTAACCGCTCCTCAAAACCCTAGCTTTTGGCGATCGATAATTCAATCAATTAAGTGGAGGATTAAGGAAATGGGGAACAAAATCACAAATTGGAAGCCCTAGAAATGGGGGATCGAGTGAATTTGAGAGATTGGGGTAAAATTGGATGTACAGATTGTGATATTACAAGGAAATGTAAATATGAAATTGATTTTTGGCTGATATACAGAGAAGTACAGAGAAATTAGAGATCTGATCAGATCGTCAGAAAGAGAGAAAAAGAGAGAGAGAGAGAGAGAGAGAGAGAGAGAGAGAGGTGAGAGGAAGAGCAGTGGTTGTTTTTGTTCACATAAAAAGATCGGAGCTTTAAAATGGTGGGATAAATATTTACATGAAAAAACGTTTCGCTTTCTTGTTCCTAAAAGGACATTTTAGATTTATTTCACATAGGGTGTTGTTCAATTTAGTTCTGTTCTGTTCAGTTCTGTTCGGTTTGGTTCAAGTGTTAATTTACGAGTTCACTTGAGTAATGTTTAGTTCAATTTAGTATTGATTGGTGTCAAGTTTAGTTCAGTGGTGTTGAATTCAGTTCACTTCTATTAAGTTCAGCTCTAAAAAACGCTTCCATAAATCATATATGGAGTATGAAAACTTTGAAATTGAACAAAGGTAAGAAAAATCGTATTGTTAATTAATACATAAAAGGTAAATCAGTAGTTTGATGTCTCTGGAAAATTCAGTGTATGAAACCAAACATTTCAATACATGAAACCATACATATTATGAATCGGTCAAATATTAAATGTACTTAGGGGAATTTAGGCAATATTGGATGCGTTTTTTTAGAGCTGAACTTATTTAAACGATACTGAACTTAACTGAACTGAATTTAACATCACTGAACTAACTAAACTGAACTGTCGCTATCAGTTCTAAAAACACACCCATTTTGGTTATACGCAATGAGCTAGTTTTAAGGAAATGTAATACATGCATGTATTGGGCGTTTGGCATTTTCATGTAATAATACAGGAACAAGTAAGCATTACTGGTAGATAGTTTTAAGCGAACTTAGGCATCTGGGTAGGAGGCAATAATTAATGACCAAATATTTGTGGAGTGTAATAAATGTATTGGAGTTTGACACTCTCTAAAATAGGATATTTGATGTATGAGTTGAAATATATACAATTAAGTAATATTGTAACAAAAAATACAATAAATATTTTGATATTTTTCTCCCTAATTCTCATGTGTTGGTTTAGGACTTAGGAGTGTTTTACATCATCGACAAAATTACTTTCACATTGCGCAACTTTCAAATTGTATAACGACTTACGTTTTTCAGATTAAAAAATCAATAATGAACCTCAAAACAAAAAAATAAATCGATAATCTACCTACTTTCACATTGCACAACAACTTACCGTCCTCGAATTAAAGAATCGATAATTTACCATTTATATACATATTAGTCCTGCTTGCCTCATGTATATGTTATAAGTTACAACTTGAAATATACGATAGTTTGTTGGTATTCCTTTTCCTTGTTTTTTATTTGTATATAAATACTACGGAGTATATGGATATCACAGAAATATAATAGTGATACCATAGTGTATGAGGTAAAGCTATTATTATATCGAATTGATTGATGTACCAAAACAATTATATTATGTCTATGCTTACATAGTCAATGTTTTCTCATAAGCAACTCAACTTTACTTTGAACCTTATAATATTATAATCACGGGCAAGGGTATGCGTTGTCCAAAGCCACTCTCAAGTCAAAATTGGGGCCAATTCTGATGGACCTCCAATCTCAATCAAATATTCCCTGTTGTGATTGGATATTCTACACCAAAAATATGCTTTGATCGAATTGCCATGGTGTTGGAGTATCCCTCCTACATGGAGGAAGAACCCAATTAATTTGGGATATATTTGCTTACCATATGGGTTATCCATATGATGTTTAAGTGAAGGGCAATTTCGTATATTCACTCACAAGTGGATTCCCTTATAAGCCAAAAGGTTAGAAGGGCTGAGTGCAAGAGAGAGAAAGCCTAGACACTCAAAAAATTCAGGAGAAAAGTCTAGAAGAGAAGAGGAGAGAGAGAAGAGGAGCCACCCACGAATTTTGGTGCTGGCAGCCCAGAAATCCGCCCCGATCGACGACCAAACGAACTCCGATCGTCGCGAGATTTTAGCACGTTGTTCCTGACATCCCCCTCTTCAAATCCAACGGTCAGAATTTCATTTGGAGCTCTCTAAGTCAGTTTTCTAAATTCAGCTCTTATTTTGTACGAAATTGTATTTCCACTCTTTTGGGTGATGATTTGGGAGACTTGTTGTGCCAAGGTTGATCCTTGATGATTGTGAATACCTCTAGTTGATCTAGGGAAGAACTATTGTTGTACCCACTTGTTAATTTGTTGATTAGTGGAGGTTTTGGCACCGTTTGTTAACGGTCCCGTGGTTTTTTCCCCACATCGGGGTTTCCACGTAAATCCTTGCGTCTCCTTGTTTATTTACTGTTTTTGGGCTGATTTATAGTTCCATTTGCTGCTGTCATTTTGGTTCAATATTGTTTGGTTGCTTGAATTGGTTATTGCTCATCTTTGCATCACAACCGGGGAAAAAGTCTTTGTTGCTTCCGCTTGTGTATTTGTGTGCTTTCCCCAACATAGTGGTATCAGAGCTTTGGTTAGAGTCATTGTGAATTTGTTGTGTTGTTAAAGATGGATGAAAAATCTGGTGTGCACGGAATGATTAGTTTGAATTCTGGAAATTACTCCGTGTGGAAAACTAAAATGGAGGATATCCTTTATGTGAAGGATTTGTATGAACCAATTTTAAATGCAACCATACCAACTGGTGTTGTTGAAAGTGAGTGGAAAATATTGAACCGTAAAGCCGTTGGAACAATTAGACAATTTGTTGATATGAGTGTCCTCCAACATATTGCCAATGACACGAATGCTTATACTCTTTGGAAGAAACTTGAGACCATGTATGAAAGGAAGAATGCCTTGAGTAAAGCGTCATTGATTAGAAAACTTGTGAAACTGGAATATAAAGATGGTGATAGCATAGTAGTTCACTTGAATGAATTTCAAAGTTTGATTAACAAGTTGTCTGCAATGAAGATGAATTTAGATGATGAGCTGCAGGCATTGCTACTACTTTGCTCATTGCCAGAAAGTTGGGACACTCTATTTGTATCACTTAGCAACTCCGCACCAGAGGGCACGCTGACAATGGAAATTGTCAAAGCTAGTTTGTTGAATGAAGAAACTAGAAGGAAGGAAATGAGTTCCTCCACACAACCAGAGGCTAATGTGACACAAGAATCAAGCAGGGGAAGAAGTAAGACTCGATATCCCCAGCATAGAGACAAGTCCAGGGGGAGATCAAAATCAAAGGGTAAGATCATTTGCCACTATTGTGATAAGCCAGGCCACATTCAAAAACATTGCAGGAAAATGAAGAGAGACAAGTCCAGAGAAAGGAAAGAAAAGGGTGAGACATTCGGGCAACAACAAGAAGAGAAAGATAACAACACCACTGCAATTGCAACAAGTGATGAATTATTTTTTATTGGTGACCATTGCCTAAATCTAGATAGTGATGATTGTACTTGGGTGATTGACACGGGTGCTTCGTTTCATCTAACCTCGCACCAAGATTACTTCTCATCTTACACCAGCGGTGACTTTGGCTATGTAAAGATGGGGAATGATGGCTCATCCAAGATTGTAGGCATGGGTACAGTGTGTTTGGAGACATCCACAGGTTGCAGTTTGGTGTTGAGAGATGTCCGACATGTTCCAGACATTCGGCTGAATTTGATATCTCCTGGGTTGCTCGATGATGTTGGTTACTCCAGCAACTTTGGTGGTGGAAAGTGCAAGCTTATCAAAGGAAGTTTGATTGTGGCTCGTGGGAGCAAGCAGAGATCCTTGTATGTGATGCAAGCTAAGTTGTGCAAAGGAGAAGTACACGCAGTTGATGATTCCTCCAGCGAGTTATGGCACAAGAGACTTGGTCACATGAGTGAAAGAGGTATGCAAATGCTTGCTAAGAAGCAACTCCTTCCTGATGTTCAAGGTATGTCCTTGAAACCCTGTGTTGATTGTTTAGCTGGAAAACAACATAGGGCAGCATTTCATACTCGTCCCCCATCTAGAAGAAAACATGCATTAGATCTTGTTCACACTGATGTATGTTCTATGGATACTAAGTCACATAGCGGTGCACTTTATTTTGTTACTTTTATTGATGATTATTCTAGAAAACTGTGGGCTTTTGTGTTGAAAACCAAAGACCAGGTACTACAGTTTTTCAAGCAGTTCCAGGCCAGAGTTGAGAGAGAAACAGGCCGGAAGCTCAAGTGTGTTAGAGCTGACAATGGTGGAGAGTACAGGGGTCCATTTGAAGAGTATTGCAAAGTACAGGGCATCAGGCTTGAGAAGACAGTTCCCAAGACACCTCAGCTGAATGGACTTGCAGAGAGAATGAACAGAACAATTGAAGAAAGAATTCGATGTATGCTCTCTCATGCGAAGCTGCCTAGGATTTTTTGGGCCGAGGCAATGTTTACAGCAGTGTACCTCATCAACCGGTCACCTTCAGTTCCTCTTAATGGAGATGTTCCGCAGAGAGTATGGACTGGTAAAGAGGTATCATTCAGCCACCTGAGAGTCTTTGGGTGCCTTGCATATGTTCATATTCCCAGAGATGAGAGGTCCAAGCTTGATAGCAAGACAAAGCCATGCATCTTCCTAGGGTACTCAGAGGATGAGTTTGGGTACAGATTGTGGAATCCAGTTAGCAGGAAAGTGATTAGAAGCAGAGATGTAGTGTTCTTTGAAGACAAAACCTTTGCAGATTGTGAGAAGAAGAAACAACCAGAGCCTTCTCCTAGTGACAGCGCCAACTCAGATCCAATATTTCCTGAAGTAACTCCTAGAGTTCAAGGGGGAGAACAACAGGAAGATGGCAATGATGATCATAACAGTGATGATGGTGATGATGTTCAGCCACCACCAGATCATACACATGAAGAAGAACCCCATGTACAACCAGAACCACAGTTGAGAAGATCCACCAGAGAGAGACAGCCTACCTCTAAATATCCAGCAGATGAGTATGTGTTGATGACCGACGGGGGAGAACCTGAAAGCTATGAGGAGGCTATGTCACATGAGCACTGCAAGGAGTGGTATAATGCCATGCAAGATGAGATGAAATCCTTGCATGAGAACCACACATATGACTTAGTGGAGTTGTCTAAGGGCAAGAGAGCACTCAAGAACAAATGGGTGTACAGACTGAAAACTGGAGAAGATGGTTCACCACCTAGGTACAAGGCACGTTTGGTGGTGAAAGGCTCAGGTCAAAAGAAAGGCATAGACTTTGAAGAGATTTTCTCTCCAGTTGTAAAGATGTCTTCTGTTAGAGTTGTTCTTGGCTTAGCTGCTAGCATGGATTTGGAGTTGGAACAACTTGATGTGAAGACTGCTTTCCTCCATGGTGACTTAGAGGAGGAAATCTACATGGAGCAACCAGAAGGTTTCCAAGAGAAGGGAAGTGAGAAGCTTGTATGCCGTTTGAAAAAGAGTTTATATGGCTTGAAACAAGCACCTCGACAATGGTACAAGAAGTTTGAGTCTTTCATGAAAGACCACAGTTTCCACAAGACACATGCAGATTCATGTGTGTTTGTGAAGCATTACGCCGGAGGTGATTTTCTCATTCTCTTACTTTATGTGGATGACATGTTGATTGTTGGACAGGATAAGGAGAAGATTGCCAACCTGAAGAGTGCCTTGAGCAAGTCCTTTGCAATGAAGGACCTTGGCCCTGCAAAGCAAATTTTGGGCATGCGTATCTCTCGTGATAGGAAGAACAAGAAGATATGGCTATCACAAGAGAGTTACATCCAGAAGCTGCTAGAGAGGTTCAAGATGGACAAAGCTAAACCCGTGAGCTCGCCACTTGCAGGTCACATGAAGCTAAGCTCCAGCCAGTGTCCTACAAGTGAGAATGACAAGAAAGAGATGATGACGGTGCCTTATGCATCCGCCGTGGGGAGTTTGATGTATGCCATGGTATGCACTAGGCCAGACATTGCACATGCCATTGGGGTTGTTAGCAGGTTCATGTCTAATCCTGGTAAGGAGCATTGGGCAGCAGTAAAGTGGATCATGCGGTATCTCAGAGGTACTTCTAGAGTGTGTTTATGCTTTGGTCCCGGACAACCTGTGTTAGATGGCTACACAGATGCTGATTTGTCGGGTGATATTGATGCTAGTAAGTCTACCTCCGGATACTTGATGACAATTGCAGGGGGAGCTGTTTCATGGCAATCAAAATTGCAAAAGTGTGTTGCTCTGTCTACCACAGAATCTGAGTATATGGCAGCGGTTGAAGCTGGCAAGGAGTTTATTTGGATGAGAGATTTTCTAGAGGAGTTGGGTTTGAAACAAGACAAGTACCCTCTTTATTGTGATAGTCAAAGTGCCATCCACCTTGCCAAGAATGCAGCCTACCATTCCCGAACCAAACACATACGGAGGAGGTATCATTGGATTCGAGAAGCGGTAGAAGACAAGTCATTTGAGCTTGTGAAGATTCACACCGATCTCAACGGATCGGACATGTTGACGAAGGCCTTGCCTAAGGAGAAACTTCTTGTTTGTAGAAAGATTGCGGGCTTGGTCGAGCCCCCCATGTAGGAGTGAGGGGGAGATTTGTTGGAGTATCCCTCCTACATGGAGGAAGAACCCAATTAATTTGGGATATATTTGCTTACCATATGGGTTATCCATATGATGTTTAAGTGAAGGGCAATTTCGTATATTCACTCACAAGTGGATTCCCTTATAAGCCAAAAGGTTAGAAGGGCTGAGTGCAAGAGAGAGAAAGCCTAGACACTCAAAAAATTCAGGAGAAAAGTCTAGAAGAGAAGAGGAGAGAGAGAAGAGGAGCCACCCACGAATTTTGGTGCTGGCAGCCCAGAAATCCGCCCCGATCGACGACCAAACGAACTCCGATCGTCGCGAGATTTTAGCACGTTGTTCCTGACATCCCCCTCTTCAAATCCAACGGTCAGAATTTCATTTGGAGCTCTCTAAGTCAGTTTTCTAAATTCAGCTCTTATTTTGTACGAAATTGTATTTCCACTCTTTTGGGTGATGATTTGGGAGACTTGTTGTGCCAAGGTTGATCCTTGATGATTGTGAATACCTCTAGTTGATCTAGGGAAGAACTATTGTTGTACCCACTTGTTAATTTGTTGATTAGTGGAGGTTTTGGCACCGTTTGTTAACGGTCCCGTGGTTTTTTCCCCACATCGGGGTTTCCACGTAAATCCTTGCGTCTCCTTGTTTATTTACTGTTTTTGGGCTGATTTATAGTTCCATTTGCTGCTGTCATTTTGGTTCAATATTGTTTGGTTGCTTGAATTGGTTATTGCTCATCTTTGCATCACAACCGGGGAAAAAGTCTTTGTTGCTTCCGCTTGTGTATTTGTGTGCTTTCCCCAACACATGGTTTACAGGTACACAAAAGAAGAAAAAAAAGTGTTACATCGTAACATGAGTATACACATTAGACATCAAAATTAATCCTCACTGGGCAGCGGTATCGTAGACAAGGTGTTGCTAGGAGTAGGAGATGTTCCCTTGTTTACCAGTTAGGAGTATCGTCTCCCAGAGGGTTCGAATCCTATCAGGCCTTTGTTCCTCCTCCAATACCAAAAATAAAGTAAAATGAAATGCTCTTGTTGCTTGTGTTGATCTACATACTCTACAATCTATGTACGATCGCCAAGAAAAATAAATGTTATTCTGGTCCTTATTCAGCTATTAACATGCTCATTAATTCTCGCGATGTTGTAAATTTTCACAATATAGATTCCAGTTCCTTGAATTCTCGGTCCAGCTCTTCGGGCATCACGTCGCTTTCAGGCGTTCGGTAGGCATCTGCAATCGCTTTCCCTTTATCTAGCACATCTGAGGGGACAGTTTGGAGGAGGCTGCAAAAAGATCACAAGCAAGCTTGAAAATGGCAGCTTGACATACTATATAGCTAATGGTTAGTGGAGACAAAAAAATTTCCTATGATTCCTTCGCTCTTATACTTAATAGCATGATGAAACATAAGAAGACAGCAGCATCAAACTTACCTGTCCAATGCATTTACAGCAATGCCAATCTTCTCTTTCATCAATTTGGCTGTTGCTTGCGGGTTATTTCTTGAAGCGCGCAGAAACAGCGAATCAAGTTCATCCAAAGCTCTTCACATAAATGTCACCAGTGAACACCAAATATATCCAGCATCTTTGTAAGATTTAGGAAGCATGCTTAAAATTCTCGTTGAACAGCATGTCTGGGCCATATCTCTCTCAATCCTAACCGGGAAGTTGAATATGAAGAGTAAATTTGCACTGATGCATTTCAGTCTTTTAATCTTCTAAGGTCACTCAGAGTTCATGAAAGACGTCATTGCGACTCGCATATGCTCAGTGCCATGGCATCCGATTGGAGCAAAAGAGACGTGCAAAATCTCTACATCTATGTAGAATTTACAATATGCGCAAAGAAAAAGAAAGCCACTTAATTCTGACTTATTTACTTCCCCTTTGTTGAACCATGTAGAAGACTACATGCATGAAACGAATTCAGTTTTATAATGTTTTCCAGTGGATTACCATCCCAGTCATAGAAAATATATTCCCCACTCACCATGCAGGAAAAAGTTGCAGACTATTAGTCATCCATTTCACATAGGAATATTGCCAAATCAAGTTCTTGCAATACCTGGTCCTACTCTTTCAAGCTCATGTATATATCTAAGGTATTATGCTCTGAACCTCATTAGCTTTTTTTGACTTCTACCAGGTCATTAGTTCTCATTAACATTACCCCAGTGCCTCCAAAGAGGCTCCCGCCTAGGCAGGGTAAAGGGGGGTCGGTTGTACGCAGCCTTACCCCTGTGAGAGTCTCACAGAGAGGTTGTTTCCATTTGACCCGAGATCTGAAGTGCGACAACCATCGGCAACTTCACAATAAATAAGAAGTCCCGACAGTTTTATAAGCCATTTTGCTTTAGTCCATTATATCCCGAAGCCAAAAAGTAGTGAAGCTTTTGGCTCCACTGGGAATGGTGGACATAGGTCATTAGTTCTATCATACTAAAATACGAAATGTCGACACAACCACAAAGTAAAGTTTCCCTCAAGGCCATTGGAGGTCTTCCTGGTTGTTAACTTCAGGCCCATGGGATTAGTCAAGCAAAGCTAGGACACCCATGTTATCCAAAAAAAAAAATAGTTTGATCAGTAAGACAATAACCACTACCTGAGACATCGATCAACATCGTCAAAGGCAGTCTTACCCTTTCCATCATCTGAGGCATATTGTGCAACCTACATCTCAAAGATGAACTGTCACTCTGTCAGGTCACCAGGGCGTACAGGAAAGAAACAGATTGAACGCTGACATGCTTTGTCAAGCCACCAAAAACCTAACATTATTTCTTTGCAGATAATTTACAGTTCTACACAGAATAAATTCCTTAACCCATGCACAGAACAAGAATAAGAAGGAACAAGAGGAGACATTTCTTTGTCCCTTACAGCTTAGTGCCAGATATCTAGGGAGCTCAAGTGGTAAGAGCAACAATTTCTATGCAACACAACTCTTGGTTGTGGAAAGAGTTGTGATCAGCTTTTGGCGTGTGGCCATAGTCCTCCCCTGACAGGGCAGGAATCGCAGGATTATTACACGTGGCCCAATACTGGATCTGCCAGGCAACCATTTTAACAAAGAAAGAAAAAGGAGAAACTAAGAGCAGGTTTAACTTACCGCTCGAATATTTGAACGAAATGAAGCAGCTGGACCAGAACGTAAAATTGATCGGTAGCTTGCATATTGAGGCTGATCAATTTCTAGGAGTTTCTCTGTATTCATGAATAAAGAGCTGAGTGAAACTCACATAAAGCTCAACCTCAGGTTCACTGGCTGGACCTCAATCATTCAAGCATTTAAATTGTTCATTTATCTTGTGAAGCAGCAATATCTGATTTTTAGCACATTGTATTTAATTAAACCAGACACAAAGGAGTCCATGTGGCTCAAAAAGATTGTTTTAACCTTTTTCTTGTGTTTGTGGAGATATTTGCACTCTAAGTTATAATGATTTCAACCAATCAGGAACTGGTTTTTGTTTTAATATGCTATTTAGTTACAACTCAACTTCTGAGAAACATATGTACAATTCAATGAGTACATATGTAAGTATAATATTCTTATCATTTATTTATTGCTTTAATTATTGCTTAAATTAGATTTATTGCTCTAATTATCGCAATTCCAATTTATTATATTGTTTTAGTATGCTATTTAGTTCATAAATATGTAAAACGACTTATTAAATCACGTACCAAGTAATATTGAGTTAAAGCCCTCCTAAACAAGGGTCACCCATTACACCCTCGATCACTTATAATGGGCATCGCCTAAGCGTGACATTATTGTTATCTTAGGTCAATCCTAGTAAATCTATGAAGAGACCTACAAGAACGGTTGATTCCCTCAAAGATATGAGTAATCAGCCTTTACATGTCAGGGCAAAGGGATAATCGTATTAGATATGTCTATCAACTAAGAATTATGTTAGACATATTTAGCAATATATTGCTTACCTATCTGACTACTATGGTTGACAAGCCCAAGTTTGGTCACATTAGGGAAGACGAGGTCTTAGAATCATTTTGTTCATAGGGACACTCTAATAGGATGAATAAAATGCTAAATAATCTTATTTGTTGATAAATGTACTAACATTTTGCATATTATTTCTACTATATAGCAATGGCCCTTCTGGACAACTCAACTTTTAACCTAAGGTTGATACTAGAAGGGGAACGTTTGGATGGACCCACCAATTTCTTAGAGTGGCATTGCAAGTTCGCAACCTCGGTGTAGTTCTTACGCAGGTGTTACTTTGTTCCTAGGCATGATAAGAAAGAATACGTCTTGGAGAAGCCTATCCCAGAACTCCCCAATGGTGGCAATGCTGCTCAAAGGGTTGCCCACTGACGACATTCTGATCACTCGAGGGAGCTATATGCATCATGTTGGCAAGCATGAGCGGTGTGCCTATCCTCGGAAGCTGGCCATAGATATTGTCCTACACTCGACGCATAAAGGGTATAACCAGTTTCAGATTAACAACAATATGCAAGGGTTGGACAAGACCCTCACGACATGCTCAAGACTTTGAATGTGAGGGAAGAGCCCGAAAAGCGAGTGGTTTATGTCGGGAAGGGAAAGAAAGGGGTCGCTTCAAAGGGCAATCAGTTGAAAGGCAAGGGTGGCGTGACCAAGCCTAAGCCAAAGCAACAACCAGTGCCACGAAAGGAGCCCTCAGCTGAGGAGAGTCGGTGCTTCTATTGGCAACAAAAAGGCATTTGAAGAGGGACTGCCCCAAGTTGAAGGAAGACCAGACGGTTTCCATGACTTCAAGTATTTTCGTTGTTGAAATAAATCTAGCTACATCTACTATTGATTGGGAATTGGATACCGGTTGTGGTGCTCACATAGTCACATTTGTTCTAATGTGCAGGGACTAAAGCAGCCTAGGAAGGTGGCTAGGGATGAGGTGGACCTACGAGTCAGAAATGGAGTTGTGGAACTTATATTTTGTCGTTGTCTTTGGTCCTTTGCACTAGAAATTAGAATTATTTTTGTGTTCCTAACATAAGCAAAAAAACATCATTTCTACTTCTGTATTGGATATGGAAGGTTTTGGTTTGAGTATTAAGAATGGTTCTTGTACTGTTTCACAAAATGATGTGTTTTATTAAGAATGGTTTTGAAACATTACAAGAACCATTCTTAATACTTAAATCAAAACCTTCCATTTCCAATACAGAAGCAGAAATGATGTTTTTGCTTATACTAGGAACATAAAAACAATTGTTAAGTTCTAGTGCAAGGCCCGAAGGCAGCGATAAAATATGAGTTCCTACCAGCAAAGCAGTCACCCTAGCTCTATTTCCGACTCGTAGGTCCACCTTGTCCCTAGCCACCTTCCTAGCCTCCTTTAGTCCCTGCACATTAGAACAAATTTGAACACCACAACCGGTTACCAATACCCAATCAAAAGTAGATGGAGCTAGATTTATTTCAACAACGAAAATGCATGAAGTCATGGAAACCGTATGGCCTCCCTTCACCTTGGGGCGGTTCCTCTTCCAATTCCCCTTCCATTGGCAATAGAAGCCCTCACTCTCGGCTGCTGGCTTCTTCTTGGCAGCTGGTTGTTGCTTTGGCTTAGGCTTAGCCACGCCACCATTGCCTTTCAACTGATTGCCCTTTGGAGCAGCCACTTTTTTTTCCCTTCCCAACATAAAGCACTTGCTTTTCGGCTCTTCCGTCACATCAGACTATGCTATTGAGCATGTCGTGTCCAACCCTTGCATATTGTAGTACATCAAACTGGTTGTACCCTTTAGGCGGCGAGTGTAGGACAATTGCTATGGCCTGAGGATAGCCGGATAGGCACACCAAAGGCATTCCATGCTCTCGAAATCAGCTATCATTCCCATAACATGAGGAGTGAACGGCTTACCCCGCTCTAGCTTGGCGTGCACAATAGCCTTATTAGTTGCATGCATCCAATCCCCTTTATTGCTCTTTAGACATAGTTTTGAGCCTTTGATTCATGGTGTAAGCATCTTAGCTCTCGAATTGCTTTTGCAATCCAATGCTCATGCTTGCCAACATGATGCATGTAGCTTCCTCTGAGTGATTGAAATGTCATTGGCGGGCATAACATTGCCACCACTTACGGGAAGTTCTAGGATAGGCGTCTCCAAGACATATTCCTTCTTATCATGCCTGAGAAGGTTGAGATGCCAGTACATGTAATTAATTGGTCTTCGCTATGTAGTATCGACCTTATGTTAAAAGTTGAGTTGTAAGTACATATGAGATACCATTGTGAGTACTAGTTGCAATGATCTAATCATTAAAGCGGAAGACAACTACAAACAAAAACGTTAATGGGTCATTAAACACACGTCTTTATACTTCTTGATGCGTGCCTCCGTTGATATGTGATCGATGGATGCGAAACTATTTGATTCAGATTTGAGCACCAATTTACTGCTCGTCTAGCGTTGATCCACACCGCAATAGATCGATCTCCTTGCCATAAATCGTCAACTAGAACGAGGGTACTATTCCCTTGATTTGCATGGTTATACTGAAAGAGGGGTGAGGTCTTTCTGGCCATTTGCTTGCAACGTGATATATTGTAATGTAACTAAATATATAATGCTTGAAGCCCAAGTCTCCTTGGAGACTAAATCTCACTAAGAGACCTAGTAACAAATGCCCGCAAAAGTGGCATGTATTTCTCTGAGTCTAACTGAAACCCACACCTTCTGTGTGTGGCGTTGTGGGCTTCCCCTAGGTGGGCCCACACACTACACCTTTCCTACTTCTAAACTGATACGTCTAGTACATAAGTGTGTGACGCGATAAAGCCATGCACGTTTAGTAGTTGGCCCGGTTAGCATCGGTCCAGTCATTGTAAGCGATGTCTAGTGAAACGCTACGATCTACTAAACCGATCAGTTACCCATCTCTATAACTTAATCCCAAAACTTTGCACTGCCAGGACATAAATCCTTCAATTTCACCAATACCTTTCCTTGTCTAATTGTTTGGTGATTCTATTATAGTGAAACTGACCCCAGAAAAAAAAAAAAAAAAAAAAAACAAAAAAACAAAAAAAAAAAAAAAACGCATTTATAAAAGGGAGGCATAAAGTGATAAGTAATTTGATTCATGTTGTAGCAAACAGAAAATAAGCACATAAAAACATCGGAAGTCTACATGAAAGAAAATAAGCACAAAACGAAGAGATGTACCTATGTCTTCTATCTGCAGCTGAGTCAATATAACAGCTGGCACATAGGTCTCTAGTGGTTCGAGCTTTTTCCTGGTTGACACACACTATCAAGTGGTGATAAGAATCAATGACAGTGGAACATAAGCAAACAAATAAAAATGCGGTGGACTATCAGGCAAACATAAAAAAAGATCAAATGCAAAGTAAAGCTATCAGGCAAATTCTCAACTTTGGACTATAATGGAATCAAATCAAAATCTCAAGTATACAGTATACTGTCAACTAGAGCTTATTTACTGTAAAATAGCATGTCCATCAATATTTTCTAGGAAACAGACTCTCTACAAGGGATAAATGTTGCATACACCCAAACCCTCGATAGGCACTACCGCACTAGCCTTTAAAGTAAGACCCATTTTATACAAATCACAAAGGAATAAAATAATTGGGATTGCTCTAGAACAAATAGTTCTCATATGGGGGATCTTACATAGGTAAAATGTGTAGAAAGTAGTAGCAAAATGGATTCAATTCCTACATTTCATTTCAAACTTGAGCATACATGCAACACATGAGACATTTCATAATAACATCACACATGCTCATTTACCTATTACCAATCCCTGTAACAGATTCTATTACTTGAAGAAACAAGGGGTTAGGGTAATGATACTGAACATCCCATCAATTTAACCACCTCATTAACCATATAGCAGCAATCTGAATTAAATTCAAATAAATTCCCAAAAAAAAACAACCAAAAATCTCAACAAAATGGGAAAAGGGACGCACCTTTTGACGTATTTATCAAACATACCATCAGCAATTGCATCTGCGAGACAAAATTAAAAAGAAAAGAAAAAGGAGAAAGCTTTAGTGTGAAATTTATTCAACGTTCACATTGATCAATCAAATAAATAAGCAAAAAAAATAAAGTAAAAACTGGGAAGGAGGGAAGATTTTATACGGGGAGGAAGTGAGGAGAGAGAGTGGAGAAGGACGAGAGAGATGGACACCAATCGCCTGCTTGGACTTGGAGTTGGACTTGGGGGTGACAATGCGCACCGCGGCGTACGCTTGTGTGGTTTTGAACAGAAACTGGAGGTAAAGCTTCTGTTTGTGCTAACGTGAGCCGTAGTGTGTGTTGCCGCCATTGGAGGGTATAGTGTACGCCCAGGGCGCGCAGAGAGAGAGATAGAGAGATTACAGATGATTTGAGGTGACTGGTGTGGTGAGTGCCACCAGCCCAACACAGAGCACATACCACACCTTAACCCAATGCTGTAGCATTTTACGGTTTTGCCCCTATGTTTAATTTTTTGCTTTGGGGTCACTATTTTAGTACTATTTTTGGAGGTGTTAAGGATTTTTCATTAAAAAGTTATTCTCATCTTATCAAAAATTATGATATAAGTGTAATAAGGATCACGATTCATAATTAGTAACCCATACATTTCACCCCATTTTTTTGTGAGTTGGTCTTACACAAGATTTGCTGTATTTTTTCTCAAAATAAGGTATCTTTGCAAAGTAATTTTAATTTTAGGATCGACTATTAAATAATATCTTTCTTGATGTTCTTATTAGCTTGATATGGCCACCAATAATTTAAAAGTAGTTTTGAAGGAAGATGACTTTGCTTGAGAAGACTCATATTTCGGAATTGTGATTTTTCACTAACATGCTTTGTTGGTGTTGGTTTAGATCAGTTTAGATCAATTTAATTTTGCTCTTTCTGTTCACTGTTAAATATGAGAGTTCGAACATAACGTAGCGGAAAGTGTTTCGATCGTCATTCAGTTGCACATTCAAAGACAGTTTTGTAACATGTCTTTCGTTTCAACTTGAGACCTTCAGTGCACTCTTACCAAACACAACCGTAAATGTTTACTAATCTTACTTACCATAATAATAGCCATATGAAGCCCCATTGCCGTAAATTTAGTTTTAAGATGTTGGTCATTCTTGCAACCGCCACACAGACATACAGACAGAATGACAACGACTCTGATTTGAACGTTTGAAGGTGACTCTCCAACTATTAAAACATCACCGACGATTGATCTCCTCCCATTTCATATTCTCTCTCTTTATCACTCTCTTTCTCTCTCCTCACACAAGCAGTCGATCAACCACAATGGAGCTTCTACTATGGTTCACAGTTACCTCTCTTCTCTCCCTCTTAGCTTCTGCTGCTAACCCACCAAGTAATCTCTCTCTCTCTCTCTCTCTCTCTCTCTTCTATATGTGAACCTTTTCTATTAATCGGATTTTTCATCTAAAAGTTCAAAGGAAATCCCACTTATAAGTTTATAAATTGCTGATCTTTGCAAACATTTTCCCTTTTTGGTCATAATGAATATTACCTGCTGCTTCAGATTTATTGCATTACTCTTTCTAGTTGCTTACCAAATCTGGGATCTGTTCATTTTTTACTCTTTTGTAATTTCCAAAATGTGGGTATTGTTTGATGTGTTTAGCAGTATATGCAATCTTTGTAAAAATTGTTCTTTTTATTTAAAGAAAAAAATGGAAAATTTGCAATTTATACTATATTAGCGGGCTTGACTTCTTTATTTTGTTGCTGTTTTTGCTCCCTTTTTGATTAAATATGCCAAAAGAAAGAAATCAAAGAAAGTTGATGACGAATTAGAAGTTAGAACTTGCTCTGTAGACCATAGTGCATTTTCGATGATCGTAAAATGGGGAGAATTTTCTTAGGCATTTTTGATGTGCTGAGATGAGCAAGATTCATAGGATCCTGAAAATGGATAGGCCAATGGAGGAAATTGATATTGTTGAGATATTTTTGGCTGGAATTGACTAATAATAGACTATGTTACTTAAAGGGGACATGATCTGGTATTAAACTGTTCAGTTTCTCCTTCTTGATTTGTTGTTTGTACTTTTTAAAGTAATAGGATGCCTTAATGTCATTCTTATTCCCAAAGAAGAAAACAAAAGTGTGATCTTCCTAGAACAAATGTCTTACATGTACTACATGTATTGAATGTAACAATTATCCTAGAAAAATAACTCTAGAGGGTTGAGTAACTTTGAATAAAGCTTTGTTGTGGTACTATTGACATTATATTGAGTGACCAAGGAGGCCTCCTACATACATCCTTTCTTGAGGGTTTCTTCTGCTGAATTATGTTTGGAAAAATGATTTGTTCTGAGAGGGAGGTAATAGATTTAGATGATTAATTTGTCACGTGTTACCTAATTTTGAATGGAGAATGTGTCATGGAACTTGTTCGTTTTACAATAGAAGTTAGAAATTGGAGCCTGGGAGGTCAGGTTTTTCGCGAGCCAACAATTACACAAATAACTACAGTCAGAAGGATGTGTAATGTATTGAACCGCTCTCTTAAGTCTATGTACCCCACAAGATGAATTAGTACTTATAGGAGTTTTCAGAGCCACCTATATATATGAAGCAATCATAAATTGCATGGGTATGCATTGTACGGAATTTGATTATTTCCATCACAGCCTGAATGCAACTAGTAATTTGTGCTTGCCATAAGAAAACCAACAAAATATTGTAAGTCATCTGTTTACTTTGGCATCACTCAGTGGCTGCTATAGGAAAGGAGTCAAACATATTAGGTCTACGGTGGTCTACTAGGTGGTATCCATATGCTATTACAGAAGTAGTTAGAAAACTACCACGCATGTAAGCCTTGAGATGGTACCTGTGCACAGTTGCTGTATGAAATGAACTTCTAGGATAATTGTTTCTTTTTGATCGAAATGTTATTGGTTTAAATAGGTTTCTTCCATTTTATGTAACTAATCCTGATTATACATTACATACGTGCATAGTGTTTGGATGTTTGTTCTCTACTTTGAACCTTTCTTCTATGGTTTTCTATTCTAAGACTTCTGACTTAAAACATTAACAATGGACAGGCAAAGTGATAAACAATCCAGCTGATCAGCTTCTGGCTGTGTTGAACGACAACAGAACTGCACACCATTCGCCAGCCCTTTACGACAATCCTGGGTTGGCCTGCATTGCTCTGCAGTATATAAAAGCCTACCAAGGCGATTGTGATGCCGTGGGCGGGCCCAATGCCAAGAAACCCGAGGACTCTGCATTTTCTGATACATTTGCTCCCAATTGTGGCGTTGAAGCCTCATCTCTGACCCAAATCACAGGACGTTTCCTTGGATGCCAGTCCAAATATGTGGACCCCAATAAAGCATTTTCGGAGATATTGATGAAAAACAGCAAAAGCCTGGACATCCTCTACAGCAAGAACCATACTGAAATGGGGGCTGCAGTGAGCGGTTCCGATGGTGGGGCCCCCTATTTCTGGTGTGTGCTCTTCAGCAATGGCAAATCTAACAGCAGTTTCGTCCTTCAGGATGGTGTGGCTAAAGTGTCGAGACCTGGTTGCTTTAGTGGTGCTAACGATGATTGCAATGGTGCCGATGGTAGGTCTCAGTCCCATCATTTGTGGTCATGCATTGTCGGAACCCTGGTCGTGATAGGATTTGCCTTTGGCTTATGAGAGGAATTCCTAGGAGATTTTGATTATACTGTCTCTTTTTCTTGTGTTTGTCTGGTAATCAATTTGTCATTCTTGATTGAGTTTGTTTACCTCTATTGTGATCAGAGGTTGGTTACTATCACGGTATCACCCCTCTCCACAGGGATTGGTGGAGGGAGAAAGAGGGATATGTCACTTGAACAAGAAAACTGTCCCATTGTATGATCCAAAATAGAAAGAGCAATGAAATGAGATAACTACACATGATCATTTGAGAAAGAATGTCTGTTGTCTATTTTCAGTTTTCACTTTGTCTTTTTCAAGAGCAATTTCACAACTGCAAGAGTTTGGGACCTTATTTTGACTGCTATGTGGTCCATGAAAGAGTTTCAGCTTCTTAAGTTTTTCATGTACAGAGGGAATATTGGACTACTGTTGCCGCCCCTAAGATCGAACCAGCTGCATACTTTTGCATTTTGGGGTTGCAAAGCGATCCAGCTAAGGGATTGCAGAACTCTGTCCAATTATTGTGGTTCTTGCAGTCTGGGAGAAACATATTTGCTTAAATAGAATGTTTTTGGAGTTATTCAACCAATGATCCCATTCAGAGAAACATATTTGTGACTAAATTACATACAAAAGTTCAATAAGCTACCTGGAAAGAAAGAAGATACAAGGAAAAAGCTCTACTGTAACAGTGCATTGCCTTCTCAGTTTTCCCCTTTATGGCATATAACATCATGATTTGCACCTCAAAACCAGAATAAGAAGAGTGAGAATTAGGACAATCCCTCCAGAGGAACCCCCAACTCTGTGAATCCAGTACGGGTCAAATCTGGTAAACCCATGATCCAGATAACAAGACAAACCAATGGCTACGATCAAGACCAACAGCAGCAGAGGCAGGATGTACGCGAAGCTAAGCAATTCCTCTTCATCTTCTAGCTCACTGGCTGCCCTGTGGTCGATGTAAAGCGGGGAGATAACCGCCACGATTGTGAAGATGATAACCAGGAGCCTCTCATATGAGGAGAAACTCCTACTCCTCCTTATAGCAAATGGCTCCATTTCAGTAATGGTAAGTTTTTCTTTGCGGTGAAAACCACAAACTCTTTGAAGTTGACAACAAGCTTGCGTTGTTATTGCTAAATGATCAACCATAAGGAGTACCATGTTATTGCAAAGAATATCTCCTTTTTCTTGAGGTAATGGAAAGGGAATACTTTGTACTGTATAGTGTATGAGCACCCAGAGGATGTTCCTAGAAATAGGCCCCTCATCTTATGTACAAATAATGACTCTAGTGGTCCTATGAAGGCATAAGCCAATTACATCCTAATTAAGTGAGGATAACTAAGAGACACCACTAGTGTCTTAAAAGAAGAAGGAAGACACGTGTCTTAAGAAATTAAAGAAGATACATGTCTTAAAAGTTAAAAGACTAGAGAAGACACTCCAAAAGAAGGATTGTTATATCCGAGCTCGAACACCATAACCCTTTGCAAACGCGTTAGCTACTCTATTACCTTCTCTATAAAGAGTTGGGATCCTATGTTGTTCATCTCCCTCTTTTTCTCTCTCTCTCTCTTCCCCAAACTCTCCAAACCCCAAACACCCCCCTATTTACAAAGGAAAGAGAGGGACTGGACCTCTGCGGTACCGCAGAGGACCCAAACCCCTCTATAAACACGTTGAACTTTAACTTTCCAAGACCCCAAAAAGATGTTTACATAATGGCTTAATGTGACGTTGTAATTCCATAACTACGTAAGAATACTGCCCATATTTCTACGTTTGGCCATCTTAGAAATAAGAGTCAACTTTTTCATGCTAATATTAGAGTAACATATATAGAAAATAACTATTTTGCTCTACGAAAGGTGCTATTCACACTTCATTTGTGTCTATACTGGTGAAATTAATCTATGAAGGGAAAAGAGTTCTGCCTATTACACCTCCAGGATGCAGTGCTTTCTCCAGGAATCCCTCCAGAAAAATATATTCTTCAGCAGCTTATCATAGAAGTTTGTTCTTAACATTTTAGCAATCAGCAAATATTAGTGGCTCCAGATTTTGGAATCAGATTCTTGGCTGCATAAACAAAATAATTGGAGGGCTTGGTAGAGGGTTAGCAGCTCGAAGGTTCAGAGCTCGAGCCAATCATTGCACCAGAGCTACACAAGAGTACACCAGTTTTAGCCATTCATTATCAACTCAGGGATGATGTATGAGTATAATGAAACAATGCAAAAAATGATATTAAAAATGATGCTGCTGGTAAAAATTACCAGTCATTTCATTGAGATGCTATACAGTTAACACTAGGAATTTTGGTCATACAAAAGCAGAAATCCAAAAGAATTATTCCGCCAGAAAAAGAAAAAAAAAAAATCAGCGCAAGTGCCTCTCATTACGCATAATTCTATAAATGCCTGTTTCACCAAGTACAAATGCATGTTGCCATGACAATTTATATGATGTAAAATAGACTAATTGGTGCCATTAGAGTTAACTGACCCCTTGCCCTGTAGCCTTCTCTTCCACTTCTTCTGCGAGGCAGTAAGATCTGATATCCTTGGCAGGGATGAAACTTCATGAGGCACCCCGGTTGATGGAAGTTCTGCAGGAAGTGCCGTGGCTGCACTTGTAAATGCATTTAGAACAAGGAATGCTAATATGGGAGACAGATCCAACCCTCCAAGTGGTGGGATAATTCCACGAAATATGTTCAAGTAGGGGTCACACATGGTGCTGAAAAGCAGATCTCATTAGATATACACATAGCTATTTAGTTTCCTTTTTCATACATTGTTTATTTCTTTTGGATTTTGTAAATAACAGTTAGCACTGTCAACTTAAATCAAGCATACCTGAGGGGACTAACAATTTGCTGTGGAGCGTTGGGAAACCACGTCAAAACAAGCCTGACAACCAATACAGTATTGTATAAATTCAAGAAATTCAGAACGCCATTTGCAACCACAATTCCCGCAACTGAATCACCAGGTAAAACAGCAGCAAAGTTATGATTTGAGAGAGAATTCATATTCCTGCGACTTCTGCATTGAACCTGAAAGCAAAGGATGATTTGATTATTTCAAAAGTTTGATGTGCTACAGGTGATTGCTAGTTGCCATGCATATCTACATTGGTACAAAATCTCCAACATTAGCCCCCAAACAGCATTTAGTGAGATTAGCCCTTCACCAAACCCTCTAAAATGCCACCAGAAACCCCACATTATCTTTTAGAGGTTAAAAAATGAGATTTTGTAAGGGATTCCAGATCCCTTCCACCCTCTTTCCTTCCCTTCTACCACCATTTACTATTCCACATACAGGAAAAGCAGCATCCTTTCTAAAGTCACATCAGCAAAAACATGACAGGCTTTCATTTTGTAAAGAAAACTTCTGAGTTAAATGGATGAGTTGGAGATCTCCATATAGATAATTAAACATGAAAAAGCAAATTTCCAAAGTATGATATCAAAACCTGCCACATGAGACAAATATAAAATGAAGAGAAGAACCAAAGAGTAAACCCATTCTATGCCCTAGGTCTGCAAATGACGAAAATTGTGGCATCCCTACCAAGAAACTGCCCTAGTGAAAAAGTAACTCCTTTTGAGGAGATCAATGATGCTCCCTCAGACTTAAGGGCCTGCTCAATCTATTATTTTCAAGAGACTGCCCACATCAATCTGCAAATGGATCCAATGATTTTCTATTTGATCACAAGCCATCCAAGTATAAACATTTCTGTTTCAAGGGAATCCGTTAGATTTCTTTTTGATCAAAAAATATGTATAATTAGCAAGCATAATTGCAAGGTTCCCTCTAAGAATAGTTTAATTACAGGTTGGCCCAATTCCCTTGGACCTCAGGCTACTGAAAGCCTCTGCTGCCCAAGCTCATAGTGAAGCTAAATGACTAACCAGCTCCCAAACCAAATCTGGAGATGAAAGGGTGCCAATAAGCCCCATATATTTTGTTCTAGCTAAAGCTAAACATACCTAAACACTGCCAACAAGCACTACGCCAAAGCTCTTTCTTCTCTTTCCCTCTTCCAAACCCCACAAAGCGCATACGTAAGAGCTTAACAGCAGTAGATGGAGCTACCTAGCTCTCCTCACACACGTTGAACAACTTTCCCAAAAGATGCTGCACCACCTCACACTACAAAAACAACAGCAACACCGTGCTGTTCTTCTTCTTGTAATTTCGAATGAGTATTTATCTCCTACTCTCCCAGTTTGCTCTGCTGAACTGTGTTGGACAAGTAGCTGACACCATCATATGGACATCCTTGCCAAGCCTGTTGGACACTTCTAATTAATTCAACACTGTTGGCAGGTCTTATTAATGTATCAGGGAAGGAAGTACCAGCTGGTGAGGTGCATTTAACTCCCCTTGGCAAGACATGCTCAATCCTCAACGAGCAGCAGAAAAAGCCAAACGCAAAATTGAAGTAGCCAACAGCTTCATATGTAGTGCTTGTTTAGTTCACCATGGGAAGTACTAATTCATGGGATATATAAATTTATGGAAGTGCCTAGTTTGATTTGGTTAGCAAAGACAACTTAACTTCATGGGAATTGACGTGGGAAGCTCTACTTACCAGGGGGTTTGGTAAGTAACTTCCTCCCTCTTGGTGAAAGTCATTTCCTAGGAAGTACGATCTGAGTTTTCTTGTCAACCAAACAACGAAGGAATTTACACTTCCTCGGAAATGGAATTTCTTGAGCTTTTCAAGTTTCAACCAAACAAACAATTAGATTTTGGCTGAGTCATGAAGAAAGATCCTGCCCCCCCCCCACACACACACACATTTGAAACACATAGAGCTCGGCTCAAGAGAGAAGTTAGCTGCAATCTTGACAGGAGCAACTTACATAGCTTCTGCGTCCTTTAGCAGTCTGGATGACACGTGCAAATAATTCGATGAGACTTCAAACACACCCTATCAAGCATTATAGAGCCATGTCTTAACAATGTCGGGAGTCCTGAGGATAACATTAAGAACCAGCTAAAGGAAGAACTCTACAATGTGCCTGAGCCATGATAACAGCTCCATCACATAGCAACCAATGGTGGGATTCCACAAGTCATCACCAATCTTGAGGCGTGTCTCAATTACCTCTGTGAAGTCCTGCACTTCAGCAGATACTAATTTTGTAGAGATCCTACTGAACTATGTAGAGCAGGCAGATAACAATACTACATACTTTGCTTATTGCCATAGTGAATGCAGTATGCTATATGCACAGATCCCGTTGTGATCTTTGTATTTGGCTCCAGAGGAGTTTCCCATGTACACCTCTTCTGAGTAGTAATTCTGATTGCTTTCTCATATAACATGATTTTTCTTGTCCCCATTTCTTAGTAACTTAAGAGAGATCCCTTAAGCAACCCAATACAAGCTTAACTAGGGAAAACGCCAAGGGAGGGAAAGTGGGCCTAGCAACCTCTAGGAAGCATTATTCACCTAAAGGTGGATGATAAGAATCGAACCCCCAACCCTGAGAGGGTAGCTCACAGATGATAAGACCTTTGACATCTATTCCGGAGGTCCCAAGTTCGAGCCCCCTCAAAGCAGTGGTTTTCTAGGCCTTGTAACTTCAGGGCACATGGGATTATCGGGCAAACGGATACCCATGTTATCCAAAAAAAAGGATCAACCCCCAGATCTCATGGTCCAGGGAAGCTCTGACCAATTGAGATCCTCAGGTTTCAATTTCTACTATCATATTTCCCCCATAAAATTAAATTAGGAATCTATCCATTTCGACTACAAGTATATAATTTCTACTTCCAGCATTCAATTAGACTCGACAACCAGATCCCCCTTCGCGAAAATTGAAGACTGGATATGTTGGCCTTGACACACAGACACAAATTCAGTATTAGTTGTTGCTAAAATGTAGTAGGCCTGTTTAGTGCTTCTTTTCACAGCAGTCAGTTGAGTAGACACTTGATATTAAATCAGAACTTTGTGTGATATGCATAAAACTAAAATCAAAACTATGCTTTCCCCCTTAAACTTACATGTAGTAATACAAGTTAACGACAACGACGAGAGAGAACACCATGTACAACAGTACAAGACAAACCTAACAACTAATTCACACTGGCCCTTCCCGTAATCTTCAAACATGTGAACTTGTTGCAATTCTAAAAACTCCCAAACGTTATCCAGTCTACCCACCATACTAATACAATGCAGTCACATTTTTACCAAGATTCCATCCAATTTATTAAAACCCTTAAAAGTCTGATTTGCCTAATAACTCAAGTTTCACTAAACCCAATCAACAAATCCAATTTCTCATCTATCCAAACCGAAACCATCTAAAATATAATAAACCCATTATCAATAAAGATAAACCCATCACCAATTGCACTCAATTAACCCAAACAAGAGAAAACAAAACCATTCAAGAAAAATGAACAAAAATTAACAATGCATATAACAATAAGATATGAATTAACTGGTAATGTTAAGTCATATTACCTGAGAGAAATTCTCCAAGTGGGAAGAGAGAGAGAGGAGCTTGTTAAGAAACGGGTTCTGGGTAGCTGAAAGGTGAAGAAATTGGAGACATTTATCAGCAGTTGAGGTGATTGCTTTGTGAAAATTGTGAAGAGCTTCAATAGGAGCAATTGCAAGGAGTTTTGGGTTGGGTTTGAAACTTTGTTGTTGAGAGAAAAAAGGTGTTTGAGCAAATGGTGATGAGGCAATTACTGGGAATCTTGTTGCTGGATTTGTTGTTAATTGGCGTTCTGTGGTATTCTTCTCAGTGGGAGCTACGGAGGTCATTTTTTCAGAGAGAGAGAGAGTGTGTGATTTGCTGTGTCGTGGAAGACGATGGTAACTGATAACGGATAGGGTGCGTTTGCATATGATCCTCTCCTCTCTCTCTCTCTCCGGACGAGGGGAGTGATTAAAGAAGAAATACGTTGGTTAAATAGCTTAGATGAACCTGCGGTTAAATTCAAAAAAAAAAAAAAAAATATGTTATCTAATTAGACTATGGTTGGCCTAAGTTTTTTGAGGAGATTTGGGATAATCAAAAGTTTTTTGAGGAGATTTGGGATAAATAAAAGTTTTCAACTGTTTTGTTTAAATAGGCAAGTTTTAGCGGAGTTTGATGGTTAAGAGGTAATTTGTGAAAACTGCTTACAAAGGTTATAAACCTATTTATAATTATAGCCTACAACTACTATTAGGTTTGCCAAACACAATCTTAAATTGAACTTGGATAGAGTGAACTGATCACTATTTGGTAAAGTTGAGAAGAAATATACTAAAAAAGTAATAGAATTTAGAGGTGGTCCCCATCTCGAGATTAATCTCCAACATAAATTTAAAGATAGCCACATCTCAAATCTGTTTACATTATTGTAGATAATGTTGTTTAATTGGGTAGACACGATCATTCAGTCATTTGTGACCTCATTTTTAGTGCCTAATAATGATAATTATATGTCAATGCATAAATAATTTATGTCAAGCCTCATTTTATTTCATAACCCTTTCCATAGGTTTCCAACTTGATCACACTCCTTTCAAATGTCATTGGAGTCAAAGAGATTATTCGATTAAGCTATGGGCCAAAACAGTGTTCTCAGCTTCACATTGCCGCACACCACGATTCGAAGAAGATTTCTCTCCACTAAAGAAAGAGATCTTAAGTGGATGTATCTCACATTTATTTCTCAAAGAGCATATTTCAAATGACATATACAAGCCAAAATCCAACAAGAAACGAATGAGATATGATCTGATTACTGCAATGTGTGTTAAAACATACACATTTCTAGTGTTTGGGCTATAACTCACGAATTACTCATGAGATTTGGCTTATAGTATACCTAAAGAAAACTTATTGAGTAATTAATCTTATGCAAAAGTAATATAGTCAATCATAACCCTAACAAAAAAGTTATGGGTCGCCGAAATTTGTCGCGCGCTAAAACAAGCTCCCACACTACTGCTAGTCAAGTGGTTTGGCCGCTAGGTCAAGCGGTTGGCACTGGGTTTCTAGTGAGAGCAAAGCCCCTTTGGTAGTCCGTTGTTGTGGTACTTGGACCTAATTCGTCTCAACTCTCTTCCTACCTTTATATACACCCATTTTCACTATTTTTCAAGGGGAACGACCTAGAGAGCTTTTAATTATCCCTAGACTTGGACTCATTATTCACTTTATGGCCTAAACCCTCCATATTTACCCTGTCCTCATTTCATCATCAACAACGCAACCCTAAACACTTTCAAACACATTCGTCCTCTCCATTTCAGCATTCAATATCTCAATCAATCACAAATCAAGCTAAGTCTCAATTCCTCTCAACTATAAGTTCAAGGATATTTATATTCGATTCTAGTTTCATCAAGGTTCTTCCCGAGAGCTCTATTAGTCTTCTAATCTACTTCATATTTTATATTTTTCTTGTCGCACGTCGGATCTCGGGTCAAACGGAAACAGCCTCTCTGTGAGACTCTCACAGGGGTAAGGATGCGTACAACCGACCCCCTCTCACCCCGCCTAGGCGGGAGTCTCTTTGGAGGTACTGGGGTAATGTTAATGTTGAAGGATTTATGTCCTGTCAGTCAAGGTGCAAAATTCGGGATTAAATTAAAAGAGATATTTAACTCATCGATTTAGTAGGTCGTAACGTTTAGCTAGAGACCGCTTACGATAATTGGACCGATATGAGTCGGCCGACTACTAAATGCGATGGGCCTAACGGGTCACACGCTTAAGTAATTGATGGATCAATAATTAATTAATGGACCTAGGAATCGCATTAGTTAATTAGTAAGAGAGAACGGTAAGTGGGCCTACCTAGGGTTAGCCCACTACATGTGAACTCTACAGTTTAAATAGAAGAGAAGGAGGATGTAACTAGGTTACAGGTTTCAACTGACAGCCTCCTTCTCTCATATTTTCTCTCTAAACAACCAAGCACCTCCATAGCCCAAGGAACGGTTCCTTGTGCTCGTTCTAGCTAACGAACGTGTTTGGATTGATCAAATCGATTGTTGCGTGGACTACTGTAGAGGGATTACACTTGGAATCCTAATTCGCACCTATCGATATTTAATCGATCAACGAGGCACGCATCAAGAGGTATATTTATGTGTATTTAATGACCCGTTAAGATTCCTGTTTTTTAGTTGTCTTCCGCTTTTATGATTAGATCATTGCAACTAGATCCTACAGTGGTATCAGAGCCTAATTAATGGGTTAATTAGATCAGTTTAATCTACCTCGTTGCACGAAAATGTTAGCGTTTATTGGCTTTATTTTTCATTTTGGTTGATTTTGTAATGATTGGATCGTTACTGTCGTAGCGTTATTTTGTTGCAATTAGATTGTGATTTTTTAGCTGCTCCGTTGCCGTCAAATTCTGGTTTGCGTGTTCAGTATTTGCCGAGCATGATTTTTTTAGGGCGTAAGGTTCCATTCACTTTGAATTACTTAAGTGATTTTAATGATGGATCATTAACATTGTTTTGTCCTCAAGTGAGCATGTTTTTGTGTTTTGAGCAGTTGATTGAATTATTTAGATCAAAGAGCCTTTAAGTTTGGAACTTTTAGAGAAAGAGAAAAGCTCAGATTTTTTGGATCACTTGCTACGTCTTTATATTTTTATATGAGATTGGATCTCATAGCTGGTGAATGCAAATTGTTAAGATGAGTTCTTTTTTTCTTTTTCTTTTTTTTTTTTGTGTTCATTGTGTGGTCTGTTGAAAATCAACTTCATGTTTTTTTCCTTTTTCATGGTTTTATCTTGCTAAGGGATTGTTATGATTGCATCTGATTAAGATCAGTTCTGTTTTCGCATAAACTGAATGCAATTGTGTTTATATACCCTAATATATCTTTAACTCATTAGCATATAATTTAAATTAAATTCAATTATTAGATAATTGATTTAATTGCTTTATTATATGGCTTTTGGATATATTTTATATTTTGTGGGTCACCCATCTTATGGGTGAATGAATGTATGATCTAGTATGGCCCAAAATAAGGTATGTGCACCTTGTATTTTTGTAACCTAAATACGGTATGTAAAACCGTCGTATTTATGTAATTTATTTTATTGCATTAGCTTTAAGTTTAAATTTCTAAGTACAATTACAAAATGTAAAGCTTGAAGAGCGGAGCCTTGGAGGAGATCGCGATTTAAGTGGGAGATTTTGAAGATTAGATCTTTATTTTTTAGGGGCCATACTAGGATCATCTATTTATTGCTTTAATTATTGCTTAAATTAGATTTACTGCTTTAATTATCGCATGCCTGATTTATTATATTATTTTAATATAACTATTAGTACACATATATTAAAATAATTTATTAAATCTCGTCCCAAGGAAATATTGAGTTAATGCCACCCATTATAATCTCGATCACTCATAATGGGCATCGCCAAAGCGTGACATTATTTTAATCTTGAGTTAATGCGGGTAAGTCTAAGAAGAGATTTACAAGACCATTTAGTTCCCTCAGGGATATGAGTAAGGAGTCCTTACATGTCGGGGCAAAGGGATAGTCATATTAGATATGCCTATCAACCAAGAGTTATGTTGGACATAATTAGTAAAGGATTGCTTACCTATTTTGACTAGTGTGGTTGGCAAGTCAAAGCTTGGTCATATTAGGGTAAAATGAGGATCTTGAAATTATTTTATTCATAGGGACACCTTAAGAGGATGAATAAAATATTAAATAACTTTTCTATTTTGGAAATTGATTAAGTTATTTATTGATAAATGTACTAAATTTTTGCATATTATTTCTGTTTTGTAGCAATGGCCAATGAAAGCAAATCAACTTTTAACCTAAAGTCGATGCTAGACAGTAAACGTTTGGTTGGACCAAACAATTACCTGGAGAGTCATCGCAACCTGAGAATAGTTCTCAGGCATGATAAAAAGGAATATGTCTCGGAGACGCCTATTCCATGACTTATCGAAAAGCAAGTGCTTAATGTTGGGAGGGGAAAGAAAGGGGCTACTTCAAAGGACAACCTGTTGAAAGGCAAGGGTGGTGTGACCAAGCCTAAGCCTAAGCAACGATTGATCGCTAAGAAGTCGCCCATAGCTGCGAATAATCAGTGCTTCCATTGCCAACAAAAGGGGCATTGGAAGAGGAACTGCCCAAAGCTAAAGGAAGACCTGAATTATCACTACAACAGAAATTGCCTCTCATAGCGCTTATTTTGATACATACATAGCGCTTTTGGGCGTTATCTAGGCTGGCGTTATTAAAGGGAGTGTCCGAAAAAAGCGCTATGTATGTGAATAAAACAATAGCGCTTTCTTGAGAAAGCGTTATGTATGTCTGTAAACACATAACGCTTTTCTGGAAAAGCGCTATGTATGTCTCAATACACATAGCACTTTTGCAAATAAGCGCTATGTATATGTTTACTTTCGTAACTCTTTATTTCCATTTCTACTCATGCACGATTAAATTAAATTAAACCTGTCAGATCTGCATTGTACCCGACAATAAATAAAAATAAACAAAAATAAAAGTTCAACCTGTCAAATGCTCATAATTGAATCCCCAACGATATCATATATAATTTGATTCCAATCCACTTCAAATTAAGTCAATACAAAAATCATTAGATTCATCGTTTACATCGCAAATCAATAAGTTAACTACAACAAAGCAGAAGCTAGGTACCAAAATACTAAGTTAAAATAAAAGCGTGTCTAAACTAAGAAAAACAACTATATGTAGCACATTCGAACACATATTGTGACCATTCTTCTCCGACTTCATCTATCTCATCGTGACCTCTTAAATTTTTGTATGTAGCTCCAACCAGGCGGAATAGACTTTTACACCATGGAATAGCAAATATTTCCTATTTTACCTTCAGAATATCGTGAATTGCTTGATGTCGTTGAAAGAGCGTCAAGCCACTTTGGTTTTCTGCATATGATAAAGCTAATTTTGGAGTAAATCTCAAGAAAATCGAATTACCAAAATTTAAAGGTAAACACAAGTGTCTTTGCTGCCTGTAATAGCAGCATCTGCATACACAGCAGGTAATAAGTTACAACAACATCATCTAGCTCAGAACCTGTTTGTACTGAAAGAATTTTATACTAAACATTAGCAAATTTTTGTATGAAACTGATCACCCATTTTAGAAGTGATGTGAATCTGGTTCCAAGATTGTGCCAGGATGTCCAAACACTACTCACATGCATCCTCATACAATAATAGATATTTGTAGCCAATAACCTATGAAGTGAGACATAATATGTAATTCAGAGGGGGTACTCAAGATTTAGCTAGGCAATCAGATTAGTGAAACTAAAAATATATTGAAATGTTTCAGTTCCATGCATTATCCAAAGGTGGAAGTAGGCAACTAACCTGTACTCGAATTTGGTAGCACTTACAGCTTGTATTAGATTATAGTCATCACCTGTAGATGACATGAAACAGGGTATTCTTGATTGATCATTTTAAAATTTGCTTATACCATTAAAGATTGAGATTATTGGTAGAGTAAAATACCTTGGAGCTTGAAAGCTGTAATCATTTAGGCACATCACTTAAACCAATAAAATTAGCTTAACAAAACCCCTCAAATTCTGAATCAAACTCCAAAACCAGAAAAGATTAAGAATCTCACATCAATAGAAACAAAACAACATAATACTATATCAGATTCAAATCAAATTCTCAAAACCCCAAATTTCTAAGCACAAACAGAGGAGAGATAAAGTGTCGGTGTGCCACCAAAATCCCCATAGCTAGGTGACCGGCGAATAAGGAGAGAGATGCGAAGCTAATAACCCTAATTTTATTTTGGAGAATCGATTGTCATGAAATTGAAAATAACTAAAAAAATTATCGCTTGGTTTAATCAATCAAAAATAACTCACCTGAGGCGAAATCTGAGTGGTGAAAAGACGGACAAAATCCCTCAAACATATCTAGAAACTCCACCAACGAACAGATCAAAAGTCACAAGTGACTGATGAACGTCGCGAATGGCTAACAGCCTAGAAGTTCTTCGAATTCGAACACGAGCAAACCACAACAGCCTAGAAATCTCACGAAACCAAAGTCGTGTTTTTTGCAATTCAGCTACAAAAATCCCCAAAAGTTAGGGTTTGCGATCTAAGCTACAATAACTTCAACCCATATAATAAAACGGGAACCCGGAACTGTCAAAGGAAATGGTGAGAGTGATTTAGAGAGAGGATAGGAGGATGGTGAGGCGGTGGTGAAGAAGACAATCTAGTGGTCGCGCAGGGCAAAGATGGAGGCGGTGGGTAAAGGAGGAGGGAGAGAGAGAGGGGGGGGGGGAAGTGGAAACTCAGAAGTTAGAACTGATCCGATGCTTGTACATTCTCTCACAAGTCAAATACTAACTCCCCCCCCTCCCCACCCCAAGAAAAAAAACATGTTACATAACGCTTTTCCATAAGCGTTGTGTTAACATTTTCCGTGTTTTAACATTGATATCTCTCATAGCGCTTGTCTTTAAAAATGATATTGTTGTTAGAAATACTTGTCTAGTAAATATAACACCTTTTTTAGAAGCGTTATTGAGGTTATTTTATAAAATCCCTACGTATCCAATTATAACACTCACTTTACAAGCGCTATGTTTCAAGTGTTATGAAAGGCAAATTTTGTTGTAGTGTATGAAATGGTTTCCATGACTTCAAATGTTCTCGTTATTGAAATCAATCTAGGTACAACTACTTCTGATTGGATATTGGATACTAGTTGTGGTACTCACATTTGTTCAAATGTGGAGGGACTAAAACAACCTCGGAAGGTAGCTAGAGATGAGGTGAACCTACGAGTCGCAAATGGGGCCAGGGTGACTGCTTTGACTGTAGGAACTTATGTTTTGTCGTTGCCTTCGGGCCTTGAACTAGAACTTAACAATTGTTATTATGTTCCTAGTATAAACAAAACCATCATTTCTCCTTCTATATTGGATATGAAAGGTTTTGATATGCGTATTAAGAATGGTTCTTATACGGTTTCAAAAGATGATATATTTTATTTTAGCACCCGTTTGCATAATGGGCTTTATTTGCTAAATTTTGACAAACATATACTCACCTTCAATAACAAAAAGGCTAGAACTAATTATCCTAACTCCACATATCTATGGCATTGTCGATTAGGCCATATAAATGAGAAACGCATTCAGAAACTTCTTAAAGAAGGGATTCTAGACTCATTTGACTTGGAGTCATTTGATACTTGTGAATCATGTTTACTTGGCAAAATGACAAAGTCACCCTTTCTAGGAAAGGGAGAGGGATCCAGTGAGCTATTGGGTCTAATACACTCAGATGTATGTGGACCAATGAGTTCGACTACAAGAGGTGGGTTTAGCTACTTCATTACATTTACTGATGATTTGAGTAGATATGGATATATTTACTTAATGAAACACAAAGCTGAATATTTTGAAAAATTCAAAGAGTTTCAGAATGAAGTTGAAAATCAGTTAGGCAAGAAAATCAAAGCTCTTCGATCGGATCGAGGAGGCGAATATATGAGCCTAGAGTTCGATGAACATCTAAAGGGTTGTGGAGTACTTTCACAACTAACTCCGCCCGGAACACCACAATGGAACAGTGTGTTTGAACGGAGGAATCGAACCTTATTAAATATGGTTACATCAATGATGGGTCACGACAATCTTCCTATTTCTTTCTGGGGATATGCTCTCGAGACGACAACTTTCACACTGAACAAGACTCTGTCAAAAGCCGTTGAAAAGACACCACATGAACTGTGGATGGGGCAGGTTCCCAAGTTGTCTTTTCTCAAGGTTTGGGTGTGAAGCTTATGTAAAGAGGTTACTCGGCGATAAGCTTGCACCCAAATCAGACAAAGTTTTCTTTGTGGGTTATCCAAAGGAAACGAAGGGTTATTATTTCCACAACCGAACTGAGAACAAAGTATTTATTGCTCGGAATGGCGTCTTTCTGGAGAAGGAATTCCTTTCCAAAGAGACAAGTGAGAGCAAAGTTCATCTCGAAGAAATTCAAGATGAGCAAAAAATGGAGATGGATAGGGATTTAGAATCTATCCAAGATGTTTCGGAAACAACTCCAAATTCAACTCTAGAGGCAACTCCAGAGGTTGAACCAAAATCCACCCTTCGAAGATCTGATAGAGTCAAGACTCCGACAAATAGATACATTTCAATCTATATGACGGAGAGTCGTGACATTTTTCTTGTAGAAAGTGAAGAACCCACCACTTACAAGGAAGCAATGACGAGTCTAAATTCCAGCAAATGGCAAGAAGCCATGAAATCCAAAATGGATTCCATGTCCGAGAATCAATTCTGGGACTTGGTCGATTTGCCGGATGGAGCTAGGCCCATCGGGTGCAAATGGATCTTTAAGATCAAGATGGACAAGGATGGAAACATTCTAGTTTTCAAAGCTAGACTGGTGGCAAAAGGTTATAGGCAGATTCAAGGAATTGACTATGATGAAACTTTCTCACCAGTTGCCATGCTTAAATCCATTAGGATACTCCTAACAATTGCAGCTCATTATGACTATCAGATCTGGCAAATGGATGTCAAAACCTCATTCCTGAACGGGGTTCTGGAAGAGGATGTGTACATGACACAGCCTGAGGGTTTTGTCGATTCTAAGAACGCTGGGAAGGTTTGCAAGCTAAAGAGATCCATCTATGAGTTGAAGGAAGCATCCCGGAGCTGGAATCTGCGTTTCGATGAAGCCATAACTAAATTTGGCTTTATTAGAAATACAGAAGAACCTTGTGTATACAAGAAGTTCAGTGGGAGCAAAATTGTCTTCTTGGTCCTGTATGTTGATGACATACTAATCATTGGAAATGACATTTCAATGCTGGAGTCCGTAAAGACTTGGCTTGGAAAGTATTTTCAAATGAAAGACCTCAGACAGGCAGAGTACATCTTGGGCATCAGGATCTGCAGGGACAGATCCAAAAGGCTAATTGGACTTAGCCAAAGTATGTATATTAACCAGATAATATCTCGGTTTAATATGCAAGATGTTAATAAGGGTTTACTACCCATGAGTCATGGCACGATTCTTAGCAAGACGCAGGATCCTGAGACACATGCTGAGCAAGAACGCATGAGTAGAGTTCCTTTATGCATCAACTATAGGATCTATCATGTATGCCATGATTTGTACTCGTCCGGACATCTCGTATGCTTTGAGTGTGACGAGTAGATTTCAGGCCAACCCAGGTGAGGCGCATTGGATTGCTGCTAAGGATATCTTGGAAGTATCTGAAAAGAACTAAGGATAAGTTCCTGGTGTATGGTGGTGAAAAAAAGTTGATTGTGAAAGGTTACACTGATGCGTCCTTCCAGACAGACAGAGACGGTTCTCAATCCCAGTCAGGATTTGTTTTTTGTCTCAATGGAGGAGCAGTGTCCTGAAAGAGTGCAAAGTAAAGCAGTGTCCCAGTCACTCCTCCAGATTCTACAACGGAAGCAGAGTACATCGCAGCTTCGGAAGCTGCGAAAGAAGCTGTTTGGATTCACAAGTTCATAGCTGAACTTGGAGTTGTGCCTGCGGCGGCTGAACCGTTGGCTCTTTATTATGATAATAATGGAGCCATTGCCCAAGCCAAGGAGTCAAGGTCACATCAGAAGTCTAAACATGTACATCGCAAATATCACCTTATTAGACAATGGGTCAAAGATGGTGATATTAGCATATGCAAGGTTCATACAGACGAGAATGTCGCTGATCCATTGACCAATTCGCTTGACCAAGCCAAGCACGAGAGTCACACAGCTTCGATAGGCATTCAACACTTCGGAGATGATTAGCTTCATTGTTTTAGATTATGATATACAATTCATGATTAAAACATTGTTATGTACTTTTATCACATTAATAAAGTTTTAGTACTATTCAGTTTTCTATATGATTTTGAATATTAATCCAAAATAATATAACACAAATATCCAAATAGGTTATCAAGGCGATGTCTTGGATAATAAAACCCTATTGAGTGAACTGGATTTTGTGGTTATTTGTCCCTAATCTAGGTGTTAGAATTAGATTCTAATAACCAGTGATGATTAGATTGCAAGATGATCTCAGTGCCTGTTTCATGGGCTGGAGACATGGGATGTCAAGGACCATTTGCATAGATATGAATTGGGAATTCATGATCGGACAGACCCACCATGAGAGTTCTTTAAGAACAATTAGTCATATTAGACTCTCATAAAACTATCTTGAACCATTTCTCAAACCTGAGTGGTTATGAATAACGACATGAGGATTGGTGTCTGTGATTACTCCTAACGCCTGCGTAACAGGAGGCAATAATGAATACATCCGGATTATTGAAAATCATGTTGAAATTCATGAATGCACAAGACGGGAATTGTCCTCCCTACGGGGATCGTTGTCTTATGGGCCTCTTGTAGAATTGGGATTGTGAAATGCATGGCCGTGCTCAAATGGATTATTGGATAATCATTTGTCTTAACAATCCAATTCGGGATTAAGAAAAGATATGAACATTGTAAGGATGACTAGGCTTGTTATCTTACGTTCACATCAAGACAGTAAGTGACAAGGGAATGGATTTGCACAGTTGTCTTAAGGACAAGTGGGAGATTGAAGGATTTATGTCCTGTCAGTCAAGGTGCAAAATTCGGGATTAAATTAAAGAAATAGTTAACTCATCGATTTAGTAGGTCGTAACGTTTAGCTAGAGATCGCTTATGATAATTGAACCGATATGAGTCGGCCGACTACTAAATGCGATGGGCCTAACGGGTCACACGCTTAAGTAATCGATGGATCAATAATTAATTAATGGACTTAGGAGTCGCATTAGTTAATTAGTAAGAGAGAACATTAAGTGGGCCTACCTAGGGTTAGCCCACTACATGTGACTCTACAGTTTAAATAGAAGAGAAGGAGGATGTAACTAGGTTACAGGTTTCAACTGACAGCCTCCTTCTCTCATATTTTCTCTCTAAACAACCAAGCACCTCCATTGCCCAAGGAACGGTTCCTTGTGCTCGTTCTAGCTAACGAACGTGTTTGGATTGATCAAATTGATTGCTGCGTGGACTACGGTAGAGGGATTACACTTGGAATCCTAATTCGCACCTATCGATATTTAATCGATCAACGAGGCACGCATCAAGAGGTATATATATGTGTATTTAATGACCCGTTAAGATTCCTGTTTTTTAGTTGTCTTCCGCTTTTATGATTAGATCATTGCAACTAGATCCTACAAATGTATGGTTGATTTTTTTTTTTGCATTGTTTTCATTGTATTAGAGATATTGACTCTTTTATTAATGCAAGTTGGCGATTGACGCTTAAAACAAATATGATGGGTTTAGGAGAATATTTTTATTGTTAAGAGAGCGGCTGAGAGGAATGGCTTTAGACTTTAAATCCCTTAGGATTACTCGTACAATTTACTTGTTTAAGTGATATTTTTTTTCTTTTTACAAAATACAGAGCGGATACATATATTCGAATATTGAAAAGGTCGATTCGTATAAGCGAAACCGATATACAACCCGTTTTATACAGATTAGATATCCGATTTTCAGATAAAATAGGATCGAATCCAAATTGAATTATCGGATCATTATGCTCACCCCCTAACAAAGCATAGAAATTAGAATATGAGCTAGCCAGAAAATAGTACAATTGCAATAATGTCTTCAATCTCTATGCATGTTTCTCGTGCCAACATTGTTTACTCATTTCCCCACCTACCATCCTCATCGTGCGGTCACCACTCACCACATTTTTCCCGCTACAATAATCTCCAGTATCCCGCCGACACCGCCTTCGTCACGTTAACCATATCCAGAAAAAAAGATAAAAAAAAAACTCATACTTCATGAATCACGATTTCACGTGCCGCAAAAAATGCCAAAAATAGCACATTTCACACATGTCACCTTCTCATTCGCCACTCTTCAACGTCTTCCCCCCCCCCTCTCTCTCTCTCTCTCTCCTCTTTCTTAATTCTTATCCCCCTTTAAAAACTCCCAATCATTTCCGCCATTGTTCGTTCACTCTCTTTTCTCTCTCCTCAACCGTCAACAATGGCGACTCATCTTCTCACACACTCTATCTCTCCTCATTTCACCATCTCCGGTGACCGGAAACTCACTCGCCGACCTCACTCTCATTTCAATTCTTTATCTCTCCTCCACCACCGCCGGCCACCACTTCGCCGAAACCCTAACCGTAACCCTAAACCTAAACCTAAACCTAACTTTAACCCTAGCTTGATCGTAGCAAAATCCGTCGAAATCAGATCACCGTCAGAAACCTCATCATTATCACCGTCAAATTCGTCGTTTCTCTTTGAAGTCAACGGCATGATGTGCGGCGCGTGCGTGACACGCGTCAAAGGGATATTATCCACCGACGAGCGCGTGGAGTCAGCCGTGGTCAACATGTTGACTGAAATAGCGGCGGTGAGGTTGAAACCGGAGGTGGTGGTTACGGGAGGCGATACGGTTGCCGAGGAGCTGGCAAGGAGGTTGACGAAGTGCGGGTTCGAGGCAAGGCGGCGTGTTCCGGGGAGTGGAGTAGGAGAGAGAGTGGGGAAGTGGAAGGAGATGGTGGCTAAGAAAGAGGTGTTGCTTGAGAAGAGTAAAAATAGAGTGGTTTTTGCTTGGACTTTGGTTGCTTTGTGTTGTGGTGCTCATGGTTCTCATATTTTGCATTCTTTTGGGATTCATGTTCACGGTATGATCTCAATTTCAGCTTTAATTAAATTGGGCAGTTAATTATTAATTTTGAGTTTAATTGGGGAGTGAATTTTAGTTTTCGATAATTGGATTGATTGATTGAGCACTATTTATTTTTTTGTTTCGGGTGCAGGAGGGTTATTTGATGTGCTTCATAATTCTTATGTAAAGGGTGCTATAGCTTTGGCAGCATTGTTGGGGCCTGGAAGAGGTTTGTAATTTAGCTTTCCTTCTTTAGTTTTTTTTTTTTTTCTGGTACAATTAAAACATGCAGTAGCTATGTGGTGTACTCTGCATCTCAATGCATGAACTGTGGAATGCAAGTAGCAATGTATGTCAATGTTTAGTCGATTTGAATATTATAGATATTAGAATCCAGAGTCTAGATGCTTTTGAGTATTGGGTTGAAATGAAATAGATGGGATTATACTTATCAGTAGTGGGTCTACTTACTGCCTAAATTTAAGGCTATTGAGTAATGAGTAATGACACATGTTGCCGATGAGTGATTGAACCAAGCTTGTTCTGAGTATCTTTCATATGGGTGCTAACGTTCAATGATTGAGTAATTAACATGTTGGAAATTGGGATCCAAATTTGTGTTCTGTACCAGCGGATCAGCTCCATCTCGTGTTGGCCCTGAGTGCCTCAGTTGGCTCATTATAGCTTTGGAGTTTGGACCACTGGGTCAACTTTGCTCTGAATTATCCTTTAGACCTTTAGCCTTAAGGAGCTTAAACCATTTGTGATAAGATGGTGACTATTGGAGTACGTGTGTGTGTGTTTGGAATCGATGAAGGATAATTTGATGGACAAACCCACTCTGCAAGTGTGATTGCTCAAGTCACTCAAGGTTGAGTAGCTTGGCATATTCTAAGCACCTTTTTATTCAAATAATTGGGAAGAATGGTACATAGTATTAGTGTACCAATAGTTACCTTGTTGTACCATTATTGACAACATTTCTGTATGTGTATTCAATACGTTTCCTGACAAAAAGGCTTAGAGGCAGAAATAGGCATTTATGTAATAATGCCAAACCTCAAGGTACCTGAGTGAACATGTGTAACATAGACATGATAGCATGCAGCTTTGAGAATGTGCTGACTTCTGTTATCCTCAGTTTATGATTGATGTTGTGAAGTTCTTTGCAGATTTGCTCTTTGATGGTCTCAGAGCATTTGTGAAAGGATCTCCCAATATGAATTCTCTTGTGGGATTTGGATCTGTTGCTGCATTCCTCTTAAGTGCTGTAAGACATTTTCCTTACTATCAACAATCTTCAGTGAACAATTTATTATATCTCATTTTGTTAAATTATTGTTGGCTATCTCTCTGTCATCTTGTAAACTAGACTATTCTTGGCCATTTATGTGTCATCTTGCTGTAAACTTCTGACATTGATTTAATTTCTCCTACCTAGGTCTCACTTGTTAGCCCCGGACTCGAGTGGGACGCTTCATTTTTTGATGAACCGGTGAGCTATTACTTTCACACTGTACAAACTCATTGGTGGATTTTCTCCCATAACTTTTCTTTTCTGTATTGGTGGTCAACCAGATTTCTGTGATATCTCATGTTGTTAAAAATGGTTAAGCTTCTCTGGCAGTATTTAAGAGATCTCTTCTGCGTTTTGATGTATTCTGATTCATTCACATGCATCAATCAAAATACCAGTTTCTGTTACCGATTGGAAATAAACAGGGTACAGACATATATTCGTCGTTTTCTATCCCCTGGCTTAACCTCATTCATTCTGAGGATTACTCTCAACTCATGTCTCCTTTGGGTTTGATACTTGAAGCGATTGCAAAGGGCCATAAAGATATTTGTGTACTTGCATGTGATGCCTGGATGTACAGCAGTCCACAACTACATGTGTGCTAAGGGCTGACGGGTCATCCATCATTTTGGTTGAATTTGAATTATTTCCTCTTTTTTTTTTTTTATTTATTTTTTTTTTAACTCTCACCTGCTTCCACTAATGCCTTTTATTATGCTTTACCCGATCAACCATTGGTGTCTAACTACTAATATTAGAGGTTGACATTAGTTCTCTATTCTACAAGGACGGTCTTCTACATATTTAAAACCCCTATAATCTTATCCCCCCCCCCTCCTCAAACAAGCCACACACATACAAAAAAGAAGAAAAGAAAAGAAAATTGTAAAAAGAAGAAGAAAGAGAATGGAGACGTGAAAACAGTTTGAGCTTGGAGTTTTAGATACTTGAGTGTTGATTATTTTTGGAAGTGATGCCCAACATGTTTCTTCCCCTTCATTTTGCTATTTTCCCATGACTCAACCATGATTTTGGTTTCTAGTTTGACCCCTAAGAATAATCCACTCACTCCAACCCCCCTAATCATGGTTGTCTTCTAAATATACCCTGCTGATAACTATTCACATATTGGGGGGAAAACTGGTAAATTTCTCATATGGGAATATTGGCTTTTAGCATGCAGGTCATGCTTCTCGGCTTTGTGCTTCTTGGACGTTCTCTGGAGGAAAGAGCGAGGATCAAGGCTTCTAGTGATATGAATGAACTTTTGGTAAGTGCATCTGCTTCATAAGTTCATATTCACAAAATAAAACCAATCTCAAACTCTCAAAGCTCAATTGACCACTTATCACTAGGGCTGCCAGACTGAATCGTAGGGGCAAAGCGAGGATTTTACAAGGATGGTGCCAAAGCTTATATCAAAAAAACTGTAAAAATAATTCAGCATCTTTTACTTGAATAGTACTCTATGTTGTGTATTTTGAATTCAAAATTTTGGATGTGAGAGAGGGGGATGGGTAGGAGTATCATAACTTGAAATTTGTCACTTCAGAAACGTAAAGATCGATATGGAGAGGACAATAAGGAAAACGTAAAGATCAATATGGAACGGAGGGAGTACAAAACTACAAAAGCATTGCTTGGGAATAAATGAAAATAATGCATTGCTACTGAAGCAATGTACTGAAAACATGGGGGGGGGGGCACGGAACGAGAAACTAAGTGAAAAGGAAAAAACACAGCTTAAAAATAGGTGAAAAGAAAAAAATGAAACAAGAAAATGCTGGGAATTTGGCTCAAACTCTGCCACTATAAGGAAATGTCACTAGTTATTATTGCACAATCTTCAGTTCCATGAAAATATTTGCTTGTTTTTAATGTCATGAGATGATCTTTTGACAAACTGCCAATGTGATTTTGCAGTCATTACTATCTACTCAAGCACGACTTGTCATTGCTTCCTCAGAAAGTGATTCCTCAGCTGGTGTAGTACTTTCTTCTGATGCCATTTGCATTGAAGTGTCTACTGACGACATTCGAGTGGGAGACACTGTGTTGGTTTTGCCTGGAGAAACCATACCTGTGGATGTAAGGTCAATTGTCTTTTAGAGTTGGTATTAATGCTAGTGCTGCCCGCATAGTTTTCTTAGATGAAATATATCAACTGAGTATAACGCTGTTTCAACAATTAGGCTATGCTTTTGTAAGAAGGCAGCAATTAGCATGTATAATGAGCTAAAACATGCATTTGACATGACACAGGGGAAGGTTCTTGCTGGAAGAAGTGTTGTGGACGAATCAATGCTTACTGGGGAATCACTTCCTGTATTCAAGGAGGAAGGGCTTTTAGTGTCAGCAGGAACAGTAAACTGGGTAAGAGTTGTTTGTTGTTTTGGATTACTAGTATGTCTGATTTCACTGTTGATTTTATATTATATCATGATCCTTTTGCTGCACCTTCTAAAAGTTTATATCATTTGGCGGGAACCTTGCGCAGATATTTGGCTTGCCATGCTATTGGCATGTTAGATGATCTACTTAGCATAAAGTTTCTTCTTGTTTGATCTGACAAAAGGACCCAATTTGAACAAAATACTTTGCTTTGCCATTTTGGTTGTGTTTCTTAATGGGTAATCCTGTGTTATCCATACTGGAGTCACCTATGAAAATACTTGTTCTTGTGTGTAAAGAGATTCTCTGGTCCTTTTGATCGCAAAGGAATCTGTTAATCATTGCATTTATAAATTTAAAGAGGGAATCCCTGAATATCTTTTTTTGGCAAGATTAGCATATTCATAATTTCATTACCAATAAAGGATAGGGAATACATTATCCAAAAAAATCTCATACTTAATCAGGCATCAATCCCAAACAAAGGGAGTGGAAACACTGATTGATATAGATAAAGACTAGAAACAACTGAAGTAACTGGGAAGAGGCTAATACAACCAAAACCACCCACGCAGGGGTAAGTAAAACAAAGAAACATGAGATGAAAATTTTAAACAGCTTCAGTACTCACATTCATCACCTTCTTGATCAAGGCAGGTTCAATTACCATTGTAGCACATTACTTTCTACTAGAAGCAGAGCCTCTAAGGGCATCCTCATTAAAGAGATTATTAGAGGAGGTTATTGTCATGTCACCTCACCAACTCAATAACCTCTCCTTTAATAACCTCTTTCTCCCATTGAAAAAAACCTCTATTTAGAGGTTTTTTCTCTTACACCAACCTCTCACTCCCATTGAAAAAACCTCTCATAACTTTTTACATGGGGTCCACTACCTAATCAAACATTATTTTAAATCTTCAACCCACATTATACGAACTAGTAAAAATAATATTAACAGGGGTAAATTACAGTGAGGTATACTGAGGTTTGGTGAAATTGCAGAGAGGTATACTCACGTTTGACTAAATACATTGAGGTATACTCCTGACCACTTTTTGACCATTGACCAAAGTCAAACTAATTTTTGGACATAAATACCCCTAGTATACCTCATTGAATGTTTATAGAAAAATTATTGTCCAATAATTTGCCACTTAGTTTGCATTGCATGCTCGAATTTCTTTTGTTGATTGTGGCATATCGTGCTCAAATTGTTACCAAGATCGACATATAATTGGCATCAAACTCTGATAACTTTAGATCAATAGTTTTTTTTTTCGGTGCAAACACAAGATTAGACTTGTGTAGTCAATTTTGCATGATAAGAGAATTGTTTAAATCGAGCCACGAAATTTATTAATTTATGGTGGAGTTCTTTCAAAATCAAAAACTAAATAAAAAGGAAAAAAAGTGGGAAATCATTGCACAATAATTTTTTTAAACACTTTCAATGAGGTATACTAGGGGTATTTATGTCCAAAAATTAGTTTGACTTTGGTCAAAAAGTGGTCAAGAGTATATCTCAGTGTATTTAGTCAAACGTGGGTATACCTCTTTGTAATTTCGCCAAACCTCAGTGTAATTTACCCTATTAACATGGGCTTTAATTAATAATGACTAAAATAAATAGACGAAAATAACTAAAATTTTATAGAATAAAGTAAAAAAAATAAATAATAATAATAAAACAATACCATAGCATATTACATAACTAAAATTGGATATGAAAAACAAACAAACAATTACGTAACTAATAATGACAAAAATAAAATTCAGTTACCTAACACCAGTGTGTCTTGAGTTTTGATTGTGGCCGGTGTATTTTTGTTTTGCGATACTGGTTAAAGTATGTTGTGATACGACCCCAAAAACCACCACCGGTTTGAGTGTTTCCCACAACAGAATCAGTACTAATTGTGAGCCAGGAACTAGCAAGCAACCTGTCCTCCTCGACGCTCCATTTGTCACGCTTGTTGACATCGGTAACGTGGACATCTTTATTGAGATTTATATGTTCCAAACCCGGTGTGCCATGAGGTATGGTGTTGGCGATTCTTTGTTATGAACTCATGGCCGATTGATTTGAAAATTGAAACATGTAAGGGCCAGGGGTGAATATTTGAGGTGAATTAAATATTGTTGTGGTGTTTGGAATGGAGGGATAGAAGAATTTTGGAATTGGATGTTTTGAGGGGTTGGAGAATTTTGTAAAAATTGGTTGTTTGAATGTGATTCAGAATTTTGTGGGTTTGGATTTTGAAAATTTCCAAATAGTAGAGCATTTAAAAAATTACTCCATCCACCTCTATTATCACTCATTTTGATAAGTGAATGAGATATAATAATTAGAATTTAGGAAATAAAGAAAGGTTCAGAATTATTTATTTTGTTTGATAGGAGAGGTTCAGAAATATTGAAAGAACTAGGTAGTGTAAAAAATTAGAAAATTTACCTCACTATTTATAGATAAATTTTTACATAGTTTATTTTTGTTTTCATGATAAATAGTGATTTTTAACGGTCAAAAATTAAATTTTCGCAGCTTTGTGGGATATTATTACCGTTTAGAAATGAACTGGTGCAAAATATGGGCAACGGCTACAAAATTTGAATGATTTAGATCAGTACACAAATAAACGGTAATATGGGAAGGGGGGGGGGGGGCATTTTGCCAAGTGTCATTGAATTATGCATGTGGTCCACTAATATGACAGGAAATGAAGAGCATGAGGCGCCTAAAACTCACGCTCTTAACTCTTCCACTATGTTTGCAATTCACACTTTTCATTTTGCTTGGGCTTGCTTTTTTTTTTTTTTTTTTTTTTTTTTTTTCCCCCCCCCCACAAACGAGCGGTCCTTGCCTCCTTCTGCTACAACCCATTCCATAGCAGACAACCAAAAACCTGCCTCCCCATCAAACAATTGAGCTTTTTTCATCTGCCAAAACTGTAACAACCTCTGCAAACATCCTTCAATGGGGATGCTCTAAGTCTTTCCACATTGCTAAGTTGTATCCTGAGCTTAAACACCACTATACGAAAGACTTCTTCAACATCTGGATTAACAGCTCGAAAACACTATGATTCCTAGAAATCCATATATGATAGGTTCCAGCAGTAAAAGCTGTTAGCACTCTTTCCACAGAAGTGCATAGTCCCCCAATAAAAAAACATAATCCCAGGTCACCGGATTGTTACATAAACCCACATAATTACAGACATTTAACCACTACTGTCTAGCAATATCACACTGGAAGAAAAGATGAACATTAACATCTGTTAGTCTTTTCTATGGAGAATTGTCTTGTTTTATTTTCTTCTTTTTCTTTTATTAAATATATATATATTCCAAAGTATTGTAGATGCAAGAAATGATATACTTAGGCCATTTGGTGCATGGCTTGCCATGTCTATTGCTTCTTGCTCAAATTACAAAAATATTCATAAATATGCCAATGCAACTTCTATCCCAAAGCCCACATATTGGATCTGCAATGTCTGCACATCAGAAAGTAGGGCAAATTAAACCTACCAGTGATGTAAACCTAATGTCCATCCATCAATACCGAGCCAGAGAAACCTTCCTGTTGATCAAGAAAGATGCTGGAATATTGTCATAAAGCAGAAACCGTTGAGGAAACCTGATTGCCTGTTGTGCGGCTTGAAGATAAGTTAGGAATCATTCTGATCAAGTTATGTGATGCTCGATTTTCTTTTTAAAAGGCTGAGGAGCATGAAGTTTTTTTGGAGAGACTTGCACATTTGCTCTTGACAATTTGTGATGATAACGTAGTAATTATGTCCACCATTTCCATTGGGGCCAAAAGCTTCACTACTTTTTGGCTTTGGAATATATGTACTAAAGCAAAATGGCTCATAAAACTGTCAGCACTTCTTATTTATTGTGAAGTTGCCGATGGTCGTCGCACTTCGGATCTCGGGTCAAACGGAAACAGCCTCTCTGTGAGACACAGGGGTAAGGCTGCGTACAACCGACCCCCCCTTACCCTGCCTAGGCGGGAGCCTCTTTGGAGGCACTGGGGTAATGTTGTTGTTGTTGTTGAACGTAGTAATTATGTTACTGTGACTGAAGTGAACATATACCTTGTAAGATTCACGGAATTCAGTTAGTACAAATGTCAAGGGCTACATCATTGCATTGTGATTCTACCGTGCTGTATCTTGACCAATTCCTGTCATTGCTTTTAGTTTCTGTTGCTCATCTTTCTGTATTCTTTATTTGTGGGAGACTGATGCGGATGACAAGAAAGGGAAATAAAAGATTTAAAATGAATGGCATGTACTTATTAGTTTTAGGAAATAACCTATGATGCTCGGACTCGGGGACTCGGGTACGGGTGTCGGACTCGGATACGGATCCAATAGTCAGACATGGGAAAATCTGAAAGTGAAGACACTCGGACACGGTTTAGAAGTGTCTAAAATTAAAATATGGACTCAGGGATGTGGATAATTAATTTTTATTTTTTACAAAATCGGAAAAGAAAAAGAAAATAAAAAAAAAAGAACATGAAGAATTCCAAAAAGTATTGGCTTGCTGTTAACGTGAAGTTGTATTCCCTAGATAGTGGGTGAATTGAATAGTAGAAAAATTACATTAAATATCAAATTTGACTCTTTGACTGATTGAGTGGCTGTCAGCCAATTGAATAAAAAATAATTAAATGCACAACTTTCCAACTTTCTTTCCTCGGTGAGAAAAATACTTTTATGAGCTATTTAAGTCAGTACTTTAATAGGCTACTTTTCTTCTTCTCCCTGCTCTACTTTTCTCCTCTACTTTTCTCCTTCTCCCTTCCCTGCTCTGGTTAATCTCCATGGCAGATAAAGAATTCTCTCTCTCACCTGCTCAGACGAAGAACACCCAGCAGCGTCCAGATGTTTCAGGCTGAGTCCGACCCATATCCCGTGTCCGTACCTGGGTCGTGTCGTGTCGACACGGGTACGGCAGGGGTATATGCCGAGTCCGAGCTTCATAGGAAATAACTGTATTTTTGATAGTTTGTTATTTTCGGATTTATTTGAAGGGGTATTTTATTAGGGTAGTAGATCTTAGAATATAGCATTATTAGTGTTAGGAAAGTAGTCTTTAGTTATATTAGGGTGTTAGGTAGTTTCTTATTCTCCAAGCATATGTTTTAGCTTATAATTAGGGCCTTAATGTATTGTCCTCCTTAGTTTTTTGGTTTATGAATTTAATGAGAATTAGTTGAGTTTGTGGGAGGATTCCCCGTTCGCCATCAGTTTGGTATCAGAGCCAGCCGCTTCGTCGCTGTCAACGCCGCCGTAAGGCTGAAACCCTAGTTTCCTTGCCCATCCAACACTCATCTACACCCGCAGCCACCCTTGCATAAACCCTAAATTCGTATACCTCACAAACCAGTTGCCTAAATCCATCACATTGATCTCAAGACCACTTTTCTTCAAAGTTACTCCTACCCAGCAACCTAAACACATCACCAGATTTTTCAGAATATGTTCCAAGTCAACCTCCATGGATGCTTCCTATTGGGATGAGTTCTATACTTTCCAATTTCTAGCGTATCGGTTGGAGAAGCACTTAAGATTATCATCTACTCAAGGTATTATTGGTCCATGTCCTACCAATTACTTTGGGGATTATCAATTGCCGCACTATAGTTTTTACGATGGAGTTACATGAGGATATTATGGAGTTCCTTTCCGGTTTATTACTCGTCCCTTTTTCGAGTTAGAGCATGAGACTTATGAGCAAGTAAAGGAAAATTTCCATCTATTCAAGCATGAACAACATCTTCGCAAAAGCAAGGAAGGAGAATCTCGACTTGTGGAACGTTTTGAAGAATTCAAGGCAAGTTTAGAGGAACTCAAGAGCTTAATGGCAAAACGTCGGGAAGATGATGCACCAGAAGAAGTTGAAAACAGCACTGGAGCAACTGTTGCTGTACAGGAGGAAGGAACACAAGAAAATGAGCAGCAATTAATTCATCACACTACTCAGGAAGAAGATACTGATCAGAGGACACCTCAGAAGTATTTGAGAAGACCATTACTGATAAGAGCCCCATCCCTAGGGTAGAAGAGTACATATTTCAAACTGGGTCTTTTGTAGGTTCACCTCCAAGAGCTTCAATATTCGCTCCCTACATATTGGTGACACCTCCCTCGTGCTTTGAATGGCGTGTTGCTATGTGGCCCCTGATTCTTCTCCACTTCAAAACTCGTGGTCGAGTTTTTTCTAAGAGGGGGAGAATGATGCGGATGACAAGAAAGGGAAATAAAAGATTTAAAATGAATGGCATGTACTTATTAGTTTTAGGAAATAACTGTATTTTTTATAGTTTGTTATTTTCGGATTTATTTGAAGGGGGTATTTTATTAGGGTAGTAGATCCTAGAATATAGCATTATTAGTGTTAGGAAAGTAGTCTTTAGTTATATTAGGGTTTTAGGTAGTTTCTTATTCTCCAAGCATATGTTTTAGCTTATAAATAGGGCCTTAATGTATTGTCCTCCTTAGTTTTGGTTTATGAATTTAATGAGAGTTAGTTGAGTTTGTGGGAGGATTCCCCGTTCGCCATCAGAGACACTCTGCTTTCAGCGAGGATGGGTGATATGTTGTTTCCCATGTTTAATCAAATGTGCACTGTGAAACTAATCGAGTCCAACGTCCAACCTTAAAGCTAAGCTGTGATTTCCCCCTAATATACCCAGTTAGGTATAACAAAGTCTAAACCCTGATAGGTCTAAACCCTGATCAGCTGGTAAGACCTCTGTTCGAGCTTCCTCAAGGCTACTGGATCTTTTCCTGGTCGTTAACTTCAGGGCCCATGGGATTAGTTAGGCAAATCCTGCAGACCCATGTTATCTAATAAGAAATATAAAGATTAAAGAAGTCTTAATAGTACATGTATATCATGCAGAGCATGCCATGCGACAATGTATTGATAAAACTTGGAGGTGGCTTTGAGTAACCTTCACAGTTAGTTTGCCTTAATATGAGTATTCTACTGATTTTTCATAATATCATATCTGAGGCGCACAAATGTATTTTTCTAATTTCTTGAAGCATGTTATTGGAAAAAATGAATAGGTGAAATTAAAGGAATTAATGGATTTTTTTTTTACTTTTCAGGATGGTCCAATAAGGCTAGAAGCTACCTCCACGGGCTCCAATTCTACAATATCCAAGATTATTCACATGGTATGGAATTTTCTCTTAAGATGAAGACATAAATACATAACCTATAAGTTATATGTGAGATACTGTGCACCAGTGCCACGCATCTCCCTCTGTACTTCTTGTTAATGTTCAGAGTGTTCACACGTCACTGTTTGTTGCCTATTTAATCATGGCATATTTCTCATTGAGAAAGTCACCTGACTCTTCTTGGTTTGTGGGTAAAATTATACAAAAAGATTCCTAAGAGTGTGAGTGTCCAACTTCAAATAGTAATTTTTTACATCTGATTGCAAGGTTTCCTTTTTTCGGAAAATATTAATATTCCTTGATTACACAGGAATGGCCTTTCTGTCAGTTGTAGAAAATGTGAATTACGTTGACTCTCTTCTTGGTTCTTGACCTCTTGAAACTTTTCTCAAGTCCTTTATTACTGCGCCTGGTCTTTACAACAGCAAGCTTTTATGTTCCAATCTGGCAAATGTAGTGCATAGATGATCTGATGATCTAAGCATTAGTATCTAACACTAAGAGTGGGCTTCAATATACCTGCAGCGACAGCAGGTTCCCAGAAAAATACCATGTGCTAAGGAGTTCCTGTAACTGAACTTCCATATGATCATATGAATTTGTGGTTGACTGGTTGCTTTGCTGTAATTGACTTGTTTTTCTTTCTTTTTTTTTGTAGGAGTAATTAACTTGGTTTTCATGATTAAGCAAGTTCTCAAGCCTCTATATGTTTCTGAATTTGATGTTTTATTGGCTTTATATATTCAGGTTGAAGATGCCCAAAGCAATGAAGCACCAATACAAAGACTTGCAGATTCAATTGCGGGTCCATTTGTTTACAGCGTCATGACTTTATCTCTGGCAACATTTGGCTTTTGGTAAATGTTGACACTTCTTTCTGTAGATCATGGTTTATGAGAGTTGGGTGACTTTTGTACCTGTTGGGATGGAGGTTGGAAAACACACTGGAATTGATCTGGAAGTTAATAGATCAGATAGCTCACAGCACGTTTTAACCTTTCCCAGGATGGAAGTAGAATGATTATGAGCATTTTAGAGGATCCTGTATTCCCTTCAATGATAATGTCTCATGCCTTTCCCTCCTTGAGTCATGACAATCATTAACCATTTTTCTGCTCTTAAATGAAATATCTCTAATGAAAATTTATGTCAGCCAATCTTTATTACATTACTCATCCTGACATTGTCTCTTCTTCTCATGCCTATAACAAAATATGCTCTTAGTATCTCTGTAATCTTTCTTGTGTGTTTGTCGTGTCCTTTTGTCTAATAACTCACTGTTAAAATTTATTGCGCCAAAATATTGCTTGGGACTCTTGTGACCATCTGGCACTTGCATCCCAGTTTGTTGAAGTGAGTTGTCCCACATTGGTCAACAAAGAGTGGCTTGAGGTGTTTATAACTAACTAACTAAGGGCGTTACTCCACCCATTGCCAATTGGATTTGGGTTGGAACCTCCTTTATGTTGTAAACACTCTCTAATGGGCCAAATTATATAAAAGTTAACATGGTATCAAAGCGCGCCCAAAATTGGCTTTAATTGGTCCACGCTTCAGCCCAAGATGGGTCTTTGCGTGCGGCGGGGTGTTGAAGTGAGTTGTCCCATATTGGTAGTGTTTATAACTAAGGGAGTTACTCCATCCATTGCCAATTGGTTTTGGGTTGGAACCTCCTTTACATTGTAAACACTCTCTTTAATGGCCCCAATTATATAAAAGTTAACACCCTTTTATTAATCAAAGGGACTTTTTTATATTTTGGTTGCCAAGTAACATCAATACTCTATGTGGATCCCCCGCTGAGCGCCTTGGTGACCAGACAGTTTCTCAGTATCTCATAATTCCTAGCATTCTTTATCAGTTAAAAGGTCACCTGGCATACAATTTTTAGGGTAAGATAGAGCAAAACCAAAACACTACAACTTTTCTTTTGTTTCTATCTGGATTAGTTCCAGGGTTCTGTACCGACATTAATGGGGATGTTTTCTTTATGTTTTTGGCTTGTCTATTGTGATCAGTTATACTTACAGTATTGAGTTCTCCATGAGGTTCCCCAGTCATACATCATACAGCATGGATATGGTTTTTATGCTTGATGTCCTTGCCATGCTCATGTAATAAGCTTTGTTTTATTTTCTTCTTTGTATAGCCAATTTCCAGGTTTTCAATGAGAAGGATGATGATTGTTTTCAAAAAAAAGTTGAGTTAAGCGTCTGTATTGTTTATGTTTCCAGGTCGTTTATTGGGACAGAGATCTTCCCTGATGTTTTGCTTAATGATATTGCTGGTCCAGATGGAAGTCCTATGATATTAAGTTTGAAGCTGGCGGTAGATGTATTGGTGAGTAACAACAGTCAAGCTGATATATGATAGAAAAATTATACATGCCTCTAGTTTCTCCATGTGTTTGTTCTGTCTTTCTTGGCCTGCTATGGTGATACAACAGATAATAATGGGGCGAGGGCCCTAACTTCTGAGCGAAATTTACTATGACACAACTACAATGTTCCTTGTATTGAGGTGTCTTAGTTGGATTAGAATTCCCATGTATATTCCTTAGAGGTTGCTGAAAGATTTGTTATGTTTTAGTTACCATTACTGTAGATTTGATGATTCAAATTGAGATTCAGCCAAGTGAATAAAACTAGCAACTACTTTCAGTTTCTCATCAATAACTTATCTGTGATTTTCATCCCTTCACTTTAGTCATTCGCCTTGTCCTGAATTTAATAATTCCTACCTTGGTCAAATGGGAGACGACACCTAGAGTTTTCAAAGGTCGAAGAAGGTGCGTATAGACGTATATAGTCACATGTACTGGGCGCATAAACACTGAGTCGGATGTGGTTTAGGAAGTTCATTCAAGCAAAGGTACATGGAGGCACGCCTGAGATTGCTCCTCACACTGGTTCCTCACTTGTTGAAAGGATTGTGAAAAGGTCTAGCTTTAATGTGGTGATCATCTAGGGGAGCTGCTATGTCATTGTGTTTTAAAGTCAACTATGCTGGTTTAGAGAGATACTCCCTAAATTCAGAAATGATATCACTCTTATAGTATAATGATGAACTGGATGTGTATTAATTTCGGACGGAGTGAGTGAAGGACAGACTATTAACGTACTTTTATCAGAAAAGAAAATAGAGGGGGTGGGGGGGGGAGGGGCTTTGTTTCTGTTTGTTAGCAGTACAGGAATTTTGAGTGTAACTGGTTTGAAAAGTAAGAATGAGAATGTAACTTATGAAGACACCTTCTTTTCATGCTGGTAATGTAGTGGTTCCAATACGTACTAGTGGATGAAGTGCATTACTGCAACCTTGGTGGCTGGACAAGTTTAGTCAGCTGAAGGAAGGAGGTGGTTAGGCTCCTCGGGATTTGATTGCCTCGGTGCAAAATAGCCCAATAGTTATTCCTGGCACTGTCTGCTGGCTTTTTACTTCTTTCTTTTGTTGTTTTGTATGAGTGATAGGGAAGGGACGGGGGAGAGATTTTCTTTCTTGTTCAAATGGATCTCTTTTCTAATTAGTAACCTCTGCATTCTGTTAACATTGATATTGTATAAACTAAGAGGTCTATCCGGCTGTATTGTTGACTCTGCTATTTGAGCAAAGATGAGCTCATTGACATGCAAGAGTCTACGTCAAGCATCTCTTCTAAACTTGAGTGAGTTTCCCTTGAAAAGCCTGGTGGTTGTTTATAAGGTCACCTCAATACAGTACTGAATATACTAACTTCCACAGCTACAGAAAGTAGAACTATTTTGTCAGTCGTCTACTTTATCAAGTAAATATCAAAATCAAATACCTGTAGGCTGTCATGCTCAAAGACCAGTGTTGCTCTCGACTAATCGAGATACTTAAATCAATCAAGTTGACTTGGGCAGCTGATGAATCAAAGTATTAAACAGAAAGAATTTTAATTTTTGATTTCCAGATGTTTTTAAATATACCATGTTGATTTCCCCCTTTCCCACCCCTCCCTCCACCCAAAAAGAGATAAAGAAAAAAGAAAAACAAAGTGCTGGTACTTTCAATTGTTATGTGGCTTATCGGAACAGAGACAATCATGCTTTCATCTTAAAACAATTCAGACATTTTTCTAAGGACAAAATACCATACCTTTGAGATATTCTTTTGTTTTCCATTTTCTCTCTCTCAGGTGGTCTCCTGTCCTTGTGCATTGGGCCTCGCTACACCAACGGCAATCCTAGTTGGCACCTCTCTTGGTACTTGATTTTAATGCATATTTTCTATTTTGCTTGGCTTATTCTTCCATTAGATTTATATATTTTCCTGTATTAATGACATCCCGGTTTTGTTTCCAGTATATTTTCTAACCTGGGTAATCAAAGAAAATTTCCTTTGTTTCCCTGAAGTTTCTAATGTTGTTTATTCTCACTGCATTTGATTACTATCAGGAGCAAGACAGGGACTTCTTTTAAGAGGAGGAGATGTGCTGGAACGCTTGGCTAGTGTCGACTTTATGGCCTTTGACAAGGTGGTTATGTGACTGTAGTAAAGTACACTTCTAATAAATTTGTAGAACTTGTCTCATCTTAGAAAGTCCATCTAATTCTTTGCTTTTCCTACTTCAGACAGGAACCCTCACAGAGGGAAAACCTACTGTTTCTGCTGTGGCTTCAATGGCTTATGGTACTTCAGAAGTTCTCCAGATTGCTGCCGCTGTGGAGAAAACAGCAACTCATCCTCTTGCAAAAGCTATTCTGAGTGAAGCAGAGTCATGTGGTTTGCAAATTCCAGCTACAAAGGGACAACTAACAGAGCCAGGGTTTGGATCTTTAGCTGAAGTAGATGGGCGTTTAGTTGCCGCAGGTAGTTTCGGATGGGTTTGTGAACGTTTTGAGAGGAAAATAAATCAGTCAGATCTGACGTATTTGGAGCGTGCTTTGATGAACGAGTCCATAATACCAACTGCATCATCAGATAAATCAGAAACAGTGGTGTATGTAGGACGGGAAGGTGAGGGTGTCATTGGTGCTATTGCAATCTCTGATACTTTGAGGGCTGATGCTGACGCAACTATAGCCAGGTACTTATTTTCTGTACACTTATTTCTGGTCTTCAATTTGAACATGTTGATCCTTTCTTCCAGGCAAACTATGTGTGTAGATTATGAATGCTAGAGTAAATTCTGATTTTATGGTAGACACTTTTTTTCGTTCTCCTGGAGTGAGATATGAAAATAGGAGGCACCTTCTTCATGGAAGTTAGACAGTTGAAGTACCCTGGGTATCCCTTATTCTGTCTCTTCATATTACAATTACTAAGCATTCACGTTTGTGTTTCTATGGATTTTCTCTCACAGTTTGATGCAGACTAAGAAAAAAGAACAAAAAAATTTAGCCTCGGGAACTAGTTAGAGAGTATTGCTATGGACCCATTTCTATATATGTTTTCTGAGTAGTGATAACAGAGCAGCACATCGCCCTATTGTATTTGTGGAATCCAAAAATAGGAGTTCTATTCAATTGTACTTGCTTTGTGTGAAAATTTAGCTGGTTCTCCGTATGTAAATTATTTGATAGATAATGTTGTTACTGCGAATTGGCATTTTGCGTATTATCTCACTAAAATTGCCTTGTTTGAGCAATCCCTTTTGGATTTTCTCCTTGTTAGCTGAAAGTTATTTTGTGTGGTTCGGCTTGGTGCCTAATGACATCACCTGGCTTAGACTAAGAAAAGAAATGTGATTTTTAACTATTTCAAGCTGGAGATCAAGTTTCTCTCTGAGGTTAAATTGCAGTGTATGGAGGAGTGAACAATGTCGTAGTAGTATCACCTTTTCTTGTTTATCTCAATCAGCTAAGGCATGCATTATGCTTCTGTGCTGCCATAACCTAAACTTTTCTTTATTTAATGGGACAAAGCTAGTAGATCACTAGTAATGAATATACATGCTATTATATGCTTCTTTTGTAAACTGGAAGGCTTGAACTCTTCAATTAAGTTTCCCACTAGTGATTGCTGCTTTGCTCCTTTGTGGAAGGCTCAAAGGCATGGGAATCGAAACAGTTCTCTTATCAGGTGACAGGGAAGAAGCAGTTGCCACTATTGGAAAGATTGTTGGTATAAAAAGTGAATTTATAAAGGCAACAATGACTCCACATCAGAAATCTCAATTTATATCAAATATTCAAGAATCAGGACATAGTATTGCCATGGTAAGTTGTGCATTATCTTTGCACTCCGTCACCACCTAATCTTCAATTCCTTTTAGCCATCTGCCAACTGACCTCACTTCTCCATTGCTTTGACAATGAACCTTGAGAAGAGGACCTATCTTATCTGATTATGTAGAGTCAGTGATCATTTTAATTTTAACAGCTATTGTCATGAACTCCATGAATAGATTTTTGATATAACCTTCTTATGGGGTTGCTTCCGTCTTTTACTTATATATTGCTTGATTAAACATCAAACTCCTTGCAGGTGGGTGATGGGATAAACGATGCACCGTCTTTAGCCCTTGCAGATGTTGGGATCGCTTTGAAGACTGAGACACAAGAAACTGCTGCATCTGATGCTGCTTCGATTGTGCTTCTTGGGAACAGACTTTCACAGGCAAGTGTCATTCTAATGTCATGACATAACTTTAAAGGATTGAAATGTATAGAGATTCAACATCAGTATTCCTTTCAGTTTTGGTTCTGCTAATGTTTTTATGCTTCAACCTTCTTACTGGTTTTGCCTGTTTTTTTGATGGATATTGAAGATTGTTTTAAAATTTGTAAATCTACTTGACTAATTATTTTCCTAGTTACTTTGAAGTGACGCAACCATGGGCAATGCCTGTTTTAATATTTTTCAAAGAAAAGTTTGTTGCCCAAAAGGAAATATAGGTTGAATTAGGTGATGTATGGTTCAAGTGAAACACCAGAAGCTTCTGAAATAAACTTATCAAAAAACAAAAGTGGACCAAGGATCTCCCCCTGGTGCAACAAACAATTATCATCTGCTATGTTCTCCCTTTACTCAGGCCAAAACCAAACAATTTTCAGTGGCTTGCGCTGTTGTCCTCTTTCTTTCAACTGTTCAGCATCGTAGATTAATTGAGAATTTGAGATGCATCTTTTTCCACTCTCACTAAACATCTTCCTTGGCAGGTTGTAGAAGCTGTTGAACTAGCGCGCGCATTGATGAGCAAAGTTCATCAGAATTTGTTGTGGGCAGTAGCATATAATGTCGTTACAATCCCCGTAGCTGCTGGTTTACTGCTTCCCCAATTTGATTTTGCTATGACGCCTTCTTTATCAGGTAAGGTCACATCGCATTTGAAATCCACACAATTAAGTAGTTGTAAGGTTTGCAAGAGTAACTAAGTTCTGGATTAGGATGAAGTATTGATATTCCCACTCCCATATTAGCTACTTTTTTTATGTTACCAATGACAGTGAGGGCAACAGTACTTTTCTTAAGGAATTGGTATTCATTTTTTTTAGATAACATGGGCATCCAAGCTTTGCTCGACTAATCCCAAGGGCCCTGAAGTTAACGACCAGGAAAACCTCCAGTGGCCCTGAGGGGACTCGAACTTGGGACTTGTGGAATAAATATCAGAGGTCTTACCAACTGAGCTACCCCCTCAGGGTTAGGGAATTGGTATTCATACTCCAAGAAATATTTCCGAGTGTGGTAGGTCTGCACATGGAAGTGCCTGAAGTTATTGTTGATAGTCCCAATAACACTTCCCTTCTTCATTAGTCTAGGTGTGAATTTCATCTCCTTAGCTTATATGGTAACACTAGTCAGCTTCATTACAAGGTTCCTTCAGGAGCCAGTGCAGTATTCTTATAGATGAGTTAGCCCAAAGCTAATATTACTCTTGGGAATCCATTTTCGGTCATTCGTAATTCAAGAACAGCCTGCTCTGTTCATGTGGGTGTTTCACAAAGCATTAATGAATTGTTTCCTAGACGGCCTTGTGTCTTGCTAAACTAAATGAATAGTGTTTGTTCTTTAGGCCATAGGTTAGGTTGATGTCTAGTACTTCAAAGTCCAAGTATGCTTCAGTGGCCTAAGGGACTTAGAATGTTGTATTGTACTATTGCATTGCTGAAGTAACTACATGCTCAATTTGCTGGAATTTACATCAATACTAAAAGCCCACCAAATTTATTAGTTGTCCACCAAAAGTTGGTTTGTTCACACCTCTTTCATTTCTTTTATCAGGGGGGCTCATGGCATTGAGCTCAATTTTTGTCGTCACCAACTCGCTGTTGTTGCAGCTCCATGGTTCCAACAAAGAGAAGAAAGAGCTTCGACAAGAAATGAGCATGCAACCAAGTTTGAAATTATAGGTCAAGGCTTGTTAATTTGTCAGTGATAATATCTTTCCTCTAGACAAGCAACCACATCATGGGGTGAGGTGTGGTGCTGAATAATCGACAACATTATCCTGATAATTATTATGAAAGACTTACAGAGGTCATGCATATCAAACTTGGACATTGGACTATATGACTGAGCCTCACACGATTGTACTAATGAAACAAAGTTCTCTTATATATATAGGAGTGGTCGGGGGTAATGATTAAGAATTAAGGGGGTAATGGAGCAAATTAAAATGTAAAATAGTAAGGTGAAGTAGTGATGAGGGTAATGATTAAGGGGTAATGGAAAAAATGAAGGGAAATGGGGGAAAATCATGACCCTAGGGGAGGTGGGTTTCTATTATCCCCAAATGGGGGTAATCATTACCATCATTCTTACAAAATCTAATCCCCACAAGCCACAACCTCACATACCTCCCATTTTAGCCTATAAATTCATTCTATTACCTCCTTAATCATTACCCTAACCAAATAGCCTCTTAGATGTAAAATGAATAACAGCTCCTTTGTTTATTTGCAAAAATCCTCCCTTCGCTGAAGGTGTGGTTGTCTTAGTCCATCGGCCTATTCCCATCATAGGCAGAATGTCATGATTGTTTGAGGGCTGAGGCGCAGGTAGTGGACTAGTGTCACAACAGTGATCGACATGCCTGAATTCTGTGGCTCGGACACGGGCTTCAGTCTCAAACCCACCCTCTCTCTCTCCGTAAGGAGAAATTATTATATGGTCCCCGAATTATACTTTCACCTCTCATGATAGACTTTAAAGAATAGAGGCCTCCCCCCAAAAAAAAGAAGTTATGAATCATGATCGTTTCAATCTCTCTCATCTTACCATCTTCAGTTGTACTTATAATTTTTCGTCTCTCAAGGGGATTGCTGTCAAAATTTCATCTTCCAAACCCCGACCCAAATGAGTAAATTCCAATCTTGTCGTTAAATAAATCAATTATGGATTTATGGCCATATGCTGCTTGGATTTAATGATGGTGGAAGTTAAACGGATAAGCAAGTACAGGAATACATCATAATCTGTGTGAAAATGGCAATTAGACATGTCGAATCTTGAGTCTCTCATAAACATCATGGCTTTGAGGCCCCCCTTAATAAAGGAGAGGAAACATCTAAACTTAATTGTCTAAGATTTAGAAATAATATGGGTTCTTGTCTCAAGTCCAAATGTTTGTCCTTAACTCCAAATATTGTCTCTAGATTTGGACATTATATCAACTACTGATGTAATTGTATCCGGGGAATAAGACTAGGTGGTCGTTTCGTTGAATGTGGGAAGTGCAACTTCGTAGGAACTGGTATATATATATATATATATATGTGGGATGTGCACAATTGTTTGATGGATAAGTGGACATCCACATAAGCAAGATACATCCACATAGCTTGCCATGTATCTTTATTTAACATACATGAACCTACATAATACATATTTTCTTTTATTAAATAATGTTTTCTCTCCAAAAGTCAAGTACATGTATCTTACAAATACATTTCATTAAATTTTTTTATAATAATACATGTATATAATAATCACAAAAAATATCTATTTTAATAACTTAAAAATTCGTACCATCCTAAGTTCAGTGTTATTCCACACATTTTCTTTTTGTATGGTTTATTTTTAGTTACGTTTCATATTTCATAATATGATTACAATATTACATGCAAGTTTGTGCCTCGCATGGGGCATATAAGAATATAAAGAATTGCTATATTGACATGTAGGCTTCGATACATAAGCAAAATATTGACATATCTTATTTTACTACTATTAGTTATATGATCACAAATGTATTTATATAAATTGTGCAACGCACAAGAATGTATTAGCTTTCAATGAATGGTATACATGGTTGTTAATTAATTAAATATAATTCCACTGCATCCATTTGATACTTAGGGCATCCTTTTTTTTGGACTGGATACAGTAAAAAATTGCAGCAAAATTAAATAGTAGTAGTGGTGGTGGTCTTTTGGACCGGATGTAGAAGTAAATTGCAATAAAAAATAATAAACAAATTTGGCTATACAAAACGAGTTGGTTTATATCATGATTAACAACAAATGAGATATTGTATATTTTTGGTATTTTGGCCTAAAATTGGTGTAATGTGGTAGGTTTGTGCATATTAAGGGATTGAGAGGTTCATAGAAAAGTATTTTTGTATTCATTTATGACATATGACAAAGGTGTCTTGCAAGTTTATACCAATAAAGATATTTTATTTAATATTAACACACAAACTATGCATCGCACGGGAATATAACTAGTTTCCCATAAAATAGAACTTCTTAAGAAGTGGGCAAAGTTGTTTAGTTGGCAATGAGAAGTAGAACTTCCTGCAGGAAGTCCCTAGCTCCCTACCTAGGGGGATAAGGTAAGTGACTTCACCCATTTTTAGGGAAGTAGAATTTCCTACAATTTTATCAACCAAAGAACTTTAAATTTTTCTACTTCCCAAGAAGTTGCACTTCCCACATTACTCATTGTTAACCAACCATTTACTAGTAGTTCTAAGAAATTTTTGGAAGCAGCCGAGAAGGTATATAACAATGGAAATATATGAACATTGCATATTAGTATTGACACATTGTAATCACATTTATACTTCTTTTGATTCACAATGATAGTCCTATTTTCTATTCACGTTGACAGTAAAACGTGCACAATTATTATTGATCAAAAGTTATACGAGAGGTCCGATAATAATCGCTTCAATCCATTGATATATCTAAAATAACAATATAAATTTTCTTCTTCATTTTACTAATTTGCTTCACTTTTGCTCGGCTCTTGAACCAGGCACAGCTCCGACCATGTATAATTGAAGACAACATACTATTTTTGTTGGCGGAGATCTCAATCAGTAACACCTTTTCTTATGAAGAACTTGACTTGCTAGGTCAATCACTACGAGATGAATAACATTAAATTTCAGACGTGTAATTGTGCAAAACCGTTTAATGGTAGAACAATCAAAAGTAACACTTTTTATTTGAAAATATAATATTTTTTTGATAATTGTCCAAAAATAACATTTATTGTTCAAAAAAATATATTTATCCATTTTATATAATTTTTTTTGTATATCCACATCTGATAGTTGCTTAGTGCTTATTGTTGATGATGAATATCGGGTACAAGTAGAACTTTTGGATTGAAATTTCTCAAATGTTCTTGGATGGGAGGGATTAAAAAAATATAAGCACGAGTATAATTTTTCTTTTTACGAGTATCTATTACTTATGGGAAGTTTGGGACCCAGAAAATCTTAAATATTCTCATTAAATGGAACACGTGAATGGGGAACGAATGTTTATTGTTACTGAAACGCACAATCATCACCATCATCATACAAACACGCATTGCATGTGACTTCTGGACCCCGTTTTCTTTTTTTTCCTTTTTCCTTCTTTCATTTGCATTTACAAATTTACTGCTCTCTTATACTTGCTCAAATCGCCAATTCACCAACAAGGGTGGTATCTACTATCTAGTGGTTCTAAACTTATTATACTCTCAAGTATCCAAGAGGTATTGATTTACGGGTAAAACAAGTTGCAACTTGTATATCAGGTTATGGATTCAAATCTTTTGGGGAACACCTACACGAATTAATTAGTGGAATATCCGAGGTCGTGCGCTAGGAGGTGCTTTTTAGCCACGCCCAAAGAGAAAAAAAGTTCCTATTTGCCAAACCAAAAAAAATTACTCTCAAGTAGTTTGGTAAGACAATGTCATGGATTCGAATCTCATTCCCTCCATGTCTTGGGTCTGCTAGCTTCTACGAACTATACTAACCCCTTGTTGGTGCTACATTGACGGATCTGATATCTTCATTGTTGAACACAAGAGTCCAATCATAATATAATAGATGTGCGGAAAATATCTCGTCGTCATTCACTTGCACCCTCTTTTTTTAACAAACAAAACAAGATCATTGCCAATCTGTTGACCTCGTGATCATTAGTCATTAAATTTATGCTTTTGTAGCAAAGCATTTTATATTAACCAAACAATTCAACAATTTGATACTTTTCACTTCTCAGTAAGAGAAAATACAAAAGTTCTTACCGTATGTGTTTGTTTGTCATACAAATGTGCATAAAAGTATTATAAATCTCTTGTAAATAACACAATTATTTACACGGAAATGTGAATAAATTCTTCACTCTTATGTTAAAATTTTGGTGATGTTGTTACTTATACCTGTATAAACAATTGAATTAATTTAACGTGCAACCCGTGAGACAGGCGCATACAAGTGTATATATACTTGCGGAGTTATATAGAATCTACTCACAAGTCACAAACCAAGTCATATAGATCAACTACATGTTAGAGTGAAAGAGTGCTACTATAACACATGTAATAGATAATTGAATCTTATATAAAATCCCCAAAACTTGAATAAGACTGTCCCACGGTGAGACGGGATGACTTTTGTGAAAAATAAGGGTGAGTTGTAGATAAGAAACATCCTTATTTTTCATAAAAATCACATCATTCCACCATAGAACAGTCTTATACAAGACGTATTCCTTGCATGAACAAATTTGGAGCAAGTGAATCATTTGTCATTACTTCGCACTTCTTTTCTATGTTTCAAGGTTCATAATTCCACGGACCCAAAATATTTAGAGTTTAGGTGCAAATTATTAAAAATGGATACAAATATAAGAGGAAAACAAAGAATTTATACAAAAGAAATGGAAAATTTTACAAGGAAAAAGGATTTTCACAGAAATTTTTTGGTTGACAATATATGTTGATTTGTATGCCAAACATTTATAGACAATATATGTGGATACATTCACTTTGATGTAGGACTTGAAATCAGCATTCAGGTTAACCTGATCCCCCATCCCTACCAACTAGTCTTCCATTATTTCAGAGTTATTTTTTGTATTCGTTTGACCGTTTACTCATTTCGTGCTGCACATCAAAGTTTTAGAGTGCGTTCTTTAAGTCTAGTTTGAATTCAACTAGACTTGACTGGAATTGAATTCGAATATTCGATTGAATTGAACAAAATTTAGTGTCACTAAACTAAATTGGACACAACTGAATTAAACTAAACACTATTTAATGTGTGAAACAAAAAGTATGTTTTTAAACTGAACACCACTGAACTTAACTGATCAGTTAATCACTACTGAACTAAAAATCACTAAATTGAGATTACCCCTAATTTAAACGAAACAAAACTAAACTTAACTGAACTAAAGATATAAGCTCTAAAGAACGAACATACCCTTATTACGGAGAGTACTTGTTACACGATACACACTAATGATATTTTGTAATCTACTAGCAGTAGCAGGAAAGTAACACATCACTAGGGCTGTTCTGGTGTTTTCTCACACAAAAGTGACATTTGGTATTGGTATATTACAAATCTAAATTACTTTGTTTTATAAGTATGTTGCATTGGTGAAAATATTTATCCAGCCTGTAGTTCTTTGTTTTATTCTTTTATGTATAAGAATGAAAATGACCTCGAGCTATAGTAGTGTCATTTTCAAAATACAATCTGTGGATGTCGCAATCTGCCCGTAGATTGTGACGTTTAAAAAATAAGAGTATGATTCTTCACCCAAAAATAAATAAAAATAATAAGGGTATGATTTTATTTTTCTTGTCTAGTAGAATCATTTTTTAAATCTTCATAGTGTTAAAAGTAAGTGTATATTTAGGGTGTGTTTGATAGAACTTATACGGTCAATTTAGGTGTCAATTCAGTAATTTCAAATTCAGTTAAATGATGTTCAGTTCAATTCACTGATGCTGAGTTCAGAAACATACTTTTTGTCTCACATATCAAGTTTGGTTCAATTCAGTTCAGTTCAATAGTGTCCAGTTTAGTGATGTTGAATTCAATTCAATTCAATTCAGTCCAATTCTAGTAAGTTCAGCTGTATTAAACGCACATTTAGAAGCATCACATTTTGTTCAAGGATTATATGGTGCAACCAGCATCTTAAATAAGAGGCAACAAAAATGCTAATCTATAAGGCTATTGGCTATACTTCCTCTGTCCCATGAAAATGTTCACACTAGTTTTTGCACGGTCTTTAAGGCACTACTTTGACTGCAAATAATTACAATTATATAAATATATAATATATAAAATTATAATTTCTCGAAATTACTATTTAAAATGAATCCATCATCAAAAGTATTTTTACATTATAAATCTTTATATTTTTTGGCATATTTATGGTCAAAGTTTGTAAAATTTGACCTTGAAAAAACTAGTGTGAATATTTTCATGTGACGGAGAAAGTATAATTTAATATGTATGTTTCTTTTGCTTATACACATGTACTCAATACACTTGGGCAACAAAAACAACATAAATTAGAACTGATGCATCATATAGTGTGCTATGGTAAAATACTAAAATGCTAGTCTATAAGGTTAACATCGATCATCACTAACAAAAAGCCAAAAGTCTCGTGTTCGGTTATTCCTGAATATTGTGTTGTGTATTTCGTTACTCAACTCCTCCATAAATATTTAGGGTAGGGTTTATGAACATACACAAAAGAAGCGTAATCCCTTAAAATATCACAATCAAATAGGTAGTATAAATTATTTTTTTGATGAGGGAAAAAATATCTAGGTAGTGTAAAACTATAAATCTATAATAAGCATTCATTTAGTACTCTCTTTTTAGATGTCACCACAAATTGAATGTAGTCATGTACGTTATTTATTTTACCAATAATGGTGGTGGTTTAATGGTTGCAAGCTTATTCACAAGTGATTTGGTAATGTAAGGTTATGTGTTTGATTCCTCATTCTCCATGTTTTAATATGATGTAGTGAGAGGTGACTCGATACTCATGCACTATTTATTGAGGAGCCAAAAAAGTAAGTTATTGATTTTGGGTGGTTGTATGACATTATTGCATTAACCAACCTTCTTAGATACTAGTAGTACTTATAACAAGATAAAGCATAAAGGAAAACTTCATAGTCGCCTTGAAGTTGACTTGCATTTGCAATGCTAGCTAGTAGCTAGTGGTCTTGGGAGCCAACCTCTAGAGTCTAGACCTCTCTACCAAGAGAGTGGGTGTTTGTTCATTTATTTCATTTAATTCCCTATTTTGTTAGAAAATTAGAGGACTAGACAACCAGTGGACAATAGTAGGAGCGCTCACAATAGTAGATCACTTGAAAGCACATTAGATATGTACTCATGTATTTCTTTTTCTTTTTTTTTCTGAACAAGCAAAGAAGCTAAAGTAACCGGCGATAAACCAAACACCCTTGTTCTCATTGTTTTTTATCCTTTTTATTAAGTTGAACTTGAAATACTTGGAAAACAACACATTTTAACAATTTAGCCTTTTTTTTTTTGATAATTAAACACTTTTTATTAAGCCAAATCGGCAAAAGAGCGCATAGTCAACGAGTATCATAATAGATCAAACTCCCCACCTTGTAGGAAGGGTTAAAGTTGACTATGCAATCATTTGATTGGACTAAGACGCAAGATAACAATACAAGAAGCTCCATTTAAAAAGAGCTAATTCCAAACTAGAACTAATCCAAACTCCTAACAAAAAACTCCACTCAGACAACACCAATTTGCTACCGTAAAGACAAAAAAAATAGGGAATTGAGCTGAACAATTTAGCCTTAAACAACCCTCCTCCAAAAAAATCCAATAATACTAGGGGTATGTTATTTTTTAGTCATTTTCACTTAGGTGTATTAATTTTCATTGAACTAAATTCCACTAAATTTTGAATTAAAAGAGTTTAGTTCAATTTAGTTCAGTGATTACTTTTTCTCTCAAGTATTATTATTCATATATGTTCAGATCAATTCAGTGGAGTTCGGTTATGTTTACTCTAGTATCTACTTACTTTTTCTCTTGCATAGAGTACTATTCAATTCAGTTCACTTCAATTCAGTAGAGTTCAATTCAATCCAGTGGACTAATTTCTGCACTCTTGTATAAGAGCACTCTATATATACTCATTGTTTCGTTTGTCCTTTGTATGTACAATCACCGAGCCCCGATATCACCCAAACTTTCAATGTTCCGCTCCTTACATTGATATGTGGTAAAAAAGTCCTTACAATTCTATGACACGTGAATGTCACTAATCCTCAATAATTTAACAAGGTCTTCTGATTCTCACTGATTGAACAATGCGTTGAGAGGAAGCCGTTTAATAATGGGGGTTCAGCCTTAAGCGTTTTGGGCAAGTGAATAATGTGGTGTAATTGTATACTCCACTTTGAAAGGCACTACTACACTGCTCCTCTTTGCATGCCTAGCCCCTTCCCTTTCTCTGTCTCTTTCTCTTTCTCTCTCTACAAAAGAAGTTGTCAGAATAGTAAGAGAGAGAGAGAGAGAAGATGGGACATGTGACCTTCCCGAGGGATGAAAAAGAGGGAGTAACTTTTTATTGACGGGAGGAAAAGAAAGCCAAACCAGTGTAAACTCATCATTTTTTATCTCATGATATAATGGCGTGTGGATTTTTATCAGTCTTATCAGAATTTTTACTGTTATCATTTTTGGTTCTTTTGGGGTCCCATCCTATTATCCTACTGCGTATATCCCTCATCTAGTCATCTATAGATATCTCTTTCTCTCTCCTACCGGCATATTTTACCCCAAAATTTCTGATTTTTACATCATTACTCATTAGTTTCTCACATACGTGGCATATAAAATTGCATAAATATAATTTCTTCCAAATAACGGTAGGAAATGAAGTACACAAAAACAACTTGTATCAGATTTTCTTACTGTAAGATTTGTTGTATTTTGGATAAAATATGTTACTTTTTGACTAACAACTACTCCTACTATATTTGAAAAAAAAATTCATTTTTTTTTATCACAAAAAAAAATACTTTTTTTTTTATTATCATATCATGAGACGATTTTATACAAAAATTTATATTGGAAATATTTCAGCTACCACTTTATTCATTTAAAAATTGGATTTATTTGTAGTGCTATAATATAAGGCGAAATTCAAAGGATAATACACAACCCATTATTATAGCAACATGACTTTTTTTTGGTTCACAATCAAGTGTATCCACTGTCGACCACAATGACTATTTTCCCGCGTTGTCTTGTAATTACAGCAACATGATGCACATATAGGAAATGTTCATAACCAGCTTAGTGTGTGTTCTAGCACTATTGCATTTTGTTCAACTAGAGCCTACTGGACTTCTAATGGACCTAATGGTCATAATAAGGGCATGTGTTTTTTAGACTAAAAACTGGATACTGAAAAGGTGGAAAAAATGGAAAAAAAAAAATTGAAATTTTTAACTGAAAACTGAAACAAACTGGAAAAAACTGGAACAAACTGAAGAAAATTGGAACTTACTGGAGAAAACTCGAACTTACTGGAAAAAAATGGAACTTTTGCATTTATGAATTTTTTTTTTATCATTTGGGATATAGTTTTACGATAATAATAATAATAATAATAATAATAATAATAATAATAATAATAAATAATACCAATAATACCAATAATAATAAATAATAAATAATAAATAATACTAATAATAATAAATAATCGTAATAATAATAGTAATAGAATTAAATTAAATTAAATTAAATTATTATTACTGTTATTTATTATTAGTTTTTATTAATATTATTAATAATATTTATTTATTATATATTATTTTTTATTTTTATTTTTATTTTTATTTTTATCATTATAATGCTCAAACGGGTACATCAATTTTGGGACGGATGGAGTAGATAATCAAAATGGGCATTTTTTAAAAGTGATTTAAATATATACGCAGCTTATATTTATTATTAATGTTAAGATAAAAAATACTTAATTACTATATTTATTATGTCAAAATATTAAATTGGGAAAAACTGGAACAAAATGGAGAAAACTGAAAGAAACTGGATCAAACTGGAGAAAATTGGAACAAACTGAAAGTTTTAAATGGAAACTGTAAAAAACTGGAACAAACTGGAGATAACTGAAAATTATTGAAATCCAATCTAGAATAACATGCCCTAAGGTGAGTTATTTTCTATGTAGTCAATAATTGGTTCGGTTCAATTTAGTATTGTTCAGTTTAGTAATTTACTTTTTCTCTTACATATTATTATTCAATTTTATTCAATTCACTTCACTTTAGTTCAGTTAAAATTTTAAGCAGTTAGTTCAGTTCACTTCAGTTGAAAAATACACTCTAGTAAGACTTTTATTTTTTTATGGGATACACAATAATCAATAGTCCATATGACCATATATCATCCATTTGGAGGCTACACATTTTTTACCCGATGAATATTCACGTAACATCTCCTTGTTTTGGCTTCCATATTTTTTAAATTTTTTTTTTTTTTGAAAAGGCAAAACACCCAGGATAATTCTCACAAAGCGTCCTTATCCAGTAACCTGGTTAAGGATTGGTCGAAAGAGGTCGACCAAAGTGATAATCTATTACAAGACTAGCCAGAGTTAGCCATAAAATCGGCAACAGAATTGGCCTCCCTAAAACAGTGGAGGACCTCTACATTTGCAAAGAAATGTAGATCCTTTTTAGTATCAATCAAAGTATTCTCTATCTCCCAATGAATGAGTCATTCTGCACGCAATGCTTTGATAACCATGAGATTATCACCTTCACTTGTGATGTTTTGGATACCTCTACTTCTTGCTTCCCTAACGCCTTCACGTAGACCAATAACTTCTGCAAGTAGAATTGAACAATTGTCACAAGATCTTGCACCCAAACTAATGACGTCTCTATCAGTGCTACGAATACAGAAACCTGCTGCAACTTGATTGTTACTCCATTTGGACTCATCAAAATTGAGTTTAGCATAATTGGTCCTTGGAGGGAACCATCTTACATTGTTCATAGGAAGTTTCTTAGGAGTTTTTTTAAAGAAAGCTCCCTTTGCATCAAATTCAAAATATTTAGTTTCAAGAGATTTCCATTCTACAAAGCTTTTCCATGCTGTATGAGCTACTTGAGTGGGATTGGTAACCAAGTTATCAAACTCAATTTTGTTACGAACAAACCAAAAAATCCACCAAGTGATAATAAGGAGGATAAAATCCCACTCATTAAGGTTATTGTGAAGATAATTCAACAACTCAACAAAAGGAAAAGTTAAGAGGCACACTAATCGACAAATTCTTATTAAGAAGTGATTGAACGGAATGCCATACTTGCAAGAAGTAAGGACACTTTAAAAATAGGTGAAACTTATCTTCAGAATGGTGATTACAGAAAACACAATCTTGCGGAACGAAAACTTTACTTTGTTGAAGTCTTTGCTAAGTAGGCAAGCCATCCAAGCAAATTTTCCAAAGAAAAATCTTAATCTTATTAGGTAGACTCAGATTCCAAATCCAATGAAAATCACATTTCTCTTTATAACTATCATCAATACCCTGTGCTAACCAAGTAGCTGACTTAGCCGAAAAAATTCCGATACTCGTAAAGCCCCAATAATATTTATCATTCACCTCATTATAAGGGAGTGGAAGACTCAAAATAGTTTGAATGATATCCGGAGGTACCACACGAGCTAAAAGCACATCATCCCACTTATCTTCGTCGGAAATGAATGCGTTGACTGGGGTGTCAAGGTCGAATAATGGATCATTCGACGATGATGAGTGAAACTTTTCCAAGAGAGGGAAATGACAAACCCAATTGTCTTTCCAAAAACTAATACTATCTCCCTTTCCAACTTGCCATCGAATGCCTTTTCTAAACAAAGATCGGACTTCCAATATATGCGACCATTGTCAAGACACATTTTTTCCTTTGCGATAGTTAAAAAGGTCTTGACCTTTAAGGTATTTATGCTTGATAAGCTTCACCCATCTATTATCGGGTTCAGTCATTATCTTCCATACAAGCTTCATTTGCATAGCTTTATTTATTGCATCGGCTTTTCTTAAGCCTAAACCACCTAAGTTCTTTGGGAGACAAACCTTCTCCCAACCTATAAGATTAGGAGACTTACTCTCAGGATCTTTGTTCCAAAGAAAATTACTATTAATTTTATCCAACTTTTTTAGAGATTCTGTTGGTAATGTAAACCTCTGCATTGTATAAATGGGAGTTGCTGAAAGATTAGCTTGAATAAGGGTGGCTCTCCCTGCATGGGAAAGAGAATTAGCTTTCCATTTAGCTAGGTGACTACTAGTGCGATCAATAACATTGCTAAAAATATCCTTTGTAACCCTTTCACTAATGATATGACAACCTAAATATTTGTCTAGGCACGTGGAGTGGCTCATAGCTAAAATACCCTTAAAAGCTTCAATACTATTACGATCGATATTCTTCATACATTGAAAAGCAGACTTGTGAAAATTAATTTTCTGACCCGATATACGACAATACTCATCAAGAATTTTCTTAATAGTGTGGCAGCTTTGGCTAGACGCATTTGCAAAATTCATGATGCACTGTTGTACTTCCTAAGTGGTTGTGCATACTATCAACCAACTGGTTCAAGTCATTGGCAATCACATATTCATAGGATAATGATACTCATATAATTATTTTATCTTACAACCTTTTTATTATGTAAGGAAAGGAACAAAATTGTCCATACTCATTGGGATTTCAGGGGAATATTTGTGGTAGAGTAAAAAGGGAGAGAGGAGAGAATAGACACATAAAAAGATTGTAAGGTACAATAATTATATGAAATTCATTTTCCATATTCATAAGCATGCTACGGAGTATTTAACTGTTCGTAGAGTGCAAGTCGAATACGATGGCCCAAGAGCATCACATTGTTTTCAACTGTGTTATTCCGTCCCAAGATTAGGACCTTTAAAAACTAATACCCACACTCGGATACAACCGAACACTCTCGTGATACTAGACTATCTGAAAATGGAATTGGATACTACTTACAAAATTAGTGGCAGGACCTTACTGAATAACCGAGAATCAGTGGAAGGACCTTACGTAATTAGTAGCAAGACATTACCAATCAGTGGGAATCAGTGAGAGGACCTTACCTAATCAGTGAGATGACCTTACCTAATCAGTGAGAATCAATGAAAATAAGTGGAAAAGAAAACACTCATAAGTCATAATGGACCTATAAGTGGAAAAGAAAACATTAATAAGGGTGTGTTCTTTTCCACTTAATGGACATTACCCAATCAGTAAAAATTAGTGGCAAGACCTTACCCAATCAGTGAGAATCAGTGACTAGACCTTACTGAATCAGTGAGGATCACTAACATGACCTTACTCAATTTGTGAAAAATCAGTGGCATGACCCACATTTCTACTCACAGAATCACTGACAGGACCTTACTGAATCAGTGAGAATCAGTGAAAGGACTTTACCGAATCAGTAAAAATCAGTGGCAGAACCTTATCCAATCAATAAGAATCAGTAATAAAACCTTACTCAATCAGTGAAAATCAATAGCAGAAAAAAATAAAATTGAGGATCAATATGAAATGATGAGAAGTTTCCCACCCCATAAAAAACTTGGCCAAAAAATCCCAAAAATCAATAATGTCCTGTATTTCAATTTTCACTAATCAATCTCCCCCAAAACAGAAAAACCAAAAAAAGAAAAAAAAAGTTGAGCTTGGGAAAATGAAAAGGAAAAAGAGAGAGGATCTCTATCAAGTCCAAAAGGTAGTAATAAGAGAGGCGTCTGCAGAGTGCTCAGATCTTTCTCTCTCTTCTCTTCTCTCTCTCTTTCTCTCTCTTATTAGCTCTTGTTTTGCTGCAAAAGTACAGCTACAGCTACATCTTACTGCCAAAGAAAAGAAAGCGACCTCTCTCTCTCTCTCTCTCATTATCCGCCAAGAAATGCAGGAAACAGAAAGAAAAATTCACCCCATTTCCCAGAACTAAAAAATAATTAATCAAATTTTTACTCCAAAGTTTTTATTTCAATTTCTAGACCTATAGAGACTGTAGCCCCCCTATTCTATGCACATTAAATACAGAGAGAGAGAGAGAGAGAGAGAGAGAGAGAGAGAAATGAAAAGCAGAGCTGTCTCGTTGCAGGGGGTCCTTGATGCACAGAAGCTGGCAGAGCTCAGCTGAGCTACTCTATTTTCTCTTTCCTTTTTACTCACTTTTATCACTTCATTTTTTTTCTTTCTTTCTTTGTTTCTCTCTCTAAATTATCAGTATTTCTGGTGAATTATACTTGTAAGGAGGAAATGCAATGCCCATTGTGTGGAGTTTTATTCTAAAGAAAGGAAAGGGGTTACATTTAACATTACCCCTTATTTTCAGGTAAAACACAGAGGAAAGTGAGTTTGTTTGATGGAAATGGTAAACTGATGGTGATTTCCACAATTCAACACTAAAAGGGTCTGCATATTTTGGAGAAATAGTAACTGGGTCTTCTTCCATTTTAACTTTAACTCTCTCTACCTCTCTCTTACACAGAAACAGCCAGTGCCTTCAATGTCAAAAACCCAGAGGAATAATGGGTTTGTTTTCTGGGTAGAAGAAACCAAATGCCCTTGAAATAGCCCTGAAATTTTTGATTTTTTGTTCTGGGTATTTGTGGGTTTCAGCTTTTTTGGGTCAAAAAATTCACAAAATGGAGATGGGTTTTGGTTTTGCCTTTGGGTTCCATCAATGGAAGCATTCTCATCTTGCTTTGGTTTTTCTAGTCTCACTGTTGCTCTCTAGCTTGGGTTCTGTGAACTCAGATGATGGTGAGTTCTTCTCTTAAACCCCACACACCTCTCTCTCTCTCTGTGTGTGTGTTCTGTTTTTTAATTTTTTAATAATCATTCTTTGTCTTGATCTAATCTAATAGTTAATTCATCAACTTTCTGAGTGATTAATATAATAATATGACTATTTTTTGTCCTTTAAGGTTTTGCTAGAGACCATAATCACCTTCCTGCTTTATTTTAAACTTTTTAGTACTATTAGAATATCATCTCATTCTTCTTGTGTTTTATTTTTGCTCTTTTAATTTTTTAATTTACCTTCTCACTATATTATTTTCAAGAGCTGCAATTAATAAATTATCAGGGGGGTTTTGTTGTCGTTGGTTTGGGTAGCATTAGAAACCGTCATTTTTTAGAATAGTGTTGAGGTTTAGTCTTATCACTTGAGTGTGATCTCATAACTATCTTCCTGTTATTTGCCTTTTTGTTATCTTCTCCTTTATTCTAGTTTTACTTTCTTTTTCTGGGTATCGAGATAGGTGATTAAAATGCCATTTATGTCTTGTCATTTGATTTGTGTGCAATGGGTTGTTTTAAAGAGGAATTTGTGCTTATAATGTTTTGTTTTGTGGATTTGTGTAAAGGAACAACACTGTTGGAGATTAAGAAATCAATTAGGGATGTAGATAATGTCTTATATGACTGGTCAGGTTCACCCACAACAGACTACTGTATATGGAGAGGGATTGCTTGTGATAATGTTACCTTCAATATCATCGCTTTGTAAGTTTTCTTGGTTTCTTTCTTCTTTCTCTCCCTCTTTTCAATTGTATCCTTATAATTAAAGAAGATTTTTTTTTTTCCCATTTTCTTTTACAAGTTGTACAGTTGGATTTGTTTTGTGTGAAAAGTTTTGATATTTCATTTGCCTTTTTGCTGGTGGGATCAATCTAGGAATCTTTCAGGGCTGAATCTTGATGGGGAAATTTCACCAGCCATTGGAGACCTTAAAGGCTTGCTGTCAATGTATAGCAAACCACCTTTTGCTTTCTCTCTTTTACTGCAGTGTAAGTTTTCATGTTTTCCCTGTGTATTTGATGGAAGTCTTAATGAAGTATTATGCTTCTTTGAACAGTGACCTTAGTCATAACAGGCTTTCCGGTCAAATCCCTGATGAGATTGGAGATTGCTCACCCCTTAAAAGCTTGTAAGTTTTGATTTGATGATATAGCAGTTTGGCTTTCATAATTAAGCCATGGGCTTTATGAACATTTTAGTGTGATTTTCATTGTTTGGCCATTTTAGGGACCTGTCCTTCAATGAGCTTGATGGAGATATACCATTTTCAATCTCAAAGCTGAAACAATTGGAAGCTTTGTAAGCACTCATCCTATACTAAGAATAATTAATTGGTTCGTTAGATGCTGTAATAATGTTCACTTTGTAATTTAATGGCCTTCCAGGATTTTGAAGAACAATCAATTGACTGGTCCAATCCCATCAACCCTCTCTCAGATTCCGAATTTGAAAATTTTGTAAGATTCTTAACCCATCTATGTGCACTTGCTGACATACTCACCATTCGAAATTTGTGAAGGTGACAATAACTTGATTTTGATAATTTTTCAGAGACCTGGCACAGAACAATCTGACAGGGGAAATTCCTAGGCTTATATATTGGAATGAGGTTTTGCAGTATCTGTGAGTACATACCAATATGACCTGGTAGCTTTTGCAATGCAAGTTTAATGCACCAAATTTTGTTTTTCGCCCTTACAAATATAGGTCTATTAACTTCTCTATTTTGCGTTATTATTTTCTGATATTCAGTGGACTTCGGGGTAACAATTTGGTCGGGACACTATCACCTGATATGTGCCAGCTTACGGGGTTGTGGTACTTGTGAGTCTTCTGAACTTTTGGCAATATTATTGTTGTGTGCTGTTTATCATATGCCTGGCTATTAATGGTGTCTTTACATGCAGTGATGTGAAAAACAACAGTTTAACTGGAAGTATTCCCCAGAGTATTGGCAATTGTACCGCCTTCCAAGTATTGTATGTGGTTAACCCTAATTTACACGGCCTTTGTACATGTATTATGCAGCTTGACAATTGATAATATACTCTCCTCCTTTTCACTGCTAGGGACTTGTCCTACAACCAGCTTACAGGGGAGATCCCATTCAATATAGGATTCTTGCAAGTGGCCACTTTGTATGTGCATGCAAACCCTCTGAACTCCACATTTGGTGAGAAGTTTTCTCTTGCAATATATTCTGACTATGAGCCATTGCGTAGGTCTTTGCAAGGAAATCAATTGTCAGGGGAGATTCCTTCTGTTATTGGCTTGATGCAGGCACTTGCAGTGTTGTAAGTGCCCTCTAAGTGAACATTAGATGTTGTTTATGCATATTCAACCTTACAGTTTTCATGTGTTCAGGATTTAATTTGTCTTTATCTCTTATTTCATTGTTATCTCTTTCAGAGATTTAAGCTTCAACAGGTTGACTGGAACAATTCCTCCAATCTTGGGGAATTTGAGTTATACCGAGAAATTGTTAGTATCCACTTATCTTCTTGGTTCCATATTATCTGGCTGTTAGTATTTGTTCAAGTTCATTTGCTTTGCTCAATGTATAAATAAAACTACTTGCTCTGCAGATATTTGCATGGTAACAAGTTAACGGGCTCAATTCCCCCAGAGCTTGGAAATATGACAAAACTTCACTACTTGTACGTGTCACCATTTTCAAGTTTGCTTCTGACCAACAATGTTTTCGTTTTTGTTTCTATTTTTATTTTTACTTGGGTCAATAACTTATTTCTCTTTAAATCTGAACATTCAGGGAATTGAATGATAACCAGCTCGCTGGACACATTCCATCAGAGCTAGGGAAGCTAACTGACTTGTTTGACCTGTAAGTCATGGCTGCTCTTTGTGAAGATAAACATCACTGCGAGAATTGTAACTGATTTTTTCTTAATTAGGAATATTGCAAACAACAATCTTGAAGGGCCCATACCAAACAATCTTAGTTCATGTGCAAATCTCAATAGCCTGTAAGTTATATTCTCTGTCACCCCCTTCTGGCCTTTTAAAATCTTGTAGCCTTTAAATTATGATACTCTATGCACAGGAATTTGCACGGCAACAAGTTGAATGGAACCATTCCAGCTGACTTTCAGAGCCTTGAGAGTATGACATACTTGTGAGTGTGACCGTGTTAAATTTTGGGAGTATTACTTGGTGTGCTTAATTGGCCAATCCTGATCTTCTTTTCTCTTGTTTTACTCCCCAACATAGGAATCTGTCATCCAACCATCTTAGAGGTCCAATTCCGCTTGAGCTATCACGAATGGGTAATCTTGACACACTGTAAGTTTCTTGCCATGCTGTTTTCTTTGTTAATTGTTTTCTGTCTGAAGTTTGAGCCCATTTAGTGATAACTTTTTTACTTTCTTCAGAGACCTTTCTGACAACACAATCAATGGTTCAATACCATCACCCCTTGGGGACTTGGAGCATCTTCTGAAACTGTATGTTATGCCTGATGGCTAGTTGATACTTCTTTCGAGAATTAAATAGTCATGCTTATGCACGCCTTTATTTGCTATAGGAACTTGAGCCGAAACCATATAGGTGGATATATTCCTGCTGAGTTTGGAAATCTCAGAAGTATTGAGGATATGTGAGAGCTTTCACCTCTGCTATTTATGCAAATATAAGCAGCACCGCAGTTTCAATGGCACTAACAACTTTCTGCTGATGTTTGTACCCTGCAGAGATCTTTCCAGTAACCAGCTTTCTGGTGCAGTTCCGCAAGAATTTGGTCAACTGCAGAATTTGTTCTCTTTGTAAGGTTTCTACACAGATACATTAGAAGTTATCTGTTTCCTGCCTTTTCCTTACTTATACATTCTGAAAAATGACAGGCGATTGGAATACAACAATTTGTCTGGGGACGTGATGTCACTGATGAACTGCCTCAGCCTTTCCACATTGTATGTTTACTCATAAAAAGTTGTATCTTTCGATCACATGTCTTGCTTTCTTCATTTCTTGAATTATTCCTGCCATGTGAACTTTACTTTCCACCGAATCCCTGATTAGTGTCTGTTTTACTGACTAAGTTGTACTGCTTTGTTCAGAAATGTATCGTACAATAACCTGGTTGGTGATATTCCTGCAAGCAAAAACTTTTCAAGATTTTCACCAAACAGGTAAAAGTTCATGTTTCCATATGCATGTGCTTTAATATGTATGAAGATGGTTGGATCAACTTTCTGTGTTTTGGGTAATTCATGTATTGTGCTTATTTGATATTGTATGTGCCTTGCTTTTTCCCTCTCCGTGCGATTTCTTTATGGAGCTTAATTGAAATTTCTTTCACTTTTAGTTAAGTTAAATTGTATGAAGCTGATGTGATATTTCTTAACCATTTCTTACAGCTTTATTGGAAATCCCAATCTCTGTGGATATTGGCGTGATTCAGCGTGTCATGTTTCACGTCCTACTGATCGAGGTAATTGTTCCAACATTAAAGACCATAGAACTAGAATTGCCCAGAACTTAAATTTTTCATTGACCTTCCGGAAGCTTCTTTTCTAGTTCATTATCTGATTGGGCATCATAGAGTTGGTGTAAGATACAGTGATGTCTATCGAATTGTCTAATATTTTCCATTTCAATTTCACAATGTCCTTAGTTGGTATTAAAGTTTAAACCTAGTATTTGGGAAGAAGAGGTAGGGTTTCCTCCAGGCTGCTACTTGTCTTTCCCTTTCTGTATAAGAACAAAATAATGCTTATATTTATATCTAACAATTCAGGAGACTTGTCCTTTTCCACTATGTCCATGAGTTGCTGATACATATGTGAATCTGAATTGTCAACGTTTGTTCTCTCAAGTGATTATATCTTCATTGGTGTGTGCGCAGTTACTATCTCAAAAGCAGCCATATTAGGGATTGCGTTGGGCGCACTTGTGATTCTCCTCATGATATTAGCGGCAGCTTGCCGTCCTTACAAACCGGCTCCGTTTTTTGAAGGTTCAGTAGAGAAACCAGGTAGGTAGTTATACAGCTACCTATATGCTTAATGTTGTTCATGCTGCTGTTTCTCATGGTCTGGCGATGAAGGATTTACTTCAACGGGAATACAGTTCTATTGAAGTGTGAGAAGGGAACTGAATTCATTTAGATCAAAAGCATCTTATAATACACCCATGTGGTGCCAGTAAATGGGGGAACCTCCCTTGGTATAGCGACCTTTGTCCTGCAACGCCTGAATCATAGACAATTTAGTAATAAGAAATGTATCATTCATTAACCCAGCAATCTTAAACTTTTGACCGTGGTCAGTTCTCTCTGATTGAAATAGATAGTTCGGTTAGCTTCTGTTATATTTGGGTTGATATATGATAAAATAGATTAACAATTAATCTTGCTGAAACATTTTTTACGTGTTGCTGTTATTTTAACACCATTCTTGGCTCTTGGTATTTGATGTGACAGTGGTTAATTATTCATCACCGAAGCTGGTTATCCTTCATATGAACATGGCACTACATGTTTATGATGACATCATGAGGATGACTGAGAACCTGAGTGAGAAATACATTATTGGCTATGGAGCATCTAGCACTGTATACAAGTGTGTATTGAAGAACTGCAAACCAGTGGCCATCAAAAAGCTATACTCACAATACCCTCAATCTCTGAAAGAATTTGAGACAGAGCTTGGAACAGTTGGGAGTATCAAGCATCGGAACCTGGTCTGCCTGCAGGGATACTCCCTTTCTCCGACAGGAAACCTACTCTTCTATGATTACATGGAGAACGGTAGTCTGTGGGATCTCCTCCATGGTAAGCTATACTAAGTTCCTATTTGTTGTGCTTTTTTCTTATTCTACTATTCCAAAACCACAATCTTCTTCTAGTTCGTATAATAGAACTTAGCATACAACATTCAGACCTTGTCCCCTATGTATACCATATTGATTTTCTCCATTAGTAAGTTGAATTTTTACAAGTACTTGACTATAGGTTGGTCAGGGGTCAGGTCTAATAGAAAACAAGTATGTCACTGTTGCTTTCTGCTGACTAGAATGTTGCGTCTAGTAGGGCCTGCCAAGAAGAAAAAGCTTGATTGGGAAACTCGTCTTAAGATAGCTTTAGGAGCTGCTCAAGGGCTTGCATATCTTCACCATGATTGTAGCCCTCGCATTATCCACAGGGATGTAAAGTCCTCGAACATTCTACTTGACAAGGATTTTGAACCACGTCTCACTGATTTTGGAATTGCAAAGAACCTGTGCGCATCAAAGACCCACACATCGACCTATGTTATGGGTACAATTGGTTACATTGATCCTGAGTATGCTCGCACTTCCCGCCTTACTGAGAAGTCTGATGTTTACAGCTATGGGGTTGTTCTGCTTGAGTTGCTGACTGGAAGAAAAGCGGTGGACAATGAATCCAATCTCCATCACCTGGTCAGTTTTGCATCTACTTAGAATATCTTCTTTGTTTAACTTAACGTAGCTATGTCTGATGCGTACCCAACATGCACATCGTTGTGCGTGTGGAAATGGCTTTTGCTGTCGAAAGTTTACTTATTTCCATGATGTTAAGAAGTCGTGGTTTGTGTGCATTCATGTTATTTCATTTTTATCCATTCAAAGAGTCCCCTGGCTGATCATTCTAGTTATTTTTTTCTGTCACTGTAAATACCTATTTTTCTGGTTGGAAACCTACCTAATTTTGACAATCATTATTGGTGGTCCAAATATTTGTCCATGTGTACTTCTTAGCATCTTTCTAACAATAATTACTCGGATTGAATAGATTTTATCAAAGGCAGCAAGCAATGCAGTCATGGAAACCGTTGATCCAGAGATCACATCTACCTGCAAGGATCTCGGAGCAGTTAAGAAGGTTTTCCAGCTTGCACTCCTGTGCACGAAGAAGCAGCCTGGTGACCGACCAACAATGCATGAAATCACGCGGGTTCTTCGTAGCCTTGTTCCAGAAACCACTATCACAAAACAAACTACTCTTGCCCCACCTCCGCCCCTACCGTCAACTCTGCCCTCGTACATGAACGAGTATGCAAACCTCAAGGCCCCTCACATGGTAAACTGTCCGACCATGAGCACCTCAGATGCCCAGCTCTTTCTAAAGTTCGGTGAAGTGATATCCCAAAACAGTGAGTAAGACATAACTAAGCATAAGAACAAAGGACAATGTAATGTGTATATTTGGTAACAATCATTCCAAGGTAGGAAATTGTGAGGATAGTATGAGCTAGGTGTCTGATATCTGAATTTTCACCAAGGCTGTAAAAAAGTGTTAGGATACCATGTGGTGGTAGTTTTTGTAGTAGTTTTTAACTGAATGTTTTTGTAGGGTCTGTTTGCACCTGGGGTAAGCTTCATGCTTATTCTGTGAGCTTATTTAGTGTTTTCTGACTTCTGGTGTGAGGTGCATTATTGTGTGGTAGTAACCCAGCAATAATGCAGTGGGGCCCTTGGCTGCATGTACTGGTACATATTTTGTTTTGTATCTCCAGATCAATGCAGACTTCCCACCTTGTGACCTTACAAACTATGGTGCCAAAAATGATTTATATGGAGAACGAAGTGTTTATTTTTGGGTTTTTGAACCAGCTACATTCTGAGTGGCAAGATGCCAGAAACCATTGTGACAACGACAAATCATGTCTTCTTCTGATGATGAATTGATGATGATCATGTGGATTTTTCCTGTAAGAGACAGATGTTTTAGATTCTGAAATGTTTCAAAATGTACTCGCATTTTTCATAATTGCTTATTGTGTGCATTTGATATTATTATGTCGTTAATGACCCTATACAAATTACAAGTATGCGTTTACAAGTTGCACGTAACTTAACACTACTAGATACATAGGAATCAAGAGATGCTTCAATAGTTAAGAGTTATCCTCCCTCAATAATGAGGTTGAGAGTTCGATTTCTTTCTAGGTCTTTGTGCCTCCATCATCACCAAAAAAAACACTATTAGATACATAAATTCAAAAAAAATTGTCAGATGGAGGGCCTCCACTTTTCTCTGGGCTTTTGGGTCTGTTCTCCCCAACTTATTTCTGTTTATTTCAGCAAACTTCAACAAACTTCAACAAACTTAGCAAACTTAAACAAACTTCAACAAAGTTAAATAAAGTTAAACAAAATTCAACAAAGTTAAACAAACCAATATACAAACTATCAACAAGATTCAACAAAAATAAACAAAGTTCAACGAAGTTCAACAAAGTTAAATAAAGTTAAATAAGGTTCAACGAAGTTCAGCAAAGTTCAACAAAGTTCAACAAAAATAAATTTTCAGTAATAAATATAAACGTTTTTCAGTTGGGGAGAACATACCCTTTGTCTCTAATACCGAGCAATAGCATACTTCACACAACCAAAAGAGGAGCCACAATAAATTATATATATAACTGGGTCCTTCTTCGTGTGGTGCCGACACGTGGGATGCCATGTAGGCGAGACACGCCGTGCAAGCATGACACACAAGCGACACGTAAGCACAAACTTGCCATGCAGCATGACACATCATCCATCACTAATGTCTCATCATTAATTGACTTAATTACATATTTATTAGCATATTTCTAAATTACAAAATAAAATAACTTTAGTTACGTAAGTCAAAAAATTATAAATCTGACTCTGTGGAATTGGATCTAAAGAATGCTTCAAAGCGAGATATATATGTATATGTCCTATAAAAGTTGGGTTCTTTCCATGTGGTGGTGACACGTAGGATGTCACATAAGAGGAAATATTCGTGTGAAGATGACACATAGACCTCACATGTGCTCAACTTTGTCACATAATTTTAGTTGTGGGGTATAAAACGAGCATATGCTATCAACTTTTAGGGCACATATACCGTTAATGCCGAATGAGTTTATTCATTTTTTTCATTAATTGAATTACTTATTAAAATTAGTGTACATATCTATCTAAAGTTAGTTCAATCTCATTACAAATGGAGGTGACATAAAATAAAATTATTTTACGAGATAAAACCTAGTAAGATATGTATTTGTGTATCATTCTTACTTACATTTCCAATGATATTGCTAGTAATGTTTTATCCTAGTGTTGAAAATTAAAAGTGGGGTGTTGGGTATATTTAATCCCAGGTGTGACCCCCCTTTATGTATTTTGTACCAATATTTATGTCTTATCCGGACCAAAAACATATCCAATCATTACTCCATCGAATCCTTATTCTTTTTTGTATTTGACTTTTTACGATCTCTAAAATGACACTTTAACCATATATAATTATAAATTTATGATTATTAAAATATTATATATTGAAAATAATATCAACTGTAAATCTAATGATAGTAAAACTTTGTAAGTTTTTTTTTTTTTTTCTTCTTAAATTAATGGTCAAATTTTTTAAAATTTTGACCTAAAAAGAATCAAATGTAAATAATAATTTGGAAAGGATGGAGTATTTGTTCATTGGTTTCCTTTTGTTTAAAATTTCAAAAGAAAAAAAGACACATTATATTGGAATTTTTTTTTAATTTTTTTTGGGTTTAAAAATAATTTTCTCTTACAAAAAAAATTATTTCTTGTTTAAGAATCTAGAACAAGTATGTGGTATTGTTGTTGTTTATCTCACACGTGTCACCACACCTTATGGCATGGAGAATGAATGGTTAGACATTATACTTTTCAACTCGTATAAAACGCGTGAAAATGTGCCAACGCCGCCAAGATCATGATCGATGACAATAACAATCTTTTTTTTTGTGAATTGCTAAATACCGCCCCTTTTTACTAGCTACCGCCCCCCAATTTTCAATTTTACCCTCACCCCTCTTCCTCACTCACTCTCACTCATCCTCTCTTCCTCACTCATCCTCACCACCACACCATCACACCGGCAACCACCACCACCACCATGTCAAGTGCTAGCAGCAGCGGCGGCAGAGGTTTCGACGGCGAGGGAGGCGGCGACCGACGGCGCGGGGGGTAACTTTTCAAATTTTTTTTTTTTTTTTTGTTTGAATTGAATTTTTTTTGCTTTGAATTGAATATTTTTTGCCTTGAATTGAATCGTGAAGTTATGAATTGAAGTTGTGTTTTTTTTTTTTGCGTCGATCGTCTGCCGATCTCGACTCACCCAAGGGTGAGTCGTCTGCCGATCTCGACTCGCCCAAGGGTGATCGCCGGTCGCAGACGACTCGGGTGAGTCGAGATCGGCCGACGACTCACCTTAGGTGAGTCGCCGGTCTCAGACGACTCACCCAAGGGTGAGTCGAGATCGGCCGACGACTCACCCTTGGGTGAGTCGTCTGAGACCAGACGACCAACACAAAAAAAATATTATTATTTATTATTATTATTATTAATATTATTATTATTTATTATTATTATTATTATTATTATTATTATTATTATTATTTATTGTTATTATTATTATTATTTATTGTTTATTGTTATTATTATTATTATTATTATTATTATTTATTGTTATTATTATTATTATTATTATTATTATTTATCGTTATTATTATTATTATTATTATTATTATTATTATTATTATTATTATTATTGATTATTGTTTAATTAATTAAAAATGTGAAATGATAGATGGGAGGAGCCGGTAAATCGGCGCCTCGGTTATTTAGTGAACTAGCTGGTTCAGGACCGCGTCACACGAGGACGCGCGGGATTGATGCCTCTGTACGGAGAGAGAGAGAGGCAGTTCGGATGAGGGAGATGACTGCTGAGCAAGACGATTACGCAACTAGCGAGTTCTACTCCGGTGAGCAGGACGATGATCAGATTGGCGTCGAATTATCCTCAGATTGGCGCGTGGTGAAGGGCAGAGGCGGTAGGTTTGTTAGTACTGGGTCGTCCAGTACTGGCAAACGATCTAGAGCGGAGGACGACACTACGTGGCTTGTTACAGAGCCTGTGCCCGGTGGGCCGGCCGATGATAGCGTCATACCGAGCTTCCTGGGCCACGTAGCGTCTCGTATGTGGAATGGAGAGATGATGGGTCTCTTGAAGTGTCAGAACCGATGGACTGTATGTCAGCGGCTGAGTCAGTGGCGAGCAAAGATGTCGGCCGAGATGAGGGCCCAGATCGAGGGGACTGGGTTATCACACCTGGCAGACATTATGTTCAGACATATTGACTTCTCCCTTATATCTGCATTCGTGGAAAGGTGGCAGCCGGATACGAACTCGTTCCACATGCCGTTTGGAGAGATGACGATCATGTTGCACGATGTATGGCATATTCTTCGGATTCCTGTAGACGGAGAGCTCGTTTCCAATGAGGGACGGGATGGGCAGCTGTAGACGGCGGCCATGGAAGTTCTCGGGGTCAGCCCAGAAGAACTGATGTGTAGCCACTGGCAGGGCGGTGCGGTCCTCACGGAGTCGGTTTTTGAGCTTTGCCGTGAGAAAATAGATGACATCCAGGCGACAGCTTGGATGTGGTTACTTATTGGATCCACCTTGTTTGTCGACAAGAGTGGTAACCGTATTAGACCCTCCTGCGTGATGGAGGTGATGGGACGACGGTGTCGATACGGTGCATGACTTCTCTTGGGGATCTGCTGCCCTCGCCTTCCTATATCGTCAGCTCGGTATAGCTAGTCGCGGGGATTCTCAGGGCATCTGCGGATGCCTAACTCTCCTGCAGGCATGGATATACGAGTACTTTCCCTGCTTCCGACCTCATCGGGAGCGGATGGTTGTCGGGGACGACGAGGCTCCCCGTGCGTCCGTATGGAGTGCCCTGGCTGAGGGCAAGGACATGGGTCGACTGGACTCCTTACGTAGACGCTTGGATCATCTGCGAGCGACAGAGGTACGTCATTTAGTTATCGGTGTTCATGATTTATTTCGTCGTTTGCTATGTTTTTTTACTTCACCGTAACTTTCAACATTTCTACGTAGGTGGTGTGGCTGCCGTACGGTTCTAACCCGGCAGTATCTGTACCGAGGACTGTATTCATGGGGTGGCTACAGTATCGGGATATTATCGAACCGTACATGCCTGGTCGTTGTTTACGACAAATCGGGTACGTACAGAGTATCCCAACCCCGATCTTTAGGCCAGTCAAAGCGATCAGGTCATGGAGCAGTCGTTCGTACAAGGTTGTCTTCCCCGAACGGATCTCATCTGATGCTTGGCGTATGTTCCCGGGATTTTACATTCTTGGTCTCCATGGGTTTCAGGCATCCACGTCAGATCCCACAGCATGTACGGATAACTACCTCGCATGGTACTACCTTCACTCCCACCCTCGGCTGATACGTGACGTTGGAGCACCTGTGATTCCTCCACGATCCAACAGCGATTATGTAAGTGATTAACTAAAATATATATATTTTTACGTATTACATATCTCTGAACTCACACTCATTGTTACTTTTTTGCAGTGGGTGAATCATCTAGCCGTCTTATATGAGCAGGCCATTACTTTGATTCCTCCGGAGCAAGCGGAAGATTCTCGATCCCAAATGGACGAGTATATGAGAGATTGGCGGGCTGCCAAATGATGTATTGACCCTAGATGAATTTGTTATATATTTATATAAGAGTTTCATTGTTATTGTTATTTATTTGTGTTATTGTAATTTGTTGTTTCTTATTTACATTTTTTGTTTTATTGTAATTTGTTGTTTTATTTACCTCCAATAATCACGACCACTCTCCACATGCAAAATATAACAATCACACAAAAATGTGACAATGATATAAGTATAACAATCACGCAAAACATTCAATTACGTCGACCTCGCTAAACGATCCCAATGTGCTCTTCGCGTAACATACATTTGCTCCCAACCAGCGACACTATCAGAACGGAAAGTAAACCATGCTTCGCATATCGGAGGAACAGGGAAATCTGAGGCTAAATCCAGACGGATATAATGGGAATACGAATCACCTAAATGACACATGACAATTTCCCTACTTGGACGTGTAGCAGTCGAAGGTGCTTGGAACGGTAGCACTGTGTAACAAGAATATAACCCCCTTCCGCTGCCGTATCCGAATAACATAATCGCTGCATTGAAGAGGTTGGCAATCGGGAACAAATCCTCAATTACTATCATCCAGTGATCATCGTTACAAGCACCTCCGTCCCACATAATACGGCGGTAACCAGCGTCGACCCCTTCAACGTATAAGTTTTCGTACAATGCTCGGTTAGCTAGGAGTTCGTGTGCAATGCAAACTCTCGCCACTCGCCATTGCTCTTGGTCTCCGAAAATGTAATCCGCAATGACACGGAAACCGCAATTACCATCCCCAAGCACATCGAGATATCCTTCAATGAAAGGTACGATGATTCCCGGAATTTTGTTAACATGATAGAATTCAGTGATATCTATTGCGTGTCCAGCTGCAAGACAATATAATAGAAAGTCAATAATAGTACTTATCAAAAAGTAACAACATTATGTACATGTTAATAAATTATGGGTTTTCATACCAGTACTGTTTACGAAGTTACTCGATGAGGATGAGGTACGACCACGCCCGCGGCTCGAACTGGATGACCTAGGGCGACCACGACCCCTCTGGGAGTACTCCCATGAACTAGGATCACGTCTGGTAGAAGAACTCCCTCTCGGTCGACCTTTGACTGTCGTGTTCGCTTCCGGCTCGACGTAACTCGCTTCCTCAGGATGAAGCTGCTCATTCATAATGACAGATATGTTGCGCACAACTGCCCGGTCGCTTGAGTTAACCTCGTCGACGAGAGAGTGAAAGTATCGATGGTCCTCAGATGGATGCTCAGTCATGTCAAGCGTAGCTATCTCCACTGCATCACTAATAACGAGTGTTCGCCAAAATTTGTGGACACTATTCAAGCTAATTGGCGTGCCCGTATCCGTGGCCGTTTTCAACTCACACGCACACGGGATCTGATGAGTGGATCTCAATACACAACCGCAACGATCAAATACTTGGTGACTCAATTCTCTCATCCTCTTCAGCTCATTCGATAATATTTGTAAGCAGTAATGGGAAACATACCCGGTCAGATAGTTGAATGGGAAACCCGAGTACATCACACTTCTTCGTCTTCTGCACTCTTCAAGTGTGTACTTGATCTCAGTTATTTGTGACTCGATTGACTTGTTGACCTTGTTCCAAACATTGTCCAAAGCTCCAGTTGAGGAGTTCAACCACTGTTTTAGCGCGGCATGTGCACTCTCCACCCTGCAAGTCGTAGTGTTGCCAAGGTGTAGCACCGTATTCGTCCACGCAGCCACAAACATCTTTTTGTGTCTCAGCCAGGTCTCCTCTACATAGGATATCACGTGAGGGTAAGTCCTCCAACTAACCTTCATCGTACGCACTGCTCTATCGTACGCAGCTTCTGTGGAAGCTTCCATGATAATTTTCCACCTCCCATTCTTGAACCTCTGCGCGACGACCTTATCTTTTCCACAAAGTCTGTACACTTTGTCTTCAACGACTTTGTTGATGTGCCATGTACAGAGCAAATGGGCACTCTCGGGAAATATCTCTCTAATAGGTGTCATCAACCCTAGCTCACGATCGGTCACAATTGTTGTTGGGTGTACATCATTTCCAATAAGCATCCTCAACTTATCTAAGACCCACGCATAGCTTGCCTGAGTCTCATCCTTCATAATGGCATAAGCTATGAGGAAGTTCTTATTGGTTGGAGTCATCCCCACTATCTCAACAAACGGCATCTTATACTTGTTTGTTTTGTACGTGGAATCTAAGCCAATCAACCAACGAAAAGACCGAAGTAACTGAATTGATGTAGGGTGTGCCATGAACACGTGAGTTACCTCATTAGTAGCTCGGTCGGCTCTTGTCCAATGTACGTACTTATTCTCCACAGCTAAATGATGAAACTGACCAATGACATCTCTCTCTTCAAAATCAAGTTTCCTTATACGATCTCTGTGGTTGTACACATGCCGTCTAGTTGCATTGTCCTCGGGAAATTTTTCCTTAATCGCGGCCAAGATAGCACATGGCTTTGTTTGTGCCGAAGTCATGTCACGAACAAGTTTCTTTGACCCAGGACTAAGACCACTCATCTGACGATATCCCTCAGGATACACAGCAAAGTCATGGTTGTGCGTACCCCTAGTCCCAGGCAATGTGACAATCATCCAACTACTGGACCCATACACTTGCCGAGCTCTCAACTGGAACGTACATTTACAAGCCTTTGTTTTCGATTTCTTCCGAGCAGCAGTATCTAAGTCTCTTAATTCCCCTCTGTAGCATTCACCTCGATTGCATTTTAACAATTTTACGCTTCCACTCTTCTTGTGTGACGAAATTATCAACTCAAACCCGATAGTAAGTGCAATTTGTTTTGCCCAATTAATTGCATCTGTATCACTATCAAATAACTCATCAGTGACGAAATGCGTACTGTAATCAACACCATCACCACCGAACCGCTCCAAAGGAATCTAACGAAAACAACGAAAACAATGTTAGCTTAATCTTAAATTCAAACAATAAATGATAATAATAATAATAATAATAATAATAATAATAATAATAATAACAATAAATAATAATAATAATAATAATAATAATAATAATAATAATAATAATAATAATAATAATAATAATAATAATAATAATAATAATAATAATAATAATAATTTTTTTTTTGTGTCTGTCGGTCGTCTGAGATTTTCGACTCACCCTTGGGTGAGTCGTCTGCTACAGGCGACCAACCCAAGGGTGAGTCGTCTTTTGATCTCGACTCACCCAAGGGTGAGTCGCCTGTAGCGGACGACTCACCCTTGGGGAGTCGAGATCGACAGACGACTCCCCTTGGGTGGGTCGCCTGTAGCAGACGACTCACCCAAGGGTGAGTGGAAAATCTCAGACGACCGTGCAAAAAAAATGCGCAAAAAAAATTAATTTTACCTCCGCCACCGTCGACGACACTTCTTGGTCGCCGGCAGACATCCGTGGGTTGCTTGAGTGAATGTTGATGAAGGTTGGGTATGAGAGTGGGTGGTAGAGTGGGAGAGAAGTGGTGTGAGAGTTAGAGAGGGAGAGAGGGAGAGGATGAGTGAAAAATTAAAAAAGGGCAAAATTGGATTTTTGGGGGGCGGTACCTAGTAATTTAGGGGCGGCATTTAGTAACACCCTTTTTTTTTCATGTGCATGTTGGTTTTTGTTTTTGATAAACGAAAAGTGGGTGCAAGTAAGTGGCGATTGAGATATCTCTTTACGTTATATTCGGACTCTCATGTTCAATAACGAACATGTCATTTATTAGACTAACTAACTAAACAACCAGACCGAGTCACTCCTCGATACGTCATGCGCAAGCTGGTTGTTTATGCGATACATTTCCCAGTACGGACATCTACATTAAGGCCTTGTTTTTTTTTGTCGTTTCTATGCTGCATTCCGTTCCGTTCTGCATCGCACCGCAATTTCCATTCCGTTCCGTACCGTACCGTAATTTCCGTTCCGTTCCGCACCACACAAGCTATAATTATTATTCCATTCCGTTCCACGCTGCAATTTCCGTTTCATTCCTCACCGCGTTGCAATTTCCGTTCCGTTCTATTCCGTTCCTCACCGTCCTACATCATTCCGTTGACGAGAATAGGGCCTAAAGGTCAACAAAAAATCAACGATGTTATATTTGAATCATGAAAGTCAAACAATTATTTGATCATTTTTGGGACAAACAAGCAATAAATAATATACTTTTTTTTGTTAAAGTGTTTTGGTCCATTAAGGCCTTCGCTAAACATAACTTAAAAGTGAAAAAATATGAGCTTTGGTGAAGTAAAGCTAGTATAAAACTAGCTACTCTTGAACGCATGTGTGTGTAGATTTATCAATTAATTGACATAAACTCAATTATCTCGTGTGAAATTACATTATAACTAAAAACAACACGCATGTAAACATGTAATAAATGTATATTGTTATAATTTTACTTGTCTACTTAAAAGCACGAATGTATATGAGTGTGTACTCACAAGTGCTATATTAGTACACAAATTGGGGGATTTGAATGAATTTGATTAGTTGCTGAAAACTCGTTTATGATTGTTGTTTTGGGAAATTAAAAATACATTTGGAGTGTCATGCATGAGGGATTTTTGTAGACCAACTTTATGAATTAATGACATGACTTAGGTAAAGGAAGGACATATTGGTGCCATAGAGTTTGATAACACTAGCATACTATACTTGCATGTAGGGCTCATCCAATGCGTTTGGTTAACTTTAAGAGTTACGTGTGAACTTGTATTATAAAGTAACTTGATAGACCCTATTGTGTGGGATCTCGGAAATATTGCATCTTATAAAATATTGTATTCCATAAATTATCAACTTTTAAAGCATAGTGTGTGCTTTTAGCACAAATGGTAACTGATTATATATAATGTATTTAAGGATTTGAGTGAAACTTGCCATTTTGAAAAGTTTATTTGTGATTGATGTTTCCATGTCTAAAGATTGTGCTCCTATATAATCTTTGCATTTCGGAAAAATGTTAACATTTACTTTTTGAAGGTCAAACTTTAGTAACGTTGACCATTGATTTCGGAAAAAATATAAGGATTTACAATGTAAAAATACAATCGTTGGATTCGTTTTAATTAGTACTTTCGGAGAATCTATTTTTTATAGTTTATGTATTCATATAAACACAAATATTTATGCTCAAAGTAGTGCATTGGAGACCGTGCAAAAGTAAATATTAATATTTTTCAGAAACGGATGGAGTATTAACTATGGAATTCAAAATTCAAAATCAATATAAAAAGGATAATATATAGGTTGAATAACATGAATAATAAATGATATGACATGGATGAACGAGATTGGATTTCGACAAGAATAGCACACATGAATACGCATGTATATGGGGCTAGTCGACCTTTTCACTACTTATTATTTTTGTAATGATACCACACTTTATTAAACTAATGTACAATAAGCGCATATCAGAGAGACAAAAATCATATGTACTTTTGGACTCTTTGATACACATAAAATAGACCACTGTTATTAAACCATGGAAGAACGTTATTATAAAATACAGGGATGGATAACCTTTCAGAGCAAATATTCATTTGCAAAAAAAAAAATCACCCTCTTATATTAATTGGCGAAGTCATATGATTACCATAAACAAAGCCAAAGCATATATCTTACTAAAAAAATAATTTATTAGTTTAGAGGGTGTGTTTTTATCGGTGAACTAAATTAAACGATACTGAACTCGACTGAACTGAGTCTGAACCCACTAATAAGTGGAAACACGACTTATTGGAAGCACTTTACCCCTACGTAAACCGGCCCGATACAAACAGTAGTAATCGCAACTCAAAAGATTTAGGATAAACCAGTGGTCCACGCCAAAAAAAAAAAAAAAAACACTCAAATGAGCAAATAACAATGATGCACTCACCAATCACCATGCACATGTCATGTAGAATTGTACGAGTATATAGATAATAATCAAGTGACTAATGATTGGGTTAAACCCCGTTAAGCATATAAAGCCAGAAAAACACAGGGCCTCTCTCTCTCTCTCTCCAAAAAGCGTCAAGCAAGCCACAAAATCACCACACCTCCCCTTTCTATATAATCGAAGAGCTGGGGCAAAGCAATTTCAAATGTTTGAATATTAATCCTTGTGCGTGTCACCGACCAGTCACCACTTATCAAAACGCACAACATTTGCAGAAACCTTCAAACAACTCTAAACAAAACGATGTAACGTGTCACTTACGATTATTTTTCCCCTTTTTTTATTAAATTAAAATAAATAATTATACACACCAAAGTCCAAGCGCCACCCTCGCCCCTCTCTCTCTCTCTCTCCTCCCTTCCGTACTACTACTAGACCATTTGTTGTCGTGGGCGGGAAGAACCTCACCCCCAAATTCTCTCTCTCTCTCTCCTAATTTTCTCTCTCTTTCGACTTAGGGTTTCTGAAATTCCCGAAATTGTGACATTTAAGTTGAATTTTTAGAGGAGATTGCAAAGATTAGGATGAAATTGTAGGGATTGTTGGTTTGAAATTTGATTTTAGTTGTGGAAGTGATTTTTTAATTATTATTAATGGAGAAAGTTATGGAGAGAATGTTGAGTTTTCGAAAGGGCGCTAATGTGTGGGTTGAAGTTAAACAGTTGGCTTGGGTTCCAGCTGAAGTTGTTGATTTTGTTGGCAAGCAAGTTCCAAGTTGTTACTTCAAATTGCAAAAAGGTCAAATACTTGATCTCTTTCTCTCTTCTATTTTATGTAATTGTGTTTGCGTTTTGTTCATTTGGTTGAAGATGATAAGTATTGTGTTGAATTTCTTTGTAATAAGCCAGAAATGCATGATTTCCGTATTTAAGTAATGCATAGTGTTGTTAGTCAATGGATGTGTTTATACTATAATGTTGATTGGAGTATTGTACATTGTATGGGAAACTTGCTTTAGTAAGTGTTTTCTGAGTAACCGAGCTGTGGCAAAGACAGTTGCATGATAACGGTGAGGAATTTTGGTGATCACAGTTTGAAATGGCTGGTTATGAAATAGGTTTTACTGCAATTTTAATGGTTTCCGGTGTAATTGGTAACTAGTTGTGCAACGGAATCGAGCACTTAGTAGACGTACGTGACATTGAATGAACCGGATTTCCTATGTAAAATGGGTAACTTATCAAGTGGCAATTGTAGGGCGTCTCTGAGAACATAATTGGTAGCACATTTAAGTCATTATGCAAGAAGTACATCTTGTTATTGTAGAAGCATTATTGTGATGTTAACATTTGCTGAGAGCAAGTGATATTGGTTTTCTTGCATGTGCCTTATTGGGAATTGGGAGTGTGATAGGGTGAAATGAGGTGGTTTGATTAAGTGCTCTATGACTATGAGAGTTGCTTTATGTCTTGTTTGACATGAGGTAACAAATTAGCGGAAATGACAATGACAATTTTACTTAATTTGGGGAATCTTACCTAAAAAGCATGGTGCATGACTGCAGCACGTTGTGATACATAGATTCTAATCCCCGATTTTTTTAAGATAAAATTCTAATCCGATATTTTTATTCATTTACCATGGAGGGAACAGCGTAAGCGAAGGTAAACAGAGTGAAGTAAACTACTTTGTTGCTTATAAGGATTGCCTTGGAGGCTTGGACCCTACGAAAAACACTCAATGCTTCGTTGCTTATAAAAATTGCAAGTGCTTGATTACTATTTCCATTGAGATGTAGGAGTTAAGGTATTGTTATGGAAAACTTCATTAAAAAGTAGTTTATCATAATTGTTTGAGTATAAAAACAAGAAGGGTAGTCAGGTAAGCTTTATGAATGTATTGTGGAACCATAGGAGCTTTTGTAGCACTAGAAGACAAAGCTTAAGCCAGTTTAGGTATCTTGATAATTGCAGAACTTTTTATCACAACAAGAAATGGCTCATTTTTCCGGATATTTAGGACACTATTCATTTGCAATCAGTCTTGTGAAAATAAACTTTCTAAGGCTGTTTTAAGTACCTTAAGATCATTTTGCTGTGAACTTGATGCATAAATTGATGCAGTGGGTTTGGGATATCAAATTTCAGAATCCTGAGGGGGTAGGTTAGCTAACCTTTGAGATTTCTTCCAAAGATCCAAGGTTCGAGTCCCCTTAGGGCTACTGGAGTTTCCGTGGCCGTTAACGTCAGGGTTCATGGATTATTCAAGCAAGCTTGGATACCCTTGCTATATTATAAAAAAGAAGAAGAAGAAGTGAATATCAAATTTTAGGCTTTATAGTGGACGTAGTGCCGTAGTGGAGAGTACTGACTGTAAGTAGTCATGCAAAGCAGGCTTACTAAATTTTGTCTATTTCTTGGAGGTTGCTTTGTTGACAAACTGGGTCCAGATATTTGTCTTGAACCTCCTATATGAGCTTACCTCAGAAAATCTCTAATCCTCTCATTTTAGTCATCATGCTTATCGTGGACTTCCTGAAGGATTGAAAACTAGAAATCCTGAAGTTTAGCTATGTTTGGCAAATGATTTATGTAGATCAGGATTATTTATATTCGTATATTTTTAAAGTTTGGCTTTATGTACACATAGGGAAAGTCAGTAAAACTGCGAGAGTCTTATATGAATTCAAATCATTATGACAAAAACTATGAATCTCTTTTAAACTGAATTATCGTTGCTGATTTTTCACTTTTTTTCATTTTCTTCACTGTTAAATTAAATTAAATAAAATAAGATCTGAGAAGGTTATTTGTTTATTTTCTTTGATAGTTTTATGGTGCACATCCTTGACTACTTTTAATGTCCCCCCAATCTTACTCACTTATATAACCCTTATTACCATTTCATTTTCTGGGTTCCAGGTTCTCTCTTCTCCGGAGAAGTTGCTTTTGAGAGATCCAGATGCAGACCTTGGTGGGGTTGATGACATGACCAATTTGACTTACTTGAATGAGCCTGGAGTTCTATACAATCTAGAGAGAAGATATGCATTGGACAGCATATATGTAAGTGAACTGAAATGTTGCTTTTTGTGATGCACTTTGTAGAATTACCTCAGTGAATGTGTAAAGGACTCCTTGTCCTCTTACTTTATATACTTGTAATAACCTTTCAGTGTTAATAAAGTTTTTCTTTGTCTAATAAAAAAGTAGTTTTAGATGTCACTATGCATAGAAAATGAGGGCATGATAAATAGGGCAGCCTTTGTATCGAGCGTTGATTGTTTGGGCTGTTTGGCTGGTTGCTTAAAACGGGAGAATCCAAGGACTTCTATGGCATTTAACAAGATCTCACTTTCACTGCCAGAGGTTTTTTCTTCAGATGCTTATACTTAGAACGTATGTACAGTGTATGTTTCCTTGAGTTTTCAATAGGGTCAAGCGTGGAGCATGAGTTTGGCTTTTTGTTTGTTTTTTTCAAGAAACTGTAGTGCCCAAAAAACATAGTGATCGATGATGCGGGATCTTAGACACGAAGTCAGGAAAAAACAAGTCTTGCGCACCATGACCTATGATTGCTGTGAAGTACTGGGCTTCAACTAAACTTTGAGTACCCGAGGCAACAAAGCTTAACTAATAACCTGTCGGCTCCTTTCTTTTCATGTACCCCACGCTCACCCAATACCAAAAATTACCTTCCAGAATTCAGTGATCAGCTTACGTTACGACATCTTTGTGGTATGTTGCACCCAACAAACCTCACGTAGTGACCAATCATATTTCTAGAGAGAAAGTACCCAAGGTCATTAGGTCAACGAAAAAAGAGGTGCTCAGCTGATTCTTCGTCATTTTGATAAACAATGGCATCTACTTGCTAGACAAGTTTTCGCTTCAGGATATTATTTGTCATCTAGGTCACATCTGTATCAACTCTAATTGTGGAAATATGAAAAGAGCCACTATGTATGTGAGAGATTGAAAATTCAAGTGTTTTGGGTTTGCCTTGAAAATACAATTTTTAAGACGTGCAGATGAAGCAGGTTGTTTGATGAATGGTATGGTTCCTGTGTTGAATACTGTTTACCGTCTTTACTCATCCATATATCATTTACTTGTTGCGGGGAAACTATTGTTATTATAACCGCTTAATCATGACACCCTTTTTCGCCCATCTGGTTACTGCCATATTGTTTTGCTAGTTGCCATTCATGCTTAGCGGCGGGTATAAAGTATAATGGCATTAGATGCAGTTCTATTGACTTGTTGCACCAAGGTTCTTTTTATTTTTAAATGATGCATATGTTTGCCAATGACTATTGAAACCCTTATATATAACTGACGTGTTTCCGTTCTTGTCTTCTTACCAATTTAAATGTATGTGATTCTCTGATTGACTTATCCATCAACGTAAAAGGAGGAGTTCTAGTGGTTTTGTGTAGTTGATCTACTTGTCCTGGAATGTCTTCGTGTGTGCTTGTAGATGTATGTGTTCTTTTGCTAATTTTTTTTATATTGGTTCAGACTTATACGGGAAGCATATTAATTGCTGTCAATCCTTTCACGAAACTACCACATCTATATAATGCGCACATGATGGAGCAATATAAGGGAGCACCATTCGGTGAGCTAAGTCCCCATCTTTTTGCAGTGGCTGATTCTGCATATAGGTAGTCTAATAAAGCATAAAACATATTGACTGGTGATTTCAAAAACAAAATGACAATTGTTTATTCTAGTGTAGTGAATAACTTGGTATGCTTTTGGACTGGTTCATAATCCAGGGCAATGACGAGTGAGAACCAGAGCCAGTCAATATTGGTCAGTGGAGAAAGTGGAGCGGGCAAAACTGAGACAACGAAACTAATTATGCAGTATCTTACTTATGTGGGTGGTCGTGCTGCGGGTGATGATAGATGAGTTGAGCAGCAAGTTCTAGAAGTATGCTTTCAACTAGTAATCCCTTATAGCAATGGATTTTCATATTCTAGGATGTTAGTGTTTATTATCTATTTTTTGTCCTGAAATCACTTAAAGTTCCTCATCATATTACTTTGTATTTGCTTTTCCAGCGGTGTTGAAGAAACTTTAGATATGTTTTATTTCTACAACATCCCGTAAAGTGTTGGTCAAAATGTTATGTTTCTTGATAGATGTTTGGTCAAATTCAAATTAAATGTGAGGTTTTGATTTGATATAAACATTCTAATTTGTGTTCCAATTCCTTTCAGTCAAAATCAAGTTGACAAAACTAATAAAACAGCCCCTATCCCACATATGACATACCTTAAACAAACTCAGCTGCCACACCTTACTTCTTCTTTGTGTATGCAAAGACAAGCATTTCGGGATGGTGATCCAAACTAAAGGTCTTCAAACAAGGTGGAATTGAACGTTTATATTATTTAACATGCTATGACAGATTCGGCACGAGTGTCCTGTCAGATAGACAAACTTATTTTTGATATTGTTCACATGGTGATGTCAGAGAAATTTAATTGGTTATCAGATATTGTTGAATAAAAGAGTTGAGGTTTTGAAGTACATATGTCAGAAAAAATTTCCGCAAGAATTTGGAGGATTTATTTGTGGTTGATTTATTGATTTTCGATGTAAATGCTATCGAAGAAAGATGAAATACACCTAGTTTCAGGGTGAAACACAGGGATTTCAATTGCTGCTATGTAATATTTGGAGTAGATTGAGTTCCAGAGATCCCATGCCCGAGTCCCCTCAGGGCCACTGGAGGGTTTCCTGGTCGTTAACTTCAGGGCCCATGGGATTAGTCAAGCTAAGCTTGGACATCCATGTTATCTAAAAACAGAAAAAAAAAAGATTGAATAGATTGTCTAAAGTGAAAATGGAAAGAAGGATCAAAGGGATACTATTTGGGAAATACTTCAAGTCTTATGCTCTGGTTTCAAGAGGCATAAGGAGCGCAAGGTGCTGGTGGTACGATTTCTATATGTATCTTTTGGTGCTTTATTGGGAAGGGATGAGTATGGCTTTTTGATGAGGCCCATTTGTGTTTCACGGTGGTAAGGCTGAGAAGGCTCAAGCTTGCCTCTGCATTTAAAATTATTCTGTTGTGGCAGTTTATGGAATATCTTAATTTGGAAAGATTTATGATGCGACTGATATGGTCTTGGTCCTCTATAAATGTGGTTTCCTATAATTTCTCAGTGATAAAAATTATTTGTTTCCGAAAAATGCACAGCACTAATGAATGTTCTTGAACTCTTCTTAGTTTCCACCAGATATCTTTTAACTTTACAAAAGATGAAATTGAGAATATCTTTCGGATAACTAAAATGAATTTAAAAGAGGATATGCTCAAAGAAGCTTGTAATTTGAATATTTGGCTACATAGCCAGTAAAATCTGTGTACAGGTAGGGCAGAGGTGAGAAAAGGGAATGGGATCCTTGGAGATGCCTTCCTTTATTTTTGTTCTTCCAATTCTTTTGTTTTTTCTTTTCTTTGTTGCTGGGGGGGGGGGGAAGGGAAGGAGGGGTAGGTTTGTGGCGGGGGCTGTGCAGGCACGAGGAAGTCTGATTGAAAACTGAGCTGTGTTTGGAATAACAAATGGTGAAAGCCAAGGTTTGATTTGTGAGTCTCCCTTTAGGCATTAGGGCAAGGAAGGGAAAGGGCATAGTAATCTACAGCTGTATAATTGCGTAATTTGTGAATCAAAAAGGTGGTTCAGATAATTCATAAGCTTTTTTAATCCATGCAAGGTAGCTAGAATACTTTGATGGATGCATGATGTGAGGTGAATATTGGTGAATGTGCATTGATATTTTAAAAAAATAAAATATGTATTCTAGGTACTAACTTGCTCTTGATTGATGTTGTTCTTGATCAAGGTGTTTGAGGTTCATAAAGAAAACTTGACCAAGAAAACAATATGCTCAACAGTAGTGATTCTTTCACTGTCCTAACTTGTTCTACCGGCCCACATATACTTGCTTATTTGCTCCTATCGCTGTGAACTTATTTGTTCTTTTTTCTTTTTGTTTGTAATGATAAAACAAATATTTGTACAAGTACCGATTGTAATGTGTATCACACATGTGCAAAATGAGAGCCGTCAAAAAGGAAGTGAAAACTTCTCAAAAGTTGGTTACTTATCTAATATATAGATTTTGTGTTCAGATGCGACATTATTCGGTATTTCAGTCATGTCAGAGTAAAGAAGTATAACTGATTTTAATGAAAGTTTTGGTTTGGTTATCTAGATTTTCATTTTTTTATTAGTTAATTTGATATTTGGCACAGCTTCCATTCAGATGAATTAATGTTATGGTGTTGCTCACATATTCTTTTTGCTTGCCCTAGTCAAATCCACTCTTGGAGGCATTTGGGAATGCAAGGACTGTCAGAAACGACAACTCAAGGTGTGTTATACTTTGTCGTGTGGTATCTTTATCTTTCCTGATTCGGGAGTCCATTGTGTTTGTGCCTTTTAGCTTTATTTAATTTTTCTTGATTGTGTAAGCTGTGTGATTGTTCCATTTCTCTGGTGCATATCTTAAGATGGTTTATCGTCACCGCATCTGTGATGTACTTGAGTGCTTAGATATATCTTCTAAGGGAGCAGAGTTTTATGTGCTTGATTATAACCATGATCTCTGAAGCTATTCCTTAACTGAAAGTCATCGTTAGTATTCATTATTCATGTAGTCAGTGTTTGATATTCACTGTTAGCCTTGAGAAGAACGGTATGGATGGATGCATAGTAGCTAATCATCTTGGCACTGTATAATAGCAATATTAATATGAATAGGGCCTCCAAGTTTGGTTTCATGCATTTTGTGGTGTTAAAGGGGGGATCTTATGTAAGTTGCAGATGTCCTTAGTAGGCTGATTTTGATGTTGAGATGGGTTTGGTGGATGGTTTCCAGGTGGGTGCTGGTAATTTATATGTATTCTATGTTCCTTTTGTCAAATGACTGGGAGCTCTTTTACGAATTTTCTCACCATCTTTCAGACTTCTGGGATGGTGGCTGTTCTTAAGCGTAACAAGTATGTGATATTGGCCAATGAGGCTTTACCTCAGAGGCATCTTGCTGGCTATCAGGGCCTCTGGAATGATCCCCTGTGTTTTACCTTGTGAGGCCACAACCTTAGTTGTGGGGCTGTGGGACAGAAAATAGCCCAGGCCAGAATGCATCAGTTGGTGGTAGGGGGAGTTTATCGGCAGGCTCCATGTAGGGCCCACGTGTTATCTGTTTGACAAGAAAGGTCTGTGATGTACGTTATCCATGATATTGGCATATACGTGATCAACAAGAAATTTACTCACAGTTGGAGTAAATGGCCAGTGCATAGTGAAATGTGAGGACCCTTTTGCGCATAAGAAATTTAGTATTGTCAATGTTTGATGTGAACCTTATTATTCAAGGAGATTGCTTCATCAAAGATGACCAGGTAGAATTGATGCCAAACTTTACAAAGTTCTCCTCCATGTAGTTTATAGGCTTCTCTAATCTCTAAGGCCAGTGATTTTGATAGCGATGCTTCCTGAGAGGTCTTAAGTGATGAATATGAAGACATGTGCTAGGAATGGACATCTTCTAACTGTACCTGCATCAACAAAAGAGCAACTATGTGATTTGGGAAGCTGCACTCTTTTAGATGAGAAGTTTACTGGTCGTGCAGTATTCGTGAGGCTTCAATATGGTATGCTGCTGAACAAGCTGGTGGATTTAGAATTTAGGAAGTTTGTATTGGTTTCACCTTAGTTAACAAGGTGGGAATAATGTTCTTCACTATGGTAGTTGCCTTGAAGCAAGCATTGTGTCATGTAAAATTTGGATTACATGCAAATTTTACTTTCTAGGGCACTTAAATGTGTCTATCATCTATCTATATGATGGAGTGGACAGTACTCGTATTATCCTAAAGGAAAGCAATACTACTAGGCATATTATACTTATTTAGGGATGTAAGAAAGTGGGTGAGCCTATTTTCTGGAATCCCTTCTATGTCCATGTGAAGTTAGATTGCGTTCTGGAAGTTAGTTAAGTTTTCTATCTTCAGCTTTGTCAGTTTGCTGTCTAAATTTGACTTGCCGGTACTTAACCTTCACCATTATGCTTCTGCAGTCGTTTTGGCAAGTTTGTCGAGATTCAATTTGACGTGAATGGTAGAATATCTGGTGCTGCAATTAGGACCTACCTTCTCGAGCGGTCTCGTGTTGTTCAGATTGCAGATCCTGAAAGGAACTATCACTGCTTTTACCAGCTATGTGCATCTAGAGAGGTAATCTCTTCACGCAGGTAGTTGCAACTTCATAGCTTAATGCTTATGGGTCATTGTTGAAAGACATTTATCAAAATTTGTTATATATATATATGGTGTTCCTTCTTAACTTGATCTAAGTATTCAATCAGCTTGTGTTGCATCCATTCCTCGGTCAACCTTCTGCATTTCTATATGGGATTTCTGTTCACTCTTTTTGATGTCTACAAATTTCCTCATTGACCTGCAAATTAGGATTGTGAGAAGTACAAGCTAGAAGATCCAAGCCACTTCCACTATTTAAATCAAAGTAAGAGATATGAATTAGAAGGAGTGAGCAATGCAGATGAGTACATCAAAACAAGAAGGGCGATGACCATCGTTGGTATAAGCCAGGATGAACAGGTTCAAATTCTGGCATAATTTCAGTTTTCAATTTTCATTTCTCCTTTGCGATATGTTCTAGTAATTTCTTTATGTCGCCAGGAAGCCATATTTCGCTCATTGGCTGGAATTCTGCATCTGGGTAATGTAGAGTTTTCTCATGGTAAAGAGCATGACTCCTCAATGATTAAAGATAACACGTCTAGCTTCCATCTTCAGATGGCTGCTGATCTCTTTAAGTAAGTTAACGTCTTCGTAGAGTGTTAAATGCATGCTTTCGGCATCAGCTTTGGTTCTGTTAGAGTTAGTATTATTTAGTAACTGTTGTCTTTTTTGTTTTGTTATTGTCGCGTGACATGAATCACTGTAAGTGGTATTTGTGTATTCAGTATGTGATACTCATGAATTGCTAGTATTCAGTTAACAGACACTTATTGAAGCATTGTTCGAATTTTTTCCTTGCAGATGTGATGTTAATCTATTGCTTTCGTCCCTATGTACACGATCAATTCAAACTCGTGAGGGCACCATTGTCAAAGCGCTAGATTGTAATGCTGCGGTTGCTAGCCGGGATGCTTTGGCGAAGACTGTTTATTCTCGGTTATTTGATTGGTATGGTTTCAATTGTGACGTAGTTAGAGACTGAGAGATGATGTCATTGAGCACTAAATCCAAGCGGAGTAACTGTTGGCTATTTTTTCAGGCTTGTTGAAAAGATTAATAGGTCTGTTGGGCAAGATCTAGATTCACGTTCTAAAATTGGACTCTTGGATATCTATGGATTTGAGTGCTTTAAGCATAACAGGTAACTTATTTTCGTTTAACCTGTTGCAACTTGTTTGGTAGTGTGCTTTATTGTGTTATGGATGATCTCATAGCTTTCTTGTTTAGCTTGTTCTTGTATATGAAGGTACATATATTGTTGAACAGTAGGTTTTGTTGTTGTGCTCCTTAAGGATAATTTGTTGGATGGGCACCTTTTATGCTCTTGAATATGTATCTTGCTTTGACCTCTGAAATCTGGTATAGATAAGCTCATTTCACTTCTAAAGATTTTCAGTTTATAATAAGCATAGACCTTTTTTAGCTTTTGTAGGTTGCTTAGTCAATCAGAAATCATTTTCTTGTTTGGCTTGCAAGGATTTGAATGTTCTTTTGGACATTGATTTATTACTGTACATGTCTAATATGTGGTTTCCCATCATTTGATAGATCAATTTTGTCTGCAGTTTTATATCAATCTGGTTATCTAGCTGCATTGGGTTTCATATATTGGCTGAGAGTTTTATTATTGTGAGTGCTTTTGTTTGACTTGGAGGTATGGCCCTGTGGGGGATTTTCAATGTCTTTCACAAATACTTAGAATCATCTATGTTTTTGTTCTTCAGTTTTGAGCAGTTCTGTATCAATTTTGCAAATGAAAAGCTTCAACAACACTTCAATGAGGTGTGTACTAATACTAAATTGAATCACATCTGTTGATGGAGTATTTTTTTGGCATTTAAGTTGCTAACTCCCTAAGTGTAATTGCAGCATGTATTTAAGATGGAGCAGGAAGAGTATAACAGAGAAGAAATCAATTGAGTTACATTGAATTTGTTGACAACCAGGATGTTCTTGATTTAATTGAAAAGGTGCTTCGTCTTTCTCTTTTTTACGTGTTGCTTATTGTTTTAAATGCAGCGTTGTGTGTGTTTTTCTTTCCTACGCTCTTCTGGTGTTTTTCCAATAACAATTTAGGGTTCCATGAGAACTCACCTTCAAATGAGAACAATGAGAACCAATCACAAACCCAAATATGAGTAAATAAATGAAGCTTCCATTATTGCCATGTATAGATGAAACAGTGGATTCAGCGAGCTTAGCTGGTAAAATCTAAATGTAATAAAGACCCAATAAATCTCACATAAGAAGAAGGGGACTAGTCCTTCGAATCTGCGCTTGTAGGAGATTCTGTATCAGGGGACCAGTCCTTTGAATCTGCGCTTGTAGGAGATTCTGTAGAATGGGACGTCCTATTATGTTAAAGAACATGGAAAGGAACACAGTTAATATTTTTCTCAGTTGTTCGAATCTGCTCTGTTTTTATTTTATTTTATTTCCTTTGGGATAGGGTTACTTAGCTTCTTTATGAGTTAATAGTATTTCTGTTAATCTGTATCCTTTTAAAACTAGAGAGGATTGCTTGTCCTGTCATCCTGTACTTCTGGCTCTTTTTATAGGACACCTGCGTTCTCTTTACCTAAGAAACCCTTGCTTGTGCACCAGTTGGTGTGCCTGAGGTACTTACTTGAGATTTAGAAGCCATAGTACATACCTTGATGTCATTTTGAAGGGCTTTCTCTTTAAATGTCTGGTCATCTTTGTTGTGCAATAGGGGTGAAAATTTTGACTTTGGATTGGATTATGGCTTAGTCCAAATCCAATCCAAAAAGCTTTGGACTCGAAATTTTGAGTCCAAATCCAATCCAAACTAATTTTGGACTTTGATTTTTAAGTCCGAATCCAATTCAAATGTTTTCCGTAACCCAATCCGATCCGAATAATCCAATTTTTTTCCTGACTCCTTACCTTTTCTACAACAATGTCCATTACTTAAAAAAAAGTTCATTGATAACATTATAATACAAATGTCGAAGCCAACTACAAGTCTATAACATTCACTAAAAAAATTGCAAATTATGTAGTTTCAAAGGTGTTCGTTAATCTCCGCTTAGTGTACATGGAGAAGTCAGATGTGTAGAGAGATAGAGAGTGGACGAGTGGCTGCTAAGGCGTGACTTGAGTGAGTTGTCTGCATGGGTTTTTCTCTCTTAAATTATGTATGCATTTTATTGTTGTGTTGAATTACTTTTTGGGGCTAGTATCATTTTTGGATTATATGTATTTTTATTTATTAATATATCTAATTTGGATTGGATTGGATTATTGGACTCTGAATGGGTGAGTCCGAATCCAATCCGAAAATCCAAAATATATATTTTTTGAATCCGAATCCAACCCGAAATCAAAAAAGTCCAATCTGAATCGCCTAATTTGGATTGGATTGGATTGGATTTTGGATTTAATCCGAATAAGTTTCACCCCTACGTGTGCAATTACCTTTTTTTGGTACTCATTTTATTTTGCTTTTGTGCAGAAACCAATTGGAATAATTGCTCTTTTGGATGAAGCTTGGTATAATTTATGTTTTCCACTGTACATTGGTATGCAATGCTTGTTGAAACATTTTGCTCATCTCTTTCTTAATCTTATTGTTTTGTTCTATATTTGCAGCATGTTTCCAAAATCAACCCATGAAACATTTACAAACAAACTATTCCAGAATTTCCAGGCACACCCGAGGTTGGAGAAGGCGAAGCTTTCACAGACAGATTTTACGGTTTCTCATTATGCTGGCAAAGTACGTCTTTACAACGACATCTGCTTTTGTTTTTGTTTATTCTAAAGTTTATTTTGATTTTTCATCTGATTTTCGGATTGTTGCTTTAAGTTATTTTGATGGTTTTAATTTTACTGCTGCTAGCTTGCATCACAAAGGGTTTTTAATCAAATCCTGTTTCTTTTTAGGTCACTTATCAAACAGAAACATTTATTGACAAAAACCGTGACTATGTGGTTGTGGAGCACTGTCACGTTTTATCCTCTTCCAAGTGCCCCTTGATTGCTGGTCTTTTCGCTCCAATATCAGAGGAGTCCTCTCGTTCGTCATACAAATTTTCCTCTGTATCCTCTAGATTTAAGGTATGAAACCTCAAGAACATTTGTTTAGATAACAGAATAATTTTTTTAAATTTTAGCTTCAACGAATTAAAAGTGTGAGGACAAGTTGTCCTCCTGAAACAATCAAAATGAAAATGCTCTTTTCTGTATATCCACAAGAGGCATCCATGGAAAAACTATATGAGCACAAACTCAATGAGATATAAATATTTCACTTTGTCCCAAATCAAATCTTCTAGAAGATACTTTGAGAACATGGTGGGTATGTCGTGTGTAAAGAGGGGGAAGACTACTGAAGTAGAATGAACCTAACCTATGTTTTTTTATTTATCTGTGAAAATAATGTAAGAGTTGAATGTATAATTTTATTCATCTTTGTTGCAGCTTCAAACTGAACAACTGATGTGTGGATGTTGTGCTCCTATGATGGTTAGCCCGTGGTTGCTGTGTAAATGATTTTGCGGTTCTGGTTGGTTAGTGAGATTTTTTTTTCCCTCTTGACCAGTTGATTTCATTTGTAAGTTTGTTTATGCATCCGGGCACATAAATGTGACTGTTAAGTGTTGTTGAGATAAAAAGCATCCAATAATGTCTTAATGCTAAACTTGATTCCAGACTTTGCTCACTCTAGTTCTATGTTAACAATTACAGGTTAGATATATTGAAACTAGAGATAATTGGTTGATTAGTTTACTATATAGTATGGTTTCTGGTGGCTAATTGTTGTTTATGGTTGCAGAAAGTGAGACTCTTAACCACTTGGAATCCTGTAATAGTACCTTAAGTTGGCTATATTTTGTCATCTCTTATTGCTTTACATTACTTCTTAATTAGTATTAACTGCTTACATGTTCATTATTTCAATTGAGATAACAACTCTAGTTTTATGCCTTTACCAAGTGACCATTATAAGTATGTGTCTTTTTTTATTTTTATTTTTTATTTTTATGCGAGTCTTTCACAAACAGTCTCTCTGTTCCTCTCGTCTTATTGGGGTTAAGGTTATGCTGCTTATATTTTGATCTATCTAGACCTTGATAACAGAGCGATGCACAATGGTTGGGTAGTGTTATTCTCAACTCCTGTGTTGTGAATTTTGTTGGAGAAGCAGGTTAAATGTATTTTGTTTGTAGATTTTGGTATTAGTGTAGTAAATGGTTTCTTTCTAGTCGTTGACTTCAGGGCCCATGCGATTTGTCATGCAAAGCTTAGATACCCATGTTATCTAAAAAAAATGTAGTAAATTGTTTTCTTGGTAGATTGCAGAATCAGGGACAAAGGTGCTGATTTGAGGCACTATTTGAGCAAGTCATGCTCAAGTTTAGCTGAGTTTGACTTGAATTTGACACGCTAAATTCGATCTTAAATCTCATTGAGTTTCCGGTTCCAAAAATCGATTCGACTCGACTTGACTCATTTTAAGTGATGAGCTCGCACTGCTCATCTCGAAGCTAGAGTTTTAAACGTTATTTTTGTGTCAAAAGTTTTTCCCTATCAAACCTGAAAATTTCCCTACTTGTCATTGATTTATGAAATGTTGTTATTTTTTTATCCAAGTGTGATCAATTAATAGCTAGTGCTGATTGGCTCATTCAACTCTGTGTTAAAGGGTGGATTCGGGGTTGGCATACTACTGGGTACTTGAGAAATTGTTAGAGTGAATGTGGACATTTCTTATGCTAGTTCATAGCCATTCTTGATTGAACTTGAGGGTGCAATACGGGTTTTCTGAAATTTTGAAATCAGATTGTTTGGTATCACTGTAACTTTGATATATACTGCAACGTGGATGTCTTTTGGAACTAGAGTTGCTGTATAACTGTATCTGAGCTATTTGCTTAATCGTCTTTTTACACGTCATATACAAATGGAATCTTTGCATAAAATTTAAATATTCTGCCTATCAAGGCATAGAAAAAAAGGATATCCTGACTCCATATATATATATATATATATATATATATATATTTTTTTTTTTTTTCCTTCCTTTCCTGTAGCAACAACTGCAAGCACTGATGGAGATCCTCAACTCTACAGAACCTCACTATATTCGTTGTGTCAAGCCAAACTCTTTGAACCGGCCACATATATTTGAGAGTCAGAGTATCTTGCACCAGTTGCGTTGTGGGGTTAGTCATCACAAACTTGTTCACTGCTTTACTTCTTGAAAGTACTAGTATGCTGCATGTGTACAACAACGTCAACATTGCCCCAGTGCCTCCAAAGAGGCTCTTGCCCAGATGGGTTAAAGGGGGTCGGTTATACGCAGTGATAATCCTGTGAAAATAGAGAAGCTGTTTCTGTTTCACCCTTGATCCAATTGCCGACCATTATCTGCAACTTCACAATAAAAAAGAAGTGGAGACAGGTTTGGTAAGTCAATTTGATTTGGTCCATTATATTCCAAAGCCAGAGAGTAGTGAATCTTTTTGGCTCCATTGGAGAAGGACAGGCCAGTTTGCTGCAATTACGTGACTAGTTAATTATTGCAATTGTATGGATTAACTCTATTGTCATTATCTACACTGTACTGTACTGTTTTGTGCTGGTTAAGTTTTCACATGGTTGTGGCAGCATCTCATGTAACCTAGAGTCTTATATCTCAAGATATATTGACTCATCCTACTGCATCCTTAAACATTGTTATTGTGGTAATTTGATAATGTATAGTTATGTGTGGTTGCCATGGTACTCTCATGACTCATGAGTCTTATCATCTGGTTTCTGTAGGAGGAAATATCAGTCTGTCTAAGTGTGTTCATCAGGTTTCTGTAGGAGGAAAAAATGGAGTGAGGTGTGACTCTGTGAACAAAACAAAAATAAAAGGTGGTTTCTTAATAAGAAAACTTTTAGAGGTGGTTTGGTGATAGAAAAAAAAAACCATTTTAAAAGGTGGTTTTGAAAATATCCTTATTTTTAACATTTCTTTTGTGTTTTATCGACTTCCCTTTAAAGTTGTACTCACCAAATTTCTTATTTTCTTTCAAAAGGAAAGTTGATAAATATACTCAAGAGTTCAATTGTGGAATATATCATTTTTCTTTCTTCCCTTTTAGTTTTTTATTTCATACATTTGACACTCTTGCATATGCTTCTATGCTGTTGAAATGTGGCTGTTTTTGAATGAATTTACAGTCTGCTCATAAAGATATCCTTGAGTGACTTGGCCTGATACTCATATGCAGGGTGTGTTGGAGGCCGTGAGGATAAGTCTAGCTGGTTATCCAACTCGAAGGACGTATGCTGAGTTTGTAGACCGCTTTGGACTTCTTGTACCAGAAGTGATGGATGGAAGGTCATTACTAGAACTATCTGTTGTTCTTGGCAGTTCTTGCTTTCTATTCCCAAAGTGAATGGGTTAGTTGCTATTATGGTCAAATGTTTCCATAAGTCAGATCTGCTTTTTTCCTTCGGGAAGAAGAGGGTTTGTGACAATTAGCAGGTGAATGATAAAGGAAAAAAATATCTTCTGATGGAAAGAGGGATGATCAATGATATTGTCAAGGGTTAAAAAAGAATCTATGGGGTTAATCTCTACTTGCTTGAATGTTGATAACCCACTGGGGTTTGAAACCTGCACCCAAGTGTCATGAAATAGTTTTTTTCTAGATACGAAAAAAGTATGTAAAAAAAGTATGTATTGATGACTGTCAGAAATACAGCAAAAGGGGACAAGGTCAAGGTGTACTCTAGTAACTGACTAATTACAAGTTGGCCCACTTCTGCTGGACCTCAGACTTGGCGCAAAAAGAAGATAAATGTTCACCTTTTCGCTTAAGAGTTGTCTAACTCTTAATTTTTTTCTCCTTTCTATCAGAGTAGGTCTTGGGTTTGTACACTAATTTACTTACATTTTTTCTTTCCTTTTCGCTTAAAAGCTGCCTTAATCTTTTTTGTTTTCATGTGGATTTTTCGTTTTTTGGTGTGTGTGTGTGTGTGTGTGTGTGTGTGTGTTTTGGAAGTTCATGCCTGGGAAGGTGGATCATGGGGTTGAGAGAGGCCACTGGTTTATTGATGAGCTCCTTACCTTTCAAAGACGCACTGATTGATTACATGTTTGAAACAATTAGTTTTATGCCATGGATTGCTTTCCACATGATTATTATTATTATTTTTAGATAAAGAAAAGTATATTAATGATTAATCAAATGACATATGTAGAAGGTATCCTCTTCTGGACATTTAATTTGGAAATAATCTGGGTTAAAATTTACCATTCATTTATTGATCTGAGTTGCTTTTGTGCTTTAGGATTCTGTCATATATTAACATTGATTTGAGTTATGTTGTTGTCTTCCATTGTATGTTTCACTTGTTTGTACTTCACTGAGTTGTATAATTTGAAGGTTTGATAGAGGTGCTGATATGTTTTCTTGGCATATGATGCAGCTACGATGAAAAGATCATAACGCTTAAAATTCTACAGAAGTTGAAGCTTGAAAATTTTCAAGTATGTGCTGCATGACTTGTAACTAAACCATCTATCTCATATGTGTTTATTCTTTTCATGTTGAGGCTTTTCCATGTGTGTCTACTAAGTATGTTTTTAACAGGGTACTTGGCCGTTGTACCTTTGTTTCTAGTACAAGTATCTTGCCCGAGTACGATGTGGCTTAATTTTTGGAGACTAGCTTAACCTGTGTTACATTGCTGTAATTATTTTGTTCCTGTTTGTGATCCCAGCGAAAAAGATTTTTGAATGAGCAAGGGAATAACTTTAGTTTCTTTTTTTAGTTAAACATTGAAGAAAAAGAAATAGAAAAACTGATGACAGCAAAAGCTTGACTTACCCCTAAAGCTATAGCAACCATTTCATTTGTTTTCTTTTGTCAGACACTTATTTCTGTAATGATCCCAAAAGTATTGAATATTAGTGCTTCATTTTTACATATTTGAAGTTCAGAGAACTAAAAATGTAATTTGATCAATTAGTTTGTTGACAAACCTGTTTTTTTATGACTCATTTTTGGCTTTGTTCTCGTTTCTTGTAGTGTTACTAGGAAGAAATGAATTTAATTTCGATAGTTAAATGCTTAAGATTTTCAATTGAGTAGCTATTTTGCCCATTTTGTTTTCTTCTACCTTTAAGATTTATCTGTGTCTGCTCAAACATATTTTCATATTATTTGTAATAGCATTAAGCACAAAAAGCGATTTGTGATGAGGCTTGTGAGACTTGTCTACACCTTTTCTTGCATTGTCGTTTCACTCAATCTCTTTGGAGAAGGTTTTTCAGCATGGCGGGGCAATCTTTCATTTGTCCCACCACTATCACTCAGCTCATCCAGGTTTGAACTCTTGGCCTAGGTAGGGGTAAGGAGAACAAGATGTTGTGGAGATGTGCGTTCTTTGCTATCTTTTGGTGTGTTTGGTTGGAACTTAACTCCCGAACGTTTGATGGGGTCCGTAAGCCTCCTGCCTTTGTTTGGGATCGGGCAGTGTATTTGGCTTCTCTCTGGGCCAAGGCTTCGGGGGCTTTTAGAGGGTGCCTCTCACTGACGTTCAACGTCACTGGGGAGATCTGTAAAGTAGTTTTTCTTTAGCCTTTTCTTTTGAGGACTACTTGTCCTCTTGGTTGTAATGCTTGCTATCTTCAGTTGAAATAAAACTTTTCTTTATCAAAAAAAAAAAAAAAAAAAATTCATTTGCTTGTTGAAGTTGTGTTACTTTCTCATGATCAATTTAAATTTTCTTTGCTATCTTCATCTTTGACAGTTAGGGAAGACCAAAGTTTTTCTTCGAGCTGGAGAGATTGGTGTTTTAGATGCACGAAGGACTGAAGTTCTGGATACAGCTGCTAGGCTTGTACAGGGTCGTTTGAGAACATATATAGCACGTAGAGATTTCATCTTGATCCGAGCTGCGGCAATATCAGTCCAAGCATATTGCAAAGGTTGTTTTCGCGTCTTAGAATCAACTCATGCAATTGATGGACCTTATCAGTATGGAAATAAGTGTTCAAGCTTAGGCTCAGTTTGGTCAAGCTTCTCCCAACTTCTGCTTCTCTTTCTCACATTCCTCCTCCACCAGCCCTTTTCCTCCCCGTCGTCCTCCACTTTTGGCTTCTGAGAAGTTGAAATGGGGCTTGAAGTAGAAGCTACAAAACGGGCTTTCTACTTCTAGTCCTATTTCAACTTCTTAGAAGTTAAATGTGGAGGAGGAGGTGGAGGAAGAAGGGGTAGTGGTGGAGAGGTGTAAGAGAGAGTAGAAGTTTGGCCAAACGGGCTCTTAATATGCTTTTAGATGAGCATGCCCACCGAATTTTGAATCAATCAGATACTTAGCTTTATATGTATCTGTAGGTTGCCTTGCGAGAAGAATATATGCTGCTACAAGGGAGACACTTGCTGCTGTCTCTGTGCAGAAGTATGTACGTCGATGGCTTTCAAGGCAAGCATATTTACAGCTGTACTTCTCAGCTATTACTATACAATCTAGCATACGTGCTTTCTCGGCCCGAAAAAGATGTTTGCTTGGCAAGGAACAAAGAGCTGCCACTATCATTCAGGTAAACTTAACTTTCCAATCATCAGGCATTTAACTAAGTGGTGTGTAGAGATTTCTGCTTGCAACATCATCTTCGTTTCACGAAAGGTTCTACCACTCCAAGGGACTAACCAAGATCTGTTTTTTTGACTTAGTTGTCTTTTGATCATACTTGGATAAATGGGGTTATATGGTACTACTTCTTTGTGCTGATGTGATTCTCAAAATTTACCAACACTCTTGAAAGGAAATTATTGCCGTTTATATCTGCTTGTTGGACAATATTCATAAAGTGTCTCTCATGTTCTTTACAAGTTCCAATTTGATTAATGGAATTGCATATGATGTCTGTATGGTTGGGTGAAACCTTCTAATCAGCATGTCCTGAGCATTGCTTGAAGTTCCTAGTGTCGGATAGTTTGATTGGATTTTAAAATTAGCCTTCAAGGTTGCCTCATTTGTCTGGGTCATAATCTATATTTCGTCAACATCAATCGACTGTTACATGCTACATTGCACTTATAGTGTTTTGAGAGTTTGGTAAATAAATGTTCATCTTACCTGTCTGAGATGCTTATTTTAATCTCAATATGTGCTTAACTACTGAGTAGGATGGGTGTAGAGTGAACCCCCTCCCCCCTGTAAAAGTCTACTTCAAAATTACCCTAGTATCTCCGATAGGCTCCCGCCCAGGGGGAGGGGTATTAGCTGTACCCAGCCTTCCCTCTGTGAAAACGTAAAGGTTATGTTTGTTTGACCCTTTATCTGAAGCGCGAAGTGCGACTTCATCGGCAATTTCACAATAAACGAGAAGTGCAGACAGCTTGATGAGCCATATTGATTTCGTCCATTATATTCCAAAAACAAAGAATAGTGAATCTTTTGGCAACACTAGATAATGATTCTATTTTATAACTGACTCAGTTAACTAGGCTTGAAATTGGTGCTTCACTTATATCTGTGGACATCGTTATCCAGTGTATGTAAGTGTCATTTATCCTCCTTGTTTTTTTTTTTTTTTTTTTTTGTGTGCTAGTGCTTTAAGGCTTCAATTACTTTATGAGCAACTCGTCTTTTCATGAGCGACGATCGTCTTTGCTTTATTTTTTAAGATAGGATTATGCTTCATTATTTGGCCCATAGAGTTGATGGTTATGTTATTTTCCGACCTTCTCTACAAGGCTGAACTCATTTGGGCTTGTTTTGAAGGTTATGCTTACCTGAATAAAGAATTTTTTTTTTTAAAATTAGTACTTTTTCTTGATATGGAATTAGCCGTTGGTAATTCTGCTGTCGATAACGATGTGCTGCAAGTATGTTCTTTTGTAACTTGTTTATGTCTGTGTGTCATAGGCTGGATGGAGAATGTGCATGGTAAGATCAGCTTTCTGTCAACATCAGAAGTCAATTGTTGCAGTTCAGAGTCTTTGGAGGCGTAAAATGGCAAGGCAATTGCTACGAAGGCTCAAGCAAGTATGTTTGGCAGTATTTTTGTTTAGTAATCGGTGATTTCTTTCGTTGTTGTTTACTGACACGCACCTCCACCCCTCATTTTATTACAAGTTTGTGAAAATGACTTGGTGCATTAAGCTCTTCCCTTTGTTATGGATGGACTTAAAAGAATACATTTCAGATGATGTCCATGGAGTTATGGTTCTTTCTGATGAACTATCTTAGCCAATGAGTTGAGGGAAGGGTTAACGCCAGAGTTTTGTTGGGTAAACTCAAGGGGTTTAGATAAGGTGATCAACAGTATGGGGAGCAATTTTAGTCTGACTAGATGAAATAAAATCTAGAAATCCCCTTCCCACCTGAAAGAGGTATGAACCGGAAAAGAGAGGAGGTTCCTCTATGACTGATCTCCGTGATGATTCTCAAAAGGAAACTATCCAGTTCTTAGTAATAGGATGTATTCTTTTATATTAATAGACAAATGTAGAATTACAAAGTATGAAGACCAAATGTCTTTACGCCCTCAGCCTCTGATAAGAGAAAACCAGGAAAGACTGAGAGAAAAAGTCGATAAAGATATAAAGTATACCACTTTGTCCCATACCGTTGGTTCTTGGAAAAAAATGATTTTGGAAAATTCAGTCGTAGCGCTCCATTCACACACGTACTGCAAGAATCGCACATCTCCAAATAACTTTATCCTCCTGCTTCAAACCCAAATGATAGCTAGGGCAATGAATTGCTTTGCATGGGCATAACCTTCTTTTACTTTGAAGATTTGAGAATTTGGAGAGATGTATCAATTAGACCTGGAGATTAAGTAGTTCTATTTTGGTATATTGATCATAGAGGGTCATCTATGAAGTGCAATATTATTATCGACCTGATAACTGTTCATCTTTCAGGAGGCTAATGAAACTGGTGCCTTGCGCATGGCAAAGAGTAAACTCGAAAAGAATCTTGAAGATCTCACACTGCGGTTACATTTGGAGAAGAGATTACGGGTATGAATTCAATTGAGTTTGTGCTCACATACGAATATTAGATGTCGCAAGATATCTGTCTGATTTAGTGCTTTGTCATCATGCGAATTTAACACAAACGTACAATATTCAGGGAAATAAGAAATAACGGCATTCTGGGGGTAATGCTAGTGAACTGCTTGCGAGTATAAAGTCATGAATCACCTTATTGAATCATGTTTCCCTAGTTTACATGGGGGTTTTCACATTTGATTCTAATAGGAGAATGTAAGGCAATATTTGTGCATCGTTTCACTTCAAAAAGCCTATAGCTCTTGTTACTAAAAAACTAGTGCTTGTCTGATGTCCTGCAGTTTTTCTTTTTCTTTTGAAAAACTTGTTTATTCATTAATTGATCCCTGCTGGTGTTGTAGTTAGTAGTGAATTACTAGTGCGACAGTGTTTTATAAGAGGAAATTGTATAATTGGAAATAATCACAATGAAATCAAAGGACAAGCTGACCTCACAAAAAGGACCTGAAAGGAACTTGACAACCTTGAAACCTGTTGAGAATGCTGCTTTAGACCTGGATGCTATAGCTAATGCCCAACTTAAGCTCTTAACTTGTCGTTCTCCCGTTCTTTTTTATGGAAGAGAGGCTGCTCATTTGCAAATATATTCTTGAGCGATGGGTCTTAGTTCTTGTAGGAGGCAAGAAATTGATTGTGGAGAAGATTCTGTTAGTTGTGTAGAGTTGATCTCTGTTTGGTGCTTAAATAGGAAGATCCATCAATTAATAGAGGGTCAAACATTAATTTTTTTTTAGATAAGAAATTTTTTTGTTAAACAATGAAGTGTGACTAGAAATCAAATCACTCCACAAGCGCTGAACATCTGTAAGGGTCACTCCTCTAAGTGCCCCAGCCGCCTTGGCACAAAGACAAGCCAAATGCACCACGCGATCCCAAACAAAATCAACGGGCTTGCCAACACCAGTAAAGATCCTCGAGTTTTTCTCTAACCAAAGACACCAAAAGATAGGCATACACATGCAACGGCACAACTTTCCTTCCTTCCTCTCCCCCCCCCCATATGTACAAAATGCATCTGTAGAAACTGTCCAACCTTCCAGGGCAAACAGAACGTTCCCCATGAAACAGCCTGTGCCACAAAGATCGCCCTTTATTGAAACTGGAAAAATCGCGTTAAATTTATGCCGAGTACAATGAAACTTGTACATGCACCAAACAAATCTTTTTTTTTTTTTTTTTTTTTTTTTTTTTTTTTTTTTGTGAAAGAGTAATTGTATATATGGCAAATCGAAATGTCAAAATATCATAAATTACTATCATTATCTTGTATTGTCCCATATATATTCAACAATTCAGCCCTTTAGAACGAAATGCCTCTGCGATCTCATCCGGGGGTTAAGTATGCATACATGCGGTGCTCCCATTCATTTCCTAGGTTGGATCTCTGTAAGAGCCACTTGGGTAGTGGTATGATTTAGCAGCTTCTATTGTTTTTCTTTTGGGTCCCATAAGAGTTATTATTGTTGAATTGGTACGTAATGCATCAACCTTCCCGTTTCCTAAATGTTGGACTTCAAAAAACGTGTGTTTCAAACCGGTAAACAACTTTTGCTTCCCAAACCCCTTCAAATCCCGGTGACTAAATCTGGATCTTTGGTGACAGCTCCTACACATTTCACGGACTTCCTAGAGAAGTATTCTCACTATTTGTTGTATATTGTCTCTGCCTCCCATCCTACCACCAGAAAAAGAAAGAAACCATCACTTTTTGTTTTGCTCTTAAATATGCTGCATGTATAAGTTATTTTTTTATTGTTATTTTAGAGGTCCCAGGTTCTAGTCCCCCTCAGGGCCGCTGGAGGTTTTCCTGGTCGTTAACTTCAGGGCCCATGGGATTAGTCAAGCAACGCTTGGACACCCATGTTATCTAAAAAATAATAATAATGTTGTTTTATTGGGTTTATAATGTTATCATGGCTTGTAATATGGGGTGTTTTCTCTATCATGGCCCCTTTTAACATTTACTTTATCAAAATGCAGATGTCAAATGAAGAGTCCAAAGTGGCTGAAATAGCAAAGCTTCAAAGGATGATAAAATCTCTGAATTGAGTTAGAGAAAGCTAAATCAGAGACTATCAATCAGTGCAAGAAGAATGATTTACTGCAAGGTGATTTAGAGTTATTGATGAAAGAGAAATCTGAGATGGAGAAGGAACTTATGAATGTGGAAGATATTAAGAGGAGTAATGCAGTTTTAAAGGTAAGTTCGTTTCATTCATTGCAGTAGCCTCCCCACCTCCCCTCGCAGTTTGGTCCCTGATTGCATCTTGCCCAGGATATGAAGCTTAGATTTCAGAGACACTGTGGGGATATCTCAAATTATTTTGTCTAGTTCGTCTTATGCTGTGGGTTAAGGAGTATAATACATCTTTTGGAGCACGAGGGGACTTCATCTCATGCATTGAATAATGAGAGCGCGTGGAGTTCTCTAGATAGCCCACGACCCTACAGTCCCTCCCTACCCAACCTGGGGCATAAGTTCAGGATGCATTTAGGTTTTTTTGTCTGCTTGAGTGCCTTTTCAGAACTGGGGGATTTGAAATTGTTAACTTTGGGAACACCTGCCTTTGTTAGTTTACGTTATTCCTTCTATTTTCATTTGCCCTTTTGAGTTAAACGTTGTGGTGTTTAAATTTGTAGAGGTCTTTGGAAGTCTTGGATACAAAGAATTCATCACTAGAGGCTCAGCTTGGTAAGGCTCAGAATGAGAGTGAGCATGCCATTCAACAGTTACGTGATGTTGAACAGAAGTGTGAACAGCTGCAGCAGAACTTGCAAAGATCAGTTTCATGGGCTGTGCTACAAGAAAGTTTGTAATCTTAGTAATACTTCTGTATTGCTCTCAAGTTTTTTAGTAACATGTCCTGCCTATGGAGATTTTCTGTGGGAATGCATAGTGGGTGTATTTGGACAGTTTAGACTCAGTGTATGATCTTGATCTTAGCTCACCCTTTTAGCCTGGTTTCTTTCTGTCTCATGCTCTTCCCAGAATGCACCTTTAACTGATTGTTGACAGATGTATGAAAGGCTGCTTTATGACTTGTAGTTTGGAAGAGAAGATGTCAAATTTAGAGAATGAGAATCATTTGCTGCGACAAAAGGCCTTGAGCCTGACCCCGAAAAGCAATCGTCAAGGTTTTGTGAGAAACTTTTCTGATGTAAGTAGTCTCATTCATATGCTCTTGACTGCTCAAGTCTGATTGAATTTCATGCTTTGACACATCCTATATGTTTTCCCCGTTGAGCATGGCTCGTTATATGAGAACTTCTAAGCCCTTGTGGCCCAGTTTTATTGCCTCCTCATTTCTCAACTTATATACAGCTCCTCTTGCAAATAAACCTTGTAAGTTTGAGTAAAGGCCAGAAAGATTCATACGTATGTTTCGTGGTATGGGGATAAAGGAACCTCTATGTCCCATCTATATATAATATACTATATAATTTTTCACTTCTTACCATGCTTTGTTTGGACAGTTTTGTAGAGTTGCTTTGTTGTCATATCAATTGTCACTGTCATACATTATAATTAGTAATACATACATCTTTAAAGCTAGTGGTATTTGGAATATAGTAAAAGAATATAATAAAAGTTCACACTTTCCTATTATAAATCAATTTAGACTAGTAGTATGGATGGTTTGATCAAGAAGCCGTGAAAACATTTAATTGAAAATTCCCTCATGGGACTCTAATTTTAATTTAATGTAGCAAATAACCCAATCTTTTTTATTTTATGTAGGCATTTGGAATTGAACATGTTCTAAAGTAAGATATAATTTATTTATTTTTAGATAGGAGAAAACTTTATTAAGAATTGATGTTAAACAAGTACAACTACAGATTTTTTGTTAAAGTCATTGAAGAGTGCCTCCCTAAAAGCCCCTGCTTCTTTTGCCCAAAATGAAGCTAAGTACAACACCCAATTCCAGACAAAACCAGAAGGGTTGCTAATACCAGTAACGACCCTTGATTTCCTTTCCAGCCGCAGCAGAGTATAGCCATACAAGCGTGACACCAGAACAACCTTCTCTGCTTCCTCCCATACCAACAAAACTCTGTATAGTGGTTGGAGGGGTTAAGGAGAATAAACTGTTGTGGCGGTATGCTTTCTTTGCTATCTTTTTGGTGTGTCTAACTTGAACGGAACTCTCAGATCTTTACAGGTGTTTCCAAGCCTCTTGGGTTTGTTTGGATCATGTTGCGTATTTGACTTCTTTATGGGCCAAAGCTTCAAGGGCTTTTAGAGGGGTGCCCCTCATTGATGTTCAACATGATTGGGGTGATTTGTAATTAGATCATTAATGGAGTACTCCTTGTCCTTATTCTTTTTGATAAAACCCTTTTCTTTTAAAAAATAAAGTATGATATAATTTAGGCTTGTGGGTTTTGGCGAGATAAGGAGAACATATGTTATGGAGGAGTGCAGTTTTGGCAACCTTGTGGTGTATTTGGTAAGAGAATTATACGAAAATCTTTCCGGGGTATGTCACTTGAATTGTGGGAACAGGTGACTTATCTAGCTTCACTTTGGGCAAAGGTGGGACTGTGGGAGGGGCTTTTGGGAGCTACTTAGCGATACTGGGCAAGCTTGTAGATGACAGGAGGACAACTTGCCCTCCTTGATTGTATTCTGCTTTATCATTTCTAATACCAATGTTTTTGCATCTTAAAAATGGTATCATATATTGGTATAGGTTTAAACAGTATCATAAAGGTTCATTTCTACTTAATGATTATAGGCACATGTTTTTTTGAAAAATAAGAGTACAATATGGATGGCATTTTGGTCTCAAGTCTCATTTGTTAAATTATATACCAAAAATTCATTGATCTAATAACTTGTTAGTTAGATAATGCAAGGGGTGCATTATTAATATTTTTGAAATATTTTCATTGTATTTAAATTTATTATAGAAACCATTCCAGGCAATGTCATTTCTATGATTCCATTAGATATATTCTTTTTGTTAGTGAAAGTATTCATTAATTCATAAAGACTATACAACTCTGAGGGCAAGGAGTCTTGGAAGGGATGAACATAATAACATTTACATGGTAATACTCTCCAGTCATGCTAAAATCTAAAAATCATATAACAACGCTCATGGGAAAACAAAGTTGGAACTTGGAAGAGAGACATAACGATGCAAGGAAGGACACTTTAACGGTTTAACCATTCAGAATACTTTACATGTATTGTACAGGGTGGAGGGCTCTAACAAGCTCTAGGACTGTATTGTGTTGATTTTTGGCTAAGTTGCCTAAAACAAATGTCTTGAAAAAAAAAAAAAAAAATCAGGAAGAATACTTGTTGATCTCTAATTGATCAGAATAGTGTTAAATGTCAATTGACAGCCAACACAGAAGACTTGCATTTTGAAAAATCATTGAATTAGGAAGATCGGAAAATGAGTTGCACAAAATGAAACACCTGCTGCAAACATGGGGGATGGGCCCGACCAAACTATGATTAAGTTTTATTAGGGATTCATTATATATTGTGATTGTAGTTAAATTATCAAATTCCAATTATGAAATTAGGAGCTGGACAACATAACAATAATGATTCCTCTCTTATGATTTTCCCGTTTGCACTGAGATGGTTGTTACTGTGATGTTACTCCTTTGAAACAGGTGTATTCTAGTGCATTGAGTCTTCCATACCTTGAGAAGAAGTCATTATATGTAAGTATGCATTCCTTATTCTTTCAATATGAAGCTACTAGTTATTTGTTGGTCAAATGGTTTTTTTTCCCGCTACAGGAGACACCCACTCCAACGAAGAATAGTGCGTCTCAGGGTCTATCAGAGTTGCGTTGGTCGAAATTGACTGTTGAAAAGCATCAGGTTAATATTGATTGAAAGATGATGTAGTAGTTCTATTTCTAGTGCCTGAAACTTGAACTTTGTTTGCAGGAAAACTATGAGTTCCTCTCTAAATGTATCAAGGAGAATATGGGATTTCAAGATGGTAAACCTGTGGCTGCTTGTATCATCTACAAGTGCCTTCTTCACTGGCAGGCCTTTGAGTCAGAGGACAACCATTTTCGACCACATAATTGAAGGAATCAATACTGTTTTGAAGGTACAACATCTTAGTCTCAAAACTCTGAAAAAAATCTCTGTTGCATTAGCTCATTTTGATTTAATTCAAAAAAATTATTTTCTGCTGAAAGGAGCTATTTTAGTCAATTCTCAATTTCTCATTGGATTTAAGTATAACCTTCTCCAAGATGGCAGTCGACAGCAGTTTCTGTATTATGTAACGTCCAATTTTATTTTGAATGTCAACCACTTCTAACCTTTCTCACCAATGGTTTCAGGCTGGGGATGAGAATGACATATTACCATGTTGGCTCTCTAATGCCTCAGCACTTCTATGCATCCTGCAAAGGAATTTACGCTCAAATGGCTTCTTGAGTGCAGCTTCTAATCATTCTGCTGGGACTGCTGGTCTAAGTGGAAGGTTTGTACAAGTAAGTATTTGGTTATTGAATGCAATCACTGTTGTTTGTTTGAAAACTTGTACTACTGCATTTCTTGAATTCAGTGCTGTCCCAAATAAAAGGGGAAAAGAAAAGGAATCATGTTATTCTGTATCTTTCTTGTGAAATCTCTAGTAGAACTTGCAACATAAAGGAACTGGTAGAGCTTGCTCCTTCTTCCCCCTCTTTCCAGTTACCTTTTTCTTGTTACCTGCAAATTTCATTGTAGAAGATATTATTTCATCGTAACCCTTTATTGCGGTAAAAATCTAAGATTACTTTATTTATTGTAAATACTTTGAAGAGTATCTAAGTTGAATATGATGAATCTAAGCATCCACTATCAAACATGTACCCGATACTTGGTATTGAAGGGGCTGAAGGGTATATTTTTTTGCAAAAGTCATTTATTTAATCTGTAGCTTCTGGACATCTTTGTGTGTTTGTTTGTTCTTTGTGTGGGTGGAGTGTTCATGCATGCCACTACCTGCTACAAGCCAGTTGAAGTGATTCTCTCTTTCTAAGCACTTAACTGATACAAATTTCCTCCGATTGTACCTCAATTATTGTCATATGTTAGGGTTTAAAAACTCCTCTAAAGTATATTGGCTTTGAGGATGGTGTAACACATGTTCAAGCTAGGTATCCAGCAATCTTGTTTAAGCAACAGCTCACTGCATCTGTGGAAAAGATCTTTGGGTTGATTCGTGATAATTTGAAGAAAGAAATTGCCCCACTTTTGGGACTATGCATTCAGGTATGTGTATCTGTTTTTCTGTGTAGATATCTTATGGGTCTCCTTATTGAGATTATTCATATATTGGCCAACATAAGAAGATAGTGCTGAGACTGCTTTGGACAAGGAAAATCTGATGGACTGATGTTTGTAGGCTCCAAAATCTACGCGCGGTGGTAAATCATCCAGATCACCTGGAGGTGTACCTCATCAGCTGCAAAATAGTCAGTGGGATAGCATCATCAAATTCTTGGATTCTCTCTTGAACCGTTTACGTGATAATCATGTATGTACTCTCTTAGGCTATTTGTCCTTATGCTTGCTGTTATTCTTTGTAATGCTTCGTACTGAGTGTTTAGATGCTGGAACATAGTTCAAACTCTCTGATTTTAAGCTGTCCCCCCCCCCCATCACCCCGAAAAACTAAAAGCAGAGTATGGAAACAGCAGAACTGAACTGACTGAATGAAAAGGCTGGAATTAGAACTTACAAGACAAAGACAGAATACGTGGATCCAGTTCTAAGAAGGCCAGATAAATAAAATCAGCACTGCCACCCAGGTGACTCCTACTGCCGACTGAGAAGCTAAATAGGATGTGGAATCAATTTGGTGCTAGCCCTTGAGGTATTAACCACTGATTCGAGCTTCAATCCCATGCAGTTGGGCTCTTGATTGTGTCAGTTGGACCTATGTGGGTCATAGGCAGCTCCTTTGAATTCCATGCTGTCTACTTGATCTCTTACCTGCCCTTGCTTGATTTGAGCTACATTTATCTCGATCCTGATATACCTCATAGCATTGGGTTGTCAGGGATTCGCAAGAACTAGTCATGGTTCAGCATTGTCAAATTGGGAACTTGACTTGTAAGGTGATACTTAAACCGAGCCAAACCAAAGCTGTCAACCTCAGTTGCTACCTATAGCCGTAGATTTACTTATTGCGCTTAATGCTCATGATAGGGTTTTCTGCATTTAAAAGAGCTCATTCTGCTAGTACTGCTATGTCTTGAATTATTTCGTTTTTTTGTGTATGAACTTCATATACTTGGTATTTGAGCTCACCCATATATTTGATCCAGGTGCCATCCTTCTTTATCCGCAAGCTCATTACCCAGGTTTTCTCATTCATCAACCATTCGCTTTTCAACAGGTAAGTAATTTTATTCTTATCCTGTGGTTAAAAGTCCTATGGCTGCTGTGCTAAAGAAACTGAGTCCTTGACAGCCTTCTATTACGTCGTGAATGCTGCACTTTTTCAAATGGGGAATATGTCAAATCTGGTTTAGCAGAACTTGAGAAATGGATAGCGAATGCTACAGAGGAGGTACTTGAACTAATTTTTTGCAAAATCAAGTGGTTTGTGGTTACTTCACAAATGGAACTTCATTGCTGTTTGAAAATTGTAGTTTGCAGGGACTGCCTGGCATGAGCTGAACTATATTAGACAAGCTGTTGGCTTCCTGGTATGCCTTGTCTAATTTTTATTTTGCATCATTGTGTATCAAAATTCAAAACACTTTCACTTACTGGAGTTCATAAATTACTTTTAGGTGATACATCAGAAGAGAAAGAAGTCTTTGGAAGAGATCAAACAGGATTTATGCCCGGTATGGTCTTTACTCATTTAAGTAGGTATCTACAAGAACTTGTCACGATTGAGCACTGATTTAAACATACGTTCTATAATCTTTGACAGGCATTGACAGTTCGACAGATCTACAGAATAAGCACTATGTACTGGGATGATAAGTATGGCACTCAAAGTGTCTCCAATGAGGTTATATGCATTCTTAATCCTTGCTGTTGTGCTACGAAGTGGTTACTCGATGCTTTTATCAACATTAGCCGAGTATTTTATGTCTATGGCATAGTACAATTGTGATGTATGTGGTTGGAAAGGGATGCAAGGATTCTCTTGCAGGCGTCTTTGACACCTGCATTCCTGTGGATCGAGTGATCTATTTAGCTTCTTTATGGGGTAAGGCTGGGGGAGCTTTTAGAAGCTACAGTAGTTTTTCTCAAGGAAACTGGGCTAATCTGTAATTGTTTTTCTTGCAGCGTCATCGAAACAGTTTTACATTATTTAAGAAATATGAGTATTAATGTGAATGTCATACGATCTGTGACCAGCATTATGTACTGATTGTATTCAGCTACTTGATTTTTGGGTTTTTTGTGCTAACTGCTAAGCTGTGTGATTCTCTTTTAATAATTATCTGTACTCTACCTTATTGAAGAAGCCTTCGATGCATATAATGCAGTGAATATTTCTAAGCTGTCAAAGTTTGGATTATAATAAATGTAGGATTTATATAATGGACACGAGGACTGACTGCTAAATTTATTTTGGTTAATCAGGTGGTGGCGCAAATGAGAGAGATGTTGAATAAAGACAATCACAACCTTGCCACAAACTCATTCTTATTGGATGATGATCTAAGGTATATGATGTGTCTCAAATAGTCATGTGAACTGTGAAGTATGTCTTTAACATATTTTAATGGTTGATGCCTTAGGTACAACATTCATATATTGCCCCTCCCCCCAGTATATGTTTTGCTCTAATTGCTCATGACCGTCCAACCCCTTCATTCAAAAAAGGAAAAAGTAAAAGCTCAAAATAAACTAGTCCTCTTTGGATCAATGCTGACTCTAGCTCTTCTATGTGTGACATTTGCACCCTGAGGTTCCTGGCACGATTTGACTCTGAGGGGCAGTGAAGTTATTGACTCTGTTCTCCTGTTAAATAGTTTTCTGATCCATTTTTCTTCCTTGTTATGTCTCTGGTTCTTTTTATTTATGGGGAATTCCAATTGGTGCCCTCGTGGTTTTGGCTTGTCCAATTGGTGCCCAAATCATCTCTTCAAATCCAAAGCGTGCCCCTCTGCTTTTTGAAGGTCTATTCCGTGACCTTATTTCGTATTTTCCGTTATAAATCTCCGTTAATTAATTACGTGTCTATGTTGAATGACTATGAGATTGCTAGGTCCATTTTCGACTGAAATAAGAAGATGAAATTGCCCCTACCACTATCATTTCCCTCAACCTTCTCTCTCCTTCGTCTTTCTCCACCGCCATTACCACCTTCTTCTCCTCTTTCTCTCTCATCAAATTCTGCCCATTCAAAAGTAATAGTACCTCCACCTCTCTCTCACAACTCTCTTTCTCTGTCCTCCCTTCTAGCACCAAAAAATCAAAACCCACTAAATTTGGGGAGTTGTTCAATTCCAACATGAATAAAAAAGGTATCAAAAAAGGTACCTCCCAGACAAAGGGTTTTTGAAAACCCCAACTGGTGACTGGGTCTGAACAGGGCTGTCAAGATTACGAGACATTGCAGGCACTCAACTGTGATTGTCTCACTTGGCTTGCAAGAGAATTGGCAGCAAAAGAGAGCCCGTTCTCCTCTCTCAAGCAATCGCCAAACTCTAGAGCCGTTAACAGAGAACTACTCTGGAAATCCACAAAGGAAACGATCATTAATTTAGTTACCCCGCAAACCCAAATCCCCCCCTTTGATTTCGAAGAAATTAGCACCGATGGCACAGTCGATGGACGATACAATAGATGATTGTTTGCTGCAAAATCACTACAACGAGATCGCCATCTTACTAAGGTGAAATTAGCTGTCAAGCAAAATGAAATCAAAATTAACCATAGCATTCACCAAATATATATTTTCACTCGTTCAGCGCAGATCTATCAAGCAAATACTCAAATGTCATATATAAACCATGACCAGCTGCTTAAACCCCTAAAACTTGAAATAGACCACAAATAATAAGTCCATCAAATATACAGAACAAAAAGGAGATGGATTAAATAGAACACTGCAAAAAGAATCATGTCTACACTATTTAAATGAGTTTTTGTTTAGTTTCAGAGTAAGCTAAACATTAGTCAAATCAAAAGAAAAAACTAAACAACACTACTCAAATTTGAATTTGTTAAAATTATGTCTACACTATCTAAATCAATACCTTTTTATTTCAATGGATAACAACATCCAAACCTTACTATTGGAGGTGGCCATGGTGGGGAGAGAGAAAGATGGCATATGACATAAATTTTGTCGTTTAATGAGCTTCTAACTACATTTTAATAAGGGTAAAATGGACAAAAAAATTCACTTAACGGAATAGAATAAATAAGGACACGGAATACACAGTTTTAAAATAAAAGGGGCATGGACCAGACTTATTTCAATGTTTTGGGCACAACTTGGACAAGTCAATAGTAGAAGGGCACCAATTGGAATTCCCCTTTATTTATTTATTTGGCCGTCGGTCCGATTTAGGCAGTTGTTATGGCATAACCCCACCCTGTAACCAGGATGGCTCCAAGGTACAGCACTGTTGGTCAACCTACATGCTCTGTCTCGCAGAGCATGCAGTTCCCCAGGCTTGATCCCAGGGGAATGGCTATGATTACTAACAGAATGACAAGCATTGGGGGAACCTCGATGTCTATCTGTAATGCCTTCTTATCGTGGAGTACTGGCACATTTTTCTGCAAATGAACTTCTAATGTATTGTCTTCTCTGCAGCATACCGTTCTCTACAGAGGATATATCCAAAGCCATTCCAGCTATAGATCCAGTGGATGTCAATCCATCAGCTTGCTTATCAGATTGTCCTGCTGCCAAATTTTTGCTGCAAGATACAACATAACAATTGGTGTGACGCTCCAGGCTACTACTTGGTTGTACCCTATAAAAGAGACGCCTTCCGGGTGGAGATCTGATTATTAATGGAGAACATGTCATACCTCTTACAGAAGTTTGTGTAATGCAACAGTCGACTAGATGAACAGAAGAATTCTGGTTCTTAATCCATCATGGAGTACTCACTGGATCCAATTATAAAATTTTGATGAAGCCCAGTGTGCTTATGGCACTTCAATGTGCCCCTAAGCAGAAATAACTGATGAAAACACAGAATATGTGCCACAAAGGTAGACACAGGATTTAGTATGGTGGGGGAGTAGCAGTGTTGCTACATTGACTGAAGTTCCACATGTTGGTGAAGCTTGAGGTTGCCCTAAGGTTTTATTCATGGACAGCCTTTTTTAGCTGATGTACGATTCGATGTTGATATACCATGTTGTAATGCAATCAATTCATTTTGTACATATAGAAAAATAGAACCACATATTACTTTGTAGAAGCATTATGAGTTACCAATCTTGTGTATATTCTAGTAGTATTACTTTCAAGTTAGTTGGCTTGTCCTGTGGTTTTTAATGTTTCTGAACCTTCAAGACTTCAAGTCAACTCATTTTCTCCATCCTGAAATGAGATTGAGCAACATTGGCCTGGCCAGGTTCTCACTTTAGATTATTGATTCTGAGTTTCTACTTTAGATTAGATTTTATACTCTCTTGGTTTTTTTATGGTTTCAAGTAATTGTAATTCTATTCTAATTTTTTTTACTGTTACATGTACCTATTGGGAGCAACTGGTATATATCAAAAAGATTGTTGTTCCCTTTATGCTTCAAACTTTTCTCTATAGTTTCTGAAAGTCAGATTTGTTGGTCGCCCAACAATTGTTCAGTAATCAATTTCACTGGCTGAGAAAGTACCTTAGAAAGAGGATATATGCAGATGATGCACATTCTGCATAATCAGCTGTTCTGTTGAAATTTTCAAACGTTTATCAAGCAAAGTCTAAAAGAATGTGTTCTTCATGGAGACTGGAACTTCGTTTCAAATTTCAATGATAACGTTTGTTGAAAAGATTTACTTTCTTTTGTCCGTTAATGATTCTAGTTAAGCATCCAAATTTCCATTGACTCAAATACAAGACTCCCTCTGGCCTCTGTTATAATCTCCATCGCATTACATATTATCATCCTCAGAAGAGATTTAATGGGTCTCCTGTGATGCCGCTTCAACATGAGGCTACCTCTGTAGCCAAGTATGACGTCATGCTTGTTTGAATCGCTTCACATTAAGCCGGCCTCATATAAGAATTTGTGTTTAATAAATGAGGATCAGAATCCTTTCCATTGGATTGCTGTTCTCAATTTGCAGACATTATTGACATGATCCATTTCTATTGAAAAAGTAGGGCTAATTATCTAGAATTTAAAGCTCTTCCTCCATTGTGCTTGTCAAAATGGAATGTGGTAGTAGACTAGGTTTTATAAATCGCATTTATTTGTTTAGTTACAATTGTTGTTATTCAATTCGAATCCTGTGTCAATATATTGTATATAACGCTCCTCATCTCCTTCATCTCAACCGTATTCTTGACATTTGTATTTTGTCATGCATTTCAATTTAATAATAAAGTAATGTCATGCATTTCACTTTAATAATAAAATGAAACAGAAAATCTATACTCGTCGATATCATACAATTGGGCATTGGCAATGATCCGTTTTTGCAATGAGCTCAATCACCGCAATTGACCAGGGCCAGCACTAAACGATCCTTTACGGATCCTAATTTAGGCGAACAACTCTGTACAGCTCCATGTATTCAGTAGTAACCGCAGATAATCCAGGTCTAATTGTGCAGAAGTTACTAAAATCTTGCCAATTCCACAAGTTAAATAACTTGTGTAGTTTTATGACTATCCCTTTAAAATTTTGTCAAAATGGTGGAGAAATAAAAAGCCAAGAGATAGGGAACAGATAGAACACTGACAACTATATCATTGGTTAAACTCCGAGGAACAAAGTCTACATATTATATGTTAAGATACTTCATCAGGTTTAGACCTTTTCCCCGTCAAGGGGGAGGACATGTTAGAATTCACACTAGCACTGACAGCACAATGCTGCAAATCAGCGAGGGAGAATGACCTCCATGGCGGGGGAGGAAGAGGTGATGCTGGAGGAGACACGGAGGGAGTCCTTGAGTTGTCGCTCGAATTTGTCTCCGGGCTAGATCCATTTTCGTCAATAGAATTCTCGCCATTGTTCATAGCAACGGCAAGGGCCAACGTGCTCCTGCTAGAGTGGAATGGTCGCTTCGTAATGCCACCTCCAATCCCAGGACTTTTGTATGGTGGGTTTCGGCCCTTATCATAGAGAAGACTATATGCCAGAAGGTTTTTACGTTTGCGAGTATAAGCATTCTCCGGCTTTGTAATTTCCTTGACAGATGAGCAAGCTGCATCAGCTAGACTAGCGAATGACTTCGATTTGCCATTGTAAAAGTTAGATATTCCTCTCCTGCAAAGATGAAAACAATATTAGCTCATGTTAGAGAATATGCAGAGTATATGCCCCCAAAAAAATATTAATTTTGAACAGTTCTTAATGGGTTCCAAATGAGCACTAGATCAATTATTAATTTTCTGAGGAGGGGTTTTTTTTCTTGTGCAGGCAGATTCTCCAAGTATTGTCATGGATGCTCTACACTTTAGTGACCACAAATGGTTGCAATCAACAAATTCATTAAACAATTCCTATTTGCAATTTTACTAAATCTCTTCGCCGCATCAAAAAAATATCGAAATCAATGAATCATTAGACAGATTCCTAGGAAGTAATCTTTTAGAAAAGGGGGAAAAGGAATCAGTTGAGCTGGTAAACCACATCAAAGATTTCAACTTATGCACTCAATAATGTTTGAACAAATAAAATCAATTATTTTTTAGGTGGATCAGCAATAAATAACATCAATCAAATTTTCTACTTGCTGTTCGTATCAATTTAGCGCATCTTTCCAGATTCTCATCAAATTTACAAGCCTCAGATCATGTTATCCTATCCACTAGAAGAAGAATTCCAGTTTGACCTACCAAATACAGCAATATCCCAGTGATCACAAACCAATAGGGTTCAGAAAACCTAAAAGTTGCAAAATTGCTAACTTCAATTTCCCACATAAACATGATAAATCCCATTGGAACAAAGAGAAATCATGTTTATCTTAAAGTTACAAAACCCATTCTAAATTTAGACATACTGAGTGAAAAACTTATCTCATTGTTAATAAATGCTAAATGCCCCACTTCAATTCACAATTATATCTTCAAATCCACAAAAACCCCCAATTCAATTCAATAAGCAAAATACCACATTCCAACTTCAATCTATAGTGAAGAAAACATCACAACTTTCACCTAAAATTCCAAAGTACATGCACCAAATTGTTTATATAAACATAAGAACTCTACTTAAGTTTAAAAAAAAAAAAAAGATTAATCATTTATCCAAAAAGTCACAACCTACCCACTTCAATTTTCTATCCAAACACAAGAAATCTAGCAAGAGTAAAAAAAAATCTCAACTTTAACTCCAAGTTACAACCTAACCCACTTCAATCATAAACACATATACAAGAAATCTCACAAACAAAGGAAAAAAACCCACAATCAACAAATCACCCAAATCTGAAAACAAAATAACAAATTTAATAAAAGATAGAAGTTAAACAAACCTCATGGGTAAAGCTTGTTCCAAAGCATCAACAGCAGAATCAAAAGGGGTATTCTTTAATTTACTTTCAACCTCATCTTCATCCTCATCTTTTTCTTTTTCTTCATTTTCCTTTTCATCATCACTGTTCATCCCAATAGAAGAAGATGAAGAACTGCAAGGTTGAGCTTGAACAAACCCATTTTCTCTCTCCTCATCCACAACCACCCTCACCAACCCACGATCTCTTGGATCCAAAATTGATGATCGATTAAACGACGACCGTCGCATAAACCCACCACCAGAAAATTGATTATTCTCCAAAGCAATTGACATATTTTTGATTCTTGATTCTTCCCCCTTTTTCTGGGTTTTTTTTCTTCTATTTTTGTGGGGTTTTTTTTCCTGATTTGAGGATTGAATATTCAGTGACTGAAGAGATTAAAAGAACAAACAACAAAGGAAAATATTCATACCCAATTGACCTTGATTTAATTGATTTATAGAAAGAGCAGAAATAAGAGAGAGAAAATGAGAAAGAGAAGGGAGAGTGGCAGATTTGTGCTAATTATAGGAAATGAAATGGAAATGGGATAAAATTAAAAATTGAGGAAGTAGAATTGTAAAAAGAGAAAAAAGGAAAAAGGAAACAATGTGGAGTTCTTATCCAAAAGACTTATCCACTTGCATTGCCTCCATGTTAAAGATGGAAATATATATTTTCATTTTTGGGAATAGAATAAATGAATATGCTGTACGGTTTTCTTGGATATTTATGGCAATTAAGAGCTTTTATATTGTGTGCTAGGGTGTACCTTCATATTTCATGTACGATACTCCTTCCAACCTTCTGATGATGATTTTGATTATATTATCCTTTTTTTTTCTTTTTTGGTTTAACACATGTTAACCGAAGCCTTTTAACCTCCGTTTGATTCACCTTGATAAAACTTATCTGAACTGAATTGAACTGAACTGATCTGAACTGAACAGAATTATTTTTTAAACTTGACCGTTAACCATTTAAAATTTGTCCAAACATAGTCAATATTGGACTCATTTAAAAGTATGCTTTGAGATCTTTCCGATGACATAGTTATCATCATGAAATTATTTCGGAATAAAAAGTTATATGAGTGCTAAGTTATGCATGAACTGAACTGAACTGAATTTAAGTAAAATTAAAGTGAATCAAACAGACCCTTAGTCCAAGGCTAATCTTGTTTGCACCGGATCAGTCCACGAAGGAGTAAAGTGCTTCCCACAAATAGTTTCTCCATTTACAAGATTCGAACCCTCGACCTTGCTCAAAGGATGAGAGTGTTGAGCTACTCACATCAACCACTTATTGGTATATTATCCTCTGTTATGTATGAAATTTCTAGAATATCTTGATGTGTAATGTTATTGTCAGGCTATAATATACTAATGTCATGTCATTTTGTCATATACGAAAATATAAAATAGCTAAGCTTTTAAAATTGGACCTGACAATAGTATTTATTAACCTAGCAATAACATCACTCATCTTGATTATTATTTTCACACTTTTTTTTGGCGGAGGGAAAGGCACACGGGCTCATTCTTTTCACACTTACCAAACTAATTTATCCAAAAGAAATTAAATGGAATCAAGGTTAATTGAGTTTGACTGAGCTGAATTGATTAGATATGAACAAGTTGAATTGGTTTTTTTCCAGCTAATTTATCTCTTTAATAGGCGCATTTAAAAAGTAGATGTTTCTCTATTTTTTATTTTTTTTGGTGTAAATGAAAGGAAACACGCCTAGTAGATGTTTCTCTATGACAACACACGTTTCATCACGTTACTTGAGTGTGGTTAATAAAAGTGCGTTCCATATATATATATTTTCCATATCTTTATTATCTTGTTTTAGAATATTGCACTATCGCTATGGGATTTTTGTAAGGTGGATTCAATCTTTCACTGATTTGTATTACACTGATATAATGTTAAGAGATCTAATTTAAGACACCGAAGAGAATTAAACCAAATGCTCTAAAAGTATTTAACAAATAAAGCAATTGGTGAGCGAAGGCCTAATAGTTCATTAGCATTTAGTAAAGGGGACTATTGTCATTATTGTTGGGCAATTCTTATTTTTGGTCATGAGGAGTATATCTTAACGCTTATTATATTATCTTTTTTCCACTAACGAGCGATAACTTGGTATATCCTAATACTAAGTTAATCGATTTATTTGTTAGAAACTAATTTCAATAAAATAAAATCAATATTTTACAGAGAAAAACCTATTGCAAATATTTTTACACGGAAACTACTAATAAAACAAAATTCTTAAGCATCTTCAGAACTTGAGTCACTTTATGGTCAATATATAGTTATTTGTTCTCATTTTATCCTTAATTTAGGTTAAATAAACATAAAGTGCAGCTCAAACTCGAATTTAGAACTATCGGAAATTCATTTTTTCAGCCTCCAAATCTTTGATGGAGTAAAAAAGAAAGAAAGAAAAGCCTCAAAATAAAAATCAAAAAGGAAAAACGAAACAAGGGGCTGAAGAAGCTAAGAGTGCACAATGTCCAGGTTCATACAAACAAAAGGACATCAAATAGTTTGCTAAGTTTGTCTTTTTTGGATCAGGAAAAAAATCTCACATTATCATCGATCATAATCCGACGGTCTTTGTTTGATTGAATTTATATGTGATGAATATGAAAATTTTCATGGATAAATTTTAGGGCACCAAATCAAATGTTACTTCATATTCACGGGACACCTTCCAGCAAAATAAATTTTAATTTTGAGGATAAAGACCATTTTAGATGATTGCATGACGTGGCTCCAACTACTTGGGAGGTATTTTGTGTGGTGATGAGAATAGCTAGAAGCTCAGATGTAAAGTTTATATTTTGAAGTATGTTTCGAAAAAAAACTAAAAAGAATGTCGAGGTTTTAGTTGCCGATTTTGAAAATTGATTATACAACTTTAATGAAAGAAAAACAGTGCCCAATATCAAATTTTTACAAGGAGTTCATTTTTTTTTTAAACCAACAACTTGCCAACTCGCAGCCACTCCAAATCGTTTCAATTTAGATATATTCATGTGTAGTTTAGTACTTATTGTCATGTGAAAATTAGGCGTACTATGTTAGTTTTGAGTTGGGCCATTATTTGTGATTTTGGGTCATTTAGTACCATCGTACGTAATGAAAGTCGAGTTGGATTCAGCTGAATTACGAAATGAAAGTCGGGTTGAATTCAGCTGAATTGATTGAACGTGGTTTATTTTGATGTTGGGTTTAAAACTTGGTTTATTTTAATGTTGAGTCTAGGTCGTTCGGACTTCGGTTAAATTGGGTATATGTTGGCAAAAGACTTATAATCGGAAGCCCTTACCGGCCTATACAGACCCACCCTAGGCCATTGTATAATAATTAATAGCGAGAGGATTCAATAATCCCACACACCGAGGCATGCCTGAGGGGGAAGGGGGATGTTCTAGCCAGTCTCGAACCCTTGACCTTTGGGCAAATATTGACAAAGTCCTTAACTCACACCTCCGGCTATAGATGACCCCCATTTAATTAAATTTTTTTCATTTTGTTATGGTGCCCCGGCCCGCTAATTCTTTATCCAGAACTGTCACTCAGAATGGGTATCTCTATAGGGAGAGTTTTGGATGGGAGCGCGAGTCACCACTAACATAACTTGAACTCCAATAGTACTTATCAAAGAAAAACAAAATTTGAACCACAACTAAACCCAATTGCAAAAGGCATGAAACTAGCTACTCCATATGAATTGCAGCATATGGTAGTTTTGCACTTGTGCTATACTACTGCCCTTTTGTGCCCATAGATACATATAATTAATTACGTAAAAAACCTCCTAACTTATATAAAGCATACATAACAAAATCAAAGAGATAAGCTAATCAAATCAATTAAATTGTTGTATGGTTTTATTATTATCAACGTAACAATTATAATTTGTGGTCCCTTTTGGGTGATAAAGTGGTAGGTGATGTGAACATGTTAGAATAAAAACATAAAAATGAAGAATGGAAGCACCATCTGGGTTAACAAAGCCAGGGAGCAGTTCATCAATTGATAAGCATATTCGGGGCTTTGATCACGTGGGTTCTAATGTCATTATCTCTCCCTTTTTATTGTTTCTTTCTTTCTTTCATTATCTTATCTTCATTTCATCCCTTTCACACACTCTCTCTTCATCTCTTGAAAGAGACACTTTTTTGGCTGGAATAACTTAATTGCCATTTTTCTTTGGTATGAATCAGTGGTAGAGACTCATCCATCTTTAATCAAAGTCGAGATTTTGAATCTCGCATTGGATTTAGAGCAGCTTTAAATTTCTTGCCCAGCTATCCTACCCTTTAAGGTGCCTATAAGGCTACAAGCTAGCACGGAAAGATAATCACTATGGCCGATGGTTGTTACCAACCAAAAACTTTCCTATGGTATGTATATATATGCTTTGCTTTAACGCCACCCGTAAGATGAGTAGGTCCGTTTTCTTTAGAACTTGTGGATTATAATTGATAATGTTTTGGTCTTTGGGTGCGTGGGCTAAAGTTTTTACTCCTTACTTACGCTTGTCCCTCCAAAATTTGTTGCCATACAATAGCCACCGCGCAATCTCATGAATTATTCAATACAACGACATTTCATAACAGTCCACCTTTCGTTACTAATTGCATAATTACAAAATAAAAACATAATGACATTTCAGTCAATCTACAAAAGGGAAGATGACTTGAACTTGCATTGCATTCAATCTACAATTTCATTGCGGTAATGCAGTTCATTAGCCATCATTTGACTTTGAATGGTATAAACCTTGACTAGTAAGAGACTTGTCACCCACCAACCCTTGTGCTTGAACCAAACCAACATCAAGTTACTGTGTGGAGCCTAATGGTGCGTTCTTTAGAGCTGAACTTACCAGAACTGAATTGAACTTAACTTAACCGAGCACTACTGAACTGTACTGAACTGAATCGAACACCACTAAACTGAACTGAACACCACTGAACTTAACTGGAACATAATAATAATAATAATAATAATAATAATAATAATAATAATAATAATAATAATAATAATAATAATAATAATAATAATAATAATAATAATAATAATAATAATTATTATTATTATTATTATTATTATTATTATTATTATTATTATTAAATGTCACAATTATTTTACTGACACGCAGAATAACGACGCGTGGTCCACCCGTCGCAAATTCTTTTAGTGACGTTTATAAACCTCACAATATGATAAAATAATCGTCACTACTGGAGCTTTTTGTTGTAGTGTAGATACATGCCACTGATTCTGAGAGTATAGATGTGTTCTTTTCCATTGATCCCCACTGATTCGGCAATATCTTGACACTGATTCCCACAGTTTCAGCAAGGTCCTTCCACTTAAGCCATGTTCTCTGCAACGGAATAGTTCAGGAACGGAACAGAATGGCGCGGCGGAATGGAACATATTAGTTTTTTTTATATCGTACAAAATGTGAGACAAAATGAAGTATAGAATGCGGATCGGGACGTTGCGGAACGGAACAGATCTAAACGGAACGGAATGTAACATGGAGACAACGAAAAGAACAGGGTCTTCCTCACACTAATTCAGTAAGGTCCTATTACTAATTCCTCCTGATTCAAAAATGTTTTGTCACTTAATATTCTCACTGATTCGGGTAATGTCTTGCCACTAATTTTCACTAATACAATATTGGTTCGGCCACTGATTCAGTAAGGTCTAACAAGTGAAAAATAATATACCCACCCTAAGATAGAGGGAGGTTCACCTAGTTGTGTGAACTCGGGATTTAGGTAACAAAGATTGAAACCGACTACTTTACTACCAAAACACTAGTTAAGTCGCATTTTGGTTTGAGTCTTTTACAAGTTTGATCTTATCAATTTCGGGTTGAGAAATCATTTTTCATGACCCAGAGTTTTCGATTTTGAGTCACCTATTACTATGACAATGTCAATTGTACTTTGTATAACGTTTTTTAGGGGGACTTTGTTTAGCTACTTAAAAGTTCTTGAAGCACAATCATTTACATAATATTGTAAGTATGATTTTGCACTACAATAAAGAAAAACCTTTTGCTAACTTTCAATTTAAATACCTCTATAAACAAGAATAGTAGGGTTATTAAAAATGAAAAGCATATGTATGTGTGATATGTTATATGGAAACTGAGTTACGCACTTACGCACACTCACAAATACAAAGATCTAAAATCATTTGGCTAAGGGCAAACAATCCCACTAATTTATCCACACATTCAAAGTGGAGAACGAGAAGGAATTATGGCAACTAGCTGAGAGGCAGAAAGTTCATGGTTAAGTACACGAAAGAGAGGAGAAATGGAGAAAGAAAAATAAAGCTATTCACACATTGAAATTGTACATGCAAATAAAAATAAGGTGGGAGCATAAGTGGTAAGTGTCTCACTCTTACAATACAGTGTCCAGGAGTTCAAATTCTCATCCATTTAATAAGAAGATTAAAAACCTTCTATACCCTTCTTTGCAGGGTGAGTCTCTTCCTCTTTTTAAGTCTTTCATCTAATTAAAAATGGGTTAACTTGCCCGACGCATGTGATTTGCGAACTAATACATGTGTCCTTGTAACAAAACAAAAAAGAAATTATACTTGCAAATAAAATCTCTCTCTCTCTCTTTTTTTTTTTTTTTTTTTTTGGTGATCTTGAATCTTTTATCTCTGTGCAAGAAGGCAGTCAGCTTGGCCAAAAATGAAACACACTTCTTTTTTTCAGAGTATGAGATTAAGCTTATCTTTGGGCTTTATTCAATACTGGTTAATGGTTATACAATCTAAGAAAAATGGGTAAGCCCAAAAGAAGAATTGTAATTTGTAAAGGTGGATTCACCAGAAAGCAAAAGAATCCTGATAGAATAAAAAGAGGCTCAACAAAGAGGCATTTGTTTAAGTATATATAACGTTTGTTCTAACTTGAACATCAATCTGGTGTCGTGGTGTAGTTGGTTATCACGTCAGTCTAACACGCTGAAGGTCTCCGGTTCGAACCCGGGCGACTCCATTATTTCCCTTTTTTTCTTTTTCTCCCTTTCTTTTCTTTTTGGCTTTGCGAATCACTGATAGCTGAAGACTGAAGCCAATCTATAAACACAGTTGAACAAAAACCAAAATCCCAGCTCAAATCACTAAAATCTGTATGATTATGTCCCTTCCTTGTCAAAAATCATATAAATACATCAGATGTCAACGGAACGGAACTGCTTAACGCAAATCCCAAATTTGATATGTAGTTTTACCAATCCCCAATGTCAAAAACTGATGATCAAAGATCAATTAAAATATGCCTAGCAACAAGAACCTATAAACAAGTAGACAGGAAATCATAGACTAGTATTATACAGAAAAAGAAAAAGGGGTGAATGAAATTACTCAAATAGTGTTTACAACTAGTAGTAGAGGACAAGGCGACGAGCGCATATGGAGCAGTAATACTTGCGTTTGGTGTTGAAATAAAAGGGGAAGAAACACATGCGCCACTCTTTCTCCACGTCCAACGCCTGTACAGGGCCTCCGCAGTAGGGACACGCGCCGGGTGCCGTGTATCGGCCGATCACCCTCTCGTCTTCGTCACACACCACCACAAAGCACATGATCACGATGAGTTTTTGTTGGTTTGTTTTCAGGAGAGAATAATGAAGATGTATAATGCTGGGAAAATGGGATCTTAGCTTTATTATTCTCCTGGGTTGTTTGAAGAGTATTTTTGAGTCTAGCTAGAACATTCATACTGTCATTGCTTTGTTTAATTTAGTATATATTCTTTGTTCGTTTTGTTGTCATAATCCATATGGTTTTGGTATATATATTCTGCATCAGTAGTTATCACTTACCACTTCCCATCAAAAAAGGGGATAAGAAAGAAGGGTATGTCTCATTATGAAACATCATACTACTTTATAATATAATTTTGATCAGTGTGAAGAAATAGTCACTGTGAACCAAAAAATTATAATTTGATCGATTTCAACCAAAAAAATTTCTGATGACAAACAAGATATATGTGCAAGGTTATGCAGCATGTACCAATTTAGATCAGAAGAAACCCCCCTTGATTTTGATTGTCAGATACTGAATTCATTCAGCTGTTCATCTCCAAAGGCAATACATTGTGTGAATTTGTAGTAACACAATTTGTATCCCTAAATGGTGTACTAGATTTTTGCACTTTTTGCAACTATAAATAGCTCTGTTTCCTTTGTGGTTTCTTGTTTTGTTGCTGCTTGCTTAATCAAAATTTGGTCATCATAATGTACACATTTATTCTATCGCTAACTAAATTGGCTGAGCTATCGGTCGACATTCACTTGCACCCTCAATTTGACAAGCAAAAAAACTAAATTGGCTTTTCTATCGTTTTCCCCTTCAATTTCCAGATTTTCTACTTCTCTGCTAGATTCCACCACCACCATCACTAGGTCCAATAGGGATTTTGTAGTCTATCACAATTCTGGTTCGTTGGTGTAGTGACCCTGACCCAATGGTGCTCTACATCTTGACCTCTCTAGACCGAACCAACGGCACGACTCACCTACATGGTGATCATGGTCGCGTTTATAAAATCATGAATTCCAACTTATAATGAATCCCCTCAACCCAATCCTTAGTAGGAAACCCAATAGGTGATAATAGTTCATAAGAAATTTGCACCTTAAATCCCATCACCTCAAATATGACTACTTGAAATGCCAATCCACCCTTTGAACTAAGTATATGAATCTGGGATGAGCTTAATGAATCTCCATCAAATGGGCAACGTGTTCAACCGACAGGTATTGCAGATTATGAGCAAAAACCATAACAATGCACATGACCCACAGGCCAACATGCATTTACTCAATCTGCCTAAAATCATGACTTCATTTTTCAATCTTATCTTAAATAAAGTTAAGAAAAATAAAAATGCATTTAAACGCCATCAATATGTGGAGACAAAAATAAAGCAGCTTTCATACACCAAAAGTTGTAGACTTGTAAGTGCTAGTGATCACAAAATCTGTTATGGCAGTTAAGAAATTGCAACTGACTCTTTGAAAATTCAATTTATATGTCCTAGTTGCTTATAATTAATGTAATTTAACATTTCAAATCTACTATATATACCAATTTGGTTAGTTCCCATTTTCATTGAATTTTACAATCAACACACATTCAAAAATGGGCACTAATAAGCCAATAGTTGTTCATTTCTTAGTCTTAGGAACTTTCCTATTGTTTTCATGTTGTGTATTACCTTGTTTAGCTACAAATAACAGAAGGCTTTTAGCTACCACACCAACAAAGACTATCAACCAATACTTGGCACCCCACAACAAGATCAGAGCCAAACTAGGCCTACCGCCTCTCCGGTGGAGCGAGCCGCTAGCCAGCTACGCTCGCTGGTGGGCCCGCCAACAGCAAGGCGACTGTGCCATGATCCATTCTCAATCAGACTATGGGGAGAATCTCTTCTGGGGAAGTACTGGGAGGAATTGGGGGCCTAAAGATGCAGTTGCATTTTGGGCTAGTGAGAAGAGTTATTACAACTATAATACCAATTCTTGTACTCAAGGAAGGGAATGCTTGCATTATACACAGGTCATTTGGAGACATAGCTTGAGGGTTGGTTGTGCAAAAGTTATATGTAAAAATGGGTATACTTTTATTGGTTGTAATTATGATCCTCATGGTAATATTTGGGGTCAAAAACCTTTCTGAAAATTCTGTCATTTGTAAGTTAAAGTGTTAAACAGTGGATTTATAATATTATTACCACACTGAAGCAAAACCCTAGTCCCCTGTGTCTGAAATTCTGTATTTTTGTAGTGAGGATTTGAGAGATGTGGACTGTGGAGGATTTGGATAGATGTGGGGACTGTCTCTCATGAGATTCCCATGCAATGGGGAAATTCATCTAGATCTTGTATTTTGAATAAAATTGCAAAACAATTGGATCTCATAAAAATTAATTAAGCAATATAACAAAACAATTGGCAATTTGACATAAAATTGATGATAATCAAGCCACAAGTCAAACTATTAGAGTTAGAGAGAGGAAGAAAAAGATTTCTAAACATTAAGTTTTCAAGCATGTACCTTGAGTTCATTTGGCTTAACTTTATTCCGTTTCTAATTCTTCCTTACATTTCTCTTTTTTTATCCTTCTTTATCCAGTCTCCCTCCACCTACAATTAGGACTAGAAGTAGACGCTACCGTTTATTACTTCTAATACATCTACAATAGTAGCTTCTACATATAACTCTAGTTGTATTTTTATTTCAACTTCTAACGAGTTAGAGGTGGAGTCGGCGGTGTATGGAAAGAGGGCAAGGATGGAAATGTGAGAGTAGAAGTAGAAGTAGAAGTAGAAGTTGAAATAAGTTCGACTAAATAGACTCTTTAAATTTTATGTGGATAGAAAATATCAATTGATATTTTATACAAAATTGTACACAAATCTGTGCTCAAAAGATATCTACTTATCCTATATTGAATCAAACTCTCTAGAGTTTTTAACTCATCATAATTTCAAGAGAGAAAAAAAATCACTATTGCCAAATAAAAATATATGCCCACTTGAGAATTGAGATCATTATTAGTCGCCCAACAGCCTCATATATACACATGAATACATGATGATATAGATAAAAAAAATTGATAATTCATTCTGATAAACATGGAAATCTATTGATAGTGATACTTGTACTTATGGTTGAAAGTTATATCAGACAAATGCCAAGCTCATGAACTTCGGTTTGAGATCTCCCAACCTCAAATTCCTAATTTAATGGTCCTAATGATATAGAGTATGGGAGATTTGGACCCACTTTCCCCGCCAATTCCCTCACCGTTATCCTCTTCCACCAAACTAGATTCTCTCTCTCTCTCTCTCTCTCTCTCTCTCTCTGACTGGGAGCTGGAAGATGGCCGATGGGTGATGGATAGCTTCACCACCCAAAAATGCATCATCAAATTTCCAATTTCTCACTACCCCATAACCATAAACCATTTCAAAACTCAACCCACTTCACATTTTCCACCATTATATTCTCTTCCCACAAATACCATGGCTATGTCCATTACCCACAAACCCTTAATCACATATCTCTTAGAAAAACTTACCGCCCATCCAGATTCAATCTCAAACGCCTCACTTCTCGCGTTGTTCACCTCACTCGCCGTAAACAACTCAATCAGGTTCTTTCTCTCAATTTTGGAGTTTAATTACTTATTTGATTAGTTGTTCGAAGTGATTTTGCTCAAAAATGCTATCTTGCTTTGTTGGGTTATGTGATTTTTGAAGTTTTAGCTGTAATTTGATGTGGTTTTTATTTTTTCTTTTTCTTTCTTTTGGGTTTCCCCTTTTTGTGATTTTGCTTAAATATGCTATCTTGCGTTGTTTGGTTGTGTGATTTAGGAAGTTTGAGCTGTAATTTGATGTGGGTTAACCTTATTTTTGGCTTTCTCCTTTTGTATATTGCTTAAAAATGCTATCTTGCCTTGTTGGGTTGTGTGATTTTTTGAGGTGTAATTTGATGTGGGTTTGCCTTGTTTCTTTTGTTGCCCCTAACCCTTTATGGGATAATGTGTGTAGGTGTTTGAAGAAATTGAGATAGCTAAAAAGAGATATGGGAATTTGAATACTATAGTGATGAACGCGGTACTTGAGGCGTGTGTTCATTGTGGTGATATTGAGTCTGCACTTAAACTGTTTGATGAAATGTCTAACTCAAGGAGTTGCTGTGTTGATAATGTTTCTTATGCCATTTTATTGAAGGTATTGTCTTCCTTTTGTTCTTCACTGTTTTACTAGCTTTCGTCAAAGCAATACCACCCCAATTTTCCCCCCTTTTTTGCGCTACCTTTTACTGATTTGTTACTGTATTTTTGTATTTTGATTGACGGCAAGTCTTGTGTGAGACCAACTCACAGAAAATTGGGGGCACTTTTTAGAAATGTAGGGGTCACTCATGGTGAGCAGTGACCCTTGTTTCATTAAACCCCCGTCTCACCAAAAGTTACGGAAAGACCGTCTTATAGAAGTTTGACTAATGGTTGTTAAAGGATTGGTTTAATAAGATCTCTAGTACTTTGAGAATGGAAGGGAAGGGAAGGAAAAATATCCTTGTCTGCAACTTGTGAGTTCAGTAAGAGGGGTGAAGGGGAATTTGTTCACTTGATTTACGGTTTTGATTAGATAGAGGAGGATGAGGGAAAAGTTGTGGTTCTACATTTATATAAAATTGGCGAAATCTCTTCCTCTCCATTCTCTCCAATCTGGGGGGCGGGGGTGTTAGAGAATGAAGGACAATGAATAAGAACTGTCTCCCTGAATTATCCTTCTATCACCTCCTAGGAAGAACTCTTAGATTAGGCCCTCCCCCCCCCCCCCAAATACCCTTCCCTTCCTCTCTATGCACCAACTAGGCGATAAGAGATGGATTAATTAACTTTAAGGTCACTTACGATTTATTGATTCTTGGTATTTGAATGGAATTATGATGATGGGAAGAAACTGAATACTAGTATATAAACTATCTAACACCCCTCCCCCAACACAGGGAAAAAATCGACTGCCTAGGAAGCCCTATTGTAACTGACCTGAGAGGTTCATCCTTTAATTAAAGGATTTGTGTTATGAATATACTGGGGGTAAGAATTGTTGCCTTCTAAACTGTTAATCATATAATTAGTTCAAATTGTGCTACAAGAGTGACTATTATTTCCATAAGAGATATTATGATACTCAGACTTTTCAGTAACACCCACGTTCGACTTATATGAATTGTTCTGAAAGGAGAAAATGGTAGTCATATCTGTGACTGATAGTGACATGTTTGAGCCGAGTAACGTAATCACTATTTATGTACCCAAACCTGTATTGAAATCACTATTTATGTACCCAAACCTGTATTGAAAGTAAAGGTACCATTGGCAAAATCCCCATGTCACATAGTTAGACAAATTTAAATTTGTAGACAGTTAGATCATGCATGTACCTGATCCTTTTATCCCTTTGAGCAAAATTTTGAGTAGGGTAGAGTCATCCATCTTGCTGAAAATCGGGATTCAGGGATGAATTTCTACAACACAGCTGATGGATCATTCCTCGCTAAGAGCTGGCGGACTCCAAAGGCCTTCATTTCTTTATCTCTCAAATATATTGTATAGGTGTTAATTGTTTAAGCTCTTAAATTTGCTATCTCTCAAATGCTTTGCTTGATTGTAACCCTTAAGATTCAATGATGTGGCACAATTGTTCACTCTACTGTTTCTACTGTATATCTTTAGTGGAAACTGATATCCGTAAAATGGGGAACACACCATAGCATCATATCACAGACCTGAACCCTGATTGTCAAGGCTCTTGAATTTGATCTTAATCTATTGATATTCTTAGTCAGAAAATCTGATATTGTTTTCACTCTACGTGAAGGGTTTGGGTATGGCTCGAAGAATTGACGAAGCATTTCAACTTGTAGAAGTTGTTGAGAGGGGTGATGCTGCTGGAAATCCAAAATTATCAGCACCTCTCCTCCATGGTCTGCTTAATGCTCTCGTTGACGCAGGTAGTATGTCATGAACTAAAAGAAATTTGCAGTTGTGTTTTCTCTGTGGAATCTTGTAGATTTGACCTAGTGTGTTTTCTTCATACTTAGCACACTAAAGTACATTGATTTTTTAAATGGTTCTCTTTTGCAATCGTTGTTTCTGTTGGTTACTCTCTAGTCAATGCAAAAACACTACTGTCGTGGTTGTTAAAATGAGTGATTTTAGGTTTCTGTTTGATGAAATAACCTTCAGAATTAATTTTTCTTATTAAGTGATGAACCAAATTGAAGGATTTCGATCTTAGTGGTAATATGGCCCGAGACCAAGACCAGAACTGTTTGTGATAAAATAACCAATTTGTTTTTGGCAAGCTAGGTCAAGGGAGCATTCTAAGCCAAGCAAGGATGATGTGCTCTTGGAAGACAGTAAAAAGAGAGTAGAAAAGGCAAAAAGAAAAGCAGCCAATAAGAGTTGCGATAATAGAATGAGAATGCTCAGCATGATTACTTCTCTGTATCACCATTTCCTCCCTGGGACCGTGGAAAACATATAAAAACCCCTTTGGCGTAGCCTTGTTGTTTATCCCTCTCTTCCACGGGCGAGACTAGGGCCCAAATTCCACTAGTCCCACTAGGCAAAGGATGTTATTTTTCCGTCCCCTTCTACACCAACCATTTCGGAGGAAAAAGAGAGAAAGAAAAAGGCTAAATAAACAAATAAAAGGGACAACAGGCTGTTTTGTAAAACGTTGACTCTTCGACAACCTGCCAGATATTTCGATTAAGTCCGTGACTTTCTTGAGTTTTTAGTGACTGTTTAGTGTTTACTGAACATATATGATGTTTTGATTTTTCAAATGTTTTTTTTTGGGGGCTTGATTTAGACCACTTTGCACTTAGGACGCATTGTTGGTTTGAGAGAAAATCTTTTTTGCTTTATTGTTGAGAGGCTGTCATCAATATTGATAATCAGTCCTAGTTATTCCTACTTGCTTTTAGAGATCGTTGGAGGAGATTTTCATACTTGTTAATGTTTGCTGCAATCTCACTTGCTATAATTTAGTGCAGGAGATCTACGCCGTGCCAATGGTCTTCTAGCACGCCACGGATTTGTGTTTCATGAAGGTGGCAATCCTTCAATCTTGATCTACAACTTGTTAATGAAGGTATACTGCGAATATAATATTTTTCCCTTATATTCTTTTCTTCCAATCTTTCGTCCCAATGCTGCTTTACCAATTACCACTTTGTATTTTCTTTTTAAATTCCATCATTTGGAGTTGAACTCAATGTGTGATGACTATATATATTGATTTTCTTATGCATTTCCCTCTCATCCAGGGATACATAACTGCAGATTCTCCTGAGGGTGCATTCACTGTTCATGATGAAATGTTACGGGAAGGATTAAGGCCAGATAGGCTTACCTATAACACCCTAATCCTCGCTGCAGTGAAGACAGATAAACTGGATGCTGCAATGCAGTTCTTGAAGGAAATGAAGGTCTTGAGCAAGTATTAAAAGGCTAGTTTAGAGCCTCAGTGTCATTTTAAGCCAAACTACATGACCAGTTGCTTATGCGTCCCCTTTTGTTTTGTTTTTGTTTTGCAGGATGCTGCATTGAAGTACAATTGTGACCGTCTTCTCCCAGATAGTGTTACATATACTACTTTACTGAAGGTCAGTAATATGTCATTTAAAGTGGCTTTGTGATCCAGTTCACGAGCATTAAGTTGCTCACTCATTCTGCAAGATTATTAACAAATATATAAATTACTTGAAGAGATAATCTCACTTATTTGTTGAATACCAATATCTAAACTTTTGCTTCCGTCCCCCAATTAAGCTCCTAATTGTGTTATTACTGAGCTTCTCCTGATAAGGTTAAGGGGGAATTGCTTTTCAGGGTGGCGGACTGGTGAAAGATATTCATTTGGTTCAGAAGATACTGATGGAAATTAAAACATCTCAAGACTTATCTGTTGATCGAATCGCGTACACCGCACTACTTGATGCACTGCTTAGTTGTGGTTCAATCACTGGTATGGGCTACCCTAATCAAGTAAAGCTCAGAACGTTTTCTGAATCAGAGAAGTCAAGTATACAGTGAAAAAAAAAAAATTCATCTTTTACAGCGACGCTTGAGAAATCAGAATGGTCAGCATTAGTTCTTGCTCCATATCCTGCATGTTAGGTTGAGTTAGACTTGATAATTGCCTAGTTGTGTAGGTTGAACCAGTCAAACCTACCAGTCTTGCATTCTAATCTCTTCCTAGTAACTTATGTCAAAGGTATTTGGGCATGACAATGTTCATCCGTGTCCCTTAAAGTTAAAAGCCTGGAAAAATGAATTATCTTGCACAATAATGATGTGATAACGGATAAGTGATTAAGGCATAAAAAGGGGATTCTCTAGATGCTAGAGAGTAAACTCAGGATATCTCTGTTGTTTAATGTTTACAAGTTCTAGTCATGCAATATATAAACGTAGCCTGTAGCTGTGCCTTAGTGGCATGTTAACTGCTAGATTGTTTAGAGTCTTCAACCTAGGATCTAATGTTGTGGACAGTGGGTACATGGCCAAGTCAATGGGATGGCTACAAGACCTTTAGTCACCCTCTCTGGTGTGTGAAATACTCAGACTAAGTTTCCATGTTGTGGAGTTTTTGTCTTATTTTATTTTATCAGGCTATAGTGCTCAGTCTTTTTTTTTTTTTGAAACGATAAGAGGAGGAAACTAATTCAATATTCTGTGTTTCAAACTTGTCTTCCTTGCTTGCGGAGAAATTTAGTTTATGTACTGGCTTGTGATTAAAAAAGTAACTAGTTAATTACTTGTAAATGAGAAAGTTTTATATGCCAAGACTCATATGGCATTAAGCTTGGTTTATGAATGAGTTGATCAATCAAGGCCTTCCTTGGAATACTATGCAAAATAAAAATCACCAGCCATCAAGTGATGCATGCGTTGCTAATTAAACAATGGACCCAATGCTTGGACGGCATCGTCAGCACTTACATTTCAGTTCCATCTTCCATGCCATGATCACCCTTCAGTACATGATGTCCCCCACTATGCTGCTTCTGTTGCAGTTAGTCCCCTTTCTGTCCTGAATCCTGATATACTTAAAAACTGTAAAAGAAACACTAAACTGTCTTTTGGTGCCGCTGCATCTTTAGATTTCTTTTTTCCCATTGCCTGACTGGTTATCAGCCCTATCTTGTTTAGATGCCCTTCTTTTCCAACCACTACCTCGCTGTGCCTACTAAAATCTGGAAATTAATCTACAGACCCTGTCCCCTCATTCTACATCAAGCATAATGTCAATCCAGGAAACTATAACTCATTGTTCTCGCAATATCACCAAGCTCAAATCTGCAAATCAATCTCAAATCTGGTTACTGTTTTCTTTGATATTCACACATAATCGTTTCAGCTTTAACCTCAGACCTGACTCCTGATATCTCAAGGGGGGGGGGTTGGAGAGAGATCTAGTAAAGGTACACCCCTATGAGAGTATGAGTTATGATTACCATCTTTTTCTCCACTGTTCCTTGGTGGATCTGGAATATGCTTTTTGGTGTTGGGGAACTTTTGTGTCTGCCTTCAAAAGTTTCCGTCTTGCAACAAAGTTTCGAAGGTTGTAGCTTGTAGGAGAAGGAAAGTAAAATCTATTAGAGGTGCTTATGGTTATGTAAAAGGTGAGAATTTGTTGGGACCAATACCGTCCAGCAAGCTTACTGTGAGAAAACTTCCTTGCTGTGGTGGAAACACAACTCAGATACTGACAGAAATATTCTAAAAAACTATAAAATTTACTGATAAGGGATTCAAATGGACTGGAAGATTAGTGTAAAAAATTTGCATCTTGGTGTCTATAACTCTCTATTTGCTGAGAGGGCACCTTGTTCTCCTCTCAGCATTCTTCTCTTCATTAACAAACTTCCAATTCTTACATATTTCAACCCAAAAAACTAATCAAATAAAATAAAATAAAATTATTGGACAAATTTTGTGACTTGACTTGGAAATTTTGCTGTTTTCTGAGTTGGAATTTCTGTCCTGGCATTTCCCTTCTCTGCAATGTGTAGACACAGCTGTGTTTAAATTGTGGCAAGTATATCTATTGTGCCTTCTATAGTTAATTACCAGGTTGTTTTCAGGTGCTTTATGTGTGTTTGGGGAAATATTAAAGAAGGCTGGAGAGAACTCAGATCTGCGACCAAAGCCACATCTTTATCTTTCCTTGATGCGTGCTTTGGCATGCACCGGTGATATTTCGATGGTAAAGAATTTACATAAGCGCATGTGGTTGGATTCTTCAGGAACTATCACTCCTAAAATTCAGGAAGAGGCTGACCACCTTCTCATGGAAGCTGCTTTAAATGCTGGCCAGGTTGTCTTACAACTGATCTAGAATATATATGTCACAGTATCTGAGTGTTAGCATGTGTGGAGGTGTTAGCCCTTTTTGGAGCACTCTTCTCATAGCTGTTAGTTTCCTGCTTAATGAATCAGGTTGCAGTGGCTACACGATTTCTATCATATGTTAATGCAAAATGGAAAGGGATATCTTGGACAAGTTTAGGAGGCCAGGTATGTGGTACTTCAACCAAGTTGGAGTTCTTGTTCTTCTTTTGCTTTCCCTTTTGCTTCCGTTTCTTTTGGTGTCTCAAAGGGGGAGACGGGGGAAGGGTAAAGGGAAGTACAGAAGTGATTTTGGTTGATTCTGTTTTGCTGCCACTTATTCATATGAAAAAGTTTCATATGAAAAGGTTTCATATTTTAATCTAGAAGCTCTTGTATTACATCAACATTGTATAATAATGTGTTAGTTTTCTTTATTTTAGTTGATATCTATCTATTTTTCTGTTCACAATTATTCAATTGCAGGCTGCTGTACGTCTAGAGGCTTTATTGGGCTTAACCGAGTCCATATTCCGCCCCTACTTTCTTCCCCAGGTATGCTGTGCCTCTCTCTCACATTTTGTTCGAAGGTCCATTTCTAGTGTTGTGTTGTTACTGTCAGTGATACATTGAGTCTCTGACTGAACCTTATAATTTCGTTTTGTCATCCACTTTCATTTGTGACTTCAAGGCATATATTTATACCTGAGGTTCTGTGTCTTCGATTAATGATGTCCAGGGTTGAATTTAAGGAGCTGGTAAATGATCAATAATGATTGTGTATTTCCTGTTGTATCGTAGCATTGATGTTGCTAGTTCACTTTGTCAATATCTATTCAGTACATGAAGACTAGAGAGATTATTCACTTGCTGTTTTACGCTTCTTTTCCCTATAGGTGTCAGTGGATGATCCCGTGGAGAGTATCATGATTCCATTTGAAGAAGCCCGGCCTCTACAAGCTACTGTAGAACTAAAGAAAGTTGTCATGCGTTTCCTCAAGGAGCCAGTTGTGCCAGTTGTAGATGATTGGGGCAACTGCGTGGGGCTATTATACCGTGAGGACTGCACTGAGGTATTGCTTTTGTAATCATAAAAGCTTTCCTGAAATCGCTGTAGCTGATTTAGCTAATTGGTGCCTGTCTCGAGTGCAATAGTCTTGACATGGTCTGATTTTGTACTGTGCCATTTCTACTAGAGATTATTAACTATTAAGCTTCTTAAAGGCTGTCAAGAAACCGAGTCTACAATTCACCATAAGTCCATAACCTTGGTTTTTTGATAACTTGTGAGTTCTGGGTTCGCTTGAGGAAATAATTTAGTCAATTAGTAAACCCCCAAGTATCTTGACATGCCTTTGATTAACCATTTTATGTAAATATCCAGATCATGTTAAGCTGTACAAACAGTGGTAAATCCTTTTTGTCTTATGCAATTATACTTTCAAACCGAACCTAGTTAAGCTTTTGACTTGTGAGGGTTTGTCATCCACGCTCATGACCAGGGTTCAACTCCTGTATGGCCACTTCCGCAGAATTTGATGTTTCTCAGCTCCTCTGGGCACTATGGGCTTCAAGATGGGGCTTATGGGGGGCCCTCCCTTGCCTACCTTAAAATAAAATTGCAGTTATTAGATGGAGCTTGAGCTGCTAACACATAACAAATTAGTGCAGCTGATCTCCCTCCCCTCCCAACACCCATGTCCCAGCATAAGGGGTCCCTTAGACAAGTTTGGTTGAAATATTCAACGGGCCCTGGGAAGCTGAAATTTGAAAGGCTATCATCCACATTTTTTGGGTTTCCATAGGCCCCGGAATGAAAGTTGTTATTTTTGCACCAAATCGCATAGGGCACCCCAGGGGACGAAGGAGGCCCCGAGTCGATTATCAAGTCCCTATTAGGGTTGGAGTTTGGACAACCATTTTACTCATCACCAACTCTCAAACACCGATAATCATGGGTGAAACGAAGTTCGGGGACCCGGATATGGCCTACCAGGGGCACAGAGGATCCTCTTGGGTCACAGTGAACTATGGGACATGGGAGACCCTCAGGGTTGACTATCGGGTCTCTGTTAGGCTTGAACGACCGTTTTACTAGTCACCCTCTTTAAGAGGCCGAAGACCGAAATCATGGGTGAATACGAAGTTCGGGGACCTGGATGGCCTACCAGGGCCGCCACCGGGACCTTAGGGCTCCTCTTTGGTCACAAAGGACTCCTAGGAAAATTTTGGGCAAATATCTCAACCTGGCCCAAGAAGCCAAAATTGAAGGCTATAATCTACTTTGTTGGGGCTTCCGCAAGGCCCCCCGGAACAGAAGTTGTTGATTTCAAACCATATCGGAAAACCCTCGGGGACGAGGGAGGCCCATGGTGGTTGGTTATCAGGTCCCTTTTAGGCTTGGACGACCATTTTACTAACCACCCACTCTAAGGGTCCAAACACCAAAACTATGGATGTGTACGGATTTCAGCGGCTTGGATAGCCTTCCTGGGGCACTAGGGGCCCTATTGGGTCACAATGGACCCCTCAGAGAAATTTGGGCAAAAATCTCTACCGGACCCCAAGAAGCCGCATATTAAAGGCTACATTTGGGCTTCTGAGGGCCCTGGGACGAAGGTTGGGGGTCGGTTATCGGGTTCCAAAAAGCCGTTGTTGACCCTTTTATAGTTGTTATGGCTCCAACACCTAAGCGCGAGTGAATATCATGTTAGGGGCGGGGACGGTGGCGGGTGGTCATTCCCTTTACTTGTCACGTTGTCAGAAGGCTCCAATACCAAGCGCACATATCGCAGCGCCTATACCGACGCCTATGTCCCAACGCCCCCAAGTGATTGAATGTTTTTAGTCTCTTGTTTTTTTCAGCCAGTGCAATTTAGTTGAGTGAATTTCAGTAACTACACATAATAACCCAAGAAGATCAGATTTGGTGGTTGGTACTGGTTGGTAGTTTTAAATGGTTGGTTTAATAGTCGGGAGCCTTTGATCCTTATAAAAGAGGGATGACTAACTAATTGTCCACTGATAGATGTTGTATTTTTTGTAATCCTGCAGTTAAATTTGCCAGTCTCAGCATTGATGAGGAGCCCCCCTCCATATGTAACTGCTTCAACATCAGCTGGTAGTGTGATTGATCTAGTTTTGGAGAAGCAATACAAAATGGTGATTATTGTAAAATATAGCAACATGTACAGCTCTTACTGTTCTAAGGCTGTGGGAGTTTTTACTTCTGAGCAATTACATAAGCTTATTATGCCTGCATCAAAGGTGCCAGGGCAAACTATGTCAGCATTTGTAAGATCTTCATAACCTTTTATCTATTGTGTTATTCTTTTAAGGTTTTCTCTGATATTTCACTCCATGCCTAGTAGATATTGAGGAATGATGTTTGTATAGTTTCTGTGAACATCTGAATGACCACGGCTACGGACTTCATAATTCTGAATCACTCAGCAGATGGCTCACAAAAATGGCTCTGTTTATTTGTTCAGAAATTGTATTTGACCCACAATCCAGAAAATGAAGCTAATTTCTTGCATTTCATCTAGGAGAGTTGAAATCAGCTTCCTTTCAAAACATAACATTTGACCCCAAGTACTGGTAAATGCTTGGACACTCCTGAGTCCTGATACTGACACATTAGATACTTCAACTCCGACCAAGTATAGTTAACCAGATTTGTCGTCAGTCCTGATTCCTACACCAACACCCTATACTTGTTCTGTTCTTTCTGAAACCTGAATGCAGGTAGCATCAATTGTTACTTGCATCATCATTCATCAGTTTCGAGCAAGTAATTTCGAGCATGGTCGGTTATCCTCGAGATTTCTCTTCTCCTCATTCACTTTCCAAGTTTTCCCATGAGCTTCATAAACTATGCATTTACAGTAAGCTTTAAATAAATGTGTCAATTCTCTTACTGTATTTGTTTCCTTAGCCTTTTAGGAGTTCCCAATCACACAAGTCCCTTGCTTGAAGTTACAAGGTTTTGTTCAAATCTGCACGCGTTGCTTTGCAAAATATAAGGAAAGAAAAGTAAAGATGATGAATTTGTTGTTTGATTCTTACAAACATAACCTAAGTATAAAGTAGGTAGATCTCATGACCCTCATCATTGTCACAGGGTTCTAGAAGAAATTTGGGAATAAAGAGGTGGTCGCAAATTGTGTAATGAGAATCGAACCCATATCTTATAGGTGGAAGCGTGGAAGGTGAAAGTGGTACCACCACTCCACCTCCCTGATTCTCGTTAATGGTTAGCCTTGAGCGTCACTGCATTGGTTGTTTACAAATATGCAGCCCAAAATACTTGGTCTATTTTTGAATTAATGAATCTCACAACTGGCCTCAAAATAACAAATAATATTTTTTAGTGCTTGTATTTGGAATTTCCTGAAATAATTGGGACCCAAAAGTGGTTCCATTCGAATGAAAAGTTTTTAATTAAATAAATAAATAAATAAATATTAGAGGGTGTTCCTGTGGTTTGACCTTCTCTTTTCTTTTACGCTATTTATATAATCCATGAATTTTTTTTACTGAAGAGCTTTTCAATTCAGTTTACAATTACATTTGCCAGATTTTATCTTCAGTAAAAAGGTAAAAACAACAAATTCAATTACTTCGAAATACAATTAAGAGGCGGCTGAAAGTTGGAAAAATGGGTTAAAATAAGCTTGCAACCAAAATAGTTAACATTGGCTCAAGGACTACAATTTGAGTCAAAATAACTAAAATATCTAAACATACTCTAATATGTTGTCGATAAGTGATGAAATTTTGATGTAGTGGTTAAAAGTATTGCGTGTTGAATTGTTGATATGTTTTTTTTGGAGGGCGGAGGCATAGGGTAATACAAAATTCTTGATATGTATACGTGTTGAACTGGCATTTATATCTCCCATAAATTCAAAAATAAATAAGAAAACAAAACCTTAGTATAAATAAAAAGTTTTATTTTTTTTTCCTTTTTTGTAGGGTAATAATAAAAAGTTAAGTCTTGTCACCTTTTGTTTCTTAAGGCTCAAAATCATCAACTCATGTTCATCCTGAAAAAGGTAGGCTGTCACAACCCATCAAGCAATTATTTTCAACACGCTTTCTTCATTAAAACCGAGTATCTTACATGACAAACTTCTCACTCTCTCCCTCTATATATATCCCAACACTTCTAAGCTTGTACTCCAAGAACTTCTTCCTAAGACCAGTAACCAAAAATGGGTGTTGATGTTACAAAGAAATGGTCCTTGTTAAGCAAGCTAAAGAAGGCCATCAAGAAGGTGAACATTCTCTTAAGATCAAGCCTTGAGTTTAGCCAATGGAGCTTATCTTCAATCCTCCGATCGTCCCAAACGCCTAGGCTCTACACACGCCATTTGAGCTTTCCTGGCAATGAGTTAGGACTTCACAATGCCTGTTCTGAGGAGGAACCATTCAATCAAAGTCGCGAGAAATGTATAAGTTCATTCAGAAGTTTTCGAAGGATGAGTAACAAGAACAACAATTATGACAATGTTGATACAAGGGCAGATATTTTTATTGAGAATTTTTATCGACAACTTCGAATGGAGAGGCAGATTTCTTTGGAGCTTAGATATTGTAATAATGACGGTGGTGGTGGTGGTGGTGGTGGTGATGGTGGTGGTAACAATAGTAGTAAAAGTATTAGTAGTAGTACTAGTAGTAATAGTATATAGGGCTGATCATGGCTGCCTATACATGGTACAGTATATAATTTGGAGTACAATTTCTGGGATATGAATGGGTTTTTATCCTTAGGAAAATGCATAGAGCAAACAAAATTGTAGAATGTTGTGTATTAGAAGCTATTATAGCTTATGTAATCTTATTTTGTCCTGTTTGACATGGAATTCAGGTTTCTGTAATGGTTTAAACATACATGAATTTTACCAAAATTTTCACTTTACCTACAGAAAAGATAGATAGTTCACCTGGATTTTCCCAAAACTCACTTTGATCAATCATGTAATATGTCAGCTGATGCCTTTAAGTACTCCCTTCGTCTCATTATATAAGTCGTTATAGAAAATTATTTTTGTGTCTCTTAGCAGTTAGCTTGTACTGTATATGATTATGATAATAACCAGAGCATGATCATTAAATATGAGCATTCGGCTACACCTGAGAGTACAGCAGAAACCCCAAACATGTTTTCTATTATACCAAATTCTCACATACAAGAATGTTCTTTATAGAAAACAAAATTACATGAATCAATCAATATGCATAGAAGATACAAGAATCTGTGCATACAAATAGCATCTATACAACATTAATCCACACTGTTACGAAGTCTAGCATTTTTTTTTGCCTTAATCTTGTGTGCAGAATCTGAAAAACTAGCCTAAGATGAAAATGAAGAGTAAAAAAAGTTATAATCTGTATGAAATTGCATTTCAAAGAAGCAAAGCGATTTCCGGGTTCCCCACCTCAAAATCAGTTGATCTGATCCCAAAAAAAGAAGAAAGATATGTATCAAAAGGGGAAAAATAATAGACAGATATCAAAAAACAAAAGATAATTCTTCCTCCCACTCCCAAAAAAAGTCGAAATCGAGCACCATGAGTATGTATGCATATGCTGATGGTCAGTTCTTGTTGGTATCTTGCAACGAAATGACGGTCTCAAAGGCTCCAGCTAGTGCCAGCACCTTGTTCTTCTTCCCCATTAGCTTGGTTGCAGTTTCTTCAATCACATCATTATAGGCTTGATTCTCTTTTTTCCCTGCAGGCTGTGCCGCCTTCACAGGTGCAGCAGTAGCAGAAGAAGTTTCAGCAGCAGAACTGTCAGCACTTAGTTTTTCATCCTTAGCTTCTGTCTCTTCCCCACCCTGCTGATCAGCCTCTTTCTCTAACGACTCGTCTTCATGCATTTCTTCATCCAAGGTCTCGGTAAGGTATGCCTTTGGCGTCTCTTGCTTAGCCTCATCTTGGTCCCCTGTACCCTCCCCTGTCTGAACCTGTTCTGCAATCTCAACTTCTGGCTGATCATCAGCTGATTTTTCAACATTCTCCTGTTCTGGCTCTTTCTCAATTGTTTGATCTTCTTTCTCATCATGATGTTCCTCAGGAGCTGGACTCTCCGGTGCTGCGGGTTCATCAGCAACCTGATCAGCAGCCGGTGATTTAACCTCTTGATAATGATGATCATCCTCTAGGAGGGTGTCCTTGTTTTCCTCTTCAACATGCTGTTTGCCCTCTACAAGTATGTTAGTAGGGTCACCAAGCTCCTCATTACACTCGGGCATCTCTGATATCTCTGGGAGTGACTCAACCTCATGATCAATATTCACCATATCATCCTCAATAATCAAATGATCAACTGAGCGAGTTTCATAGTCAATGCTCGATTCTGAAGTCACGCTCTTAGGACCTTTCTTAACCGATGAGAATGATGAAGCTCCGTCAGAATCCTTCTTCGCGGGTTTTATACCTGTGGAGGACAGTGTGCTCCTCTTTAGGCTCCTAGACTTGGTGATACGAGGCTCCACCTTCGCATCCTTCTTGACAGACGACTTCTCTAAGGGGGCCAGTTTTGTGGAGGAGGCCAGAGGAGTTGTCGCTTTGCTCGAGAAGGAGGATGACCGGTATGGTTTATGAAGTCCAGGAACATTCCGGATGGCTTTTTGAACCTGAGACGCAGGTGGTGGCCGATCAAAGGATCTCCTTCTATTGAGGACCGGCTTTTGAGCAGAGTCAGTGTCTGCTGGTTTCTTAGGGAGCCTAGAGAAATCGAGGCTCGAGCTTATGGTAGGTCTGAGATAGTTAGGGACCGGTTTCCCATCGATTGGCGAGCTGGTTTTTTCATCACTAGGAGAAGAAGAAGAAGAGGTTGGGGTAGATGATAAGGATTTGGGTGATTTCTTGATCATAGAAGAACTTGAAGGAGATATACCCCTCTTTTCCTTCCCCATAGAACCTCCCTTTATTGTTGTTGTCATATATTTTTGCTTTCAGATTGAAATTCAAACTGAACCTGCATTAAACATAACCAGATGAACAAGATTTGTGCAGAAAATGAAAAGAAGGGCAAAGAACCAAAAAAGCTCAGAATTCAATTTTGCAATTTGGATGTTCACATTTCATATTTGTTTGCCTAATTCAACATTGACCAAGTAGAACAGGCATATACATGCTTACCACAACTACATTATGCCTTTCAATAAGTCCTGGTCTTATGCAAATTAAATTTTAGAAAACTATGTATGATGTGGTGTCATTTGTAATAAACTTCTGGGCCATATGCAAATCTACTTGCTGGTGGCCTTGTAGGGCAAAGGCTATTTTATTTTGCCATAATTGATGTTTCCAAATCCTAATCTAATGATGAAAGTTTGAGGGCTTCAAATCCTCATCTTATCTTGACAATATAATTAGAAATTAGATGGTAAAAACAAAAACAAACTTGTCCACAAGGCTCATTGTCAAATTACATTAACATTGTCCCTTCTGTATGAACTAGTAAACAATAAAACCCAAAAAAAAAAAAAAAAAAATCTAAAACAATTTCACAATTATCTTAAGTCAAGATAGAATTCAACAATGAATGTGTTTTAGAAAAGACTATCCAAATTCAACAAAATTCTCTTACAAATTCAAATTAAGTTCAAAGGTCATTGTAGTATTGATCAAGCATGCTTCAACTTGCTTTTTAATTAACCTTAAAAATATGTCTTGATTGGTTATTCAAGGTGAAAATCAATTTATAATCAAAAATTGACTCATATAAAAATATATTTCCTTGCCTTACCTTCCTGTTGAGATTTTGATTATAACACGCTAAGAATCCATAATCATCAAACTCAAGCAAAACAACCATTAAAGAAAAATGACACAAATTATGCCACCAAGCAACAATATAAGAAATCCCAATTGTTCCCCTCAAAAAAAAAAAAAAAAAAAAAACCCGTTAATGCACACATTGCTCAATCCATTTAAACAAAATTTACTAGGAATAATCCAATAACATAAAATTTCAAAATTAATAATTTTTCTAAACTTAAAAAAAAAAATTAGGCAAAACTTGAAGAACACATGCATGCACAATTACAATCAAAGAGAATGACCCTAGGAAAAAAAGTATGTACCATTTTAATTAACTTGTTGAGATGAACAAAATGTTGAAGGCCTACAAATCCATAAATGAAGATAAAGGTGAAGATCAAAAGAAAGAACCAAGATATTGAAGAATGGGAGTTTTATATGAAGGTGGAAACACGAGAGAGAGAGAGAGAGAGAGAGAGAGAGAGAGAGAGAGAGAGAGAGAGAGGTGGAAACCCAAGAGAGACAGGAATCAGAGAGAGAATATTTGCTGTCCTAAATCAGACAGCAACACCTTATTCCTTAGTATACGGAATGGAGGCGATACTCCCAGTCGAGGTAGAAATTCCCCTCTTTGAGGATAGCTTTGGAAAGTGAATTACCCGAAGTAGAGTGGGTTCAAGCCCGGTATGACCAATTAATCTTGCTAGATGAAAGACGACTAAATGGCCTACATTATGGTCATGTCTACCAAACAAGGATGGCAAGGCATTTTGATCAATGATTCAAGGCTAGAGGACTAAAAGAAGGAGACTTAGTCCTAAAAGAGGTGAGACCAATTGTGGCCGATCCTCAGGGAAAGTTCAAGCCTAATTGGGCAGGCCCATACCTTATTAAGACAATATTATCTGATGGAGCAACAAAGCTAATGGACTTAGACGGCAACGAGTTCACCATGGACCAACTTAAGCGGTTCTATGCATAAATGTTAAATCTTTGAGAGAGCCCACTAAGGCACCAAATCCAAGTAAAAATCGGTCAACTCGTCCCTGTGGGACCCACGACCGGAAAAAAAAAAAAAAAAAACGAGATTTGGTTTTACGAACTACATTGGCCTGATTCCGCATGGATATGTAGGTAACCCATATAACTTGGGCCCGACCACTTTAACAAAATAAATCTCTAAAGGGAGTTTTGATCCATTCGATTACAAATAAGCAAGTCTTTCATTAATATGGCTAAAGTCCATTACATGTTCTAATAAAAAATAATAATAATAATAAAGCGCGAATAAAAAAAATAAATAAATAAAAGGGCAATTCTAAGCTACATCTATTTGGGCATGCAAACCCGTTATTTGAATTATACTACTAAGCAAAAAAAAAGGACAAGACTTGCTAGATAATTAGAGGTGGACTACTCCTCCTTGTCTTTGACTTCGGGCTCTTGTACGGGTTCGCTAGGCTCATCAAGTTCCATTCGTTCTCTTGGAGCCCACCTTTCCCTACCATAGCTAGAAGAGGCCTCGTGATCATTGGGCCTACTTGGAGTTACTTGCTTGGCCGAATGGGCCGGATTCTTCCTTTTCTCGGATTGGGCCTTTGCCTTACCTTTAGTTTGGGGGTTGGAAGGTTTAGTGGGCCCATCGATTGGAGTTATCTTCACACCGCTAGGCTCATCATATTTGCAGGCCTTGAACAACGCTCTCTCTTCCTCTAAAAATTTCGGGTTGACTCGACGATCACTGCTCCAAATCCATTGCTCGTAGAAGATCGTCAGCCCATGAGATTGAGGAAATACTGGTTTAATCCATGTTGGACGACAACCCTAGTATCGCTCCCAACGAAGCACCAAGGAAGGAGTCAAGGGTCGTTGACGAGGGCACACGCAGCTTACATTTGGAATTCTTTGTCGTAAACCATATTGTCTCAAAAGGCGGTTTGGCAAGAAGGAAGTTAGGGTACATAAGCCAATAATCCTTGTAAAGGGCACGTTCTCACTACACCCTACAATCTTGGTGGTATGCCACCACGGGACGAACCAACCCATTTGGATCTTAGTATAAAAGAATTCTAACCACTCCTCGCGTGAAGATAGGAAAAACTGTCGACGCCTCGACGGGAGTTGCTTTGGGTAAATACTTTCTGGTATGTATGGTAGGCATCTCAAGCAAGTGAAGCCTCTCTTTGAGCCATATCTACACAGAAACAACAAAAAGAAAAATTCAAGTCAATACAAGATAAGAATTTCGCCAAATAAAGTTAAATCCACAAAGATTAAGACTTTATCACAATACTTACTTGAAGGAGTAAAGGGCTCCCGGTGAAGGACTCTTGAGGATTGCTCTTGAGCCTATCTAAAGTTAGGATTGTCTCTCCCACAACCAAGTGCATAGGAGAGCTATCCCATTGTATCCGTTTGGTCACCCTAAGAAGGCAGGCTTTGCCCCTATTGATGGTAAGCTTCTTTTCGGAGGGAATATGAGCATCTTCATTACCACCAACAAACAAATAAAGATGGAGGAGGAAAAATACAAAGGCACGCTTCTTATACCTCATGTCCATCGCACCTTGGGCCTTGGAAGTGAAGAAAGTCACAAGCTTGGCAAGGTCGACGTCCTCACCATGAAGCACTTGACCCGCTTGACGGGGAGACAACCCAAGGTACCTTTGGAAATCACCCATGGAGGCATTCCCCAAGTAGGATACGGCAGGAGGACTTTCGGTTGGAAAGCCAATTATGTCGGAGAATTCCTCCACCAAGGGACAGATCTCCTGAGCCTCAAAGCGGAAGACATGAAATTTCGGGTCCTAAAACTCGACTAAAGCATGAAGAAAGTCCCATAGAATCTTGACTTGTTTAAGGTGAAAGAAGGCATTGAGATGAAAAGGGGTGAGTTCTAACCTCTCCTCTACAGTCATGGAAGCCAACCAAGCATCAAAAGCATCATCAAAGTTCATCATTGTTAAGATTAAGGATTTTCTCTCAAGGAATTCTCTCTCTAAGGGCTTAAAGCAAGTGGTGAGAAGAGAAGAGAAAAAGACCCAACTATATAGAGGCTACGATTTGATTCTCGTCGAAGATTTAAGGAAATTCAGACAAACGACGAAAAAAAGGTTAGGCGGCCTTGAAGCTAGCCTGGACGGCTAAGCCGCTGGGACAAGCGGCCAAACCGCTCCAGCAAGCGGCTTGACCGCTAGGACAAGCGGCCAAACCGCAAGCCCAAGCGGCATAACCGCTTGTCCACGCGGTAGCCGCTAGAGCTCTAGCACAGCCGCTAGGAACTCTAGCGGTCATCCTGTATAGGCGCCTGGCGTACTCTTTTCGCGAGAGACCTCGGTTCAACTGACCCCAGGTTGAACCGGGCTCTACCTTCCTAATTCCCACTTGGACAGATTTTGGAAGCCTTCCCTTATATTTTTCTTACCTTAATTTTGGCTCTTGCCACTTTTCTATTTATTCTCTTTTTATTTTCTTTCTTGATTATCAAGTTCCACTTTTATTCCTTTTATTTTCTGATTTCCTTTATTAATATTTTTCCCTTTAATTATCTTTTTCTATTTTACTTTTCTTTACTTTATCTTTATTTTAGGGGAAGGGGTACCCCAAATGTGCTAAATTCTCGGGAATCCTAAATTCCCGAATGTCGCGATTTGTGATTTCCCATTCGGAAATTAGTTGATTAAAGTTCACATATGGGCATTTGTATGACATGTTTGTGCGTGAATAAAATGCAATAATTTGTAGCAGGTTTAATACAAGTCCGAAAGTTCGAAATGCACTACAGCAAATATCACTGGCCATCTTCGCCAGTACTCGGACCCGCCTGAGACGACTCTCCGGGTCCACTCGATGGTGGAGCACCTGAAGGACCGGGCTGAGACATCGCCCAAGCTCTAGGGTTGAAGGCAAATAATGAACCCGCTAAGTAAGCGGGATCTAATGAATGACGAGGTGGCTCCGACATGCCGGGATAACCGCCATAATCCGTACTCTCCTGACTCCAAGAACCCCTCGGAGGGAGTGGAGGATACATGGGAATATGATAGCCCGGATACCCCATGTAGGGAGGCGGTGCAGGCCATTGCGGAAGAGAAGGCACTTGGGGTGAGCTCCCCGTATCCACTCTAGCCCGAGGCGTCCCCTGACGCACCTCTACACTCTCCTGTCTGAGAGGAGGACGCTGTGGTGTAGACACCAACTCCGGAGTACGAACAACTGAAGGCCTAGGAGGCCTCACCACGGGAACAAGCTGCGAAAATAAGCTCCAGGTCAGAAAGCTACCAAAAATTCAAATCAAGCATTATTTGAAATGAACATACCTCTCGAACGTCGGACCGACAACTCGTGCATACACTCCGAGACGCGAATCTGGATATCCAAGTCTTAAGGGCATGCATACCCCTAAAGACCTTCCGTGTCTCAGAAGGATCCAACTATGCACATAAGAAAAAGAATCAGCATAAATACAAAGGAAACATTGCAAATAACAATGAATTCTCACTTACCCCCTTACAGCCAGCAGGTAGAGGCAATCCCTCAACCTCCTCAGCAGGACCATGAAACTCAGGAACCTGTATAACCTGAGGAGACCCGTCCGCTCCTGTATAGCTCACCGACAAAGTAGGAGGAGTAAGACGCGGAGCAGAAACAGCCGAAGAGCTCGAAGCACTCTGCAAAGATTTAAGAATGTCAGACACATTTCTAACTTTCCAAACGAAGTTAAGAAACAAAAGTACATTACTTACGGATCGGTAGAGAAGTTGGGGCATAACCGCGCCTCAACGAAATCAGTATAAGCCACCATGAGATCCACCTCAGGATCAGCTGGAAGCAAATACTCAAGAGCATTCGCCCCAATGGTGGCCGCCCTCACCTGCTCCACGGTAAGGTGACGAACATAAAGCATAGAATCTGGAGGATCCAAAGGAACCCTCGGAGCCGGAAGGTCGGGGAAAGTTTGCCTAATCAGTCTCTCCCCCAAGAACCACTCAAAACCAAAGGGGCCCTCAATAAAGATCCTCCTCTGGTCGTACACCCGAGCACCCAAGAATCTATCCGATAAGCCCGGGAGGTAATCCGTCTAGGGAAACCAGTCAACCTGCAAAAGCAAGAATAAGCATACAAAAGGATAAAAGGACCAAAGAAGCACAAAGTAAAGTTGCTTACATCCTGAGCGGTCAAGGGATTATTCGCTTCCCTAAGGGCGTGCAGTGTAGTAAATGGGCAAGAAGCCCGACCCCTCCAGGTCTGCATCGCTGGAAAGGACAAATCCCCTGTCTCGAGAAGAGGGGCAAGGTCGGGGAAATGCTCATAAAACCAAATCTAAGACATGCAAAGTACATGGATTAGGCACAAGTTATTAATAAAGAGCCGAAACACAAAGTACAAGAAGGGTAAAAGAAAATTACCTCCATAACCTTCCAATAATCGACTAAGGAGATGCGAGATGCGCCCTCCTCTCCACTGACGCGACTGGACTGCCTCAAACACCGTAGAAGACAAGAGTATGCGGGAAGACCTCAGTTGTACTCCGCAACTCTATCCGAATCCCACAGGCACGGGAAATAGCGAACATGATACCTACTAGCTTTATCCGAAAAGACGGAACAAGCTAGCACAAGGGCTAAGAAAAGGCGGGCGTGTTGCTCCGCTGTGATCTTCTTCAGCTTCCTTGGGTTGGTCAAGAACTGGACCATGACGTCAGTCCGACCATACACCCTACCATCCCAGTTGGTCCCAAAGAGACCAAAGATCTCCACCATAACCTCCCGGCTCACATCTTCATAAGTAACAGCAGTACCGGTGCAAGGAGTACTGGAAATGAGACCGAACTCGAAAGGGGTGATCATGATCTCACCCATAGGAAAATGAAAGGTACTGGTAGTATCCCAGTACCGCTCCGCAAGGCCTCTAACCAATAGGCGATCGGAGCGCTCGGAAGAAGCCATGGCCGCTAAAAGGTGACTGAAGCCACAACGCGCCACAATAGCGTCCACCGAAGGAGTCACGTACCTACGGGCCTTCTCGATGCCAGAGTGGCTACCGTAACCCCGCATGGCCGTGTCGGCATCCTAAAAGGCACAAATAATTGCAAAGAAAATTAGCTAAGTGATCCTAGTAACAACTACCAGTCTCCAGTTTAGTCCTAAATTTTTACAAATCGTAAAATTTAGCATTTTAGCTAAGCCAACATGACGAGAGTAAATTTTAAAGAGAGTAAATTTCACACAAATTTATTTTTCACAAATTTACTCGAAAAACCGTTTACCTCCACAGCAAAAGTAAACTTCATTCAAGTTTATTTTCATAGAAATATATAATTGCAACGAGAGTAAATTTCATACAAAATTATTTTCCATAAATTAAAGATGAATTTCACACAAATTCATTCTTCACATGCATATAAATACAAGAATCCTGCGGGAATTCGCAAATTAACCAGAAAAACAATTTCACGCAAATTGGTTTTCTACACTACAGTTTTCAACCTAGAAATTCTATGTTCGCCTACACATGATTTTCTAAGTGTAAAAGAGCGAGAACAAGAAATGATGACATACCCGACATTTGGTACCAACGGTAACCAAATGATCCTTCCTCTTGAAAACAAGATCACTGGGCTCCCAACGATCGGTAGGATGGAAATCACTGCGAGTGAAATCATCCTGGACTAACCGGCTCTCACCCACCCGGTGATGGGGTATACCGGAAACAAAAACCCGAGTGAAAACATTCGGGGCCTCATGAACAACAACCTCTTGTCCCTTCCTTTTCCTACCTCCTCTAAGCTTAGGAGCCATGGATGAAGAGCAAAAAATGGAGCTTTTGAAATTTGAGTAAAACTCATAAAACTCACAAATTCACACAATTTTGAGTTTTGACACTCAAAAACATAAGAACAACTAGCAAAATCAAGTCCTACTAAGAATTTGAGCAAGAAAACCTCAAGATTTGGAGCTAGGGGCTTTGATTGAGGTTGAAAAGCTTGAGCAAAAATGGAGGAGAGAGAAAGAGAGAGCTCGAAATGGGAAGATGACCCATTTCAGCCACCCCCTTCTCCTTTTATGGCATAACCGCACAAATGACCTAGTGGCCGGTCAAACCGCCACGTGGATGGTCAAACCGCCACGTGGACGGTCAAACCGCCAAGTGGACGGTCAGACCGCCCAGCTGGTGGTCAGACCGAAAGCCAAGCGGCGTAGCCGCTCCAGCCAGCGGCTAGACCCCTCCACGTAGCGGTTTGACCGCTTGACGTGGCGGTTTGACCGCTTGGCCCACTTTCTCACCCCTGACGTATCTTTGGGCCATTGGTTCAAAATCAGTGGGCCCCACACGAGGTCCATAGCAGTTATTTGCGCGCCAAAGTCCGTTATGATAAAAGGACTACTTTAAACCCACAGGTTTGCACATTTATACTTGGCCAAATGGCATGGGCTCAAGCCCGACCTAAGGTCTGAGCAACATTTTACTACCCTTTACTGCTTAATTTCTAACGAAATATTTTTATTGTGTAACCTACAGCATAGGGTTCCCCTTCGACTGAAAATTGAAGGACGTTTATTGTTTGACCTACAGCATAGGGTCACCTTTCGACCAAAAATCGAAAGATTTCTTATCTCTTATATTATTTCTAACGAAATATTTTTTTATTGTGTAACCTACAACATAGGGTTCCCCTTCTACTGAAAATCGAAGGACGTTTATTGTTTGACCTACAGCATAGGGTCACCCTTCTACTGAAAATCAGAGGATTTTTATCTCTTATCTTATCTCTAATAAAATGTTTTATTGTGTAACCTACAACATAAGGCCCCCTTCGACTGAAAATCGGAGGACGTTTATTGTGTAACCTACAACATAAGGTCCCCTTCGACTAAAAATCGGAGGACGTTTATTGTGTAACCTACAGCATAGGGTCAAACTCTCGGTCGAGTAAATCGGGGAATTAATGATTGTTTATCTTTAACTGATTGTCACCTCACTCAAATTTTCTGTTTTATTGCAGGTATTGGCACAGGAATACTTTGACCTTCGCTCTGTTCGAGCTCGGCCAAAGTAGGGGCATCTGTAGACACCAAAAATTGTGTCTATAATAAGTCCCCGTAAAAACCCGATGATGAAAGGATTGGATTTTGCTCGAACTTGGGTTGCGAGAATAATTGCTCTGATGATTAGCCCAGTTTATTTGAATTAGCCAGTGGAAGCCTTTTGTAAAGGTGATCCAAACCAGTTGGACTCAATTCAAATAGAGTCCAAAACTGAGAAATAGGCCTCTTTGAACCTAAGGGCCCTAAAGGGAACCCAAACCCATGAGTCAACCCTTGGTCAAACAAGGGAGCTCAGTCAATCCCGGGTGGACCCCCTCGGAAGAGCCTCCCCCGCACGAAAATCATGCCAGGCGCCTATGCAGGCACACCGCACTAGGTCCAAGCGGCCACGCTTGGGCTCAAGCGGTGGCCGCTAGGACAAGCGGCTGTGCCGCTAGGCCAAGCGGTTTGAGCGCTTGGCCTGCCGGTTTTGTCGCTCGGCCTAGCGGTTTGGCCGCCTGGACCCTTTCTCGCGGATGGCAAAATTTGAGGCCCATTCGATTTTCGTGCCAAACCTGGCAGCTCCCCCTCTTCTATATAAGCAAACCTTAGGGTTCAGTTGAAGAGGTTGAACATTCTCTCTGAAAGGTTGGAGATTCTCTCTAAGAGGTTGGACATTCTCTCTGAAAGGTTGGACATTCTCTCTAAGAGGTTGGCAGTTTCTCTCTCATATTACAAACCCTAAATTCTGATTCTACTTCTTCTTTAGGATTAGCCCTAGCACCACAAAAATAAACTTTCATACTTCATCAAGAGTTTGAATTCAAGCAATACAACCCAATAAGTTCATTGTGAGCATCCAGGTAATCCAACCCGAGGGTTTTCAATAAATTTTATATTGCTTGTTATTACTAACGAATTTGGTTTATGTGATATGTACATGCATGACGCATTTTGGGCAATAGGGCTTGTATTAAGCCTAATGAATGGATGAATGAATGCATATTTATTATTTATTGCTTTATATTGAATTATGCTTTGCATGTGAATTGGTGGATGAATTACCTTGTTTGCCTTTTAACTCGCAGATTTTTAGCATATTTATCGTTTTCTAGCAATAAAAAGCATGTAACTTGATAAATTGTTAAAAGTGGTCACATTAATAATGCTTGTTCAAACCCATTAGTTAAAACTAGGAATTTGGACAAACTGAACCCTGTTTGGAACCGTAGCATTAATAATTATATTGAATCGATTAGTAAAGGTCGTTGTTGTTAACGGGCGAGTTGGGTGCCTAACACCTTCCTAGCTCGTACCTACGCCCCCGAACTCATTAATGAAGTCAATTTCCCAATAGGGATTGGGGTGCATAGGAGTTGAGTTGACGTCTTTCTAGACTATCGACTTGATCTCCAAGGTTTCCAAATTACCTCAAAATTTGGTGGCGACTTCCGACAATCTTAATCATGTCCTTGGTACAAAAATCTCTATGTGCATATACACTAAAAGATTCACAAAAATTCGATCACCCAACCCCCCGAAAGGAGGGCTGAAGGTGAGGCACGCGGAAAAGATGGGAGAAAAATACGGCAGCCTACAGTAGATGTATCCGAGGACCCCGGAGAGAGGACCCGAAGGTAGAAGCCGCGAGGAGACCGGACCAAGCGAAGACCACCAGTAACCTGAAGAAAACGGATTGGAGAGGCGTTTTCTCCAGAAAAACGGCCCCCCAGCCTCCACTGGCCAGCCTCCACGACCACCCCGTTTTTCCTGGGAGGGGCGTTTTTTCTGCGCTTTTTGGCCCCGAGCCTCTCCGCTTATAAATAGCTTCCTTTCTTATTTTTTTCGGGCTTATCTCATCTTTTAGCCAAAATCTCTCCTAGGGTTTTTGATAGTTATTCTCAAATAGTGAGTTTAGGGTAATTAGTGAGTGTAAAACTTTGGTGATTAGTGTTAATCAACTCTTTTTTTTTTTTGTCAAAGTAAAAATTTTTATTAACCAAAATAATCATGAGGCGTACACTGATTTGAGGACAACAAATCAGACTCCATACATGGGACAAACCTAAAACCTTGGTACTTATCAAATTAATCACCTTTCCACCTTCTAGGAAAGGTTCAAGGGTTTAATCCTCATCCAAGCACAAGGTTTTACAATCTATGTAGGATAGTTATTTAAGCAACACATTTTTTTTACTCCATTTAGGATATTGCGAACCAGTATTATGCAAATCCTGAATTATCTGTCTAACTCGCTACTGCACTGTAGCACGAACATGCTGAAATCTGCGTTGGTTTCTCTCCATCCAGATGCTGTAAACAGCAGCAGCAAATAGATGGCAGAGAATCTCAGTTGCAGGTTTGGAGCCTTTAAATCTTCTGACTGCCCAGTGAACCTCTGCATCCCAGTCAGATACAGCTCTTGACTCACCAAACCAGCTCAATAAACATCTCCAAACTGTTTTGGAGTAATCGCATTGGAAGAAAAGGTGGTTCATATCTTTCAGTGACCCATTTTCACAAAGAACACAGCTTGAGGGGATGTTCATACCCCACTGCAAGCATTTATCCACAGTTTGCAATCTGTTTTGCAGTGCTAGCCAGAGGACAAATCTGTGTTTTGGTGTAATGCCTCTCATGTGGATCACTCTTTCCTAGTTTACAGATTGCACATCAGGGGTGAGATAAAGGTAAGCCTTTTTTATGGAGAATTTCCCATCAACTACAAAGTTTTTCATATGATCTCCCCAACTCATACTGTTCTGCAGCAACTTTTGTGCTTTGCAAATCTTCTGTATAACCCAGCTTGCTTGAGGAGGCATATCCATGTTATCTATGGATGTTTTTTTCATATAGTAAGAATGGACCCAACGAATCCAAAGTCTATCTTCCTTCTGTTCCAGCACCCACAGATGCTTGAGGATTGCAGCTTGGTTCCATCTATGCAAATCAATAACATTCATGCCACCTGCAGACTTTGGAAGACATACTTTTGACCAGGCAATGAGTGCCCTCTTGGATTCTGCATGCCCTGTCCACAGAAAGGATCTACAAGCACTATCTAGCAGGTGAATAATTTTTTTTTGGGAGCACAAACACCTGAGACCAATACGCCTGGACTCCAAATAGGACACTCTTAATGAGTTGCAATCTACCACCATATGACAGAAACCTTGAAGTCCAGCAGGTAATCCTAGCCAAGATCTTATCAACGAGTGGTTGGCATTGCATGACAGATAACTTCTTACTCGATAATGGAACTCCTAGGTACTTAAAAGGAAGCTCCCCTACTAAGAATCCCAGAGCAGATAACATGTCCTCTCTCAGATCAGGAGCTACACCTGCAGTATACATGGAACTCTTCTCTAGATTTGCTTGCAACCCAGAGACTTGAGAGAAGTGATCAAAGGCCTCATAAAGCATCTTGACTGATACCAGATCCCCACGGCAAAACATAAGCAGATCATCAGCGAAGCAGACATGGAGAAGTTCAAGCTTGCCACATTTAGGATGAAAATTGAAGTTAGGATCCAGCTTGATTTGCTTGAGTCTTCGATGTAAATATTCCATAACCAACAAAAATAGCAAGGGAGACATAGGGTCTCCTTGGCGCAAACCTTTCTTTGCCTCAAACTTTGGAGTCATAGTCCCATTCAACAGAATAGTGTAAGTGACAGTAGACACACAAGTCATGATCAGGGAGACAAACTTATAAGGAAGCCCAAGCTCTAGCAATACCATTTTGAGGAAACTCCATTCAATGGAGTCATAAGCCTTCCTCAAGTCTACTTTAAGCATGCACCTAGGAGAAATGTTTTTCCTAGTGTAACCTTTTATTATCTCATGGCTAAGTATGATATCATCAAAAATATGCCTCCCCTTAATGAATGCAGATTGAGAGGAACCAACAAGCATATCCACCACAGATCTAAGCTTATTAGTTAAGATTTTAGCAATAAACTTGTAAAGTGTGGAGCAACAAGCAATTGGTCTAAAATCTTTAACATGAGAGGGTTTGGACACTTTGGGAAATAAGGTTAAAGTGGTGCAGTTGATACCTTTCAGCAATTTCCCATTTGCAAAAAATTGTTTGATTGCTTCACTCACCTCAGAGCCAATTAGGTTCCAGTTATGTTTGAAGAACTCAGCTGGGAATCCGTCAATACCTGGAGCTTTGTCTAGAGGTAGCTCTTTCAAAACAGTTGCAATCTCATCATCAGACACATCAACAACCAATTGAGCTTGTTGTGCCAAAGATAGTGTAGGGCCATCCCTAATTACATCAATATCAATCCCAGGGAGTTCCATGGCTGAATTCCCCATAAGTCCATGGTAGAAATTCAAAAACTCAGTCTGGATATCAGCATGATCACTGAGCTTTACCCCTGCATCAGTATAAATAGATGACACCTTATTGGCAGCTTGTCTGGCCTTCAACTGGGCATGAAAGAATTTGGAGTTACAATCTCCATGACGAATCCATGTAGCTCTAGATTTCTGTCTAAGCACCTTCTCATGAGTGGAAGAACAGATTTCCAAGTCATGAAGGATGTTTTTTTCTTGAGAAATAATATCAGCATCAAAAGGTTGTTGTTGTAGCACTGCCTAAATATTGTCAAGATCAGCTTGTAATGCACAAAGTTTCTTATCAAGGTTAGCCAGAACCCTATTCATATGCGCAGCTCCCTTGCTAATGATATTGAGTTTTGTCCACACTCTGAACATAGCACAACCTCTAATGCTTTTATTCCAGGCTGCAACAACCTCCTGCTTGAAATTATCTTGCTCTAATAGGACAGTAAAGAGTCTGAAGGGACGAGGTCCTGAGCTCCACATGAGTTCAGTATTCATGAATAGGGGAGAGTGATCAGAAAAGAGAGGATTCAAGTAATCAAGCTCAAGATAACCATATGTCTGCATCCAACTTGCATTACCAAACCCCCAATCTATATGGCTATATATCCTATCAGTGGCCTCTTGCCTATTACTCCATGAGAATTCCCACCCTTTGCTCTTCACTTTGAACAACTGAGCTGTATCAATACAATCCCTGAAGTCCTGAACCTCAGCTTGATGAACTGGGGCCCCATTAATACGATCATTCACACTGAGCAGGCTGTTCAAGTCACCTAACAAAAGCCAAGGACTAGTGACACCATGCCCTAAGTGTTGTATGGCCTGCCAAAGCTCTTTCCTTTCAGCAATAGTAAATAACCCATAAACTACAGTCAAAGAGCAAGAAAAAGCAGAGTGCTTATCTTGTACTGTAATATGGATATATTGCTCACCAATTTGACTAACAGTGATATCAACATTCTGACTTTTCCATAAAATCAGTATCCTACAATTTTTTGCAACATTAACATTAGAGACATACTCTCAATCTCTTAAATTTCCTCATTATTTTTGCAAAATTAACACTTCTTATTCTGGTTTCAAGACAACCAATCATATCAACTTTATTCTTCAGCAAAAAGGTTTTGAGTTCCTTTTGCTTGAAGGGCTCGTTAAGCCCTCTCAGATTCCATGTGAGGAACTTCATGGTGGTGGATCCTCAGCATTTGAGGAGCTTGCCCCTTGCTGGTGGATTTCTAGCACCTTTTGAGTGTATGTTTCCAAGATAGCAAAGGGGTTTTCACTGATGGAGATCGTGTCAGAACTTACAAATTCATGTTCTGTATCTTCAGCTTGGGAAGTATTCTCCTCAACAACAATATCTTTCCCCTTATCACCAATCTGGCTGATAATAGGTTGTGAGGAGGAAGGCTGTTGAGTTTCATTTGTATTGCTAGATGCATTTGCAATATGACTAGTTATAGCTCCACCTGCAACTTGTCTCCATTCTTTCCTCTTTTTCCTCCTCCTTCTCTTCTGTTGAACAAAACCTTCCCCATGAGTAGCACGGCTAGCATCTTTTGAACACTCAGGTGCCAAATGACCAAATTTGGTACACTCGGTGCAGAAGAGTGGTCTCCAATCATAGTCTATCAGCTGTGTTATGTTACCCCCCTCAGGATGTTCAATACGCATGGAGTCAGGCAAAGGCTTAGAGATGTCTGCCTCTATCAAGATTCTAGCATAGGAGACTCGCTCCTGTAGGGAAGTCAACTTATCAGTGTGCAGGGGCTTCCCTACGAAGCTAGCAACCCTGCCTAAATTCTCAACGGACCAGCATGGTAGTGGCAGGTTAGGAAATTTCACCCAACGAGGTATGACTCTCAAAACCTCATTGTTAAACTGGAAATTTGCCTCCCACAATTTCAGAATCATAGGTTTATTATGGAAATAAAATGGCCCTTTTTGCAGAACATCATCTCTCTCACTTGCGGAATCAAAACGAAACATGAAGTAACCATCATCATGTAGATAAATGAGAGGAGTAGGAACAAAATGCCAAACACCCTTGACAAAATTAAGCATATCTTTAAAGACTGGGGATTCTCCCAACACATATCCAATGAGAGTGTATTTCCATGAAGTCTCTTGCAATTTAAATGCAGTAGCATCAAGCTTAACAACCACATTTCCATTGATAGTTACAGGCGGAACAAAACTTAGGGTTAACCCAGATGAAGAAGATCGATTACCTTGAACACCCACAGCAGGTGTTGGCTGAGTAGAGTTATCGGAGTAGGTAAGGCGCCGAGCAGCATCAGAATGACCCACCGGAGTCGCCGTCACCGAGCCCATCTCTGATTCAAGGGTCGCTTCCTCCACTGGTGGTAAATCACCAAAAACTATCGGAGGAACTTCAATACCAGCACCAGAGGTTGGAGTGGGAGCATGTTTCGGAAATACAGAGCTAGGGGTGGCGCTGGTGGTAGCCGATTTTTTTTGCCGGCGGCACATAGCCGCTAAAGCGTAGGATAGCAAAACCCAGCTTAAACTACGCCTGGAGAGAATCCTTCTATCGTGCGCCTTGCCTTGGAGTTGAAAGAGTCATTTAATCAACTCTTTAATCCTTAGCATTTGGTTGTAAGTTTTCTTTCTTCTCTCTCTTTCTATAAATACTTTGCAAGTTCTAATCTTTGTTGTTGAAGGTTAATGGGTTTTGTTATTATGAAGTTTATTTTGATTAATCACATGATTAGTGAGTAGTTTAATTAGTTCTAGGATTAGGTAGCCCTAATCCATGCTCTTGATTGTTGGTTTGCCCCTTCCCCAAGTTTAATTCCAAATTTCTATCAATGTTAAGCATGTGCTCACCAAGTGTTTGATAAATTGCTTGATCCACATTTTATCTTATTTATACCTATTGTTAAGCATGGAAATGTGTTTGATGATAGTGGTTGCTTGATTATTGATGCTTGAGAGTTAATACCACGAAAGTGGATTACTTCTCTTGTGACCATTTAATTATCTTAGTTTAAAATAACCCATACCTATTTAGGATCCTAGAAATAGGTCTCTTGGTTTGTGTTTGGGTAAAAATCACTCCCCTTCGAAAGAAGGTGTTTGTGATACCTTTGCTAATTGTCAAGTGGTTTGTTAATAAGCTTAGGGGTTGTTTGGGGTTAAACAATGATCAATTTGCATGATTAGCGGTGATTCCTATCCTAGAATTGCATTTATTATTTTTTCACACCCTTATTAATTTTTAGTTAATTAGTTTGTTTAGGTTAGTCAATCCAATCAACTCCTTTAATCGGTCTAGATAGTCAATAATCTAGGGATATTTAGTACTCTATCAACGAGTCTCCGTGGTACGAACTTGATTATTACTTCGACATACACCGTGCACTTGCGGTTGTGTCATGTTTTTGGCGCCGTTGCCGGGGACTCGACGATAGATATTAGAAATCCTTTGATTTGACTAGATTAGACCATTTTCTATTTTTCTTTTTTCTTATCAACTCGTGTTATCACCTTGTTCGTCTTTGTGATTGTTATTGTAGGCGTTCTCATTGTGCATGCCTAGGAAGCAAAAGAACAAGCCCATCGATGTTCTAGCTTTTGAGGTTCCTATTCCTAAGGGAAAGAGAAGCGCAAGGAGGAACCCCATCGTTCAACAAGAGATGGCTCGACCCTTGAGAGAGTTTGCGATACTCAATGCTCAAGGGATTCCCGGAGGCATCACTAGGCCTGCCGTGGAAGCGAACCATTTGAAAATCAAGCCCTCTTTAATAGGGATCATTGCTAGAAATCAATTTGAGCACGACGAACCACCTTACTTGCATCTTCAAATGTTCACGGAATATTGTGACACCATTAAAATCAATGGGGTTTCACAAGATGCGATCAAGTTAAGGTTGTTCCCGTTCTCACTCACGGGGAGGGCAAGACAATGGTTGAATACTCTTCCTCCCGGCTCAATCACCACTTGGAATGAGCTCTTGGAGGCGTTCTTGAGTCACTTCTACCCACCACATCAGACGGTGTCATCTCGCCATGACATTGCCACCTTCCATCAAGAAGACGGTGAATCACTCTATGCGACTTATCGCCAATACAAGACGTATCTCCAAGAGTGCCCTCAGCACTCAATGGATGAGAATCTTGTGTTCCAAATATTCGATAGCGGAATAGACCACGCCTCTAGGCTCATGTTGGATGCGGCCTCCGGAGGGGCCATCATGGATAAACCACTTGAGGAAGCTTGGAAGCTCATTGACAACATGGCTATGAACAACCAAAGGTGGAACAAAGGACACACCCCTATCAAAAAGGGAGGTAAACTCGATGTTGATGCTTTAACATTATTGAATAGTAAAATGGATGCTTTGAATGTTAAGGTTGATACTATGAATGCACCATCATCTTCTTGTATGGCTAGTGTGTCTAATGCTCATGTGAATGTTATTCAATGTGAGGTTTGTGGTAATAATGGTCATGTTGGGAATGAATGTCAATTGTTGGTGAATGTTGAGCATGTTAACGCCTTCCAAGGCTATAATAATCTCCGCCCTTAAGGAAATGCTTTTTCTAGCACTTATAATCCGGGTTGGTGTAACCACCCCAACTTTTCTTGGAAGAATCAAGCTCCATCTTCTTCTTCCCAAGGACCTAACCCTCCGGGTTTTCAAGATCAAGTGCCTAGTCAAGCTCGTTCTTATCAAAATCAACTTCCACCTCCCCCACCCCCCTTTTCTAATATGGAGAACATGCTTGAGAAATTCCTTGCTAGTCAAGAAAAGCAAAATCAAGACTTTAGGCAACAAAATCAAGAATTTAGGCAACATGGTGTGATGCTTCATGATGCCTTAACCAAATTGAATGCTAAAGTTGATCAAATGGCCACTCACCATAAGATGTTGGAAAATCAAATCACCCAAATTGCTAGTTCATCCTCTATGCCTCAAGGTACCTTTCCGGGGCAACCATTGAACCCAAGGGAGAATTGCAATGCGGTGACTTTGAGGAGTGGCACTCAATATGAGGGACCAAAGATGCCTATCGAAAGTCCCGAGATTGTTGAGGTTGAAAAAGATGATCAACCCATTGTGATTGATAAAGGCAAGGCTAAGGTGGGTGAGAATAAGCAAAGTGAGGTTGAGAAAGAAAAGAGTGTCACTCCCCCTCCCTACACTCCCCCCCCCCTCCCTTTCCCACAAAGGTTTGTCAAGGCCAAGTTTGATTTACAATATGGTAAGTTCTTGGACGTTTGAAGAAACTCCAAGTGAATGTCCCTTTTATGGATCTCATGACCCAAATGCCTTCTTATGCCAAATTTTTGAAAGAAATTGTGTCTAAAAAGAGGAGTTTGGAGGGCGTTGAGACCGTTGCCTTGACGGAGGAGTGTAGTGTGTTCCTCCAAAACAAGAGTCCCCCTAAGCTCAAGGATCCGGGTAGCTTCTCCATCCCTTGTGCTATAGGAAATTTGAAAATTGACAAATCCTTGTGTGACTTGGGTGCGAGTGTGAGTGTCATGCCACTCTCCATTTGTCCAAGGCTTGACATGGGTGATCTCAAGGTCACCACGATGACCTTGCAAATGGAGGATATATCCATTAAGCACCTCGTTGGGATTCTTGAAGATGTCCCGGATAGAGTGGGGAAGTTCTTTATTCTGGTTGATTTTGTTGTGCTTGATATGCAAGAGGACTCTCTTATTCCTATTATCCTCGGTCGACCATTCTTGGCTACGGCGGGGGCTATGATAGATGTGAAAAATGGGAGGCTCACCTTAAGTGTAGGAGATGATAGAGTAGAGTTTAACTTGACAAATTCTATGAAATATTCTATGCTTGAAGGTTCTTGTTGTAGGGTGGATACTATTGATGGAATTATTGATGAGACGATACTGAGGCACCTTTGCAAAGATCCCCTTGAGGCACTCCTTATCTCTAAGGCCTCAAGGAAAGATGAAGAAGAAGACTCCTATCTCAAGGAGTATGCTTTCGCTTTGAACTCTTCCAAATCCATTCTCACCAAGAATAAGGTGGAATGTTTGGAAGGTGATGCCAATGAACCGACTCTTGGCAAGGGTAAACTCGAACTCAAACCCCTTCCCTCTTCTCTTGTTTATGCTTTCCTAGGAGAGGATGAGACATTCCCGGTGATTGTCAATGCTAACCTTAATGAGGATGAGCGATCTAAATTGCTTGATGTGTTGAAAAAGTATAAGAAAGCCATTGGGTATAGCATTGATGACCTCAAGGGAATAAGCCCCTCTCTTTGCATGCACAGGATCCTCTTAGAGGATGACCACAAGACCTCCATCGAGCCTCAAAGGCGTCTCAATCCTAACATGAAGGAGGTGATCAAAAAGGAGGTTCATAAACTCCTAGATGCGGGAATCATTTACCCAATTTCGGATTCCAAATGGGTAAGTCCCGTGCAAGTTGTCCCGAAGAAAGGAGGTATGACCGTCGTTAAGAACAATAACGATAAGTTAATCTCCACTAGACTTGTCACCGGGTGGAGAATGTGCATTGATTACCGAAAACTCAACAAATCCACCCGGAAAGACCATTTCCCCCTCCCTTTCATTGATCAAATATTGGAGCGTCTTGCAAAGCATTCCTTCTTTTGCTACTTAGATGGATATTCGGGATTTTTCCAAATCCCTATCCACCCAAGTGACCAAGAGAAGACGACATTTACATGCCCCTATGGCACCTTTGCATATCGAAGGATGCCATTTAGGTTGTGTAACGCTCCGGCAACATTTCAACGATGCTTGATGTCGATTTTTTCTAATTACATTGAGAATATAATTGAGGTTTTTATGGATGACTTCTCCGTGTGTGGCACCTTATTTGACGATTGTTTGGTCAATTTGGCCAAGGTGCTACAACGGTGTGAAGAGGTCAATCTTGTCCTCAATTGGGAGAAGTGCCATTTTATGGTGCAAGAGGGCATTGTTTTGGGTCATGTAGTGTCTAGTAAGGGGATAGAAGTTGACAATGTTAAGATTGAGGTCATTGAGCAATTACCAACCCCAACTAATGTGAAAGGGGTGAGGAGTTTCCTTGGGCATGCCAGTTTTTACCGACGGTTCATCAAAGATTTTTCCAAAATTGCCAAGCCTTTAACCTACCTCCTTGTCAAGGACGCCCCTTTTCTCTTTACTAATGATTGTCTTCAAGCATTCTATAGGTTGAAGAAGGCCCTAGTCACCGCTTCTATCATTCAACCACCCGATTGGAGTCTTACATTCGAGATCATGAGTGATGCAAGTGACTTCGCCGTAGGAGCGGTGCTAGGTCAACGTAAGGATGGAAAACTTCATGCCATCTACTATGCAAGAAAAACCATGGATGATGCTCAAGTGAATTATGCCACCACCGAGAAAGAGCTTCTAGCGGTTGTCTTTGCTATAGAGAAGTTCCGACCTTATCTTGTCGGATCGAAGGTGATTGTCCATACCGACCACTCGCCTCTCAAGTATCTCTTGAGTAAGAAGGATTCCAAAACTCGCCTAATCCGATGGATCCTCTTACTTCAAGAATTTGACATTGAGATCAAGGACAAGAAAGGAGTCGAGAATACGGTCGCCGATCATCTCTCTCGGTTGACTCATGAGTTGGGGGAGGAGCGAGATAGACACCTTCCTATTGATGATTCATTTCCAGACGACCATCTCTATGCCTTGACCTCAAAGGCACCTTGGTATGCCGACTTCGCCAACTTCCATGCTTGAGGAGTCATTCCTCCGGAACTTGATTCCCGAGCCAAGCGAAAGTTTCGCCATGATGCCACACGCTACTTGTGGGATGACCCTCTACTATTCAAGAGGTGTTCGGATGGTATTTTGAGGAGATGTGTCGATGAGAGCGAAATAGAAAGCATCATTTCTCATTGCCACGATCTCCCTTGTGGTGGTCACACAAGCGTTGCCAAGACCACCGCCAAGATCTTGCAAGCGGGTTTTTATTGGCCCTCCATGTTCAAAGATGTTCACACTCATGTGAAATATTATGATCGGTGTCAACGAACGGGTGGAATATCACGAAGGCACGAGATGCCCATGAATTACATTCTCGAAGTTGAACTCTTTGATGTATGGGGGATTGACTTTATGGGACCATTTCCGTCATCTTCTAGTAACCGATATATCTTGTTGGCGGTGGACTATGTGTCCAAGTAGGTTGAGGCCATAGCCTCTCCAACCAATGATGCTCGGGTGGTGGCAAAATTTTTCAAGAAGGTGATTTTTCCAAGGTTTGGAGTACCCCGAGTCGTGATAAGTGATGGAGGCTCTCACTTCACGGAGCGCAATTTTGAGAGTCTTTTGAAGAAATATGGGGTAAACCATAGGGTCGCTTTGGCCTACCACCTACAAACGAGCGATCAAGTTGAGGTGTCTAACCGTGAGATCAAGAGTATTCTCGAGAAAGTGGTGTCTCGTTCAAGGAAAGATTGGGCCTCCAAACTCGAGAGTCTCTTTGGGCCTACCGCACCGCTTACAAGACTCCGATAGGCACCACTCCGTTCCACCTAGTCTATGGAAAACTATGTCACCTCCCGGTTGAGCTAGAGCATAAGGTCTTTTGGGCTATCAAGGCTCTCAATTTTGATATGAAAGCGGCCGGTGAGAAGAGGCTCCTTCAAATTAACGAGTTGATGAGTTAAGGCTCGATGCCTATGAAAGCTCCAAACTTTACAAGGAGCGGACCAAGAAATGGCATGATAAACATATTTTGCACAAAGAGTTCCATGTTGGGGACTTAGTGCTTCTCTTCAACTCCCGATTGAAACTCTTTGTGGGAAAATTGAAATCCAAGTGGTCGGGACCCTTTGAGGTGATCAAGGTATTTCCATATGGGGCGCTTGAGCTCCCAAATAGGGAGAATGATACCACGTTCAAAGTCAATGGCCAAAGGCTCAAGACTTATCTAGTCGGAGAATCAATAGAGAAGGAAACGACTCCAAGTCTCTCTGAGCTCCCTTCAACCAAATGAGTAAAAGGGGTCGAGCTCATTACCAAAAACGAGCATGCTTCTTGGGAGTCAACCCAAGCGTTTAATTTTTCGCATTTCATCTATTTGCATTCCCTTTCGTTTTTAGTTTTACTTCATCAAAACAAAAATGGAAAATAAACAAAAACATGAGTAAAATGAAAAAAATTGTAAATAGAAAGTATTTTGCGTTTTGTGTCACTTGATTTCCTTGGGTTTAATGGATTTTGGATTGTTTTTGTGCATAGGTACCCGCATCGATGAATTTTGAACGTTTTGAGGGGGAATAATGATTTTTGGGTGAATTGTTGGTTCGGGATTTGTGAAGTCGGGTCATCTTGCGGTTCACATGTGTGGAAATGGGTATTTGAGATGGCGTTGCCTCGGCATAAACGACTCGGGATCAACCAAGGTGGGAAGGATGCCCACGAAATGGGAATTGAGTATTTGAGGCGTTTTGGAGGCGCACCGCAAAAAAAAAAAAAAGGGGGTCAAAACGACCATACCCCGTTTTGGCAAAGAAAAACGGGGTCGCCAGCTTCTTGGCGATCTCGCAAAAATTCTAGAAAAACGGGCCCCTAGAAAAAAAAACGGCCACCCCGTTTTTTCTCAGAGGGCCGTTTTTTCTGGAATCCGTGCATTATTGTACCCGCACGTGTGCAGCTCGGACACCCCCTTCTCCCCTAAACTCGAGCTCCCTCTTCACTCTCACTCACCTCTACCATCTTCCCACTCAAATCCCTTTCTCTCTCTTCTCAAACCCTAACCCCCAATTCTCATTCACCCATAATCTCATCAAATCCACCCAAATTCTTTCACAATTTCCACAAATCTTCCAATACCCATCACTTACCCATCTTTCTCTCACCACAAAACCCCAATTTTCATACTTTTTCTCTCTCTTCTCATCTTCAACACCAACTTCCCACCATTGTCAAACACCTTTAAAAACTCAACCTTTTCACCATTTTCCTCTACAAAAGCTCCATTTTACCTCACCCAAGCCCCCATTTTCTTTTTCCCTCACAAAACCCCCAAAATTCTCAATTTTTTGCACTTCTCCAAAAACCTCCCCTCAAAAATCCAAAAATACAAAATCGATTTGGGGAAGTTTTCGAGGGGTGTTCTTAACACTCTCATTGCATTTCCATTCAATGTTTTGAGGTGAGTGGTTGTGGGTATTGTTTTTGTGAAGGTTTTTGTTGAGATACTTTGGGGGTTTTTGGTGGATTTTTGTTCCAATGTTGAATTTTAGGAGCATCATGGCACCAAGGAAAAGAGCAAAGAGCTAGTGGTGAAGCTTCTTCGTCAAATGCACCTCCGCCACCGAACATCCTCATTAATGGAGCACCCCAAGGTATCGACCTCCCTCCTCATCCTCATTACCCTCACATTGTCATGTATAATGAGCACCATCGTGCTAAATTTTGCAGTTTAGTTGCTAGAGGTGTTGTACCTACCCGTTATGCTTGTGAAAATGTGATGAATATTTTGGGTATTGAGGGTCATATTGATAAATGTGTTCGAAAACAAGGTTGGGGGACATTTTGGGAGAAGAAGGATCCCACGTACCTTGAACCCTCACTTGAGGTGTTAAGCTCGTTTGGGACTCGAATTGAAAGCCATAAAGGAAAGGCCAAGGGGATGGTTTCATTTCACCTCTTTAACCAATATTATGAGTTTCCCTTGTCTCAATTTTGTAAATACCTTGGGTTGCCGGTGGGAGGTTTGTATAAGCCGAGTGAGGAAGATATTGACCAAGTCGCATTTTGGGGTAAGATTGCTCATGGTGATTGGGGTGCAAGTAAGTCCCACGGTACCCAAATCCACAATCTGACAATTCGGTATATGTGGAAGATCTTGGCCAATACAATTCTAGGAAGGCACGATAGCCAACACAATGTGAAGACGTCGGAACTTTTTTTCCTTTGGGCATTGATTAATGGCAAGAAAGTGGATGCCGGGGCACATCTTGCCCTCTAAATGGCAAACATTGGGGCAATCAAAACCAATAAACCCCTATCATGGGTGGTTTTGTAACCTCGCTCATAAAAGGAATGAGTCTTGGTGCTCGATTGACCGGAAATCCAATTCCCAGCATAACGAGGCTTGAACTCTTATTCGCCACTCAAGCAAAGCTCTTGGCTAGGGTTGGTCATCAATGAAAATTTTTGGTGTGGGTCAATGAAACACCAATCACCGCTTTCACCGTTCCCAATGATCTCACCGACCCATCAAAGGAGGAGAATTGGAAATATGACTCCTTGTTGGAGAACCACCGTGATTACCAAGCGGCTTTGGCGGGAGATGAGAATGAGGAAGATGATGATGGAGAAGGGGAGGATAATGGTGATGGAGAAGGGGCGAATAATGAAAATAAGGTGAAGAGGCCCCGGAAGAGTTTGGAGAACCGAGCAATCCGGTAGGCGATTGGGATTACTTAGCCCCTCCACACCAAGAAAGAAGGTGGCATACTTATGTGCCTCAAACCTAAAATGCTAGTGATTACCGCTCACCTCATGAGCATGGTAACAACTCCCACCCCTATCATGAGTATGAGCAATTGAACCACCGGGTCACCACATTGGAGGGTGATCATCAACGCATGCAAACGTTGATGGACCACATGTCAATAAGGATTGATCAAATCCAAAATCAATTGACAAATGTGGATACTTCTCTTCAACTCATGAATTCCACCATGGGGAACATGAACGACATACTCCAACAATGGAGTGCTTGGCATTTCAACCAACAACCACCGCTTCAATGAGCATTGTAAGTTCCACTCCCCTCCCTACCCTTTTACTGTTTTCTTACATTGGGGACAATGCATGTCTTAGCAAGGGGGGTGTCTTATGATGTTTTAGTTGGTAGTGTGTTGGTTGGTGGATCTTATATGTTGGATGTATGTGGTTGTTGGTTGTGGTGTTGAGGAGGTGTGGTGATTTGTTGTGATTTGGTGGATTTGATGATGGTGTTATGATTATGGTTGGTAATTGGAGATGTGCTAGTTTAGTGTAGAAGCATGTTAGTTCATTTAGTTGCATGACTTTGTAGAAATTGTCATTTAGATTGCATTGAGCAAGTTTAGGCTTGCATATCATCTAGGTTGCATTTCAAACGAAAATTCAAAAAAAAAAAAATAGCAAAAATGGAAAAATCACAACAACAAAAAAAAGAAAAAAATCGGAAAATACCAAAAATAGAGAGATGATCCCTTTATGATTATTTGTGATACTCTTGGTCGGCATTCGACTTGTGGTAGAGAGAGCATGATACTTTTGAGATGCAATCCCGAAAGTTTGGCATGGTTTCTCGTTTGGCCTTTATTCTCTTGGCCCTTTGTATGTAAACATTTTCTCAATCACTTGATAATCTCACTTATATTTGTGAAATAATTGGTGTGATAGACATTTAACCGGTGAGATCTTGAGCCTTAAAAACCGACACATCTCTTTCGGTTGTTTGTCTTTCATGAGTGTTTTGGATTCACATTGGTGGTTAATCTTCTAGAACTTGCCTTAATTCTTGGTCAAAATTTGGCACCCATTTTTTGCACTGGTAGGACGGAGGCATTCATTTGTTACTTGTTCTTAAGCTACTTTAAGCCAAAATTGCCCACCTAACGCATCATTTTATCACTTTGGATCCCCTTTGAGCTTATGCCTTTTCTTGATTAACTATGTTTTATGCCCTCTTTTCCCAAACATGTTTTCCCTCTCCGGAGTCTAAGACTAGTGTAACTTGTCTCTCTCATTGGGTTGAGTATTGAATTGTGAAATGGAATAAAAGATGAGCATGAGGGTGCTTTTGGTGAAGAATGGAGGGATGATGGTTAACTTTGAGCTTGAATAAGCTTTGTAAAAAAAAAAAAAAAAAAAGTCAAATGAACCTCCTAGAGGTAGAAGAAGGGCATATATCTCATTTAATTGAAATTGTCTTGCTCCGATACTTCTAATGTTAGATTTTGTTAGTGTTGTGAAAAGGGTTGGTTTAATGGTTGGTACATAAGGTTGGAATTGGTGTTTTTGATTTGTGGAGATGTTTTTGCACCCTCTTGATCTTTCGCGAGGATTGAGGATGTTTGTATTCTCACTAAGTCTTTTTGACTCTAAGCCCACATCCCAAATGTATCCACACCTTACCCTAAGCCTCATTACAACCCAAAAATCCTCCCGATCTTTGCATATGGAGTTGTCATCTAACGGTAGAGATTTTAGAAGATAGGCAAGCTTATGGTAAGATACCACTGATGTTTGAATCTTGAGTGTCAATTGATTATTTTCCCCAAACACATTTGAGTTTGAGTGATCCACACTTCTTAAAGTGAGGGTCTATCGGACTAATTTGTTTCACGTTTTGAGTGGGATTATCGAGTTGATTGAGTGCTTGCAGGCTTCGTGACTAATTGAGTTATCGTCGAATCTTGGAGCTTATGTGATCTTTTGGTGTACTTGTTTCCTTGATGGATTTTCATGCTCTCGATACCCTTGTTTAATGCTCATCCTTGGTTTCACGGTATAGAGGGTGATCTCTCAATCCTTTTTGTGCTAACTCTTGAATCTTGTGTGTCTTGTTGGTTTGTGTTTGCTTGAGGACAAGCAAGAGTCTAGCATGGGGGAGTTTGATGCACATGTAATCGTGCATATTTTAGGGTGCTTTTTCCTTAATTTTAGTTAACTTTGGTCACTTTAGTTTGCGTTTTAGATAGATTAGTTTTATTTTCTATTTCTAGATTACGTTTCCTTGGTCTTTGTGGTTTTTGAGCATTTTGTAGATGTATCCGATGACCCAGGAGAGAGAATCCGAAGATAGAAGCCGCGAGGAGACCGGACCAAGCGAAGACCACCAGTAACTTGAAGAAAACGGGCTGGAGGGGTGTTTTCTCCAGAAAAACGGCCCCCCCAGCCTCCACTGGCCAGCTGCCAATTATCCAAAAAAAGGCCCCCTCCAGAAAAACGGCCACCCCGTTTTTCCTGGGAGGGGCGTTTTTTCTGTGCTTTTTGGCCCCGAGCCTCTCCGCCTATAAATAGCTTCTTTTCTTATTTTTTCGGGCTTATCTCATCTTTTAGCCGAAATCTCTCCTAGGGTTTTTCATAGTTATTCTCAAATAGTGAGTTTAGGGTAATTAGTGAGTGTAAAACTTTGGTGATTAGTGTTAATTAACTCTTTAGTCCTTAGCATTTGGTTGTAATTTTTCTTTCTTCTCTCTCTTTCTATAAATACTTTGCAAGTTCTAATCTTTGTTGTTGAATGTTAATGGGTTTTGTTATTATGAAGTTTATTTTGATTAATCCCATGATTAGTGAGTAGTTTAATTAGTTCTAGGATTAGGTAGCCCTAATCCATGCTCTTGATTGTTGGTTTGCCCCTTCCCCAAGTTTAATTCCAAATTTCTATCAATGTTAAGCATGTGCTCACCAAGTGTTTGATAAATTGCTTGATCCACATTTTATCTTATTTGTACCTATTGTTAAGCATGGAAATGTGTTTGATGATAGTGGTTGCTTGATTATTGGTGCTTGAGAGTTAATACCACGAAAGTGGATTACTTCTCTTGTGACCATTTAATTAGCTTAGTTTAATATAACCCATACCTATTTAGGATCCTAGAAATAGGTCTCTTGGTTTGTGTTTGGGTAAAAATCACTCCCCTTCGAAAGAAGATGTTTGTGATACATTTGCTAAGTGTCAAGTGGTTTGTTAATAAGCTTGGGGGTTGTTTGGGGTTAATCAATGATCAATAAGCGGTGATTCCTATCCTAGAATTGCCTTTATTAGTGTTTCACACCCTTATTAAGTTTTAATTAATTAGTTTGTTTAGGTTAGTCAATCCAATCAACTCCTTTAATCGGTCTAGGTAGTCGATAATCTAGGGATATTTAGTACTCTATCAACGAGTCTCCGTGGTACGAACTTGATTATTACTTCGACATACACCATGCACTTGCGGTTGTGTTACGCAACTTACAGGACTGACTCAAGCATAATCTCTCTTCCTCTTCCTCTTTTCAAAATCTTCCTTGGCCTATTCTTTTCTCATTCATCATTTGGGAAATCTGGAAAACGAGGAACCGTTTCATTTTTAAACATAAAACAACACCACTACCCTCTTGGAGAAAATCTACTCTATTTTCAGCTTGGGAGTTCAGCTCCTTTGAGGCAAAAACCAACATTTGACAGCCCACTTAGACTATTCTTATTGGTTGGGAACCTCCACCTCCAGGCTGGATCTCTTTTAATTGTGATGTTGTTGTCGCGTTGGGAAAATCTGGCATTGGTGGTGTCCTCCGTGGGCAAGATAGTACTTGGAATTTGGGGTTCAAAAGCTTCACCCTTGTCACCTTGGTCCTCCATGGTGAACTGTTTGCAGTCAGAACGGGGTTGCAAATATGCATTGAATCAAGACTGGATAACGTTGTGATAAACTCGGACTCCCTTTTGGCTATTAACGCTATTAAGGGTAGGGGTGTTCATATCCGAAATTTCGGATACCAAATTTTGATATTCGAACCTGTATCCGAAATTTCGGATATCCGATTTTCGGATACCCGAAATTTCGGATTTGGATAGTCGGATATCCGCTATCCGAAATATATTTATATTTTTTATTTTTTATCCTATTTTGTGCCTAATATTTTTTTGGTCTTTGCCAAGGGTATCCACCGTCAATCACAGTGACTAACCCTCTTGCCCCAACTGTCAACGCACTAAGCGGTAGGGAGCTGGCCAAGGGATTTTTTCCATTCGCAAGTGTTGGGATCCGAACCCCCAACCACTTGTTTAAGGGATGAAGTGCTGAACCACTACACCAACCCATCTTGGTTTGTGCCTAATATTTTTAAAATGTGAGCCAAATATTTCGGATAGTTTCGGATATTTGGATAGTTTCGGATATTTCGGATAATTTTGAGTTTTTCGGATATCCGAATATCCGAAAATTTTGGAAAATGATATCCAAACCCGTATCCGAAATTTCGGATATCAGTTTTTCGGGTATCCGAAATTTCGGATATCCGCTTTTTCGGATAATTTCAGTTCGGATCTTCGAGCTTTCGGATCGAATGCTCGGATTCAGATATTTTTGAACAGCTCTAATTAAGGGATAGTCCAAGATTGCAAGCTCTCTTAATAACTTACTACTTGATTGCAGGGCTTTGACTTCACAGATTCCTCGAGTGAAGCTTGATTATGCACCAAGGGAGGCGAATAGACTTGCGGATATTTTGGCGAAGGAGGCTCTTGCGGAAGCTAATACTAATCAGTCCCTTCGGATTTTTACAACCCCCGTGTTGTATGAAACAATTATTGGATGATTCTGTAAGGGTTGAATACCCTAAACTATTTAAGGCGTCTTAGCCTCTATTAATGATTGTTTTCTTACCAAAAAAAGAAAGTAGTCACTTGATATGGCTTAGGCGAACAAACTAAATACTCCAACAAAATTACTTTAATCACTTCATTTCAGCTTTATTGAAATGACTTTAATAATTTAATCAATCATAGCAGATGATCAATTAAATTGCCCTTATCAAAGACAAGGTTCAAGGGTGACGTAACTTCAATTTTGCAATTTGTATAACTTATCTTGAGGAACAGTAAAGTCAATCAAGAGAATTTAAAAGATTTTGGTTTTCAGTTTTTAAGCAAGTTGATCAACGACCTTAATTTCCATCTGTCGTGCTTTAAAAGCAACATTAAACAAGGGTTCCTAAATTTATAGGCTTGTTAGTTTCTCCATGTTAGTGAGCCAAGAAACAAAAGTATCCAATTTTGCAAAATTTTTTTATAATAAAGTCACATTTTAGTGGATAGATATTTCACAATGAACCATAAACTAAAGTCCTTAGTGTTCCTCCCATCAAAAAAAAAAATCCTTAGTGTTCCTTGTTCAAGGCATAAACTATATGAATCACAAGGCATAAATAATAAAATAATACTGTAATTAACAGGATGAGTAGTTCATAATTACTTGTGGTAAATGACATATACAATAAATGTTTTGCAATATTATATTGCGGTAAATGAAAATGAAAAAGGTTTCTAAGTTATCCATTATATATCTATGGATATATAATTTATGGGACACCTTTTAGTCTTTTACAAGTGACAAACCAAAATACAAATTGAGGATTCTGATTGATTACTTTTTTTTATAACATGTAATTTATAAATTGAGGATTCTGATTGATTACTTTAATATGCTTCCAAAGACCCGATAACCTACCGTGGGGTCTCCCATGTCCCCTAAAGTTGTCTCGTGCGATTTGGTGTAAAAATATCCAATTTCGTTCCGAGACCTCCTACAAGCTCAAAAACGTGGATTATATAACCTTCGCTTTCGACTTCCCGGGCTCGGGTGTTATTTTTGCCCAAACTTCTCCAGGGGTTCTATCATGACCCTATAGGACCCTATGTTCTCTGTGAGGATCATCCGAATCCCCAAACTTCGAGATCACCCATGCCTTTGGTGTTCTGACTCTTACACCAATGTCCCGTAAAATGCCCTTCCAAGCCTATCAGAGACCAAATAAGCAACCCCGAGGGCCTCCCATGTCCCCTAGGGATGCTACGTGCGATGTGGTGCGAAAATATCTACCTTAGTTCCACGACCTCCCGGAAGCCCAAAAAACGTAGATTATAGCCTTCGTTTTCGGCTTCTCGGGGCCCGCGTGTCATTTTTGCCCAAATTTCTCCAGGGGGCCTATCATGACCCTAGAGGATCCTTGGTGACTCGGGAGGGTCATTCGGATCCCCGAACAACGATATTACCCATGTCTTTCGTATTCCAACTATACACCAGTGTCCCGTAAAACATCCTTCCAAGCCTATCACGGACCGGATAAACGACCCCGAGAGCCTCACATGTCCCCTAGGGGAGTTACGTGTGATATCGTGCGAAAATATCCACCTTCATTACGAGCCTCCTGGAAGCCCAAAAAATGTGGATTGTAGCCTTCGTTTTTGGCTTTCGGTGGCTCAACTGTCATTTTCCCTCAAACTTCACTCGGGGATCGTCTATCATGACCCTAGAGGACCCTCGGTGCCCCGGAAGGGTCATGTGGATCCCTGAACTTCGATAGCACCCATGCATTAGGTGTTCCGGCCAGTACATTGGTGTCCCGTAAAAACGCTCTTACAAGCCTAGATCTATAACGGACCTCGGGGGCCTCTTATGTTCCCTCAGGGAGTTCCATACGATACGATGTGCAAAAATACTCACCTTCGCTATGGAGCCTCCCGAAAGCCCAAGAAACGTGGATTATAGCCTTCGTTTTCGGCTTCCAGGGGCCTAGGTGTCATTTTTGCTCAAACTTCACCTGGGGATCTATCATAACCCTAGAGGACCCTTGGTGCCGTGGGAGGGTCACGCGTATCCCCGAACTTCGATATCACCCATGCCTTCAGTGTTCCGGCCCGTATCCCGTAAAAAAAGCCCTTACAAGCCTATCAGGGACCCGATAACGGATCCTGAGGGCCTCTTATGTTCCCTAAGGGTGTTCCGTGCGATTTGGTGCGAAAATATACACCTTCGCTTTGGGGCCTCCCGGAAACCCAAAAAAGGTGGATTATAGCCTTTGATTTTCGGCTTCTTGGGGCTCGGTCTTCGTTTTTGCCCAAACTTTTCTGTGGGGTCTATCGTCACCCTAGAAGACCTCCAGTGGCTCGGGACGGTTATCCGAGTCCCCAAACTCTAATTTCACGCATGGAACATGACACATGGGCGTGGGACATATTAAGACATTGCACTCGTTGGGTGTTGAAACATGGGCCACCCAGATTTTGTTTCAATAAGTTTTTTTGTTGTACTTAGTTCATTTCCATCCATTGTCTACTATGATTATAGCTTTGGTAGAAAAACTGTATAACAGAGTATTCTCAAGTTTGTTAATAAAAAGGCTAATAATCGTTTACTAAGCACCCAGTCAAATATAGATCAAAGTTTACAGTATGACTAATCATAATAAGTAGAACTATAATGCAACAAACAATGTCATTTAGGGGTAGATACCTCTAACTTTTAAAGAGGCACTACAAGCTAATGAATGACTTCTTTTTTTTGACAAAGGCTAATACACGGTTAGTGAATGACTATTACCATGACTTGAGGGCATCCCTCCCCCCAACATTTTAATATTTTCCCTAAACAAATAAAGAATTAGGATGCGGATGATCCTCTCCATATCCCGCCTTGGTGTTGTTTTAATTTTATTTACCTGTTTATCACAAAATTAGCACCAAAAAAGAAAAAGAAAATTATTACAACAAAGTTAGAAGCAAGACAACCCGTTAGAAAACTTAAAATTAAAATAAAAAAAAATCCAAAAAAAGCTGAAACATCTCGTGCATCGCACGGGCATGCACACTAGTTCCTTTATGAATAGTTGGCATCTACTATTATTACTACATATATCTAGGCCTGGCAAACAGATCAGGTTGGGTCGGGTTCGGGTTGAACCCGACTGACCTGATTACTAAACAGGTCAAAAAACTCAACCCTAACCTGATCTGTTTAGTACACAGGTCAAAAAATCCAACCCTAACCTGATCTGTTACAGATCAGGTTGACCTGAAATGATCTGCGTAACCTGATTTTTTTTGCACACTTCATACTTCACTCAAAAAGTCTATACTAGTAGTAAAATGATTCAATGATTCATAAAAGCTGTCTATTGGCAGCACCTTAAGTCCTCAAAGCACCTCAAAGCATGTTGAGTTGCTGACAGGAGCATCATCATAATCAAAATCAAGCTCCAAATAACAAATAACAAACAAGAAAGTCTCACAAAGTTACAAGTTTACAGCCAATAAAATCCATCTACAAATCACAACCATTAAACTAGTTTTCAGAACTTCAAATCAATGAAACATAGCCGATTCTTGTGCACTTTTTGGAGTCTCAGAACTCAGATCTTCAAAACCTAGAACTCACAATCACAAAACATTAAAGTCTATCCTACAAATTACAACCAGTGAATTAAAAAGTTTAATAAACTTGAGCTCAAATCAATGAAATATGGTAGACTCTTGTGCTCTCAGAAAGCATAAATTCAGAATGCAGCTCCTCTTATATGGCCAGGGTAATCTTCATCACTGAATGAAACATTAGAAGTTAGAACAAATCGAAAAATTGATACACAAAATCAAAACCCCAGAAATTAGTATTCATAAACTTCAGTTAATAAGTATGAAATCTTAAATCCTAAATAATAAGTAAAAATCGAAACCCTAAACCCAAAAACAATGAAACCCAAAATCAAAACATCAATAACACCCAAATCAACGAAACCCAAAATGATCAAAACCCAAGTATAAAATCAAATCAGAAACCCTAGTTACTAATAATTACTAACAATTAAACTAACTTGTATGAAATCAGAAATGAAAACCCTAATTACTAATAACTAACAAATAATGAAAACAAAGAGGGAAAATGAGAGAAATTCATACCGCAATATTATGAGAATCATGAGATTGATTGAGAAGAAGCACAATAAAACTTGAACTGTAATGAAAATATTGATTCAGAAAAAAAAAAAAAAAAACAAAGTATAAAGAAAATAAGAGAAATAAGAATAACAAATTAAAGAACACAAATTTGATGACTAAATAATACCTGTTGATTGTTGAATGAATGTTTATTTTACTGATTTGGAGAGATCGAGAGATCGAGAGAGTGAGAGAGTGAGACTGAGAGTGAGAGTGTGAGACAGAGTGAGAGAGAATGAGAGAAGTCGAGACAGCAGACAGTGAGATCGAGAGATCGAGAGAGTGAGATCGAGAGATCGAGAGAGTGAGAGAGTGAGAGAGTGAGAGTGAGAGTGAGAGAGAGTGAGACAGAGTGAGTGAGGAAGAGCTTGAAGATGAGGAAGATAAAGATTGAGAGAGAATGAGATTAACTTCTCTCAGAGAAGTCGAGAGAGGAAGAGCCGAAGAGGAAGAAGAACTGAAGAGAGAAGTAGAGAGAGGAAGAGCCGAAGAAGAACTGAAGAATATGAGAGAGTGAGAGAGAGTGAGGAAGAGAGAGAAATCTAGAATGATAAATGACGGCAAAAACAATGAGGGGCTGAGGGCTAGGGTTTCCTTTTTTATTTGTAATTCTTATTTGGGCTTGGGCTGCTGTTTTGGGTCACTTTTTTATTTGTTATTCTTATTTCTCTATTTTGGGCTTGGACTTGGGCTGCTGTTTTGGGTTTCCCTCTTAGATGGGTTAAACGGATCAGGTCGACCCGAATCCGATAAAAATCAGGTCGACCTGATCTGTGACCTGACCCATTTAATGTTTTCGGGTTGAGCAGGTAATTTTCAGGTTGAGCAGGTTGAAATTTTCAACCTTAACCTAACCCATTTAAGTTTTCGGGTCAATCAGGTCGACCCATTTAATGTTTCGGGTCGAAAATCCCAACCCTAACCCGCATTTTTCGGGTTAGGTTCGGGTCGGGTTATCGGGTCGGGTTATCGGGTCGGGTCAGCTTTTGCCAGGCCTACATATATCAAGACATTTAGTCATTATTAATACATAGAGGTTATAAAAAAAAAACCACATTTCAAACATGAATCTGAAACTAAAATTAGTATGTTGAAAGATATCGTTTTATGTTTCTTCTTATTGAGAAGAAGGAATGACTAGATCTCATCACAAAATATATATTGAATCATGTATGAACTTGATTCATCACGTGAACAATTTTTACGACGTGACTCTTGCGTTTTTGTAAGAGTGACTCTTGACGGAGTTTCCATCTTTAAAAGGGTGATATTATTACCGTATAAGGACACTCCTATTTTTTTCATCATATGTAATAAGTTAGATAAAAAATTTGTGCACAAAAATAGCCCCCACCGGCCACCCCCAACCTCCCAAGAAAGTAGAAACATTGGGATCAAATCATCAACCATATTGCTAGAACAACGGTTTGGATTTGCCTCACGAACACATTTGATCCTATGATTACTATTAGTATACTATCACATCATACCAAACTCTATGTAATGCCAGAAACGTCTAAGGTTGTCATGCCATTTGGCTCAAACAAACCCACCTCAATTTCAGAGAGAAGAATCTTTTATCTAACTTGAAAGTGCACACAACACATAAAAAGAATCCTAATCCTCTCTATAAATCCCAATTAAAATACAAATTTTCCCACTCACACCACATCTTTTTGATGTAAAATATAAAAATTAACAACCTAAAAGATAAGTGGAACAAGTTTGGAAGGCAATAAACATTGGCTCAGCTGTCTTGGTAGGGTTGGTATAATTTCTTTTTATTTTTTTATTTTTATTTTTTTGAGGGGTGGTCCAATTTTTATTATTATTTTTCTCTAAGAACTTTCTCATTTTTTAGGTCCACAAACAAAGCATATGGCTACGGCGTAATAGTAGCATGAATTTTTTTTTTTTTTTTTTTTTGTGTAAGTCCTTAAAAGTGACGTAATAGTCATCCAAAAGCCGTCGATCTTTGACCTTACCCAAACTCTTCAACCCAATCCAACGGTTGTGAACTTGTCATTTCACCAAACCCATTAATTTATTTTCTTAGATAAAGAAAACACATTATCCAATTTAATTAATTTAATTTAATTAAACTTTTAAGAGAAAGCAACCCGACAAATTTCTCTTTCTTGAGCATCCCTTAGTTGTTTAGTTTGGCCTTGGATCTTACATCACACGTCTAACACCCCTCTCTCTCTCTCTCTCTCTGTCACGTATTTGTTGCAATCCACCTTCTCTGTGTCTGTTCTCTTATATGGGTGTGTGAGTTTAGAAGATACGACTAAAAGAAAGAATTTTATTTCAATTTCAGGTATCCAAATGAACTAGAAAATCAAAAACAATCATTGGAAATTCTCTCAATTTGCCCTTTTTATCATATCATCCAGCCTTTCTTTTGAGGTGGGCCTGTGTTATTTTCTCTTGTTATTTCATTTTCTCCACCTTTTATAATATGGGTAGCTGGAAAAATCTCTTCTTTTTTAATAAAATCATTGGTTTTTGATTTTGATGATTTTTGATGTTTTGTGGGTATTTATTTTTTGGGTTTGTGGTTGGGTGTTTTCTGTGGTAATTTGAAGGAATTTTAATGGGTGGAGCTTTATGAACCCTTAAATTGCGGATAAAAGTGCTCTTGGTCATATTATTTAGAAAATTGTATATAAATGATTGTGTAAGAATTCTTCAAACAAAGCTTCTTTACCTGTCCTTCAATAAAGGGTTGAGAGAAATTAGAGAGAGAAAGAAAGAGAGAGAGAGAGAGAGAACAGGAAGTCCTTTTTTTGGGTGGAGTACATGAGTCTATGTCCATGTGGTTTGTTTCTTTTCTCTTCCCAGTTTCTTTAATCTTAAGATGATGGTGATGATCAGAAGAAGTGATATAAAGAAATTGGTTTTTGTTGTTGTGAATTGCTAGAGTTAATGATATCATTTGGGTGCTTCTAATCAAATTTGATTATTAGGTACTTCATCAACTCTTTTGACATTCATCTTTTGATTCTTTTCCCCTTTAATGGTCTTTCTGGGTTTCCTTTTTTTATTGAACTTTGTATTTTTTATATTCTCCTGTTGATTGTGTTTACTGGGTATGACTTTTCTTGTTGCATGTCAGAAGTTCTTTTGGTGGGAAGTTTCTATTATTGTTTGTATGACAAGGGTAATAAGGGTGTGACTTTATGGTATGAGTAGCTTTTGTAATGGTGTTTTTATCCATTTCTGGAAAATTTACCAGGTAAGGAGGGATGTACATGTACTTTGGAACTGAATGCTTTTTTTTCTATATTTGATTTGTTCTGGTGTGACTATTGTGTTGCTTTCTGTTATATAATCCTGCAAAATTGATATCCATAGTGGAAGCATCATTTGAGGTTTTTATTTGAAGCAGTCTTTTGAGGTATCAATGTATCAATTAGTGAATATGCCTATTCTTTGAGTTTTCAGCGTTTATAGATTATAATTGATTTATATAACTCGACCTGTTGAATTTGAGGGTCATATTGAATTGAACCATGTAGTTCTAGAGAAGGGGGTGTTATTTTATTTTCGTTCGAGCGTGCGGGGAGGGGAGGTAGGGCAGTGTTGAAGTTTCTCTGCTGTGGAATGATTTCCCTATGGCTTGAATCATTGTCACTTGTAGGATTTAGATTTAATTACTTGTTCTACATTGGTCAAATCATGAGTATGATTTTTCTCCTGGAGACTCTTTGGCTTATGTTTGACTCAAAACCATTTCGAAACACATCATGTTTCTGCAGAATATTAGGCCAAAGTAGATACATGTAGGTTTCCTGTTAAGGCTGTTTTCCAACAATCAAACATATGTGGTGAATGAGAAACGATGGAATTGAGTTGCTATCTTGGTCCCTATTGTCTCTGCTGGTTGCTGTCATTTCGTTCTGTGATTGTGTTATTTGTAAATTTTCTGAAGTAATGAACAATGGCTGTCAGTGATGGTTTAACATGAAACTGAGTGGATCCTTGTTTATTGCAAGACTTGTAAAACAATGGGTTATCTTGGTTTCAACATGTATTCAGTTTTATAATTCTTTGTTATCTGAAATTCTTTTCTTTATAATTTAACTGTGAAGAGGAAGACTACGGATCATGCAGTCTGTATATAGAGTGGCAAAATCAAGGTCATTTGAGGCCTTGCTTGATATTAGCCTTTTCAGTCTCTAGCTTTTGATGCTTTAGATTCTGAACTTTTGACTTTGAGAAGATTGAGCGAGTGGCATAGGTCAATATATAGGAAGGAGAGGAGATGTTGAAGGACTTGCCAAAAGCCGGAATGAAGGTTTCCAACCCTTAGGCTAATATATAGGATGCCTCTGGACTTTTCCACGGCTTCTCTAGTGCTCTGGTCTATACAGAGTTTTTTTATTTATTATTATTGAGTATTATGCACTTGTATTTGGACAATTGGATTAAAGGCTACATTGCTTATTTGCATGTATGGTTTTAGATCTTGAAAGACCATTTCCAGATTACTCTTTTATGGACAGCTGTTTTTAAGATGATATGCAATGTCTATAGTTGTAAGGATTATCACCGAAAATGGCAAGTCTTCGCGTCATGAGAAAACTCAAATGACTTCCATTCTAGGTTCTAGTTGTATGACTGGATTTACTGTTTGATGATTGCATCTAATGGCACATCTAGTTTACATATGCAAGTCCTTTCATCCTTTTAAATGTAATATTCTCAGTCTTCCTTATGCGAGAAGAATCTTATGTTGGGTTACTTGTAGATTGGGTCTCTATGATGCATCTCGCTATGTATGTTTCTTAATATTCGGAGACTTCTTGAGTGCAAATTATCTCCATAATCGATTAGATAGAACACCTAAAACTGTTTCCCTTTTCATACTGCAGAACTGAAGGTTTGTTGATCTACACATGGATGAGTATTCCAGTAGAAGAGCTGCTGGTGGGCTTGTTATCTCCCGAAAGGGCCCCAGCCTTGCTCTGAGAGACTCAGCTGAAAACAACAGAGATCGAAGTGCTCAGGTTTGCAGTCGAGTTGGGTGCAGCAGCAGGTTGAACCCAACAAAAGGTGCTCAAGTCGGGTCTCCCAGTAAAGCAAAAACTTTTAGAACTCCTTTCCGCTCATCTGGACTTGGCAAGGAAATTATTGGAAGTTCATCTAGAACTCCTGTCGCAGTAAATACTTCAAGAAAAGCTTTTTCAGACCCAAAGAAGAAGTCACCCTCTCGTGGTGAGACTGATTCAGAAACTAGCAGTCTTCAAGAAGAATCTGAGGATGTTTCAGACTCTATCCCTGGACCAGGGAAGACCGAGATGAAGGTTCATCCTGAACCAGAGGATCACGAGCCTGCTGGAACTACATCAGCAGAGACTGGGAGTTCCAGTTCAGCACCCACTAATAGATTTACAAAGAGAAACACTCAGAGGTTTGGATTCGGGCGCCAAGATAGTCTAGCTGGTTCTTCTGCTACATTTGCATGGAAGCAGACCAACCAAGGGGCGAGAAATGGTGCTAGTACAAGCAGTTATAATCTGAGGAATCTAAGATGTAATTCGAGCTCTGATGTTGTCCCGTCAGGTTGTTCTTCCCCAACGGAGTCTAATTTGGGTAGGAGGAGGGACATTGGCAGGAAGAGGATTGGTGAAGCCGAGGGTAGTTTACCTGCAAGAGGGAAGAAGATCAATGGACCTATGCTGGATGATGGAAGGAATGACAGTTCCAATCGGGGTATATCTATCTCAGATTCAAGACGGACCAGAAACTTGAGTCCTGCAGGGGATAATGAGACTGCGTCTGTTAGGCCTCGGAGGACAACTGCTAGGACAAGGCTTTCAAATCAGGAAAACAGAAACAGACAACTGGTTGAGTCCCCACTGTTGACCCCATCTTCACCACAACCTAACACATCTCTTCAGGCAACTGCTTTCAGTACAGAAAATCATTTCTCTGCCCATAACCCATCTAGTTGCGGTAGGTCTTTTAGTAGACCAGGTAGTAGCAGTGATCATGTGCGACCTAATAGGTCAGTTGGTCCTTATGAAGTTGGCATTCCCCGCTCTTTCATGAATCGAGATGCCTTAAGACAATACAACTTAGATGGAATTGCCGAGGTATTTATATCAATTTATTGCTCATGTTCCATGTCTTTATCTGGACTAAGCAGAAAAAGTGATTTAGCCTTTGAAATTGTTTATATTTCGACTTGTTACATTATTGCTTCCTAATGAAGTTTCTGGTTCCCTTGCAGATGTTATTAGCCCTAGAGCGAATCGATCAAGATGAAGACCCAACATATGAGGTAAACATGTTTAATTTATATCTCAGAAGCTGATAACTTCTTCTGACCATACTTTGTTTGCCATGAAATCATGTTTACTTATCAGCGTAACTTTGCATGATTTTGCAGCAAATGCTAGTTTTGGAGACGAATCTTTTTCTAGGAGGACTTGCCTTCCATGACCAGCACAGGGACATGAGGCTGGATATTGATAATATGTCATATGAGGTATGTTTTTTCTGCTGTATATATGGATGTCTTGCCTGTCAAAGTCTTCATGTTATGTCATTGTTACATGATCAAATTATGTGTGCTTCGTTCTTGATTTTGTTGCGATAACAGGATTGTTTCTTAATTCTAACAGGAACTTTTAGCTTTAGAGGAGAGGATGGGAACAGTAAGTACAGCATTACCAGAAGAAGATATGGCAAATTGCCTTAAAAAGAGCTTCTATCAGGGTACCACTCACTGTATGGAGGAGGAGGATGATATCAAATGTAGTATATGCCAGGTCTCTTCCAATAACCTTTTTAACTTCCGCTTTGCGTTTATGCTGTTGACCTGTGATTGTGACAATAGGACGGAAAAGTGTGCCTCCATATACTAGACTAGATGTTAGTTGGAGATAGGTTTTGCAAAACTAATTGAATGATTAGACTTGTCAGAGCTAGTTTTATTGCAATTGATCGAGCCTGATTTAGTGTTTCTATTACTCTATCCTTTTATTGTGTGGTGGGTTTAGTGATAAGATCGGAACATCCTATCTTAGTATGAAAGCGAATAGAACCCATCTTTGTTTAACCTTTTACTCTTTTCGCTTTGTTTGCTGTGTGGACAGTTGCCAATAATAGAATCATAAATCTTGCAAGTCTTTTGGAACTACATTTGATCGACCGTTATTATTGTCATGCTCGTCAGGACATTTACCCAGAGCTATACCTTCTTTAAAGTCAGGCTAGCAAAATCCAGTTGCCAGTTGTTTTAGGTTTTCTTAGAAATTCGGCTATGCCCATTAGACAATCGAGTACTATTTCATTCAGCTCCAAACTTCCTCGAGGTTTTGTAATGTAATCCTCATCTGGTGTTAGTAAGAAACAAAAGTAGTATCACTGTCTTGTTATTCTGGTTACTCATTTTGGCGCTTCCAGCTGATGGGGTTGCTGCCTTCACTTATAATCTATGAACTGCAAATTGCAAAATTCATATTGCTTTGGAATTTTACTTCTGGGGGAGGAGTCTTGTCAAACTTTCACCTTTGTGCCCTGGACTCTGCTACTCCAACATGAATATGAGTCCGGGTGTCAGAATCAGCCACTTCTGGATATTTTGCCTATGTTTGAAGTGTTCATACTGTGTTGGATTGTCAAGTGTGCCACATAGGAACCAAGGTTAAGATAAGTTTTGACTAGAGTAAGATTTTCATGCCTATATTGCTTAAACTGTTGTGACCTAATATTTGAGTGAAATGCTCTGTGCAGGAAGAATATGCAGAAGGGAACGAAGTTGCGAGACTCAGTTGCGATCATGGGTACCATGTACAGTGCATACATCAATGGTTGAGGCTTAAGAATTGGTGCCCTATCTGCAAGACCTCAGTAGCATCTTCGCCTTCAGCGTCTTCCACCCTAAGCTAAATTCCTGTTCTTTTCTTCCTTTTTTGTACAGATCATATTCGGTCTGTTTCATTTCATCAGCAGAACATTGTTATCTTCATAGTCCTATACCTCTCCCCTTTCCCCTCTTTTTTCTTTTTTTTTTGTTTGTACATATGATATCTTCCACATCCTTCAACTAATAATCCAGGACCTTTTAGAGTCTCCATGGGAACAGTTTAGTTCGACTTCACTCTTTCTTCCACGCCAATTTCAACTTTCAAGTATATAACCCCCCCCCCCCCCCGAGAGAGAGAACAAAAGGAGAGAGAATCCTTCTTCTGACAAAAAATGATAAATTAAAGGAAAAATTGCGAAAAAGGTATCTGAGGTTTGAGATATTTACAAAAAGGGTACCTGTTTTTACCTAATAGCAATTAGAGTACCTATAGTTTGAATTTCGTCTCAAAAGCAGTCTTTTGGGCACACGGAGTTTAATTTTTGTCCAATTTTTCACGTGCAAATCATCATGTGCCATTTTTAAAGGGTCTTAATGGTAAAATTATTAGTACGCATTTGTAAGATTGAAAATCAAATTTCAGAAAAAAGATTTATTTACTCAAAATAAATATAAAACTGAAAAATTAATACCCCTCCCACCCAAAACATTTTGTTGGGGTTTTGGAAGTAGTTTTTGATCTCCAGGATTTATTTTGGAATTTTCCGAATTTTTTTTGTATTTTTAAAAGATGGCTAAATATTGAAAAAACTGAGAGATATTAGTGAAATGTTCATCCACTGAGGAAAGACAATTTATAAAGAGGAGACCATTTTTTTTGACTGTTGCCCCTTTTGAATCTAGGTCTTTGATGAGTATTTGATCAAACCACGACCATTGATCTTGTAACCGTTGAAATACAAACGTTGAAAAACAATGAAGCACCAAAAGCATAAGGGCATTAAAGTCTTCTCACCCAATAAGTTAGCACGTGATGATGAGCACGTGAAAAGTTGGACGGAAATTAAACTCCGTCTGCCAAATGACTGCTTTTGAGACGAAATTCAAACTACAGATACCCTAATTGCTATTAGGTAAAATACAGGTACCCTTTTTGTAATTAGCTCAAACCTCAGGTACCCTTTTTGCAATTTTTCCTAAATTAAACATACATCATTGCATCTCATAGTCCCTTTGTCTGTTTTATACTTCATGTTATTGTCCAATTCTAATTTACTTCCATTGTAAGAATGGAAGCTTTAATTTCTTAGTACCCCCTTCATTCGACTATGATTGTTTTACTGGACCTTTTTCGGTTATAATTTCATAGTATCAAAGCTTAAACTTCATTAGTTGTAATGACAACTCTAAAAAATTTCAAATTATATTTTTGCAAGAAAGTTATGGTCAAATGTTTGTGAGTTTGTTTGTCCTAAAAAGAAGTCAACTAGCTCAATTTTGGTAGAAGCTATAAGCAAGCCTTTAACTGGGCAAAGAGAGATGATTAACATCAACTTAAGAAAATATGAAAATATAATCACATGGTTCACATGATCACATCAGATGTAATGTTCATATTAAAGAGTTCCAATAATATCAAATTATCAAAAGAACATAAACCAAGTCAAACATTATACATGCATATGCACAAATAAGAGCCCTAGTTCTTTTACGATTAAGTTAAAATGAGTGTAGATTCTCTGTTGTGTTGTTGTATAGTTCTCTTTTCTCACACACGAACTCTTTATTATCCAAATCCAACATTTTATTTACACAGAAAAATCCTAACCCCCGTTAAAACATTCATAAATTATCAACCTAAAAGTTCGTATGAAAAACTTTCATTATCAAATTATTAAAAGAACGTAACCAAGGCAATATTATACGTGCATATGCACATATAAGAGTCAAAATTCTTTAATGACTTAGGTTAAATGAGTGTAGATTTTTTGTTGTATTGTTGTTGTGTAGTTTTATTTCTCTCTTGCACATAAATCCTTCATTATCCAAATCCAATACCCTATTTACACGGAAAAATCTTGGCTCGATTAAAACATAGTAATAGACAAAACAAGAAAGTGAGAAAGTTGAATTACCAAATTTGGGGATGTTAGTATGTTACTCTACAAATGTGTTAAGTTGGTTGTGTAGAAGTAGTCCCTTACAGACAAAGGAAAAGGACCCGGCTTCATCTTTCTTCCTGAAACAGCTGTACAGTGATCCAAATTCCAAATCTAATTGGTAAACAGTGCCCACAATGCCATTGATGAACCACGTGTTGAAGGTGCCATAAATAATTTGGGCATACAAAAGACACATGCTGAAATAAAATACTCTATATGTTCTTTTCCAATAATTCTCCTCTTCTCTTCTCACTGATTTGATCTGATTTAATAAATTATCTACTACTGATTTTTATTAATTTGGTAAATACCACATACTTTGTTACTTTTCATTGTTTGTTAACTTTAAAAATTTGTACTCTATGTCTTACTATATGTAATTTCTTGACCATTTTGGTATTGAAGTTTTATCCGGTTTCAGTTTCGTATTATCGATGTAGGAGCATAAAACATATCAACATACAACTTTTCAAAAGTAAACTTTCAAATTAAAACTAGCCTCATGATCTATATCTTCTTACAAGATACATAATGACGTCTTTTGTAGTAAAAAAAAATAAATTAGAAATTGTAGTAAAAATATGTCTCGAATTACCAAATTGGTCTTTTAATTGAACACCCTTATACAACTTGGTTCTTTTAAAAACACTTGGGACAATATGACCTTTAAAAATCAACTTTTGTGAAGATTCCCCCCAAAATCGGGTTCGGGAGGAATCTTGAGTGAAAAATAAATTTTCAACTTTTTTTTTTTTTCGTATTTTCCCTAATTTCCCAACATTTTTCTTATTCTCTCTTTAATTCTCCTTTTCCCTTTTCTTTAAGTGAATTGCTAAATACCGCCCCTTTTTACTAGCTACCGCCCCCCCCCCCCTTTTCAATTTTACCCTCACCCACCCCTCTTCCTCACTCACTCTCACTCACTCACTCTCACTCATCCACTCTCACTCATCCTCTCTTCCTCACTCACTCATCCTCACCACCACACCATCACACCGGCAACCACCACCACCACCACCACGACCATGTCAAGTGCTAGCGGCAGCGGCGGCAGAGGTTTCGACGGCGAGGGAGGCGGCGACCGACGGCGCGAGGGGGTAACTTTTCGAAATTTTTTTTTTTTTTTTGTTTGAATTGAATTTTTTTTGCCTTGAATTGAATTTTTTTTGCCTTGAATTGAATATTTTTTGCCTTGAATTGAATCGTGAAGTTACGAATTGAAGTTGTGTTTTTTTTTTTTTTTTTTTGCGTCGGTCGTCTGCCGATCTCGACTCACCCAAGGGTGAGTCGCCTGAGACGGGCGACTGACCCAAGGGTGAGTCGTCTGTCGCAGACGACTCACCCTTGGGTGAGTCGAGACAGGCAGACGACTCACCCTTGGGTCAGTCGCCCGTCTCAGGCGACTCACCCTTGGGTGAGTCGAGATCGGCAGACGACTCACCCTTGGGTGAGTCGTCTGAGACCAGACGACCGACACAAAAAAAAATTATTTATTATTATTATTATTATTATTATTATTATTATTATTATTATTATTATTATTATTATTATTATTTATTATTATTATTATTATTATTATTTATTGTTATTATTATTATTATTATTTATTGTTTATTGTTGTTATTATTATTATTATTATTATTATTATTATTTATTGTTATTATTATTATTATTATTATTATTATTGATTGTTATTATTATTATTAGTATTATTGATTATTGTTTAATTAACTAAAAATGTGAAATGATAGATGGGAGGAGCCGGTAAATCGGTGCCTCGGTTATTTAGTGAACTAGCTGGTTCAGGACCGCGTCACACGAGGACGCGCGGGATTGATGCCTCTGTACGGAGACAGAGAGAGGCAGTTCGGATGAGGGAGATGACTGCTGAGCAAGACGATTACGCAACTAGCGAGTTCTACTCCGGTGAGCAAGACGATGATGAGATTGGCGTCGAATTATCCTCAGATTGGCGCGTGGTGAAGGGCAGAGGCGGTAGGTTTGTTAGTACTGGGTCGTCCAGTACTGGCAAACGATCTAGAGCGGAGGACGACACTACGTGGCTTGTTACAGAGCCTGTGTCCGGTGGGCCGGCGGATGATAGCGTCATACCGAGCTTCTTGGGCCACGTAGCGTCTCGTATGTGGAATGGAGAGATGAGGGGTCTCTTGAAGTGTCAGAACCGATGGACTGTATGTCAGCGGCTGAGTCAGTGGCGAGCGGAGATGTCGGCCGAGATGAGGGCCCAGATCGAGGGGACTGGGTTATCACACCTGGCAGACATTATGTTCAGACATATTGACTTCCCCCTGATATCTGCATTCGTGGAAAGGTGGCAGCCGGATACGAACTCGTTCCACATGCCGTTCGGAGAGATGACGATCATGTTGCACGATGTATGGCATATTCTTCGGATTCCTGTAGACGGAGAGCTCGTTTCCAATGAGGGACGGGATGGGCAGCTGCAGACGGCGGCCATGGAGGTTCTCGGGGTCAGCCCAGAAGAACTGATGTGTAGCCACTGGCAGGGCGGTGCGGTCCTCACGGAGTCGGTTTTTGAGCTTTGCCGTGAGCAAGTGGATGACATCCAGGCGACAGCTTGGATGTGGTTACTTATTGGATCCACCTTGTTTGTCGACAAGAGTGGTAACCGTATTAGACCCTCCTGCGTGATGGAGGTGATGGACGACGGTGTCGATACGGTGCATGACTTCTCTTGGGGATCTGCTGCCCTCGCCTTCCTATATCGTCAGCTCGGTATAGCTAGTCGCGGGGATTCTCAGGGCATCTGCGGATGCCTAACTCTCCTCCAGGCATGGATATACGAGTACTTTCCCTGCTTCCGACCTCATCGGGAGCGGATGGTTGTCGGGGACGACGAGGCTCCCCGTGCGTCCGTATGGAGTGCCCTGGCTGAGGGCAAGGACATGGGTCGACTGGACTCCTTACGTAGACGCTTGGATCATCTGCGAGCGACAGAGGTACGTCATTTAGTTATCGGTGTTCATGATTTATTTCGTCGTTTGCTATGTTTTTTTACTTCACCGTAACTTTCAACATTTCTACGTAGGTGGTGTGGCTGCCGTACGGTTCTAACCCGGCAGTATCTGTACCGAGGACTGTATTCATGGGGTGGCTACAGTATCGGGATATTATCGAACCGTACATGCCTGGTCGTTGTTTACGACAAATCGGGTACGTACAGAGTATCCCAACCCCGATCTTTAGGCCAGTCAAAGCGATCAGGTCATGGAGCAGTCGTTCGTACAAGGTTGTCTTCCCCGAACGGATCTCATCTGATGCTTGGCGTATGTTCCCGGGATTTTACATTCTTGGTCTCCATGGGTTTCAGGCATCCACGTCAGATCCCACAGCATGTACGGATGACTACCTCGCATGGTACTACCTTCACTCCCACCCTCGGCTGATACGTGACGCTGCAGCACCTGTGATTCCTCCACGATCCAACAGCGATTATGTAAGTGATTAACTAAAAAATATATATTTTTACGTATTACATATCTCTGAACTCACACTCATTGTTACTTTTTTGCAGTGGGTGAATCGTCTAGCCGTCGCAGCTGAGTCTTTCATTAGTTTGATTCCTCCGGAGCAAGTGGAAGATTCTCGATCGATTATGGACGAGTATATGAGAGATTGGCGGGCTGCCAAATGATGTATTGACCAGATGAATTTGTTATTATAAGAGTTTCATTGTTATTGTTATTATTTATTTTGTGTTATTGTAATTTGTTGTTTCTTGTTTACATTTTTTGTTTTATTGTAATTTGTTGTTTTATTTACCTCCAATAATCACGACCACTCTCCACATGCAAAATATAACAATCACACAAAAATGTGACAATGATATAAGTATAACAATCACGCAAAACATTCAATTACATCGACCTCGCTAAACGATCCCAATGTGCTCTTCGCGTAACATACATTTGCTCCCAACCAGCGACACTATCAGAACGGAAAGTAAACCATGCTTCGCATATCGGAGGAACAGGGAAATCTGGGGCTAAATCCAGACGGATATAATGGGAATACGAATCACCTAAATGACACATGACAATTTCCCTACTTGGACGTGTAGCAGTCGAAGGTGCTTGGAACGGTAGCACTGTGTAACAATGAAATAACCCCCTTCCGCTGCCGTATCCGAATAACATAATCGCTGCATTGAAGAGGTTGGCAATCGGGAACAAATCCTCAATTACTGTCATCCAGTGATCATCGTTACACGCACCTCCGTCCCACATAATACGGTGGTAACCAGCGTCGACCCCTTCAATGTATAAGTTTTCGTACAATGCTCGGTTAGCTAAGAGTTCGTGTGCAATGCAAACTCTCGCCACTCGCCATTGCTCTTGGTCTCCGAAAATGTAGTTCGCAATGACACGGAAACCGCAATTACCATCCCCAAGCACATCGAGATATCCTTCAATGAAAGGTACGATGATTCCCGGAATTTTGTTAACATGATAGAATTCAGTGATATCTATTGCGTGTCCAGCTGCAAGACAATATAATAGAAAGTCAATAATAGTACTTATCAAAAAGTAACAACATTATGTACATGTTAATAAATTATGGGTTTTCATACCAGTACTGTTTACGAAGTTACTCGATGAGGATGAGCTACGACCACGCCCGCGGCTCGAACTGGATGACCTAGGGCGACCACGACCCCTCTGGGAGTATTCCCATGAACTAGGATCACGTCTGGTAGAGGAACTCCCTCTCGGTCGACCTCTGACTGTCATGTTCGCTTCCGGCTCGACGTAACTCGCTTCCTCAGGATGAAGCTGCTCATTCATAAGGACAGATATGTTGCGCACAACTGCCGGGTCGCTTGAGTTAACCTCGTCGACCAGAGACCGAAAGTATCGATGGTCCTCAGATGGATGCTCAGTCATGTCAAGCGTAGCTATCTCCACTGCATCACTAATAACGAGTGTTCGCCAAAATTCGTGGACACTATTCAAGCTAATTGGCGTGCCCGTATCCGTGGCCGTTTTCAACTCACACGCACACGGGATCTGATGAGTGGATCTCAATACACAACCGCAACGATCAAATACTTGGTGACTCAATTCTCTCATCTTGTTCAGCTCAGCCAATAATATTTGTAAGCAGTAATGGGAAACATACCCGATCAGATAGTTGAATGGGAAACCCGAGTACACCACACTTCTTCGTCTTCTGCACTCTTCAAGTGTGTACTTGATCTCAGTTATTTGTGACTCGATTGACTTGTTGACCTTGTTCCAAACATTGTCCAAAGCTCCAGTTGAGGAGTTCAACCACTGTTTTAGCGCGGCATGTGCACTCTCCACCCTGCAAGTCGTAGTGTTGCCAAGGTGTAGCACCTTATTCGTCCACGCAGCCACAAACATCTCTTTGTGTCTCAGCCAGGTCTCCTCTACATAGGATATCACGTGAGGGTAAGTCCTCCAACTAACCTTCATCGTACGCACTGCTCTATCGTACGCAGCTTCTGTGGAAGCTTCCATGATAATTTTCCATCTCCCATTCTTGAACCTCTGCGCGACGGCCTTATCTTTTCCACAAAGTCTGTACACTTTGTCTTCAACGACTTTGTTAATGTGCCATGTACAGAGCAAATGGGCACTCTCGGGAAATATCTCTCTAATAGGTGTCATCAACCCTAGCTCACGATCGGTCACAATTGCTGTTGGGTGTACATCATTTCCAATAAGCATCCTCAACTTATCTAAGACCCACGCATAGCTTGCCTGAGTCTCATCCTTCATAATGGCATAAGCTATGAGGAAGTTCTTATTGGTTGGAGTCATCCCCACTATCTCAAGAAACGGCATCTTATACTTGTTTGTTTTGTACGTGGAATCTAAGCCAATCAACCAACGAAAAGACCGAAGTAACTGAATTGATGTAGGGTGTGCCATGAACACGTGAGTTACCTCATTAGTAGCTCGGTCGGCTCTTGTCCAATGTACGTACTTATTCGCCACAGCTAAATGATGAAACTGACCAATGACATCTCTCTCTTCAAAATCAAGTTTCCTTATACGATCTCTGTGGTTGTACACATGCCGTCTAGTTGCATTGTCCTCGGGAAATTTTTCCTGAATCGCGGCCAAGATAGCACATGGCTTTGTTTGTGCCGAAGTCATGTCACGAACGAGTTTCTTTGACCCAGGACTAAGACCACTCATCTGACGATATCCCTCAGGATACACAGCAAAGTCATGGTTGTGTGTACCCCTAATCCCAGGCAATGTGACAATCATCCAACTACTGGATCCATACACTTGCCGAGCTCTCAACTGGAACGTACATTTACAAGCCTTTGTTTTCGTATTCTTCCGAGCAGCAGTATCTAAGTGTCTTAATTCCCCTCTGTAGCGTTCACCTCGATTGCATCTTAACAATTTTACGCTTCCACTCTTCTTGTGTGACGAAATTATCAACTCAAACCCGATAGTAAGTGCAATTTGTTTTGCCCAATTAATTGCATCTGTATCACTATCAAATAACTCATCAGTGACGAAATGCGTACTGTAATCAACACCATCACCACCGAACCGCTCCAAAGGAATCTAACGAAAACAACGAAAACAATGTTAGCTTAATCTTAAATTCAAACAATAAATAATAATAACAATAAATAATAATAATAACAATAAATAATAATAATAATAATAATAATAATAATAATAATAATAATAATAATAATAAATTTATTTTTTTTGTGTCTGTCGGTCGTCGATCTCGACTCACCCAAGGGTGAGTCGTCTGCTACAGACGACCAACCCAAGGGTGAGTCGTCTGCTACAGACGACCAACCCAAGGGTGAGTCGTCTATTGATCTCGACTCGCCCAAGGGTGAGTCGCCTGCAGCGGACGACTCACCCAAGGGTGAGTCGCCTGCAGCGGACGACTCACCCAAGGGTGAGTCGCGATCTACAGACGACTCCCCTTTGGATTGGTCGTCTGTAGCAGACGACTCACCCAAGGGTGAGTCGAAAATCTCAGACGACCGTGCAAAAAAATGCGCAAAAAAAATTAATTTTACCTCCGCCACCGTCGACGGCACTTCTTCATCGCCGGCAGACATCCGCGGGTTGCTTGAGTGAATGTTGATGAATGTTGGGTATGAGAGTGGGTGGTAGAGTGGGAGAGAAGTGGTGTGAGAGTTAGAGAGGGAGAGAGGGAGAGGATGAGTGAAAAATTAAAAAAGGGCAAAATTGGAATTTTGGGGGGCGGTAGCTAGTAATTTGGGGGCGGTATTTAGTAACACCCTTCTTTAATTATTCTTTTTCCTTCTCCCCCTCTCTCTCTTTACAATTTCCCCACCGGTGCCACCGCCCTCCGGCGATTACGCCGCTGCAACAACCACCTTCACCCTCCCACCATGGCCGACCTTCTTCTCTCTCCTCACACCCAGTTCTCTCTCCAAATTTATTCTCCTTCTTTTTCCCTTTGATTTCAAGAAGAAACAAATCATCAACACAAAAATTGGGCGAAAATTTTCTGTTCGAAGGTTGTAGCTTGCTCAAAGTTACCAATTGACCTGGGGTTTCTGAACTTGGGTTCACACGAATTCAATTTGGGTGTTTAGTAGTTCTGGGCATTTGTTCGAAAAGTTCTGAATGAGTTGCTATGTTCGAATTTCTGGGCATAAGACTTGTGAGTTGTGAGGAAGAAATTTGGTGTCTGATAGAGTGATCTAACTTTCAATGAATTGGTTCTGGAAGTTTAGTGCAAATGAGTACCAATTGTAATGGGTGATGAGTTTCTTGATTTTGTGGTTAAAGAGTTAAAGACTTGGAGTTTGATAGTTTAATGACTTTAATAATGGTGAATTTCATGATATCTTGACTTGGGCAACAATGGCAGTTCATGGTGGTGAGAGTGAAGAGAGAGAAGAAATTGGAAAGAGAAAGAGAGAAAATGAAAAAACATAATAGGGAAAAGCAAAAAAAAAAAAATGAAGAAGAAATAAGAAAATGTGAGAAAAAAACGAAGAAAAGCAAGAAGATTGCAAAAAAAATATTTTTTAGTGAAGATTCTTTAAGAACCCGGTTTTCAGGGAAAATCTGCACAAAGTTTAATTTTTTAAGATCATATTGTCCCCCTTGATTTAAATAGGATCAAATTGTTCAGTAGTGTTCGTTTAAAATACCATTTTGGTAATTCATGGTAAACATATGTATTAAAGATATTCTTGTAGTAAAAAAAAAACGTTAAGTTGTAATAAAAACTGGTATGCAACTTAGGACTAGAAGATGGATAACAACATCTTCTGAAAAGACATATACAATACCATTTATATAATTAAATTAAAATATAATGATTAAAATAGAGTTCGCCACATCAGCCGCTGAATTGCCAAATAACGTGTCAATATACTTATGACGTGCCATGTGACTCATGGCCAGTAAAAAAAAAGAAAAAAAGAAAAGAAAGAGAGAAAGTAGCAACAATCAGACGTTATAAAAACATAATGGAGTTTAATGACTCATTCATCCCCTTCCCCTCATTCTTACAAGTTGTCAAACGTTACAAATCCAAGAAATTGAGTAGTAACTAATTTCTCTCACATATTGTTGTGCCAAAAAAAAAAATAATAATAATAATTCCTCTCTCATGAATATATTATAGAACCACACACCATCCATTCATCTACTACCTTTTTGTATGTTCAACGTTCGTATCTGAATCTCATCGCCGTCGCCCGTCGTCCTCCATCTTTCCGGCATCGTGTACAACCAATCCCCTTTTTGGTAAGGTTCTTCGTAATTCTCTTTGAGATTGCTAATAGGCAGTTGGTATCCACACATGCTCTATTTCAAAATAACCCTCAAACTTGATTAAGTTTAGTACCATATATTGCTTTACATTGTTTTCGTTGAACAGTTATACCAACCTGAATGTTTAAAACTATTTAATTTGATTTTTAGTTAAAAAAGTTACGCTGAAAAATAGAAAAAAAATATTAAAAAAAATTAAATATCGCCTCAAAAAAATTGGAAAAAACCATGAGACCTCACTATATTAGTAGAGGGGGCTTGGGGGTAGATTTGGTGGTACATAGTGGTAGGGAGCCATGCTCGGTACCCAACACAGTGGAGTAGACATGCCCAATGCATATATTTCATAATGGTAGGCGGTTCATGTCGCATCGCTTGCCTTTCTTCGCCCACAAGCCCTCTCTCAATAAACCACCCACTAAAGATTCTTAAAAAGTTTAGTGGCTCTAATAGAAGTATACATGCCCAATGCATAACTTTCATACAGGGGTTTTGAGAATTTAGAAAATTATTTTCCCAACGTTCCACCTAAAATTTTTCACGTATATTATTAAGTTATGGATTTATTTATTTATTTTCAAAGATTGTAATTATTTAATTTAATTTTTAATTAAAAAATACGTTGAAAAGTAGAAAAAATATCAAAAGAAATTGGAGAAAATTATGAGACCTCACTATAATAGTAGAGAGGGCTTGGAGGTAGGCTTGGCAGCATGGGGTGGTAGGGAGCCATACTTGGTAGCCAAACAACGGTGTATTAGCCTCCGATGTCCAGTAAGAGGCCCTTAAAGCCTACCATGGATCCGACAATCTACCCCGGGGGCCTCTCATGTCCCCTAAGGGTGTCCAGTGCGATGTGGTGCGAAAATATCCACCTTTGTTTCGGGGCTTCCCGGAAGCTCAAAAAACATGAATTATATAGACTCTTACATCAGTGTTCCGTAAAACGCCATTGCAAATCTATCAGGGACCGTATAAGCCACCCTAAGGGCCTCCCATGCCCCCTAGGGTGTTATGTGTGATGTGGTGCAAAAATATCTACCTTCGTTTCGGGGCCTCCTAGAAGCCAAAAAAATGTAAATTATATAGCCTTCGTTTTCGACTTTTCGGGGCCCGGGTGTCATGTTAACCCAAAGTTTTCCAGGGGGTCTATCATGATCATAGAGCACCCTCGGTGCCCCAAGACGGTCATCCAGATCCCTGAATTTTGATATCACTTATGCCTTTGGTGTTCCAACTCTTACACCAGTGTCCTGTAAAACGTTATTCCAAGCTTATAAGGATCGAATAAGCGACCCCGAGGGCCTCCCATGTCTCCTATAGGTGTTTCGTGCGATGTGGTGCGGAAACATCCACCTTCGTTCAGGGGCCTCCCAGAAGCCCAAAAAAAGTGGATTATAGCCATCGTTTTCGGCTTCCGTGAACCGGGTGTAATTTTTTCCCAAACTTCTCCGGGGGGTATATCATGACCATAGAGGACCCTCGATGCCCCATGACGGTCATCCGGATCCTCGAACTTTGATATCACCCATGCATTCGGTGTTCCAACTCTTACACCAGCGCCCCGTAAAACGCCATACCAAGCCTACCAGGACCGAATTAATAAGAGACCCTGAGGGCATCCTATGTCCTCTATAGGTGTTGCGTGCGATGTGGTGCGAAAACATCCACCTTTATTTCGGGGCCTTCCAGAAGCCCAAAAAATGTGGATTATATCCTTTGCTTTCGGCTTTCGGGAGACGGATGTCATTTTCGCCCAAACTTCTCGGATGGGGTGGGTCATCCGCATCCCCGAACTTTTATATCACCCATGCATTTGGTGTTCCAACTATTACACCAGTGTCTCGTAAAACGCCATTCCAAGCCTAACAGAACCGGATAAGATATCCCGAGTGCCTCCCATGTCCCCTATGTGTGTTCCACGCGATGTGGTGCGAAAACATTTGCCTTTGTTCCGCGGCCTCCTGGAAGCCCAAAAATCGTGGATTATATAGCCTTTGTTTTCAGCTTCCGGGAGTCGGGTGTCATTTTTGCCCAAACTTCTCCGGGAGGTCTATCATGACTCTAAAGAACCATCGGTGTCCCCGGAGGGTCATCCGCATACTCAAACTTCGATATCACCCATGCATTCGGTGTTACGGCCTTGACATCAGTGTCCCATAAAACGCCCTTACAAACCTTTCAAGGGCCGGATAACAGACCCCAGGGGCCTCTTACGTTCCCCAAAGGTGTCTGGTACGATGTGGTGTGGAAATATCCACATTCGTCCCTGGGCGTCCTGGAATTCCCAAAAGGGTGGATTATATAGCCTTGATTTTCGGCTTTCCGAGACCCGATTTTTATATATGCCCAAACTTCGCCGAGGGGATTTATTGTCACCCTAGAGGACCTCCGATGCATCGGGACAGTCATCGTAGTCCCCAGACTCTAATTTCACCCATGGAACATGGGACTTTGGACATAGGACATGAGACATGGGAACATGGGCGTTGGGACATGGCGCTCTTTGGGCGTTGGGACATGGCGCTCTTTGGGCGTTGGGACATAGGTCATCCAGATTTTGTTTCATTAATTCTTTATGCACTTAGTTCATTTCGATACATTGTCTACTATAATAATCTTTGGTGGAAGAATTTTATAACAGAGTATTCTCAAGTTTGTTAATAAAAGGTTAATAATCTTTTCCTAAGCAGTCAGTCAAATATAGATCAAAGTTTACAGTATGACTAATCATAATAAGTAGAACCATAATGCAACAAACAATGTCATTTAGGGGTAAATACTTCTAACTTTTATAAAGGTACCACAAGTCAATGAATGATTTATTATTATTATTATTATTATTATTATTATTATTATTATTATTATTATTATTATTATTATTATTATTATTATTATTATTATTATTATTATTATTATTATTATTGTTTTGTTTTGTCAAAGGCTGACCAGTGAATGACTATTACCATGACTTAAGGGTATCTCTGCCAGCAACATTTTAATATTTGCCCTAAACAAATTAATAGTCAGGATATGAATGAAGCTCTCTAAATCTTGTCTTGTTGTTGTTTTAGTTTTACTTACCAGTTAACTACAAAATTAGCACCAAAAAAGAAAAAGTAAATTATTACAACAAAGTTAGAAGCAAAGACAACCTATCAAAAAACATTAAATTTTAAAAAAACAAACAAAAGGAGGTGAAACATTTCGTACATCGCACGGACATGTACATTAGTTGCTCTTAAAACTAGCTCTGAACCCTGCAAAACTACCAAGTATTACAAGAAAAAAATGATATGCGCCCACCGTGGGGCTCAAACCCACGACCACAAGGTTAAGAGCCTTGCGCTCTACCAACTGAGCTAGACGGGCTCGATGTTTTGGTAGAGTACTAAAATATAGACAGTAACAACTTCAGAATTAAAACAAATCCTTAACCTTGCAAAATTATTTATGTGTTACAAAAAAATAATGTACGCCCACCGTGGGGCTCGAACCCACGACCACAAGGTTAAGAGCCTTGCGCTCTACCAACTGAGCTAGACGGGCTGCATGCCTTTTATACTCTTATTACTATTACTAATACTTAAAATGATCCATACATCACACACAAGTTATGCCGAGAAATCTCCCTAATACGCATTGTTAAGCATTTTAGATTATTTTATATTGCATCCATATTGTTCAATGATGAATCAGAATACCACTAACTTATTATCGTACTTAAATTTGAACCTTCAGTAGCACAGAGAAAGAAAAAAGAAAAAAGAAAAAAGAAAAAAGAAAAAAGGAAAAAAAAAAGAAAAGAAAAGAAAAGAAGAAGACAAGCTTAGTACTATAGTCTCATGGCAAAGGTTTTAGGGCATGTGTTTTTAGACTGGAATCTGGAACAAACTGGAGAAAATTGAAACTTTTAATTGGAAACTGGAACAAACTGGAGAAAATTGAAACTTATTGGAAAAAACTGGAACTTACTGAAACTTTTGCATTTATGATTTTTTTATCATTTGGAATAGAGTTTTAGGATAATAATAATAATAATAATAATAATAATAATAATAATAATAATAATAATAATAATAATAAAAAATAACAAAAATAATAATAATAATAATAATAGTAATAATAATAATATTTTTTTAATATTAATATTTAATAATATTATTATTAATATAATAAATAATAATAATATTATTATTATTATTATTATTATTAAATATTAATATTAAAAAAAATATTATTATTATTACTTTTTTTTTTTTGTTATTTTATTATTATTATTATTATTATTATTATTATTATTATTATTATTATTATTATTATTATTATTATTATGCTCAAACGAGTACATCAATTTGGGACAGATGGAGAGATAATAAAAAAAGTTGGCAATTTTCAAAAGTGATTTAAATATATATGCAATATATATTTATTATTAATATTTAGATAAAGAATACTTAATTACTATATTTATTATGTCAAAATATTAAATTGGAACAAACTGGAGAAAACTGAAACAAACTGGAAAAAACTGGTACAAACTGGAACAAACTGGAATTTTTAACTGAAAACTGGAAAAAACTGGAACAAACTGGATTTTTTAACTGAAAACTGAAAAAAATTGGAACAAACTGGAAAAAACTGGAACAAACTGGAATTTTTAACTGAAAACTGGAAAAAACTGGAACAAACTGGAAAAAACTGGAAAAAACTGGAATTTTTAACTGAAAACTGGAAAAAACTGGAACAAACTGGAGAAAACAGGAAATTACTGAATTCCAGTCTAAAAAAACATGCCCTTAGTTGAAAGCTCGTACTAGTATTTTATATATATATATATATATATATATATATATATATATATATATATATATATATATATATATATATATATATATATACGTACAATAATAAAAATAAGAAAAGTACCTTGGTGACGAACACTATCTTTAAAAGATACAATCTAATTGTGTCGCGGAAGAGAGGACAACATATGCTAAAGTACACTCTAGTTAGAGGATATCCACTCCACTCCTCAATAGTGAAACAGAAAAACTCATATGAGGCGTCTCAAACAAGCATGACGTCATACTTGATTATACAGGTGATTGCCTCATGTATGTTGGAGCGGCCCTCATAAGAGACATTTTGCGAAACGAAAACATGTTACTCTCTCCTCCTCCTGCTTTTAGAATTGTAGTGAGGCGAGATGGGGGACTCCGCCTCAGTCCCTCCCCACCAATAATATAGTAATCCATGTAAATCGTTATCAACCTCAACCATTGTAAACGTTTCTGCTTTCAAATTGTAGATCGCCAATCTGCCTTCATCAATACATGATTCCTCATCCTTAGTTACCAGCAATTGCTCTTGCCCCAACAAGTATAAAGGCCGCAACTTAAATCTCTGAGGGTTAACAAATGTCGTAAACTCGGTCCACGAATTCGGATCATTGTACTCTTTCATCATCCAAACTGATTTCGAATTAGACACGGTAAGACAACCTCCAAGCACCCCAAGATGATAAGAATCAATTTTGTGACTCTTAACCGCGCTAGGCATAGCAACTTCGTAGAGCTTCTCTTCAGCCAAGTTAAACGCGGTAAGAACAATTGATTCACCATGAAAAGCAAACCAATGGAGATGCCCATTTAAAAGCACCCCTACCCTTGCAAGATAATATCTGTAATAATATGGGGAACTCTCAACCCTTTTCCAAGTACCATTTCTAACAGAGTACACATGAATAGGAGGATTACCTAATCCCTGTATGTCGTCCCCGTAAGAAATAGTAACAATCTTGAAATCATCACTAACTGAATCATACCCAAGTCCATACAATGAGGCGTCCCTATTTGTGAGAGTATACGGTGCCATGGGCAGTTCGTCAATCTCTTGCGTAGTTGGGTTTATCAGGAAGCGCTTTTGGTCGCTATTCTTAACTAATACCAACTCATCGCAAGAAGCAAGAGTTTCACGCCTAAAATCATCAGCGCGACCAGGGAAAGTGAGCGTTGTAATGAAAGGAGTAATGTCGTCGAGGAAGTGGTGTGCATTGCTCAAGCTCAAAGGGACTAAGGAGAGACCTCCAAAACGATTCATGAAGCTTAGTGACTTGTCCAAGAGTTTTCTATTCCGATTGAAGTGGGTTCTCATGAATTGGTGTTGGGAAAGTAGAGCCCTCCATGGCTTTGATACACACCGGAATTGGCCAATAGGCTTAACCGGCAGCCGAGATAGTATGTCTGCAACGATCTCTTGCGGAAGGTGCAAGTCGCTCAACATATCCATGTCCTATGATCAATACCTGAATTGGAAGTCAAGCAAAAGTAGAGGTGTGTTTAGTTGTGAATATATTTCCGGTTTTCCTCAAGTTCTCTACCTCCTAGGGAAAACAATAGAAAATTAAAGAATGAGTATAAAACTTGATACCTATTGGTATGGAATGGGAACTACATACTTGATACCATGTGTTTGGCTCAGTCTAGAAATGGATTGTTTATCTATTGTTACTGTTTGGTTCACCTAAGTTATGAAATCAAACCCAATTATTTATTTATTTTTTCAATTGTAAATAAAGATAAAACAAGAAAACCAAAAAAAAAAAAATAGAAATGAAAAAATGTCAAATGATCCCATTTGTCTCTCCCTCCCTCCCTCCCTCTCTCTCTCCCCATTGTCAAAGACACAATTTTGGTCACTAGATACAAGTTGAAAGCTGCAGACCATAGATCGCAACTTGTTGACCATCCATATATGGTCACCAAGACACCAACCTGGTGTGGTGTTGTGGTGGTGTCTTTCTCTCTCATCCTCTTTGTGTTTCTTATGCGTGGAGATAAAAATGGTGGTTGGTGGTAGTGGTTTTGGTGGGATCGTAAAGATAGCCATCGAAATGGAAGTTGAAAGTGCCAATGCAACCATGGTGGGGATGGGGTGTGTGGGTGGCACCGTGGAAGTGGGACTGTGGGAGGGAGGGAGGGCCGAGGGGAGAAGAAGAAATTGTTGATAATTAGATTTTATTTTTGTTAAAAAAAAAAAAAAAAACTGATACTAAAGGTATAAGAACTTGATACCGATAGTAGATGGGGGGATTCAGGTAGTGTAGTTTTGGGGGCAACTTGATTCCCACGGGTATAAGGTTCCAGATCCAAGAACCCCCAAACAAACACTCAGTATCACAAGAAGTGATACAAACCCATTCCATTCTCCCTTAGGAAGCCCAAACAAACACCCCTTTAGAGTGTGCACCAGATAAACCCTGGGTATAAAGAGGATTTAGTGGGATTTGACATTTGAACCATGGTGTTTGCCATAAAATCCAACCTCACAGCCAACTATACTTTTAATTATTAGTTGCAGTATAACTTATTTTTATCAGAAATTCAGAATAGCATGGAAAAAAAATTCAACTCAAAGCCCATATTTAAGTAAACAACACTAGCAAGGAGTACCAAGGGGTTTATCCGTGGACTGCTAGGTTCGAGCTGAATTTCATAAGGAGTTCTTTGGAGTGGCTCCCTAACGTCTCAATTGTTCATAGAGGCAGGAGTGCGAATTTCATTGAGGATGATTTGGCAAAGCAAGGGATCACTAGAGATGAGGAGTTTGTGGCATGATTTTAATTTTCAGTTTTTCTATTTAAACTGATATAGATGACTTTTCATTATTCTCAACCCTTCCTAGAAGCTAAGTGGGGGGATGATGGGATTGATTATTTGGTTTAAGTGTTCATGGTGTTCTTGTAATGGCTTCCTTTTGAAGTTTATTTTTAATGAGAATACCTAATTATCAAAAAAAAGTAAACAACACTAGCAGAAACATGTACATAAAGAGAAATTGATAAGTAGCTAAATAACACTAGCAGAGAGTTTGGCAAAAATCCCGTTTATAAGTAGCTATAAAAAATAAATAATCAGATAATAAAACGAAGGTCAAAAGATGATGTTTTTCACGCACTCAAGAAAATGATTTCACAAATTTCAAGAAAGAGTTGAGATAGATCATAGATCAAGAGAAAGATAAAAGAAAAGAGAAAATGAGAGAGGGAAGAAGGGAACATTACCTGGAGCCAGCGGGAAGTGGATTATGGGTTGGGAGTTGAGACTCACTTAGAGTTGAGAATGAGAATGGAAACTGGCAGGGGAGTTTTAAATAGATGGACAGATCATGCTCATTAATTAAGTGAATTGCTAAACATCGCCTCTTTTTACTACCTACCGCCCCCCCAAATTCCAATATTACCCTCACTCACTCTCACTCACTCATCTTTCCTCTCTTCCTCACTCTCACTCATCCTTCCTCACTCACTCTCACTCATCCTCACCACCACACCATCACACCGGCAATCACTCACGGCACCACCACCACCACCACCAACAACAACAACGGAATGTCAGGGGCTAGCGGCAGCGGTGCAGGCTTCGACGGCGAGGGAGGCGGCGACCGACGGCATCGCGGGGGGTAACTTTTCGATTTTTTTTTTTTGTGTGTGTGAATTGAATTTTTTTTGCCTTGAATTGAATCGCGAACTTATGAATTGAAGTTGTGTTGAATTTTTTTTTTTTTGTGACGATCGTCTACCGATCTCGACTCACCCTTGGGTGAGTCGAGATCGGCCGACGACTCACCCAAGGGTGAGTTGAGATCGGCCGACCGACAAAAAAATATATATATATATATATATTATTTATTATTATTATTATTATTATTTATTATTATTTATTATTATTATTATTTATTGTTGTTATTATTATTATTATTATTATTATTATTATTATTTATTGTTATTATTATTATTATTATTTTTATTATTATTATTTATCGTTATTATTATTATTATTATTGATTATTGTTTAATTAATTAAAAATGTGAAATGATAGATGGGAGGAGCCGGTAAATCGGTGCCGAGGTTATTTAGTGAACTAGCTGGTTCAGGACCGCGTCACACGAGGACGCGCGGGATTGATGCCTCTGTACGGAGACAGAGAGAGGCAGTTCGGATGAGGGAGATGACTGCTGAGCAAGACGATTACGCAAGTAGCGAGTTCTACTCCGAGGATCAGTCCATGGACGATGATCAGATTGGCGTCGAATCATCCTCAGATTGGCGCGTGGCGAAGGGCAGAGGCGGTAGGTTTGTTAGTACTGGGTCGTCCAGTACTAGCAAACGATCTAGAGCGGAGGACGACACAACGTGGCTTGTTACAGAGCCTGTGCCCGGTGGGCCGGCGGATGATAGCGTCATACCGAGCTTCCTGGGCCACGTAGCGTCTCGTATGTGGAATGGAGAGACGAGGGGTCTCTTGAAGTGTCAGAACCGATTCAGTGTCTGTCAGCGGCTGAGTCAGTGGCGAGCGGAGATGTCGGCCGAGATGAGGGCCCAGATCGAGGGGACTGGGTTATCACACCTGGCAGACATTATGTTCAGACATATTGACTTCCCCCTGATATCTGCATTCGTGGAAAGGTGGCAGCCGGATACGAACTCGTTCCACATGCCGTTCGGAGAGATGACGATCATGTTGCACGATGTATGGCATATTCTTCGGATTCCTGTGGTTACTTATTGGATCCACCTTGTTTGTCGACAAGAGTGGTAACCGTATTAGACCCTCCTGCGTGATGGAGGTGATGGACAACGGTTTCAAAACGGTGCATGACTTCTCTTGGGGATCTGCTGCCCTCGCCTTCCTATATCGTCAGCTCGGTATAGCTAGTCGCGGGGATTCTCAGGGCATCTGCGGATGCCTAACTCTCCTCCAGGCATGGATATACGAGTACTTTCCCCGCTTCCGACCTCATCGGGAGCGGATGGTTGTCGGGGACGACGAGGCTCCCCGTGCGTACGTATGGAGTGCCCAGGCTGAGGGCAAGGACGTGGTTCGACTGCACTCCTTACGTAGACGCTTGGATCATCTGCGAGCGCCAGAGGTACGTCATTTAGTTATCGGTGTTCATGATTTATTTCGTCGTTTGCTATGTTTTTTTTACTTCACCGTAACTTTCAATATTTCTACGTAGGTGGTGTGGCTGCCGTACGGTTCTAACCCGGCAGTATCTGTACCGAGGACTGTATTCATGGGGTGGCTACGGTATCGGGATATTATCGAACCGTACATGCCTGGTCGTTGTTTACGACAAATCGGGTACGTACAGAGTATCCCTTCCCCGATCTTTAGGCCAGACAAAGCGATCAGGTCATGGAGCAGTCGTTCGTACAAGGTTGTCTACCCCGAACGGATCTCATCTGATGCTTGGCGTATGTTCCCGGGATTTTACATTCTTGGTCTCCATGGGTTTCAGGCATCCACGTCAGATCCCACGGCATGTACGGATGACTACCTCGCATGGTACTACCTTCACTCCCACCCTCGGCTGATACGTGACGCTGTAGCACCTGTGATTCCTCCATGATCCAACAGCGATTATGTAAGTGATTAACTAAAATATATATTTTTTTACGTATTACATATCTCTGAACTCACACTCATTGTTACTTTTTTGCAGTGGGTGAATCGTCTAGCCGTCGCAGCTGAGTCCTTCATTAGTTTGATTCCTCCGGAGCAAGCGGAAGGTTCTCGATCGATTATGGACGAGTATATGAGAGATTGGCGGGCTGCCAAATGATGTATTGACCCTAGATGAATTTGTTATATATTTATATAAGAGTTTCATTGTTATTGTTATTTATTTATTTGTGTTATTGTAATTTGTTGTTTCTTATTTACATTTTTTGTTTTATTGTAATTTGTTGTTTTATTTACCTCCAATAATCACGACCACTCTCCACATGCAAAATATAACAATCACACAAAAATGTGACAATGATATAAGTATAACAATCACGCAAAACATTCAATTACGTCGACCTCGCTAAACGATCCCAATGTGCTCTTCGCCTAACATACATTTGCTCCCAACCAGCGACACTATCAGAATGGGAAGTAAACCATGCTTCGCATATCGGAGGAACAGGGAAATCTGAGGCTAAATCCAGACGGATATAATGCATGTACGAATCACCTAAATGACACATGACAATTTCCCTACTTGGACGTGTAGCAGTCGAAGGTGCTTGCAACGGTAGCACTGTGTAACAAGAATATAACCCCCTTCCGCTGCCATATCCGAATAACATAATCGCTGCATTGAAGAGGTTGGCAATCGAGAACAAATCCTCAATTACTATCATCCAGTGATCATAGTTACACGCACCTCCGTCCCACATAATACGGCGGTAACCAGCGTCGACCCCTTCAACGTATAGGGTTTCGTACAATGCTCGGTTAGCTAAGAGTTCGTTTGCAATGCAAACTCTCGTCAATCGCCATTGCTCTTGGTCTCCGAAAACGTAGTCCGCAATGACACGGAAACCGCAATTACCATCCCCAAGCACATCGAGATATCCTTCAATGAAAGGTATGATGATTCCCGGAATTTTGTTAACATGATAGAATTCAGTGATATCTATTCCGTGTCCAGCTGCAAGACAATATAATAGAAAGTCATTAATAGTACTTATCAAAAAGTAATTAACAACATTATGTACATGTTAATAAATTATGGGTTTTCATACCAAAACTCCGCACGACGTTACTCGATGAGGATGAGGTACGACCACGCCCGCGGCTCGAACTGGATGACCTAGGGCGACCACGACCCCTCTGGGAGTACTCCCATGAACTAGGATCACGTCTGGTAGAGGAACTCCCTCTCGGTCGACCTCTGACTGTCGTGTTCGCTTCCGGCTCGACGTAACTCGCTTCCTCAGGATGAAACTGCTCATTCATAAGGACAGTTATGTTGCGCACAACTGCCCGGTCGCTTGAGTTAACCTCGTCGACCAGAGACTGAAAGTATCGATGGTCCTCAGATGGATGCTCAGTCATGTCAAGCGTAGCTATCTCCACTGCATCACTAATAACGAGTGTTCGCCAAAATTTGTGGACACTATTCAAGCTAATTGGCGTGCCCGTATCCGTGGCCGTTTTCAACTCACACGCACACGGGATCTGATGAGTGGATCTCAATACACAACCGCAACGATCAAATACTTGGTGACTCAATTCTCTCATCCTCTTCAGCTCATTCGATAATATTTGTAAGCAGTAATGGGAAACATACCCGGTCAGATAGTTGAATGGGAAACCCGAGTACATCACACTTCTTCGTCTTCTGCACTCTTCAAGTGTGTACTTGATCTCAGTTATTTGTGACTCGATTGACTTGTTGACCTTGTTCCAAACATTGTCCAAAGCTCCAGTTGAGGAGTTCAACCACTGTTTTAGCGCGGCATGTGCACTCTCCACCCTGCAAGTCGTAGTGTTGCCAAGGTGTAGCACCTTATTCGTCCACGCAGCCACAAACATCTCTTTGTATCTCAGCCAGGTCTCCTCTACATAGGATATCACGTGAGGGTAATTCCTCCAACTAACCTTCATCGTACGCACTGCTCTATCGTACGCAGCTTCTGTGGAAGCTTCCATGATAATTTTCCACCTCCCGTTCTTGAACCTCTGCGCGACAAGCTTATCTTTTCCACAAAGTCTATACACTTTGTCTTCAACGACTTTGTTAATGTGCCATGTACAGAGCAAATGGGCACTCTCGGAAAATATCTCTCTAATAGGTGTCATCAACCCTAGCTCACGATCGGTCACAATTGCTGTTGGGTGTACATCATTTCCAATAAGCATCCTCAACTTATCTAAGACCCACGCATAGCTTGCCTGAGTCTCATCCTTCATAATGGCATAAGCTATGAGGAAGTTCTTATTGGTTGGAGTCATCCCCACTATCTCAAGAAACGGCATCTTATACTTGTTTGTTTTGTACGTGGAATCTAAGCCAATCAACCAACGAAAAGACCGAAGTAACTGAATTGATGTAGGGTGTGCCATGAACACGTGAGTTATCTCATTAGTAGCTCGGTCGGCTCTTGTCCAATATACGTACTTATTCTCCACAGCTAAATGATGAAACTGACCAATGACATCTCTCTCTTCAAAATCAAGTTTCCTTATACGATCTCTGTGGTTGTACACATGCCGTCTAGTTGCATTGTCCTCGGGAAATTTTTCCTTAATAGCGGCCAAGATAGCACATGGCTTTGTTTGTGCCGAAGTCATGTCACGAACGAGTTTCTTTGACCCAGGACTAAGACCACTCATCTGACGATATCCCTCAGGAAACACAGCAAAGTCATGGTTGTGCGTACCCCTAATCCCAGGCAATGTGACCATCATCCAACTACTGGACCCATACACTTGCCGAGCTCTTAACTGGAACGTACATTTACAAGCCTTTGTTTTCGATTTCTTCCGAGCAGCAGTATCTAAGTCTCTTAATTCCCCTCTGTAGCGTTCACCTCGATTGCATTTTAACAATTTTACGCTTCCATTCTTCTTGTGTGACGAAATTATCAACTCAAACCCGATAGTAAGGGCAATTTGTTTTGCCCAATTAATTGCATCTGTATCACTATCAAATAACTCATCAGTGACGAAATGCGTACTGTAATCAACACCATCACCACCGAACCGCTCCAAAGGAACCTAACGAAAACAACGAAAACAATGTTAGCTTAATCCGTTTGGACCATGGAAGAAACAATATTAATAATAACAATAAATAATAATAATATTAATAATAATAATAATAATAATAATAATAATAATAATAATAATAACAATAATAATAATAATATTAATAATAATAATAATAATAACAATAAATAATAATAATAATAATAATAATAATAACAATAAATAATAATAATAATAATAATAATAATAATAATAATAATAATAATAATAATAATAATTATTATTATTATTATTTATTTTTTTTGGTGTCGGTCGTCTGTCGATCTCGACTCACCCTCGGGTGAGTCGTCTGAGTCGCCTGTAGCAGACGACTCACCCTTGGGGAGTCGAGATCCACCTAAGGGTGAGTCGTCTGTCGATCTCGACTCGCCCAAGGGTGAGTCGCCTGTAGCAGACGACTCACCCTTGGGGAGTCGACAGCGACAGACGACTCACCCTTGGGTCGGTCGTCGGTCGCAGACGACTCACCCAAGGGTGAGTCGAGATCGGCAGACGACCGTGCAAAAAAATGCGCAAAAAAATTTTTACCTCCGCCACCGTCGACGGCACTTCCTCGTCGCCGGCAGACATCCGATGTTGATGAAGGTTGGCGATGAGAGTGGGTGGTAGAGTGGGTGTTAGAGAGGGAGAATTGGTGTGAGAGTTAGAGAGGGAGAGGATGAGTGCAAAATTTATAAAAGGGCAAAATTGGAATTTGGGGGGGCAGTAGGTGGTAATTTAGGGGCGGTATTTAGTAACACCCTTAATTAATTAATGGGTAGTGGGTGGTACGTGCCGGATGGTACGTGGTACGTGCTAGGTCAATGGGTGAAATATGCACTTTATTTATTGGAAATTATCACGTTGCCAAAACACACATGAGATACAACGAACTTAACAAAGACGTATAATACCGTTTGTCATTATACTCCTTGTGTGTGACGGGGTAAAACTTGAAAGTACTTTTGTACATACCAAGAGTTCAGATTTGTATCACCGAGCAAACTACAAATTATTTTTGTACATCTTTCCATTTTCTCCGAACAAAATAAACTCTCGTGCATATGTTTTGGTTGTAATATATTCTTGTCCGGATCAATAAATATGTGGGGGAATTATAAAGAAGATCAAAGAAATTATTTTCTAAAGGGTGGGAAGAAACTTTTTCTTGGTGCGCCTAACTATTCAAAGTTATGTTGTCATTGAAAATAATCTCTAAGACAACATTTTGACCATAAATAATTTATAATTAGGTAAATACAAAAACTTTGAAGCGATAAAATTATTTGCTATTTAAATGGATTTACCATTCATATGTTAATTTTTTATATTTTTTTTTCACAAATATGATCGAAGTGTATAAACTTTGAAGTTTGAAAGTCAAATGAAAAGATAATTTAGAACGGGATACAAAACACAGGCTCCTATAAAAACAAGTCAAAACATGGAGAACTCTTCTCTAAACAAATGTAGGATTTTGAATATATCTTCTTTTTCTTTTCTTTTAATCTGAAAAAATTAGGGGAAAATTCGAAATTATTTCAAACTCACACAAGGCCAGCTTCCTCCCATCCTCATTTTGTCTGGAAAAAAACTCTATGACACCATATTTCACTACCAATAATGTTACCTTCAGCCTTCTATGTTCGCAACATTTTGTATGAGACTTTTCTCAAAAAAAAACAAAAAAATTGTATGAGGCGGTGTCACAGTGAGACGAGGATCACTTTTTTCAAATAAGAAAAAACCCGTCACAACAAATTGTAACAGTAGCTCTGACCACCAGCAAAATTGCCCACCAAGACAATAAAATGGAAGCTGGTCTTATTTTGGAGCTAAGGGCTATAGGCCTATAGCTATAGCATTATAATATATATTAGTCACCTGAAACAAGATCGCCCATTCCATACTATCATCAATTAACCAAAGATATCTGCTGAATGTATAACCAGGAAACAAGAAGATCACTAATTAAGCTACAACTCTACAAGAATCCTTTGTTTCAATGTTCAACATTGTATCTGAAGTTGTATAACTGGAAATATTCATTGAGGGCCAGAACTCCAAATTTGATAATTAGAAGTTTGGAACTGACAGTATTTGTACTTATTTACCATATAGATTAGGCCACATACTTTACACAACAGCAAAAACAAACCACGACAAAGATTTGCAACTGAAGCTAAAAAGAGAGTTGGCCAATCCTGCATCTTTTCAGATCATATACGTATCATTTATTTGCAAGAACAGAATTAAACTAAACTCCAGGTTAAGGAAACCAGATTCACTTCATAATTCAACGCAGGAAAAGGTAGAGAAATTGAACAGTGACTAACCATTTTTTTCCAACATTGCACAATGATGATATGTCTATTCCATCAAGGTAGAAGGAAGAAACAAAGAGGTTGACAGTCGAAATAACAACGGCTGAGAATCAGATATGTTTAGAGAAGCCAAAAAGCTATCCAGCAGCACAATAGGAGAACTGTTTTCCGGTGAAAATACTTCGAGGAGACGAGACGTGTAAAGTATCTTTTTCTGCCTTCAATTAACCTGTTTATGCAATTTAAGAAATGGAACATAACATAAGAAAGTTAAGGGTGAGATTCCTACAAGAAGAAAGTGCAATTTAAGAAATTCCAAAATGCATAGGGACTAGTGAGAAAATCATTCGGCTAACAGGGACTACCTATTTTCCAACCGGTCAAGCATAACATCTACAGTTCAGATTAAAAGACTTTGTATCTCATTATCTCTGAAAGAAGGGTCCTTCAATGCCCAGCACCAGATTGCCAATGGAACCAACATCCACAATTTCCCCAATCCACCATTTGTTCAATTCAGCCTACTAGCCACAAACACACTATTGCCCATATGTAAGCTGTTCGACAATCGGGAAGGATTTTAGCAGTCTCTTTCATTCACATCTTCCAAGAAGTATGAGAGAGTCAACTTCTGGTGCAAACGACAGAAGAGGCATCTAAGATTACTAGATCTATAGTCTACCATTCATCCCAGACGCCTACTTATGCAAAAGTTCTTCCCTTTTTATTTCCCTTCCTCCCCTCATCACCCCAACCCACCAACAACAGGGGCAGGTCTTCAATGTGGGAAGCACCCAGCACTAGTCTTGCACTTACATTAGCTACTTATGCTGGTGCGTTTGCTGCTAATTTTCCTAGCCTCAAATGCCAACATCCAAACTCCGGAAGAGAGGGAGGACACGGAGAAGAGAAACGATACACTGAAAAATATGTGAATTCATCCTATGGTCCACTGGTGGTCTAAACGAGAAATTAGTGTGGCCAAAAAAACTGTCAATTTGCATCATTGAAGTTATCTTGGACATAGCCTTCATTATGCAAGTTTCTGATTGACTTAGAAGGTCTTCTAAAGTCCCTTTAGACCAGATGGGTGCATGAATACGTTCTAAAGTCAGTGTAATTTGATGAGTAGAAGAGGAGCCTATACTCGTGATGAAGGCATGAGATGCTGAACGTTGACGAGCTCCCTTAGAATACCAACAGAAGCTCAATTTTATAATTCAAGAGTCTATACCCATACTGATACCTGGTCAGATGTGACCTGGAAACTTATCAGGTTCCAGGGTTGCTTCACTACACAATAGCTACAAAAGATAGACTGCTTAAGATAGAGCTACTCCAAGATTCGGAATGGCCCATGTCGACAGGAGCTGAAAAAACTAGAGATTACTTGATTTTGGATTGCTGTCAGAACAGAGTTTTAGAACTGGCAAGGAACTGAAGCTTGACATCGGTAACAAACTTTATGAGTGACTTGGGACACTTGCAAAGCCAAAAAGAAAAAAGAGGAAGTGTTAACAAACCGAGTCACTGCTGTCTCAGCTACTGTCTACTACCTGTGGATGTGCACTCAAACAGGAGAAACCTGACAGTAAAGCTTATAGTGCCAAAACTGTGAACGTATTTAGAATAAGATTCAATGCCTTCCCGTTTGTAACAAGTTGGAGACATAGACATCTCGTAGGTAGGCTAAACGCCTAAACTTGTCTTTGTACCTTGTGTAGTTACAGGGGTATGCCCTTGTATGCATTTATATATATATCTCTTAAAAGTTAAAAGTACAGGTACTGGAAAAGAAAAAGGAAAAAGAAAAAGAGAAGGAGAAGGAGAAGAAAAAAAGAAAAGAAAAGAAGGTAGCATGAAGATTTGTATAAGTCTAAGCCAACAGAAGTTTCCAATGAAACTTTCATATGCCCTTAATTAACCACAGGATAAGCAAGGCTCTGATAGTGACACACAAAATTCAGATATGTATGATAATGATTTAAAGAGTACAGTAACAAATGCTGACCAGTTACCAGTGAAGCTGAGAGATCAAATAATGAGAGAAGGAACCTCCATTTCACTTCATAACCATATTTCTCTTTCCATTAACTCACTTCCACCCCATCCCACCCCACCCTCCTCCGGCACAAAAAAAGGTAGAGAAGGAAGTTGAATTATGAAGTACCAAGGCAAGCAATTACGAAGTTAAATGTGTTGCCGATATTGAAATTCCAATTTAATCTAGAAGCATATGTAGAGCACACTTACAAGATGAATTTTACCTTTACCAAACTTACAACAGTATCCGTGCAAAATTTTCCATGTTTCTTCCTCTGAGTCTTGGCAGTATATATAACATGATTCGTTGCAGAAGCCAGCCAACAAGAATGTAGAACATACAACAGAGCAACCATGATGTTCGTCAAATACCCCTTCACTGGTTGCCAGTAAAGATAAAGTCTCTGCAACAGGAGATTTACAGACATCTCATGCTTTAATTCTCATTGGACGTGGATGGGTCAAACTTCATCACATGGCAGGAAATCATCTGGCTGTGGACAAAGGTCATATTTTTGCAGTGACCATCATCAGTAGCAATGAGGCAAATCTTTAATGTCCTTCAAACCAAAACGACAAACCCAGCGATATCACAAGGCAAATTCAGCGTTCTGATATTTCATTTGTCAACTGCCTGAATGGATATTTTCTCCAACAGAAAAGGCCACTCTTCTCCAAGATGTGGAAAACTGAACTCAATTGCAACTTGAAATTAAGCAAAGAAATGGAATGACGAATTGTCTGTTCTACTACAGGACCACCACCACTTTAACGTACGCAAACAATTACTTACTTGGTAAGAGACCACGAATAAGTGTGTCATGATTGCTGGTACTGAACAATATACTTTCACGTCTCAGTTGAGATCGTGCTCCAACAAACTCCACAAGACCCGATCAATTCTTTCAAAATTACACCAAACATGGTTATTAAGGTGTTGGCACATCCCCTGGTAACCCCTGCAATGCCCTCTATGGCTATAATCTGCCCCATCCATCTCCTGAGCACTTCAGAATTAGACAATTCAGCAGTATCGAGGTAAGTCACCAATGTGTCAAGGGTAATCCTTTGCAGGCTCCACAATGCTACCCGAGCAAATAGAATACCAGAGAAGCAAATAGAGGACTTCCCAAGAACTTCAAGCGCCTAATCTGTTCCACCTTTTCCCCATCTCCAACAGCAGCGACATTATTCTGGTCTTTACTACAGATAAATAAAACCGAACATCTGCAGCAGGTTTCTTTATTATCAATCTCTCTTCATTCTCAGGCTGCTCAGCAATTTGGCTGCTGCAAAGGTGTTTAATAAATACAAAAATCCCCACTGTCTAGTCTTCCCCCCAATAGGCCTTCCTAACGGCCCAGGAGTTTGAGAACCCAGGCTATCTTTGAGCTTCATGTCACGTATCCCGGACCTAACCTTTCATGCGGACATCGACAGAGCAACTCATAGTGGACCAGTGGTATCTTAAATATATTACGACCAAAAAAGTCTCGTACTGAAAAACAACAATTGCATCTCCAGGAAGCTACCATGGAACTTAATGGTTCTCGTAAAAGAGAAGATAAGTTAGACAACCCAGCAAGAGGTACACCCTTGTTAGACGCCATGGACTCCTTTGTAATAAAAACTTGACATGCTCTGAGGAAGCTACTCAATATATACCTCCAATAGCAAGTTTGAAGTTTCCAGCGGAAAGCATGAAAACCCATAGAGGTATCACACAACTTTACTACGACAACGAGGTACCTTGCTGACGAACAAGAACTACATCTTAATGAAGCTACAACTCAATCGCCTCGCGAGATAGACAACAACAAATGCAAAAAGTACACTTTATTTAGAGAACATGCACTCCTCAATAATGGAAACGTCTCATTCTCTCCTCGTTTCATTACTGCAGTGAGGTGAGATGAGGCACTCCATGAAGGTCCCTCCGGCATGATAATAATCTGAAATGCCGTCAACCGCAATATTTGTAAACCTTCCTTCCTTCATATTATACATCACCAATTCCTCATCGGTTGTCTCCTCATCCTTCACCAGCACCAATTGTTCCTGCCCCAACATGCATAGAGGCTTAAACTTTGCTCCTTCAGGGTCAACGATAGTAAACTTAGTCCAAGACTTCTCAACACCATAATCTTTCATCATCCAAACATCAGTTTCATGACTGCAACTTGAAAGAAACATGCAAAGACACCCTCCAAGCACCACAAGATGATAGAACACAAACTTGTCACTGTCAACTGAGGTAGGTGGAGAAACTACGCAGAACTTTTCTTCTGCAAAATCAAAAGCTGTAACAACAGATGAGTAATCTGTGGTCCTACTAGCAAGCCAATGGATGTACCCATCTACAAATACCCCTGAAGTAACATGACCAACAGCATGATCATATGGGGAACTCTCAGCCCTTTTCCAAGTACCATTTCTAACAGAGTACACATTAATAAACGTCTCAGTGCAATCAGGCTCATGCTCATTGTCTGTATCATAGTAAGAAAGTATAACAACTTTATAATCATCACTAACTGAATCATACCCAAGTCCGTACATGGTGAAACTGGCATGAGGATCAAGAGCAAATGGCGAGACAGGCACTTCATTAATCTCTTGAGTAGTTGGGTTTATCAGGAAGTTCTTATCGTCATCCCCAACTAATACCAACCCATCACAAGAAGCAATAATCTCAGTCCAAGAATCAGGATGACCAGCAAAAGTGAGCTTTTTGGTGAAAGCAGTCATTTCGTCGGAGAGGTAACGGGCATTGTTCAAGGGGACAGAGAAGAGACAGTGAGAATCAGAGACGAGGATTAAAGACTCTTGGGGGAGTTTTCTAATCCGACCGAAGTGGGTTCTGATGAATTGGTGTTGGGAAGGCAAAGCCCTCCATGGCTTTGATACACACCGGAATCGGCCAATGGACTTAACCGGCAGCCGGGAGAGTATGTCTGCAATGATCTCTTGTGGAAGGGTCACGTCGCTCAACATTTCGACGTCCTATCAATACCTAAATTGGAAGTCAACCAAAAGTAGGAGTGCGTTTAGTTTTGAAAAATTATTTCTAGTTTTACATCTGCAATTTCCAATGGGTGTTAAATTCCCGGTTCAGTTCAGGTCAGCTGAAAAGAACACACCCTACAAGTTGTCTGAGTTTTCTATCTCCTAGGAAGCACATGTCAGACGCGGTACAATATTCCAATATTAAAATCCTGGAGAAAATGTTTAAATAGAACCAACTTCCTATAAAAAAAAACTGAAAATTATAAAAGGGAATGCGCATAGCATATATGGGATTTTCATGTTCGTGAAGATTTCTGCCTCCCTTACTAGCTCTTTTCTGCTTACAATTGTGAATTTCCTATTTCAATCCAAAAGAAAACTCAGGGCTCGTTTACTTGAATGTAATGGTGATTACAATGTAATGCACCATTTTATAGGGTAAATGTGGATTAGAAAAGGAAGGAGGGGGAGGAGAAACATGGCAAGAGTGAATTCGATTACCACATCCATTGTAATCACAATTGTTCTACTTTAGAACATGTAAAGATGATTACATTGGATGATGCAATCAAGCTCCCAAAATCATATTTCTCCACCCCCTCCTTCCTTTTCTACTCGCATTTACTCTATAAAATGATGGATTACATTGTAATCATCATTGCTTACAAGTAAACGCCACCTCAATTTCTAGCTTGATCTCAGTATGTGTGTTTTACCATTAATAGAAATTTCAGTTTAAAGAAGAAATTCATTACCTTTTCTTTCAGGACATAAAACTATGCAATGCTAAGTAGATTCTAGCACACAATTACAGTTGCTAGATAGATTTTGGCATTACCCCCCCCCCCCCACTAACAACATTAATAGGACTGAACTATAAGCAAATAAAAGAAGACATACCTATAGATGAGAAAGAAGAAGGTTGATGGTTGGCAGCAAGCAAGCAGCTACCAGCAAACAATCTGAATGCAAATTGTACAATGTGAAATCATAAAAAAATTGGAATAAATTCCAAAATCAGAACCCTAATTAAGTAACAACACCCACCAATCACAAACCCAATAATGGAACAGCAAGGGATCTAAAAACAACCCAATTCGAATTAATCAGTAAAGCATACAATTACATGTAGAGAATTTGACAAAAGGTAGCTCAAATGGTGGTATAGCCCATACTATATAAATCCCATATCAACCAAAAGTCTAAACCATAAGATCCTGTACCTTGCAATTTTGGATCATAACAAAAGTACCTATAGATAATCAGATTATAATGAAAAAAAAAAACTATTTTTAACAAAGAAAGCTCAGAAATTTTCATGTATGTGATATGTTATATATATACCTATGATTTGACCAAATTAACAGAAGAAAAAAGAGTGAGATAAGAGACACTGGATCAAGGGAGAGAGAGAGAGAGAGAGAGAGAGAGAGTAATGTGTATACCTGGAAGTTGTTGCGATGTGATGAGGAATGGCCAGGCAACAGTCAAAGGGGAGTTTTAAATGGTGGAAATGGGAAAGATAGATATACGTTGCTTTCATTAATGGGGATTGTGCAACGTGGGAAAATGGTAAACAACACTGGCCAACGGGCCGTGCCGGGCCTCAAATGAAAACCATGTCCAAACAAATACTCTTACTCTTATCTAAGCTTGCATAAAATGTAAACTAAACTAAATGGATGATACTGTTTTCTTTAAAATTTATCCGGCCAATTTAGTTTATTTAAGTATTGGTCTCGTGTTAGTTAAGTGATGTTGTTCAACTATGTATTCAAGTCAATCATATGTATTAAAGATTTGAGAAATGATAATTTTTAGGAAATTGATAATTTCTAGAAAGTTCTACTTCCAATTCACTTGATTCATTTTTCATGTTTTCTAATATCAACAAAATAACCACTTAGCAAGTTAATCTATATAATTAGATTAAAACACGATGTTTTATCTAGAGCTCGCCACATCAGCTGTTGAATTGTCGAATAATGTGTCAATTTACTTATGATGTATTATGTGACTCATCTATATAATTAGATTAAAACGCAACGATTAAACTAGAGCTCGCCACATCACCCGCTGAATTGTCGAATGACGTGTCAATTTACTTATGACGTGTCATGTGGCTCGTCAATATAACTAGATTAAAGTAGAGCTCGCCACATCAGCCGTTGAATTGCCGAATGACGTGTCATATGACTCATGGACAGGAGAGAGAGAGAGAGAGAGAGAGAGAGAGAGAGAGAGAGAGAGTCAGAGGTTACAAAAACATAATGGAGTTTAATGACTCCTTCATCCCCTTTCGTTCATTCTCACAAGTTGCCAGACGTTACAAATCCAAGAAATTGAGTAGTAGCTAATTTCTCTGACATATTGATGAGCCAAAAAAAAAGACACACCATCACTTCATCTCCTACCTTCTCTTTGCGATTGCTAATAGGCATTTCGTATCTACACCTCCTCTTTTTGCAAGATAACCCCTCCAACTCCATTAAACTTGGTATCATATATTGCTTTACATTGTTTGATCTGAATAGTTATATTGTTATACCAACTTGAATGTTTAAAACTATTTAATTTAATTTATTTTTTTTGAAACAATAATTAATTTCATTTTTAATTTAAAAATTACGCTGAAAAATAGAATAAATACCAAAAAAAAAAAAATAGAAATCGCTTCAGAAAAATTGAGAAAAATTATGAGAAGTCACTATAATAGTAGAGAGGGTTTGGGGGGTAGGTTTGGTGGCACGGAGTGGTGGGGAGCTATGTTCGGTACCCAAAAAACGTGGATTAAACATGCCCAGCAGTGGCGTATCTACACTACAAGAAAAACTCAGATTTGCGACCGACATTTTCGGTCGCAAAACACCTTAAGTTGGTCACAAAACTGAATTAGCGACTGACAGCAACCAGTTGGAGTCAGACTCCAATACCCTGGTCGCTAAATGATTTGCAACTAACTTTTGCAGTCGCTTATTAATAACGTCAGACACAAAATGTTTTTTTTTTGAAATAAAAAATACACAGCAACTACCTGATTGGTAGTCGCTGATGTCTTACTGTTTTGAGGTGAAAAAGACCCATATAAATTAATGTATGATAAATTATAATATTACAGTCTTACAGAGGTTCTCCAAAACAAAAAGAAATTAATGGTACAGAGAAGATAGATAAAATTACAATACAAAAAGACATTTGCTGAGCTTTTCTACAGATCTTGAATGCAAACCCCACAAATCCTTCCTAACCTGAAATCACAATTTTATGATTATTAATAATAAACAAAAATTAGTAATTTTTTTTTTGGGTAACAACAAAAATTAGTAATTTAAAACATCCAAGTGTCTCAATGTATGGAAACCACATGTGTGAAGTCTATGAACATCTATTGTCTATAATTACATACTGACATCAAGAACAAGTTAGCAATCTATATGACAACTTTAACAGAGGGGGGTTGAAAGGAATCAGAAATCGTTATTAAAGACATAATTAAAGTTGTGCTTAGTAGACTTTACCAGAATATAGAGGTTGTATTATTTGATAAGGGCATAAGCAGTCCAAATAACTCCATAAGCAAATCTATTCAGGAAAAATATTGGAGGCACCTGATAATACCCACCCAGTGTTCTAATCAACAGAACCAACCAAAACGCTCATAAAAGCCTAAAATTTTCGAAGGCACCAAAGACAAATGCCAGTGTCAACTATCCCTTTCAAGCAGGACTTCTCTTTGGTGCAAATTTAGCATAAACCAAACACAAAAAAAATTATAAATCAGTCAGATAAACATATAAAAAGATCACTTCTTGAAGACAAGATACATGGTAAGGCAGCTTACAAGGCATCACAAGGCTTTGCGTGTCATCCAAGTGACCACCACGTGCATCAACATAAATAACATTATTTAATAGCCTTACAATCAAAGCAAACCTACTTCCTCATAACAACCAGAAGATGTTTGCTGTTAGCGTGATGCTCACTGCATAGTACTAGAGCAACAAACAATCCATAACACAATGAGATAGAAGAGCATTAACTAAAAACACAAAGCTATTCAACAATATATAAGTCACTATGCAGTATAGACTAGCTATGCAAGCTCACTTACTGGGGTAAAGGGCAGTATTGCTAAAGTTGCTAGTCTCGGCAGTCATCTCATGGGTTGCACCATCACAGCAATAAACACAGAATCAAAGAGATTGCAATAAACAGAGTCAATGATGATAAACAGAGCATGAGTTCTGAAAAACAGGATATCATAGAAATTTCAAGCAATAAACAAATCAAATTCCATTACAACAAAAGAAAGGGAAGTTCTGAACTCTGATTACCTTGAGCTGTTACCATGACGTCCATAATCCCAAAATCAAATCAAACCAACCAGTGACCTTCTCAACAGCAAAGAGTCTCACAAAACAGAAAATAAGTACAAGGACACAACACTAACTTCATTCCTCATTAAGCCTTAAGCCTTCACTTTCAGGAAAAAATAACAAGTGAAACAAATTCATAGAAGAGTTAACCAAGATAACCCAAAGTAAGTGACAGTAGAAATACTAACATATGCATTGGCATTTGCAATTGCAATTTGTGGAGTGCTAAAGCAGGCAGCTGTTTTAGTGAGAAATCAATCAGCAAAATCAGATAACTGCAGTCCAATTTCAGCCAAAAAAAGTTAAACATGAACTAGACACAAAAGCTCAAATACTTTGGTAAGAGCATAGAATAACTGGTTATCACCAATAGCTCAAAATCTTACTTTACATATCCTCATCTTAACCCATAATAAGTGGAAACACAGAATGTATCACATAAATAACTGCAAAAGAAATAAAAATAATCATATTCAATCACCAACAAAACAAGAAATTCATAGATTAGAATGTACAGTTACGAAAATATGACCTCACATAATAATTTCTCCAATGAAACTTAACAGGATTCTCTGCAAGAGAAAAAAAGAAGTGAAATTAGGTCAGCAAACTAAGAAAATGTAATCAAAATCAAGCTAAAGATTGACATTTTCTTAACCAACAAAAAATGAGGAACAAAACTGAGACACTAGAAATTAAGTGACGAAAAACTTACTTTGTCGCCTATCTTCGCATCAGCACCACAATTTTCGTTTCGCAATAAACCCTAGATATTACAATTAAAAAATGAGAATCAAAATCAAACAGCAAACTTCAAAGTCCTAAAACCCTAACCCTAACGCTTAAGGGAACTGGAAACTCAAATTCAGCAACAAACATGCAATTTTCAGACAATTACAACAAATTAAACAGAAAATTACAGAAGAAAATTAAATAGCAAATTTAATAGTTAATTACAGCAAGTTAAACATCAAAATACTGCAAGTTTCACTATCAAAATCAATTAGACAGAAAAATAAACATCAACCTTCGAAATTAAACAGAATTTAACAAGTAATTTGAGAGGGGAAAGAGAAGTTTAGGGTTAGGGTTCACCTCTCGCAAAATGTTTGAAAATAAACCATAAACCTTCGAAACCTTTGAGCTCCACGATTTGAAAGAGAGTTTAAGGTTATGGTTTCAATTCGCCAGGAGAGAGAGAAAGAAAAACTCCACGATATGAGCTCCACAAATAAAATGTTCAAAATCAAACCATAAGCTCCACGATTCGCAGCTTTAAAACCCTAAAATTGGGTGGAAATATGATTTTCTCTCTCCACGATTCGGGGCATTAGGGTCCCGAGAACCCAGTTTTTTGGGAAAAGTTTGCTAAAATGCCATACTTTTTGGAATTTTTTTAACATAGTTGCTAAAATAACCTGACAATTTAGTTTTGGTATCCGTATTATTTAATAATTTAGTTTTGGCACCCATATTATTAGTTTTCTAGATCCGCCAGTGATGCCCATTGCATAACTTTCATAATGGTATGCGGTTCATGTAGCGTCGCTTGCCTCCCTTCGCCCACAAACCCTCTCTCAAGCAACTACCTACTAAACATTCTTATAACGTTTAGTGGTTCTAACAGGAGAGGACATGTCCAATACGTAACTTTCATACTGAGGTTTTGAAAGTTTGGACAATTATTTTCTAAAAGTTCCACATCAAACTTTTCAAATATATTATTATATTACGAAAAAATATCTTTTTTATTTTTCACAGATTGTAGCTATTTAATGTAATTTATAATTAAAAACTTATGCTGAAAAAAAAAACATATCAAAAGAAATTAGAAATTACTTCAATAAAATTGGGAAAAACTATGAGACCTCATTATAATAGTACAGAGGGCTTGGGAGTACGTTTGGCGGCGAGGGGTGGTGGGGATCATGCTCGATACCCAAATTCGGATTAGCCTCCGATGTCTAGTAAGAGGCCTTCAAGCCTACCAACTATCTGATAACCTACCCCGCAGGCCTCTCATGTCCCCTAGGGGTGTCCTGTGTGATGTGGTGTAAAAATATCCACCTTCGTTTCGGGACTTCCCGCAAGCTCAAAAAGCATGGATTATAGCCTTCATTTTCGGCTTCCCGGGGCTCGAGTGTCATTTTTGCCCAAACTTCTCCGAGGGTTTTACCATGACCTAGAGGACATTCGCATCCTCGAAATTCTATATCACCCATGCCTTTGGTGTTCCGGCTCTTACACCGGTGTACAATGAAACGCCTTTCTAAACCTATCAGAAACCATATAAGCGACCCTAACGGTCTCCCATGTCCCCTAGGGGTGTTTCGTGCGATGTGGTGCGAAAATATTCACCTTCGTTTTGAGGCCTCCCGGAAGCCTAAAAAACGTGGATTATAGCCTTCGTTTTCGGCTTCCTGGGGCCCGGGTGTCATTTTTGGCCAAACTTTTCTGATGGGTATATCATGACCCTAGAGCACCCTCGGTGCCCAGGGAGGGTCATTCGGATCCCCGAACTTTGATATCACTCATGCTTTTGGTATTCCAACTCTTACAACAATGTCTCATAAAACGTCATTCCAAGCCTATCAGGGACCAGATAAGCGATCCCGAGGACCTCCCATGTCCCCTAGGGGTGTCCCGTGCGATGTGGTGCAAAAATATCCACCTTCGTTCCGGGGCCTCCTGTAAGCCCAAAAAACGTGGATTAGCCTTCGTTTTCGGCTTCCCTGGGCCGGGTGTCATTTTTGCCCAATCTTTTCCGATGGATATATAATAACCCTAGAGCATCCTCGGTGCCCCGGGAGGGTCATTTGGATCCCCGAACTTTTATATCACTCATGCCTTTGGTGTTCCAACTCTTACACCAATGTCCCATAAAACGCCCTTTCAAGCCTATCAGAGACTGGATAATCGACCCCGAGGGCTTCCCATGTTCCCTAGCGGTGTCCCGTGCGATGTGGTGCAAAAATATCCACCTTCGTTTTGGGGCCTCCCGCAAGCTTAAAAAACGTGGATTATAGCCTTCATTTTCGGCTTCCCGGGGCTCGGGTGTCATATTTGCCCAAACTTCTCCGAGGGGTCTACCATGACTCTAGAGGACCCTCGATGCCCCCGGAGGATCATTCGGATCCTCGAAATTCGATATCACCCATGCCTTTTTGGTGTTCCGACTCTTACAACAGTGTACAGTGAAACGCCTTTTCAAACCTATCAGAGACCAGATAAGCAACCCTAAGGGTCTCCCATGTCTCCTAGGGGTGCTTCGTGCGATGTAGTGCGAAAATATTCACCTTTGTTTTGAGGCCTCCCGGAAGCTCAAAAAACGTGGTTATAGCCTTCGTTTTCGGCTTCCTGGGGTCCGGGTGACATTTTCGCCCAAAATTTTCCGATGGGTATATCATAACCCTAGAGCACCCTCGGTGCCCCTGGAGGGTCATTCGGATCCCCAAACTTTGATATTACACATGCCTTTGGTGTTCCAACTCTTACACCAATGTCCCATAAAAAGCCCTTCCAAGCCTATCAAGGACTGGATAAGCGACCCCGAGGGCCTCCCATGTCCTCTTCCGTGCGATGTGGTGCGAAAAAATCCACCTTCATTGTGGGACCTCCCGGAAGCCCAAAAAACGGGGATTTCGGCTTCCAAAGGCCCGGGTGTCATTTTTGCCCAAACTTCTCCGGGTGGTCTATCAAGACCCTAGAGGACCCTTGGTGTCCCATAAAACATATTTACAAGCCTATTAGGGACTCGATAATGGGCCCAGGGGCCTCTTATGTTCCCTAATGATGTCCCGTGTAATGTGGTGCGAAAATATCCACCTTCGTTCCGGGGCCTTACAGAAGCCCAAAAAACGTGGATTATAGCCTTTGATTTTCGGCTTTCTGGGGCTCGACTTCCGTTTTTGCCCAAACTTCTCCAGGGAGTCTATTGTCACCCTAGTGGACCTCCGGTGCCTCAGGACGGTCATTCGGGTCCTCCCAGCTCTGATTTCACTCATGGGACACGAGACTTGGGACATGGGACATTGACGCTGGGACATGGGACATGACGCTCGCTGGGCGCTAAAACATGGGGTATGGGCCACCCAGATTTTGTTTCAATAAACCCTTGATGTACTTAGTTCATTTCCATCCATAGTCTAATATGATAATCTTTGGTAGAAGAACTTTATAAAAGAGTATTCTCAAGTTTGTTAATAAAAGACTAATATCGTTTCCTAAGCACTCGGTCAAATGTAGATCAAAGTTTACAGTATGACTAATCATAATAAGTAGATCTATAATGCAACAAACAATGTCATTTAGGGGTAGATACCTCTAACTTTTATAGAGGCACCACAAGCCAATGAATGACTCTCTTTTTTTTGTCAAAGGCTAATACACGGCCAGTGAATGACTATTACCGTGACTTGAGGGCATCCCTCCCCACAAAATTTTAATATTTGCCCTAAAAAGATTAAAAGTCAAGTTGTGGATAAATATCTCCAAATTCCGCCTTAGTGTTGTTTTAGTTTTATTTACCAGTTAATCACAAAATTAGCACCGAAAAAGAAGAAAAAAATTATTACAACAAAGTTAAAAGCAAGACAACCTATAAAAAACATTAAAATAAAAAATAAAAACAAAAATAAAAAGAGTAAGAACATCTCATACATCGCAAAGGCATGCACACTAATTATTATCTATAATCGATTACCATATCAATTATGAGTTCCTCCAAATATATACTAAAATTGTATGGGTTGGAGTTATATCAATATTTTACTACTAAGAACTTAATAGTGAAGATAAAGAATTAGTGAATGACTTGAATGCACAACACAAGCATGATGCGTTTGCCTCAGCAGTTGTGAACATCTTCACTTGGAAGTCTCAATTTTGATTATTACCTCAAGGAGAGGGGGAAGAACCTCAAATAATAATACAAATACCACTTTCAATCTCGATTTCGAGGTTTCGGAATCCTTCAACAAGAGGGTCTAACATATCCTTCAAATTGTTGACATTTAGATTGAGATTTGCATATCTCACGAAATCATAAACTCTAAAAAAGATAACCTCAAAACTCTTACAAAGTGAGACAAAAAGTACCCAATAAATGGGACAAAAAACTTGACAGATGTGAATTATTAAAGAAAAAAAACTAGCCATAACAATAACAAAACATTAAGAAATTAGGGTTTACTATCGGCAAGCAGCCCCATTCAAGAAAGATGCAGGCTAGGATTTTGGAGTAAAATAAGGGGAGCAGAGAGGAGAGAAATTAATGACAAAACTGATCTGAACTGAACTGAACTGATCTGAACTGAATTAATTTTTCAAACTTGACCGTTAACCATTTGAAATTTGTCCAAGCATAGTCAATATTTGACTCATTTGAAAGTATGCTTTGAGATCTTTCCGATGACATAATTATCATCATGAAATTATTTCGGAATAAAAAGTTATATGAGTGCTAAAGTTACGCATGAGCTGAACTGAGCTGAACTGAACTGAACTGGACTGAACTGAATTTAAGTAAAATTAAGGTGAATCAAACACGGCCTAAGTCTTTATCGTCATCTGACAGTATCCATGCCTAGCATAATAATCGGCATTGGCATAATCCATATATGCATCAAACCCGATTTCTTTGGCCAGCATAGCTCTGGCCTCCTTCAAGGATATTTCATCCCCTTGTCTTCCTAGACTAGCCAAGAGATGGTCTGTGTCACGAAGCCCTCGAGCTACCGCCACCGGCCGTAGAACATCACTGATATCTGGATGAGTAGTTGGCCCTCCAAACTTGAACCGTCCTGGAAAGAAGTGCACCCCTCCACCACCTCCTCACAGCAAGTGATGGGTACCTCGGGAGTACCTTGATATCTAATCACAGGGCATATAAACATGCAAGGCTAACAACAACCCACATAATTAGTATGGCCCAAGCAATCACAGAGCCCAAACAAACCGTCAAGGGTGTACCTTTTGACATACACCCTAAACTACCTAAGAATTTAGGTATGCCACAGGGAGGACAGCGCAGTGGCTTTCTTGCAATTTCAGAAGAAAAAATGCCACAATATACACGCGTATCAGTATCCAATACGTATAGGAACAAAAATCACAGCAGAGTATGCCAAATCAAATTCCACCATATCCGTGCTGTATTGCTGCTTATATCCTATAGTAATCTGCACCAAATTTAAAGATCAGCAGATGTGCTCTAGCTCATCCCCTTATAAAGCAAAGATAATCATTTTTACCGGTACTGTGTGCAGCTACCCATCTGGAAAAACGACTTGTATAACAAGCCACAGCTTCAGTTATCGATCATCCAGAAAACAACGCATACAGGAGCTTAGCTAGCTACACCAGTCGTTCTCCATACGGCCCTCAAATTCCTCAATAACAAGGAATTTGAGCTACCCAGAATCCTTTTGGAGCTAGTTGAGACGAAATTTGAAGAAGTCCTTCAACCAGTATCAATAACCTGAAGTTGTATACAGGAACAGTGTACACAGTGCAATTTCAATGCCTTACGACACTGCTGGAACTTGAGTGTGACGATATAGATTCCAACTACTGTAGTGAACTCTTCGAAGGCACATCATTCCCTGCACATGGCAACCAACTGAAACTAATCTCAATGCATCTTCTATATTCACTAGCTATGCAGGCTACAGCTACAGTAGACAAATCATGAACACAATATAACACTCTTCAATTCACAGTCGATGGAAAAGGAAAGTTTCTTCCACTGGCACAAATGGTGCATGATATATACTCTCTTTTGAGGAGGGGGAGTGTAGGGAAGAATTTGTATTTTCACCTGTACATGGTATGCTAACAATTTCACTGCCTCGTCAGCACACTGAGACACCAGGAATTAGCTTGTTGAGCAATTAACGTATCAGAATATAACCCATGAAACTATTTTGCTTCGCAGTGTAAATAAAAATTCAACAAACACACATGAAATAACAACTTGAAGAGATAATGATCGAAGAAATATGATAAATGGACAAAGGTAAAAACAGATTCATCAGCAGACAACTATGCCAACAGATCATCGTTTTTTCCCTCAATCCTCAGGGACATCGAAAAAACAAAAGATGGTAGCAAAAGAAGGTCTACCGAGGAATAAGTACAAAGAGCTTTCCATAGGCAGCTAGGCATGTCAGAAAAGCATGAGACGTTTATATCACAAGAACATATCTAAAAAAAGTTTATATCAAAAGAAATTTATGCATAGGTGCCCAGATATTCATGACTGCAGCAAGCATTCTCTAACAACAAATTGTAACAGGACCTATGACCTTCCGCAAAATTGTCACGTCAAAACAATTTAAATGAAAGCTGATCTTATTCTGGTGCTACAGGCTATACCATTAAAATACAGTGCTGATTGTCTCTCTTCCCAGCAAATATGATTGCCCATCCCACAGTATCCATCAATTAGACAAAGAGATGTGCTGAATGTACAACCAAGAAACAAAAGATTGTAAATTAGCTTCACGACGTAGTGAACTTCTATGCTTCAATAGGTTTAATTTCACATGAAGTTTCAAAATTCAAGTTGCATAACTTGAAATTAAACCCCAAAACTTGATAATTGGAACGGACAGTATTTGAAGGCAGTCCACAAAAGAATATCAATCAAGCCTAAGACATTGTCTTCCAAGAATATCCACTCATTGTTGACCTAATTGTTAGCACAATTGGTCAGAGAGACACATGAAGTAACTAAGCTACTCAGACCAACAATTCCTGACTTTCATCACTAAAAAGGCTACTATCTACTACATATAACAGATATCACGAAGAAAACCAGGAGACAACTCATACATCAACATGTGAGGGTTGAAACCTTGTCCCTCTTGGAGAGGATGGGCACACATCTCAAAGATTATTTTCACTAGAACCAAAAAAAAAAGACCAACAATTAAGCATCTATACTTATATATAATTTTTTCAAAAGAAAACTTAGCATCTATTTTAAAAGTGAACAAACTCAATGCAAATTGAGAGCAGTTAAAAATGGGAGATGGTTGGGTGCCCCTGATGGACTAAGATTTTTTTTTTTTTTTTTTTGTGCAATAGAAGGAAAACATTTGGATCATCCACTACTACTAATATTAGAAGGGGAATCTCTGGGTGCCCCATTAGAGCCACCTAACCATTTACCATATAGATTATGCAATATACTTCACACAACAGAAAGATAAACCATAACAAAGAAATGCAACTGATGAGCTGAAGCTCAGACCATATCATTTGTCTGCAAGACAAGCATAGAATGAAGCTAAGTCTGGTCTCTCTAAAACCAGAGTGTTTCACAACACAATTCAACACACAAAATGGTAGAGCAAGATTGAACAATTACTGACCATTTTCCTCCACCATGGCACCATGATATGTGAAAATATATATTCCATTATGATAGATGAAGGCAGAAACAAAGAAGCTGAAACTCAAAGCAACAAAAGTTGAGAATAAGATGTGTTTAGAGAAGTTCAAAGTTATCCAATGTAAAGCTACCGCACAGCACATTGGGAAAATTGTTTTCTGGTAAAAATATGAAAGACACATGTAAAGCACCTGTCTCTGCCTTCGTTTTACCTCTTAAATAATAAGAGGAAATGGGTGGAGAAAATATTTGATGAATGATATGTAAACCCTTCCTACGGGCCCCTATTACAACGATTAATTCCCATGTAAAGTCAGTCCTTTCCCCCTAAACAAATAACCCACAACAGATTGTATGGATAATATGAGAGTTTAAGAAATGAAGATAGGATAAGAAAGTTAAGAGTGAAAGTCTTCCCACACGAAAAAGTGAATATTCAGAACTTCCAAAACGTAAGTGAGAAATTCATTCGGCTTGCAGGGACCACTTGTGTTCCAACCAGTCAAGCACAACATTTGCAGTTCAGACTAAAAGACTTCATCAATAATACCTCATTATTTTTAAAGGAAGGATCCTTTTGAAAATCAATATAAATCAGGCAAAAAAAAAAATATTACAAAAACTTCCAAAGACGGTCTTTCCGTAACTTTTGGTGAAACAAGGGTCACTGCTCATCATAAGTGACCCCTATACTTCTATATAGTAACCCCTTTTTCTTTGAGTTGGTCTCACACAAGACTTGCTGAATAAATAAAAATAAAAATAAAAGAAAAAACTGCAGCTAAATGCATGTCATGCCAATAAAAATCCCCAAATGCCAAAGAACCAAACAATTGACTGTTCAGTGGCACCTACAACCCCCACCCGGAGTATGCTAAAGAATAAAGACCAATTCAAACATTTCCCAGTCATGTGATGCTTATGATTAATCACCAGCCAACAAACTACCTGCAATCCACTGAGCATTTACTCAAGCCTGAGCAAGGGCCTCTTCATTTGGTCCATGCATGCTCTACGGACATCCTCAATTCTTCTTTGACAGGACAGAATTAAGGAATAGAACTAAAGCATCTTCCCTCGACCACAATTTTGCCAAACTCTCATGCAATCTGCAAACAGCGCTACTGAAGACTGAAAATTTTCCTTGAGAAAGCGACTGCAAAAACATTTAGCTTAGCATTTAGAAGGGAGGGGCGCCAACTGTACCCTGTTGGCCTTCCGTCCTTGCAAATTTTAGTGCAGCTTCAAGCCAAGAGACTGCCTCCAAAGGAGGAGTATCGCAACATTTCCGCTTGTCTTTCATCATTTTCCTTTCCTAATAAGTAACATAACAAATCAAGATTAGAAGCATCACCTACACATCTCTCCTTACCTTCACTCTTTAAGCATTGGATTTAAACAAAAGACCAAAATAGTAGGGTAAAGGAAAACGACATTTTTTAAGCAAACGTATAAGGGTTATTATACACTCCCCCAAGCATTCTCATTACATGTCAACAGCATTGACTCTCCTCATCCTAATCAACCATTACATCTCCAATCAAAATACAACAGAATGCATAATTTTTAAGGATATTTACTAATAAAAATCCTGAAAACATCATTCCATACACCAAAATTGAAAAATGAGCATCAGCAAAAAAAAAAATGTTGGCTGAACAAAACTGTGCAAGCTGTACAGTAGTTCAACAAATAAGCTAAGATTGGCAAAAAAGACACATGAGCTCATGGATAAGATGCCCTCTGCTGTAATAACTAGATCTCACTCCATCATGCGCATGCATTATGATTTTCACTTTCAATCATTATGACTTTCACTTTCAATTACCAAAGGTCGCTGCTTCAATATGGTTGTTGTGTACCAAAACATACTATGGACATGCTCTCCGCCCTATGAATCATGCATGATGTTATCCACAAAATCAAGACAAGTGTTACTAGCTATGAAGCACTTAGCTCAAGCCGCATAAAAACCTGAAATTAGAGAAATTATATCCTGAACAGATTGAGGTTTGCGCTCAGAGATCCATTGGCATCCTGCCTTCAACGCACAACAGCATACACCTAGGGAAACAACAGTCAAACTTTCCCCAATCCAGCATTTGTTCATCCTATTAGCCACCTGCACACAATTACCTATATGTATTTAGATGTTCAACAATCAGGAACGAATTAGCAGTCTCCTTCATTCACACTTCCATCTAGTAGAAGAGAGTCAACTTCTGGTGAAAACTACAGGATAGGTATCTAAGATTACTCTATACCATTCATCTCAGACTCCACGTATGCAAAACTTCTTCCCATTTTCTTTTCCTTCCTCCCCTCCCCACCCCACCCCACTCCACCAGCAGCAGGGAAGGTCTTCAATGTGGAAGCACTCAGCATTTGTCTTGCACTTACATTAGCTACTTATGCTGATGCATGCTGCTAATTTTCCTATCCTTCAATGCTAGTATACAGCCTCTTTAAAAGTGAGAGGGCATGGAGAAGAGAAAATATTCACTGAAGAATATGTGAATCCCTCCTATAGTCTCTGGTGACTGAAGCAGAAAATCCTGTGGCCTGGCAAACTATCAGCTTGCTTAAAGGGCTACTGGGTTTAAATACTACTTTCTAGGAAAAAAGCGTCATTATGCAAGTTTCTGCTTGACTTAGAAGGTCTTCTAAAGTCCCTTCAGGCCAGATCAGTGCATGAATATGTTCTCAAGTCAGTGTTTGATAAGTAGAAGAAGAGTCCAGACTCGAGATGAAGGCATGAGTTGCTGAAGGTTGACAAGCTCCATGACACACCCAAGAGAAGCTCAGTTAGGTAAATCAAGCAGGAAAGCTGATATCAACCCATTTTATGGTCTCTTCACCAAACTGATACCTGGATAGAAATGACTTGGAAAATGGTAAGTTATCAGGTTCCAGGGCGTGCATTTGTTACCTGGTTGCTATTCCAACACGATAACTACAAAACATAGACTGCATAAGATAGGGCTACTCCATGAATTGCGGTGGCCCATGTCAACAGGAGCTGAGGAAACTGGATTTTATTTGTTTATGATACAGAACTGTCAAGATACTGTGGAGGGTGACCTTGATAACAAAAGAGGGAACTGTTAACAAACCGAGTTGCTGTTGTCTCAGCTTGTGTCTACTACTTGTGAATGTGCACTTGTGCAGCAATGGATGTGGTTCAAAGAGGAGGACATTAACAGCTTATAGTGCCAAAACGGTTAACGGCCGGAGAATGAGAAACACTGCCCTACCGTTTGTAAGAAATGGGAGATATACACTTCTCGTTGGTAGGCTAAACTTGTGACTGTACCTTGTATAGTTACTGGGGTACGCCCCTGTATACATTTGTAAATATCTCTTACAAGTTACTACTACAAGTTTTGTCAAAAAAAAAAATAGAGATATTGTGAAGATGTGAATAAGTGTAAGCCAATAGAAGCTTCCAATGAACATTCATATTCCATTAATTAACCACAGGATAAAAGGACATGCAAAGCTCTGATAGTGACAAAAAATTCAGATCTGATAATGATACAAAGAGATATCAAATGCTTACCAGTTATCCAGTGAAGTTGACAGATCTGGCCCCCATTTAACTTCAGAACCCCCCCCCCCCCCCAGAAGCCCCTCTGCAAAAGAAAAGGTAGAGAACCAAAGACAAGAAGGTGTTAAGAGGGGTGTTCATATCAAGGAAGCATGATGTTCAGAAATAGAGATTTTCAAGTATTATCCAGAGAATTGTTGCAATATCATAACGGACTGAACCGACTGATAGCTAAAGGGGAGGCATTGAGTTCTAGATGTGGACTCCTTTTGGGAGGGATACCAGTGAAATATTAATAAATTATTTCCTGATCTGACAGAGCCCTAAATAAACGAATTTCAAACTTACTTCAAATAATCCAAAAGATCTAGAGAAGGCTCATATTATTCAAAATAATAGTTCAGACAATGTTAGCAAGAAATTGCAGGTGGAAATATATATATACTAAGCTGATGATCAGCTTCCCTTCTGAAGCACACCCCTTCCTTTCCTAAGGAATTCGCAGAAGAAACAGACGGCAGTTAAAAGAACTATCAATTGAATAGTCACATATTCCGTGATCAGTAACATTTAGAGCTCCACCCCCAACCTCAAAATCTCTGATCTGAAAATAATTAGCAGAAAAGGAAATATAATAGTACTCAGCTTAGCAACCTAGTATGATGCAAGGAAATTTGAAGGTCTAGTGAAATTACAGCAAGGTATCATTGATATTAACGATATTGAAAAGGTAATTTTGCAACTTCGAGCAAACACACGTTTTCGATCATTGAACTTAACGAATGACGAGTACTATTTGAAAACAAATTGATATTCATTGAAAGCAAACATAAAAGGAGACATTACAGAAGATTACCAGGGATATAACTAGTCAACTTAACATTTCACATTCTCAGTGACTGGAAATACAATCAAACAAGGTACCTCAAATTTGAGGTATATCTCTGTAATTTCATTAAACTCCGTGAAATTTTTTCCAATAATAACACTACATGCATTAGGCAATCAGCTCATCATGCATCACTGAGATGTCATGACCTGTCAAAACACTCTTTTATATAAGCTCAACATTCACCCCATACCTGTACCCTCCCTGCTTCTACATGACTGCAAACAGAGATGATATGGCCACTTCCTCTTGACTACCCTTTGCTCACTTTCCTGATAATCAATAATAAATTTATTGAAATAGTATTCAGTTATTTTGGCATCTAAGTAGGAAATATGACGAACGAGAGGACAAGTGAACCCCCTTCTTATTGGTCCATGTCAGCAAATTTTACTTAAATATCAATTTTTATGATAAAAATATGTTAACTAATAATAGTCACTGCAACTTGTAAAGATTTTACGCCTTTTGTTCACATTTTAGTCCCCGCCAGGAAAGAATTTCTCTTTGGGAGGGGAGATTGGGGGAGGAGAGGCTTTAGAAATCATATGAAGTTTGGAGCACTCGGGTAAACACTTACTGTTGGCCGCTGCGGAACATAGTTCACTGCAAAGGACCCCTTCTTCAGGTGTTAGCAAGAGAAATTCTTAGAAGAAATATATAAGCATACAGCAAGTATCCACTTTAAAAGATAATAATAATAATAAGAGGTACAGATTGAAGTGTCCATACAGTTGAAAAATGGATCGAAGTCGTCGTAGTTGAGATGTGACAAATTAGGCTCAACCCAGCAAGAGAACATGAGATTCCAGAGTAGTTAAAACTCCATCAGCACAAACATTTGCAAGACACATAACTAAAATATAAAAGAACAAAGAACATCTGTCCATATGATCTGCTGCACAGTTTGTATGATAATGTAAGTTCAGAATCGGAGTAGAAGGTATCCCATGCTGGCGAGATCCAGAGTCAAACAAGACAAGACATTATGAAGTTAATGTGTTATTGATGTTGGAATTCCACTTTAATCTAAAAAACACACGTAGAGCAACATTGGAGCTCTTACATAAGATGAATTTTACCTTTACCGAGCTAAACAACAGTATCCCTGCAAAACTTTCCATGTTTCCTCCTCTTGGCAGTAAATTACATGACTCATGGGAGAAGACAGCCAACAAGAATGTTAAACATACAACAGAGCAACCACCAATTGGCGTTCCTCAAATCCCCCTTCCGTTGGTTCCTAATAAACAAATCCCTTGTCACATACATGCTCCGCGACAGAAAATGTACAGACATCTCATGCTCGAACCCTCAATTCACTAGGAAGGGTCGAGCTTCATCACATGGGTAGGACTCATCTGGCTCTGGACGGAGGCCACGTTTTTTAAGTAGCACCATCATGAACAACGAGGCTTAACTGTAATGTCCTTCAAACCAAAATGACCAACCCAACGATATCACAAGGCAGATACAATTGTTCTTCTGATATTTCATTCCTCAAATGCCTGCATGGATATTTTTTCCAACAGCAAAGGCCAGTCTTCTCCAAGTTGTTGAGGATTTAATTCCATTGCGACCTTGAAATCAAGCAAGGAAACAGAATGCTGAACTCTCTGTTCTTCTACAGGACCACCACCACCACTTTGCATATGTAAATGATTACTTGGCCAGAGACCATTAGTAAGCTTGCCATGAATTTGTTGTTTCTGGACAGGATACTTTGACATGTCATTTGCAGATCTTGCTCCGACGAAATCTACACATGACCTAATTAACCGCTTTAAATATACATCCAACATGTTATTTAAGGTGTTGGCGCACTCCATGGTAACGCCTGCAACACCCTGTGCCTCTGCAATCTGCTCCATCCGTCTCCTGAGTGTTTCAGAATCAGACAACCCAACACTATCAAAGAAGTTAACGTAATCACCCATGTGTGTCACGGGTAATGCTTTGCGGGCTCCACCAGTGCTAGCTGAGCAATATGGAATTCCGAGAGGAGCAAATAGGGGACTTTTGGAAAACTTCAAGCGGTTAGCCTGTTCCACCTCTTCCCCATCTTCAACAACAGCTACATTATTCTGTTCTTTACATCGGACAAGACTGGGAACATCTGCAGGTTTCTTCATCATTAATCTCTCTTCATTCTCAGGCTGCTCAGCAAGTCCTCGTGCCTGCTGCAAAGGCCTTTGATAATCACAAGGTGTCAACTCCCCATTGTCTACAATTTTCCCACCACTATCTTCTGTTGCAGTTGACTGGTGTGAAACAGAATCTACCTTCCCATTTGGACCAAGAGGACTTGGCCTATCTCTGAGCTTCCTGGGTATCCCAGTCCTGACTTTTCGTGGGGACATCGGTAGAACAACCCCATTTGACCAAACAGGTGCGACCGAACTTTGATTATGGGCCAGAGCTGCAGCCTGACCATGGCCATCATCTACAGCAAGGGAACTCCTCCCAGCTGCAGTAGCGAGCTTTGCGGGACCCACTTCATGAACTGGTGGAGGAGGGGCCTTGCCACTAGAAGCATTCTTCAGAATGGCCTTTATCATCTGATTATGCAAAGGGAAGTTTTCCCTCCCAAGTATCCGATAACACGACTTGTCAAAGTCACTCTTACTTAACTTCTGATTTATATATCTACTCAAACTAGAGAAGTACCTCTTGAACCTCTCCGGTCCGACCTTCTTAACTAATTGAGCCTTCAACTCACCCGTGTCCATTCTCGAACTCTTATCCGGCTGCATTTTATCAAACTTAAATACACAAACTCATACAACAATACCCAACAACTGTTTCAACCAACCCAGAACAGTACAAACTCACCAATTCAAATCCCAGCCACATTCAACTTCATAACCCAAAAAACCCAACTACCCCAACAACAGAACTTGCTGAAATTACCCAAATGCAAACTCATCCCACATACTTCCTACTTCCCAAAACCCTAAACTCAAAAATGAAACAACCCAAATAGAGATCTAACTGACTTTAACAACTGACCAAAACCCTAAAATCAACTCCTTTATTTTCCAAATCTGTGACAAAATTCAAAAAAAACCCTGAGTTCAAATCACCAAAAAAAGCAATACAGCTTATAACGCCTCAACTTCAAACGGTAAAAACTGTAAAGCGCGTAACTATACCGTTGCTCAAAATCCCTCATTTCCCAATTCAAAATTGACCAACAGGGCACCCCTAAATTTCCCTTTTAAGCACTAAGATCGCAAAGTTGAACTGAAAACAGATAAGATCAAAGGTTGCCCTGATTTAAACCCCCAAAACAAATTCCCAAACTTACATAGCACAAATTCAAAAATGGGAAACTATACTATACTTCCAAATATCAATAAAGATTGAAATTTGATCAGTTTCTGACCTTATTAAAAGAAACCCAGAAGCTTGAATAAACCGAGTGACCCAACAAATAAAAAAAGGAGATGAATTTATTTTTCTCTCTCCTCTTTTTTCTGAGCTCCTTCGAATTCTCTCTCTGCAAAGAATGAAGAATACCCAGCTTCGTTTTCTCTCACTAGTGCATTTTGCTTCTCTCTCTCTGTGTAATCTTTCGTTTATTTTTCTGGGTTTTTTTTTAGTGTGCTTTTTTTGTTTTTGGTGGTGATTTTGCGAGAAGGGGGGAATTAGATTTTGTTGCAACCCTCGATCGCTGCTCTTTTCTTTGTTTCTCTCTCTCCTCTTTGTTGGTCTCACTTGTGTAATAAATTATCCTTTTTTTTCTTTCTTTTTTTTCGTTACCCTTTTTTGTTTAACAATCTATCAAGTTTGTGTTCGATGGACTTGCCTTTAGTTACTTACAACACTTCTTTAGTTGGTACTTGGTCGTACTTGAGTTCAAGAGCTAATATTGTTCTTGCATTTTGGAAGCATCTAATATTGTTCTACTGAAATTTAAACTTTGTTATTTGGTTTATTTTTCCCCTTTTTTAAACTTTTCTTTTTTTCCTTTTTCCTATTCAAAATTTAAATTGATGATGTTTAATCACATAAAATAAGAATAAATATATCCTCGTTTAAATTTGTTTTTGTTTATTATATTATGAAAATTGTGGTTTTATTCTATACACTTCTTTCAAAATTGTCCAAGTATGAATCATGAGTAGAATCCTGACGGATATTATCGTTTCAGTTAATACTCACTTGATTTAGATTTGAAGAAAAAAATTTGTGTTAGTCAACACTAAATATGAGTGATATGTCTAATCTCATCCTAAGACTGCAGTTTGCACCCCTACTAATTAATCAAAACATGACGCATATCGGCATATGCACTTGCAAGAAGAAATGATTTTCTTTTTCTATTTTTTTCGTTTACAATTGTTATGTGTCCTAATTCCTATTGGGGTATGTACAAATTGTATCCTTATAGTGATGCTTCACACAAAACCCTGCTCTAAATATTTGTGTCCATCATAACTTATTAAGTTAGCAATGAGCAACAAATTGATTAACTTCCATAACAAAGTTAAGTGAGAAATTTGATTAACTTCCATAACAAAGTTAACTTCCATAACAACAATTTGAAAATGAAAAAAAAAAAAAAAGAAGAAAAAAAAGAAGTATGCTCACATATGAGCAAGTTATGTTTCAAGTTCACTAGACATTCCCAAAAACTTGACTTATGTTTTAAAGTTACTAGACATTCCCAAAAACTTGACTTATGTTTTAAAGTTACTAGACATTCCCAAAAACTTGACTTACAAATGTCTTTATAAGTTGTAAGCAATAACTTGATTATTATTCATATAATAAAAATTCAACTATATAAACAGAATTTCATAATTGTGTTAATTATGGCGCTTTCAAATCTCTTGAGTTTCTCATCACCATTGTCCCTCTTAATTCAAGTGTGCGCAATACGTAACTATTAAATCGATTATTTTTATACATACTCCTAATTAACTCACATTTCGAGTTAATCACATAATCTTAAAAAAACATATATTTATTCATGAGAATAAAACTACTTTTTTTTTAAGTCATGAGAATAAAACTACTCATATTTCTTTATTCATAACAATAAAACTATCTATATTCAGAGAAGCACGGATTACTAGCAAACTAGATCACCCCATTATCCGAAAGTTTCTTGATAAACTTTTAACCAATTACTCACAGTACATAGAATTAGTCATAACTCATCAAAATCAGAACTACTAGACTAAAGTTATATATAAATAACTTTGTCTAAAGACACCTTCTAACCTATAGGCTGTAGGTCACAAGTTCAAGTCTTTGACTCCCGTATTTTCATAGTTAGACAAAATGTGACTATACGAGTGTGTCAACAGACTCAACACTTGGGTGGAGGGTATGGGAGTGTACACCCAACTCTGACTCAGACTTATATGGCTGAGTTGGATGGAGATCCATTTGATTTCACTGAGTTAACTCATCACAACGTTGTTCGGTTGTTGATTGTTCAAGTTATCATGCTCATGAGATATACCTGATAACTCATCAACAATTTCCATAGCAAAATAATCGCACACATCTACATATTGGATAAAGTACAAGTATTTGACAGCTTTCTTTTATTCAAATTTACTTGTGGCCATGTAAAAATGAACAGCTTTATTTAACAAAAACTCAAACTTGGAACTTCCCGACCCCTTCCCAGAGGACCAGCAGAGCCTATACAGTGAAACTCCAGTCAAGCAATTATGGTTCAAGTAATGCTTAACTTGCACAATTGCTTCTTAAAATGTCTCATTGCATGATGAACTAAAACTTCATGCAGTCCAGTTTAATGGGTGTAACATCCATTTAAGTGGAGAGTAATTCTAGTTGAAGACGATTCGTATGGCAAGGTTGCACCAAACTACGTAATAAAGTTTCATGGGCACAACCAAGCCTGCTGCCCAAACCTTCCCTCAATCCCAGATAGTTGTATCTCAGAGAGGTCACAAAGTACTGTCAAATGTCAAACACTCGAACAGGCCACAGTAAGCTCCTGTCCTTTAAGAACAAAAATGCTACGCTACGCTACACTACACTGTACTTTTTAATCTCATGGAACTTGGTAGAATAAGGGAAGGCAGAATAGGGTAACATGAAGTTATGACGAGTGGAAGACGTTAATTAATTTTTGCCCTGAAAGAAGAGGAGATAGATATTTAACTGCCGGTGTTAACTTCTCCTCATCAGTCATCCCTGTTTCAAACAGGCTATGGGGCTCAAGTAACCTCCAAAATAAAATAGTGGAAACAACGGAATTGCAAAATCTGTGAAACAACATTTGAGAACATGAAATCCGGAAATCAACGGCACCAAGCTTGTGAAAAATACACGCTATAGATAAAACATCTGAATCGAAACCATCAAAACATCTAATTATGGAAAGAAACATAGATGTCTGGTGACAATAACTGAACATTAGATCCAGCGACAGAATATTCATCAAACCTCTATCCAAAACTTGTTTCAAAATCTGTTGTAACATAAAAGCCTAACACAATTGCTCAAAATGGACTACCACTTAGTTCATTCTCCTGATGAGCTCGTTAATGAAATTTTCCCTGTTTCCAGCATCACCACCTTCAACAAAGTGGTTCCTCTTCTTCTTCAGACCGCCCAAAGGTGCTGAAAGTTGGAATGGCCATAGGAAGTTGTTGGCCTCCTTGAAGTGAGGTCCCACAGTGATGATCTCGTGGATCAGATCTTCCATGCAAATTATTTCATGCTTGCCAAGGGTCTGGAGAAAGCAAAAGACAGCAAGTCACCACCATGCATAATACTTATTTCATTTCCCACAATTGTATTCACAGAATTATCCAAACTTTTTCAGCAACACCACCACAAAAATCCTATGAACTGAAGTTAATTTTGATAATAAGACACAGACAACTGAACACTAGCTCTGACAGTTCACTTGCATTTAGTTAATCACGTCATCAAACTTGATTATGTAGACAATTTACAATAATCAGTTTAAGTGCAATAACAGAACTAATAAATTCCTGAAATGCAGGAAAAGAAACGGAAGTCCATCAAAGACAAAGCACCAAATCAAGGAAGACGAAGAAGATTAGACCAAGGAACCAAGCTTCATGACGAATGGCAAAATATGTGGGCTTTGATTAACACTGCACATGCATGTTCTACAAAAATGACTTAAGGCTGAAGAGAACAATTACCTGCTCAACGATGGAGTTATCTGTCAAAGCAATTCTCTGCTTGTTAACCTTTCCATAACCTCTCTTGTAGATCAGTTCCCTAACACTCTTCACGTTGGGGTAACTACACAGAACAGTACTTAATGATGACATGAACCCAATCTTTCTTGTGAAATAAAAATGTGACATAGATTGTAAAATTTACCCATAGGTGACATATGGCTCAACTCTGTGCAACATGTTCAATGTTGCCTTGTTCACCTTCAAGAAAACTCCATTGAAGATCTGCAATTACAGAATAAAAACATGACATTAAACACATAGCACTGAAAACTACAGGCTGGCTACAAATTACATCAGTTGTCAAACAAGAATTTTGACCGCAAGAATATTATCAACACGAGAAATATAAAAGTCCCAACAGTTTCTATCCATAATAGAGACACTGAAATAGGAACAATTACAATGCAAATATACCATAATCCAGATTATGCATACAGTTTATATCATCTTATTTCACAGAATTTATATGTCACCAGATTGAGTTTCAAGTATATCTTAGAGCTAACATATAAAGGCACATATCTATAGAACTTGCAATACAAACACTAGAAGCTATTCAGATAGACACAAAAAGAAACCATTATAAAATATGAAGCTGGTTTCAGTATATACCTGTCTCAGACGCAACAACTGCAAGATGCTCTTGGACTTAGGGTCCATGGCGTTGATACTGAACACAAATTCGAGACCATTAGCATGATAATCACATTATCACAATGCAAAAAATATATTTTACTCAATCTAATCACTTACCCTCTGATACGGATGATGAACAGAAGCTTAGCCTCGGGCTCAACGTAAAACCCACCCTTCAACTTTGCTTCCCTTCTCAAACTAATCAGCTCCTTCTCCTAAAAAACACATACAGCATTAGAAACTACACAGCAGCAACCTTGCAAAGATACATGACTCTACGGGTCGGGTCGTAATATAGACGGACCTGGTTCTGGTACTCCTTGGCATACTGCTCACCCTTCTTAAAAATGATCTTCCTGTCTGCAGCTCTCTTGGTCTTTGCAGCTTGTTCTACTTGTTTCTTTTCAAGAGCCCATTGCTCTTCCCTCTGTTGTTTCTTCAATACGGATTCTGGAACAATCGCCTTTGTAGACTCCTCACCCATTTCTGCTCAATTAACAAAGCAACCCATCAAAAATGAAAACTTTATCATAAATTCTCAGTGACCCAAATTCAGCAGAATCAACCAACAAACGAAAACCATACAATATGGGAAAAAATTCAAATGTCAATTAATCTACTCCAAAAGATCAAATAACCCAAATTCAGCAGAATCAACCAACATACGAAAACCATTCGATGTGAGGAAAAAAATCAAATGTCAAATAATTAATCAGCAATTTGAACTCTGGAAAACCGCCTAGATAGGTTACTCACCCATTTCTGCTCAACTAAACAAACAACCCATCAAAAACAATAACTTTTTCATAAAACCCTAATGACCCAAATTCAGCATAATCAACCAACGCACGAAAACCAAATAACATCAAATGTGAGTTAATTAATCTACACCAAAAAAGAGATCTGTAGGATATTCAATCAAACTTTCTAACATGCCTAAAAATGGGGAAAAAAAAAAAGAAAAAAAAAAAGAAAAAGAAAAAAAGAACATTGATAAAATTCAACGCTATATCATACAATGCATAAGATTGAGAAGAGAAAGAGAGAATGGAAATACTGGTCACTGGTGGCTGGAGCAGCTGTGGGATGATCCCTGGAGAGAGAAAAAAAGAGAGTGTGTGTTGATTTAACAGAGAGAGGCCAATTGAGGGAGAGTGTTAGGGTTTTTTACGGATTTTCTTCAGTCTAGGGTTTTAATACTCGACGGCTACGATTACTCTCTTGGGATATATCCTGGCCGTTGGGCTTAGGGCTGGCAAACTGTGCTCAAAGCCCGTCCTAATAAAGCCCAACAATACAACAACTCAACCAAACTGGTCTTGGGCTCGAAGCAAGCCGGGTTTGCTTTTCAAATAAAGGAAAATTATTATTTTATTTTATTTTTGGTCTTTGCCAAGGATATCCACCGTCGACCACAGTGACTAATCCTCTCGCCCCAACTGTCAGCACACTAAGCGGTAGGGGGCTGGCCAAGGGATTTGTTCCATTAACAAGAGTTGGGATTCGAACCCCCAACCACTTGTTTAAGGAAAATTAATTTATGATTACCAAAATAAATAAATAAAAATTAGTGCCGGGAGATGAACAACCTTTTATCGGTTTAATGGGTCAGGTCATTGTAATGTCCTTGAAGATGCATGTTCGTATTTGCCTTTTTCAAAGTTAAATTGGTTTAGTGCTTATTTTAGACTCTTAGTAGTTTGAGAGAGGGAAGCTCTAAGCTTCTCTTTCTAAAATAGAAAACCCTAAAAAAAAATCAGGAGTCTGCCGCCTCCAGCCATATTCCTCCTCCAGCCAAATTCCTCCTCTGCTATCTCATCTCAGTCTAATTGATGATCCTTTGTCTAGATGCTAGTCTCAAAGAAGTTCTGTATCTAAGATAGTCTTCCTGGTTATGTGCGGGGTTGTTCGGGGGTTCTTTTTTCCGTCGATGTGGGTCCTCCCGTTCACCGCCTCTGGCGACCATGGACGTTTCCCCTGCATTTGGTTTGCTTTTGCTGTTTGGATTTCCTTTTAAGAAAATATTTAGAAGAAGTTGAAGATGCGAAGAGAATTTTGAGAAATTGATTTTCTTTGTGTGGTTTGTTTTACCCAAGAGCTTGTGGATTTGAAGATGAAAAAGAAGATGATTCATTTTTAGAGAATTTCTAATTTGTCTCATTTTTAGTTTCTTTTATTGTTCTTTTGCTCTGAGTTGTAATGGTTGTAATGGTTTCTTCGGTTCTTCACCATTGTTGGTGAAGGACAATTTAGGATCCAGTCTATAATAGAGAGAGAGAGAGATCGTGGCTTTCTTGCCTTTTCAAAAAAAAAAAAAAAAAAGGTTAAACGGGTCGGGTTTAATAGGTTGTTTCGCCCATAATCAACTTTACTTAAAAATTACTTTTCGGCGAAAATACACCTAAATAGACTAAAGTAGCCTCTTGCGAATTTCCAAGCTATCTTAAAACCCGATTAAAATTTGCACATATAGATTTCCAAGATGTTCATGTGTCATGTCGGAAGTTAAATGAGTGAAGTCAAATTATAACCCATAAGTATGCATTTTAAACATATTACATTACATTGATTACTTTTAGTAAATTAAATACTTATTTTGATAAAATTATTATCTATATTAATGGCAAAGGGTCTCAAAAGGCCAATACTATAGCAACTCAACCACAAGCGGACATGAACCGGATGTTTAAAATGCACGGGTCAAACCCGTCAATAGGCTTGGGATGACCTAACTGGTCGAGTCTATATAAAATCTTCGAATAAAATAATGCATATTGGTGACTGCGCTCTATTAAGTCAAATATGTCGAGTGTAAATGAGCAATCCTGTTCATAAACTGAAAGTGCTTGCATTGGTAATGCTTGACTTTGTATAAGTTGATGGGTTAGAGCTAAACTCCCATGAATTTATCATGGCAGTTCGTTTAACTCATTAACATTGATGTGGGTTGTGGTGACAAACTCACTCTCTCCTATGGAAGTAGTTATGACTCAAATCGTACATTCTCCAGCCGAGGATTGCTCGTATAGTAACACCCAACTAGGCAAGGTAATAGGTGGTTGCCCCTTCCCCTTTTGAGGAGAATATTTTTTTAGCAATATTGTTTGATAACAACTCTATCTGAAAATCAATTTTTGTCGAGGACCGTTGAGATATGTGCACAGCCTTCACTGGGGGGGTCTATTTTACAAGAGGTCTTCCAGTGCACCTGGCTAGGTTCGTAACCCATGATTTAGGTGTTCGCGCCATTAAAGTGAGGTGACTTTAAGATGATCTTTGAGCTTAATAGGATCCCAATAACCGACTTCGAGAACCTCTCATGTCCCCTAAGGGTGTCCTGCAAAGAGAAAGGAGATGGTTGTGGGAGTGCTCGATCGGTGCGAGGGGTGACCGTCGACAAGAGGCGCATTCTGAGTGGGAGTTGGGGGTAGGGCAGAAAACAATGATAGTTGTTTTATTTCTGTGTTAATCATGATTTACACATCCCACACAATGCCCCCGCCCCTCACCCGCCATTGCTCTCTACCCACGCCGGCGCCCTTTCGTCGTTCTACCTCCCGCAACCTCCTTGCTCTCCCCCCTATTTCTCTTTCTCTACCATACCCCCTAACCCCGCCGCCAAACACTAGCCTCCCCCCACACGCCGCCGAGTTCATCCGCCACCTATACGTCGTTTGGATCAAACCTCTACATTACCAACACCTTTAAACACTAAACAATACTTGATTAAGAAAAGTTTAAAATTTGATTATAATTGTTATTTAAATGTATTATCAGTAATTACGCTCACACAATGTGGGTCTCAAAACTGAAAGAATTCATAGATTTTGAGAGGGAAAAAAATTGTTGTATTCCAAATAATAAAAAGGATAATTTAAAAAGTATTACAACCACAAAATTTGCATCTAGTAATTTAAATTTCACTTTAACCAATAGAGGTTGCTTAACATGAGTCGTAGAAAAATAAAACTATTTCCATTAAGTTTGTTTTTTTTTTTTTTTTTCAATCATGAATATTTCCATTGAGAGTTGTGTTTGTTTATTTTATTTTCCCTCTTTATTTCTATTTTTTTCATTTTATAAAAGTTTTTTTGAGAGGAAAAATAATAGGAGTATATATGCACAGTATATGTTTTTTTTGATGGGAAATACTAGTATTTCCTATCCTAAATAAGAAGTGAGGAAGTGGAAAAGAAACGAAAACTGTGCAACAAGTCCTATAGTTTCACACAATTCATTCATTCCCTCACTAGTCTTGTAGTGTCGTCAAGGACTCAAAGTTGAGCGCAACCCTAAAAATTCCCAATTCTCTGACTTAAACCTCTGCAAATTTGTAATTTTTCTCTCTCCAACTTCCCTTCACGATTCCAGAAAATGGACCGAACCCTAGAAATCGTTGATCAAAATCCATATTCAATGGGAGAACAGGTAATTACTCATTTTGCATATATAATTTCAATTGCATTGAACTACCTTCACTTTAATTATTAACCTCCTTTCTGCCAATTGACGTTGAATGTGATAATTTTAACGTTTAATTTGCAATGTGACTTTGTTGAAGCATAATTACGTGTTTATTTCATTTTTTTTTTTTTGTTGCTGCAGAATTTCATACATGATGAAGATATACGGATTGAGACGATGAAATCTAGATGTAATGTTATTGTTTTCTTTTCCCTGTCACGCTCTCTTTGCTTATCTCTTTCTTAATTTGTATAATTTTTTTTTTTTTTTGAAATTTGATCATACTGGTTAAATTTAATTGACATGTTGAGAGGGTTTTGGGTTTTTTGACAGTTAAAAATGTCATAAAGAGGCATGCCGATTTGACAGACCGCCTTTCCAGGTACTGATTTGGTTGAAATCACTAATTTGCTTGTGTGATTGAACTGACTAAGAATTTTTCTCAATAAGCTAGAGTGTTTTATGTTTAAAACGGATAAAAAATGGGTGGTATAACGAGTTGTTTTACAATTATACTATAAATTCTATCATTTTGAGGTTATTGTTGCTATTGTCATTAGATAGATATCAGTCATTAAGGGTTTAATCTTTTGGTAATACCCTTTTGTTATGAAAATGAAAAGTTTGTACGAGCTTTGTAATTGGAACATTTCATTGTTTTAACAGGGATTCTGACAAGATGATATTTGAGCGTTTGCAGAAAGAATTTGAAGTTGCACGTGCATCTCAAACTGAAGGTAGCCAGCGTAAAATCTTTCTTTAGTTTGCAATTGTTTTTTGGCTTTCCCATTACAGAGCTGTCTAGTCGGCGTAGGAATTATTTCTTTTAGTGGTACATTTATTTCGAGACCTAGGAGATCAGAAATCAGTTAAGTAATGTCAACAAAATGACATCAAAACGTATGAAAGGATATGTTTCAGATTGTCATGAACTGCATTTGAACATTCTACCTCTCTAAACTGGAGATTTTGGGATAAAGATTTAGCATTTTTATCTTGTCAAAATTTTACTCACCAAACTAGAATTTTGGGATCTGAACTTAAGAAACTCCTCTAGTATCTTTACTCAAAGATAAGTCCTGCATGACTCATAGGTTTATCCTAGCTTGGCTAGCTATCATTATAACCCTGCTTTTGTACACTAACTTGGGCCAAAGTTTACTTTCTTTATGTGGGTTATAGGCAAAAGCTTCTATAGCTGAGACTAGAATGAGAAATCAGATATCAGGGTTGGTTATGATCTGGAGAAGAATAAGATTGGTTATTGTATTTCCTGATCAAATTGTAAGCTTTTATCAATTTGTAAGGCACTTTGGCCATATACATACTTTGTTTCTTTGTCTCTATTTCTTTATCTCGAGAAGGGCTCCCTTTTGGGATATCACAATGAAGGCATAAAAATTCCTGATGACCAAATTCGGCCTATGCTGTTTTGTCTAGTCAATTTTGGATCTTTAATATAAAAAAATAAAATAAAATAATGGATTGAAATAAAAGGAATTAAACCATGCCTAATTTGTCAACACTTAGCTGAGCTTGTTCTATGCTCTTTACCAAGGTTTGATGAGCGGTTTGGAAAGGGTCTATTTCAATACCAAGCTGTGACAATTAACTCATCCTGGAGAGAACATTTGTGGTCCTTTGTCACCATATGTGTTGTTTGGATACTGCTAGAATATTGACTTCAACTTTTCCCTCTCTTCTCTATGGGAAAATTTATCTTTGTTGAAAATCTAAAAGTGTTTGCAGCTCTTCTCCTTGTTGTGTATTATTTATAGTACATAATCTATGATGCTTCCATTGTCCTCCAACATCTGAGCAAGGTTTTTATAAATGATTTTGCAGAGGTCTATCTGGAAGGTGAACAGTGGAATGATGGACTATTGGCCACAATTAGAGAGAGAGTATGTGTGCCTTTTATATCATGTTTGTGCATCTCCCGATGAACTTGCCTTCTCTTTCTATTGAAGAATCTTTTTGCTGTTTATTCCTTTATACAAAACAATCGATTGAGGCACTTAATATTTCTCCAATGTTAGGTTCATATGGAGGCAGATAGGAAGGCAACAGAAGGGGATTCAAATATGTTGGTGGATTCTCCTTTTTTTGGAAAAACCACGTATAGGGTGGGAACTAAGGTATCCTCTCTGTTTATTCCTGCAATAGTTGTCTAGTGGTAAAGTGCCTGAAATATATTAACCGAAGTTAAATAACTCGTAAGGAAAGTAGACAACTGGTAGAGCATTCAAAAATGGAACATTAGTTAGTTTCTTTTCTATTCAGGGAGAGCCTACAATTAAAAATAAAATTTCATATTGGTCTCTCATTTTTTATGTAAAGAAACTGCAAAATTAGTGTAATTTGTTAGCTTCTGTCTTTGAGCTCTATGTATCTCAAATCAAATAAACAAGTGTAACATATTGTAATAATTTCGTATACAGCTTCAGAAGGAGTTTGAGGAATCAACTAAATTAGGAGGAAGGGTAGCCAAAGATATAGAAATGTATATAGGATTACAGCAAGGTGGTCCTTGAGACTTTGGGTAGCTCTTTTAGGAAGATATATTAATGCTCAAGAAATAAATATGGGCCGGGATTTATCTATTTCTCGAGATAGTTGTCAAGGAAAACCCTGGTTTTTTCCTGTTTAAGTTACTGGTGGATGTGTTATTCTTTATGATCTCTAGGTCAAGGAGTGTAGTTGTCTAGAGGGTCTTCGGGTGGGAGAGGTTTCTGTTTCTGATACTATGCTTCTCCTACCCTCAGAGTTATAGCAGTTCAAGCACGTGCTTATGTTACTCTCCCAGTACATCTATATCATGGGGAGATTGTGGAGCCCCTGCTTCTTGAGTCTTGCATTCTTGCTAGGCTCTCTGCTTAGGCTGAGTAGTGGCCAGTTCAGGTGCTCAATTGCTAACCCTGGAAAGCAATCATTTTGGAACCTGTTATTGAGAAAGACAACCTTGTATTATACAAATAAAAAGGACCACCTTGTGAATTGGGACTTCAGTTTTGACTTTTGAGATTATGGCTAACAAATTTTTTTTTTGATTAAATGGCTTGTTTTGCCTTTTAAGCTGGAACTCGACTCCTGGCATAAATTTTTTAACAGCTAGGCCTTCAGATGAACTGTGAGGATACTTCATACATAACCCATGGAAATTAATCTCTCTTAATTTGTCTCTTTTTCCCCTGGATTAAGTTTAAGGTTTGGGTGTTTTTATCAAATAAGAAAAGGTCAGTAATTGGGTGAAGGTAGGTACATGCGTACTCTGGATGATTCATGGCAGGGGAACCATCCTATTCTAATTCTCTATCCTCGTCTCTTTACCTTCTACTCTTCATAATTTTGCAAGCTAGAATTTATTGGTCTGATATTGACAGACCATTTCTTGGAATTTCCATAGAAGGGAGTCCAGAAGATTTTGAGCTGGGGGATCTTTCTGGTTTTTTGGGTGTGTAGAGTGCTGTCTAGATCCCTGTTCTTTTGTCAGACAATTAAAAGCATGTGGCTGACAAATTGCATAATTTATTATTATTATTTATTTTAAAAAGGAAAAACATTAGTATATATCAATTAAAAAGTAATGTTATAGCAAGAGAGCAATATGTCCTCCAAGAGGGAAACAGCTCCTCTGGGTTCAGGAATAGTCTTAATCCTCAAAGCCCCAGCCGCCCTGGACCATAGTGAATGCTAAATAAGTAACTCTATCCTAAATTATCTCCAGGGAAAGAGAAGACCTAGAATACACACTAGCATTCCTCTAACCATAGACACCAAACAATAGTCAGGAGGGCGTTACATGATGACATAAAATCTCTTTACCCAAAAAAACCAAGGGATTGGAATTTGGAAGGAATGGCAGCCTTTAACCCAGCAACTCTGGGCCTCACTTGCACTAGTCTACCCAGTTTGCTACCTGAGAAATTGAGATACTTCTGTCCATATGTGGTTCTTTGTCTTGCCTAGAAAGCCACAGGAGTGAGAGGAATTGAACTTGTCCCAGCCTCCAAGAACATTGCCTTGAGCACTAGCCCAAAACTTTATTGTCTTACATAATGTGGAAAGTGAAACTTCTAGTTGAAATTGATGCCAGCACATTGTTCAATCACTGTTTGATGCTTATGTTGGTAATACTATTTGAATTTTAAAGGTACATATTGTATTGTGTGAGCGTAAAGGGTTAATGTCTTGTTAAAATTCACAGCATATTCCAATTAAATCTAGATTGATGAGCAAACTTCTGGAGTCTACCTGTTGAACTATTTATGGTGGGATTGCCATATTTGAGTCATTATGCTTGACCATAGCTATTAATTTACTGTTAAACAGGTTTTATGTTGTTTGGAAGGTGCAAGGATTGGCATACAGTATGAAACATTTTTTGCAGGTAATAATAGCTACTCTATATGTCATATGTAATCACCATGTAATATAACTTGGCTAGCAGTCTCTTGGACTCTGAATCTGGTTTAAGTTCAAAATTGGACAAATACTGTTGTTGTTGATGTGATTGTCGTGGCAGGTTGTTGATATAGACAAGTTAACACAGTATAAAGGATTGCATCATAATTAGATACTTAGTTTAAATATTTGGTGGAGATACAATAGCTTTATCAATTGAGTGGTTTACAGTTTGTGCAGAAATTGCTCATTTGAGCAGGTAGCCTGAACCAAAATATTGTGAATTTGTTCCCCTATTTTTGTAACCTAGGGTGTTGTGTTGCTGACTGCTGAGTCCAACGTTGTAGTGGTAGAGGTTTTACTTTAGTCATTTTCTGCACAATGTGATGTGCGGATGTTTTATCAGCTTGTTTAGGCAGGATCTCAGTTGTGATCTTTTGTTGGGTTTGATTTCCTCGTATATCATCCTATCAGTCGCTCACTGTAATTACTTGTGATTCCTGTTATTTGACTACCTACTAATGCAAGTTGTAATATATTAAACTACATGTTAAATATAAAAATCAAGGAAAAGTAGATTCTTACTCAAATATTTTAAATAAATTAAATTAATCGAGTTGTTCACGAGATCAAGCGAACACAGTCGAGAAGTTGCTTATGCTCATTTATATACTTAACAAACAAGCTTTGACTGTTTATGTTCGCGAGTACTTCATGAGAGTATTGGCTCATTTGTACCTTTATTTGCGGAGTTGTAGAAAGCATGGAATCTGAAGTTCTTTCTATTTGTAGTTATTTGGTGTACTTGGAGGTTGAAGAATTTCAAGTCTATTAAGGAGTGGCTATCTCCTTTAAGAAAAGCTTTGGTTGGAGAGGAATACTCATCTTTTGTAGTGAATCTCTTGAGTTGTGATGTAGCCTGCAGCCTTTTGGCGTAAATTGTTTGGAGGACGTGGGGAATCCTGTGTGTGCCTGCAGCCTTTGGTGTAAGTTGTTTGGAGTAGGTGGGATTGAACTCTTTCGGAACCTAGAACTTAGGGAACATGGTGTGGTGCTTTTGTAAGTGTCTATGAAACACATGGTAAAAGAAGACACCATAAGAGTCAATAATGGTGCTGGCCATGTAGCTTGAACAATGCCATTTCATTTAAGCTAACAATGACTACTTTCTGACAGTGAAGTGTGTGGCTTTGAGAAGAACAATATTCTCTGTATGGTTCGCTAGTTCGTCTTAAAATGTGCAGGTGCTCTATTGGAACCTACCTTTATTGTTAGGTAGTCTTTTTAGGATAGATTTGAAGGTTTAGCCCCTTCCTTTGCCATTTTTGTTTTGTGTGGAGGGGGGAGGATTGGAGGTTGAGGGTGGGTCGTCTTTTGAAGAAGCAGCACGTTGAAATTGTCATATGGTTAACATGTGGATACGGAACATGAAATAGGAAATTGGTGAATGTTTGAGATGGACAATGTTACTTGTAACAACTTAGAGTACAGTTATGTGGTATGATTTTGGTCCATACTCCGTAGCTGTTTGACTGATTGTGTGCGTGTGCGCATGCTATCTAAAAGGGATAATCATTGAGGTGGTGCAAGTTTGACTGATTGTGTGCGTGTGCGCATGTTATCTAAAAGGGATAATCATTGAGGTGGTGCAATTTGTAGTTGCTGATCTCTCTTGGATGTAGGTGTTACTGTGAGCTGCTGCCAAGCCTCATAAATCACCACAAACTATCTTTGCCCCCACTCATATGCTCCCAAAAGGCCACGCATGCTAGTACTGCACACCAGTTTCTTGAGTTATGGGCTACGATAAAGGAGGTCAACCTTGCTGATATAGCAATATACGTAGTACGAATAGTACTATCAAGCCATTAAAGTAACCTTAAACTGTATAATTTTTGGGTGGTACATCTCTACCTGAGGACCACAACATCCTTGTGTCCTCTTAACTAGCAGTCCAGCCTCTGTTCCTCCCCTCCTGCCATACTAAGCGTCTGCCTTGACAACTAGGATGTCCGTTGGATTTTGGGATGCTTCCTTAGTTATTGGGCTCCAAATATTTGGTTTTATTGAGGTATGCCATGTGCTTGCATACTATTGGACTCCGCTCGTCTAATTTGCGCAAAAATGGTTTTTCTATATAGTTGGGAACTTGACCTTTTCAGGTCCACCTTTTTCTGGTTTTTCTATATAGGTTCACACTTCACATTGCCTCTTCTTTAAATGGCTTGCATAATCGGTTCCATGTGTTTGGTGATAAGCTGCCTTTTCAGACTTTTTGAACATGCTTAAAGAAGGAAGAAAGTATACCAAAGCCTTACAGTCTCATTTATGTGGGCCGAAAATACCCCTTGGAGCTTACCAAACTAAACCAGGCTGCACTCAAGAAAACAATCCTTTCAGTTGAAAGTCTAAGGAGTTTCTACAAAAGAGGAGTTTCTTATCTGTCAACCCTAACTGGGTAGCTCAGCTGGTAATACTTCTGAGATTTGTTTCAGAGGTCCCAGGTCCGAGCCTCCTCCCCTGGTCGTTAACTTCAGGGTCCATGGGATCAGTCGGGCAAAGCCTGGATACCCATGTTATCTAAAAAAAAGGAGTTTCTTATCTGCTTCTCTCCAAACGCATTGGCGACAGACACCATATGAGGATTTGCTTGCCAGGTGCAAGAGAATTTACTTCCTCTCTCTAGTTTGCTTCCATCCCATGAGTGTTGTTTGTCTTTGGGTTAGGCTTTCTGTTTTGTTGATGCACATTTGTTGTGTCTGAATATTTCTGGTTTGATACCCACTCCATGCCCTGTGTCCTCTATAAAGAATGAAAGTCTGCATGTACCTTGGACTGATCTTTCAACTCTCTGTTTCTGTAATGATCAGGAGAACCATGTGAGCTCTACCATTGCGTGCTTGAGAGCAAATCATTTTTGGAGAAGATGACAGTTCTTTTGCACACAATTCCTTTCTTTCTGCCTATACGAGAAGCTGAAAATGATCTTCTCTCTTCCAATGCAATGGTGAGGTTGGTTGCCTTACCCATCTGTTTGTCTTTCGAGTTCCACTTCTGATTCTGCCTATTCTGAGGGGATCTCTTTATGTTTTCCTGTTTCAGAAATTTATAGATCATGTCGGGGAACTCCTGCAGGCCTATGTGGACAGGCGAGAGCAGGTATGATAGTAACTAACTGTTTTCTCTACTTGTATATTTGCGTGTCTTGTTTTCAGAGGCAGATGTTTCTGCTGTTACGTTGCTAAGTTTCTGATGAAAGAAATTTTGTGTTCTCTTCTTTCAACGTGGCTTATCTTAGTCTGTCAAATTTATCTTTACAATGGAATTGTTATACTGATCTGTATGTAGCTGTACTTTTAGAGTTTCTTTGATCTATAATTATCCATACCGGAGGATCAATCGTAAAAGAATTTTCGATTTCCTGTAGAGTTAATGCCTTAAGGTTACTTGTTGGAAATGGAATTGTGTCGAGTGGTGCTTGCTGCCCTTGAAGGGGCGAAGTTGAAAGGGTGATGTTGAAGCCGTACTAGATGTGGGACTTTTTGTAGAGTGTCAAGTAACTGAGTGTTTTAAATTTGAAAGTTATACTCCCTCCGTTCCAAATTGAGCTTCTTGTTTCTTTTTACGCGGTCTACGAGACAACACTTTGACCATCAATAACAATAATTATATTAACATCAAAATTATAAAAAGTTGATATTGTGAAAGTGCAATTAAAAATGAATCTAAAAATATTATTTTGATATTGTAAATCTTCGTATTTCTTTGACAAATCAAAAGTCAAATTTGTAAAGTTTGACTCAAAAAGTCCAACAGGAAGCTCAATTTGGAACGGAGGTAGTATTTATTAACAAGATTTATGAAATAGACCGTGAACCAACTTTTGCTATCTTGTTATGTAGCTTTTCATCATCCAGGTTTATTAACCCTTTAAGAGTGGCGGTATTCATCTTGGATGCTCTTTAAGCTAGGTGATGGTTGGTTCTCTGTATTCAATGGATTATTGATGTGGCCACATGGGCACTATTGGCCTATTGGTGCTTATTCACATGTAGTAAAAAGAAATTCATTTTTCAAATGTCAACAGTGGTATTACAAGATGAAACCGATAAATGAAATCGATGTAACAGGAAAGGGGACTAGTTCCTTTTTGACATCCCAAAGGCCAAAATGGAATGGAGACAATTATTTTGGAATGGAGAACAAGGTTTTGCATGTATTCCATCCAGCTTGAGGGTGATATTTTGTAGGTTATTGAGGATTCTATCTAGCTTAAGGTGGTTATGTGCCACAAAATGGTAAAGAGTCTTAGTCTTGGCTCGGGAAGCCATAGATAAGATTTATAAGATTTATAAGATTTGTGAAGCGATATAGAATTGGTATTGTCTCAAGGAAATGGCTTATAGATGTTCTTGGTACACTACGGCTTATAGTTTCCCCTCTATACAAGTGCAACTGGGGATTGAGTAAATAGTGTCAGGTTGCAAAGGAGCCAATGTCTAGCTGGCATCATTTTGCATTCTACAGTGGTTGATCACTAAGTGTTTTGGAAAGGCGGAGATTAGGCTAAATAAATTTTTTCCCTAGAATTATAATCTGAATAGAATCATTACTTAACTCATAGTAAATTGGTGTCTCTTGAAAGAGTTCATCTCAAACTTATTTAAATCAAAGGCCACTAGAAGACTGAATGTCTTTTCACAAATTTTGAAGTAGTTAATCTACTTAATCTATTTCACCAAGATGTTTACACTTCATTTTTCAAGGTCAAAGTTCACAAACTTTGACCATGAATTAGAATCTACTTAATATGTTTCACCAAGATGTTTACACTTCATTTTTCAAGGTTAAAGTTCACAAACTTTGACCATGAATTACTGAAAAAATTCAAATATTTATAATGTAAAAATGGTATTGTTAGATTCATTTTAAAGAATACTTTTGGAAAATTATAATTTTATAATCTATATATGCATATAATTACAATTATCTACGGTCAAAGTGGTGCATTGGAGACCGTGAAAAAGCAAATGTAAACATCTTCATAAAACGGAGGGAGTAATATAAGTGATTAGGTTTTTGGCGTTTCTTTAGGCTAAGGCAGTTGGGGCTTTTAAAGGGGTGCCCCTAATTGACATTCAACATCATTGGGTTGCTGCATATACATGATAATCTGTGAAAGCTTCAAGTATTTGAGGAACTATTTAGCTATCAGTCTACGTATGCCGATAAAACATGGCTGATTCTGTTTTCATCATGCAGGTTCGCCTTACGAGAGAGTTGTATGGGAATCAAATTGGAGATCTGTACCATAGTCTGCCTTTTCATATGATTGAATTTGTACTGGATGATTTTGAGTGGTAAGTACATTTAAATTTCATTCATGTGAACATTTCAGTGAGATGTCACATATTTTTTGCTGTTAGCATTGGATGTGGATGAGTGGATAGTGTTTTGGATGAGCTTCCTGGTGATGTCTGTGCAAGATGGTATAATATCTATTAGCTTAGTCTGAAGGTGCAAAATTTCATAAAAAGAAGATAAGGTGTGCGTATAAGATTTCTAGAACTTAAAATTGTTTGCTCAATAATCTTTGTACCTGTTACTCACGAGGGAAACCATTATAGTGATGCCACTCACATCCAGGATTTCAACTGGCACAGTAGCATCATGTGTCTCTGCTTGCTGTCCTTATGGTACTTGTGGGTTCCAGCTGAAGGAAAATAAAATTATTATTGATGGCGGGAATTTGTTGATAGCTCACATCTTCTGTTTAGAGAGAGGCTCGATTGATTGCTTCCGTTATAGTGCACATTGTTCGTTGAGTGATGCGCTTGTTCGTCTTTTTTTTTTTTTTAAGAGATACCTTTAGCTTGCAGTTATCTCTATTTTAAGTGTTCAGAACTTGATTTTTTTTTTTTTTTTTTTACTTTATTTTTTATTTTATTTTTTATTATTTTCTTTTAAAAATTCTGCGAAGTCTGTTGATTTCCCCCCCTCTTTAGTGATGCCATTTGGTTTGGGAGTAGGTACTTAATTTAGCTGGGTGCTGTTTTCTTAGCTGACTTATTTCTCATGCCTGTTTGTTGGTGTCTACTTCATTCTTTCTTGCTGTAAGCCCACCTTCCTCCAGAAAGAATTAAGAAAGAAACTGAATTGTAAGCCACGATGTTATGCGTATAAGTTATTGTCGGATGATTGTAAACTTGTTATTCCATTTTTCTCTGACTATTATGGTAACTCATGGATGTCCTGTCAGCACCAGGATCACTGTCAGTCTTAAATATGCAGATTTAGTGTCTGTCCTTCCAACTAGAGTAAGAGTCATGGCTTGGCCATTGGACTCCTCCAAAAAGGGTCTGTCTGGTGCCACAATGATAACTAGGAAGGGGACTGGAGCAATACCAAGCCAACTTATCCCTGCTCGTTTATCTTATGCGGAAGAGGCCTTACGAACATTAAGCTTGCCTGAAGGTATTAAATCTATCCTTTTATTTGACTGCAATAATGGTATTCTTAATTGGTTTGAACCTATTGTTCAAAAGATGGTTCCTTGTGCTGTGCACAGTCTATCACCATTTCATCTCTAAATTGATTGATGTTACTCATTGTATATAATTTGTGGCCAGTCAAAAGATGAAGCTCCTTACAGGCATGAATTATTTACATGCTTTTATGTGTTCTTATCAGGTAGACTCCATTCACATAATTGTGTCTTTGCTTCTGGTTTTCTCCCCGTCTTCCTTTGTATAGTGTCAACTCGCCCTCATCATGTATTCATTTTTTTTGGGGTGGTGGTGGGTGGGTGGGTTGGTGTTAACGTATGTGGGAGTTTCTGCGCGTTAGGTTTTTTTTTTTTTTTTTCCTTTCTGGACAGTGGGGTTTGTTTTCTGGCTACCATTTGCATACGCCAGCGCACTAGGTTCCCTGCTGCTGCCATCAGCTTATGTATGTTGTAATCCGTCTATTGAATATTTGATGGTATCTAATATTTTTGTAAGGGGTCCCTGGTTGGATATTTAGCTTGCCACTTTTGATATGCTGCCAAGTTCGTTAAACGCATTTGACATTTATGTTTTGACTATTTTTCTCCCTGTTCTTGTGCTATTATCTTCAGCTTTTGCAGAAATTGTGTTAAACTTGCCGCGGGCACTTCAGCAGATATTTTTTTCCTAGAAGTCAACCACATGTTGAACCATGACAGTATAAAGCTACAGGCATACCTCCAGAATGTAATCTGCACCCCATCATTGTTTGAACAGTGCTATGTACATTTCAAAACAAACTTTACCATCTTGATGCAGCTTCTTGGGTTTAGGTGTAGGATTTGCATAATGTGTATTGTCTAGTTAACATTCCATAATTTCATAGTTTCTAGGATTTCAAAGTTCTCCCTATCTTTAGTAAGGTCCTGATTTATGTGGTTTGTGTAAGTAGTTAAAAAAGAAATCTCGTTGTTAGCCATGAAATGATCTGACACTTTCGGGGAAAGAGCTGCGCCCTGGTGCGTCACTAGCAAGAACAGTTTGCATCTGCTTTGATCGTCATGAATCCCTTGTAAATAATTATTGAAGACATTTTATCATTGCAGAAGCCCGTGGATATCGAGTTTATTGATGAAACTGTTACCAATCGTCGTGCTTGATTTTATACAAATTGCACTAATGTTAATTATGTTATAATGGTTTGATTGAAAAGAAAAGACTAGAGATACAAAAAAAAAGAAAAGAAAAAGACTAGATTTTGTGGATACATATGTTGATTAACAAGGGGTAAGGCTGCGTACAACCGACCCCCTCTTACCCTGCCTAGGCGGGAGCCTTTTTTGAGACACTGGGGTAATGTTAATGTTAATGAAATATGTTGATTAACAAGCTCTTCCTCCGTTCCATATTTACATTTACACTTTTCTTTGTGGTATGTCTCTCATCTATATTGTCATTTCCCAAATTTGAATGGTTTCATTTGCAGAACGACTCAAACCTCTTCCCCTTCCCCTTCCCCTTCCCCACTCATTCTCTCTTACCCGCCCAACCATCACTAGTGTTTGGCGATCTCTCTCCTTTGGACTCTTTCCTCTCCTTTCGGGCTTTCTTTGCTCCGTTCTCTAAGTAGATATGTTCATGGGGAAGATGGTGGTGGTGGGACGTCATTACTAATTCTGGTGGGAAAGATGGTGGTAGTGGTTTGAGGTGTGCATAGTGGTGGACTGCAACGAGGGTGGTAGTTTCATGGTGAGTAGATCTGGTGGGGCAATTGGTGGCTTTCATACGTTTTGATTATTTGGAGAATTATTTTCCAAAAGTTATACGGAAAAATAAATAATTTTTTATTTTTCACCGATTGTTGCTAAATATTTAATTTAATTTTTAATTAAAACGTACGCTGAAAAATAGAAAAAATATCAAAAAATTAGAAATCATTTCAAAACAAATTGGAAAAAATTATGAGACCTCACTTTAATAGTAGAGAGGGCTTGAGGGTAGGTTTGGCTGCACGTGGTGGTGGGGAACCATGCTCGGTACCCAAAAACTGTGTAAGAGGCCCTTCTAGCCTACCAAGAACCCGATAACCTACCCAGGGGCCTCCCATGTCCCTTAAGGCCTTAGGGGTGTCCGGGCGATGTAGTGCGATAATATCCACATTCGTTCCATGGCCTTCTGGAAGCTCAAAAACGTGGACATAGTCTTCATTTTCGGCTTTCCGGGGCTCGGATGTCATTTTTGCCCAAACTTCTCCCGGGGGAGGGGGGTGTTCATGACCCTACAGAACCCTCGGTGCCCCGGGAGGGTCATTTAGATCCCCGAACTCCGATATCACCCATGACTTTGGTGTTCCGAAACTTACACTAGTGTCCCATAAAACGCCCTTCCAAGCATGTCAGGGACCACATAAGAGAACCGAAGGGCCTCCCATGTCCCCTAGGGGTGTTCCGTGCGATGTGGTATGAAAATATACACCTTCGTTCCGGGGATCTATCGTCACCCTAAAGGACCTCCAGTCTAGGGGCTCGACTTTGCTTTAGCCAAACTTACCTGGGGGATCTATCGTCACCCTAGAGGACCTCCAGTCTCGAGATGGTCATGCGAGTCCCCAAACTCTGATTTCACCCATGGGACTTGGGACATGGGCGCTGAGATATGGAATATGGGACATGGGTGCTGGGTGATGGCGCTCGTTGCAGTCGCTGGGCGCTGGGCGCTGGGACATGGGTCACCCTGATTTTATTTCAATAAACTTTTAATGTCCTTAGTCCATTTCGATCTATTGTCTACTATGATAATCTTTGGTAGAAGAACTTTATAACAAAGTATTCTCAAGTTTGTTAGTCAAAGGCTAATATTCGGCCAGTGAATGACTACTAAAATAACTTGATGACATCCCTCCTTTCAACATTTTAATATTTTCCCTAAACAAATTAAGAGTCAAATTGCGAATAAACCTCTCCAAAACCTGCATTGGTGTTTCGTTTTATTTACCAGTTAATCATAAAATTAGCAGAATTTTTTTTTTATTTTTTATAACAAAGTTAGAAATAAGGTAACCCATCAAAAAATATAAAAGTAAAAAATAAAAAATAATAAATGTTGAAACATCCCATACATTGTACATTTGCACAAAATGCATAAGAGAGATTGTAATAATATGATTTGAAATATCTACAAGATTACAACATAGAATTTGTTTATTTATTTATTAATCTAGAACATAGAGGATTGATACCCAACCCATGTATTATTGCACGGACTTAATTATAGTTGTCAATTAAATTGCGGCTAATCAAGATGAGTTGGTATAGTGATTCAGCACTTTATTTCTTAAATAAGTGGTTGGGGGTTCGAATCCCAATTCTTGCGAATGGAAAAAATCCCTTGGCCAACCCCCTACCGTTTAGTGCGCTGACAGTTAGGACGAGGAGGTTAGTCACTGTGATCGACGGTGGATAACTTTGGCAAAGATCAAAAAAAAAAAAAAAAATTAAATTGCGACTGAAGTCCTTAAAATATAAAAGGATTCTGAAGCATATATCTTTACCATATCAGAACAAATTTTATAATGAACAGGACAAGCAAACTTTTAACCTAACTCCACTGAGACAACAAGAGACCTACACTTTCATTCACATGAATGGTACTATAGGCAGTGTTTGGTTGTAACACAAATGGAGGTCACTCACTATTATCTATTCTCACTTTTCAAACCTTCGTTCTTTCTTCTCCTCGTGCTCCCCCAATATACCCCGAATAAAAACAAATGCAGAACTCCAAAATAAAAAAATTAATAAATTGTGACATCACTTTGTACTGCAAAAGGCCACAGCTCCACCGTTTCTCTTAAGCAAAACAAAAACTCCACTTATTTATTAACCACAACAGAAAACCCAGCTCAAGTCAGCAATGCATCCACTAAAAAAAACAACAGCTCAAGTAAACATCTAAAGGGTAGAGCAAGACACAACACGACATAAAACATGACCCGAAATTACAGAGATAAACACAAACACAACAGAATACGAATACAAATTTAAATCACTCGAATATAACATATACGATTAAATCAAATTGTCTTAAAATTTAATTTTTAATTCAAAAGTTGACACCAAGAAACTAAATACAATACGACACGACATGACACAACTCAATACAAACCGTTTAACAACTTTACTAAAGAGAGTTTTTTTTTGGGCAGAAAGAAATATCACTTTTTATGTACACTTATAGGAGTAGTCCTTGCCTTTTTTTCTTTTTCCTTTGTCTTTTTTGTCCCTTATATTTTAATTTTTGTTTTGATCTTGGTATCTTTTTAATAGATTGCACAACTTGTAGTTTCTGTTTTAGCCCCCCTCTTTGGCTCTTTACAACCCATAAGAAAAAAAAAACCCCAAAAGGGAAAAAAGAATCAAAATCTCAACAATTTGTTGTTTTCATCCAACTATGTATATATGAACGAATCAAACTCTCTTTCTTTAGCTGCTAAAGAGCTAGCTATAAAGCTAAACCCAAGTGATGAAAAACAGACGTTGAAAGCTAAAAAGATGAAGGCCTTAACAATGCATTATTATTATTGCCATGATAATAATATTGGTATCAACAAATGCATCTTCTTCTATGTGTCAATTGTAGTATTTCTTTTGATTCTCTCTCCTCATTTCTGTGCTGCTGATCAACTAAGACATGATTACTACCGTGATTCTTGCCCAAATGTTGAGTCCCTCGTACACAACGCCGTCAAGAAGAAGCTTAAAGAGACTTTTGTCACTGCTCCTGCTACCCTTAGACTCTTCTTCCATGATTGCTTTGTCCAGGTTTCTCTCTCTTTCTCTCCTTCATCTCATCATTTTTGGTGTTTCATTCGATGTTTTTTTAGTGGTCTTTTGTGGCTATAAGCTTGAAATATACTTGCATGTATTTATCTCATAAGAATTTATCAAATAAAGGAATTAAAGAATGTATCAACTAGCTAAGTAAATAAGTTTGAAGAGTTGTTATCCCATTAAAAAAAAAGGGGGATTACGCTCCTCCCCTGGACGTCTCTATAAATCCTGTCCTGGGTACTTATGGATTGAGGAGATCAGTCGGAAGTAGATATGCGACACATACAGTGCAACATTAAGAATTGAACTCGAAATTTTTTATTTGCGACTCTCAATGTTATCCTTATAGATCCAACAATGCTTATAAGGATTGGGTTTGAGACTCGTCTGCATCGTCATTACAACCTCTTACGGTACCGCACCAAAAGAAAAAGAATTCTAATACAAAATATTGTTATTTATTGATATAAGAATGAGAAATATCAACATTAGCATTTTTCTTTCTAAAAAACCTAGGTGTGGTATTGTGACTACTCCTATGTAATCTAGGTGCGATGTGTTGTTGGTGAGCTTTCATTTCCCAACGAGAATCTAGAAACCCTGGTAGTGCAAAGTGGACCACGTAGCATAAAAGCTAAAATTTGTTTTGGCACTTTTTGATTTATTTACATTGCTGCCTTTTTTTAAAAATAGTTAGTGTGCACGCATGTCCATGCGATATACGGAATGTTTAAACTCTTTTTATTTTTGTTTTTATTTATTTATTTTATTTTATGTTTTCTAATGGAGTGTCTCGCTTCTAATTTTATTGTAATATTTTTTTTTCTTTTTTGGTGCTAATTTTGTGATTAACTGGTAAATAAAACTAAAACAACACCAAGACGGGATTTGAAGAGGTTCATCCACCGCCAGACTCATAATTTGTTTAGGAAAAATTTTAAAACGTTGGGGGGAATGATGCCCTTAAGTCATTGTAATAGTTATTCACTGGCCGTGTATCAGCCTTTCACAAAAAGAAAAAGTTATTTAATTGGCTTGTGTAGTGACTCTATAAAAGTTAGAGGTACCTACCCCTAAATGACATTGTTTGTTGCATAATAGTTGTACTTATTATGATTAGTCATACTGTAAACTTTGATCTATATTTGATTGAGTGCTTAGGAAATGATTATTAGCCTTTTATTAACAAACTTGAGAATTATAGTTTCCCACAAAAAGTCCAAAAAAAAAGGTAGTTTTCAACAAAATATCCTTTTATGGGACACTGGCCGGTGTCAGAGCCAAACCACCAAAGGCATGGGGAAAATCAAAGTTCGGGGATCCCTCCAGAGCATCAGGGTCGTTTGGGGTCATGATAGACCCCTGGAGTAGCTTGGGCAGAAATGACACCCGTGGCCCGGAAACCCAAAAGGAATGCTATAATCCACGTTTTTTGAGCTTTTGAGCTAGGGGTCCCGGAACGAAGGTGGATATTTTCGCACCACATCGCACGGAACACACGCTAGAGGACATGAGAGGCCCTCGGGATCGCTTATCCGATCCCCGATAGGCTTGGATGAGCGTTTTACGGGACCCTGGTGTAAGAGCCATAATACCAAAGGCATGGGTGATATCGATGTTCGAGGATTTGGACGTCCCACTCAAGGCACTGAGGGTACTCTAGGGTCATGATAGACCTCTGAAAAAGTTTGGGAAAAAATGACACCCGGGCCCCGGTAAGCCGAAAACAAAGGCTATAATCTACGTTTTTTGGGCTTGCGGGAGGTCCTGAAACGAGCGTGGATATTTTCACACCAATTCGCACCGAACACCCATAGGGGACATGAGAGGCACTCGGGTCGCTTACCCGGTCCCTGATAGGCTTGGAAGGGCATTTTATGGGACACTAGTGTCAGAGCCAAAATACCAAAAGCATGGAGGATATCAAAGTTTGGGGATCCGGATGTCCCTCCAGGCCAGGGTCCCCAAGGGTCCTCTAGGGTCATGATAAACACTTCGAATAAGTTTGGGCAAAAATGACACCTGGGGCCCGGGAAGCCGAAAACGAAGGCTATAATTTACGTTTTTTGGGCTTAAGGGTGGCCCCGGAACGAAGGTGGATATTTTCGAACCACATAGCACGGAACACCCTTAGGGCCTAGAGGACATGGAAGGCCCTCAGGGTCGCTTATCCGGTCCCTGATAGGCTTAGAAGGGTGTTTCACGGGACACTTCTATAAGAGCCACAACACCAAATCCATGAGTGATATCGATGTTCAGGGAAACGAATGTCCCTCTCTGGGCATCGAGGGTACTCTAGGGTCATGATAGACCCCCCGGAAAAATTTGGGCAAAAATGGCACCCGGGCCCCAAGAAGCCGAAAAGGAAGGCTATAATCCACGTTTTGGGCTTTCGGGAAGCCCCAGAACAAAGGTGGATATTTTCACACCACGTCGCACGAAACACCATTAGGGGACATGACAGGCCCTCGGGGTCGCTTATTCGGTCTCTGATAGGTTTGGAAGGACGTTTTATGAGACAGTTGTGTAAGAGTCGGAACACCAAACGCATGGGGGATATCAAAGTTTGGGGATCCGGATATCTCTCCCGGGGCACCGAGGTCCTCTAGGGTCATCATATACCCCTCCCAGGAGAAGCTTGAGCAAAAATGACACCCGGGGTACGGGAAGCCGAAAACGAAGGCTATAATCTACGTTTTTGGGTAAGGTGGTTATTTTCGCACCACATCACACGGAGCACCCCTAGAGGATATGTGAGGCCCTCGACCTCGATTATCCGGTCCCTGATAGGCTTGGGCGTTTTACGCGACACTGGTGTGTAAGAGTTAGAACACCAAAGGCATGGGTGATATCGAAGTTCGGGGAACCGAATGTTCCTCCGGGGACACCGAGGGTACTCTAGTGTTATTATAAACCCCCCGAAAAAGTTTAGGCAAAAATGACACCCGGGCCCAGGAAGCCGAAAACGAAGACTAATCCACATATTTTGGGTTTGCAGGAGGCCACGGAACGAAAAAGATGATTATTTTCGTACCACATCATACGGTACACCCCTAAAGGACATGGGAGGCCCTCAGGCTCGCTTATTCGGTCCCTGATAGGCTTGTAAGGGCGTTTACGGGACACTGGTGTAATAGCTAGAACACCAAAGGCATGGGTGATATCGAAGTTTAAGGAACCGGATGTTCCTCCCGAAGCACTTAGTGTACTCTAGGGTCATAATAGACCCCCCGGAGAAGTTTGGGCAAAAATGATCATTGGTGAAAATGAAAGCTATAATCCACGCTTTTTGGGCTTACGGAAGGCCCGTAACGAAGGTGGATATTTTCATACCACATCTCACGAAACACACTTAGAGGATATGGGAGGCACTCGGGGTCACTTATCCGGTTCTTGATAGGCTTGGAAGGACGGTTTACGGGACACTGATGTAAGAGTTAGAACACCAATGCATGAGTGATATCAAAGTTCGGGATGCGAATGTCCCTCCTGGGGCACCGAGGGTACTCTAGGGTCATGATAGACCCCCCGGAGAATTTTGGGCAAAAATGATAACCGAGTCCGGGAAGCCGAAAACGTAGGCTATAATTCACGTTTTTTTGGGCTTTCGAGAGGCCCCGCAACGAATGTGGATATTTTCATTCCACATCGCACGGAACACACTTAGCGGGTCTTTCGGAAACATCCTCCCTGCTAAGCGACTAGTTAGGGGTAAGGCTGCGTACATCTGGACCTTCCCAAACTCCGCCCTCGGCGGGACATTTGTTGTTGTTGTTGTTGTTGTTGTTGTTGTTGTTGTTGTTGTTGTTGTTGTTGTATCGCACGGAACACACTTAGAGGACATGAGAGGCCCTCGAGGTCGATTATCCGGTCCCTAATAGGCTTGGAAGGGCGGTTTACGGGACATTGGTGTAAGAGCTAGAACACCAAATGCATGAGTGATACTGAAGTTCGGGGATCCGGATGCCCCTTCCTAGGCACCGAGGGTACTCTAGGGTCATGATAGACTTCCCGAATAAGTTTGGGCAAAAATGACACCCGGGCCCCGGAAAGCCGAAAGCGAAGGCTATAATCCACGTTTTTTGGGCTTACGGGAGGACCCAAAACGAAAGTGGATATTTTCAAACCACACACGAAGCACCCCTAGGGGACATGGGAGGCCCTCGGGGTCTCTTATCCAATCCCTGGTAGGCTTGGAAAGGCGTTTTACAGGACACTGGTGTAAGAGCCGGAACACCAAAGGCATGGGTAATATTGAAGTTCGGGGATCCAGATGTCCTTCCCGTTGCACCGAGGGTTCTCTAAGCAAAAGTCATGATAGGCCCCCCATAGAAATTTGGGCAAAATTGACCCTCGAGCCCCAGAAAGCCAAACATATTGTAAATGCATCTCATTGCGAAGTATTGTTTGATTTGAATCTGATGGTGTAATAATTTTTGTTATTTTTTGAAATGTATGAAAAATATTATATATAACTTTGAATATTTAACGAAAATTAATCTCTCAAGAATACTAAACAACAAGGAACAAGACTTCTAAACGTTTTAACCAGTAACTTTTTTTTGTTATTATCTAAGACTTCTAAACGTTTTACACCAACTACTTTTTGTCATTATCTTCACTTAGGTGGCACGCTTTTAAAATTCTTGCTTAGCTGATATGCCTCGTTGCTCCCGAAAAATTCTTCCTTTATAAAAAAATATATATTGATTGATTGACTAGCCTTTATTTTAATTTTTATGTACTCAATAGTGCTCTCTACTGTCTGTTTTAAAAATATTTAATTTTTGAAGGTAAAACTATTTAAACTTTAACCAATGATTTATGAAAAAAATATGAGAATTTACATGTAAAACTACTATTGTTAGATTCATTGTAAATAGTACTTTTGGAAAATCATATTTTTTTTAATAATTTATAATATTCATATAAACACAAATATTTAGAGTCAAAGTACTGCATTGAAAATCATGAAAAAGTAAATGTTAAGTTTTTCCCGAAAAAAGTATTTTTTATGGGGAATTTCGGTATGATATTTAAAATTGACAAATAATGTGGTGGGTATGTTTCATTATGAGTAATTGTTTTGTTGTGTCTTGCATATGAACTATGAAGGGATGTGATGCTTCTGTTATACTAGCCTCTCCTAGGGGCGACGCCGAGAAGGATGCTTCGGACGACCTTTCACTAGCCGGCGACGGTTTCGACACGGTGATCAAAGCTAAAGCAGCCGTTGATAGTGTGCCTCAGTGTAAGAACAAGGTTTCCTGCGCAGACATTTTGGCCTTGGCCACTAGAGATGTCATTGTATTGGTAAACTATATCTATGTTACCCCATTTCAATTTATTTATTTATGTATTGGATAGGTAACCATCTTGACAATTTGGGATATAATTTTGAGATAATTATTAAGGTTATTATTTATGAGAAAAATGCTCGGCAATCTACTGCTTGGGTCATCACAAAAACTTGTATAGGGCGTATTCAAGATATGAGGTCTCTCAGACTCTCACGTCTCCCCTCAAATCTCTTTCTCAAGGGATAGGTCCGCCTCACAGAATACCTATTTCTGAGTTTAATTGTTCTGGATGCAGAGTGGAGGACCAAATTACGCTGTGGAATTGGGAAGACGAGATGGGAGGATTTCAACAAAAGGTAGTGTTAAGCATCACCTCCCTCTTGCTCACTTTAACTACAAGCAGCTTAAATCCAAATTTGCTTCCCATGGCCTCTCTGAAGTTGACTTGATTGCTTTATCAGGTGCACCATCTGCTCATTTTTATTTCTGTTATCATTGTCAGAACCATATTATTGAGTATATTTTGTGGTTCATGTTTCTGTTGTTAAATGTTTAATTGTATTTTACTGTATTATATAGGAGCACATACAATTGGGTTTTCACATTGCAGTCAGTTCTCCAAGAGAATCTACAACTACAACAGCAAAACCAGCATTGACCCTACACTTCACCAAGGCTATGCAAAGCAGCTCCAGCAGGCGTGCCCACGAGATGTCGATTCTAGAATCGCAGTTCCGTTAGACCCTACTAGTCCTTTAACATTCGACAACTCGTACTACAAAAACCTTCAACAAGGGAAGGGACTACTGACCTCCGACCAGGCCTTGGTTGCCACAAGAAAGTCGAAAAGGGTTGTTAATGCCTTTGCTTCAAATAGTACATTGTTCGAACGAGTTTTTGTTTCAGCCATGACCAGGCTTGGCCGAATTGGTGTCAAGACCGGAAACCAGGGTGAAATTAGGCGTGATTGTAGATTTGTCAACTAGGGATGAACCCGAACTAATAATTGAAATTATCTTTAGTGCTTGCATTTTTCTAATTCCCTGTCTTAGTTTGATGCTGATAATTTTGCTAACTCCAGAATTCATGTGGTGTCGTGCAATGCGCCAATGCCATATCAACTGTGACAACATTTATGCTCATCAGCTCATATCAAACACTATTCTGGAAAATGTCTGTTCAGCATTGCATTTGCTTTTGCTTTGCGTAACCAGTAAGGTGATTTGACAGCGGCAAACTATCACAAAGCAATACCTCATCGTCCTGTGTTAGGCTTCGGTTGTGTTGTAGTATCGATGGCTTTCTGACTTCTTAAGAGACACAGAAATCCGAAGTCCTACGAGTGGCACATACTCGTTATATAGCGCGTGACTGACTTCCTAAATCCTAAGAGTCCTAATGCAAGCAGCGTTTTTCATCATCCTTGAAAAGCTAAGGCAATGTAAGGGGGGGGGACTTCAACTCTGGGTGCTCTGTTGTCAAGATTGTGACTCTTGCTCCAGAAGATCTGAAATTGAGCCTTCGGACTTGATCATCTTCATGAACCATACCATGTCATTTAGGTCAGCATTTCATCTATTGTACAAAAATAACTCAGCCGAAAAAAAAAAGAAGGTATCTTGAATACAGTCAACAATCAACAATCAACATCATAAATTTTTACCATTGGCACCAAATCTCAGAAATCGTCAAGGGGTAAAGCACAGTTAAATGACATGTGCAAGCTCATTACCGTCATCATCATGAAAGGAAACAAAATTGTTTATTTTGCTTCTTTACAAAATTTCGAAGGAGGCAAAGACAGCACAGAAAAAGCAGAAACTGCATGTGCTGCTAATTGCTAATGTAACATGCCTCGAATACTTCGGTTTCTTTTGTTTGGGGAGAAGATGGTTGTAAAACAACTTTGAACATTAGGAAACAGAAAACACGTCCTTCAGTTGAAAGGACATAAATTGTACATATATCATCTTGTGCATCAGCATAAAGTATCGGTCCTCCCCTACGTTTGTGCTCTTCTCTAAACGGTGTAATGTTGCTGAATGGTCTCGATGTCTAATCCTTTCAGTTTCACAACTGATTCTACATGACCTTTCAAAGTATGAAGCTCCCTCAACCTGCATTTATAAGTTAGATTAATCATCAATCCTAAAAAACGCAAAGCTATGAGGAGCACATGATTCTACACTACTGATACATTAAAGTTTTTTAACCTATTTTCCCCGAAACCAGAAGAATAAGGAAGACGGGAAATAACAAAGACAATAGAAATAGAAAGACTACTACTAAACTCTATAAAACGAAGATGATTCTACATCAATTTCATACGGAACTTAAGAGGTAAAAACACGTACATATGATCTACAAGACTACAACATTCATTTCCGTTTTCTAATCTTGCAACATTGGACAATCGTCAAACAACAAATGACAGTCGAAATCACTAGAAGTAGAAGTGAATCTATCTCATGCTATAATATTCTTGCTTTGGCATAGCTGGTCATAGTACTACATCAAATATAAGCTACAGCCAAAAACTGACTTGGAAATTTTATAGCACCATCAGTTTCTGTTCACTAAGTCCCTAGCTAACAGTTTCATTGCAAAAATTTCAGGCTGATTTTTCCATATTTATTTTAAGGTGGCAGGTATGGCATCAGTTATCACATCTAAATGGAGACCTGAAATCCATGTACATACTAAAACAATGCGCACTGCTCAGATACTTACCTCGCAACCTCAGCCCTCCTTCTCGCTTGCTCTGCAATCTCAGAGAGTTCCCTGTAATTGCTCTCCTTAGGGAAGATGCTACTCGTTTCAGGAGCTTGAAGCCCATGCATGGTCCTTTGCGCAGTTGCCCACTGTGCTTCTCTCTCTTCCTTTCCATAGTCCTTCTTTGTGGTAAAAGCAGTCTGGAACAAATGGGCCCATCAAATAACCAGACATAAAACAAACTTGGAATTTGAAATTTGTCAGATCTCACACAGAAAGGTTACCTTATTGTCCAGCAGATTATTCCAAGCCCTCCCACTCAAAGCATAGCGGATGGCGAATTTCAGGATGTCAAGCGGAATATAGGTGACCAGAGTATAGACCCATACTGCAACTGCCCAACCCCATCCCATTCCTTCTATCCTTGCAAAGCGCCAGTTGGCATACACAGCTATGAGAGTTGCTACCTGTTAAAATCAGTAAACGGCTTAAGCCTTTTTGCGAGATTAGCTTTAAGCATGGAAGAAAATATGTTGATTTGCTACGCTCCTGGAGGAACTCCTTCAAATTAGGCGAAAAAAAGTCTCCATTTTGCTGGTTTTAACGATTCAAAGATTGCATAAAGTCGGTTGGACCTTCAAATAGATGGATTTCATCATGATACCCCCTTCATTGGCTACCTTGGACATGTTATAACATGTATACATTAGGATAACATATCTACAAGAGGAGGAAGACGAAGTTTACCAGCTGAGCAGCCATGAAAGCAACAAGCAACAGAATCCCTGGGCGTTCAACATAGGACCAGCTGCGGGATCTTGTAACAAAGATTAGGGCCTGGCTGATTACACTCACTTGCAAGTATAATGCTGCCATCATCTGCCCTTCAGTCAATGGCTTTACATGAAACTTGTCCTGCAAAGCCGATTAGATGAATAATATCAGAATTTTAGTGATTCTAACTTGAGAGTTATTCATGCAACTAGTTTTTACCTCGAAGAAAGTAGTATCTTTCATGAGCCAGAAGAAAACTACTGTCATTAGGGCCTGATAACCTCCCAAAACAACACCAGTGGCGAATATTTCCTTCAACTTCCAGCTGTCTGGCACAGGAGATGGCTTTACCCTGTCCTTTGAAATTGTCATGATTGTTCCTAGTATTACAAAAACCGAAAAGACATGTCAAGGCTCTGGGGGGGAAATAAATAACAATAACCATTTGACGAAATAACAGTGCTATGTTTCTTACCATCATTTAGGATTGCTATGATAAGAACCATAAATGGAGCAAAATCGAACTTCCAAATTAAAGCAATAAACATGAAGCCAAACTGCAGCATGGAAATGACAAGGAGAAGGTCATAAATTCCTCGAGAAAAAAAGCAGGCTAAACCCTATCAGTGTTATACTAAATACAACTTACCACAACACGGATCGTAATTGATACTGCATAGATCTACAAACAGTAGTCATAAGTAAAACAAAAGTTAGTAAAGCCTTCGGCAGAAGCATAATAAGAGCATTACACTTAGCAAAATGAAGGTACGAACTGTGTAGTTTTTCATCCTCTGGAAGATGGCTCTGCTGGTCAGCACGGCACTGATAATGACACTCAATCCAGGTTCCGTTAGGACAATGTCGGAAGCACTTCTTGCTGCATCAGTAGCATCAGCAACAGCAATTCCAATATCTGCCCTTTTCAAAGCAGGGGCATCATTCACACCATCACCCGTCATGCCACATATATGCTTCCTATCTTGCAACCTCTTCACTATTTCATATTTGTGTTCTATGATGGATAGAAAAGCTTAGTAAGCACAAAAAACATAATAAAAAAAGATTAAAAAAATCATGACTAATGCACCATTCTCATAAAGCAGCATCAAATAGGTTTCAATTTATTAAAAATCATCCCTTTTCCGCAAAACAATTCTCAAAAAGCTACCACCACGTTCAGAATACTTGAGCAGCTAGTGTAAACAAGAAACTATAATCTTTTTACCCAGGAAAGGGAGGTCCCGCTAGAACAATATAAGAAATCTACACATTACCATGTTATTAGAAGTTTCCAATTACATAAATTATGTAGAGTGAAGCTATGACATACCAGGAAACACTCCAGCAAACCCATCAGCCTTCTCAATTAACTCATCAACAGGAAGACCTGCTACATTTGAGTCCTTATCTTGTCCAAGCAATGAAGATGAGGGGTACATATTGGTCCCCATTCCAAGTCGCCGTCCAGTTTCCTTGCCAATGGCAAGCTGATCCCCTGAGGATTGAGAAACCAACATGCAATGAATAAGTCTTTTAAATGAAAATAGTAAACCACAAAATATATATATTTTGCAACCTTAGCATTACCTGTTATCATCTTTACATTCACCCCAAGGTTCAGAGCTCTCTTAATTGTTTCAGCACTATCGTGCCTGGGAGGATCAAACAAGGGCAATAGACCTACAAACTGCCATGGAGCTCCAGGACTCTCTTTTGTTTTTTCTGGCACTTCCTGCAGAAAGAGATTTCAAAATTACAGATCCAAATCCTTCATTGACTCAAAACTCGAATAGCTTTTGATAACAAGGCCGAATGCACAAACCTGTCTCGCAACAGCTAGAGATCTAAGCCCACGATCCGCAAACTTCTCAATAACTCCATGAGCCTTCTTCTTGACATCATCCTTGCAGCGGCAGAGTTCAAGAATCTGTGCAAATAAGGATTCATATGACATCAGTACTTATCTTCTTCTATTTCATGCCTTGCCATAGAGTGAGAAATTTACCTGCTCAGGGGCACCTTTGCTTGCTCGATGCCAATTTCCGTTATCATCAATATAAGTCAAAGCAGTCCTCTTATCGACAGGATTGAATGGAAGAAAATGAACCTCTCTTATCCCAGCGCGTGCCTAACAATTGTACAACAATAATTTAGAGCATAATTGATAATGCTTTCAAGCAGACATTTCAATGACTATGCTTTTTGCTTGGGCAGTGATTGTACCTCCTTTGGGTCTGCAAGCATTCCTACGATAGCAGCATCAATTGCATCCTGATTTTCCATCCTCGAAGCCCTAGCTGCAAGCAGTATCACATAATCTTTTTCCACTCCCTTTGCAAAGACTTCGACCAGATTTCTATCAACAGTTAGCTTGTTTAAAGTTAATGTCCCTGTCTTGTCACTACAAAGTACGTCCATGCCTGCCATTTCCTCAATGGCTGTCATTCTCTTGGTGATGGCACCCTGCTGAGACAGCCTGTGTGAACCAATAGCCATAGTAACTGACAGCACAGTGGGCATAGCAATTGGGATTCCACCGATTAATAGAACCAATAAATTGTCAATTCCATCTCGGTACTTGCGGTGCTGAATTGGGTACATGACTATTATTTCGATCAACATTCCCACAGCAATTGAGCAAATGCAGAAGTTACCAATTGCAGTGAGCACCTTCTGGAAGTGTCCAACCTGGTTAGTGCTGTCAACGAGATGTGCAGCCTTACCAAAGAAGGTGTGAACACCGGTAGCAATGACAACTGCTTCCAATTCACCTTGTTTACAGGTTGAACCAGAGAAAACCTCCTCTCCAGGATTCTTAGTGACAGGCATAGATTCACCAGTAAGAGCAGACTGATCAATTTTCAAAGGATCACCCTCAAGGAGACGAGCATCAGCAGGGACTATATCTCCTAACTTGATGCTGATTATGTCTCCTGGGACTAGTATTGAAGCCTCTTGCTCACCCCATCGCCCATCTCGAAGAACCTACATCAAAGAGTTAGCACGATTTATAAATCACTTAGTGGCTACATTAGGACTTTCAATATTATCAATTCTTTCTTACCTTGGTTTTAGGAGCAAGGTTAGCCATAAGCGCTGCTGCTGCATTCCCAGCATTGTTCTCTTCTATGAAACTGATTGTAGAGTTTATCACTAGCAGAACCATGATACCCACGAAGTCCTGCCAGTCTGGAGGCTTATGATCACCATTTGCCAAGACAATAGCCATTAAAGCAGCTGCTTCCATTACCCATGATAATGGATTCCACATAAAGCCCAGAAACTTCAAAAATTTGCTCTCCTGTTGATTCCATGTCAGAAAAAAACATCAGATGTTGTCACATAAATGAAAAATTGAAATTTCTTCATAGACCATGATTATAGCCAAACTCGACCTTTTTCTCTTCTAGCTGGTTGGGGCCAAATAGCTGAAGACGGCTGGCTCCTTCGTCTGACGAGAGACCTTCTCTTGAACAACTCAGCGACTCAAACACTTCCTCTATAGGGACTTTCTCCTGGAAATCAGGATATTTGAAACCTCGGTCAATCACCACCAACAGACTAGACAGATTATGGGTGGAAAAGTGAAAAGAACTCTACTACCTCATGAGTTACTATCTGATATAATGCAAATTGAACAACTACAAGAAGAAGCTTTCATCATTTTAAGAAGGGGACTAGGGTAGGGGTCCAAAATAACCAACACAACCTTTATTTCAGATAACCAATTTTGATCATTTGCTTTCTTTTTTTAATTCAAACAGGCAGCTTAATTTGTTTAAAAACCAAACATCTTGATGTCATTGCATATATAACAGTTCCATATATGTTCTGAATACTGAACAGGGTTGCAAGCCATACTCAAAAACAAAAGCATAGCCAATGGGATTATCCCATTTTTAACTCATTTTTCACCAACATGAATTGCCAATGCCCCCTAAGTTTAAGGACTAGAAACATCAGAAAATTGCTCCTCCTCCAAAATTTATTGTGTTTCCCAAAAGTATTTCTATCAAAAGGGTACTGTGCAAACATTACATAGTAAATCATTAGTTTTCACCTTGTGTATGATAAAGAAATATGATATCAGCTTGCTAGTGCTGTGCTGTGCTGGTCTGATTTTTCAAACAGATATGAAGAGGCTGCCAACTTCTTGACTGATACAATTCCCACTTTCCACTCATTCAATTTCGTAATAAAATTTATAGAAAGAAAAAAAATCTTAATTTACACACATTCATCATTTTAGGGAGGGTTTCAGTTTGTTTTCAATTTGCAAATAGCAGATGCAGAGAGTAATCCATCTCTTTTCTATGCTTACAAGTTACAGCCAGTTAAATTGTCAGCCAGTTCAAAATCTTATTTTGGCGTGAATTTTAATTGTATTGGATCCAAACATAACAATGAATAGTAATTTTTTTTTTGAGGGAATGAATAGTAGTATTTTAAAAACTTGGTGGCTGGAACATTTGATAGTCCTTAATTTAAGTCCTAATATATTATCATTGGACAGGAAACTGGAAAGCACGAATTGATGTTTAGAAGCCTAGACTTTCTTACAGGAATTCATGTACTTACAAGTTACAAGGACCAAAACCCACAACTCAGAATTACCTACTATGGTTCTATATGTTTTTCATTTTTGTGGGTATCTTATCTTTTTATCAATTATCTGACGAGACACTTGACTTTATAGCAACCACTCGTATAAAGTAGTATACTTATTCTCCTCTCAAAAAAAACAAAAAAAAAAAGTAGTATACTTATTCTTTGATGCTCTTTTAAAGGCAAGAGAATGATTTTATCATCTCAGTATCTCTATCTTTATAGCCTTAACACAAATAAATAAATAAATAAATAAATAAATAAATGGAAAGAAAATTTAGTCATAATAAAAGACTATTTTCATTCTGTTTTAGATTACTATCAGTTTTTCTTCTTCCTCAATTTATTACTCCTTCCGTCCCATAAAGTATGCAAATCTTTCTATTTTTAGATGTCCCAAAATATTGCAAATCAACTCAATGAATTTGCATTGAAACTTTAAATATGCCAAGAAATTCAAATTATATACACACATAAAATATAAAATTTAATGAGAGACAATGCATTAAATGATGTTCCCTTAATTTTTTTACTATTTTCAAAGAGTAGCATACTTAGTGGGACGGAGGGAGTAGTTAATTATGTGATAAATAATCACAAAGAATTAGGCTCCGTTTGATTCACCTGGATAAAACTGATCTGAACTGAACTGATTTGAACTGAACTGAATTGATTTTTTAAACTTGACCGTTAACCATTTAAAATTCGTCCAAACATAGTCAATATTGGACTCATTTGAAAGTATGTTTTGAGATCTTTCCGATGACATAATTATCATCATGAAATTATTTCGGAATAAAAGGTTATATGAGTGATAAAGTTACACATAAACTGAACTGAACTGAACTAAATTTAAGTAAAATTAAGATAAATCAAACACAACCTTAATCCTCCATCCAGAATTCGTAGTCACCTTCAAATTTAAAATATTAGCTTGTCAATTCTTTACCTACAGGTACAACGTATTACTTTTTTTTTTTTTTTAAAAATGTTAACAATTTCTTCTAAACATTTCAAAATAGTAGTATAAGTGATGACAAATTAAGACCGAGAGAAACCAACAAGCACTTAGATGAGTTGGTAAGAGACTCTTCTAGCTTAAGCAGAGATTTCGGGTTCGAGACCCTGTGAATACAGCAGTATTAAATACTTATTGGGAGAGCTTTGCCGCTCTTGTGGTGTACAGATTCAACCATACGGTTCCAGACCAAAAAAAAAAAATAAGACAGAGAGAATACAAGCGATAAAGAGATTCCCTATCAAATTTAAGCAAATGGTTAGGTGCCTCTAATCTAATGTGCACCTAATAATAGTAGTATAAGACTACATCTCTAAATATATAAGACAACATCCTTGATTCATTGACCAATTGTGGCATTGGGACACTCACTCAAAGTTAAGAATTTGTTATATATTGACAAAAACATCCTTAGACTTGTAAACATATTTTTTAAACAGCAAGTTTTGTATGAGATCAACTTATAAAAAAATAGAGTTACTGTTTAGAAATGTAGGGGTCATTTATGGTGAGCAATAACCCTTGTTTCATTAAAAAGTGACCACCATTCATTAGAGTTTTTTTTTTTCTTTAAAGATAAAGAGACTCGATCCCAAATCATTGTTATACACCATTACGCTTAGACATTCCATTATAGTAAAATATTAGTACTCAGTATTTTAGAAAACTGATGCTCCTCTTTATATTGGACAGCTTAAAAATTAAAAGATGACTTTTGTATTTTAGGGAGAGGTTTTGCTAAAAGAACGAATATATGAAACCCTTAGGTGCATAAGAAAGGCCACGCGCCAGTGAAAGCGCGTAGGATATTCCTTCTGAAAATCTAAAAGGTGGGGCCTTCCCACTTAAAAGATTCGTCTTCATAATAAAACTGTGCTCCAATGTGACCATAAATAAACAATACGCTAAGAAAATTCTTATCTCTGATTCAGCTAAACTCTAGCAATTTCCTCTCATAATTTGGGTAAAGTGGGGAAAGATAATTACAACTATAATAATTAATAATACAAAACTTCTGGCAAAAAAAAAAAAAAAAACTCAAAATTTATGATTAGTAATGATACTACGATTTTTATTTAAATGAATGTTTTATGAAATCGCCTCAACATGAGGTTATGAGCTCACCTCTATAAAATATAAAGGCCTCTTACATTGAGATAAGTTTTTGTATTTTATATTCTGTTTTTACTTTTTAGTACATGTGGTACTACGAATTTACCATAACACTAATCACTAGCTACAAAATTTACCAACAAACAGCCATTAAAAAGTACTAAAAATCTCGCACCCAAAAAAAAGTACTAAAACACAAATAATCAAGTACTCCTAAATCGTCGTAGAATTTTTTGCGACCAACAAACAAAAAAATCAACGCAGAATTTCAATTAATTTCTCAAAAACAATCAATACCACTACTGTAAATACTTATTCTTAATCTTAAGGAATAAGAACAGTTAGGCAAACCAAAACATTTACGAATTGTGGATCAAAAACAAAAAATGCACTATAGTACATCATGTTATATATCACAGGCAAACACAGCAAAAATGGCAAGAACAACCTAACCTTAAAATTCATTCATACGACAAATTTCGGCGTACCAAGAATAATGAAAGAAAATAATAATTCGGAGTAATATACATACTAACAGTCACAGTAGAGAGAGAGAAAGATAAATACCAGATCAACATTCTCGTTTTTGATCTCCTCGAGAGTTTTAACACCAGCCATTTTTTTCACCGGTTCGGAAAATCTCCGACTCACTGAGTCAACTCGGTTTTCCGGCAACTCAGTGAATATTTAAAGAAATAACGACGAAACCTAATTAAACCCTAGAAATGATCTGAAACCATAATCGGAACCATGAGAAGAATTAAGCGAAATAAGAAAGAAGCTCAGCAAATAAGAAGAAGAATTCTCTCTCCTCTCCTCTCTCTCTCTTGACACTATTGGAATATATTTTTGCAATGAAGATGGTTTTGTGTGCTGTGCGTCGATATTTATACCAACGAGTGATTTTTTAGGGGTCTTTGTGTGGGACCCGCATTTCTTGCGCTTTTTGGGCTCTATCATTTCCCCATTGGGTCTTATAGCTTACGTATTTTCACCACTCTCTCTTCAAACACGTGTAATTGCATAAATCTTTGTTTCATTGGGATGTATTAATTTCGAGGCCAAGTAAATTTTACTAGTATAGTACAGATTGTACTCCTATTATTAATAAAATTAATAAAAAATGTGATTGACTAGATAAGATTGAAAATGAATCCCAACTAAGAAGTGAGGCAGCTAAAAAACGATTATGAGTAAAAAAGAAAAGTGATGTTAAAGAATAATAAGTGATATGTACCTCTAAATATAAAAATGTGGTATAAAGTAAAATCAGAGAAAATCTACAGAGAAGGAGAGTAGAAGTCACGCGACCAAAGGCGCAAGTAGGAAAGTAGAACAGTCTGAGGCATAGTGCCACAATTTGGCAATGGGTACGGTTTAGTCAGTTAGGTGGTCTCGTGTCTTTAGTGGAATACGTGTCAAATGCTTATTGATTTGCTCGCGTTTTGTTCAGCCGTACAATTTTCTTGCTTCCTTCTTTGTCCTCACATAGTGACTGGTGGAGGTACTAATTGAACAGAAAGTAAAATCTCGTTTAGGCTTTATCTAATTGATTATAAATCATTAATGAGTCCGGGTAATTAAGGGCAAGATGTACTACAAGATTATATCAATTTAAGAATCTTTTTGAAAAGAGGATATATCAATTTATGTTAAGTTGCAAATTGCAATTGCATGCATTTTCTCTTTTCATATGATTAGGATAATGCACACATAGTTAGAGGTTATTTGGATTATTAATTTTGCTAAATAATTCAAATTTAGCGCTATTCAAATGCGGGTATGGTTTCTTAGGGCATGTTCTCTTCACCTTCTTTTTACTGAACTTATCTGCACAATACTGAACTGAATTGAAATTTACTGAACTGAACTGAACTGAACTGAATTTTTGTGAACTGAACTTATTTTACTGAATTTATAATTACAAAGAGTAAATTTGTGCTTTGGTTTACCGAACTATACTGAATTTTTCTGAACTGAACTTCATTTTACTAAACTGAACTGAATTTTACTAAATATTTTAGGGAGAAGTTGAAGAGAACAGGCCCTTACACGCCTCTTGATCAGTATGATTTTTTATTAAGCATCACTTTTTCCTCTCTAATTAACTTGAGAAGCATGTTAGAGAGTAGCTAATTGGCTATACTCAGATGTAGCCAATAATTTGTAGATTATGTAGTAGTGATATCTGATATATCATTCTTGTATAATTGATTGGGTTTTATCTGCCCTAGGCAACCCCTTCTCTCAAGCATATAATAAAAGGACACAAATGAGATTTGGATATGGGAGTATAATTGAAGTGGAAGCCGAAGTATAGATGGAGCAAAGTAAGCAAATAGATGCCGAAAAGATAAATGAGTATTCTTCTTTTAAAAAAACAAAGATGAATGTGTATTATTGACTACTACAATTTCTAGTGCATCTATGTCATGTACACTATTTTGCTATGGACCAATGCTTTTAATATTGGTCTATGATTGTCCTTGGAAAAAGGAGATCCCTAGGAAAACAAGTGTTCTTGAATGCATACTCCTTACCAATAGTGCCTTATGTAATAATTTGTACTTCAAATGTACTTAGATAATATTTCTTGGGTGCGAAAAATTACTTACATAATATTTTATTATTTGAGTTTGAGGTGGGTAATGCCATGACACATTTTTCACTTGTTCTTATTAATAATCTGGGTTCAAGTTTTATTATCTTGCTTTTCAAATAAGAAAATAATTTAATTTAATTTCATTTTTGGTGGAATATTTAATATACATTTTTTTAATAATTCACTTCAGTTCAATTTCTTTCGGGTGTGAAAAAAACGGATCTTAAGCAATACAACTCAATTAGCACGTAATCAACGTTGTTATGAAGATATTTCCAGAGCGAATTAATGACTAAACACATATGCGGATACTGTACCACACAACTTACCTAATTAAGTGATTGCCATCAGTTTATCGATTGCTAAGAATCCATTGAACCAATGAACCGTGGGGAATTCATGTACACGCCAAGAGAATATATTACTTTTTTCCCTCCTTCATTCTTCTGCCTAGGAAATTCAGGGAATCTTTTAACACTAAAACCAAACAAATATCTACCAAGATGTGTTATAAACGAACACTATCTATGTGATCTTAACAAGGAATTTTGATGCAGTTTTTATTTTCCCTTTTTTTCGTTTATTGTTGTAAATATATGTAATAGCCGTCCCACATTTGGAATGTTGCCACATGTGTCATACATATTTGAAATTAAGATTAAAAAAAATAAAATTGATATGTTAACGAACTAACTCGTCATCTAAATTAAATGCGTGATAATATGTAAGTTCGAGAAAAATGGCAATAAAGGAGATTCCTATAGTACGTAAACTACTAACATATTAAAATGGCTTCCCCAATAATTATTTTCTGGTCCGCCCTAACATAAAGTAATAACAATTAGCTTTTTAGGGAAGGAAATCCATGTGCGTGCGCAGCCTAGGTTGGGCCAGGCACGGGTGCGGCTTGAGTCTTCTAATTTGCCCCGCACACTTATTTTTGGACATCTTCTATATCTGTTTTGTCATTGAAACGATTTTATAACGTGAATCTTTCATTACTTGATTCATTATTTATTTAGACATTTTTCTACCTTGATTTACTCATATATATAATTGCAAGAGATCGATCTTTCGATTTTCAAAATGTTATATCATTTTCCTTCTTTATATTGATTTGGTCCAAAAAGCTAATATAGATTAAAAAAATAAATGAAAATAGTATCCAATTATATGGTTATGTACGTCCCCTAAAAAAAAAGATCAAACAGTTCATGCATTGTCAACAAGAAAAATTAATATATTTGGTACATAATCTCTAAATATCTAATTATCATACATGGTGACAATCGTATTCCATAAATATTTGAATGGCAATTGAAAACATCAATATATATATATCAATATATAAATGTAAAATTTAGTTCTCACCAAGCATTGAATAAATAGCCATAAATGCATGGGCGATTAAAAAGAAACTAAAAATAGTTTAATTTTATTTTAATAAGAAATAAGTAACATAAGTATTATATTTATTATCCTAAAAAAGTTATAAATTCACTAAAAATGTAATTTCTTTGTTAAATATTTTTTTTTTATAAAAAGATAATTATTGTTCTTTGCTACTCCTATTATTCAACTTTATATATTGATATGATTAAAAGAATTAATCATTCTAATAATAGAGTGTGCATGATAAACAAGAACTCGTGCATCGCACGGGCATGAAATCTAGTATATATATGTATAATTGAGTTCTCACCAAGGTGGCATTGAATAAATAATAAATTTGTCATAAATGCATGAGTGATTAAAAAGAAATTAAAAATACTTTTATTTTATTTTAATAAAAAAAGTAGCATAAGTATTACATTTATTATCCTAAAAAAGGTACATTATTTATTCACTAAAAATGTAATTTCTTTGTTAAATGTGTGAAAAAGATTATTATTGTTCCTTGCTACTCCTATTATTCAACTTTATATATTGATGTGATTAAAAAAAAATATTATATTGATTCTAATAACAGAGGATGATGAACAAGAACCCGTGCATCGCACGGGCACGAAATCTAGTATATATGTAAAGTTGAGTTCTCACCAATCATTGAATAGGTAATAAATAGCCATAAATGCATGGGTGATTAAAAAAAAATTAAAAATAGTTTTATTTTATTTTAATAAAAAATAAGTAACATAAGCATTATATTTATTATCCTAAAAAAAAAAGTATACGTTCACTAAAAATGTAATTTCTTTGTTAAAAATTTATTATTGTTATTTGTTACTCCTATTATTCAACTTTATATATTGTTTTGATTAAAAAAATTTATTATATTTCTTCTAATAACGGAGTATGCATGATAAACGAGAACCCGTGCATAGCACGGGCACGAAATCTAGTTTGATATAATAATGATGATATATATCAAGTGTCTCACATTAGTGGGAGACGAGAAGTTCTTCTTATTTATAAATAGTTGTGTATTTACTAATATTTGAGACATGCTTGGAATGAGGTTAATGCATTAAGGGGGATAAAAAAGAAGATAGATGAGTAATATAAGAGGGTGATGTAGTAGTGGGTGTTAGATTTAGGATGGTGGAGGTGGGTAATAGTTATTCCCATTTGGTGGGTGGGGGGGGGGGGGGGCGTGTAATAATTAAGCTCCCTCCCCTATGTTAACAATTACCCCCATTTTCCCCTCATTCTTTCTCTCTGCTTCATCAAGTTGTACCACACCAATTACCCCATATTCCTATTTTACCCTTTAATATAAGTAGTGGTAGGTGTTAGATTTTGGGTGGTGGAGTGAGAAGAAGGGTAGTAATTATTATCATTTGGGGGTATACTACCCCCCTAGGTTAACAACTAGCCTCATTTTCCTTCTTTTTTATCTCTCCTCCACCATGTTGCACAATCCGAATCATCTCATCTTCCTATTTTACCCATTAATATGTTCTATTACCCTCTTAATATTTTAACCTCATTCCAATTTCCAAGTATACCCTTGAAATTATAACGATGGTTTTTGAGGAAAGGACTTGACTAGCCCAACGAGATGGGCATAGGTGTGGGGCTGTGGGCTGGTCTTTTGCCCTCCATAATTTTTATGTACTTTTTCTGTATCCATTTTGTCATTGAAAATATTTTCATTGCCAGATTTGTTTTTAATTGATTCATTATCTTTTTAGGCGTTACAAAACCGTTTCTACCTTAATTTACTCCTGTATTATTGCAAAAGATCTTTCGATTTTCAAAACCTTACGACGTTTTCCTTCTTTGTATATTAATTTGGTCCAATTTGGTTTGAGATTTTATTGTCGTAATTTTTTTAAAATTGATTCATTACCTTTTTAAACATTATAAATAGTGTGTTTTTTTTTTTCACTTACTAGGTAATAAGTTCAATTCAATTCATTGGAGTTGAGTTCAGTGAAAGTTCAGTTCAATTCATTGATGTGATGTGATCTAATTTTTCTCTCATAGATTACTATTCATTTCAGTTCACACACCAAAAAGCAGTTCTACCTTGATTTACTCCTATTTTATTGCAAAAAGATCTTTCAGTTTTCAAAACGTTACACTCTTTCCCTTCTTTATATTGATTTGATCTAAATGGGTTTGAGATATACAAAAATTTTCTGACCCCAAAATTTTCTTCCTCCATTTTTGTCTTGGCAATTTGTATTCTCTGCATTCTAAGTCTCGAACGACGACTGCACGTTTGGGGATTCTTTGTTTTAGCCTGGAGAGTGATCTTCATCGTCGGCTGCACTATAGCCATTCTGGAATTAACTTTCAAGGTAATAGCTCATTTTATGACACACATTTCGACAAATTTTTAGTTTTTCTGTTTTCTATCCTTCTACATACTTTTTTCACGCCTTAAAAATGTTGGAGTTTCAGAAGCATCATGATTACAAAGAAGTTCTATTGCGGGTTGTCAATATTGGAACAAGTAGTTATTTTGAGTCTATTTATATTAGCAGGCATGACTGCTGCTCGTCTTGTCAACGGTTACCCGAAATTTCGAGTTCAAGTCATGAATGAGTTGCCCAACAAGGAGGTGTTGATCGTTCATTGCAGATCAAAGGATGACGACCTTGGTGAACATACACTTCGAGTCTTACAAGACATACATTGGAGCTTTAGATCAAACTTTCAGTAGACGACCATGTTTTTATGTGACATGAAATGGTCCAAGGGCCATCGTAATAACGTGGTTGTGTTTCTCTGTAATTACGTATTTTGGAGGACCTGTAACTACAAAGAATGTAATTGGTATGCACGTGGGGATGGTATATACATCCACAATTTGTTTACTGGTAAATTCGACAAGAGTTTTAATTGGCTGAGTTGGGCCCCGATCCATAAGAAAGGCCAGCTCAATAGTAGTCAGTAGTGTGTATTGGTCTTTTGTTGGTAATAAAGATACCATGCCGTTTCTTTTTTGTTCTTTGGCATTTGAGCAAACAGAAAAGAAAACAAACAAACAAACAAACAAACAAAAGCTGTAATAAACAAGGTTTAGAAACGGATAACTTATCTATAACACAAGGCAGTGGGGTGATGAATCACTGCCCTAAAGTCGGCAGCCAACACTCCGGTGTATTTTCGTAGGGTAGTTTTGAGAGTAAACTAAACAGCTGCCAATCGAGAAGAAGAGAAGATGTTTATTTCTGTGTATCCAAAAAAAAAAAAATCGAAGGACAAATATATAAAGAGACGAATCTGTAATCGAAAGGAATTTTTGTGGGGCGGATTTCTTAAGAGGAAAATTTGATCGGATTTGAGTCTTTTCAAATACTCAAACAAGAACAATAATAGTACAAGACAAAAAGTAATCCACTAGCAACATTGCAACTAGCTCGAAAATGGCCCAAAGATTTGTTCAACTCGGCTGCATTTCAGTCTCTTCAAGGTCTAAATATCGGTTTTCAATTTGTCTTCCATCGATTGTGAGTTTTCTCACTCCAAGCTTGATGCGTCGATCCAACGCCATCAATGGGAGTTCTTGGAGTTTTCATTGTTGAATGCTCCACGTCAAGGAATTCGGACGAATCGCCATTGTTGAGAGTTTTGGTTGTCCACCATTGATGAGGATTGGAATTTTGGAAGCAAGCTTCGGTTGTGGTGCTTTTGGTGTTGAGAAAATGGATGTACTGGATGATTGTTTGATGAGCTGAATCTCAATGTTTTTCTTGGGAGGAATGGTATGAGAGAGAAAGGTGATGGTATATGGAAGGTGAGGTCTAGTTTGAGACGCTGAAACATAACAGGGGAGAAAATTCTCAGCTTGCACACGGAGCCCAAAATCACGCGCGTGACCCTTTATTATTTTGACCCTATGGTATAAATCTGTCCCTTAAAAAATTTATTAAAAATGAGTACAGAATACACCACTAGACACTATGTTATACACCCTAAATTCGCTAGATGTTTGGATAGTCATCGTATATCTCTTTAATTTTATAATTTGATTTGAATAAATATATAGTATGAGCAGAGATAAAAAGGTCTTTAGAGAATTTTAATTAATCCCAATCAGACCACCCAATTTTCAAGGAAAAGCATAACTTGTGGTTGTCTAATCGACTATTGGAACCACCTTTTCTGGCCTAAGAATGGTGGGAAATAAGACCTAACTTATGTTCCACAAAAAATTAAAAAGACCTCCACACTTGTCACCTTGAGCTTCAGCCCATGATACATACCTACACTATATATATACACCCAATGGCCAATTCATCTCTACCCCTCTAAGATTTCCAAGAGGAAACCAACAAAAAAAGAAAAATAGACATCATTTATCTACATTCATCAATCATTGATCCAATATGTGTTACAATGCGATATTATAAGGACAAGAACGTTGTCTTTTTCTTCTAATTTTTTGTTTGTCTTTTTCTTCTAAGTATACAAGAAACTCACAACCATTATCCTTAAAGTGTGCACTGAATAAACTCTGAGTATAGGCGATAACCTGAAAATCACACATATCAAGCAAGAAAACAAGATAAAGTTGTAACACTCATGCTTTGAAATATTAAGACAATAAGTTAAGATTATATCCGTCGTTTATATCTTACACAGTCTTTTCTTGATCTTATTCGTACCAATTTTTTATGATATCAGAAAGAGATTCACTTGAGATTATTGGTATCAATTTCCCGAATTAATATTGTTTTATGAGGCAAACTTCATATTATTTTCATCAGATTTCACTAAAATAAAACCAGAAAGTTTTTAGCAAGGTATACACAACGACCATATTACAGCAAGGTATAATGAAGAGGTATCAGAATTGTTAATAATTATATTGAGGTACATACTCCCACAACATTTTGTGTACTAGAAAATTTTAAAAAATCAAAAGGATGGGCATGAAGTAATATGCATATGACTTAGCTTCTTTTTTCTTTTTTTTGGTCTGGCTCATTTCTCTTTGGGAGCGGTTAAAGGGCACCTCCTAACGCACAACCATTATACGAATTAATTCGTATAGGTGTTCTCCAGAAGGTTTGAACCCATAACCTGATGTAAAGAGATCCTCGCAAAAAGTTTGGAGCAACAAACGGGGGAAGTGCATGACGTATGAATATCAAGTTCATCAAGAGACAATAATCATCCAACTTAAGTAATGAATTAAACTATACTCCACCAAACAATACCAGATACATCCCATCGTAAATGTATGATATATATGAACTATGAAGGGAAATGTAGAGTATTACTGTATTACTCATTTCGTTTCAAAATCTCGATTCTATTTAATTTTTATATGGCACTTTGATCATGAATAATTATAAGTTTATAGTTATAAATATCATAAGAAAAAATAAAATATTTTTACTCTGTAAATTTGTATATATTTTTTCTTAAATTAATAGTCAAAATTTGTGAACCTTAATCTTAAATAGTCAATTGAAAGGAGATTTTTGAAATGGAGTTAGTACAAAATTCGTTCATTTGAGAGTTTGGAGAATTATTTTTTAAAAGTTTCACCTAAAACTTTTCAAGTATATTATTACGTTACGGAAAAATATTTTTTATATTTTGCAAAGATTGTAACTATTTAATTTAATTTTTAATTAAAAAAAACGCTGAAAAATAATAAAAATATATATCAAAATATTTTAGAAATCACTTCAAAAAAACAGGGAAAAATTATGATACCTCACTATAATAGTGGAGAGGGCTTGGAGGTAGGTTTGGCAGAACTGGGTGGTGGGGAGCCACGCACAGTACCCAAAAGTTGGGGATTAGCTTCCGATGTCCAGCAAGAGGCCCTTCAAGCCTATCAGGTACCAGATAACCTGCCCCGAGGCCTCCCATGTCTCCTAAGGGTGTCCCGTGCGATGTGGTGCGAAAATATCCACCTTCGTTCCAGGGCTTCCCGAGAGCTAAAAAAACGTGGATTTAGCCTTCGTTTTCGGCTTCTCGGGGCTCTGGTGTCATTTTTGCCGAAACTTCTTCTGGGGGTTTATCATGACCCTAAAGGACCCTCAGTGCCCTGTGAGGGTTATCCAAATCCTTCGAACTTCGATATCACCCATGCTTTTGGTGTTTAGACTCTTACACTAGTGTCCTATAAAATGCCCTTCCAAACCTATTAGGGACCGGATAAGCAACCCTAAGGGCTTCACATATCCCCTAGGGGTGTTCCGTGCGATGTGGTGCGAAAATATTCACCTTCATTTCGGGGCCTCCCGTAAGCCCAAAAAATATGGATTATAGCCTTCGTTTTTGACTTCTCAAAGCTCGAGTGTCATTTTTGGCCAAAATTTTACGGGGGGTCTATCATGACCCTAGAGGACCCTCGATACCCCCGGAGGGTTATCCGATCCTCGAAGTTTGATATCACCCATGCCTTTGGTGTTTCAACTCTTACACCAGTGTCACGTAAAACGCCCTTCCAAGACTACCAGCGACCGGATAAACGATCCCAACGGCATCACATATCCCATAGGAGTGTTACATGCGATATGGTGCGAAAATACTCACCTTTGTTCCAGGGCCTCACATAAGTCCAAAAAACGTGGATTATAGCCTTTGTTTTCAGTTTCCGGGGGCCGGGTGTCATTTTTGCCGAAAATTCTCCGGGGAGCTCTATCATGGCCCTAGAGGACCCTCGGTGCCCCGGGAGGGTCATTTGAATCCCAAACTTCGATATCACCCATGCCTTCGGTGTTCCGGCCCTTACATTGGTGTCCCGCAAAAATGTCCTTACAAATCAGGGACCCGATAACGGAATCTAGGGCTCTTATCTTCCCTAAGGGTGTCCAGTGCGATGTGGTGCGAAAATATCCACCTTCGTCCTGGGGCCTCCCGCAAGCCCAAAAACGTGGATTATAGCCTTTGATTTTCGACTTTCCGGGGCTCGGTTTTTCCGTTTTTGCCCAAATTTCTTCACGGGTCTATTTGTCACCCTAGAGGACTTCCAGTGCCTTAGGAGGGTTATCCGGTTCCCCAAACTCCGATTTCACTCATGGAACATGGACTTTGGGACATGGGACATGGGACATGGAACATGGCACTCACTGGGCGCTGGGACATGGGCCGCCCAGATTTTGTTTCAATTTTTTTTTGACTTAGTTCATTTCGATCCATTGTCTACTATGATAATCTTTGATAGAAGAACTTTATGACAAAGTATTCTCAAGTTTGTTAATAAAAGGCTAATAATAATCGTTTCATGTGAACTCGGTCAAATATAGATCAAAGTTTACAGTATGAGTAATCATAATAAGTAGAACTATAATGCAACAAACAATGTCATTTAGGGGTAGATACCTCTAACTTTTATAGAGGCACCACAAACCAATGAATGACTTTTTTTCTTGTCAAAGGCTAATATACGGTCAGTGAATGACTAATACCATGACTTGAGGACATCCCTTCCCCCAACATTTTAATATTTTTTCTAAACAAATTTAGAGTCAGGATGCGGATGAACCTCTCCAAATCCCGCCTTTTTTTTTTGTTGTTTTTGTTTTATTTACCAGTTAATCACAAATATTAACACGAAAAAAAAAATCAAAATTAGAAAAAGGAAACCCATCAGAAAATATTAAATTTTAAAAAAAAAAAAAACCAAAAAGATCCGAGACATCCGTACACTAGTATCTTTATTTCCTTAGTATCTCTAGAGTTGTAACTTTCTGTACATTACTACATGAGACAAACATAAAAGTATATTTATCGTCTCAAAGTTGTAAAGGTTCGTCTTGATCGCAAACAATGTCAGAAGGATTTGGAGGATCTCAATTCATGTTGTATTTGACTCCTGTTTAAGACTTTAATACATCATTTTTCGCATTAGACGATGTTTATTTGACATGTGTTAAATAATTTACTTAATCTTTTTAGTTGTAAGTAACTTAACACACGACAAGCATCCACGAGTGTAATGCTATGCATAAATACAGGAAATTATGTATTGAAGAGGATCTCGGCATCGTCTCTCACGTTTGTACTTTTGTACCTTTATCCTTTAACTTAATGCATTCTCCTTTATACTCAAAAAAATTAGGGATACCATGTGAATAGTCGTTATATATCATCTTCTCTATGTGGTAAGCCTGTAAGAGCCATTCTCACCCACTAAAACACATGAGAATTCTTGAAGAAATTTTCACAAAAGATTAAAAGAATACCAAAAAAAAAAAAAAAAAAAAAAGAGGGAATAAACAGTTATGGTTTTCCTTTTCGTGTTTACAGAAGCCAAATTGTAGAGAATCTAACCCAAGAGAAGGTGGAGGTCGGTTTATACTATACCCATGTGAAGATGTCCGAAAGGACAAGTAGAATTCTGTTTCTATTTCAGCCTGAGAAAAAAGAGAGAATCCAATCCATTAAATGATGGAGATGATAAAAAGTGATGAAAAATATGATTGCCTTGAAGAACCATCCCATTTTCCCATCCCACTATGAGAGGGAGAGAAAAGATTGTGAAAGCCGGCCATTTATTTGCTCTTGGCTAACCCTTTTAGATGGCTCTTGTTTTGTTTGTATCATACATATTATTTAGGACGTTTTTTATTCTATCAAGTTGACTATAATCTATCAAGTCTCAATCGTTTGCTTATGAGACAGCCTCATGAATGAGACATCAAAGTATCACTTTTACTTGTAAATGTATTATTTCGTTACCTCTAGGTATCACTTTGTTACATCATTATATTTTTTGTGTTCAAGGTGCTTTAAAACGCAAGTATCACTAATTTAGTTATAAGGATTGCGTATTCTTATTTACTGCATCATATATGAGGTTGTCTTAAATGAGTTTTTGCGTTCTAAAATACCAAAGTGTTGACTGCAATTCAATCAAATTTTCAAGGCTGAAATGACTATATCTTGAGGACAATGGGCAAACAAAAAAATAGAGGGGAAAAAAGGGGGGCAAGTACTCCGTATGTCCTTTTCCTTCTAAAACCTAGGGAGTATATAAAAGAGAACACTCGCACCAATTGTAGTTTTCCATATGTGACTCTTTTAGTAGCCTTGACAAAATGCATTGCACTAGCAGGCTTCTGGGTTTGAATTTGATGGGCATTTTTATTGATTCCCTACAATTCCTTACCTTCCCAGCCTTCCAGTATAGGTCAACATCCCTTCATTTGTGTGGTTTTAGCCTATTCCCTGTAAGCAAGTAGACAAGCTAGCGGTCTATTTTGTGGTGTTTGCTTCACATCAATAGCTTCCCCTAACTGGAAAATTCCACTTACTCTCTAAGCTAAGGAGCTGTTGATGATCTAAAATCACATTCAACTGCATTGGAGTTTCTTCTCTTTTTATCTGAGGTTTTTTTTTCAGTTGCAAAAGAGAGCCATAAACGAGCCATAAAGGTGCCACTCCTGAGAACTTTGGTTAATCACGCGTTCAGATCCTCTAGAGTTTCTCTCTCTCGCACCACTAGATTAAGGGAAAATTTTGGAGCCTAGGACTAGGAGGTATTTTTGGAAATAGCTAGTTAGAGGAGAGAGATAGAGAGAAAAAAAGAACTCCACAAAAACCCCAGGAACTCTAGAGGATCCAAACACATCTCCATGTCTTTTATCTTCAAGGTCAATTTAGCAGAGCAGAGTAACTTGGTTTTTTTGGTACAATCAACCTCAATTTTCACTTCTAAGTTCTAATAATCAAATCAAAGAAAAGGACGGAGGGCACAATACATTGGCAAGATGTATGAATTAGACAGAAGGCACGGCAACAATGTATGAATTAGATGCAAGGCATGGCCAACAATCTCCATTTAAGCGATTAACCCATTTAATTACTGGCTGGATAAACTTGAAGTAAGTAATAGTCTATTTGCAAAAGGACTAAGTAACCTTGTATCATGATTCCTAAAGTGTGTACCCACTGCTCAAAATCAACAAGGGATTTACAATGGAGATGTTTAAATTTAAAGAAAACTTGATAGATTTTTCTGGTAGGCGCACCATCAGGAAGAACTGAAGTCCCAGTAATTAAGTAGCTGAATGGCATGCATACGATGATACGACTGTCAAGCTTCAACCATCGGTTCAGGCTCTGAGGCCTCTACTTGAGGCCGATTTGGTCGGACAGAGTTGAATAGGATATCTTTGATGACCTGCGTGGAGAACAAATGAACAAAACACAGAAATAGGTGGAGGACCTGAACTATCTAGTAAATTTGGAATAAGGACCTCAACTATCTTTTGGCTGGAATGAGGACCTCAAGCTAACAGATTTAACTTCTGTTAAGAATATTAGAATTTTTTATATTTCTTTTATTATTTCTTAATTTTTTTCTTTTCCTCTCATTTTGGAACATTCTCTCTCTTTCTTTCTCTCGTCTCTCCACCCACTCTATTTTCTCTCTCCTCAACCTCCACAACTGGCCACAAGGAGACCACCTCACCCACAGCCATCTCCTTAATTTTGATGATCTTGTTGATAATTGAAAAAAAGGAGAAATGCTGATATGGTTTCACAATTCAGTTTCATTCAATCATACTTCAACTCTTCCATTCCCTTGCAATTTGATTACCCACTACAATTAGCTCAACAACTGGCAAAATTACTAGTATCTTCACCATGCACCATTAGCATTACCACCACCGCCTCATAATCTCCATCACCTCTGGCTCCACCCATCAAAATTCTTACCACCTCCAGTTCCCAATTCAAATCTAGTTCAATTTACATCCAGCCCACAAGAAGGGCACGAAAAACCCCTAAATTTCACAATTTGTAAACCTCAATTATCTCATCGATCTGAAATTGTCCCACAAAACCCCCAAAATACCACCATGAGCAAAGAGTTCTAAAGGTTCTTTGTAGAGGAGGTTGAAGTGGTTGGCGACTTGGCGCCCTTGATTGTGGAGAGAGAGAGAGAGGGGGGGGGGGGGGCAGGAGTGACCCTGTTGAAGGGGAGAACAGAGGTATGGGGTGTGACCCTATTGAAGGGGAGAACATAGGTGTGGGGTGGAGAGCGTGAGGACTGAGGATGGGTTGGGATTTTGGGATGGCCATGGATGGGTGGTTGGTTAGATTGTGAGAAGAGAGAAAGAGAAGCGTAGAAAAGGGTTAAAAAATTAGAGTTGGAAAAGAAAGAAATTGAGAAATAATAAAAGAAATATAAAAAATTCTAATATTCTTAACAGAAGTTAACTCTGTTAGCTTGAGGTCCTCATTCCAGCTAAAAAATAGTTGAGGTCCTTATTCCAAATTTACTTGATAGTTTAGGTCTTGATTTGGTTGATACCTCGAAATAGGTGTAATAACTAAAAGAGAAATTTATCCATGAACCTATGCCTTAACTGCATAGAAATGGGAGTAACTAGCATACCTGTGACATTAAACCATGAACCTGTTCAACTGTTATCTTCGTACTATCACGTGTAATCTTGGCAAGTGCCGGCTCTTCCTGCATTTGACACAAGTCATAATCCAAACATCAGGAAATAAAATCCACATAAGCTTACAAGCAAACATAAATGGTTAACGAATCCGAGGGGAACTGTGATTTTGTCTGTGAAAAGTGAATACAGGTAGCAGGCCCAATACATAACAGATTATAGAGCCTGGACAATCCAAGAAATAAGCTTCTCATCATGGGGATGAGTGGACTGTCAGATCACATGGAAAAAAACTAAGTCACACCAGATATCAAACTCTACAATAATATTACATGAGATCAGGATGCTCCCTATTTAGAATCATACAGAACTGATTAAAATAAATAAATAAAAGCAATGCTAACAGGAGTCAGACACCGGACAAAATCATCTGTATTTATTCTTCTTTTTGTTGTATTTAAATATCTATTTGTTTATTATTTATTTTGCATTCAATACTTCTCAAAAATCAGAAATTCTTGTGGGCCTAATCACTGTAGGGCTGCATGCATCTACACCTCCCAAGACCCTGCTGAGGCAGGATCCTTACAGGGTGGGAGTCAACTAGCTAAAGGGGTAGAAGAGTATAAGGGATCAAAACACCCAAACAGCACAGTGAGAGAAGAGCGCAACTGTTAAATATGTGTGTCCAGTCCCATGCAATTCTCGTGAGTTGGCGAAAACAGAATGAAGTTCAGACTTCAGACTTTTCAAAGTTCCTGCCCTAACCATGCAGGCAAAGGGAAGTCGTCAAGTCAAGACACTTCCCCCTTTTCCAGAGATATGAAAGCACTGATACAAATGAATGAGTTCAAAGTGTTCAACAAACATACGCCCCCTGAGAAACCCATTCACTAAATTTATTTCAATTAAGTGAAACTGACAAACTAAAGCTTTCTGCAACTAGGATACAATCAACACTATGGTCGACAAGCCCATTAACTCAAGAGTCATTACAGGGAGATATAAAAATAAAAATTTGTAGCGTAAACCACATCAAAATGCAATTGAAACTCAATGAAAGCATAACATTCTTCAGTGTTTTACTGGCATGATTACAAGCGTGGCATGAATTGATAACGATATGCCTTTTAAGGATATGATTTTATCAAAACACAACAAACAACAAAAAGGAGACAAGTAAAATATCAAGAATGGAACGTTCAAATGATCTAAAGTTCGCGTCTTTCAGGCCCAGCTTCAGTGCAGTATTGGGAACTATATCTTCCACAAAGCAAAAATTGCTAAGCACACAACGGAAAGAAATAGGAACTGATGCTGACCACCTTCAGAGCAGAAAGTAGAAGGGGATAGGCCATTAAGAGATAACCTATTAGCCCAAGGAAGACAGCACGCCTGTAGATTTAAGTTACTTGATAGTCACACTTTTGACCTATGAAATATTTGGTGTCTGGGCGAGTGTCTGAGACAAAACGGACCAGTGTCTAACATGGCAAAAAATGCATCCCACTGAACAAGCTAGCAACACACGGGGGATGCCCAAGTAAGATTCTCAACACATCGTTGCCAATCCCGCATCAACACCCCCAGGCTTTCCCTATATATAATTGGGGGAAAAATCCAAGGATCAATGATTGGCTACTCTCTACAACTGAAGGCCACAACCAAGCCTATTGGTCATGAGCAACAACTACAATTTGCTCACAGTGACCTGCAGCAAGAAGAACATTGAAGAAAAGATGCTAACTTGGCACTTATTGCCAACATTCAGCCCCTGATTAACCTCTTTTTTTGTTGTGCTTCAATTGTGTGTGATTGTGAAAAATATGCAAATATTGTTCCCAGTAGCAAGCTTGGTTAAAAATGAATCATGATTCTTAACAATTAACCATGTGGTCATTTAAAAACATAGACTAGCAACCCAAAAGCCTTATGCTGGTCGTCCTAATTTCATTGGGGAAATGCTTTGTTAATTTGGTATAACTCCATAACCGCGTTTGCGACGGAGTAAGCTTTCTACCACAAGCAAACAAATGCTTTCAAAAAACGCAAACTATAATGAACCAAACCAAAGCCAACAAAGACCAACATCTATACAAGAACACAGTAGTCAAGTACCTCTTTCTTTCTTTGAGATGGTGTGATGATGGACCCAAAACGAGAATGGGCCAGTTGATTCTCCGCTTGCTCCAATTTCTCAGCTGCATAAATTACAAAGATGTCATTCTCATCACTAAATGAGAGGCCAGTAAGAAAAAATCAAACATAACATTAACATGTTATAAGCTTATAAATAGTTGTTCACATCAGTCACAACTCGAGCTTTACTTCCAACTTCTTTTTCACTAAAGTAAACTAAAGTGTGAATATATAAACTTCTTTCTCTAATGCTCTTTTTTTTTGTCTTTACTTATTTTTAGGGGAAGGGGGATGAAGAAGCTGCTAGGCCAAAACAGGAATTACAGCCAGAGAGAGAACTTACCCAGATCTGAAATTTGCCCAGCAACGTAATCTCTGTTCCCCAACAAAGGAGATGATGAAAGGGTGTTCACCCAGTATTTGTTCCACAGAAGATCCAACAGGTGCGAATCAAGTCCAGACTTGAAATATGTGATGTCCAATGAATAGTACTGCCAAGACAAAAGGAGACACTAAGAAAAGAATGAACTCAGAAAAGAAGCAGTAGCAGGCCAAGAAGGGAGTATTAAAAACCTGTTTACAGTGTACTCCAAAGTCTTCTATTTTATTTAAGGGAATGGTCTGATATTCTGAGACAGGCTCATCTGGAGGCTTATAGCCGTCTGGATAAGTCCTGAAAGCTCCAATCTCAACTTTACCAGCAGAAACAGTCCTTGTTGGATCAATAACAACAGCCAGAAAGGGCTCCTGAAATTGTTGGTTGAGCATTTGTGTCGAAACATCAATCCCCGAAAGCCAGCAACCATAACCAGGATGTGAGTGATACCAGCCAACCACATTTTCCAAGCGCCCAGCCTATACCACACCATGATCATATGAGTAAGTTTTCAGCAGTAACGGAAGTATACAGACAGAGATGAGGAGAAACAAAGCATATTAGTATAATAAAGTATAATAAGACAGCCATATTCTAGTGTTAAAGGAAAGCTGTTTACAAATAAAGGGGTCAATGTCTAATGGAACTGGACCAAAAAAATGGGGGTTAGCATGCTGATATTGCAGAAACCATAGTCCAGAAAACATTTTCAGGATTACGCATATACAATGGGACCACTCATATATGCAAGAAAAATGTGCAAGACTTTAAAAATATGCTGCTTCTAGAGAATATCATATGATAGATATGATATGATATTATACTGTAGGTATTCCTTGGAGAAGTATATCAGCTGTCAATGATTAATATTAGCATCCCAAAAGAAGCAACTAAAAGCCAGATGGAACCAGTTCAAAACCTGGAAGCAGTAACAGTTTCACAAGCATTGTCCATTAACAGTTTAGTAAAGCAGAAAAACCATAAGAGTAGGCGATTCAGAGTGCGAAAAGAAAAGCAGAGAAAGAATCGATCAACGAATAACACACATAGCAGCGACACGGAATAACCATGGTGCATTTCCCTCTAACTCAGCCAGCAAACGACCAAACAATCACTTAACCTTCCCCCTTCATATCAAACACGATCCCACCCTTCTTTATATAATAGTAAAAGAACACAGCCCAAAAGGCCAAACAAAATCTAAGTAAACTCAAACAGGTTCCTCCCAACCTTTACAATCAAGCCGATATGCAATTGGTCGAACTCTCTTTTTGTCAAAAACCTCAAATTAGTTATTTCCCTCCTCGGCAAATGTTAAGAAAAAGTATATAAGTTTTATAAAATTAAAAAGAAAAAAGAAAGAGATCAGGACCAGTAACAAAAGAGCCAACAAGTTAGGTTCCTTACCTCCCTAAAAGAAACCCAATAAAAAAAAAAGCTACAACAACAGAGAGACAGAGAGAGAGATCCACTATCAAAGGTAAAATAGTACAGCAGCTACCAGACCGAACTGAGGTTCACCCTCCCATTCTCAGCAAACAAAAAAGACATAAAACAACACTCCACGACAAAGCGTTGCCTCAAAATAAGATCAGGCTTCATTGGCACTACTCAGCAGTCCTTCCCAGACCGAACAAAGCTTCACCCGCACTTTCTAGGTAAACCAAACAGATACCACATATTCACCCTAGTCCCTAATGTCAAAAAACCTCGATAATCTCAGGCTACATTGTCCGCATTTAGTCAATAGCCAACCAGAGCTCATCGTCCCTTCATTCAAAAACCTTGATCACCCCTTTAAGCAAAATAACGTCAAACATGTTCTTACCTCAATATCCCCAATCAAACACACATAAATTTAGGGTCTCTCCAAGGTTCGTTCTCCACTCCACCAATAACTAAACAGAATCAAGTCACTCAATGCTCAACTCTTTCAAAAACCCCAAATCACCCCAATCCCAGAAAATCAATCAGAACACAAAAAACCTTTCCCTCATCAGTATAACAGACATAACCCCATCAAACACCCTAAAAACAGCACAATCAAACAGGCACCCAATTACAATTCCCCCACAAACCATCAATTTAGGGCTTAGGGTTACCCATGAGGGGGTAGTTCAGCTGGGAAGACCTCGGAGATCAATTCCAGAAGTCCCAAGTTAAGTAGGGTTTAAGGTTTTTTCAAGCTTCCTCCAAAACAATTTGGCAACTAAATAGAATCAAATCATTGAACTCTCAACTCTATTTCAAAAAACCTTCACATCCCCTCAATCCCAAAAAACCATCACACACACAACCCAATCCTATCAGAAACCCTAAAATCACAACAACCAAACAGGCACCAAAGTACAATCCCCCCCCCCCCCAAAAAAAATCCTAAGATCACCCCACAAACCATCAAATTAGGGTTTAAGGTTTCTTCAATGTTCCTCTCAACTCCCCAAATCATATCACTGAATCCTCAAAAACCCTCATATCACCGAAACCCCCAAAAAACATCAAACACCATATACAAAAAAATAAAAGACACAACCTTGTCAAAAACCCTAACGCCACCACTACCAAAAAGCCATCAAATTTAGGGTTTTAAAGAGAATAAATAAATAAATAAATAATTATACACATATACCTGCTTGTTAGTCTGAGAATAATCAACCATATACTCATAAGCATCAGCCTGAGCATTAACCCTAGTTTCAGTCCCTTCAACAGGCAAAGCAAAAGCATCCATAACAATGATGGCGTCACCATCAGTCTTTCCTTGCATCAGCCCCATAACTTCAATGGTCCCACCAGAACGCGCGTGAACAACCATCTTTAAAAGAGCGAGTGCAGAGATCTTCACTCTCTTGAAGTAATGTGGGTCGTTTGTCCATGGCTTTTCTTGTTGGAATTTTGTTTGTGCAGCTTCATCATAATAGAAAATTGCATCTGATGGGTCAGTTTGGTTAGACGATGAAGATGATGATGATGGTGGGTCGATGTTTATTATGTTGTTTTCGGCTTCCCAGGTTTTTTTTGCTATGTCTGATGATGAGGGTGTTGGAGGGTTTGGCTCCATTGTTGAGACGAGAGAGAGAGAGAGAGAGAGAGAGAGAGAGAGAGAGAGTAAACACAACACAATGAGAGAGGGAAGGTTTTTAAAGTTAAGTCTTTATTGGGTTTTGCATTGTCACCGAAAGAAATTAGGAAAGAAAGGGAAGTTAACTTATATTATAGCCCAATTGCTAAGGGATTGGGTTTAGTATATGTGGGCTAAAAGCCTAAAAGGTTGAAATATTATACTGCTTTATACTAGTAGGCTTTTATGGTATTCGTGAATCAATATTATTTTATTTTTTTTAGATAAGATTCGTGGATCAATATTAACCATAGATTATCCCTAAATATAGAACGATTTCCTAAAAAATGGTATTTTAGAAAATAATATACATATTAGGCTGGGTTACAAAATAATTCCTAAAATAGTATTCACGTAGGATCGGACAAAACGAGCCGCGAATTTTTTTATTTTCCGCTGACAACATAGGGCAAAAACTTGGCCAGCGCCCGACAACTGAAAGTCGTTGTCAGCCAAAGCGAATACCCCATAACCGCTGTCACGGAGAGCAGTTTTGCCCGTCTAAGTCGCTCTTGTGGAAAGCGACTTTGGGCTGAGAAGCTTTCACCAATAAAGACTTATTTCTCACCTTCCTGTAATACATTCAACAACCCCATTGAGGCTGGAAATTCACATACTCTGCTTAGTGATACATTCAACAGCCCCTTGGACGACGCACGCCAGTGAGGAAGGTAGAACCACCGACGGACTGCTGCCGGTGAGGAAGCCCAACAAGGTGGAGGCAGGCCCGTTCCTAAGGTTTTAGAGGCCCTAGGGCGAAATAAAAATAAGGGCCCTAAAAACGAATAATCGCTTTTACTGCACAAAAAAATTGAGAAATGGAAAAACAATGGCAGTTGTCAGTTGGTGATGTTCAACCCAACTTACAATCTAAAAGAAAGTTTTTAAGAAGTTAAGGTAGTACATGTTAAGAAAATCTATATCCTTCAAAAAGAGAGGTTTCCTTGAATTTCAAAGAGAATGAAATAAAAGTATTTAATGTAAAAGTTAAGAAAAAGGTAGTGGCTTATGTTCGCCCCAATTTGTAATTAAAAAAATTATTTATGAACACATACGGTTAACCAATAAAATGTTGTCAAGTCCAATACATTACTTTGATTGTAAATAATTACAATATACGAATAAATTTTTAAAAGATGATTTTTAAAAGCACTATTAATGAATCTAACGAGATATTTCAACATTTATAATTTTTTTCAAATTAAAGGTTAATTATAAACTTTGAAATAAAAAGAGAAAATGACGACATTTTAGTCGGATGCAACCCAAAGTCGTAAACTCGGTAAGTGTTTGACCTGCTTGCATCCTACGGCGCAGAGAAACTAGTATTAGGACAAGCAAATTGAGGCCCAAAAGATTCGAACCCATGTAAAAGAAAACTAGCTCCTATTTTATGCTACACAAACCGCAAATCAAGGAACCAACATTAAATTCATGTTTCTTTAGTGCAACTTATATAATATATACGTTATTTCTGTGATTTTTTTTCTTCTTTTGGGCCCCTTCTAAGTCTGGGCCCTAGGCGGTCGCCCCTAGGGCCTACTTAGAAACGGCTCTGGGTGGAGGTGGTTGCGCGAGTGAATATGGTTGCTCGAAAGGGAGGGAGCTGTAGTGAGAGAGGTGAATGAGCGAAAGTGACAGAGAGAAAGGGGTTTGCATTTCTTTGGTTTCAAAAATTCCCGAGTAAGTCGCTACTGGGGATAGTGACTTTGTGTGGAAAAAAAATTAGTGGCTCGTTTTTTCCGAGCCTACGTGGACAGCATCCCGTGAATTACTTTGTAACCCATCCTAATCTGGATATTATTTTCTAAAACGACCCTTTTTAAGGAAATCGTTCTATGTTTAGGGATAATCTATGGTTAATATTGATCCACGAATACCATAAAAGCCTACTAGGACAGTTCATATAAGTATCTGTACGACTAATTCAATTGAACATGATAGATTACTGCCTTAATTCCTATGGTTTGAAATGACTCATATAAACCTCGAATATATGCAATATTATACAACGAAACTGCTTAACGTAAATCTAAAATTACTTAACGCAAATATCTTAATCACAATAGTACCCAAAATACCCTTTTTCATTTGAAAGGGAACTCCATGTCCCCTCTTTTTCTTTTTCCTCCCAACATCTTTTATTGCTCTCCTGTATTCACAGTGTAAATCTAAATAAAAGCACATTGGATGATAACTTTGATTGAAACTATATATTTGAAGAATTACTAAACGTGTCGATGATATTAAAAAATTAGCATCAGAATGACAAAAAAAAATTTCCTAATTATTCTTAATTTAGGGTTTATGGGTGAAAAGTGAAGATTTGGTGGATGGGTGATAAGTGGTGGTTTGGCGTGTGGTTTAAGGAGTCGGTTGAATGGGCATCGATCGAGTTGGTGACAGTTGAGGGCGTGGTGTTTGGATGGTGGTTGAGAGAGCAAAGAGAAAGAGCGCTGCTTGGGTGGGCGGCGGTGGGGGTGGCGGATTCCGACTGTCAGCCGGTGAGGGGGCGCTAGCGGGGGTGTCGGCGATGGCCCGTCATTCCATCCAGATCTTGTTCATTCTTGCTTCTACGTCTTGATTTTGCTCCCATGTTTTCATTTGATTTGAATTGTTCTCTATTTTAATTTAGGCTACTTTGTTCAGGCTACGGGCACTATACCATTTACATTTTTTGCTGTCATAAATGAAGCTACCAAATTGCAATAGGTATTGTTCATATTATTTTAGGAAGGGAGGAAGCAATGGCAGAAGGTAGAGAGAGAAAAGAAGGAATGAGGAAATTGGGTGAGGAAAATGATAGGGGCATCTTAGGAAAAAATGTTTGCGCTTAGTAATTTGTGAATTTACATTTAGCAATCCCCTTATACAATATACAAGATAAACTTGCAAACATACTCAAAAAAAGGACCTAGTAAAAATTGAACCAAACCTTCCTCTTGAAATCCAACCCTACGTACGACTTATCCTAGGGTTGTTCAAAAATATCCGAACCCGAGCATCCGATCTGAAAACTTGAAATGAAACTATCCGAAAAAGCGGATATTCGAAATTTCGGATACGGGTTCGTATACCATTTTCCGAAATTTTCGGATATTCGGATATCCGAAAATATCCGAAAAACCCAAAATTATTTGACACATCCCAAAAATTATCCGAAAATATTTTGCTCTAAAATATTAGCACCAAATAGGATAAAAAGTAAAAAATATAAATATTTTTCGGGTAGCGAATTTTGGCACTCGAAACTACGAATACCCGCATATGAACACCCCAACTTATCCACCCCTTTTTGGGCCCCCAACTAATTTCCTCTTGCTTGATAAATTTGATGAACAATATTATGAAGGATTAAAGTCAGAGAATATAAGTTGCCAAACTAAATAAATAAATAAAAAGTGAACTTAAACCCATCTGTGGGCAGTGGGTCAATTATGTTTATTACACTTTCAAGCTGTTGCACAAACAATTGAGAAAGAGAAATCCTATGCAAATTTAACCACAAATTGTCACATAAAAAATTACACACTGGATCTCTAAGAGAGCAAATTTAGTATCTACCCACTATAATGGGACTAGGATTTAATTGCACTGATTTGAGGCCGACAATAATGGCGTCAAATCTGCTCCAAACACTAAAGAATTACCTACCTGTGTTAGGATGTACTTCTACACTAGCATACAAGACATGATACAGCTGCAGTTACAGAGTGAGAATGCTACCAGGTCATTTACCCCTTCCCCCTGCCTCTACGGGTGTAGCCTCTTGATTTTCGCTCCTTTGGTGTATCATTGCCTGTGGCTGTAGAGGTGTGTTCTACAGCTGGCTGACTGAGTTCTAGTGAAACCTCCTCTTGCTGCATGCTAGAGCTGTTCTGAGATGCGTTTACCACACTATCTGTAGGGTTCGCATTTGGGACATCAGAGGCAGGATCCTGTGAGATGTTCAAGTTCTCAGGGTTCACATTTAGGACATCAGAGGCAGGAACCTGTGACATGTTCAAGTTCTCCACATGAACATCAGGCTCTCCTTGGCTTGAACCGACCAGGTTCCCGTTTAGTTTTTCAGAAAAACTAGGCTTCTGGGTACCACCATCTCCAGCAGCCAAACTGCACACAGGATGTTTTATAGATGACATTTGTTTAGCCTCTTTACCTTTTACAGGTGACTGCTCTATTCAACGTAATGAACTCAAGAAACTATAATAGCAAGCCACACTCACCCAAATGCAGTAGATGCAAACCCATTTTCTGCTGCCGTGCCTCTTGACTCATTCAAAATATCGTCGTTGTTTGACTTTAGGTCTGACACATATAAAATATAACAGAGAAAGCTCAAAACAGGCCATATTACAAAAGTACTCTTTCAAGAAGAGTTCTAGGTCACAATAGCAAGTAGGATGAAAAGCTAACTGTTACGTTGGTTTGTCCCCCTAAACAAACCAAAAAAAAGAAGGAACTGTATGTTTGTTGAACAGCTCAAGCTCGTTCAAGCCTTATTTAGGTTGGTTCAGGTGCAAGACATTACAAACTTCCAACTTCAGTCCTTCCGAGCCTCAAACAAGTCAATCGAAACATAAAAATCTTACACGTGCCAAGCTTGAACAACCCTCTCGTTTTTTTGAGCTCAACTAAAGCTTGAGTTCAGGCTCCAGCTCAGCCAAGGTAAACAAGCTTGAACACAAACGAGTGATACTCAGCTCATTTTAATCCCCAGTGGCAACTGGCATGCAACCACAAGGAAGCTGCAGACCCACCACCCACCTTCCCAACAGATGTATGCAGGAATGCACAATTGCACACTGAACAAATATATCATTGAGAGAGCAAAGTATGCAATGTTGAAAGGCCTTATTTTTATGTGAAATCTGTGATGTATACAAATACAATGATGCTTGCAGATACGGTGATTCTTTCTCTCTTATATTTTGGGAAAGGAAGCAGATAGGGTTATTCTTCAATTAGAGGACAGGGATTTTCCCTATTCCTACACTTTCATTTGCTGATTATAATTTATATGGATCTCTTTCCTAAACAAAAGTTATTCACTTCACTGGAGATACATGATGTTGGACAAGAAACCTCCTTACAAGTCCACTTAATTGTACTACGCAATAAGAGATGAGAAACGGCTATACCAGCAGCTTCCTGGCACTCCTTGTGCTCCACAGATTGAACAGCATCACCATCCTTTAAGGCATAATACGAAAAGCATTAGAATAAAATTAAAAGTTCAGTGAAAGACTTGTACACAATGTGTGAATTTTTCTTTACATCAATTTGGAGAAATACCACAACCAAAGCTCCCTGGCCCTCCACCCAACCCAGCGCCCAAGAAGAAGAAATAATAACAATTTAAAAAAGAGCAAAGCAGACATGATTATGAGTATGACGCAAGCACACATTCAAAAAGTTTCAGCTTTATTAAGCAGGCACCTGTTTAGTTCGAGAAGGATGACCAGCAGAAACTTCTGACAAAGCATATTCTGGCCTATCATGTGCAGACTCTGCAACAGCTGAAAAAGAAATTTGGTTAGTATTTATTTTGCTGCCACAATAAGCAAGTAACCTATCTTTGAAATTTGAATCACCAAAAACCAGATAAGAAAATTGATAATTCACATGCCAGCAAGGAAAGATGATTTACCAGCCTCACTTAAATTGCTATTCTTCATCAAGGAAGTGTGAGGTCGGTCATTTTGTGGAGAAAATGAAGAAAAGCCAGTCTTCGTCAATGGTGTGGCTGCTAACAATTCTTCCGTAGCCTTGGAGCGCACTCTTCGTATTTCCTCCAAAATATTCCATGACCCAGATGAAAGAGAATTCCTTTTCATCTGCAAACCGGGTAAACAACAAAGGCGGAGAACTATAGGTTTATAAACATGAATGCCAGTATATTGAAATAATGATATGACATTAAGATGCAATAGACCTAAGGAACATATGATTCTCTAAGTCGGACAAAATTAACAGAGCATCAACAAGAGCTCGGTAATTTTATGAAAACTGTATTACATGGTCAATGCCTCAATGGCGCAGAAAATGGCTGAACCATAAACTCTATGAGACATCACAACCTCATATGCTCTAGCCCAGGGATAATAAGATTTTATCATGCCTTCTCTTGTGATCCCATGAGACAGCAGATTGCCACCTGTTGTCATTTGGGTGAGCAAAGGCAATGAAGACATGTCATAGCAAATTCTAGGGAAATACAAAGCGTCATAGAATATGTACCATCCAAGTATACAGTTAGAATTTAAAAAGGACTTGAAACATTTGTTGTTACATTGTTACTACCTATATCACCAAGATGCATCTTCTTTACAGGAGCCCATAAAAGAAGCTCCAAGTTCAGTGTGCGTGATGTACAGTCCTTGAGATGGTGACCTACTTCTCACAAGAACTCCCAGTACCACCTGCTACAAGGAGTTACAAAATATTTGTGGAATATTCCACATGACCCTCAGACTATCTAGGGATCATAATATCTTAATAGCTCTTAGAAAATGTTCTTGCAAATATCATGCAACCATTCATAGGTGAATTACTGACTTGTAAGGCAACATGTATTGAGAATAAGGCCCAAGAAGAAAAAGGCACCCGAAATGGGTTCCCCTTAACTAGTGGCAAATGTAATGAGAGCCAAATAAGTCCTGAGAGGGTCAAGGTTGACCAGATTTCTCTGCAAGTTAAAGAGTGGCACAGTTAGCCTTAGAAGTGGTAAAGAAAATGTCATTTTGCAAAGACTTGAGCTGAGCAGTTTATCAGGGAAGATGCACAAGACATGGGTAAGGGGATGGTGAATGTGACTTAACGGATCTTAGAATTATTTTGTGGAAGACTTAGACTACTTTCAACTCTCTTGACAGCATTGTTTATCAACTCTCAAGTCTGACACCAAAAATTCGGTATGCAATTCAAGATGAAATCACTGAGGAAGGAGACTAGTAGTACATTGTATATCTGAATTTGGAGTCTAGTTAGTAGTTGTCTGCTTTGTGCAGCATTGTCCTTATTCTTCATATAGGATCCTTGAATGGTAAGGTGGAGCGTCAACTTTGACTAATGTGTGGGCCTCTTAGGGTCAATGCTGTATCAAGTGTACATTGGAGGCTAGATTAGTTATAACTGAAAATATTTTGCCGTCCACCCCCTCCCTCCATTCAAATAAATAAAAAAAAAAATTGGGGAATTGTCATTTAGGGTCAAACATAATAAGCTCAAATATATAATTACTATTTTAGGGAAGTGTAACATTCTTTTAGCAATGACCTAAAATAGAAAGTGTTCAGGAGCCTAGCAGTATTTGACAAGAAGACAAGATCAATAAATACCTCAGAACTGCGTAGCGTCGATTTAGGTGTTTCTTCCTTGAATAAATTGCCCAATGGTGTTGGAGATCCAAAATCAATATGCTTCGATGAAGGAGATGCCCAAGCAGGACGACTCTGCATGTATGATTTTGCCATATCCACAGGAGAGCCCTTCCCAGTTCTAGTGACCTGGATCGATCGAATAAAGTAACCAGATTAAAAGATGTTATCAATCAAATCTTACAATTTTACCAATATTACATTTTGGAGGGACCCACTTCTCCACTAAACTCTTGCATTAATTAAATTACACAGAGCTGAAGCCATAATTCAAACAGTTGAGAAAACACAAAGATGTTTTCCATCTTCAGACACTTAGATACATGAGATAACTTCTTAGTAAAAGTACCTTACTCAAAAACACTCATCCAACAAAGCACTGCCCAACCATCGATTCTCAAAACACAAGCAAAGCTCCACCCTATACTAGCACATACTAAACATGGATGCGTGGATGGACTCACACATCCCAGACACATAGAAGGCTGAAACACCCTATATGAAGTTAACAAGTCAGCTATTAATGCATACAATTTGGTATTGCCAAAGCTTACAAGATAAATGTGTCACCCATCTCAAAGTAACATATAGACATAACCTAGAAGAAGAGGTACCAACTTGGGATGGTGTAGCGAGATTTGTAACATCAAGTTCATGTTCCAGTTTTTTCTTTGAGCCTGATCTTTTATGCTGCAACCATTTCCTGGCTTCCATAATTGCAGTGGTACGCATACTCGCAGTACTTTCATCTTCAAGAAAAACGAATTAAAAATCATATGGATCAGCTAAGAAGAGAGATTTCAAGTCTCAGGAATAAAATATTAGAGAATAGTTTACCAAAAGCTCCATTTGTATCCACAACACGTGATTTAATAAGGTTTATTAATTCATCCCCTTCCTCCCTGTTTAAAAGCAAACATCAAAACACTTATAAGGACATATTACAAGAAATCAAGAATAAAACACAGTATTTTTATACTCTACATTTGACAGTATACCCATCAATATAGGATGATGCAAATTACTATTTGTTATTGTAAAATGCTCACGCAGCCCCCCTCTCCTTTTTCTAGTATTATTCTTGATCTTGCCAATATAGCGCACCATCAGTGTAGCTTATCTTTGAACAACAAATTTCTCATGAGAATACAGATTATGGACTTACAAGGCAGAGATAAAAGCTTCATATAAATGACTGATGAAAAAAAAACTGCCAACATATTGAACCCATTAACAATGCCTCCCCTGGGCCCTGACAACAGGAAAGCATTTTTGTTTTTACGATAACGTGGGTGTCCGGGCTATGCCCAACTAATCCCATGGGCCCTGAAGTTAACGGCCGGGAAAATCTCCAGTGGCCCTAAGGGGGCTCAAAGCCTCAACCTAGGGACCTCTGGTAAACAACAGAGAAAGCACTTGCAACTCTTCTCTTTAACTACACATATATTGGAATTCAATGGCACTCATCAAATGCAGAGATGTTTTACAAGGTATAACCAATGCATTTCTTCTGTAAGAATGTCTTAACAGGGTAAACCTTATGCTTTCTAGCTCTAGACTTTTCGCATAATTCTAGCATAAGGACACAACATAAATTAAGAATAGTTGATTTGATCAACCTTTAAACTCCTGCATAATTGTCGTATACTTGTGACACAAGCAGCAGTTCGGAACATTATGACGAACCTATCGGCCTTTCAATAGGGATACATGTAAACAATGCAAAACTAGCATCCCCCCAAAGCAACATAAATTCTGAAGATGGGCGGAAATGAAACACTCTAAAAGCCATTTCATTACATGCTCCCTTGAGATGTTCTAAGAGCGAGTAATTTCTCCAAACAGCTTCTCTGCTAGTTAGAGCCTTAGAGTAAGGCTTTGTACACCTGGACTTCCCCAGACCCTGTTATCGCGCCAGTAGACTAGTACATTGAACAACCCTAAGCAGCCATTTGATAACTCAATGGATAATAGCTAAACCAAATAGGGCCTGTCAGCCTGTCCCTCTAGGGCATTCGGCTAAATGAACCTTCTTGTCAACTCTTTCTATTGACAATGCACTTTAAATACATCAGAAAATATAAAGCTTATATAAACAAAGATAACACAAGGAAGTGAGCTTTCTGCTAACATATATAGCAGAAGTAGAACTACTGCTGAATAAGCCATGGCATTAAGCATATGATTACACTACTTTGCTGAAGTTTTGAGCAACAGTCGTTGGGATGCTTCATGAAGAACTGGAAAGCCAACGAAAAATATATACAACCAAGACATGATTAAAGGAGATTCAAACTGAAAGATAACATTCCAAAAAGTAAATGATACCTTGTAAAAGTCTCCTGCATCACCAACCGTTCTATTGCAAGCTTACTATCACTCTTGATCGATGGTGATAATACCTTCAAGTTCAAATCGAATACTTTATTTCATGTTCAGTAAAGAAGTACGTTGCAAATACTCAAGCTTGATACATATAAAATCACAAATTCAACAAATCAAATAAAGATTTTGATTACCATAGGTAACTGAATAGAAACAATTCAAAATTACTATAAAGCAAGTTCATTAACATCAAGCTTATCTCAAAAAACTCTAAATACATAAAACCATGTAAGCAGCTATATCTAAAATAACCACGAAGCTTGGGCTAACTAAAAAAAAAAAAAAAACTCCAGCTGTAGAAGAGCGCAAACCTTTTATACCTCTATGTGTAATTACGGAATAAAGTGACTGATTTAATACTCACAGAAACATCGGATAGACTAATTGAAATTTAACATAGTTAACAGCGCTGTAAGGGAAGATCAACACTACGAAAGATCAACACTGATGACATACGTGAGAGGTGAAGGCCAGGATGGGCTATCTCTCCTGAAATCTGCTTTGCTAAGTAGAGTAAGTTTGATATTAGCGACGTGTCCATCTTATATTAGGGAATTAGGACTTGCTGCAGATTCACTTTGGGAGCTTTAGAAGAAGGAAGGAGATGAAGATTTTGCGGAGGGATGCTCTTTTGAAAGTTTTGTGATATATTTGGCTTGAGAGGAATCCAGGTGTTTCTGTGGGATTGTGTACTTTTCTAGCTTGGTCAAAGGCAGCAGGGGCTTTTAGAAGTTACTCCAGGTTCAGCAAAAATGGGCCAGCTTACAAATAATCTGCTCTTGGGGACGTCTTGTCTTGTCCTCCTTTGCTGTAGGTTTGACTTTTATTCATATAAATTTTTCTCAATTCAAAAAGTAAAAAATAAATAAATAAATAAATAAATAAATAAAAAGAAAATCATCACCTCTCTCGTATCTTTTCAGAACTCTTGATGTCCAGATATCAAGGATAAATGATATCTAAATACTCCACATTTGGAAAGTTAGATAGCTTCCTTTGCATGAGCTAATCTCTTCTGGCTATGCCTATTATCTCAAAATCAAGTATCGCCTACTCAACAAAGGGTAAGCACGGCCGGAGCCCTGAACTAGTATCATCTAGTCATCATCGAGCATTCCAAAGTTCCAATAACTAAATCAAAATAATAAATAACTTCTCACATAAGAAAGAAAATTATAATAAAATGAGTCAAAATATTATACCTTATCTGATAGATGATCTCCTTGAAATGATACATCATTGTCAACATCCTCCTCATCATCATCATCTGAGCAAGTCAAACAAACACAGGGCTTTGGAACAGAAAACAGGATTTTGGCCAAAACAAGCTATATAACAAACTTTTCAAGAAATTCATAAATCATAGTTTAACATACTACTGGCTAATACAAACAAAGGAAAACACTTCTTTGATGATATCAACAGTAGACAACAGGAAAAGAAAAAGAATGCACTATAATAAACTAGAAATCATTATAAATGTCAACCTGCACACTGTTAATTGGAGTCCAACTTGCCAATAAATATAGTGAAGAACCCTAACTCCAAACTCAACAGAAGTCAAGGTAGATGACACTGTATTAGAATGATGATACTGTGACTACTAAATTAGTCATAATTTCACAAGCTCTCTTAATTTTCAGTACTAGAGTAGACAAGAAAACTCTTCTAGAGAAGTTGGAGTGAAAACTGAAAACATGACAGTTATAAAGCAATTTATCAGATTATCAAAAAGCAAAATATTAAGCACGCATTAGAAAAAGGCAGAGCAAATTCTGCTGCAAGGGAGACAGATCCACTAGATCTGTAGATCCATCATTAAAATTGCTATAACCCATTACTAGTTTATACTTGCTAAGCTGTATTAGAAATTTACCCAAAAAAAGAAGAAAACAAAAGGGACGAAAAGAATGAAACAGAAAATCCAAATTTGAAAAATTCAGAATATCAATATCCAAGTGAATGCAAACGCAACAGTCTCTACCATCTTCAAACAAACTACTCAAGTGAGACCCTTCCCCGATTTTGCTCATCAACGTACATTTTGCACATGTTAAATTCTCCTCCCAATATAGGCCAACTTCAAGTTTTCAAAGTGTAACAGCTGGGAACAGAACACACAACAACAGACACCTTTACTTTAAGGATTACCCAATGATCCTACAAAATAGAAATAGAATTCCTTTGAAAAACCCCAGCTGTTACTTAAATCCTAAAAATCCACAGTAGATCAGCGATAAATCCTAATACTCCTGTTGTTTCATTCTAGCCATAAAATCCACATAAGTAGCCATAACTCCATTATGCCTGGAAATCTTATAATACTAGCCTCTTTATTCTTTCTTTGGATAAAAGTCTTATGCTCGTCCCACCAAAGCAAATAAACATGACTTCAAAGTGCTGAAGCCTAGCTGCTGCAGTAAACCTACTCCTCCCCACTTGGCACACACAACACCCACTTCATAATATGCAACAAAAGTTGACTTCTAGTCTCAGCACTTTAAAACTCCTGTAGGTTACAACACTATTCCTACTTGTTACAAAGCAACCAACAGTAATACTTTTCCAGTTTCTCTATTTTTAAAGGCGGCGTCAAACACCAGAAGTGTTTTGTACCTAAGTAACCTTAAGGTTTGTGATGACAAACATCATAAATAGATGGACTTCTGTAAAGCCTTGACAAAGATCAGGAACAAAAACATTGATTTGGTTGAAGTGAGGCCTAAAGTTGTGGATTTCAAGTAAAAAGCATATTGGAATAAACCAATTAAATGTGGCGTGCACTCTAATACAAAATATCACACACTAGGTCACGAATTTATTATTTCGCTTTCCCCTCTTTTTCTAGTGAGGCATTCTATAACTTCCATTTCAGAATTAAAAGTATCAAAAGAAATTAAAAACATGATCACCTCCCAAAATATATTCAGGACTAACATATATAGACATCGTGAAATGGGATGGAAATCTACATGATTTACCAGATCAGATGCTTTTCTTTCCATAATAATGCCATAACTCCTAGCAATAAGGTGGACAGATTCTCAAGTCAGCGAGACACCATCAACAAGGAGCTATCATCAAAAATTTATGTGTAGCATTCAACTACAAATCAAAATAACTACAAAGATATTCATTGTAATAAAGTCATAATCATGCATAAAATCTATTATTTGAATTTTTGTGTACCAAAATTAGTCATTAATCGTCTCTCACGAGTGACGAACCACAGAGGATACATCACTTAGTGTTAGTCCATGGCACTTGGCAGTCCTAAAATTACTATCTATAGCACTGCACTATGCTGCTATAGAGTCCAACACTTTCTTTTAATGGAAAATTGTTCTTAGCACCCATGGCACTTTACAACCTAAGGGGACAGGGAGTCCTCAAAATAAACTACAAAATTACAAGCCACCAAAATGACATTGAAAGTCAAGAAGGGGCACCCTCATAAAAGCCCCAGCCGCCTTAACCGCCTTAACTCATAGAACACGCGATCCCATATAAAATAAAAGTAGCCTAAATATCCAGACAAATTTGTGCATTCCGCTCCAACCAAATGCACCAACGCACATGGCCATAATATCCTCACCTCATTACCCCTTCCCCAACTAAAAATGGTGTACCATAGTAACTGGACAAACAGAGTAATCCCCCCTCACACTAAGAAGCCTCTACAAGAACTCCAAGCAAAACACTATGCAACAACAAATGTAATGAAGTCTCACTAGCCCAGTTACAAAGCACACACACATCTGAAGACAACGCCTATTCAGGTTTCCTCTGCAGCAACATATCATGGGTGTTCAACCTACCAAGTATCTGGTCCATACAAAAGCACACACCTTGAGGGGAACCTTATACTTCCAAATGAATTTATCTAAGGAAGGGAAGGTAATGTGATGGTAGATCATGGTGAAGGAAGGATATACAGGAGAAAACTAAGAAGGATCCTCAACCCAAACTAGAAACTCATTGGACACAATAAGAATGGTGTCTAGAATGGTAAGCCAAGATGTCAACTCCTACATCTCCGAGCCCTGTGGAGCTCTCCGTAAATGAAGGTCCCATGACCCATCCTCACCACAAAAACTAGCAATAGACGAATCATGGAGGGTAGACAACTAAACCCGATGAAACTCGGAAGAGAACAAGGAGCCCCCATTCCACACATCCTCCTAGATTTGTACCCTCTGCCCATTCCCACTTCAAACTTGACCAAAGGAGCAAGTTAAGACAGCTACAGCATGAAAAAGTAACACTAAAAGTAGACCACCTCATCCGATGTTGAGCTTCTTACGAGTAGATTTACAATTGGTTATCCTAGAACACAGCATTATCATGACTGATAAGACGGTAAACCAAATTGAATATCGCAAATAATCTTCTTCCATTGCAAAAAGTCTTCTAAAATACTACCTCTGTCCAAAAAAAGAGTTATTATCACAATTGTTGAATATCTACAAACAGTATGAATTACAGTCATATTTTCAATGTTAACTCCCACTTACTCTTGTAGTCACATAACCAAAAATGGAAGGTAGAGTATCTTCCAATGGTCATCCGATCAAAAATTAACAAACCTTAGAATAGAGTGGTTGCCCCCAAATGACAACTAATTCCAGACAGACAAGTTCTGATAGGACAAACTTTCATCACATAAGCACAAAACTACATAAGCGCTCTTTCTACTTTTGACCCCTCTATGAGTGACATAGTCATGTCAGAAGATTTCCTTCATCAAACTACTAAATTTCAAAGTATAAAATATCCACTTCCCGTTTTTCCCTCCAAGAAAACTCAATCCCACCCAAACCTATAAAAACAGTCTCTAAATGTCATGGATACTGAGATTACTGACCTATACAATTAAAAACTGTACTCCATCCAAGTTATTGACTTCACGCCAATTATTGCGCTTCCTATTCCTCAAATTCTTTATAAACCCAAGAACACAAATTCCCTACCACGAACCTAGTGCTATACAAAGTCTCGGGTTGGGAACCCACAAAACACAAAAGGCCACTTTTCCTCCAAACCTCAATGCCATGCCAAAGCCACTCACACTTCAGCAACCCAGTGACTCATTTCACCATGGATAAATTCGGAGGAATTTCACAAAGTTGACACCTTATTAGTCTGCAAGCCACCTAAGCACTTTACACTCATTTGACAACTCTTAACTTCAAGCATAATTGCCTATACGTATTCAGCAGAAAGAAATCCACTTTGGGTTTGAGTTATTTGAACTCAACAAGATGGAAAGAAAAGAAAATTGCTTTCCTTGACTAGACAAGGAGAAAAAGAAAACATAAAAGGGATTTTGTGGTTGGACAATTATAGGTCTCAGATAATCACATTGTCGTTACATCATCATTTTATCTAAGCTTTAAATTAACATTTTAAAAAAAAAAATAGAGGAAAATGAATGTACTTGCAAATTTGCAACACCCAATTTTCTCTCCCAAGCTTCATTTCACCTCAAAACCACCAATCTCATAAACAACCTCAAATGCAACAAAATAACAAACATAACGAAAACATATCCAAAGTCATAAAATTTAAAATTACCAGAACTATCATCATCTTCAGAGGAAGAAGACGAAGAATCCGGTCCAAAAAAGGAGAGAACTTTGCCAGCACCAGAAACAATCAATTTTGCCGGGTAAATCAAATTAGAGAGCCAATTAGGGTTTTGAGGATCTTCAAGTGGGGCTTTTTCCGGCGGTTGTTCAATTGGCCGGGAATATGGGGTTCTAGAACTCGCCGGAATTCGGCGGTTCCTGACTATCTTCCCGCCGGCGGTTCGGCGATCGGAGATGGTTGCCATGTTTGAGAGGAGAGAGAAAATGAAAGAGAGTGTGGTAATGTAACTGTGGAATGCAACGGTTTCGAGATGAGAGAGAAAAGTTCAAGATTTGAAGAGAGGTTGAAATCGAAATTGGTCCGTTAGAAAGGGGGTGCTGTGGGATGAGGTGGAAATCATGGGCCTATTTTGGTAATTCTGTAGTGCCCAGGTTAATTTATTTTATTTTTTAAAAAAAATTGTTTTGAGTTGGGAAGAGCCAAAGAGGGGGTGAGCACAACCGGGTACCCACCGGATATTGCACTACCCGAAATTGGAATTGAATCCACCGGTTTTTAATTTATAGGAATTGAAATTGGAATTGGTCTTACCGGTTCCTAATTTCTAGGAATTGGAATTGGATCCACCGGGTATCCACCGCTTTCATTTTAAATCCAAATTTACCCTTAATTCATGACAGCAAAGCAGTCATTGAAGGAGAAAATCTTACTGTCATTGAAAATGTTACTTTTAGACTCTTCAACATACAAAAACATGCACGATGTTTTTACAACAATATTGGAGGAAATATGAAACCTCATATAAAGGGGGAAACCAATTGACATTAAAAAATGGTTCTTTCCTCCTAAAAAAATTATAACAGAAAAACCTTAGCATGATGAAAGAAACAACAATACAAAATTTTCCAACCACGTTTACAGGAAATATGCCATTGCTTTCAACACATATTAACTGACATTCATATTATTAGTACTTTGCCCACTTAGTCACCAAAACTGTGGAATGACGAATCATATTAAGCCAAAATTACAGGAGAGTAGCTAACCAAAATTTAAGTAAACAGGAAACTGAAAATCAAACAATTAGTTTATACTGGGTACTCAACCGGTTCCGGTTCCTAAACGGTTCCTAAAAGTTAGGAATCGGAATTGAAATTGGTTGATACCGGTTCCCGTTTTTCGAAATTGGAATTGGTTTACCGGTTCCGATTCCGGAACCACCGGTTCCAATTCCGGTACTGGGTACCCGGAATTTATGCTCACCCCTAGGTTCCACTTATACTCCACTCAAAAAAAAAAACTTTGCAATTTGTAATGTACTTAATCAATCGGACTTTATTGGAAAGAGGTGGACAATATGATTTAACATGGTCATCTCTTATTCGGGTGGGTTTTTCCTTCACTTATCCAGTCGGTCAGTAGTGGACCTAAAAAATTTAATAATTTGATGTAAATTCTACATTTCGAGTGTAATAATAAGATAAAGAACCATGAAATTTGTATTGAGTATGATAAATTATACAGGTAATAAAGCACTTTCCAAAATATATAAATATGGTTATAATGACCTTATATTATTATGTCGAGGTTTGCCCATGCAACCAATAAATCATCTCAAGTATTGAATAATTTGAATGTTGTTACTATTGGCATATCCAGTTAGAGTTATTTAGATTTAAACCTTTAGTTTGATGCAAAGAACACCAAAGATTTGTATAAAGGACTTATTAAAGTAAAACATTAAATTGGACTTATGAGAAAATTAACTTGATTTGCATTTCCAATTTCAAACATTCATTTTCCCGCCAATAAAGTAGGGTCATTAGTCATTGAATTGCAAAAGAATTATAATACATATTTAATGGTGATATATGGAGACTAGGCTTTAGGGACTTGTTATACTCAGAAATATATGCTTTTATAATAGTCATATGTATAAGTGAACCTACTCCTAGATTTGCATATCAGCAAGAACTCAAGGTCAAATAAAAATTAATGCACTCTACCTAAATTTCATCAGTTTGGTGGTACCTTTTATTTCAAAGAATGATGATTCTTTTTTTTTTTTTTGATAATTAGTAGTCCATTTTATTAAATGGAAAAAATAATGGAGCCGAAGCTCAAATACCTATAAGGGTCGAAGTTCAAACACCAAAAGAGGTAAAGCTCATACACCCCTCAAATCCAAACAAGAACACCCTCAAGCAAACGCCACTCCGCTAAACCACTACACCTAAGAAAACAAACAAAAGACACACTAATACACCACAAAGAAACACAACATAAAAAACCCATCAAAGAAACCACACCAATGAGCGAAACTTAGTCTTTTGTTGGTCGCCGAAGAACTCCTTAATTGCATAAACCCTTTATAATGCGAATGGTCCTCTTTTCTATGTCAAGTTTCCCCTCTTGTTGAAGATCATACAATTTCTTAAAAAATTCCTCATTCGAAGAATTCTCAACGCTTTCCAAAGCCTCCAACAACCAATAATCATCAACATCAAAATCCGAACGTTCTCAAGGGATGGAAAAATTATTATCAATCAAAGCACTTATGATTTCCTCAAATTCTTCCATCAACTAATCAACATCGATGCCGTTAGGAACATTCTCAGCCTCAAAAGCACCTGGGTGAATCACTGAAACTTCACACAAAGTCCTAGATTCAGTACGAGGAACAACATCTGAAAAGGATACGACAGCAACTTTAGATGACTTCTTCTTCTTCAACTTTTTTGACCCATCACAATGAAGAGGAAATGAATCATCTACATCAGCGTCAAAGTGACTCAAAGGAGCCCCCTCAAACCAACCCCCAACAATTTCAACACCACCCACAGGAACAACTTCTTGGTTCGACTGATTAGATGCACAACAACCAGAATATGGCGAACTAAAAGTTACACTACACTCTGAGGATAGAGAAGAGACTCTAGACGAAAACCCATCATTCTCCAGCGCAAGCACCACATCGACACCCAGCTTATAGTCGTTGTCCAAACCACCAAAATCAAAGTCACTCTTATGGGTCACTAGCAAATGCTCACCTTTTAGATACTCCTTTGAAGGAACCGACCACGCTCGTGGACTAAAGGAAGGACTATCCGCACACTGAAAAATATTTCTTGGCTCATTGTTGCACACATCTCTATTTTTAAACACAATCAAGTCTAAATCTAAACTGCTCGAAACACCATTCGGGGACACACCAACTTGTACTTTACGAGAACCACTAGCTACTTTGAGAAAAGTATCAACAAAAGGTTTCCACGGATCAACAACATCGCTACCAGGTACAAAGATAGAGAATTTTTTACCCCTTATGGCTACACTCAACTCCAAATACCATCCCCATTTATTAGAACCACATTGAATACTCCATATAAACAAGCCACATTTTCTTTGATAATTGAACTCCATTAGTCTTGAAGAAGACTCAAGTATATCACACACCCATCCAACTAACCAAATAGGAAATTTAATCCATCTATCACACCCTTTACCAAATTCCTTCACCATCAAACTTGTCCAACAAGTCCAGTTCTAAAACTTTCCTTTCTATAACAACTCTAACCATGATGACGTTAGATATTCAGAATAGCCACACAAAAATATATGAGCACCCAAAATAATTCAAAAACAACCAACCACAACAAGCAAAACCAGACAGGAGACTAAATTATTAATCATTGGCAGCTGACAAATACATCATTCTGAATGAAGAAATGAGAATCCTCCATCAACACATTGAAAATATCAAAATCATAGGTTGTACTCGTTATCGATAAGTTATGAGCAACCTTACGAAAATCTTGCCTACCATGAGTAACTAGAACACCATCAAAACACACACACAACTTTTTTACGCAACTTAACTGTACGTGTAATCAAATGCAGCCCCTTTTGTTCCAATGGTTAAATCATGATCTCAAGAGTTGGAACCTCCCTACTCTTTCTCTTATTCCTCTTCCTTTCTCTCTCCTTCCTCACCACTCTCTCTCCTTCCCCCTCCCCCACTTGCACATTTAATGTCACCCCATGATGAGATTAGAGTCATTCCTAATCATGAGATTAGGCAAGAATGTGTGTTTTGTTCCATTAAGAACGTGAATAACTAACCGTGCTTTTGTGTCAAAATGTACTGGATGGTACCAACTAAATATCCCTTGCCTATTTAGGTGCATTTTCCTATTAAATACAATAAATAAAATAAAAAGCAAGTTCTAAAATAACACATGCAGTCTCTCGTCACACCTCCAATGCAATACTTGCCCACGTTATCAATACGAGTTGCATATGTATTGTTCTTAAAGTAATCTTTGTTGGGTTCCCATATTTATTAAAGCGACAATGAGCTTAATATCACTTATATGTTGGTAAGGAGCACTCACAATTTGCTTGGAGGCATAAAGAGTAAATTCCAAATTGTGGGTAATGAGAATCGATCCCACTTCTCATGAGTGGAAGTGGTACATTTGATTCTCAAAAAAGCAAGGAGTGCATGTAGCATTCTCTCTCGCCTTTCATAAGTCTAGTGATGACTTAAGTGGGGTCGGTTGTCCATCTACCTGAAACCGTGTGCTAAAGCAGAGGTGAGTTAGTCCTTATCATCCACGTGGTAGCCCCCTAACTTAAACACCTTACTTCATTGTTTGTTAAATGTTACAATTTGCTTGCTTTTTCATCATTTGGGAGGCAAACAAACTGGAAAGCCCCATCAATTTTCACAAACACACATTTAACCGCATGTAATAAAAAAAATTCAACAATTCTACTCGTAGCTAGAATGGGAAATCAATTGGTTTTAATTTGAGTATTGGCCTTTGTCCGCTTTCTTATGATTTATTACTTTCGATAATTTACTAACCTCTTATCATATTCACGACAATAAATTTAAAATACATAGTCAGATGAAAACCACAAGAGTACTGAAAACATTGTTTCTTTCAATTTTGACACTATTTTCCTTTTTTTTAAAAAAAATCCATTACATAATCGTTAGGTTATAAATTAGTTGTGCTAGTACGTGTTCTATTATAGTAATCTCTTTTTGCAAAATAAATGAATAAATAATTGATGTATAAAAAACTTCCAATTTTTTTTTATTTGAGGATCAAAAGACGGGGTTAGGATCAGTTTCAAGACCTAATATACATTTTCTTCACTAATACGGAGTAGATAAATACGATCTTCCACCCTAACTCATTCTGTATATTCGGAATATGCAAAAAAAAAAAAAAAAAAAACCCACTCGGCCACCCAAATATCTCGCCAAAACCGTTTTCTTGCCCTCCCATGTACACTTAGACTTGACCTATAATCCCCAATCCTCCTGAAGAAAAGTTGCTTACCAAAATTGTTGAAACCTAGCATACATATTTAGACTTGTAGACCACTAACCGAGTGTTCTATTGGTATGACAAGAGATCTACGGTTGCACAAACGTAAGCGTCTTTCATTCACAGACTGTGAAGCCGTCGTATAATAGTTTCCTTCTCTCTCTAGAGACGCGCCCCAAATATAAATCGCATTTTCACAACCTACGCCAAAAACCCCTCATTTCAATTTTCTCTCTTATTAACAAGCACCGTCAATTGTAATACAACATGCCTGGGCTAACCTGCAACGCTTGCAACAAAGAATTTATTGATGATTCTGACCAAAAGCTTCATTACAAATCTGAATGGCATCGTTACAACCTCAAACGCAAGGTCCTTTTTTTTTATTTTTCTCTCAATATTTATGCTTTTCGAGTTGGGGTTTGTGAAAATAACTGATGCTTGGCAATTTGTTTGATTATCATATTTCGTTATAGCTTTCTGATGAGTTTTCGTGGTTTATTTGCTGTTTTGGGTTTTGTTTATTCCTTTTTTTGCCTAATTGATGTGTGAATTATCAGAAATGTTTTGTTATGCTGTCTGAATATTTGGGTTCTTCTTAGGAAATCGATTTTCGTGTTAATTGGTATATGGGTCTGAAATAATTGGTGAAGATGTGGCAGATATTAAACTCATTTTCTTAAACTAAAGTTGGGATTATCAATTTATTATGGGTTTTGAGGGTGTCCCTCTTGAATTTGTTCACCCTTTCTGGGTAATATTGAAGGTGTGGATTGTGAGAATTATGGTGTAGAATTATGTATGCACTTGAATGCTTTTGTTCGTTGCTTAAGTAATTTTGGTGGTTTATTGGTTTGTGTGTGGAATATTACTTCAGGAAATGGTGTTTGTTTTACTTTGCTCCAGCACTTGCCTATATTGTTCATCTGTTGATGTGTTTGATATTCCAAAAATTCCCGATGTTTTGTAAGACTTTTCGAGTACCTTTTCGAAGGTGGTATGTGGGGTTTATATGGTGTTAGGATGCCTTTTATAAGCTGCTTAGCCTTGGATTAGTTTTATTTATGCTACGGTTATAAGCTTCTTTCTTCGTCCCTTGCTTTTAAATGGAAGGGTTTTGGGTCTTTGTCGCAATGCTTGTCAATGACAAGGTCATCCCTTGTGTTACTGTTTCTGCAAATTTTCCTGCTTAGCGACTGTGTTTGGGTGCATGATTCTGGGTCTTCAAGAAGTTGGACATCCATGCAATCCCCTGACAATGTAGCACTTTGATGATTTATACAGGTGGGCAAGGGAGGTTTGGGATTGAGAGGTTTAGCAGGTTGCTTATGGAATTGAGTATTTAGGATGATTTTGTGTTGCTCTGGGTTTTTGTATTGTCATGGGAAGGGATCAATATTCTTGCGGAGGTTATATTCTTTCCTGTAATTGTTGAGATTGGGAGTTGGATTTTGGTTCTGAATAGTTGCTGAAGTGCCTTTTTAAATAGTAATTGTTTCCTGACTAACCAAAAAAAAAAAAAAAAAAAGTAATCGAGACAGTTGCCAAATATTGTTCTTTGCATTTTGTGGTTGTTCCACTGGTTGGATCTAGTGTTGATAGAACAGCAATGTTAAATTTAGGGGTTATTTTATTTCCAATGGTTCTGTATCATAATGGGATGTCGATGCCTTACTTGCTTGTGTGTTACTTTGTTCTGATTTGGGTCGTTTGTATTGTAGGATAAGAAGTAAATACTTGAATGCCCTTTGGTTCTGCTTGTTCTGTTTAGTACTTATACTCTGTGCCTTTCTATTGGTTAATGACCAGGATATTCTAATATTGCTATTAATTAATTCTTGGTCCTGATTTTGATTCAGATTGCCGGGGTTCCAGGGGTAACAGAAGCTTTATTTATAGCAAGACAAAATGCCCTTGCTGAGGAGAAAAAGAAATTAAATGAGTCCCCCATGCTCTATAGTTGTGGCCTTTGTGGTAAGGGTTACAGAAGCTCTAAGGCTCATGCCGAGCATCTCAATCAAAGAGTCACATTATGCGGGCTTCCCAGGGAGATAATCGTCAGAACGAGGACAATGCCATAATTAAGCCACTGACCCGTCGTACCCCTGTAAGACCTGCACCTGAAAAGGATGTGGAAACTGAGGAAAGCGAGGATAGTGAGTGGGAGGAGGTAGATTCAGACGAAGACATGATTGAAGAGGCTGCAGATCCACTCAATTCTATGAAGATGACCGAGAACTCTGCCACTGCTGCTGATATGGATGATGATGAAGATGACTTTGAAGAGTTAGATCCAACCTGTTGCTTTATGTGTGACTTGGAGAATGACACCATAGAGAGCTGTATGGTTCATATGCACAAGAAGCACGGTTTCTTCATCCCGGACATTGAATATTTGAAAGATCCAAAGGGCCTTCTTACTTATCTTGGCCTTAAGGTAAGAATTTAACAAGCTGTTACAGCTTTCGAATGGCAGTAGCTGCTGTATCCTTTCTACTCCCCCACCCTCTTCCTGGTTGTTATTTTCACACTCATCTATGTTATGTGGCTGTTATATCAGGTGAAAAGGGATTTCCTTTGCTTGTACTGCAATGAGAGATGCCACCCATTTAGCAGCTTGGAGGCAGTTAGAAAGCACATGGATGCAAAAGGTCACTGCAAAGTCCGTTATGGTGATGGAGGCGATGATGAGGAAGTAGAGCTAGAAGAATTTTATGATTACAGCAGCAGGTACTAGTCTTATAGTTGCTTCTTTTCGATATTAATGAATGATGGGCATGACTTGGCATCTGTGTTCTCATGAGAGGCCATCTTGTGGGCTTTAGTAAGGTTCTATGAGGAGAGAGGGTGGTAAGCGGGAATGATTAAGGAAATAATAGGGGAGGGGGTATTCAGGCATTGGTAAGTCTGAAACATTAAGGAACATATTACAGCTCCATTTTTTTTTGCATATGTAATGAAGGGGAGCTGGGGAGGACAGGCGGTAGTAGAAGAAGGGGGGGGGGGGGGTTTAATATTACAAGGGGTTGAATATTAAGTTATGTGTATTGTAGCAGTTCTTGATGAATCCCTGGCCTCCCATTTTGCATTTCCCTCCAACCATGTCAAATTGGAGGATTGTATTAAGACCTCTCATGGTTCTGATCTTTGGTTGTGTTTATCATGGTAGTTTCATGGATGAAGATGGCAAGCAGTTGGCTACGGTGGATGATGGGGCCAACTCCGTTGAACTTGGAAGCGGTGCTGAGCTTGTCATCAGAAGCAGGACTGACAGTGGAGTATCTACAAAGTCAATTGGATCTCGTGAATTTTTGCGTTACTACAAGCAAAAACCTCGCCCTGCTGCTGCAAATGGTGTTGCTATTTCCATCGCATTAGCGTCAAGGTATACCCTTTACATTGTTGCCCAAGATTCTCACATATTAATGATCACATTCACAAGGGATTGTTCTTTTGTTAAACTTTTCTGAACTCTCTTTCCTTGGTTTTCAGCTATAAGGGTATGGGTCTAGCTACTGTGCAATCGAAGGAGCGAATAATCAGAATGAAGGTGTTGAAGGAGATGAGCAGATCTGGAGTAGACGCCATGCGGTCAAAGATGGGCATGAAGAGCAACGTCATTAGGAATCTTCCCAAGAACTGTACCTATTAATCTTTGCCGGCTTCCCTTGTGTTTCGCATACTCCCATTTTACTCATTGTATTGTACTCTGGTTACGAGTCTTACAACCTGCATGACTCTGCTTCGCGGGTGTATTGGGGATCATTCACAGTAGTGGCAATTTTTTCAATGTTGCTTTAATGCATGTATGTATGTTTGTACTAGTGTGCTGAAGTGATGTATGTTGCCCATGGATTTTTATTCTATCAAGTGATGCTAGTAAACAATATTTCAAAATGTATTGTCAAGTCGGGCAAATGCATTCCTTGATTCATATTCCACGTGTTTTTGTTTCGGAAGGATAGTCTTCTAGAATCTAGCTACATACCGATCCAAGATCCAACCCTAATTGTTTCGATTTGTCCAAAAAGAAGAAAATCGTAACAAAAAACATTAACCTTAATCATGTTATTTCTGCTTAACGCCGCCACCCGATGAGTCTTCAATAATCGCCAACCACCGCAAGTTACCATAAGAGATTAATAATAATCATTGATCTATACAAAAGTGATCTTGATCATTGAAAATTTATATTCAAAAAAGTATTTTAATCAATTTTAACAACCAGAATTAATACAGTAAAAAGTTTTATTTTCCTTAAGCAAAATAAAAAATCATTTTAACAAATTAATAAAGTAAGGTCTTGTTTGGGTTTATTATTTTTTTCATTGTTCGTTATATTTAGGATTGCTTCGAGTGCCTTTCAACCAGTTTCATCGCTCATTGCAATATAATCCATGAAGAAGAGGGATCGATGGATTGGATTTTGCGGTACATAGGTCGATGGACATTGATGACGGTGGACTCCATTTTTGTTTATTTTTTTGCTCTTTCTTGGCTACTTACCATCTTCTATTACTTCGTAGCATCCATCTCTGTTTCATCATTTCCATAACCCCATGATTTGTTTCCTTATGTTGTTCTTCATCGTCTTCTTCTTCTTTTTCTTTTTTTTTTTTGCACTTCATAATGTTCATATCTCTAATTACAAAACCTTTTTTTAATAACAAAAAAATACTACTGTTTAGTTCCCTAATTTTTCGTACAAGTAAATCTTTTATTTCTAGAGATTATATATACTACAATTTTTGCTGATTTTATTTGGGGGCTACAAATCACCGTCATCTTCATCATGCCGCCAAGAAGTCCAGCTCAAGAAGCTCCAATCCGGCGGCCATGGCGATGAGATTGCAGGCAATGAAACATCAAACATGGGATCAATTTATGGAACCCACGTCCAACACAAAAAAAGAATTTATAAACACAAACAAGACCTTATATTGTCACCAAAAAAAGAAAGCAAGATTAATTTTTTAAAATGATTTATTATTTTGCTTAAGGAAAATAAAAAGATTTAAAAAATTTTGGTTGTCAAAAACTGCTTATAATAGCTTTTGGTATATATATATATATATATATATATATATATATATATATATTTCAATGGTCAAGATCACATTTGTATAGATCAACGGCTATCATTAATATATTATGGTAACTTGCAATAATTGACGATTATTATGTAGATCATTTGGCCGCCACCCTCATCCTTTGGAACATCTTATTTCCTATTGTTTGTAAATATTTCCGTATTAACATTCTTAGACATTCACTTCACATATTTTTTTGGTGCAAAACATTCACTTCACATATTAATCGACTTATACAATTGGCCTGGAGAATGATACATCCACTCAGTCGGTTGACAACCCACCAATCTATTGTGTCTATCTTTATTCTCTATTCTCACAATCTCTTTCCTCTATTTTTTAAAAAAAAAGCAATTAAAGTATGAGAGATATAGACACAATATGCTAGTGGTGGCCAACCCACTAGGTGAATGAAACATTTTCCAATTGGTCTGAATAAAACCTCCCTATATAAAAATAACTAAACCCTCAAAAGAAAAAAAAGCCAAAAGGGAAAAAAATATGGTTAATTGTGGCTGCTGGGATTCGTGCCCAGGTCTCCACGGCCACAACGTGGAATTCTAACCACTAAACTACAGCCACTTTGTTGTTATCATGTTTACGTCTTTTTTAATAATAAAATTGCTTAAACCACTACTTTGACAAGAGTCTTTTTAGTGATGCTCCTTTATCATTAACTTTCCAGATGTAGTCCTCTGTGTTCATGTGAGGTCATATGTTTTTTGTTTAAAATAAAGTCAAAAGTGAGAGATATATGAAATAATCCAATCCATCAAATTTGTCAAAATTGCATGAAGCTATGTACTTAAATATCGAGTAAAACAGCCGCACCAATTTACTAAGAAAACTCAAGTTAAATATATAGTGTGAAATATTTTTGTTTAATAAGTAAGAAAACAATCCCAAATAACAAATGGTATTTTACATCCTTAACTATTACTATAAGTTTTCTCTATTTTGCATTAAAATCTACTAAACTTAAATATCCACTTATACATTTTCATAGATAGTTTTAAAAATAAATAAATTTCAACCTTGTTATTTGGGTGAAATGTCACATATAAGAACCTAATAATCAAATCACTCACTATTGGAAATAAGTTGAGAAAGATTGCGCATTCATAATCTCTCCTTAACTATCATCTATCATAATTAGAAAGCGGTGAAAAGAGAAAACAAAAGAACAAGTGAAACTTCCAACTTCCAATAACAAGTATTATAAGGCGCAACCTACATGTAAATGGGATGTATGTTTTTTTTTTAAATTTGAAATGATTCATTAGTGGCGGCTTTGTATTTTCGGAGGTCAACTCCAAATGAATATGATATAGGAGTACAAAAAATTTAGAAACGATAGGTTAAAATACCCTAATTTGAAAAACTAACTACTATCGTCCTTTGGCTTATGGTGAACTGGAGAAGGATGAATGGATGATGATAAGATCGAAAAGTAATTACACCGTATTAATTACGGTGGCACAAATACTCAATTTTACTAACAAAACTAAGGTTCAGAACAACAAAAAGATTTGAAGATAAGAACAAAACTGATCCCTACAAAAGATGTCGTTATCAAAATACTCTTGACACAAAACGGATCAAAACTTTCATTCTTTACGTATCTATAACATCATTAACATTAACATTACCTCAGTGTCTCCAAAAAAGCTCTCGCCTAGGCAGAGTAAGGAGGAGTCGATTGTACGCAACCCTACCCCTGTGAGAATCTCACAGAGAGGCCCTTTACGTTTCTATAACATCAACCAAAAACAATGGAGACCAACCAATTTAACAAGATAGCAACAATGCAGTGGGGTTTATTTCGGACTGTAAATTATTTCTGGTTGAACTTAGAAAACAAGTTATATTTGAATTGAACTGAACTGAACTAAATTGCACTTCACGAAATTGAAGTAATATATAAGACAAAAAGTAAATAACTAAATTGAATAGAACCGAACCGGATCAAACCAAATACTGAGTAAGTGGAAAATCCCAACACAGTTTCTTAAGATTTTCTATTCTTTTACTTTAAAAAGTTGCCCTCTAGGCTTTAAGGGTACATTTATTATTTATAGTTTGCTGTTTCCCAGATAAAGCTAACTTACTGTTAAGATTTCAGAGAAGCCAAATGATATATGTCTGGTAATTAATATCAATATTTGGTTAGCTTTTGCCTCCAGTTGTCTGAAAAAGAGGGCGCTGGGCAACAGAAAAATAACACCAGTATACAAAATATAGGAAAGCTGGGCCTATAATCAATCATGTAACAGAATATGCTCTTATGGTAGGCATAATCTGATGGAGATGTGGCCCCAAGCACATCATGAAATCTTGCAAAAGCAAACTATATTTTACATCTTCAATTCTGGATGTATTTCAAGTTTTCAACTAAGGAAAGATTTGAATGGCATCTAGCAAGAAAAATATATACAACCATTACATCAAAGTTTCTTACAGAAGGCAAATTCTGAAAGGATGGAAACCCAAAACTTTCTTCCTATTTTCTGAAACTTCCATTCAGTACATGGATAAAAGGCTAATCAATGAAATAAATTTGTCAAGCTAAAACAAAAGATAAAATTAACATCTAGGATTTCAATCTAACCAGTCTAGAGCTGACCACAAGTTTGGACGTATGATGGAGATCCGAACACTTGGAGCAGTAGCAACATCCTAACACTTTACATCTGCATCCCCTTTCCATCATTCTCCTCGGCTTCTATATCAACAGAAAAAGGATGGATTTAGGAATCAAGTTATAAGCCAAATTTTCACGTACGAAGGTCATTGCAATACACCATTGATTCTTTATAGGCAACCAACTTTGGTTTTTTGTGGGTGGGGTGGGTGGGGGGCTGGGGAGGGTGTTTCCCCATATCAGTGTCCACAAACAATTTATTGTTAATATTCTCGAAATAAAAGAAGGTAGCAACAGGATATGCACCTAATGGTCATAGAAGCGGGAGCGCCTTCTTCGAGAACTGCAGAGAACACCAGAACACTTTCAGAAGAATTCAGCAGCAGTGTAAATAATGAATGTATTGCACGAATGACAAATCCACCCATCCCAAACATTAAACCTCAATTAAAGCATCAGAAAAGTATGTCAGCTAATTTGTGTTAATGGCAAGTCAAAAGTGCAAAGCATCAATACCGGCTTCCTCTACCCAAGTTCATGAGGCCAAGGGTTGGGTCTGGTTAACATCAACCTCAAGAAATTAGAAGGCATGTTGCTTACACATCATTTCACTATGGCATCACATGTTACCCCATTGAACAGCACTTCAACTAGCACCAATGCAATACCAAGTCCAAAACTTCGATCATAGAAAGTTTTTCCAGGATGATTGCTGAAAGTTGGGCTTTTATTTGAGCTCTAATCTCTATTTAATGGGAAAGTCGGGGTTTTCCACGAAATTAGGATGATCTTTGTTCTAAAGCATTATTTGTTGTACCACTTCATTAGACATAACCATCTCCTTCATTTTTTGAAAAATCCAGATAAACCTTCTAAATGCTTTAGAACAAAGATCAATGAACCAGCTGGTGGTACCTACTAAGAAACCCCATGTTCTCTAGGCCTCTTAACTACCCAGAATATAACACATGGAAGCTTTCATGAATGCAAACGATGGTTATCTAATCAAGATTAGCTTCTTGCTATTTGTTTGACATAAGTCCACAAATTGGAACTATTCTGAGGAGATATCTCGAGCTGCTTCTGACTAATTTACCCCCTCCTCTTTAGGGCTTGATATGCACATGCAAATTGGAATTTGGAAAATCGTAAATGTTAATTTTTCTTCCTTTGTTGGTGTCATTTGTAATACCCAATTAGCATCCTAAACAGAACAAATGAACCTCACCTCACGTCATGATATTTCAGGATAAGAATGAACTAATAGTCTAATAGACTAATGTCAATGATGGAAAATTATTTTGCATAAGAAGTTGCTCAACTAACCTGCGGTGGTTAAAACTACTTCTCGTTGGGCCTCTGGTGTTAACAAACTCATCGTCAGTCTCATCCCCCCTATAGTCTGCAAATTCAATAGATGTAACAGAGCCATCATCTGAATTTGATGTATCGTAGCTGGAATGGCGGCTTCCTCTTCTTGTATCACTTGTTCTTGACCTCCTCCTATTTCTATTACTACGAAGATTATCAAACACCTGATATAGTATACAGGATGTCCACCAATTTCCTTCATCGCCAGGGAAGTCCTCAAACTCATCTGCAGTATCATCGTCACCATATTCAATCACATAATCTCCCAGTACGACCCCACGAGGAACTTCTGAATGAATAGTGCTAAGAACATCGACAATTTCTGATGACTGCTGGAAATTCTCCCAGTCAAGCTGTCGTGCAGGATCGATTCTTGATGGACGTGAATTAGGATGTTCTTCTTGAGCATGTTTCTGAAGCTCCAAGTATGAACCAACAAATGTACATCGGTCCTCCTCACAGCAACGCTTTTTTTGGTCCAGATATTGCCTGGCATTTTCAATGGGAACCCAGCCATTCACCTCTCCCCTACATAATGGACAAGTTGGCTTACAGTTGCCTTCAGTATTCACTGGTCCTGGATTCTCACTTGCCACAGCATCTGAAGTTGAGGGTGACTTTGATCCTGCTGGCATCCCATACGCAGTTTTAAAACGTTCCAAGCAGTTCGAATGCAAGTGGTTCGTGTCGCACACAAAGGGACGACACCCTTTCTCATACGATGAACATTGAAGCAGTACACTATTATGAGGGTAATCCAGGCATATTGGACAAGTTACATTATCCCAGTTGATACTCAATTGAATATCCAGAATGTTGGAAGACTTCAACCGTGGTTGGACATCTCCACCTCCACCACTGCTTCGTTGAGGCCCTCTTTTATAAAAACATTGAAAGGCCATGGGCATGCTACACCCAAATCCTTATAAGCTTTATGCTTTTCATACCACGAAGAAAAACCAAACAATTCACTCACAGAACACTATGCAGGGACTAATTCATCAGCAGTTTGAGTCAAGGATGGAAGTGACCACTTCTGAAATGAAAACACTATTCATCAAAATCATGCTTTGCCACAAAAAAAGGAAACGAAAATAGTAGATCACTGAAACAATTCTTCACCCTAAACACTTAAGACACGACATCAAAGACAGATCAAGGCTCCAATTGACAGACAGCAAACTACCAGTTGATACACGAGTGCTTAACAGAGTAGAAAACATTTAATGCTATAGAGTCTATCGAGACTCCAACAACAAAAACTCTTACAATATCCACAAATCGGCACCAGCTGCGCTCATAACAGCCCCCCTGTTGTAGATGAGCTACGGACCTGCTACCCTCCTTGGTTAGAAGGCATAGAGAGAAAGAAATCCTTTAAGCCTCTAAGCTCAGACGTATGCAACTGGCTCTTTCCGGACTTATGTTCATAGGGGAATGTTACTTGTTTGTCAGCTTAAACAGGAAAACCAGGCAATTTTTCACGAGGCAACCTTTTGTCAATGGTTCAACAAAACACACAGGAAGCCAAAGACTAGTGTCATAACACACACCACTTCATTCCCTACATATACAATGGCCCTCAATGCATAATTAAACAACAAAGAAACAGAACCTTAATTCCTATGTTGAAAACAAATATCATTAGGCAACACAATCAACCACACATACTAAATCAACTTGCAACAGATTCACTCCAACATTCCAACTCAACACAAGAACAATAGATCTAAATTCCAACTTTCTTTTGTTCTCCTTAAACCTTCCCATTAATCAACAGAACACAACACTATCTATGCCTTGATTTAAGTCATATTGATCAACACCCAGAAAAAAGTTCACAAAGACACAACAAACATAAATTTTCCAAAAAGCAAAAGAAAAAGGAATTCAACTATAGCAATTCAAGCGGCTTATATCCACAAAAACCCACAAATTAATTCTATCAAAGAATTCTCCAGTAATTAAAAAACCAAACCCAGATTCCAAATGATAATAACAACAATAAACAAAAACAACCCACAATCAATAATTCCAAAAAATCAAAAAAGTACACAAAATCAATGAATACCCAGAAAAATCACGCCTTTATTTTTCGGTAGAATTGACAAAAGTAAGTTACAATCGAATTATTAAATTTTGTAACAAGAGTTGAGTTTATAGAAGACACAAACCTAGTAAAAAGGGTTGAATCCGTTTATTGGTTAGATTGAAATGAAGAGGTCAGCTCCTATGGCTGGTGGTAGGTAAACTCTCTCTCTCTCTCTCATTTCATCTCCTTTATACTGAGTATCACAAAAATTCCTTTCCTTTTGTAAGGTAAGGATGGTGAGCGTGAAACATAAAGGAGGATCGGTAAAAGTAAATGACAAAAATACCCTTTAGTATTTTCATCATGGGTTAAACAAATGTGAATCTGACCTTAGACTTTTATTGGTCAAATTGGTAATTGCAAACTTACACTGTTTTTGTTGTTGATTTTCTTATTAAGAATTTACTAGTAGTTTATAGTCCCACTCAGAAAAGTGAATAGAGGGGAATGTCAACTCAATCTAAGCTTGGGAATGGGAGCTCAAAGTCCCATGCTTTGATTTTTGAGACTATGTCAAATTTTTATTTAAAATTTTTAAAAAACGGTTAGAAGGCAAGTGTATATCATGGAATGGTTTTATACCACTATAACTATAGTGATTGTTCTTTTCGTTGTCTCCATGTTTTATTCTGTTTTGTTTCGTTCTGTTCTAATTCAATCGGTTTCGTGTGGTTCCATTTCGCGTCGTTCCTACTTCATTTTATCTTATATTTTGTGTAATAACCCATTCTATTCCGCGCTATTCCATTTCGCGCCGTCCCATTCTGTGTCTCACCGTCTCGCACAATTCCTTTGTTTGCATTCATTTGAGTGTGAAACTACACCAATGATATTTACAAGTAGTACAACACAAGCTTCAACTCACGCTTTTGAATGCATTTACGCGTTTTAACAACTCTTATCACTAGGATAATAAAGATTGAGTTCTTTTGTTTTGTATATTAAGAAAAAGCACCCAAATACTTTGTTTGCATTTATTTGAGTGTGAAACTACACAAAGGGCACAAGGCCTAATACCCTCCTAGATAGGGGTGAGCATGTTGATCCTGATCCGGCTATCCGAACAGGATTCGGTCCGTTTTTTATCCGGAAAAGCGGATATCCGCTCCGCTTTTTTGGGACCCAAAGCGGAGCGGATACGGATCGACCTTCTAATAAATCCGGATATTCGTATCCGCTCCGCTTTTTTAAAAAATTAAAAAATTCCAGTTTTACAACCGTATAATCAATTATGCGTGTGTGGACTAGAAGTCTAGAACTTTAAAAAATTTCAGTTTTACAGCTAGATTATTTTTGTTATGTTGTTGTAGTTAACATGAAAAACATGGACTTTAATAGTACATTTGGATAATCGGACATGATTTTATTGAACTATCATATTGTTAACTTTGTATTAGGTTTATTAAATTTGAAGATTGAAATTGGTACTTTTATAATTTGGGAGGCTATTTAGGCCCGATTCGATACAATTTAGTAGTTTACCATGTACACAATACAAAAAGTAAATGAAAACAGTAGAAAAGACAAAAAATTCAAAACGGATACGGATATCCGCTGATCCGCTCCGTTTAAACCGGATATCAGAAAAAGTGGGTATCCACTTTAAAACGGAGCGAATACAGATCGACATTTTGCTGATCCGAAAAACGGATATCCGCTTATGCTCACCCCTACTCTAGACAATCTTTAAAAATGATTTTTGATATATCTTATCTCATTTGTACGTCACTTTCCAGTTTTCATTCAAGATGTAGATGTACTATAATATAGTGCTTATTTCATAGCATCACATTGTTATAATATAAAGCAAAATCCGTATGACTTTTTTTTGAGCTTCTATACATAATTTTTTTAAGATAAAATAATAATAGTATATTGGTGTTGGTTTAAGTTGAGTTGCTCATTGTAGTCATATACAATATATGAATACAATTGGAGTGAATGAACAAAGACCAAGATGAGTATATATGTTGACAATTGGGGAATCCATAAGGATATTTTAGAAGAAAAAAATCGTATTAGGGTAAGAGGCATATGGTATGTGGGAATTCTTAAAGGTTGCTTTTAACAATCATTATCATGGAAATAATCATCTCCTAAATTTCTCATTTGAAAGATCCTATATTATTTTCGGGGAAAAAGAAAAGAAAATAATACTACATATTTTTTTATTAAAAAATACTAGATTGAAATGGTTCTCCAAGACTTCATGTTAACGTTTGAAAACGTTTAACAATATTAAAAGATAAGTCAATACAAACATGTTTCATTCTTTTCCAAACTACACAGGCTCCTAATATATGAAAATGGATCTCAAAGTGAGGCCCACTCTAACAAGCATGATGTCATGCTTATGTCATGTTTGGCTATAAAAAGGGGTCTCATCTTGAGGCGATCTCATAGGAGACCTTTTATTGATTCTTTAACGTCATTTCTAACATGTTATACAACATCCCTACAACTTTACAAGCTAAACTATCAAACCTGCTATCTAACAAAAAAAAAACCCTTTTAACCATTTGTATGCAAACAAGTGGCCTAATGATTTGTGATTAAATGATAATCCCTCCTGTTGATTGCGTAGTAGAGGTACTTCCTAGTCAGCAAAACTGAATTACTTCTTAGGATTTCCAAATGCTAGATTTGTGTGCTAATTGGCTGTTAGTGTTTGGCTAAGATGAAAGGAAGAAGAATAAGCTGTCAAAGCTTTCTTGCCCCTCTTGAGCAGGTAAAGGTATCCTTGACTTTATATTATTGAAAAATAAGATAACATCAAACCAAAATTGAGAATTCCTCAATAGAAGAAAATATTCAATTGCACAAGCAAAACAGACGTGTAAGTATTGTACTTGATCGCCAGATAAAAAGATGCTTAATGAATATATATATATATATATATATATATATATATATATATATATCATTTAAGTATCATAAAAATTTCTATTAAAAATTTCTATAAGAAGGTATTTTCATAACTTATGGTGAGACAAGGGTCACAACTCACATACTCCATTCCGCCCTTCAAACTGCAATCCTACCTGGAAATAAGTCGGATCCTCAAATCTTCTACGCAACTTCATAGTCCATTGACAAATATGGCGTTAGCCTCCATTTCAATTATGAAATCTTTCCAGAAGTTGTGAAACACCAATAAAGTGCAAAAATAAGGCAAGTAATGCTTACAATTGCAAAAATGAAATTGAACATATGGTTAGGATTAAAAAGAGTTTAGATCAACTGATCTCAGATACATAAGCGAGTCAGCTTATGTGAAAATTGAGTATTGATCACTATAGAAATTAGACTGCATTTAACAGCAGAACTGCATTTAACAGAAGACGAGAAGAGTATATGCTGTGTGTATATTAATCCATCATCTAAATTGGCTTTCAAAAAACACTTCACCAATCAATAATCGTCTCGCCTGTGTGTACACTCAACTGAGCCTGAAACCTACAAACTAAATATGTGAAGGTAGGGATATAATGTACATCGTGGGATGAGTACTAGTTTTGATCAGTTCTGCTCCTAATCAACTCGGGTCACAACACCTACAGCTATGGTTTTTCCTGATGCTCTAAGAAAAACTCGTCCCAGTGCCTTACAACTAGAGAACTCCTCGACACAAACTGCTCCTAGTAGAGCTACCTGAAATAACAAAAACAAAGAGAGAGAAAAAAGAAACCAAGATTAACAACATTCAAAACTTCAAGGCAGCCTCAAAGGAAAAGAAGCGTTTCGAAAATAAGCTTGTCAGTAGAGCAAAGTCGCACCACCCCACCTCTATTATAGCACTCTGCTTTGCTACAAGGCAGCGGGGTGCCTTCCTTGTCTCCTTTCCTGTCTTCGGATCAAGCAACGACACTATTCTTACAACTCTTGCAGCTTCTTTTGCGTGGTAAATATGAAGTTCCAACTGCTCATTCATGGACAATATTGTAAGTTACCATGAAAGATTTGGTATGTGAAAAAAGAAATAATAGTAACCATGGTGAATGCTCACCTGAGAACCAATGAGTATAGGAATTTTCACATCCAAGACAAGAATCTTTAACTCCAAGTGAGATGAAACCCTCACAGGATAATCTGGATGGCACAACGCGCCACCTGCTATCACATGAGCAACATCAATGCCTTGTAGAGTAACAGCAACATTCTCTCCAGCTCTTGCAACGGTACAAGGCTGGGAGTTGCACTCAATGGAACGTACTGTTGCTACATCTCCCACGGGCATAACTACGACCTGAATCACAAATTGAGGGAGGTTATACTTGAGAGGGAAATACTTTATTCAGGATGAGCTGAACTGTGAAACAAAGGGTTATCGACCAATGGTAGGGAACATATATGATTTAGAATAGGTTCAAGCACTCTTGAGTTATGACAGAATCCTATCAGTATACCACCCTAATCAAAATGACATATTTTGCCTCAGATAGTAAAGGAGTGCTGGGCGGAGAGAAATTATACATCCGAGAGCTGATGGAGGACTTAATCCACCAACAATACCAAGGATATTCAAACTTTTGACAACAAAAGTGACTATAACTTCTATTCTCCTACAACAAAAGAACATGTGCCTCAAAAAGAGGTAAGCACATTCTAGAAGCAAGCATCAGCAGCAGCAAAATAACTTCAACTAGCATATGTCACATCCTGAGATGGCTAGAGAGTGACAGTAAATATTGTGGATTTTAAGGCTGTACTAGTCTACAACATATGTAATAAATATGCTGCACAAAGGCAAAACACAGAACCATTTTGCAGTGGGCTCCATCTAAGTTACTCAGCTCACCCAAATTTCTTATATCTCACACATTAAGGTGATAATACCATACATACTCTTGAAAAACATACAGACCATACAGACCTTACACCCACTTCGAAGGGCTCCAGCTTCCAGTTTACCACATGCTAAAACTTGGCCCATTGAATGTGTCTTAACAACATCACAAACAGGCATGAGCAGAGGCTTTTCATAGTCTCTCCTAGGAGGATGCAGTAAATCTATTGCATCCAAAAGATGAGGTCCCTTGTACCTGCATTCAAGCATCATTGTCAGTTCACAGAGATAACCGATTTGACAATCAAAGGGTGAAACAGCAGGAGTGCAAGAAATTTGGACCATTGCAGTGCTATAACTTCAAAGATGGGCACAGAAAAGACTCCCAAGAACACAAACCTACACCACAGGCTCCATGCTACATCACACATCAAGTAAACATATGCCAAGGACCCAGTGCTGCCCAGCAAAACATGCAAATACCAAGAGATATAGCTAGACTTGACCTCCTCTCCTGGAGGCAAATCAACTGTGTTTATCCTATCCAATAAGCCCAATATGTTGATGAGATACAAGTCTGAATCAAGGGAAGTTGCCTGGAAAGTTCTTCTGGTAAGACAATAAGTCATGTCAATGAGGAGCAACAGGAACATATAAGGATACCCAATCATTTTAAAAAGGTGTTGCAGCTTCAAAATCCCACACACAATATCAGCTTCATAGACAAGCTTACAGCTCGTCTATAGTTTCTTTGGAGAGTAAAGGTGGCAACTTTCACCAATCTTGAAGCAACCAGCGCACTTCGATGTGATCATGCTTCATATATTCATATCCATAAGTAAGCGAAAAAAATTCTCAAAACAAAAAATATCACTTGCTTCAGGGTTTACAACACTGTTCTTCAATTGAAACACTAACCAGGACTTCACATAAGCCAATAGTTGACATTATTTGCCCACACATATTCGGGCTTTGGCCAGACAAAATTGCTTTTCCCAGCACCTTTACTGACATGTGGCTCAGATAATCAATACCAGGGGCTCAGTAGGGGTATGACTTTGGATATCAAACCAACAAGGGGGGATCAGCATCAGCTTGGTGGTTGGTTATTGTTTAACGACTATTTTAGTCCTACTAATTCAATCTGCTTTCTAGTTAACGCGGGTCTTTCAGAAACAGTTTTTCTGCTATTCTACATTAGGTAAGGCTGCGTGTACTTTGAGTCTTTGACATTACCACACCTTGTCAGAAGCACAACACTTAATCTAAGATTCCAACTCAAAAAATGCTCTCTTTCTAGATGGTTTATGAACCCATAGAAACTTAAAGATAGAGCTGTCAAACAACTGACCACTCTGGATAGATCATAATGTCTATTAGACCTGTGGATACACACTGTAAGCAGTTAAGCACACTCCATGTTTGTGCTGTGAGGACCTTAACCACATAGATAGTTCATGTGCCCATCAGTGCCCGACCTTGAGATGTGAATCATTGAAGGTTGCATTAGATTGACATACTCTTCCTGTTCGGACCCGAGTTTGAAACCAAACTTCTCGAGAGAACAGACGGGACAATTCAAGTTCATTGAGAATTGAAAATAAAATAGTGCAGCTTCCGCTCAAATTGATTCACATAAAGAAACCTTTACATGATTATAATTTATTCCAGTGCTATAGCAGTCTATAACAGAGAGAACACAAAGCATAAGAAGCAATACCTTCGAAAACATACTAAAGACCACTCACCAGGAATTTAGACATGCATCAGAAGCAGCTAACACCAAATTTTGATTTTCCATAGCACTCAAAGGAACCCATGAGATGAAAGATTCCTTGAAACCGCACTGACGAAGAAAGGATCCAACATGCTGTTTAATCAATTCAAACCGTTCCTTGGAGTATCCCACCACATCCATTTTGTTTATTGCCACTATAATTTGTTCAACACCAAAACTTCTGATAAGCTGTGCATGCTCTCGTGACTGCCCCCCAATACTATCCATACCTGATTCGTATGCACCAATTGATGCATCTATAACAAGAATTGCAGCATCTGCTTGGGTAGCTCCCGATATCATGTTAGGGACAAAATCCTTATGTCCTGGAGAGTCCAGCACAACCACATGGTACTTTTTGGTGTCAAAATAAGCAACAGCAACTGTCATGGTTATTCCACGTTCTCTTTCTTCAGCACTCTCATCCAGCGCCCAAGCATAGGCAAATGACCCCTTTCCCTATTAAACACAAAGTCTTATGAAACAGAAACAAAGATAAACTTGGAAAAACTAAAATATGATCCATATTATTAACTCTCACCTGCTGTTTTGCTTCTTTCTCAAACTTGTGCATTTGCTTCTGAGATATTTGGCCCAAGAGGTGTAAGAGTCTTCCTGATAGTGTTGACTTTCCAGAATCAACATGGCCAACCTGTCCAGCATTTCAAGCATCAACAATGACATCGAATATTCCTTCACTGGATAAGATCACCACTGGACAAGTGATAGTTAACAGCAGTTGACTTACAATAGCGAGATTTAGTTGAGTCATCACAGCACTCTCTTTATCTGGCAGCATCCATTTCTCAGGTTTGTACTGTGCATAAGTTTTCTTAGGGACTATAGGTCTGGAGGATCCCGCCTTGCTACTCAGAGAAATATTATCCAAGCCACTAGAAAGACTTTCGGGCTTCACTCCATTAGCTAGCAAGCTACTCTCGCCCATACTATCATGTTTAAAGTTTTTGTTCCTTGATTGAGAGTTATCAGATCCTTTAGAACTCGATGGTCCAGCAACTGTGTTGTTGTTCGTTGTTACATTTGAAGCATTATACAAGTACTTTTCCCTATCTGTTGAGGTACTATTATTTTCCTTTGGAGGATAATTTCTTCCTTCAGAAGCAAAGGTACTATCTGTCTGTCTTGCATAAAACTGTGTTCCTGTGGCTGTATTCTTCTCAGAAAACCCTGGGGGAGTACCGGTAGATCCTGAAATTACAGAACCGAACACTAAGACAACGCCATGTAGATTTTTAGGAAGACCAACAATTTTAGTGATCTTCACTGTAAGTCTGTAACTGAAACTGACGCATAGTTAAAAATGCCATAGCCAATAAGTTGGCCTTCAATTTCTTATGTCCATGAAGTACTTCAATCCACATATATGTTAAAGTCAAAATAGCCAACCAAAACCAACAAAGTTCTATATCTGCTTTAGGCTACCTAATTGGACCCTCAGCCAACAGATTGGAAAATGGGAAAAAGTCACCAGTGTTAAGAGGTAAGAAAATACAAAAAATCGAAACTACGAGATCAACACAAAAAGAAGCAACCCATAGGTGGGTTGGGTGGGGGAGAGAGGCTGGTTAGCCAAGGAAGCAATCAAGCAACAAACATGTAAATACACTAATGACTACATTAGCTTGTAGCTTGTAATTAGAAAGCAGAGGTTAGTTTCGTAAACTAGAACGCAAAGGTTAGTTTCATAAATTAGAAATGTGTTATTTTATAATTCTTTTTAATTTTCTGGGTAAAGGGAATTATTTAACACTACACTTATTGGGATAACAAAAACTTCTATAAGACGGTCTTTCCGTAACTTTTGGTGGACGGGGGTCACTTTTCAATGAAACAAGGGTCTGCAGTGCTCACTATAAGTGACCCCTACATTTCTAAATAGTGACCCCTTTTTTTAGTAAGTTTGTCTCACACAAGACTTAATATATTGAGATTTAGTAAAACAATGAATATTAGACATAATATATGTGGTTTGGCGGTCCTTAATTTAAGGCCAAGTTGTTTCCAACTTTCCTTCTTTCTCACACTCGTCTGCATAAGAAATGCAACGAACAGAATAAGTCAAAGAGTAGGCAAATTTGAAAAATCTTATCCCATATTCTGGGAAATAGAGAGATAAAAATCACAACTTAACCCATACCCAACATTCTTCCACAAACAGTTCAAAGAACAGCCAGACCACTCACATCAGATTCCTATATTTTAAGGTCTTTAACATATGGGCTTACAACAACACAGCTTTTCTTTAGAGAAGAACACAAGAAAGTATATATCAATAAACGTCAGAACTGCATTATTAGAGAACAAGGTATCCTCTATGATGAACGTAATTACAAGTTGCCCAGTTTCTTAGGACCTGGAAACAGAATAGCACTGACGACTTGGACCATAGAGAATTTAAATAGGTAACCCTTTCCCCAAATAATATCAGATACAGCAGAAGACATTGCCCCACAACTTCTCCCAACAGAAAAAAGAAAAAAAAAATTGCATAATGGACTTTAGTCAATTAACAACTGACTTCCCACTTGCTCATGGCTAGGTAAAGATGACAGCAGAAACCCATACATTGTTGACAAAAATTTTGTTACAGCCACGTTGCATACCTTTTGGGTTCTTTATTGTTGAATGCAATTGATTGGAGATGGCGTCATCTGGTGATGGAACATCAAACTTGAAAGGGGCTGAAACAAAGACCATTTAAAAAATATTAGAAATTGTCAAACGATAACCTTGTGGAAGTACATAAGTTCAGATGAAATACTACTACAATTAAGAATTATGGCAGCAAAATCAAGGTGTCACATAAAAGTCCTACGAAACATTCTTTCATTCAAGAATCTAGCAGACCTATAGTTGTAAGGCGGCGGCTACAAGAAGCACTCAGACCACAAGAGAACACTTGAGAATGTTGTTGAAATTTCTCATTTTCAAGACATTTATTGTCACCTCCAGTCTCATCAGTATAATTCTGTGGTTGAGAGACAGAGACTACAGCCACTTTGGGTGTCCGACGCGACACTGATGCAAAGAGAGATTTAGCCAACTGGGATACTCCAGAATCTTTGCACGTGCCACCAACTGCAGCAAAAAGATCTATTCTATAAAAGAGCACTTCATAAAAAGAGACCTATAAGAGACTACTACAAGGCCAATGGATGCTGAGATTGAAACCTATTGCATAAAAAACCACCTAAGACGTTGAAGCACAAAGTAGCACTTAAAAAATGCTTGACATCAATGAGATTCAGGGGAAGCTCACGTAGTGAGTTACCACTTTCCCCATAACATCGGCCCGCATCTCCTCCCACTGGACAGGCTGCCTACTTATACTAATTGTGAGTCAAATTCCTCACCATTCACCAACTTAACAAAATGCTGAACCAGCAACACTGACACTCATGACTCAACAGTAAGAGATGCTCAAATCTGCTAAGCTAGTAAGAGAACGGGGGCATTGACTTGGGATAATTGAAAGCAATTGAATTGAGACCTGGATATCTGTTAAAAGTAACTATATCAAAGATTCCACATAGAAGACTTAAACAGATCCAGATAAAGGTAGCAAATTACTTCCCCCCCCCCCCCCAACCCCCCACCCCACCCCACACACACACACCCCAAAAAATTATTTGTTTTTATCATCCTACAGCAAGAAGAACAGCTACAATCTAGTGTGATTCAACCTCTGGAAATGTCTGGGGAGGTCACTTACCAAGTTATCATCCGGTTTACTCAATTTAATTAGTATTTTAAAGCCTTACTGTAACTTTGCAACAAGTTCTCCACTTTCTTCACCCTGTACATTGTTCAGTGTTCTTTTAGGCAAAATAATGCACAAGAATTCCTTGCATGTCGAGTTGCAGAAGTAAAACACTCAAAAAAGTGCATTGACATGAAGTGAATTGTTGAAAAACTTAAACTACCTGAACTCTTCTCCATATGTTTGCCATTGTTGGATGGGGGAAAACGAAGAACACCACATATCTCACAATAGGACATACTCTCATCATTATCGTATGTGCATATAGAACAGTGCCAAATCCCAGGCTTAGCTGCTTCAATTTCCACATTCACTACAGCTGCTTCATCTGCATAAAAGAAAAACTTGATAAAGAGACAGTGGCAAAAAGGTTGACGAAAGTGAGATCTGCTTCTCACACAAATGATGCGAAACAGCAGCAGCATCCAGTATGGATCTCCTAGTACATCTTTTTAAGATAAATGAAAATTGTATTAAAGAAGCTGTCGAAACAGCAAAGGAGGACAAGAAGTCCTTACATAAAAAGTACACTGAAGTTGATGATTTCAAGTAATTATGGGCCTTTATGGGGGTTTAAGCCCCAACAAACAAAGAGGGAAAGATTAACCCCTGTTGCCCTGTCTAAGTATGCTAGGCTTAACAAGCATAAGCTCCTTAAGCAGGTTAAAAACACTAGGCATGAGGATCTTAGTGCTTTTCTGGATATCCTAGTTCTTGTACGCTATTTTAAGCCATTAGACTTAGTTACAGAGATTCAAAACAGCCACGGTTGTGATTGCCATAATGGTCATGAAACCGCAAAAGCATGCTTTTGTCAGTAATGTGTGAATTTCACGGCTGTGGCAGAGTAATCTGTGGTTGCGGTACGCTCGACTATGACGCAGCCGATATGCGGTGTGGCAGCAGCTATTTGATTCTCTTGTTAATTGTTAGCTATTTGGTAAGCTAGCTGCCAAGACTAACAATGTAAAATGACCTAAAAAGGATCTCCCTGATTCTCTCCAATTTCATCTTGTACGCCAAGCCAAGCCAAGCAAATGACTTTCAAGAGAAAAGGTAAGATAGGAAAAGGTATGCTATAGCAAATGATTTCAAGGGAAAAGGTAAGATAGGAACAAAAAGACCACCACTTGCTTGCTCAAAGCAACATTGAGTAGCATTTTGCAGCCAACCAATACACAAACCATTAAACTTTTCTCAAAATTTTTGTTTATCATACACATACTTTGGGGCCTATTGACGGTTTTGAGCGAGCCACGCCAAGAGCTATTCAAAAGCCAACGTCAAAGAAGACCCAAGTAGAAAACAAAGAGAGCATCCTCACATTGTTAATTGACGATGTTTAATCAAACCGGATAGAATAAAGATCTGTTATTATCATCAGCATTAATTTCAGCAGACAACCATCAACATTAATAAGAGTGTGGAATAGTGGAAGCCTCAGTATCCATGCCCAAAACCGCCAGCAACAAGAAGAGGCAATACTTTGGTGGCAACTTCCAGCTGTTTGATTTTTGCCACACCACTGGCATAACTGACAGTAAAACTCTGGCATTAAAGTGAGCATCATCCTTAACACTCATAATAAGGCTGACAAACAACGAAATTCCCTTTTTTTCATTTTTTTAACTTGAAAATGAATTAAGTCAGTCATACACTCATACTTGTAAACACTAAAGATGGTTTAATAGAGAAATGTCATTAGGACTGGAATGAACGGCTGGTAACCTGAGTGAAAATGTCATTTGGCACCCCGCACCCTCCCACCAAGTGAATATGTTCGTGCATAAAGAACAAGTGAACATGTTCATGCAAGAAGATTCCAGCAATTGGTAAATTTTTGCACTCTCTTTGCATGATACGCATTTCTTTCCATTGGATAGAAGTGGAAAATTGCAAAACCAGATCCAGTGATTCCAATCCATATGGTATCTCGTGCAATCCTATATATGATTTTACAAATAAAAAGGAACATCAAATGCCGCTTCTTCTCGTTGCACCAGTCTTCAAGACTAGTCACAGTTTTCACTTCTCAATGGTGAAAGATTTGTCCCCAGATCCGGAGAAGAATTTATTAATGAGCAGGAACTCCGTGTTGAGGAGTGAAGGCGGCAGGCATTAGGAGAAGTTCTCCAAAAAAAATAAAATTCCCAAGGTGCTTCCGCCGATTACTAAAAACTAAGAAGGGATGCCACCTCCTACTAAAGGCCGCCTTACTACTAGTAATTGTGCAATCTATGTCTCCATCTAGAATTTATTCGGCATAAGACTAGTAACAGATTGGTCTCCTGCCGTTTTCAAAGACCATAATAATTTATGCTATAGAGGCTAAGGACACACCAGAAAACAAGCTAATCCGACTGTATCAGGATCCAGTGGGACTTGATCTCAAAGCATAACATGTGCTTTCAGAAATTTCTGCATGTGATTTGAAACCAACAGAATGGAGAAAAGCTAAGATACCACTAACAACAGGTGTCCAAGCAGAAGAAACCCAAAATATACAATGTATAAAAAAGACCCATGTTTATATTCAGAAATGTTTTTTTCCCAACTAAACCATCATTACCTCATACCTCAGCTTTGAAACATACATATTACACGAAAACAAAGAGTAAACAAAATTGCATTCTGTCAATAATGATGACATAAAATCATAGAATGACAGTAACAACATTACTAACCGTTTTCTTCATAGCCATCATCATACTCATACTCTTCATAGTCATCATCGTAATCATCATCGTAATCAAATCCATAATTAGCTTTACGAGACATGATCCTAAATGAATAACAAATACCAATGTAAGGCTGTAGGTTTTTATTACTAACCACAGTGAGCCTAAAAAATAACTTTATCAAATCAACATGACAAGTAGAGATGAACATACCTGGAAAACTCACGCCACAAAAACAAAAATTAAGAAAAAGGGAAACAGAATTCCCACGTAATTGAGGTCAGCGATGGTACAATTTATGGGGCTGTATATACACCATTGCTCCCTAAATTACCCTGCAGTACATAAAAGACATAATTTATTGCTTCAGCTTACATTACTTTTTACATTTAGCAATTAATCCTTTGCATAACCAGTTCAAATCAGCAAAACTAAGAACAAACAAAATTTCAAGCTTTGGGATTTATTTATTTTTTTCGATTTTAGGATTTGGGGAAACAGCATATAACGAGGTGAAGTAAAATTAAAATTGAAAGAAATTGAAAGGGGAATTGCTGATTACCGGAAAATGAACTGAAGAACTGATTCAATCTCGCTGCATTGCGAATTTCTGATTATACGAGAAAAATGGGAAAATTCAAAGAGACATGAAAAACCCTAATTTAAGTGGTGCTTCTTCAGTGATTGAAGTTGAGGTTTTTTTTCTCTCTCCCTCTCCAAATCCAAACCGACATAAGACAGAGATTAGGGGGAGTGATATTTATCGTCACTTCTCATTTGGCAGTTTGGCTTACACACACGACAGACACATCCTCAAAAAGAACATACTTTTTTTTCCATGAAAGTCAAAAAATAATCCGTCATTAGAGTTTTAGAACTAAACGGGTAGGTAAATTGTGTTTGGAAGTATTCTTCTTAACCCACTCAAAAAAATATACTTAACCTTGTCTTAAGATTGAGGCTTTAGATACATAAACATTACGCATTAAGTTTCATGTTCGATATTCCCCTTTTTTTTGGTGCGAGTGAGGGGCAAGCCCCAAACGACATTTCCTCTTTTTTGTTATATGTAAAAAAATTCTAGTGATCTCTCTTCCTTGCTTTGAACAAAATAAAGTTATACTTAACCTGCACCAAACCAAAAAAAACAAAAAAAAAAGAAAGTATTCTTTCAGTTGTGTTTTTTTTAGAAAGAATCTTAAGGGTTTTGTTAGAATTGAAGTTGGGCACAAATTCGTGCCTACTCTCATGATTAGGAAGGACCCTAATCTCATGATGAGGTGACATTAAATGTGCAAGTGGGGAAGGGGGAAGGAGAGAGAAAGGAAGAGGAATGAGAGAAAGAGTAGGGAGGTTCCAACTCTTAAGATCATGATTTAACCATTGGAGGGTAAAAACAATTTGGATTCATCGTGATTTGCTATGGCATTGTTCGTTTCACGCAGGATCGTACCACACCATCTATTTTTAAGTTTCAACTAAGACGACAGCTAAGTAGGTTTTAATTGACCTTTTGGCATCAAATATTAATCAACAAAACATCACACCAAATAATGTTTCAGAATTTGAACTACGTGAGCTAGAATTGCTGAATGCAATTCAGAAGTTTCATTTCAGAATTTGAACTATAATTTACAGCATAGATTGAGACCTGCTATTACACATATGAGACGCCACGCATCTCCTGTATTTACAAAGCCAAAATTGTGGTTTCCTTGGGCTATACACATAATAATATATACGGTGGTATATTACTTTGGTTTGATGATGCCTCTTTGCTCTAAAAAAAAATGGGAAGGACCCAGATTTGGCTCCCAAGTTCCAACTTCTACAAGGAAGACTACCAATTCATCACTCATCAGCAACAGGAAGCTCTTAATTTCAGTCATACAAGACTGAATTGCTCCACGAAAGCACAATATCTTTTACCATAGCAGGAAAACCTGCAAGTTGCAGAACACAATCGCATACCAGAACTTCCCGTCAGATATAGAACTAATTATTATAATCAAAATCTTGAGGCTTCGTATAAAGAATCTGATGGCAAACAACCCAGGAAACACTAACCTCGAACAACCTCCACAGCAACAGTTGGAATATCTATTTGATCCTCTACCATCCGGTACACATCTACTAGCTACATTGTGATGGGGAAAATTTAGCAACCATGTTCAAGATGTTCCAGAACTTATTTAAATAACAAGAGAGAAAAAAAAAGAGCAAGAATCCCCAACCTCTTCTATGTGGAGCTTGGAGTCTTCAGTGAAAGCAAGAATTAGCTGTCGACGAATCCCTTCATCGATCAGGATTAATCGTGTTCCATCCTTGATGGTGTCTGTCAGGTCCAATTTCCGTGCTACTTGTCCGCTCCCTCCCCTAATATCAATGAAGTAAGAAAGAAAGGAATGTAACTAGTTAGGATCCTGAGTCAAGAGTTGTCATTCAATAAAGGAGAGCTTGTAGAAGAAGGTAATTTTTTTTTTTTGCTCGTCCGTAGAAGAAGGCAATTAACAAGACTAACGTGGTTCTCAGTTGTAATGCTGGTGTACTGCTCATCATTGAAACATTCTCCTTCGCCAGTGCTATCAAATTTTCCAGTCGTTTCCACTGGAAGACACCACCTTTAAAAAGTACCTGATACATGAAAGAGAATCCGTTAGGTGGTTCAGTACTAGGGTGAACTCAAATTAGAATTGAGCGCCGACATAATTTTGTGTTATGGATCCTAGTAGTGGCGATACAAATCAATGTTGTGCTTTTTGCAGTGTCATTCTGTAACACCTTTGAAAACTATCTATAAATTGCTTGGACAGTAGTTTTTCCACCCATTTTCAGATTTTGTTCCGTCAGAAGTTAAAAGGTCTGATAAAGAAGAAAGTGATTTCGACAGCATTGCATAACATGTTTCACAGATACTCAGAGGCATGTCTCTTTAACATCACAATATGATTGAAAACAGTGTTGTCTTATGCCATTTTTCTAACTCTTCATAGAAATTAAGCCCCCGAAGAAATTCATGTCAAACTCATATCAACACAAGTCCATCTGCATTTTAATTTTCCCTACAACATTCTCGTAAGAGGAAGCAAGCCCTTCAGACATTATAAATAATCTTCAAAACATCAACCAACTTAGTAAAGTTGGTAGCTGTAACACCTCCTACTATGATGACCAGGGTTCACATGCTAGTCACCACTATGGCTTAGTTCCATAATAAGGACATTTATATGGACCCAGGTAGGTAGGCTTAGATACTCTGTCTCCCCTTTTCCCCTTCCTGTGGTCTTACCCCTAGTTGGCTCCTGTATTGAAGAGGAATCATTAGGGCCCGCCTATCCTTATCTTCAACAACAAGAAGAAAAAAAAGGAAAAAAGAAGAAAACTTCTACTCAGTGTATATCAACTGAATTAAATCACCATATTCGTCTAAGATTACCTAGAACAAGTACAAGGACAAAGATCAAAACAATATTAACACAACTGAAGCAAGTCCGGCTGAAGACAAACATAAACTAGCAGCAAGGAAGCAATTGACTGCAGGCCTGCATTAGTGATGTAGCTCACCTGTATTAGACGTTCACGAAGAGCAGGATTTGGATCTGTAAGAAGACGCTTTGCCACATACGGGTAAGCCACCTAGTGAAAAAGGTGAGCAAATCAAATCAGGAAAGACAATTAAACAACAAAAAGTAAACCATAAACAACCCAACAGCTTGTATGAACATTGAGAAAAGATCAACAGCTGATGATAAAATAACTTCTATATATTTCGGCATTTTAAAGAAAAATGTCATTCTCTAAGCAGGCTTATACACTCAAAGTATGCAACCTATTCCAATCCCCGTGTTTAGGTTTTTCCGGAAGCCTAATTCAATGACAGATTTTAGATCACCAAGCATGTGAGAGAGACCTTCAGTTTGAGCAAAGTGAAGAAAAAAGATAAATTAGGCCACATTCACAGTAGTTGTCAGCATATACAGATATACTAGCTTCTGTCCATTATTCCTTGTGAAGAAAATGTGGGGGCTGCCTAGTCCAATATACTTGGGGTGCGGGAATCATTTACACACCCAACTCTGATCCAGTCCAAGACGGACTGGGCTTTCTGGGGTTGGGTTTGGTGGAAGCCCATTCTTACCTTCAACAGAAAATGGGAGGGGGGGGGGGGGGGTGGAGAATCTAGTTTCTGTACATTTGAAGTTTATCTGTGTGATGATAGCTCTTATATCGATCTTTAACTACAGACTTATGTTTACTACTCAGTATAGATGGCGTGCACTGGATGTTTGTGATCCAAACCAATTCTATTGTTTGTGAACCAAAATATATTTACTTTCTCATTGCCTTAAAGAAACCACATTTAACTTTGATGTCTACATCAATGAATCACATGTTTGGAGCCCTTGTGCACTGATACTTTAACATGCTATATTGCATGCTTTCCATTGATCTTGTCAACATGGTTTTCTAGCTGAAAATTTATACATATTTGGTCTGCCATATGACATGGTAGTTTACCTCAAGAAACTTGAAGTCAGGCTTCAGAGATAAGCAAATGCCTTCTTGAGTCAACAGAGATCGGATGACAAGAGAGAACCTTTCTGGAATACGGATGGGATATTGGTAGACAAGCTGATTGAATTTACCTGACAGTCACAAGTCACGGTAAGTACAATAACTCTTGACTAACACAAAGAACAGACGTAGGGAAATAAAAGTACCGGTGACACTTCTGAAATTAAATTCTGATAGCCCTTTCCCAAGAGAATTCTGCCATATTGATTCTAAAGCCGGGACAATAGGAGACACGTCCGTTCCTTTTGCCAGGAAACCTAGCCTGGTGAAATCATTTGCCATCTCAGCATAATCTTCATTCACAGCATGAACAACGGCATCTATCAGAATCTGTTTATTTTGCTGAAACATGAGACGAGGAAAGATATCAATAAATAAGGAAAAAGACGAAAGGACGACAGATTTACAGAAAACTCCAATTGAAGAGATCCTCACAAGCAAAGCTAACAAGAATTCCCAGTTGAGAGCACAATTGCACTCAGAATGAGAGAGAAAATCTTTGGAAAGAGGACATAGTTCAGATTTCAATTTTAAACCAGACTCATAATCTCATGACACAGGCCATCTAGTACTAAGCATATGTCAAATTATCCTTTAATTATGAATGGCAACTTTTTGTCTCCACATCAGTTTCTGACTTATCAAAGAGAAGAAGAGCTGCAACAAAGGCTCAATATTCAATTAGCTAAATCCCGCTATGCAGACGCATAAAGAATTTACTCTCTCTTTTTTGGTATGGAAATGCTCTAACTCCCCAATGCTACCTGGCTCAGAACCGCAACATTTCCAAAGTCCACGTATGCAATGCGCCCATCACGCATAGCAAATATGTTTCCAGGATGAGGATCTCCATGGAATAGCCCAAACTCCAACAATTGACGGAGGGCAGCACTAACTCCAACAGTCAAAAACCCCTCGAGGTCAATGCCTGCTTCCCTAATAGCCTATATACATTGAGAATTGCCAAATGTCAGCACAAACATACTTCAGTGCGGACAGAGTAATAAAGGAGAATAATCTATCCCAGAATTGAAACCTGAGGGTTTGTACAGCGAATTCCATCAATCCACTCCATTACTAACACACGTGATCCACAATACTGCTTGTATACCCGAGGAATTTTGACAGTGGGATCATCTTTAAAGTTCTCCAAAAAATCTTCAATATTACGAGCTTCCTGAAGTATATCAGTGGAGAGGGACTATAATTTGAGTAAACATTGGACATTTCATCGGAAGATAGAACTGTCAGTATTAGAGTATCATAAAACTGCATCATACATAGTACATATCTACATCATCTTGCTTTTTAATATTACTATAAAGGTTTACTCATTTAACTCCCTTCATGAGAAAAGACATATCCTTTCACCCTTTCTTGTTTGGGAAAAGAATGTACCTTATAATAATGTTATTTATATAAAAAAAATAATAGTACAATGTGTTCAGGCTCAAACCATTCTGAAACTAGGGAGCATCACAGCTTCACATATTAACAGAGACAAATATGGTAATTTGAGTAAAAAAATGCATAAAAGCAATCAACTTTTGTTGGCAACCACAGGAACCTTAGGAGAGAACAGCTTACCAAGGTGTAATCAAGCTCCTCTAAAAGCTTCTCGCCAAATTCATCAACAATTAGCTCGGCATTGCAGCCTAGTTTCTGTATACTGATGCCATTCAAAAATGACGCAAGTGTCCGGAAGAGAAATAGGTCCCTATAAATTATGGGCTCTATGTTAGGCCTTTGTACCTGCAATTCCATATTGATGCATCCATTTCAGTAGCTTTCAACTTCTAGCTAGAATTAAAAGAGAGATCAGAGAAAGTTTACCACCTAAAAACAAATACTCCCTGTTACCTGAAGTAAGAGTCACTTTCCAAATACTAGACTCTTAAGTTCTACGCAGAAGCCTTAGCAAGGGGATATCATTATGAAGTTGAAAATAAGATGTTATTAATTTAGGGAATTGACAATTCTTTTGGACGACCTAAAGTAATGTCAAATATATCCTGGGATGGACTACTGTCTACCGTTTACGAAGGAGTATGTACCTACCATGGAGAAAATATCATCACAATGAGCATTGTAATTTCCTAACTGACACAGAAACTGCAAATCAACACGCTGTCTTAAACTAATTCAAAAGCATAGACTTGACTACAGGTTAGATGAATAGTTCTTTTAAGTAATTTGAAGCCAAACAACTAATTACCAAAAATAACTGGGGTGTTCGCATAACATTTGCCTGATATGGACAATAGTCAGTTAAGGGTATGATATAGCTTAAGTTTGTAGAAAATAAGTTCAAAAACCAATCATTTAATATGTTTTAAACTGAAAAGTGCAATGTTGTCCTTTAAAAAGGAAAAAGAGAGAAAAATGAAAAGCAAAGTCATGTTCAACAAGTTGGACTTCAGATTGTTTTATTGTTTAGGTTCATGAAAGGTTTTAGTAAGAGTTAGAAAACATTACATTATCTTGTTGGATGCAAGATTTGAAAATCAGTTGCTGGATTCCACAACTCTCAAAAGATGAGTGTACTTAACTAACATAATAAGATCGTGAAAGAGGCAATTCCATCTCTAACAGAGCACCTTTCTCTTTCAATTATTACCAAACTCGAATTACAAGAATAATAGCTAGCGAAATGTTATCCTCTCACTCAAGTCCCTGAATGGAAGGCAGGGGACGGAGGGTAAGAGGGAGATAGATAATTCTATAAATTCACCTTTAATAGATGTGCCCATGATTAATTTACAACTTCTACTTACAATATGGAGAGTAAGGCACCAGAATAAACACCTTAATTGCAACATCCTCTCCTGTAGAGCGAAGGGTAGCCCGATAAACTTGTCCCAAACTTGCAGCTGCTATCGTCTGTGATGAAATTTTGCTAAAAATGGCCTCTAGTGGCTGGCCTAGTTCCTCTTCTATGATTTTGAAGGCAACCTAGAGTATTGCCAAGCAATTTTCCACTTGAGAAATAATGTTCAATATCCAGAAACAAAAGGTTTACACAGTCAATGTAGCCTTGTAGGCATACCTGGTTAGGAAATGATGGAACATCATCTTGCAAAATGCAGAGTTCATTCATATAATCTTCTCTGATGATATCAGGTCTGTTTGCTAGGACCTGTCAACATCTCATCAAACAACAACAAACAGAATCTGAGAACAAACAACCTGCTTAAAGACCATTCACTAGTGAATTTAGTGATTAAACAAATAACGCCAAAACTACAAACTGCAATTATTTTACAGCTCAACACGGCCCTGCCAGCAATAATGGACACTGCTAAAATAAATCTTCTACAATATGCATGTTCTTTTTTCTTTTCTTCTCTGTGGAGGAGAGGGGTGGGGAGGGGAGGGGAGGGGAGGGGAGTGACAGGGTGGGGAATCCATTAAGTGACATTTTTGCTAGAAAGGTTTGATTTCAAATTGCCGATTTCAAAATTGGCGAGGATATTTGTGATGAAAATGGGCCTTTGAAACACACTAATTTTCAAACAAGAACCCAATACTTGTTAGAACGTGGTATCCAAACCATCTATTACTGAGGAAGAGTTGACAAAACCGTCTATAATAACCAATGAAGATATACAAGAAAGCTCAGTCCTTCCCGATAATGTATTTTTTCTTCATGAACTGTTAATCCCTCAAGCCTAGCTATTCTTTCTTGAATTAATGTTTTCAGCATTCCCTAAATTTACATAAGCAGCACTCTAAATCCCCTGCCACATCTCATACACAAACAGAACTCTCTTCTAATCACAATCAATGATTCATTTCATTCAACAAAATAGTCAATTAGCCATGAAGATAGCACAATCAGGTTATTTGACTGGACAAACCCTTTTCATAGACAATAGCACAATCAAACCCTTTGCTCAAATATCCAAATCTATTGTACTAATAAGATAGAGGTCTCACTGCATAGAACTACAAATGAACTTAATCCTCAAATTCAGAAATAGGAAAATAAATTGCCACCAACACAATAAGTAACAAACATCAAAACTGAACTGTACCAACCTGCCCAGCTTTGACAAAGGACGGCCCCAAATTGCATAACAGATTTCTGAGTTGCCTGGCTCGATATGGCACAACCTCCTCATCCCTACCAACTAAACAGTCGTATGCAAGTCCAGCCCAGTAATACCCCAGGCTCCACACTATTTCAACGCCACGCTGAATCAAAGACAAAGTACCCTCACTGGATTCCAGTACTTTACTCCTCACCTGAGAAACAAAGGAAGTATCCAATCTCACAATAAATCACCAATTCATCATCAACACCAAACAAATACCAATAGTAAGCTGCTGAAAAGAACTAAAGTAAGCAAGTTCACCCAATCAGCTACTTGCTTTGTTATTTCACCAAACACAGGGAATTCAGTTTCATCAGGAACAACGCAAAACAACCAAACGATCCAATCCTTAACTCACTATATAGGGTCACTTACATGGGCTCTTTACCCTCCAAACTATGTCAAATTCATGCAAGGAAGCTTTAAACTGTACAACAAAAACCACCCTCCTCACCGTTTGGAAACAGACCACAACCAAGCAAATTGTAAACAACTTAGCCAATCCCATCGGTTTGCAACTTAAAAAATTAAAATTTAGAATTAAAGTCCAGTTTCACACTAACCCAGCAGCAAATACAAAGAATTAAAGGCAACAAGGCTGAACAAGGCCCAGTAACCAAATTCACTTGCAAATGAATACCCCTAAGCCAGAAAACAACATCACAAACATCAAATTTCAAAACACAGAAATATATGATCGGCAATTACAGAGAATTAATGGCTACCCGGACAGTTTTCAGTTCAATTTAGAAAAGAACACACCCTAAAAGACACCTAGAACAAAACCCATCAACCAAAATGCCTTGCAAATGAAAACCCAGAAGCCAGAACACATCAAAATCATTTAAAATTCAGAACACAAAATGAATGATTGGCAATTACAAAGAACTGAAGGCTAAAACCAAGCCTGAGCAAAACCCAGCCAAATTCCCTAGTAAATAAAAACCACACCCCAAAAAAAAATTAAAAAGCAAAACAGCATTAAAACATAAAATGTTGAATAATTAAGGAAAAAAGCAATTACCCCCTCTGGTGTATACTTGCGAAAGGGCACACAAACCCCACGTTCGATATCAAGCTGTTCAAGGGCACTGCTACCATTCTTGCTAAGCTGCAACGCTTTTGCTCTAACTTGCAGTGATTTTGATGGTTTCTTAGCTGGAAATTGGGTATTAATTTTCTTCTGAAAAAGAAGTGATCTTGGTGTAGGAAATAAAAGGGGTGAAGTGAGGGAAGTGGAGAGAGAAAGTGATGAGTTTGATGAGCAACTTGGGCAAATGAATTCCATGTCAATCAAATTCAAGCTTGGGTTATTGTGAGAATTTAGATGATTATAGTGCTAGACTATCATCAACATGAAGCTTGGGTTAAAATGAATTTAATACAAATTGGTAATAATAAAAAATAAAATGTGATTGAGGAGCTTTAAAGGTCAGTTGGAAGTTGGATGAGTGATGAGTAACTAACCACGGTAGCTCTAGCTTGTTCAAATGAGGAATAAAAAATGGAGACTTTATGAAAAGAAGAGGAGACCGTGAAATTTGATCCTTTGAGAGCTCCAGAAAGCAAATTGTTTTTCTTTCTCTCTCCTAGTCCTGGTGCAATTGGCAAGTTGCAAACGTCTTTGAGGCCAATACCCAATAGGAAGTAGACTTATTAGGGAAAGTGGAAGTTTGGGGGTGGATAAAAAGGGACCAACCAAACCAGGATAGTATCAACTGGATAAATACAAAAGGTTCCGGGAGCAAACTGGAATGAATTAGAGCAATTTTGGAATTTGATGAAATTTTGCATTTTATGAATTTTCTTTTTCTTGTATTATATAAGTTTTATGTAAATAATTTAAATTCATAATAATAGTTTTTTTTGAGTTTTTATGAATTTTTTGTATCATATAAGCTTTACGAAAAAATATTGATTAATAATGACAGTATTTTCATCATCATCATCACCAACATCAATCATAATGACTATGGTTCATAAGCGGTTGATTTGTTAAATGTAAGAGGCTAGTTGAGTTTCAACAGTCTCCTTTCTATCATATTGCGATATGCTTTACACTGGTTGAGTTTCGACCATCTCCTAGTTGCTTCTGCAGTATGCCTTAATGCAACAACCTTCTAATAGTTGCTTTTGAATATTATGATGGTTCATTGCGGCGCCACAGCAGGTGGGTTGGTTCCACTGTCATCCTTAGGCCTTGTTCTTTTCAACAGAATGGTATGGGACTATGAGGAACGGAACGGAACGAAACTGAACGGAACAAAACGAGACGGCACGAAACAGAACGGTGTGGATAATAAAACAAAATGTGAGACAAAATGAAGTAAAGAATGAGGAATGAAACAACACGGAACGGAAGGAATTAAAATGAAACGGAACATGAAGACAACGAAAAGAACAGCGCTTTAATCAAACTATTTAAAAGCTTCCTGACATCAGTTAAAAGACTTTTGTGATATTGAACTATCCACCAATGAAATTTACTCCATTTAGTAGTATAGTAGTATAGACGCATAGTAGCACGTACACAAGGGGAGGGTACTACTAGGCACTAGCAAGTTGCTGGTCCAAGCCGTTTTGAGACAGGGGGTGGAGGGGGGTTACTGATACACCCAACTCTACCTGGTCCAATGTGGGCTAGATTGGATGGAACTCTGTTCTTACCTTACAAAAAACAATTAAATAAGTAGCAACTTGGAAATAATGAAGACAACCAAAAACTATTTGGCCAAAGGTTGAATCAAGTCTCAGGATAGCATCCACACAGGAGATACAAGGACATGAGAACTTATCACCACCTACATAATTAAATAAAAATGTACAATACATCAAAAAGGCTCTTAAGTTTCAATCCGAACTTCGTTACATAACAAAGAAGCACAGCTCCAGAACAACCGACCTCTTCGTCGAATGCTTACTGACAAATTCACATTGACTGGTACAAAACATCCAATCATAGATGTAGACATGCTGGGCACCAGAGGGATCTAGCATGTGAGGGGAGCGGTTGATTGATGCAAAATCATGCACCTAATTAGAAGGGGAGACATGAAGCCCTAACTGCACCTATATATTAAAATAACCCAACTCCCAAGGGTCAGAAGACCTGGCAAATTAAACCTAGGAAGCTTTTGTCGCTGCTGTATCATCTCCTGCTAAATCATCCTCATCATGATATATGTTCTCAGCCATCTGCCAGATTTGAAGAATGTTGTCCTCGGCCACACTAGCAACCACCCAATCTTCACATGGATTCCATGAGAAATCAGAGATTTTGCTGGTGTGACCTCCGTGAATGAAAAGCAACTCAGGTGGGCCATCTTCAGCATCTTCTGGTGTCTGCTGCTCGTCAATCCTGCAAACAAGGAAGTTTTTGTGTTTTGCTGCTTAGGCAGGGTATATGCTGTGCCCTCATAATGGGATTCAAGTAGGCAAAGTGCTGGGGTTCACGAATCATGCAGGAATTCCTTCTCACGGTAATTTATACAAAGCTATTACTCTCACTGAGATTTGAATGTGCAATGGCTTACACTTTATATAAGCCATAATTATTAGCTTCAAACACACACAAAAAAATTCCCTACGGTAAGAAAAAGAATAAATATAACACCTGAAAGATTTTCTTAATATTTGCAAGTACGTGCAAACTCTGTTTCAACTATTCCTCACACAAACGTCAATAAAGATATCAACAAATTTCCTATGAGGGAAAAAAGCAGCAAAAGAAGACAACATAGGCACACAAAAATCATTGCACAAAACCAAAGGGTGGCATCTCAAAAGTATGAAATCCAAGATGACCAGCTGTGCAACCACTGCTAGTACTCTATTATTCAAGGCTGGATCAGTAATTGTTCTTTTTAAAAGTGAAAAGATGTGTCTGACCTCCAACCAAGAAAAAGTCACACCAGACAAACCAAGCACAGACCGCACTTGGGGGGCAGGTAGTAGGTACTGAACAAATTACCACGAACATAAATAACATAGAATGACAATATTACCTGCTAAGATCCCACACCATGAGTCTCCTACCAAGACAGCAAGAAGCCAAGATAGTCTCATTCTTAGGGTTCCAGCCAACTTGGAAAACCTCCTCTCTGTTACATATCAGACATTACTTGTTTATTAATAAAAGGTCATAACAATCGGAAACTAAATCATCCTTAATTAGAGTCCCAGGTACTCCTACTTGAGAAATGGACAACTAATGAGTGATTAATACTTACTTGTGACAATCAAAAGTATGCAGTGCAGTGTTGATTTTCCTTAGATCAAATAACTTCACAGTCTTATCAGTAGACCCTGTTGCCACAACCCATTCATTAAAGGGATTGAAAGCCAAGCAGTTCACCTGACAAGTTGAAAATAATGTTATCAGCTGGAACACCAAAGTTTCAAAATACAGCCAAAACTGTGACATAAATCGACACAGGATAGTCACGACAAAAACCTCCAAAAGTATCTGTTTTCATGAACATAAATTCAAACCATCTAAGAGCCATGTTCAATGATCACCCAACCAGTAGTGGCAGATGAGGTCCAAAATAGCAGAGAACCAGTAATAAAAGAGATCGCAATATTAGGTTTTGGATAGAGCAATGAGTTGACAAACAAATTATGTGGTTTTATATCAAACTTTTGAATGGTCTCTAAATTCACATGATATGTGTCCTCCAGAATCATTTTCAAGCCAATAAATTGAATTACATCAAAACGATTGAGTGTTGGCATCATTTGGGGTTATAAATCAAACTCATAATTCATACATCTATGTCATTTGAGAGGGCAGAGCTCGTAGTAATAACAGAGTTAAGTAAACTTGGGAATCTAGAAAGGAACAAATGCTTAACCCAGCTATTTGGAAAATTAACAATGAGATATAGTGTTCAAAGAGTTACTTGAGATGGTTGATCTGGAATATATTAAAATCTCAAACTTTTAATCAAGTAAAAGAAGGGGGTGGGGTGGGCAGCACATAGAAAGGTCATTCACCAATTGGTTAAGGCAAAAAACTCTAATTAGATTTAACCCAAAGAAACATTCAATCATCTATCTTACACAAATATCATAATGCTAACAGTGTCTCAAATCTCAACCCATTACTAGCTCACCTCACTTTGATGAGCAATTACAGACTGTACAGGCTTGGTAGCTGATGGAGTTCGGAGATCCCATACAAGCAGATATTGATCATCTCCAACAGAGCCAAACAAGTACTCATGCCTTAAATGCCATGCCACATCTTCAACAACACCTTCATGAACCTACAAATGCAATTCTTTTAGCACCAATATTGCATCATAGTGCCACAAACCAAAATAAAAAGGAAAAACACACAGCCATAAAACATATACAATCAGAATTGCTGCATCGAGCCAGTATCACTATTTTCACCCCTTTAAAACAATCAAACAGCATATGGTTGTGAATAGATTTACAATATTTGATGTGTCTTAAACTGGATAAGACAAACAAAATGCAGGTCGACATATATGGCCATCTTGACAAGCAAATAGAATTTCCTTTCTTAGTAAATACATTTGTGAGACATAAGGCGTGTCACAAGTATATAACTGTAAAAAAAGGCCGTGAGTTTCAGATCTGTAAGAGATGATACCTTAAATATGTTCATGGCATCCAAAGTTTTATTCCTAGGGGTCGCATTTATGTCCCAGAGACAAATCTGAGCATCATCAGAACCACTCAGTAAATGGCCCTGTTTGAATTTACTCCATGATAAACCATATCCTTCAGTGCTGTGACCTCGTAATCTCAAATCAGGATTGCATGCACCATCAAGAGGTGGCTTAGATGGGTGTTTACTGTAGTCGAAAACATATACTTCTGCACTCACTGTTTTGGTGGCAATCACAAAGGGGTTCTGCGGCATATAGCGAGCCCGATTTACTTCTCCATCATGATTTATTTGCTGTATAATTTGTACCTGGAGGCACACAATATATATAAGAATGATATCATGACAGCCATATAACAATGACAGCAGGTGATAAAAAGATACGACTAAATAAGATTTAAGAAATGGATATAAAAGTTATCTTCCCATTACACTCAGTTGAAACCTATATTTCAGTTGCAGAGGACACAATCCCTCATGCAAATTTAATATAGCTCATAAGGCAATAAAAGTATGTTACTATGTGGAACCTCGGAGCAGTGAATACTAATAAAGATCAAGTAAGCTGACACCACACTATCAACAATAATGCAATCAGTACAACAGCAATCAGCAGTCACCACTGTAAAGATCAAGCAAGCTGACACCACATTATCGGAGCAATAAAGATCAAGATAGCCTTCAGCCCTTATAACTTTTAAGCATTCATCACAAAACAAAAAAAAAACAAAGAAACCATGTCAAAACCTTTTGACAATGACAAAATAATTTAAGGAAGAAAATGAACAACACTACTTCCCTAGTAATACTGTCCATTGTAACATTAGAGTATACTTTGAGAAAACTCAAAATGTGAAAAAGAAAACAAGCAGGTGCATAATGGGATAAAAACAAAAACTTGCCATGACAAAATGTCAAGCTTGGAAGCCAATGTAATTAACCAACTTGTGACCAGTTGAGCACAACAGCATGTTTAGGAAGTGAAATTAATTGTCAAGATTGTCTAAGGTCGAGCAAGTGCGGTTAAAAGAAATTAGATGAATATAAACAAAAATGAAACATAACTTTCTGAGTATGTAACTCGGACTTGGCAACAAGTGCTGGCCAAGATTACATGTCTAAGAGTAAACGCATCCATATTCTGAAAATTTTGGGAGTAAGATATCTTTTGAAACACTGTTAGGTTACTGAATATGTACATATATATACTCTCAGCCCAAAATAGCGGAGTTCTAGAATCAGGCGGGTGTGGATATAAAGTTTAGAAACGGGAACCTATTGTTGGAATCAAGGCTCCAAGTAACATATCCCTTGGTTTCCTAAATAGGTGCTCACAGTAATTATCTACTTCTTGCACTTTAAACTTTGATCGCTATTCTGCTTCCAAATGTTAAGTTGTTAAAATTCAACCACATTACCAAATGAATACTGCAAATCAAAGAATCTTCATAACAGATACAAACACATACTCATACATGACCAGCAAAAGCAACAATTCAAAACAAAACAAAAGTAATCAACCAAAAAGACAAAACATACCTTCCCATTGGCGCACCCAAACCCGCCAAACTCAGACCTATCATCATCATAATGCCTTGCATCATTCTCAGCATCTTCAAGAGGAAGCTGAACCTGAGCCAACATAAGATAATTGGGCTCATTCTCCGACGTATGAGTCCCCAAAATCATCTTCTGGACCGAATAATCTTTCCCCGGTGGCTCCTCACGGTCGGGTAGCCACTCAACAGTTAGAGATGGCCACTCAAGAGCATGAGTTATAACCAAATCATACAAAAACGGCGTATTCTTCTTCCAAATCTTGTACTCCTCATTTATCAATCTCTCCTCTATTTCCCCCCTCATCTCCTCTTCATCTTTCCCCATCACAAAACCCTATCTACAAAACCCTAGAAACAACAAAATTCAATTGTTCAGCAACAAAACCCAACAAAGTGTAAATGTTAGTTCTTTCAAACAAATTACCGTTCTAATTCATCAAAAGAACTCACCGATTTATTGAAAATCCAGAGAGTACAAAGCTTACTTCAGTATCTGGCTATGGCGGCTATTTTTTGCCCTAGAAACAAAAAATAAATCGCAAATTTCAGAATCGAAACAAAAGGTGCGAATTTCTGTTCTATTAACGATAAATTGAAAATTATAGAATATCGAAAACGAAGCAAAGCTCAGTGATTCAATGGCTACAATGAAGATTTGCCCCAAAAAAAATGAGTGGGAAATTGAAGTGCGAAAATTCCAATGTAGTTATTATATGATGAGAATAGAAAACGAAAAAAGAAAAGAAATGGGAGAGATGAATGGTTACCATACCTGAGCAAGAGATGTGAGACGGCCGCTGGCGGGAGCAAGTGAGGAGAGAGAAAATGGGAAGGAGATGGAGAGGGGTTTTCTTTTTCTGGGAGGTCTGTATATGTGTGTATCGTGTGTAGAAGAGCGGGAAATCAAAGTAAGAAGCGGGGCAATGACGCCTTATTGCTTTACATTTTTATGCAATTTTGTCACATTAAATATTAGGAATGTGAGACCAACTCCCTATAAAAATGGGGTTATTATTTAGAAATGTATGGGTCACTTACGGTGAGAAATGACTCTTATTTTAGTGAAAAGTGACCCCCGTCTCACCAAAAGTTACAAAAATACCGTCTTATAAAAATTTTTGTGATTAGGAAATATGGATTTCACGGTTTTCACCCCAAAAATAAATAAATAAATAAAAAGAAGTCAAAAGTAACCAAAAGTATAATATTTTTTTGCTCAAAAATATAAGTATCTTCGGATGAGACCGTTGTATATCAGTTTTAGTGTTAAATAGAAATGTTTCGGCAATATTGAGTGGGATACGATGACCCTAATTGAGACTCAATTTCAAATACCCAATCTTGATTCATAATACGAAATAAATGGTTACGAAGCCAAAATTATACATGTAATAAAGATAATTTGAATTGAATACAATCTTAATTTAGATTATTTTTTAAGGTTACTATTTTGGAATGATCCGAATTTTCATATTTAAAAAGTGGAATTATGATGAATAAAATCACCTCTATACTTACGAGATTCTTTAGAAACAAGGTAGCTAACACAGGAAGGAAAAAAAAAGAAGCAAGCAATAAAAGCCATTTCGCCTCTTTTTCTTCTTTAGTCGTAAAGAGGTGGAAATTCGACCACTCTTCTTTAACCGATTCAACACTGGAATTCTAGTAAATAGTAGTTAAAGTTTTCAATTTCTTCTTATCAGAAATTCAATAAACAGATAGAGTCAACGGTACAACAGACACCTCTGCCTACACGGGAATTAACTTTCGAGGTTGAGCAGTCTCAATTAATTTCACTACAGGTCCGTAGGAATGCTGGGCCACCTCGAATGGCAATTCTGGAGGATCAGGAAATCCACCTGGATGAACACGCCGCCGTATGGGAGCTTCCTTCTATCACGAGTTTTCGCCCCTTGGAAAACTATAGTTTTCCTAGGTAGCGGATGTCCTTCTCGAGCATATCTTTTGATGGGCGAACTCGCCTGGCGCCATTCCCCGACCTAGCAGCAGACGGGCGGGTCGTGCCTGAATTCAGACCAAACTTTTCTTTGTTTGAGCTGCTCATCAAAATTGGTGGTTTTAAGTAAGGTAAGATGTTGATGTGAGAGTTTTGAACACTTTGGTTAAGTCCGGCATAAATTGATCCAAATACACTGTTAGGCCTTCTTTTCGTCGTTTTCATGCTGCATTTCGTTCCGTTCCGTTCCAATCTGTTCTGTTCCGTTTCGCGTCGTTCCGTTCCAATCCGTTCCGTGTCGTTCCGTTCCGCGTTTTGTACTTTATTTTGTCTCACATTTTTTTGAATTATCCTCGCCGCGCCGTTCCTTTACATTCCGTTCCAATCCGTTCAGTTCCATTCCTCACCGTCCTGCACCATTCCGTTGAAGAGAACAGGGCCTAAGTTTGCCCAACTTTTGATAATGCAAATGATTAGGGAATAGGGTCATAGGGCTCAACCTTTTATCACTAGGCCAATACCTCATAGGCATATTATCTACGCTTTCATGTTCATCATCTACTACTACGGAGTCTACAGTAGTATATAATTACGCACCATGTTTATAATTGTCAGGTAATAACATCTCATCAAAAATACAATAACCATATTTTAGAATAATAGAATGAACTTGCTCTCCCGTAGGAAGTTCAGAATGCCCTGCACATGCTGTTAAAATGCTTGAAAATGTACATGCTGTTAAAATGCTTGAAAATGTATGTTGATTTGCCCGTGTCCTTGATCTGGTCATCAAAATAAATAAATCTAATGCATCCAAATACTTTGATGTTCTTACATACACAGAAATCATTACAGTCCAAAAAAAAATTCAGAAAAAAAATTTCGTCTGAAAGTGAATTTCGAGCCCTGGTAACCTGTTTATTCTTCAAATACCCATCAACTAAACCTGATTTTAAAAAATCCGGTCAGCGGGCCTGGCCGAACCGCCCATATTTAGACCGGATTTTTGACATAAAGGTCAAACCCGCAAACTCTACCCGAATGTCCCAAAATTTTGATTTGTTTTGAGTTTTTTCATATTTTTCTTTTAATTTTTGTTTGCCTTAATTTTAACTTAAGTTAAGGTATATGATTTAAGTTCCCACCTTAAACATTTTCAAATTAATTATTAAATCAAACAAAGGTGACGTTCTTTTAAGATAAGATTTAGGTCACTTGCCCTTCATCAAGGTATATGGTGCTCTAATTTTTTCATTATCGGTACCTTTTTCTATGTTTAAAAAAAATCTTAGTATTAAAAATACTTTTGCAATTTGGTAAGTGTTTGCTCTAGCTTAATATTTGGGATGAGACACTTTTAGGAAGACACACTTTCCTGTTTTTAGTATTTGTTTCCTTTCCAATTTCTTCTTCGTTTTTCGCACAAAAAAAAAAAAATCTTCTTCCTTTTGGGCAACTAAAATAATTTTGTCCATTTAAACACAATAATATCTCTACACAATCTATCCATCCTCACCAGTCACCCGAGAGAGAAAACGACCATGTCATCCATCGTTGGCTACATGACCAATAACGCAGACCACGACTTTGCCAACGACAACTTTTTCACCCTGTTGTCCAGGTGTGATGGCATGCTAAAGGCAAAAGCAAAGACCAAGTCCAGGAAAGAGATTCAACAGTCCCTTAAAGCGCCCGGGTTGCTAGCGATGAATCTGCAATGCAATAAGGACAACTCCCACGAAGTCTACGAGAAGTCTCTCCCTGTCTTGGCTCAAGCACTCGAAAGGTTTCATGACAACAAGGAAACCATGGTCATGGTTATTGACTGATTGGACCTTGTGGCTTTGTTTGGTTGCACCCACCCTGAAGAGACTCAAACTGTCATGCGCTTGTTTTGGGACATGATTATAATATTATTAATAATAACTTCAGCAATTATTTAGTCACAACTAGGACATTTTCGGATAAGTATTTCCTTCTCAACGACATAAATATGTACCACGTCAGCAACAAGTATTGGAAACATGTGATTTCTGATTTGTTGGATTTGTTGAATAGCCTCGACGATAATAATATGATTGTGAAACATCAATGATTATATTGGTGGTGGCTGATACGGTGGGTTTTATATTTGAGGGAGGTTGCTCAAACGGTTGCTCAAACAAGTTCTCACATGAATAATGAGGGGATGATGATGAATACGATGAAGGAGAAAATTAGAGATGAGTTATGGTGGGACAACCTTCTAGGAGAAGGATAATCCTCATGACTAAGCTATGGACCAATTTACTAGTTTGGTATAGGTGTAGCTTTTTTTCGTCCGGTAGGTGTTACTACCCCCAATCACACAGATATTCCAATTCAAATAAAGTTCCTAATCAATTATACAAGAAAGATGAATATAAACAAGCCATATCTTTTTTATTTTGCCCTTTCGTCTTAAAAAAAAAGAAGAAAGATCTCATACCCATCTTTGAGAATGATACTAGTCAATGTAGCAAAGAAGAGCCTGTTGGGGATTTTTCGCCCCACTACCATACTACTATGACCACAGCGGAAGTACAATAAATAAAATACACAAGATAAATAGACACACACAATATTTAACGTGGAAAACCCCTCTCAACTAGGGGAAAAACCACGAACCACTACTAGTCCACTAACATTGACAAAGAGTGAGTACAACGACATACATCAACAAACTAACATCTCAATCTCCTCTAGCTAATGTATTGAAATAATCTACCCAACTCAATCCTCACTTTTGCCCTTCATACAATTGAACTCTCACCTCAACTACTACTACCCCATATATGGCTTTATGCACGGGAAAGCGACAAAACCGCCCCCTCCTCATAACCTAACTTTTGAGATCAAAGCTAGAAACCCTCCACATAACTTTTGAGGTCAAAGCTAGAAACCCTCCACATAACTTTTGAGGTCAAAGCTAGAAACCCTTCACTTCAATGGCTGGGCTTTCTACACACCCGCACACTCACACCTCACATAGCTTTTGGGAAAAGCTACAAACCTTTCAACTGTTCAACTGCAACAAGGGAGCTCTCTCTCTACTTTGGGGTTGAGCCAACTTCTCCAATCTAACATCACCTATATTTATAGGCCTCCATAAAGACTCATCTTTCCATATAACTGCTACTCCTTACACAATTAGAAAACTACTACCATATAATTAAACCACCAAATAATAATAATAATATATTCCTACCAATATTAATATTCTTCTACTACTAAATTCCCACAACCAAACCTACGTAATCTTCCACTAGCAACCAAAGTCTTCAAGCTTCCATAAAATTTACCAACCAAAAAATAAGACACCTTTCCAAAGCCTACTTCACGTAATTATGCCCATAACGTAGTCGACTAATCTAGCCGAAACTCTTCACCACACATGACATTCTAATTAATCAACTTCTAAATTGACACCCCAAACTTTCCAATTTTCCACCAGTAAAATATATTGGCGTGGAATATATTAAAAACCCTAACAAACCTCCCCTCACGCCAATATACTTCATTGAAACTCGATCAACGAACAATACCGCGATGCCTCCCTCGAGCTCCACCCTCTAGTACTCGATCGTCTTCATCTTCTTCTTCAACCTTCTAGTCTTGTGTACTCTTCACCACATCTTCATTTTCACAGCAAGATCTTCAACCATACTCTCTGATACCACTTGTTGGGGATTTTTCGTGCCAGTACCATACTACTATGACCACAACGAAAATACAATAAATAAAATACACAAGATAAATAGACACACATAATATTTAACGTGGAAAACCCCTCTCAACTAGGGGAAAAACCACGAACTACTACTAGTCCACTAACATTGACAAAGAGTGAGTACAACGACATACATCAACAAACTAACATCTCAATCTCCTCTAGCTAATGTATTGAAATAATCTAGCCAACTCAATCCTCACTTTTGCCCTTCAAACAATTGGACTCTCACCTCAACTACTACTACCCCATATATGGCTTTATGCACGGAAAAGCCACAAAACCGTCCCCTCCTCATAACCTAACTTTTGAGGTCAAAGTTAGAAACCCTCCACATAACTTTTGAGGTCAAAGCTAGAAACCCTCCACATAACTTTTGAGGTCAAAGCTAGAAACCCTTCACTTCAATAGCTGGGCTTTCTACACACCCGCACACTCACACCTCACATAGTTTTAGGGAAAAGTACAAACCCTTCAACTCTTCAACTGCAACAAGGGAGCTCTCTCTCTCTACCTTGGGGCTGAGCCAACTTCTCCAATCTAACATCACCTATATTTATAGGCCTCCATAAAGACTCCTCTTTTTATATAACTGCTACTCCTTACACAATTAGGAAACTACTACCATATAACTAAACCACCAAATAATAATAATAATATATTCCTACCAATATTAATATTCTTCTACTACTAAATTCCCACAACCAAACCCACGTAACCTTCCACTAGCAACCAAAGTCTTCAAGCTTCCATAAAATTTACCAACAAAAAAAAAAGACACCTTTCCAAAGCCTACTTCACGTAAATACGTGCATAACGTAGTCGGCTAATTTAGCCGAAACTCTTCATCATTCTAATTAATCAACTTCTAAATTAACACCCCAACTTTTCAATTTTCCACCAGTAATGTATATTGGCGTGGAATATATTACAAACCCTAACAGAGCCATAAATAATAAATTATATATCATGTTAGCTGGATGGAATAATATCTCTATGTAGTTGTATTCTTAACTCCTAAAAAAGATGCATATATCATCTATCCTGACATTTATAAACATGATATACATCTTATCAGGTAGTATATATATAATTGTTGGTGCTACTCATTACGACTTGGTGGATGTTCTGGTTTGCTCACAACAAAGTACAGTTTGATAATTTATTGACAAGCCCCATCCAAATAGCAATATTAGTGAAGGTTAGTTTTAATGAATGAAAAGTCTTATCTCATAAGAGTTTTGAATTTGATGTTAGTGGTGCTTTTTTCGAAAACCTATCAAGAAAGGACCGAGACCAAATGTTTCTTGGTCCCCCACGACAAGACTATGTTAAGCTAAATTTTGATGACTCTAAAGTAAATAATTTCGATGCTGCTGCAGGTTTTGTTCTACGTGATGAGAAGGAGTCAAGATGGTAAGAGCCAGGGGTATCAATCACACTACCATTGAGGGCAACAATTTAGCTATTATTAAAGCTATTCGAGCAGAGTGGAATATACCCTAGGAGATAGAGACATCATTATTGATACTAAAAAGGACTTGCATTTCTTTGACAGAGTGGAGGTTCCCCACTGCTGGCTGACTATCTGGCTCATGTGGATCATACTTGTCCTTCGTTACACACTTGGTCAACTTCTTTTGACCAGTCCATTGCCAATTTATTGGTAAATGACACTTTAGGTTAACCCTTGGTTACCTGGTTATCTTGCCTTATAAAAAAAAAGTTAGTATATAATTGCGCACAAAACAAAATCATCTACTATGGGGTTGTGTTCCCAAACTTATATCTGTTCATTTCAACAAACTTCAACAAAATTCAGCAAACTTGAACAAGATTAAGTAGATTAAACAAAATTCAACAAAGTTAAACAAACTTCACCAAAATTCAGCAGAATAAACAAAATTCAACAAACAAACATACACACTAGTTATAAAAATCACTTGAATAAACAAACTTCAACAGAGTTCAACGAAATTCAATAAAATTCAGTATAATAAACAAAATTCAAGAAAGTTCAACAACATTCAACAAAGTTCTCAAAGTTCAGCAAAAATAAATATTCAATAAATAAATATAAACAAAACTAAGTTGGGGAGTTTTTTTTTAATATTTGATTAGTCGGAGTGTTTTTCCTTTTTTGGATGAGAAAGTAGGCAAAATGTTGGATCCGAGCAAATTTCTGATTTTTATCTGAAACTAGTTTTGAAGCACGGACTCGTAAATATCTCTCGGAAATGGAGATAAGTTCCGAGGTGATACCTGATGTTTGTTGTATTCCGCACAACGAATTCTATATTTGACTATTTTAATATTTTTGTATGAAATGTCCTTTTAAATTGATCTACCTCTGAAATAAAATGAATGTAAAAAAAGATTAATTTATGAAAATAATTAGAGGATACTTCAAAGTTCACAAAAGAATAAGAAAAGATAATTTAATGAAGTAAGAATTTTATTTTTTAGAGTTATGTAACTTAAAATATGTTATTTTATAATTTGAAATAATAAGCAAATAAATCATATAATAAAGTCGAGTGATATTGATCATTTGGCACTTGGATCATGATTTGTTAAGATATGTGACAAAGTTGCACATGTTACATCAACATGTCATCTTTACACAAACATTCCCTCTTATGTGGCGTCTACATGTTATCACTGCATGGTAAGGACCCAACTTGTATAGGTCACATATATCTCCATTTAAAGCCTTTTTCAAATCCAATCCATTGAAATAAGATTTATGATTTTTTTGATTTACAAAACTAATTTATTTTATTCTTTAATATAAAAGTATGCTAATTTGATGCGGGAGCAAACCTGAAGCTCCTTATCAATCATCATGAATATGTGTCTATGTCCTTCAATGAAGATCAATTCAATCCAAGAGTTGCATTTGCTAACAAAGTCATTAATCAAGAGCAACTAGCTGAAATTGTGTCCAACATCAGTCCGATTTTTATGACATCACTTGAAATGATTTTTCAAGTACCATGGGGCGTTCTATACCTTTCAAGAAACCTTATGATCCCTTATAAAGGATCACAGGTAGGATCAAGGTTTTTGAACTAAATAAGTTAACTACATTGGTGCTTTCCCCCAAGCTATCGTTGTCACTCAACATTGGTGCATGCATAAATAAAATGAATGCCATTTTCACACAACTCATGTTTTGCCTCTAAATTTTGGAGGGGATCTTTGACACATACTGAAGACGCTGTGGTCCAAATTTCATAAGAAATTTCCAACGGAATCAACATATATGATCTGTTCAAGTGAGCCCATGTGCTAAAAGCGACTACACCATAGCAATCTCTTTCATGACAATGACTTGTAGCTGTTAATTTGTTTGAATCCTTTTGCTTTTGAATTAAATTTCAATTATCCTTATTTCTAGCTTTAACTAAGCTTGTAAACTCCTATATAGAGGAGCATTAGTTCTATTTTCAAATCAGATTTGATGAATATGAAAACTGGTTGCTCAAGTTGAGTAAACTATCAAAAATCTCACTTCTTTATCTAGTTTATCTAGTGGTGATTTAAGTGGTTCTGTCACGCCCCATAAGCAGGGTAAAAGGCATGACAGACGGCAACTTAACTACGGCACTTCCATAGTCGGGCTAAGCCTCTCATGTAAACAGATACAATAATTCGGGTTCACAAAAGAATCTCAAAGGTAACAACAAAAAACCTTCACTTAGTACAAGGACCAAAACTTAATACTAAGTATCTAAGCGGAAGCATTTAAATACTGAACTTCTATTTCGAAAAGAGGGTCCCCATGATCTCACACCCCACTGTGCCCCACGTTGAAACGACTTCTCAAGTTCCTGAAAAATGATAAATATAAAAAGGGTGAGTTCAACAGCCCAGTAAGTAATTTAACGCAATCTAACCAGATCAAGCAAGTTTTAAAGTAAGTACAGAAAATACAATAAAATAATAATAAATCTCCAATCTTAGTAAATGGTGTGGCAGAAGTAATTCAAGACCATTAGTGTGCCAGATATCCCCGTCGAAATCCAAATTCAATACTCCCATTTAATCCCTAGGAAGGGCCAGATATGGACGTCTCCAACAGTTCAGATATCAGTGATAGTTCCCATTTAATCCCTGGGAAGGGCCAGATATGGTTGTTCCCATAAGTTCAGAAATCACAGATAATTCCCGTTTAATCTCTGGGGAGGGCCAGATATGGGTGTTCCCATAAGTTCAGATATCAAACATAGTACAAGAATACAACTAGCCCACAAGATAATAGTTCAATTCGATGTTCACAAATTCTCTTCAAAATAATCATAAAACATTATTTTCTCTTTCAATAATCGATTTTCTAAAACAAGGTTCAATATATATATATATATATATATATATACTAATCATGCTTGATCCAATTTTCTAAAACGTATATAATAAATAATATTCGGATATGAGATCGTATTTCTGGTTCGGAAACGTCTACTAGCAAGATTAGCTTTATCGTAAAAACAAGCTAAATTGGGAGAAACCACTTACCTTGATCTCATGTGTCTAATAACCAGAAGTATTCATGTTTTCACCCCTCGTCCTAACTGCTGAACTTTTGAACAAAAAAAAATAAAATCCTTGAGAGCTTGAGAGTTTCTCATTCTCTTTCATTTCTATCATTCATCTTCTTCCTCCATTCTTCCCCCGTAATACCAAAGGCCATATAAGTACTATTTAAAAGTTAGATTGCTTTAGATATTTTTATTTTTTTTTTGGAAAATGGTGAGATATTATCATTCCATATTCCAAAGGAGTGGCAAAGCGACACCGTAAGGCCAAATTCCAGTACAACCAGGATTACCGGTGTGATAGTCCTAGATAAAAGCCAGAAGAAAACCTAGAAAAATAACCAGATAATACAATCAAACTAATTAAGAGCGTCTAACATGGTGCTTTCCTCAACAGTTTTAACAGACATCATTCTAGCACTAGTATAGTACTTGATTTGTCAGGTAAGGTGAGGGATGCTTCTCTTTTTTCCAGCAAAGATCCTTTGGTTCATTTCCTTCCATATCTCGTAGACAGTGGCTACGAGAGCACAGCGTTTCAGCTTACTAGTCCAAGCTTTCCCTCTAATGTGGTTATTAAACCATTTGATTTCGTGCTTGAGGCTCAAACCCCTCCTGGTAATGCCCAACCAGGCCAGAATACACTGCCATAACCCCCCAGCCACAGGACATGCAAAGAAAAGGTGATTGGTAGTTTCACAAGCTTGCTCACACAAGGCACAACGATTAACTAAAGGAAGACCACGCTTAGCCAAGTTATCCATAGTTGGGAGAGCATTCTGCAAGGCAAGGTTAGTAATGAAAGCTTGGCGAGGCATATTAGCAGAATCCCAAACGACCTTTCTCCATGCTACTTTGTTATGAGGGCTTCTAAGAAAATCATAAAATCTTCCAACTTTGAGTTTGCCATGAGTAGCCCAAGAATCCAGTAGGGATTATGCTTCAGTAACTGTATCTGCTTTGTATAGCTCATCCCTTACAGCCAGGATACCTCTCCAGCCCCATGAGCTGCTCGAGTTAGCCTGGCATTCCCAAAAGTCAAAATTATTGAGCTTGTAAGCCTGCACCCATTTAGACCATATAGAGTTATCCTGCTGGTTATGAATTTTCCAGATCCATTTAGCCATGAGAGCTCTATTCCAGCTTAAGGCCTCCTTAACATCAAAGCCACCTTCTTTTTCTGGGCCTACAAACCTTGTCCCAGCCAAAGAATGTCATTCTCCTGGCACCATCAGTACCCCCCCCATAAGAAATTTCTACATAGTTGCTGGATTTTCTTGAGGATGGTCTTAGGCAGGAGGAAGGCTGTGGACCAGAAGTTATTTAATCCAAAAACAGCTGAGTTAATCAACTCCACCCTCCCAGCATAGGAGAGGAATTGGGAAGCCCAGTGTTGAACCTTGTGCTGCACTTTGTCAATTAGAGGTTGACACATGGCAGGGGTGAGCCTAGCAGAGTTCAAGGGGATACCCAGATACCTGAAAGGCATGGAGCCTTCAGAGAAGCCAGAGAGTTGAAGAATAGCATGCTTAGTAGCATCCCTCACCCCTCCAAAATAAATGTCAGCTTTGGTAGGGTTGGCAGCTAGACCAGACGTGTGCTCAAAGTCCCTGAGACAGTTAATTACCTTCTGAACAGATGAGATATCTCCCCTAGAGAAAATGAGGAGATCATCCGCAAACACAAGGTGGGTTAGAGCAAGCCTACTGCACTTGGGATGTGGAGAGAAACCAGAAGAAGCTTGAGCATCCCTAAGTAGTCTAGAGAGACCCTCCATGAAAAGCACAAAGAGATATGGAGAGAGGGGATCCCCTTGTCGAAGTCCTCTTCTACCTTCAAAATACCCACAAGGACTCCCATTGACACAAATGGAGAATTTGCTGGTTGTGACACAACCCATGATCCAGTGCACAAACTAACTAGGTATGCCATAGGTGTCCAGGATGTTCTTCAAAAAGTTCCAATCAACAGTGTCAAAAGCTTTACAAATATCCACCTTGATAATGGCTCTAGGTGAGATATTCTTACGTCCATAATGTAAATCCAGCTCATGCGCAGCCATAGTATTGTCAAATAAGCTCCTGCCTTTCACAAAAGCTGCTTGCTCTGGGCCTATCAAACTTGTCATAACTTGCTGAAGTCTGTTAGCAAGGATTTTGGTGATGGTTTTGTAGATAACGGAGCAAAAAGAGATGGGCCTATAATCAGTCACAGCCTTGGGGACATGGATTTTTGGAACCAGCACCACAAACGTAGCATTAACTTGTTGTAGGAGTTTTCCTTTCCTGAATTAATCCTTAATTGCATCACAAAAATCATGAGAAATGATATTCCATGCTTTCTTGAAAAACCTAGAGGAGAACCCATCAGGGCCTGGGCTTTTAGCTTCATGAATTGAATTTAGAGCAGCTTTAATTTCGTCTGAGGTAACCTCAGTCAGAAGAACATGTTGTTGGGCATCAGTGAGAGCAGGCCCCTTCTCTAAGATGCAAGGATCATATGCTTGAGTAGCCTGATTAGTGCCAAGTAGTCCTTGGTAGAACTCCACGAAGGCTCTGTCAACCTCTCTGGGATTAGACTGCATTATACCATGAATATCCTGAATACTGTGTATCTTACTTCTGGCTTTCTTTTCAGAAGCTTTAGCATGGAAATATGATGTGTTCTCATCAGATTGGCTAATGTCAAAAGTTTTGGCTTTTTGATAGTAATAGCTCAGTTCAGCATGCCTCAGTTTAAGGTAGCTCTGCTTCAAGGCTCTCTCCTCAAGGATGAGAGCCATGTCACAGGGGGAGGTTTGAAGGGATCTTTGAGCTGTATCCTAGGATTTTCTAGCATAATTGACTCTAACTGAGATATTAGAGTAGCTGTTCTTATGGAGCTTTTTAAGCTCCGGCTTGAGAAGCTTTAGCTTGGCAACCAATTTAAACATCTTAGTCCCAGTGATATTAGAACTCCAGACACGAGCAACAAGGGGCAAGAAAAGTTCATTTTCAGCCCAGCAGTTCAGGTACTTGAAAGGACGAGGCTTAGTGGTGCTAGGACCAAGTAGAGATAAGACAGCAGGCGAGTGATCAGAAGGGCCAGAGGGCCTAAATTCAACAGTGCCAGGATCAGGCATCAAAAACCAGTCAGCATTTGCCATTACTCTGTCTAGCTTTGCCCAGACCCTATCCTGGTCTTCTTGATTGTTGGTCCATGTCAGATGACAACCTGTAGCAGGAAGGTCTTGCATACCAATCTTCCCCACACAGTCAGGAAAGTCCTGGATATCTCTCAGAGTAGGCTGAGCTGAAGATATCCTCTCATTAATAGTAAGGGTAACATTAAAGTCACCCAACCAGATCCAAGGACCAGCAGCAACAGTGCTTCGGATAGCCTCCAAAGAAGTCCAGAGATCCCTTCTCTCACCAGAGTCATTAGAGGCATATATGAAGGTGGCAAAAAAACAGGAATGAGCAGATTTGTTGAAAATCCTACAGTGAATCAATTGTGCGATAACAATCAGAATGTCCATGTCAACCTCTATAGGGTCCCAAAATAACCAGATACGACCATTCATATGGTGGGAATAGTTATGGTGAAAGTTATAATTCCTGAATCTTCTCCTAACAATAGAAGAAGCTTTAGCTTCCTTAACCCTAGTTTCCAATAAGGCACCTAGGGTAATTTTGTTCTGAGTGAGGAACCGTGCAACATCATGTTGCTTGAGGGGGAAGTTGAGCCCCCTCACATTTCAGCTAGCAATTATCATGGAAAAGGATGGAGGAGGGACTCCTTTCCCTTAAACACCTCATTTCCATTAGGGACATCTGCTTCATGATCAGTATCTTCATTCTCAATAACAACAAACCTATTAGGAGAGAGTAGCTCAACAGAGGCCCCTTGATGGTCCAGCTTCCTTGTGGCTGAGGAGCTGTGAACCTGGATGAAACCCTCATTTTCCACAGGAGTGGCCTGTAGAACAGGTGCCTCATATTGCTGCACATGCTCAGGTTGTACAGCTACTGCAGCATGCTTCTCCTTAGCTTGTTGTTGTTCAGGTTGTATTGGCTTATCAAGAGTATGGTTATTTTTCTTCTTATTCTACTTGCACTTAGCAGTCTCATGTCCAAGTCTATGACAACAGTGGCAGTAGAAAGGTATCCACTCATATTCCACTTGTTGCATATGCTTCCCACGAAAGGGAGTCTTCATAGGTATCTCATCAGGTAGCTTTGTAGCAACATCTAACTCAATGAGTATTCTGGAAAAAGAAATTTTCTCCTTAGTAGAGGTAAACTTATCTGCAAAAAGTGGCATGACAACCTTGTTAGACAGCTTGCTCAAAGCTTTTGCAGACCAGAAGAAAGGGTCCAAGTCAGGAAACAACACCCAGACAGGCACATGTGTATCAGTCTCCAGATTTGCAGAGAAAGATGGAGACCAGTACTTCAATATCAGTGAGCTTGCCCCCAAAGCCCAAGGACCACCTTTCAGTATGGTCTCTCTATCCTCTTGTGACCCAAAACGAAAATAGTACCACCCCTTCTTAAAATAGAGGACCTGAGGCTTAGTGACATGGTTCCAAGATTTGTCAACAAAGGCTTGAACTACCCCAAGTTTTTGTTGTCCCCCCACAAAACACCCCACAAGAGTATTTTTCCAGTATTCTAGTTCCTCTGCAATGTCTTCCTCTTCAATAACCACAATATCTTCATAGGAGTCAGAGGCAATGTAGTCCAGTGACATACCCCTATCTGTGCCCTTAGTGACTTTGTCTTTCCAGTTATTATGACCAGAATCCCCAGTAAGAGGTTGCATTTTATTAGCATCAGTGGGTTTCGCAATTTGTGATTCAGGAAGGGGAACCCCAAACTTAGACATAGCAGGATTATTAACATTCGCATCATGCAATTCAGTTCTTAGAGAATTATCAGCAGGTATATCACCAAACTTAGGAAATTCAGACATAGCAGCAGTATGAACAATCTCAGGTTCAGTGGGAGGCAAATTATCAGAGCTAAACCCTAGTTTTTCCAATTCAAGATTCAGGATATTATCCGCAGATGAAGAAGGATTCAGAAGGTTACCTTTCTCCAATGCAGGATTAAGAAAATCCCCAAGCAAAACTGGCGACCTAGGCGATTGCGCAGATTTTAGGGTTTCAGGTTGCTTCGAGTTTATCGCAGTGGATGCTTTTTGAGAATTATCCCCAACTGGAGAGGGCGTTGATGTAGTTTTCGAAGCTTGTTTCTTCTTTGGTGTCTTCTTTAATGGCAGTTGTTTCCTTGGTCTACCTCGCTTACCCACAGTCATGGAGGAAAAAGAGCGAAAATGGAGAATCGCCTATTTTTCGCTCTCAGAGCACTTTCTCTCTCCCACCGTTCAAAAATTATTCTCAATATGACATGATTGCTTTAGATATTGGCACAACCTTTACTTAATAATAGCTTACTTTACTTATGGTGGCCGGCATTGCCAAATCAATTCTTATCTTGATAAGAATTGCCAACTTGATGAGTTATGCTTTGCTCTTTTCTTTTCTTTTCCTTTTCCTTTTTTTTTGTTGTGTGTGTGTGTTATTACATCCTTCCCTCCTTAAGAGGAGTTTCGTCCTCGAAACTCAACATAATCCTAGCATCCTTCCAAAAAGTTACAACAATAGGATTTACCAAGAAAGTAGTCCATTTATAATTGATTCGATAAAAGGCAATATTGCAAGTTTAGCCAGATCATCTTCGAATAGTATCTTGCCCAATTTATTCAAATATTATCTTGCATGCCTAGCAATCTATTATTACGAACCTTGAGATAGAGTAGAAGCATTCATCTACTAAGAGCGGATTTTCATTCCCTTAACGAAAAATTAAACTCACCTGTAAACGAGAAGGCGAGTTTCCGATCTTGTCCAATGTAGTCATTGGGTGGCACATGATTTGTATTCAAGCGGAAGGGCCAGATATGTGTGTTCCCATAAGTTCAGATATCAAACATAGTACAAGAATACAACTAGCCCAAAAGATAATAGTTCAATTCGATGTTCACAAAATGCTCTTTAAAATAATCATAAATCATTATTTTCTCTTTCACTAATCGTTTTTCTAAAACAAGGTTCAATAATCATATATATATGATTTGTAATCATGCTTGATCCAATTTTCTAAAACGTATATAATAAATAATATTTGGTTATGAGATCGTATTTCTGGTTCGGACACGTCTACTAGCAATATTAGCTTTATCATAAAAACAAGCTAAATTGGGAGAAACCACTTACCTTGATCTCATGTGTCTAATAACCAGAAGTATTCATATTTCCACCCCTCGTCCTAACTGCTGAACTTTTGACAAAAAAAAATCCTTGAGAGTTTCTCATTCTCTTTCATTTCTATCATTCATCTTCTTCCTCCATTCTTCCCCCGTAATACCAAAGGCCATATACGTACTATTTAAAAGTTAGATTGCTTTAGATATTGGCACAACCTTTACTTAATAATAGATTACTTTACTTATGGTGGCCGGCATTGCCAAATCAAGTTTTATCTTGATAAGAATTTCCAACTTGATGAGTTATGCTTTGCTCTTTTCTTTTCTTTTCCTTTTCCTTTTTTTTTTGTTTGTTGTGTGTGTGTGTTATTACACCCTTCCCTCCTTAAGAGGAGTTTCGTCCTCAAAACTCAATATAATCCTAGCATCCTTCCAAAAGTTACAACAATAGGATTTACCAAGAAAGTAGTCCATATATAATTAATTCGATAAAAGGCAATATTGCAAGTTTAGCCAGATCATCTTCGAATAGTATCTTGCCCAATCTATTCAAATATTATCTTGCATGCCTCACAATCTATTATTACGAACCTTGAGATAGAGTAGAAACATTCATCAACTAAGAGCGGATTTTCATTCCCTTAACGAAAAATTAAACTCACCTGTAAACGAGAAGGCGAGTTTCCGATCTTGTCCAATGTAGTCAGTGGGTGGCACATGATTTGTTTTCAAGCGTTGTTTCCAACCATGTCATCGTTAATATTTTCTTGCTCCTCCCTTTCAACTCTCGTCCACTAACTTGCACTTGCCCAAAATAAAGTTCTCCATTCTTTACACACAAGATTGCATGTTTTTAATGTATCAAGCTCGAGTTTGGAGAAAATATGGAACAATAATATGGATTCCCAATTGAAGTTTGGATCTTCCATGTGCGTCTTGATTTTGGATGGAAAATTTCTCTGACCTGAATTATTAGAAAGATTTGGAGCTTGGTTTACAAATAACGATGCATGTCTCCATTTTCAAACACTCCTCCCCATAAGGGTATGCGTGTAGCATTCTAGACCGGTGAAATAATCTTTCGACACCACAATCGTCTGTTTTCCCCTAATTTTCGGCTTTGCTTTTTATTTCACTATTCTTATCCTTTTCGCATAGTTGGCTTTTCTCCCTTTCTTTCCCACTTAATTAATTTAAAAGTAGAGTAGTTGAACCCGACGTATAGCTTAGTACCCTAGTGTTGGCTGAGTACCTGTAGTTTATTAACTTGATTTAACACATTGTCATCTACAACGTATTTCCATTGCGCTTCTCAAGCTCTAGCTGCAATCCATCTGTTTGTCAAGCCCTTTTTTCAATAATTCTCATGGATCTGAACTTACCTTCCTCATCTTCCCATACTAGTCCACTAAGAGAATTTCAATTTCTTCCTGAGGAGCCTCATGGATCTCTCCAAGAAACACAAAAGAGGGCACGTCAGAGAATTCTTGCCTCCATGTCTTTGGAGGACATAACTCTAGACATTAGTAGCACCTCTATCTCACATGTTTCTCATCCCAACAATCATTCATATCCAAAGACTGTTTCCCTTACGCCTTTGGTGACTCCAGTCTTGGTAGGGAACTTTTCCCAAACTTTTCAATTGCATGACCCTCAGCATTCCTTATTTTTATTTATTTTCTATGGCGCAATATCTTCCATGTCTCTTCTTTTACGCTTTCCTTTAAGCTTGGCGTACTCAATATCGGTTACGATTAACCAACAAGTATCGCCATTAGGTGGTAATCCCATAGCAAGTTCTAGTAGGTCCAATAATTTACCCTTTGAAGCGAACATCTCTCCAGTTAGGTTGTTGTTCTGGGATGCTCATGGAGTGTCCGAAGATTACTTTCTTTCTCATCTTAGTACTATAATGAAGATTCACTTACCAACTTCTTCAAGGAGTCCTTTAGGAAAAGGTCCACTTCGGAGTTCGTTGAGGTGTCCCTGGCCACGTTTAGCAGATTTTGCCTCATTTTCTCAATTACGAGCAACGATGGGAGGTACGCTTCTTTGCAAGCGTTCCGTGTTAGGTTTTCTCTCTTGGGTACCCCAGGTTGAGAGTGTCTCTTCCTTGTACAAAATTCTCGTTATTGTGTGGTCGATAGGTCGGAAGGGTTTGTTTATAATAGTAGATAGACTGTCCAAGTCATTATCCACATTTTCTACTGATATGTGGCCAACAGAAGGTATAATGCCTCATGTCCTATCCATCGCGGTCATCATTGGAGATGCTGGAGAAGTCGTGGGTGGTTTGACTTTAAGATATCCCACAAATAAATGGAGGGCAGGATTGTCTTCGAAAAAAACGCATCTAGCTTTGTCTACTTTTGTTTTATCCCTTTTTCTTAAGGGTCTTCAGCTGGCACGAAGGTTGGACCTAGCAGAGTTGGAGATATTAATGGACATCCCACTTATCAAATCATCCATGGTTGATTTGGATATTTCTTCAAATGACAATGTAGAAAAATTGTGGGAAATCATAAAGCTTATGCATTTCCCGGGTTGGGAGGTAAGTTTTCGAACTTGTCCTCAAGATAATTGGATGGTGCAAAAAGTACAACCCAACTTTGCCAAAAGGTTCCATTTGACTATTTTGGGGATTATGAAGTACCTCCACTGACCAACTTGACGAGTTTGAAGAATTAGTTTCCCTCTAGTCAAATGTTGACCCCCAATCCCCTATTGTAAATCGGACTGCAATACTTTCTTCTTCTTCTTTTTTTTTTTTTTTTTTTTTTTGGCTACATAAATCTCAAGTAGCTAGTGTTCATCAAAAAGTGAGCTAGCCGTACCATTGCTTCTTATCCACTCAATCCGCATCTCCATTCCCCCATTCTCTTTCCTCTTCCTGTTCATCTTCTTCCCAAAACTTCAACGCCTTTCTCCAATTTTATTTTTTTTTATTTTTTTTGTTGGATCTTGGCTATGGAACATCTACAACAACTGCTAATGCTGCAATTACTACTTATATTTGTACTGCTAATTATATATGTATTTCTCTTGTTGATGTGCTCCAACATTCGATGTCGTTCCTAATCTCGTAAGTTGCTCTTCCTTTGCAGCCCTTATTTAAAGATTCCTTTAACTGGTAGAAGTTTTCCCTTAATTAGGCTAGCGCTTATAAGAGGAGTATATCCGACCTTAAATTAATTCTTGAACTCTCTCTTATGAGGATGTAATTTCTAGTTTTTCTATTTTGGTACCGACTAAATATTTCCAACTAATGAAGTAGTTCTCTTCCTTTAGTTGAGATCAAATATGCGAAATCTGCATTTTCGCTTGTATTTCTGATCGATTGTTGATTCTGTAGAGGTATCGTTGTTCTCGTCTTTCGTCCTTCTTCGCAATTGTGGAATTATCCAAACTTTTCTTGAAGTTGTTGCTGACGTTAAATACGCCTAGATAGGTGCGTGGTAGTTTTCAAAATTTTCAACTATCGGGTTATTGTTGTACATTACGAGAGCAGACTATGTCTGTATATATCTCTCAATATGACAACAATAACGCATACCACCTATGTTTCAATTTAATACTATTGATACACGAATTATCCGTACTCATAACAAAACAAGTAACTAGCTCCATAAGCTTCCAATAGAAAGCTCATCTTCTAAATTCACTGTTGTGAATAAACTATCTATGCACGTCCCAATCTAGATCTACCCATTCTTCACTAAGGTCAATTTTTTTTTCCCTTTCTAGTATTGCTCTGATACCGTAAAATCTGTCACGCCCCATACGCAGGGTAAAAGGCATGACAGACGGCAACCTAACTACGGCACCTCCGTAGTCGGGCTAAGCCTCTCCTGTAAACAGATACAATAATTCGGGTTCACAAAAGAATCTCAAAGCTAACAACAAAAATCTTTCACTTAGTAAAAAGGACCAAAACTTAATACTAGTATCCAAGCGGAAGCATTTAAATACTGAACTTCTATTTCGAAAAGAGGGTCCCTATGATCTCACACCCCACTGTGCCACACGTTGAAACGACTTCTCAAGTTCCTGAAAAATGATAAATATAAAAAGGGTGAGCTCAACAGCCCAGTAAGTAATTTAACCCAATCTAACCGGATCAAACAAGTTTTAAAGTAAGTACAGAAAATACAATAAAATAATAATAAATCTCCAATCTTAGTAAATGGTGTGACAGAAGTAATTCAAGACCATTAGTGTGCCAGATATCCCCGTAGGAATCCAAATTCAATACTCTCGTTTAATCCCTGGGAAGGGCCAGATATGAGTGTTCCCATAAGTTCAGATATCAAACATAGTACAAGAATACAACTAGCCCACAAGATAATAGTTCAATTCTATGTTCACAAATTCTCTTTAAAATAATCATAAAACATTCTTTTCTCTTTCACTAATCGATTTTCTAAAACAAGGTTCAATAATCATATATGTATATACTAATCATGCTTGATCCAATTTTCTAAAACGTATATAATAAATAATATTCGGATATGAGATTGTATTTCTGGTTCGGAAACGTCTACTAGCAATATTAGCTTTATCATAAAAACAAGTTAAATTGGGAGAAACCACTTACCTTAATCTCATGTGTCTAATAACCAGAAGTATTCATGTTTCCACCCCTCGTCCTAACTGCTGAACTTTTGACCAAAAAAAATCCTTGAGAGCTTGAGAGTTTCTCATTCTCTTTCATTTCTATCATTCATCTTCTTCCTCCATTCTTCCCCCGTAATACCAAAGGCCATATAAGTACTATTTAAAAGTTAGATTGCTTTAAATATTGGCACAACCTTTACTTAATAATAGCTTACTTTACTTATGGTGGCCGACATTGCCAAATCAATTCTTATCTTGATAAGAATTGCCAACTTGATGAGTTATGCTTTGCTCTTTTCTTTTCTTTTCCTTTTCCTCTTTTTTTTTTTTTTGTGTTGTGTGTGTGTGTGTGTGTTATTACAGGTTCCTTTAACCTTTGGGTGGTGGCTCAACCTTTAGTCCATTGGGGGTGGATCCTTAAACTTTGAGTGGTGGTCTAGCCTTTATCTCAAGTTATATCCTTGTTTATCTTCGTTTTATCTTCTTTTGTTTTTATTAATCAAAAACTTCAAAAATCGTAATCCGCCACGCATCAACTAGTATCAGAGCAAATTCCAGGTTGTTTTGCTTGTTATTTTACACCATCATCTTCCTCATTCTATTATCTTTCCATATGTGGTCTTACACTTTAGGGGGTTATGTATTTCGGGAGATATTGAAGAAAACATCCAGCTCTGTCAAAACCGAGAAGCATCCAAGTTACATCTTCTTGTAGTTTGAATAACTACCTGATTGTTGTGATTCTAACTTGGTTTTCTACTCGGTTATTTTGAAGTTCTTCTTCATTGGAGAGTTCTCTAACTCCTCGTTTTGGTTTGAGGGGAAAAGGTTTAGATTTGGGCTCTCAAACAAGCATTTTTCCACAAAGACTCCCACTGGACGTGCGACTTGACCAAGCTGAAGTTCTTTAACCTTTGACATGCTTTAAGAGGTAAAAGTGTGAACTTTGCAATTCTTCTGGGTTCCTAAGTTCTTTCTCCTTAGATCTATCTTGGTGGAGTTTCTTAAATCATTGTGATTTAGAGCAGTTTATTGCGTGAAATCGATAAGTGTGCTGCAAGTAAAACTGAAGTGCTGCAAGTGTTTGTTGTTCTCAATGTTCTTGGCTTGATTTTGGTTGAGTGTTGTTGTATATGGTCTATTTTATTTCTCCTATCCTCCCATGATCTTTTTCGTGCATCATAGCCAAATAAATAAAAAAAACCTATCTCCAGACACAATTAAGCCACAAAGAACCTGATTGTTTACAAGGAACGACATCCTTGAGTTTTCCACATTGTTTTCAACTTGTTTCAAAATGGTTGGATGTCATTGTCTTGAAAAGGCAGTGATTTGAACTTTAAAAATGGGTCCTCCTTATTAATCTAGTTATGACAATGATGCTATGGAAAATTTTTCCCTCCTTTTATGGTTACCCCAATGAGTTTAACAAATGGATACCTAAGGTTGAAAGGTTTTTCACTCGTTATGAGTACCCCGATTATGAGAAGGTGAACTTAGTAACCTCCTCATTTAAGAGTTATGCTCTAATCTGGTGGTATGACTTTAAGAAGAAACGAAGATTGTTGGGGTTGGGGAGAATTGCGAGTTGGAGTCGTATGCTAATAGAGCTCCATTGTGAGTTCCTTGGAAAGGTTTACTTTGAAAATGGTATTCACAACTCTTGTGATATTCAGCAATGGGCAACGAAATGCTTTAAGTGTCATGGAATATGGCCACTTTGAGGTTGAATGCCCAAATGAGAGAGCCTTGACTCTTGAAGAAAGTGAAGAAATCAAACTCTCACTTGAATGAAATCAAGTTGGTTCGATTATGGACCCAAAGAAACAAACGTTGTCCATGGAGTTTCTTAGGGATGAAAACATTAATGTTGGTGTTGTGCTACCATAAAGGAGGTCTTGCAATCTGAATTGGAAAGACCCTTAAAAGTACAAGAGTTTATTGGGCACACAGAATCTGATTTTGAATTGGATGACCATGTTCGAAGCCACATTGAGGAGGGTCGTGAAGAATACGAGGATTTGAGGGCAAATCCTTTTCAAGGTGAAGAGTTTGATGTGGGAGAAAATCTGAAGCTCCTTATCAATCATCATGAATATGTGTCTATGTCCTTCAATGAAGATCAATTCAGTCCAAGAGTTGCATTTGCTAACAAAGTCATTAATCAAGAGCAACTAGCTGAAATTGTGTCCATTATCAGTCCGATTTTTATGACAACACTTGAAATGATTTTTCAAGTACCATGGGGCGTTCTATACTTTTCAAGAAACCTTATGACCCCTTATAAAAGGATCACAAGTAGGATTAAGGTTTTTGAACTAAATAAGCTAACTACATTGGTGCTTTCCCCCAAACTGTCGTTGTCACTCAACATTGGTGCATGCATCAGTAAAATGGATGCCATTTTCAAACGGCTCATGTTTTGCCTTTAAATTTTGGAGGGATCTTTGACACATATTGAAGACGCTGTGGTCCAAATTTCATAAGAAATTTCCAACGGAATCAACATATATGATCCGTTCAAGTGAGCCCATGTGCTGAAAGCGACTACACCATAGCAATCCCTTTCATGACAACGACTTGTAGTTGTTAATTTATTTGAATCCTTTTGCTTTTGAATTCAATTTTAATTATCCTTATTTCTAGCTTTGACTAAGCTTGTAAACTCCTATATAGAGGAGCATTAGTTCTATTTTCAAATCAGATTTGATGAATATGAAAACTGGTTGCTCAAGTTGAGTAAACTATCAAAAATCTCATTTCTTTATCTAGTTTATCTAGTGGTGGTTTGAGTGGTTCCTTTAACCTTTGGGTGGGGGCTCAGCCTTTAGTCCATTATGGGTGTATCCTTAAACTTTGAGTGGTGGCCTAGCCTTTATCTCAAGTTATATCCTTGTTTATCTTCGTTTTATCTTCTTTTGTTCTTATTAATCAAAATCCTCAAAAACAGTAATCCACCACGCATCATAATTAAGGGAAAACACTTGGATGATGAGTTGTTAGGCTATGTGGCAAGCTTTGCTAATATGGCGACTTCCGTGTCATCGTCACACGATTTTGGGCCTCTATGTGCGCCTTCCATGTCGTGCACACACGAAAAGAAAAAGAGAAGTATTTTACTAATATATTTAATAAAGACATTAAAATTTTACGGTATGAAATTATAAATATTATTTGTGAAATACATTTAATTTATGTTAGCAAAATTTTATCCATTAAATGCATGCTAATTATTAAAAATAATAGTATAATTTCATGTCTCCCTCATAATTTACTTCTAAATATCCTTTTAAATTGATCTACATCTAAAATAGAATGAATGTAAAAATTGATTGATTTATGAACATAATTTGAGCCTACTTCAAAATTCCCAAAGGAAAAAAAATAAAGTTTAATTAATCTCTCTCTAGTTAAAAATCTGTCTCTTATTGCAATTGGATTTTTGGTAATTGAATAAAGTCAATTAGTGGTGAACAAAAAATTTTCACTTTCTAAAGTTATAATCAACAATTTGATCCTAAATTTTTATTTCTCCATTGTGCTAGGTAGTTCAACGTTCATAAATTTCAACATAACTTATAAGGAGTGTTACTTGAATCTTACTCTTTGTTTGCGTGACATTTATATTACATAAGTATGTCTAAAGTGCTATAATAAAGTCTCAATTAATTTGCTAAGAAAGCACTGGAATAGATGATGAGTTGACATTCATGTTTCATCCCCCACATGAAAAGTTCGTTCATTTGGCATCTATATATGAAAAATGATTCCGTTTTTCTTATAAATATAAAATATTTATTACAAATTGAATTTAAATGTTTAGAATATATTTTCCTTACTAATATTCAAGTGTAATTTACAACTAATATAATACAAATATGGATATCTTAAGTGTCTTGTCCAATTAGTTTATACCAAACCTTTTCAAAACCAGTCTAATTAACTATGATTTATAATTTTTAGATTTATGTAACTAAAGATATGTTATTTTGTAGTTTGAAATAATATGCACATAAATCAAATGATAAATTCGAGTAATAATGAACTTCTGACACTTGGATTGATCCGTTAAGCTATGTGGCCAAGTTGTGTACATGTGACATCTACGTGTCATCTTCACACGAACATTTCCTCTGATGTGGCATCCTACAGGTCATTATCGCATGGAATTGACCCAACTTTTATAGGACATATATATCTCATTTTGAAAGTTTTTTCCAATCCAATCCATTGAAGTAATATTTATAATTTTTTGACTTATGATGAGGCATTAATGAGTGACACTTGGATGAAGAGTTGTTAGGCAATGTGGTAAGCTTTGCTTACGTGACACTTAGGTGTCATCGTCACACGAATTTACACATCTTATGAGGCGTCCTATATATCGTGCCCATACAAATTGGACTCACTTTTATATGTATACCGATGTGGCACCTATGTGTTATCTTCACACGAACATATCCCTCCCATGTGGCATCTCACCTGTCATACTCACACGAAAAGAACCTAACTTTATAGGACATAGTACATATGTATCTCATTTTGAAGTATTTTCCAACCCTGTTCCAATGGAGTAAGAATTATAATTTTTAAATTTGCATAACAAAAGTTATTTTATTTTATAATTTTAATAATATAATAATAATTATATTATGTTGTATTTATGATCATGCATTAATGATTGACCCACTTGATGAGTGCCTTAGGTGGCGGCATACGTGTCATCTCTAGACGAATTTGGGCACTTGCATGGCATGCCATGTGTCGTCCTTAGGCAAATATAAACGCTTGCGTGGCATCCCACGTGGCGTGCCCACACGTAACTGACTTAACTTTATATATATATAGGAGGTTACCCGTGCTACGCACGGACTATTCTTTGATTACTATATTTTAATTTGCTGTGGTAATTTTTTTTTTTAATAATAAAAAAATATTTTTGAATGAAAAGGTGATAGATCAAAATGTTATACATGTCCTAAGTAATTGTCTCATCTCCAAAAATACTATTAGTCACCTGTCAAAATAATAAAATAATAATATCTATTACTGAGAACCTAACACGTCATTGTACCTCAAACATATAACTTAACAAATTGTCACTCTAAATGTGACCCTGCTTGTCACTTTATTTGATTGATCATATCTTTGGAAATTTCAGTCACATGTCAAATTGGTGATTTTACCCTCAACCACTTTAATCCGATCCGTTTGTCCCTTAATGTGTGTTTTGCTAATTAGAATTGAAAGTTGAAAATTGAAAGTCTAACCTTATTCGAATGAAAATAATAAAATAAAATAAAAACTATTTATGAAGATGTGATACTTATAGCTACCTACTCCTATACCCACAACTATGTACCACTTGTTATGTTACGTGCATCTATTCCCACAAAAATTTATCAATTATACCTAATTAGAAGTTTTTTTTAATTGTTTTTTTGAATGCAAATATGATTTATTATAGACAACTTTGTTAACAATTGAAAATAAAGTTGTACATTTATCCCATTTTAGGTTGTATTTAATAAGAAATATGAACAGACTATACCAATTATTGTAGGATATTTATTTAGCATAACTTATTATTCTCCATAACAAAAAAAAAAAAAAAAAAATAACCAAACAATACGTGACACTTGTCATATTACCTGCGGTCTTTACCCAAAATTATACCAATAAAAGTTTTTATTTTGTTGAAACATTATAACTGGACATTAAGCAATTTTATATCATATATATTATATCGATTAGCTTCCCTATGATAACACCATTTTGGAATTTAAAATGATCAATTGATATCTTTTATCATAGTTGTACTTATTAATACATTTATGTCTCTTTTAGGGTTTCACTAAATCACCTCACTTATGATAATACTTTAATTAAAGCATTTAACACTCTGTATTATTATCACTCATTTATGCTTAGTAAATACTAATAACTCTTAAATAAAAATCATAATTATAATATCTATATATTAGAGGCATTTTCTGACAGCATTGGAGGCGTCCACCTAAGCGAGCCATTGTAATAAAATTTTAATATAAATATAAAATAGAAATATATGTTTTGGTATAGAATATATATACTAAAGTTGTAATTTCCTAAATCGTTAAAGAGTACACTATTAATTAGAGGTTTTCATATAGAATATATATACTAAAGTTGTACTTTCCTAAATCATTAAAAAGTAGACTATTAGATTTTAAAAAGCATATAACTTTAATTTCACTGCTTAAAAAATTAAATTTCTTACACCATTGGAACGAGTACGAAATATCCTTTAAATTGATACTCATTTGTAGTATGTTCTATCGTTTTACAACATAAGTTGCATCCACCTTAAAAGGTAATTAGTAATTAGCTTGACAAGCTGACACAACTAAAGAGTTGCAATATAAAAATAAGAGAAAAGATACGTATATTAGTTACAAAAATTTAAAAAGCAATCTCAAGATAAAATATAATAAAAAGAGTATGTGCGTGTAGAATAAAGAAATAAACGATGAATCTAAAATAACTCTAGGTCCAATCTTTAATAGGAAACTTTACCATTATCACATATAATTTTATAACTGTATGTAATATATTGATCCCCCATGTTATCTTAGAGCTCCAGTTTATGTTCCCTTCAACTTTATAATCATTAATGTACTCATTTAGACCACAAATAAAATTACATTGGACTTTTTGCGTTCTTCAAGGCAGTACTTTGACCGCATATAACTTTGAAAAAATAAGCAAGCATTAAAGTATGTTTTGCTATTCTAAGGTTTACGTCTGAAGCTTCTTTATTTTTTGAAAAGTAGTTATATATACATTAAACATTTAAACTGATTTTACCATAAAAAAAAGGATCATATCTTTGGAAGGTTAGTTGTACACTTAAATCAACATAAGAGCATTGGCGTACCAACATCAATCATAGAATGACTTTAAAACTATTACCTCTTGGATCATGTAACATATGGGATGAGTTAATTAATAGTTAATTGAATTTGATGATTAGAGTTTAAATTAGATAAGATGCCCTATAAATTCATAGTAATCTTATTATATGACATTCATGATATTAAATAGATTATATAAATATTTATCCATATATTACTAATAGTTTTTCACAAGTGACAATTACACTTTGATTTTTCGATGAGATTAATAATCACTTTATATTAATTTTATTATATAATCACAGTCCGTGCAACGCACGAGCATACTCACGGGCATCCACCTAGTATCTATATATTAGAGGCATTTTCTAACAGCATTGGAGGCATCCACCTAAGTGAGTCAATGTGATAAAATTTTAAAATAAATATAAAATAGAAATACTATAAGTTTTGGTATATAGAATATATACTAAAGTTGTACTTTTCTAAATCCGTAAAGAGTACACTATTAATTAGAGGTTTTAGAATATGTATAGTAAAGTTGTACTTTCGTAAATCATTAAAGAGTAGACTATTAGATTTTAAAAAGCATATAACTTTAGTTTCACCACTTAAGAAATTAAATTTCTTACACCATTAGAACGAGTACGAAATATCCTTTAAAATGAGACTCATTTGTAGTATGTTCTATTGATTTACAACATTAGATGCGTCCACCTAAAAAGGTAATCAGTAATTAGTTTGACAAGCTGACACAACTAAAGAGTTGCATGTAAAAATAAGATAAAAGATATGTATATTAGTTATAAAAATTTAAAAAGCAATCTCAAAGTAAAATATAATAAAAAGAGTATGTGTAGAATAAAGAAATAAACGATGAATCTAAAATGATTCTAGCTCCAATTTTTAGTGGGAAACTTTTCCATTATCACGTCTAATTTTATAACTGTACGCAATATACTGATCCCCCATGTTATTTTAGGTTTTCAATTTATGTTCCATTCAACTTTAAATTATTAATGTACTCCCTCCGGACCACAAATAAAATTACATTGGACTTTTTGTGTTCTTCAAGCCAGTACTTTAACTGCATATAACATTGAAAAAACTAGCAAGCATTGAAATAAGTTTTGCTAAGGTTTACGTCTAAGGTTTTGCTAAGGTTTACATCAATTTATGTTCTCTTATGTTGATATAAGTGTACAACTAACATTCCAAAGATATGATCCTTCTTTTATGGTAAAATTATTTTTAGGGGAATTCCAATTGGTGCCCTTTTACTATTGACTTGTCCAACTGGTGCCCCTAACACAGAAAGAAGTCCAGTCCGTGCCCATTTAAATTTAAAATCTCCATTCCGTCTCCTTATTTTTTCTTTTCCGTTACAATTTAATGCCGTCCATGTTCCTTGTCTTTTTCGAGCAAAATATGCTGACAAAATTGCCCCTCTTCTTTTTCCCCCTTTTTTGCTAATTGGGATAAAAACTCGATTTTTCGCTCATTTCTTCGCTGTAAATAAATCTTGAGCGGTTCAACATAATCTTCAAACCCAAGCGTAGTCATAGCCCAAAGCAAATCATCACCGTTGATTGTTTTCCTTTTCATGATTCAACTTTGAAAATCCCCAAATGAACTCGTCAATGGTGGAATTGGAAACCCAGATCAAGAAAACCCAGATCAAGAAAACCCAGAAAGGACTGACCAAACCTTTATATTCATTTTTCCTGATTGTTTCGATTGATTAAATTAATTGTTACCACGTATTATTAGCAAAGCACCAAATAGATGAATCTTATTTGACAAGCAGCAATAGCATATTCGTATAAACAATTACATAGTGCGAAGAAATCAAATTGAAATTGGCAATTACAGGAGAGGGTGGCACTTGAAAAGGAAATTTTGATAAAGACATGAACAAAGACATACCCATCACTCAGTACATGAACTGTTCAACAAAGGGATAAATAACAACAGAAAAGTATAGTTTATAGCTTTTTTTTTTATTTAATTTTTATTTATTGTTTAAACCCTTTTCTTGGGATACCTTCCAGCAATATTCTGGGTTTCGGGTAATTGAAAGCTCGCACAGTTGAATTCAATAGCAGTTTTAATGGCGACTGATCCAAGTCTAAATGATGAATAGAAAGGACTGATCCAAGTCTTTTTCACCACAGTTGAACTGACAATAAATATAAAGCTCGCACAGGTCCATTTTTCCTGATTGTTTCGATTGATTAAATTAATTGAAAGTATGGAAGTGATGAGTGATTGAGGTTGAGGAATTTTGTTTTGGTTTTGAGTGGATCCGAAAATGGAGAGGTCTGAGAATGAAGGTGACAGAGGAGAGAGAAAAGAGGGAGTGTATGAGGGAATGAGTGTGGTGTCGTTTAATGACCTTCTATCTGCGTTTCATTAAGGGTAAAATGGAGAAAATAAAATTTACTTAATGGAAAACAATAAATAAGGACACGGAATGTACGTTTTGAAACAAAAAGGGCACGGACCGGACTTCTTTCTGTGTTAGGGGCACCAGTTGGACAAGTCAATAGTAAAAGGGCACCAATTGGAATTCCCCTTATTTTTAAGTGTCTAATGTATACATAACTACTTTTCAAAAAATAAAGAAGTTTTAAACGTAAACCTTAGAATAGGAAGACTTTGAAACTATTACCTCTTGGATCTTGTAACATATGAGATGAGTTAATTAATAGTTAATTGAAATTGATGATAAGAGTTTAAATTAGACAAGATACCCTATAAAGTCATATTAATCTTATAATATGGCATTCATGATATTAAATGGATTATATAAATATTTATCCATATATTACTAATAGTTTTTCATAAGCGATAATTACACTTTGATTTTTCGATGAGATTAATAATCACGTTATATTAGTTTTAGGAAATTTTGATAAAAATAATCCTAAGTTGCAATTTCTACAAAAATAATCCCCAATTGTCATTTTTGTCACAAAACTGACCCTTTACCTTAAGCCGTCTAATTAAATTACTTAATTAGCATTAATTAAACTAATTCCTCATTAATTTTATTAATTCTCTTTATTTATATTTTCTTTCTAATTTACCTAACCTTCATCTCTCTCCTCCATCAAACCCACCTCTTCCACCACCACCATCCTTCCTCTCTTCAGCCAGACCACCAAACCCACCCCAGGCTGCCCATTTTCTCTCTCCATCAAAGCCTCCTCCATACCACAACAACCACCGCCACCCCTACGTCGACCGAAATCTTCGCTGTAAAATCGTCGACCACCAAACCCACCTCATGCCGCCCATTTTCTCTCTCCATCAAACTCTTCGTCGACCAACCTCCACCACCATTTTCTATCTCCATCAAAGCCACCAACACTATATGTAACAAGTAACAACATTTAATTGCTAAGATAGTAGATACTGCACCACCACCAAATACAAAACTAAATTCTCAATTCAGGTAAGTAAGATCAATAAAATCCAACTAATTGATAAAAAAGAAAACATCTAAAGATAAAACCATTTGCCAAATTCCTGAAAAATAAAGATTTCCCAACCTAAAGAAAACGCTCCATCCACTTTTCTCTCTTAAATACTTTCAAAATCAAAAATATTTTTCCCGGCAGAGAAATCAATTCAGCTCCTTATCACAGCAAAACAGAATTGAGACCATAGAAAACTCAGAGTTGAAGGGAAGTGGCGGATTTGTATCTAAAAAAATATGGTATTATTATTATTATCAACAATTAATCATATATTAAATTATATAATAATTAACAATAAGTAGATCTAATTAGCACTAATACTAACGGATTAAGACAATATTAGTACCGGGTCCATTTTTGTGACAAAAATGACAACTTGAGATTATTTTTCTAAAATTTGCAACTTGGGATTATTTTTGTCGTACCGCTCAAACTTGGGATTATTCTTGTCGATTTTTTCTTAGTTTTATTATATAATCACAAACATACTCACAGACATGCACCTAATTAATAACTTGGTATAAGCCAATAAAAAAGTGACACTTATCACATCAACATCGCTTATAGCAAAAAATCTATATATATCTACCACAGTATAAAAGCCAATAAGGCTATTAACTGTTCATATGAACAATCACCAACTTACTTCCCTTTTTTTTGTTTTCTTTTCCTTTTTGTTTTTTGCCTACTCCAGTTAATAACACATCTGTCCCATACAACCTTTTCTCTCTCCTTCCTTCACCCCCTTCTGCCTCAGTCCTCACGTAGAAACCCACAGACAAGCAGCAACCTTTCTACCTTCCCCTTGCTCTACCCATACCTTTGCCTCTGCTCTCAATCACATCTGTCTCTACTTCTCCCTCTCTCCTTCTATTGGTAATTTGGTATCTATCTCTTAGTTTTTGCTCCAATTATGGAGTTTCATATTACTCAATGCTTTGATCGAAAATCTCAACCAACAATTTTCGAGTGTTCTTCTTTGTGGTTTTGATTTCAGGTTCGTTCCCCCTATCTCTCCCCTCTCTCTTTCCTAGGTTTCTATGGATTATTCTTTTTTTTGGACGGATGGTTTTGTGGATTTTGGTATGGGTTCATCTCCAATCGGTAACAAATGATTTGTAAATAATTATTCACAAATTATGAAATTGTTATGCTACAGCTTGTGAGAGAAAGAAGAAGATGATAGATGCATAAATTGAAAGGTGCGTACTACTCCCTGTCCCTTTAGAATTAAAATGAAAATTCTGGGCAAATTAATCAAGTAGGTAGTTGTCGTGCTGTGTCTAGGATAAACTTTTATGAAAGCTTTAAATTATCAGAAAAAAAAAAAACAAAAAAAAACTGACTCTGTATGATAATAACAGAAGTAACTGATGATGATTAGGGGTGTGGGTTGGGTGTTGTAATTGCTTAGATAGATTAGTGTTTGAAAAGAGTACTCCATATGCTATGTATTTGTATTCACATACTAACTTTTAGAGTACAGTAGAATGTAACAATTTTCTTGGTTGAATTGCAATGACTATTATATATGTAGATCATACACACTTACAATTCTTAGTCCATTAGCCAATTTAGCTTATGTAATTTTGGTTCAACTTTTATTTGTGTGAGGTGACTAGGACTCTGTGATTGGGAAGACCTCTTCCAAGAAGGTGGTTCCATTTCCTTCATTATTTGCCTGTTTTGATTACAAAATTGTGCTAATTGTCCAAAATAAATAAATAAAAAGGCTTCAGTTTTAAGAAAATTAATTGATGTGATGCTAATTTTTTTTTTTCATCTAATCGTTTCAGGGTGGGAACTGCCTTGTCCCCTTCTCTGGGTCATACATGGAACTGTGGATTCTCATATGAACTATGGTCATGTTGCAGATAATGAAACATAAAGAGGTATGTAATTTATAAGGTACTAATTTTTTTCTTTCAGATTTTTCATAGTGTCAACCAAATATAGAGTTCATTATCAACTTGATCACTTAGAGAGCTTCTTCTGGAGCTCATAGTTCGTATAAACTTTTTCTTATTCTTTTTTATTTCATTTTTGAAAAATGTGGGTACTTTTTAACAATCACTAATCAAAAATAGTACCATACAGTCTACGGGAAGAGGGGAGTGCTACTTACTAGGTAGCCGTAGCCGTGTAGGTTGCCCTATACCACATCTCAAGCTCACAAATTAGCAACTACATGCTCTATTGGTGCCGCTGATATAGATGGCTATGTTTTTCTTTGCTGTGCATTAGGCTTCCATAGACATGGGAAACCTCTGTAATGATCTTTGGCTGATTGATTGCTGAAAATTTTACTTCATGCAGGTGACCTGTGATTCTGTCATCTTTTGAGCTATTAAACTTGCTTAAGGACTGTTCAGATGCACGGTTCCCCACTACTTATCCCATTTTCATCCCCCTTTTGGTTTTTTTTTTTCTGGGGTTTGGCCTGACGTGAGACGTCTTCCCAGCCGCCACCCTTGTTTTTGCACACTGCAGCTCCTCCCCCCATACCATCCTCATCCCTTGCAGTCACATATTCTCCTCTTATCCATGTCTTTTCATTCTTCACAATTTCACTCATCCCCATTCTATCTTCTCTCTCTCCTCCCCTATGCCTTCAGTCTCAGGTTTTTGATTTCATATAATTTGCTTGTTAGATTTGGCTTTTTGATTAGACGGTATTTTGTTTTGTTAACTTTCCCTTTCTTCCTTTGAAGAATTTGTACAGAAGTAACCGGAAATCCAGAACAATTGGAGCAGCGACGATCTGGGTTGCCATGGAAGTGAGAGAGGAAACTCGATCAATGAACCTTCTATTATGTATTTTCGTCCTCTTCTGCTCTATACCTCCCAATCTGGTTTTCCTGTCTCTGCATTGATGTTATGAGGTAATATTTACTTCTTTGATGTCTTCTGTTTTGATGATATATTGTGCTCTTTTTTCTCTTGCTATGTTGTAAATCTTGAATGGTATAAGATTTTGAGGCTTGAGGTGATAAAAGGAAGATAAAAATGTGACAAATTCGATCAATTGTGTGATCCTGTCATAGACTATATAGTCATCTTCTTTGTTTTAGAAATCGTAGCCCATTCGCTTTTGTTTCCTTATTCTCTGTTATCATTAGCAGTGCTCTTTTCCCCTTATTTATCTAAAAACCTATCGATAGGTCACATTCATGTTAGAGCTTGTTAAATGGAACTCTTATTTTTTGAGGTTGGTTTTAGGTCACATTCATGTTTCGTTAAGTTGCACTCCATATTAGCAAATGTTACTACTTTTTGGATTACTAAATGCATCAAACGAATTGACGTTCTATTTCAACTGATCTTATAGTATATACAGTACATTAATGAACTCTGGCATGGCAACGTTGTCTACGTTGGATATTAGAAAGCACTTGTGAGTAGCATATATAATTTTTCTAAGTTCAAGTTTCACATACATGTGTTTTGGCTTACTATGCTGAGAGGTTAGCCACACAAGACAATACCTCCAAGAGAGGCATCTCCATTGTGAACAAGTTTCACATTTTCTGATGTGCTTATAAAGACAGGATTCCTATTTTCTGAATGTTCGGTACCTCATCAAGTTTGGCAGAAAGATCCATTTTTGTGGATGGGCATAAGCAAAAGGCCATAGAGCTTGACAGAGAGGCTAGCTGGTTCATTCGGTACCAAACTGGGAAGAAAATTCAAAAATATGTTGGAAGAGCATCTAGCTGCAAACTATGAAATCTGGTTGGAAAGAAACCACATGTTTCAAAATATGAGGAGAAATGTAGCTCAGATCGTTAAAACAGTTGGTTTGTATTGTGCAAAGTTTGCTTTGTTTTAGCAGGATGTTGTACATAGGCACTGGCTAGATGTTTGGTGTGAGTCGTGTAATTGGTAGTTGTGAACATGTTTCTCATCGTTTACACATATGTTTCATAAGGTGAACCTCAAGTATAATAAATTGGAAATTCATCACACATTTTTGGGTGCAAATTTATTACATTAATAATTTTATTTGAATAACTAGATATGGTAAACTATGTTGTTGATCAACTTGGGGGGCCGCGTGCATCGCACGCGGACCAACAACTAGTATATTAGATATGTGATGATGATATGATGTTGAATCCTTTTTATGATCTATTGGTTGACATTCCTTGCGGACTTTTTGCTTCTCTAGAGAACATTGCTGATATTTTTTTTGGTTCACAACCAAGGGTATCCACTGTCGACCACTGTGATTATTTCCCCGCACTAACTTGTAGGCACCTGAAATGGTGGGACAACTGGCCAAAGAATTTAAAGATGCTCCGAATTTAAAGATACTTAGAACATTGCTGATTTGCTAATAGTACTATGTTCTAAGTATCCTACATAGTCGTTTACTACACAGTCGTGTTTGATTTTGATTTCATGGTTTTGGATGTTACTATATGGCTTAGGTTGCTTTTGATTCTTATATTCAGTATACCTATCCACCTAACATGACCACTTGTGTTACTTTAAAATTTCGCAGCAGCTTCACAATTCTTTTATAAACATGGAGTTCTTCTCTTGTACGTCCCATGTAATGTCCTTAATTTCTCCAGTCTGAACAATCTCTAGCAACAAAACACAATAAACGGAGATTTCTTTGCAGTGATAATGAAGCACATCCCGGAAGAAGTAGTTCTAAACATCCTGTTTCGACTGCCTTTAAAGTCCCTAGTCCGTTTCTCCTGTGTCTGCAAGCGCTGGCGAACTCTCCTCTCCGGTGATCCCCAATTCACTACCCATCAGAACCACTGGAAGAACGACCCAGGTCGCAGTGCTTACCTTGTCAGATGGACAAATTACTGCCATGAGACGACACCCTTGTTCGTATTCCAACATATCCTAGCCCTAGTCCAAGCTGATCAACCAGACCAAGCCGTCCATGCTGACATAATGTCTGTTCTGGTTCAGAATCATATCAAGCATTACCTGGATGTGATTGGATCCATTGACGGCGTGTTTTGCCTTTCGTATTCCCTTGCTGACTTTCTTGTCCTGTGGAATCCAGCAACGGGGGATTGGCATAAGGCTCCTCATCCTAATATCCCTCTTGATCAAGGTTCTGTCTGCTCAACAGGTTTTGCCTGTGACTATGATGCTCATGATGACAGTAACAGGTCCTACAAGGTTGTACGGATTGTGGAAAATAGTTGTGGTCACTATTGTGAGGAAATTGTTTCTTGTTGTCCTGTAGAATTAAGGACCGAAGTTTATGATTCAAGGACTGATGTTTGGACCGAGATAGACTCATGTCCTCCCATAGAGTTCGGCCTCATTGCAAGGCGTTGTAGTGTTATTGTCAAAGGGGTGCCTTACTGGTCTACATGGTCTGACTTAATCTTATCGTTTGATCCAAGCACATACGCGTTCAAGAAGTTAAAGAAGCCTGATTTTGGTGTTCAGATTTTAGATATAAGTGGCTGCTGGAGCTTGGGTGAGATCGAGGAATCGTTGGTCGTGCTTGTGAATAAGCAAGATAAGAGTGCTGATGTGTGGAGGATGGTGAGCTACTGTGAAAATGACCAGGCTGTTTGGGTTAAGATGTTCAGTGTTGGACCAGCGGATGGTGTGGATCAATGGGTAACTTGTTGGAAAAATGGGGAATTTCTTGTAGCTAGTGAGCATGCCCAAGCTAAGAAGCTGAATGTGTATGATCCTTGGAGCAAACAAACAAGGGTGCTTCCATATTTTGGAACTTCAGAATCTGATTGTGTGGCCTTTGATGTTTTTGCTTATGTAGAGAGCCTAAATCCGCCACGCCTCAACAATCATGTAACTGGTGCTTAATTTATGCTAATCTCAGCTGCTTATTGTGTTCCTTTTAGACTTGGTAACTAATGAGCCCTCTCTTTGTTGTGTGAGTTGATTATCAGAATTGCTTAGATTATCAAGTATCAACTCTGCGAAGACTGCAACACATATTCTGATATAGGATTGAACTTTGGGGATTTTTTTCAACTATTAATTTTAGCTGTAATCTTCCAAAACTCTCATGCATGAAAATATGGTGTAAAATCTTTAGCAAAATGACCCAATGTTGGGGGTGTTGAGGTTCTGCTTTCATACAAACTCTTCAACATAACGATTACTAGCTTGTCGGTGTCGTGCTCAAACTGTGCAGGTAAATGAAGTTGTATGGAATTATACTAGCCCCTTGTTGGTGCTACATTGACGGGGCCAGTGTTTGCGTTGGTTGTTCAGCTAGTCTGATATGTTCGCTATTGAACACGAGGGTCCGAACGTGACGTAGCAGGGGTGCCTCAGTCGCTATTCACTTGCACCCTCTTTTTAACGAGCAAACAATGTTGTATGGAAGATTAGAATGTTTGCTTAGTTCTGACCATTGATACTCAGTTTTGTTGGATTGGTACAAAATGCTTATTGTAGGTCTACTGCAAAAATGCAGCAATGGTTGGTCACTGGTGACGACTGTTGATGTAGCTAAGCAGAATAGCCGATTAACAAAAATAAAAATAAAATAAAAAGGGGCAGAAAAGTAGATTACTTTCATTACATGTACAGTGCTATTAGTACTATGTCTACGGTTTGGAAGTGCTCATGAGAGGTCCATAGGTCATGCCCTTTGCTGCAACTACTAGAAGGTAGTAATAGAAGCTTTTGTACTTTTCAACAGAAGTTTGGGAGTGGGAGGAGTTTCCTCTTAGGCGTATCCACTGTTGGAGAATATGGAGATTATATTATTCTAGAAAAAATTAGGATAATATATTAGACCCATATTAGATATTAGTTTAGACCACTCTAGGAAATTTATGAGTAATTTAGTTTGATAGGTTGATTGTGAGAGTGTGAACATGACGTAGTATGAGGTGTCTCGTTTGCCATTGAATGGCATAATTTTTTTGATGGGCGAAATGCAAGTGTTGTGGGCGCCAATAGCCTAACTTTTTGGGGCCACTTGAAAAAGCACACAATTAGAAAGTTTAATCGCATCCATTAAACACGCATCAATAATAGGACCCCACATGGTACATGTAATTTAGCTCAACTGACCACTAATAGAGGTGCGATAAGTGACACTTATTCATAGAACACCCTGAATGTATTGTTTACTATATATAATCCACCATATTGTACAACTCATAACTCTGATTATACTATGGGAAATAGTACTTCCCAAATGACTAACTTAAGTATCAGAGCTCAATTATTGGAACAACCCCTCGATCCAGCTCTATTTTCTTTTGTAACACCTTAGTTGCATTTCGACACTCACATTATCTGCCTCAAATTCACTCTGTATTAGTATTTGTTCAAATCAACATTTACCTCCTTAAATGAACCATTCCCACAACAAAAGGCACCGACAACCCTTTTATTGAGGTCAAACTTGATTATTCGGTCTCATATGTCCTATTTCGATTAATTCATTAGGTCAACTTATCAAAGTATCAGTATACTCCATTATTTAGGTCCAACGCCTATATTAGATGTTGAGGCTACTTGTACGAGAAATGATATTGATTTTGTTTTTATATCTTCAGATATAGGACAACAATAACATTGTGATAAAATCACTAGTAAGAAACCTAAAAAATTACTTGACAGATTCAATTAGATGAAATGTTCAGTTTTATATCCAACTATGTGAAAAGGTACGAATAAGACATATTTATATTATATAAAGAAGTAATCAAGCAATTAATCTGTTAGTGAAACAAAGATGTTAGAGACAATAATGTTTTCGCCTAATGATATTACTTCAGATAACTAATTCAGAAAATAGGTCACCATTGTATAATGATCATAACCAACCACAAACTCCACAATGCACTTTTTTTTTTCATTCCACCTTTATACCATCATAGTTTTTATTTTTTGCCAAACTACATAATATTTTTTTGAAAATTAAAGAAATAGTTTTATTCTTTTAATTTTTTTTTAAAATTTATCTATGTAGTACACAATAGCCCACATCAACCCTCTAATGAAAAGACAAAGCCCAAAGCCCTCGTCATGAATCTTCATCGCCACATACACACACACACACACACACTCGCGAGTCGCAAAACCCTTTGTTAGTTTGCTAACAATCCTAAAACCCTTTCTTCATTTTCACTGTGTTTTCTTGGTGCGGCTAAAACCCTTCCATCGCCTCTCCTCTTCGGAGCTCATTTTCTCTCTCATCGCTAAAATGGCGTCTGTAGCTTTGAGAAACCCTAGCTCGAAACGTTTGCTCCCATTTTCCTCACAGCAAATCTACTTCTACTCTTCAACTTGTCGAGCTTTGCTATCACCTGGCTGCTCTTCAATCGCTGAATCAATTGCTAGAAATGACGGCGCTTCTTCTAATTCTCTCTCCTCTTGGTGGAGATCTATGGCTACTTTTACACGAACGTGAGTTTTCTCGAGTTTTTGTGTTCATTTTGCGTTATCGATTTGTCGATTTTGATTGTGAAATGAGGTTTAGTGGTGTTGATTTGATTATTGTTGAAATGAGTTGACCATTGGTGTGAGAAATTGGGAAGGAAGAATTAACAAATTGAAGTAAGCATTTTGAGATCCACTGTGTAGCTTAGTAACGCAGTTCGAAATGGATGATTGTCTGAAATGATTTGATATTTGGTGTGAATTAGGGAAAAGTTTCAAAATGTCGTTTTAAGTGATATTAGGAAGCTCAGAAGAATTTTTTGTAGCACCATTGCTTGCATAAGTTACAACTCTTCAATATTTGGTTGATGTAATCTGAATTGAATGAATGAATGACCGAGTTCAGACTTTTCGAGCTTAAGACCTCAGGTTCGAACTCCGGAAAAGAAAAAGAAAAAGATGTTCGCATGTTCATAGAAGCCTTCAGTGATTTGGAAGCTGTTGAGCTGGTTTTGATTTCTGGTTGTCAGTTTGTCACCCTGAAATAGGATGAATACTGTGTGGAAAGTTAAACTTTTTGATTAGGCATAGACGCCTAGTGGATGTTTAATATTACGTCTGATAGTAGAGAGTATAAACCACTATTAGGAGAAAAAGAGATCACAAGATAATGGATACCACTTAGCAAAATGAGCTATTATAGATACATGAGCGAGCTTTGGAGATCAATTGGGTGGGGGGCATGTGATTCAATACAATCGAATGTAAACCAATCCAATTGGTGAATACAATTATTTTTTTATAAATGATAAAATTTTCTAAAGTTGGTCACTATATTATAAGCATCTTTTCCTCCTCGATGGAATTTGACAAATTGAGATCCTCTATGGAGCTCAAGTAACTCTCCCGCCTACCTGGACTGTATTGTCTTTTGCATCCCTTATTTGTCTTGTATAAACTAAATTTGTTATGCTGTTTTGATGGAAACAGAAAACCTCATGTTAATGTTGGAACTATTGGACATGTTGATCACGGAAAGACAACCTTGACTGCAGCAATTACAAAGGTGGACTTTGCTAAACTTTAATGTCCTTGCTGATGCCTCTCTTGTTATATATGTCCACAATTTCCAGCGGAGCCAAAAAGCTTCTCTACTTTTTGGCTTCGGAATGTAATAAACTAAAACAAAATAGCTCATAAAACTGTCGGCACTTCTTATTTATTGTGAAGTTGCCGATAGTCATCGCACTTCGGATCTCGGGTCAAACGGAAACAGCCTCTCTGTGAGACTCTCATAGGTGTAAGGCTGCGTACAACCGACCCCCCCTTACCCTGCCTAGGTGGGAGCCTCTTTGGAGGCACTGGGGTAATGTTGATGAATGTTGATGATGCTTGTTGTACAACTGTCTCGATATCTCTGTCAGTTGCTTTTTTTTGGGTTTTTGGTTTTGTTTGTTGGTTCTTTTAGTTTCCCCCCCCCTATCAGGGCAAGATCAGTCTGAGGATTAAGAAAAAAAAGCATGTAGTTAAGGTCACAGAATTATGAGTCAATGTTTTAGATTTTACCATGTTTTATTTGATCTAAGATAGCAATCTTCTCTTCCCTAGGTTTTGGCAGCAGAAGGAAAAGCCAAAGCTGTTGCCTTTGATGAAATTGACAAAGCTCCTGAAGAGAAGAAGAGAGGGATCACTATTGCAACGGTTAGCTGGATATTCCATTCTGTTCACCATCTTTTTTACCTGCCTGAAAAACAATTATGCTTAGATACCAGAAATGAATTACTTATGCTCATCTATAGGCCCATGTGGAGTACGAGACTGCCAAGCGACACTATGCACATGTTGATTGTCCAGGACACGCTGATTACGTGAAGGTATGTATTGGGCTGAAAGTTCTATTATGACGTGTATTAAATTGGTGCTCCTATGAATTATGCAATTTAGGCTCCGTTTGATTCACCTGGATAAAACTGATCTGAACTGAATTGATTTTTTAAACTTGACCGTTAACCATTTAAAATTTGTCCAAACATAGTCAATATTGGATTCATTTGAAAGTATGCTTTGAGATCTTTCCGAAAACATAATTATCATCATGAAATTATTTCGGAATAAAAAGTTATATGAGCGCTAAAGTTACGCATAAACTGAATTGAACTGGACTGAACTGAACTGAATTTAAGTAAAATTAAGGTGAATCAAACAGAGCCAATCTAACTAAAGGCACACTTCACAGTGCTCATACTTGTTTGGGACATGCTATGAATTTATCTTTGCAGTTTTTATACCCAGAGAAATCTGATTTGATACATTATATCTCAAAAAGAAAGATGACATATGACTTCTTTACCGTCTTAATATGAGCACTTACTATTGGGTGATATTGAAGTCCAAAGGAGGGACTTCCATTAAATCCTGGGCACTATCAGCTATTCAGCTGCCACCTAAAATTTTCGGATGCTGTAGATAAGCTCGGTGAATTGTTATCTTGTAAACAAGTACCTGAGTAAAGGTTCACGAGTATTTATTCATGTGCAGAACATGATTACTGGAGCTGCTCAAATGGATGGTGGTATACTTGTCGTATCTGCCCCCGATGGTCCTATGCCACAAACAAAGGAACATATTCTACTTGCACGCCAGGTGTGATTTTTGCTAACATACCACAATTGGTTTCTGATGAAATCTACTATTTATAGGGTCTTTGACTTACATATTAACAAGCCAGTATAGGTAGATTTTTCTACTGCATGTTTTGAAATCTTTTTGAAATTGCTCGTAGGTTGGTGTGCCATCATTGGTATGCTTTTTGAACAAAGTCGATGCCGTTGATGACCCAGAGTTGATTGAACTTGTCGAAATGGAACTCCGTGGTAAGGTTATTTGTTAAATTATGGCACAATACACGTATATAGTAATTCCTTTCTGGTGCTGATTTATGTACTAGTTATATATTAATATTATCTCTCTTCTTCTTAACCCAATTAATGGGGGTCTATAGAGCTTCTCAGCTTCTACAAGTTCCCTGGGGATGAGATCCCTATTGTTAGGGGTTCTGCATTGTCGGCCTTACAGGGAACCAATGATGAAATAGGGAGGCAAGCTATTTTGAAACTTATGGATGCTGTGGATGAATACATTCCTGACCCAGTTCGCCAACTTGACAAGCCTTTCTTGATGCCTGTTGAAGATGTTTTCTCGATTCAGGTATGGCAGCTTGTACATGAGCAAAGGGGAAAATAACCCTGTAAAGCTGCTAGGATACATGCCTACTTACTATTGTATCCGATCCTAACTTGCAGTACCTAGGTTCTATTATAGTAAGGAGATAAGTTACTTTCTTGGATTTTATATACTGTGACTAATGGATTTACGTTTTGGATAGCAAGGGATTTTGTTTTTCTGTGAGATCAAAGGCAATGTTTCCATCAAGCATATATAATAAACACTCTGATATTCCTTATACTTTATCTGTAAAGAATATGATGGGAGACCAAGATATCCTTGTAAATTGTTCTATAATCCTTAAAGTCATCAAGAGCCAAAAATCCTTGTGTAAATCGTGCATGTGAGTTGTGACTTGTGATTAATCAGCTGTAGTTCTTATCTTTCCCTTTTTTTTCCCTTTTATAAAATTTATTGCAGGGACGTGGGACTGTTGTGACTGGCCGTGTTGAACAAGGGACAATCAAAGTCGGAGAGGATGTAGAAATAATGGGGTTGACGCAGGTTACTCTTGATTCTTGAAACTTGATGTCTTTACGTGGTGCCTTATAAATGATTTATATGTGTTTTAACAAAGTGACTTTGTATAATTTTGATAGTTTGTTAGACTGCCAAGTGGTAACCATTTTTTTGCGTCTGCTATTCGCTCTACAGGGTGGTCCAGTGAAAACTACAGTGACGGGTGTGGAAATGTTCAAGAAATTGTTGGACCAAGGCCAGGTAACTTTTTGAAACTTAGTGGTTACAGTGATAAATTTTTCTGTGGTGTGTAAACTATAAGTTAAGCTGTTATGTTTATTAGGCTGGTGACAATGTGGGTCTCCTTCTGCGTGGGCTGAAGAGGGAAGATGTTGAAAGAGGACAGGTATATGAAACTAATCTTCCTATGAATTGCAATATTTGTTTCCAACATTCCATAAACTCTGTGGAAGAATCATGTTGTATTTCTAGGTGATTTAAGCTTTAATTTCAAAGAAAAAATTATAGAAAAACTAATTGTTTTTTGTCACTGTCTTGAATTTGTTGCAAGATGGGCCTTTTGCTTGTTCTATAATGTTTTCCAACTGGTCGCGTATCATCAACTTCTAATGGAAAATGTGATGTAAGACAGCTTACAAGTGTGACGAACTAGGGTTGGTTAGAGAATATGTATGGCATTTGGTCATGGGTTGTAAAATTATACATGTGTTGATATAGAGACAAACTCGTTTTCTTAAGAATTTATTAACTTAACAAAAATGTTCATACTTAAATACAGAATCAGTCAATCAGTTGACTCTTCCTTACAATTGAGGTTTTAGTTAGGTTTCTTCAACCCTTAAAGAGTCGAAACTACGATGACTCAAGTACTGGTTGATAGTGGTAGGTTGTACATATGATACAAATGGGGGAAGTGCCTTCTTAAAAGATGCCAGGATCAGACAGCTGGAAATGATGACAACCCCCCTCCCCCTCCCCCTCCTTTTCACACTGGTGGTTCTTGAAATATTTTGTTCTTGCAATGTGGAACAGGAATTTTTTCATGAAATGTATGGCATCCTAACCATTCCATTCTTATTATGTTTAAATTTTCTTCGCCAAATTTTGCTTGTGACTGCAAGAGAATCAATCACTTATCAAAAGATTTTACTCTCAGGTGGTTGCTAAACCAGGATCTTGCAAAACATACAAAAGGTTTGAGGCAGAAATATATGTGCTCACTAAGGATGAAGGTGGACGTCATACTGCCTTCTTCTCCAACTACAGACCTCAGTTTTATTTGAGGACCGCTGATGTGACTGGAAAAGTCGAGTTGCCAGAGAATGTAAAGATGGTGATGCCTGGTGACAATGTGACTGCAACTTTTGAATTGATATCAGCTGTTCCTCTTGAACCAGGTATGTTTTGCTCCTCAAACTAACCCTTAAGTGAAGCTTATTTCTTAAGTTTGTCTAAACTCTAAAGATCGCATCAATGCTATTTAATTGGTTTTGTTTGTTCGCCAACCAAAATGGTATGGTTTTGCATCGTATTGGCATAATGGGAATTTCACTTCTCCTTTTGACTTTGTTACACTCCTAATCTGTGTGTTTCTCATGTTCAATGCTCAAAATGGCTCTAACACTCGTCGTTACTCTCGAAACAGGGCAAAGATTTGCTTTGAGGGAGGGAGGCCGAACAGTCGGTGCAGGTGTGGTTTCAAAAGTCTTGCCCGACAAGCCAGCTTCTGCAACAAAATAGAAAGTTCAAAATTGAATTATACGCCGGGATGCTCGTTCTATTTGAAGACGCTTCTGGGTCTTTGTAACTTTTGAATTGGCCATGCAGAGTAAGAGATGTAGGAATCATTTTCAAATGAGATAGTAGAATTGATTTCTTTATGGAACCTGTGTCTGTTTCTTGTAGTTCACAAGAACGCTCACCTTTCAACCTGTTTAATGGCGAGTAAATAATTTTGGCAGAGTTGCATGAAGTACCTCTCATCACTGAACCTTTGTTAACAATATATCTTGTTCATCAGTTATTCTTATAAGTAGTAATAAAAGAGGTTCTCTCTAGCTTTCATGTGCAATGTGGTGGCGGTTGCCGGTTGGTGGACAGTGGTGATCAGACTGTATAGACACCAAAATGAATTTCTTACAAAATGCTTGATATAGTACGTTGATCAAATGAGTGAGTTTGAAAATGTATCACAGTATCAGTATTACTATCTTGAATAGGATAATTCGATATTGAGTTGGGTCAAACATTGTTATGAACGACCATCATCAAAGAAGCTTACCGTTGAAATTGTCATTTATCTTTATTAATTTATTTGACGTAGCAACTACGTGAATGTCATCTCTCTATCTCTCCCTGTATGAATAAGGATTTGAACCCTGATAAGTCTAAACAAAAATATTGTTGCGAATCATGATGGTCTAGCCCGTGCATTAATGCATGGGCCCGACCCACTAGTGATGTTAAAAGGGGTGTGCCAAATCCCAAATAGTCCCAAAACTGTTCAGTGAACACTGATTATGTGTCATGCATTAGGCCCTTTCATGTAAAAAAGTAAATAAGCTCGAATACAAAGTCGAGCTCCACTAAAAGATCGAGTAAAGTTAATTAAGCGAGCATGACTTTGACATTTGTTTATGCTCAATATTTTTACACTCTAATGAGTCCCATTCAAATTAGTCAAACGGATAAGTTTGGTTAAATTCAAATCAAATAACTTTGAATTCTATACATTTTGATATTTCGGAGTGTATGTGGATAACTTTTCGAATCTCCCAAAAAAAAATGGGATCAATTTGTAATAGATTTAGAACTTATCGAGTATTTGGCTCCTTAACCCAAAAACACCAAAATAAAAAAAGCGGGAAAACAGTACAAAAGATGGCGGGAAAACCACAACCACTTCATAAAAACCCTCCTTCCCATTCATTTCAGCCTCCCTCAAAACACTTTCCCTCATCTCTCTCTCTCTCTCTCTCTCTCTCTCTCTCTCTCTCTCTCTCTCTCTCTCCTCAGAGCAAAAAAAGATGTTCGCAAGCCAGTACGACGGCGGAATCTCCTCATCTCAACTCACTCAAACTCAATCAGATTCCGGCCCTTCTCCCTTCAAAGTAACGCTCTCTCTCTCTCTCTCTCTCTCCTCCACTTTCTCTCTCTTCTATTTTTTTCATGGCAATTAATCGAATTTCCTTTTTTTTTTTCTTTGTTTTTTTTTGCAGAATCGAGATCCACAGGGAGTAATTCCATTGACAGTGAAGCAAATAAGCGAAGCTTCTCACTCCTCAACCGACGATAAGTCCAGTTTCAACATCGACGGCGTCAATGTCACCAACGTCTGTATTTTTCCTTCTATTTTCTCTCTCCTCTTTATTCTATACTTCAGAATTTGGTCCATTGTTATTACGTTTATAGTCAACATACTGCTAAATTAAGAAAATTCGAACATTTTATAAAAACGGTCTAGTTAGGGTTTCTGGGTTCTGATGAATTTGGGTTTCAATTGTGGTGTCGACCATCTTGTTTGATTGGATCTCAACTTAGAACTTGCAACAAATATCTATTAGAGTTAGAAAGATTGTAAATTTGACGAATTTATGTATAGATCATGGAAAATTTTCTGAAAAAATGATGTTTTTTGTTAGCAAGTGTGAGTAATTTACTTGCATTACTCAAGTTTTGAGTATACAGTAATGATTAGGTTTTATGTAATTGACTATTGAGATGTTGAATGTATTTTGTTTTTTAGGTTTACTTGATGTACTTTATATGGCGACACTGAGTTTGATTTGTTGTTGATTGTTTTAGGTCAAATTGGTGGGAATGATATTTGAAAAAACAGACAAGAATACTGATGTTTCTTTCACCCTTGATGATTGTACCGGTCGTATCGGTTGCAGAAGATGGTAATTTCCTTGTTCCCCTCCCCTATGGCTCAACTTCTTTGTTGAATATCTATAGGTAGTTGCCACTTCTTCAAGAACTCAATGCTTTAATGCGAAATACATTAAATTTTGCCCTCATTGCTGCTTTTTTTTTTTTTTCCTGTTTATCTTGCGGATATTTTAGATTCATGTTTATTTTCTCTTTGCCAGGTTCAATGAAGGTTTTGACAGAAAGCAAATGGAGGACATAGAGTAAGTTCTTACCTAAATTATTGTGTGTAATTGTTTGATGTTATGGACTATTAGTTACTCGAAGCAATGATTTCCCTTGTAACAGAAATGGCATGTACGTTCAGCTTGTGGGTCACTTGAGAAAATTCAAAGGCAACACAGAAATCCTTGCATTTAGCGTGAGGTTTGTCTTCCATCCTTTGTCATAGTCCCTTTGATATGCTTGAATGTGTTTACAAATAGGTCCACCATACCATAAAATACTACTGATTAAGATGAAGTTATAAATCTTGATCGATTTCAGTGTTTGATAGTTCTTAATTGTAAATTTCTGTCCTGTCAATTATGAATTTAAACCTGCATTCCTTGCTATTTGATGTTGATATTTGGGTTAATACAGAACGCAGTTGGCTAAAACTCTTAAAAACTGAGCTGTTTGATGTTTGCACCAATGACCAATATCTAACTTTCAAGGGGTTCTGATTTTTTCCTTGTTCTTCGACCAATAAAAATTTGCCTGATCTATTAGAAATTTCTAGGGTGCACACATACAGGCATCTGCAGGAATTTTTTTTAGAGTCTGAGGATCTTAAGAATAAGAACTTGATTGTGCAATTGCTAAGAACTTGATTGTGCAATTGCTACTGATGGATTTATTCGGGTCTATTATAAGAAATCAGAGGATGCTAGTTCAAGAGCCGGAATTCGGTTCTTGATTCTAGATATATTGAGAGCTCCTATTTAGGTCAGACCCAAATAGAGTTAAAGTTTAGAAAATCCGTCTGTTGGTAATTGGAGGGCCAAATGCCAAACCTATACCTAGCAAAATCCATATGTTCCCGTGTGGATTCTACATGCATACCTCTGCATGATCCGTGTCCTTTTAGTGGTAGAGTTTGTTTGGTTATACTTAGTGTATTAAAAAGCGCGCCTGAGGCGCGCCTAGGCCCACTAGGCGTGAGGCGCAGCCACCCATCGCTTTTTGAGGGTGAGGCGAGGCAATTTCATTGAGGCGCCCCGAGGCGCACCTGAGATAGATTTTGATGAAAAAAAAGTTTATTTTATAGCATTTTTTCTGCCATACACTAGTGCGCCTCACCTCACTGAGGCACGCGCCTTGCGCCTAGGCTCTATGGACCTCTATCGCCTCATTGCGCCTAGGCTCTATGGACCTCTATCGCCTCATTGCACCTCGAGCCTTTTAATACATAGGTTATACTTCAATTTTCTTAGCATGAATGGAGACATTTCTGTTACTCGTCTATTTATTGAGCATTGTGATTGATGAGCTGTATGAAAAGGAAGAAATCGATACCTTTTATCCCCTTATACAACAGCATTAAATCCCAAAGTGATAAATACTTCTATGTACACGGAATAAAAGACTTCTTCCAGTGCGAAGAGGATAGTATTTTCCATTTGGACATCTAGATTGCATCTTGAATTTTTTTTTTGAAATTGCATCTTGAAAACGCAAAGTATGACAAGGACATGGCAAAAGTGGGATAAGTAAACAACTTATAGCTTTATTATGACGTCATGCCAAGTACTAAGCTATATTATGACGTCATGCCAAGTATTTATTATGACGTCAAGCAAAGTAATTTTTAAGTATTCCTACTATAAAAATACCCTTTAGAAAAAGCATAATTTTGACATCTGGAAATAATAATATATTTTCCTTCTATTGATGCCCTGACATTTGTGAGGTTGCAATACTGTGTTTGGGTAAAAACACAGTTGCAAATGAAACCCTATGCAATGGTGGTCTGGTCCTTCAGTCATATTAACTTATGAAGTGTAATTTTGTGAGCTGTTGTTTATGTGTTGGACTCTTTAGAATAAAGGACAACTGCTCATATAATCTCGTATGGTTTGGACCCAAAATATGGTCAGAGGAGGTATGAAACGGCTTTTACAAAATGCTGGACTTCTACATGTCCTAAACTTATATAACTACGGGGTCACACTCACTCAGACTGAAGCACCTATAGTTTTCTGATTATTTTTTTTGACAATTGAACTATCTTTTTCCAAGTCCCTGTTTCTTTCTTTCCTTTTTTTTTCCCTTTCTGATGCTGGAGGGGGTTTGCACCTTAATTCTTGGGTAGGGACTACTACTAGGGAGGTGGTTTAGCTTCGGCAACATGCATGAATGCATACGTGTGTCTTGATTATTGAGAACGCAAGTTAAAGATATTGAACATAAGGGACATGTACTACATGACAATAATACTTTATTAATCCGTGTTGTGGTTTCCAATAATCGTTTGGAATCTTGCATTTGCAGGCCTGTGGTTAATTTCGATGAAGTTACTCTGCATTATGTAGAATGCATTCATCAACATATGCTAAATAAAAAGTCAAAGGTATAAGTTTCTCTCATAATATATTCCACATGTTTCAGAATATGGTGTTTGATGATTGCATCTGTTGAGTCTCATTTTGAATCTGAAATTTTCTCCTCAAGCTGGGTGGCGATTCCCAGACGATGGAAACATCACAGAGCACCCCTATCAAAAGTGAATCCAATGGATTCCACTCATCTCCACCGAAGCAGGTAATGCAATGACATTTCCATTGCTCTTTTCTGCGCTTCAGCCCCGACCTCTTTTTCAAAAGACAACAATTTTAGTGGCATATTCTGATTTAACTAATCCCATTTTTATAGTTCTCTATGCAGATGAATGTTGATGGACTGAAAGACATTGATCAAAGGGTACTTGATTATCTGCAGCAATCTTCAAGCCAGTAAGATTCAATAACCTTGTTAGCATTTTGTGTTTTGCAACTGAAACCTTCCTGATGAAATCCAATTAGTGCTTATAATAGTACCTCAAGCATAGGATTGCAATAGCGTACCCAACCCTTCCTAGAAGGTGGGGGTATTTTGTTGTATGATGTTAGTCGAGGGGAGTATGTCTCAGGCATCCTTACACAGTTCCTTCTATGTTTTGTTGTCTGGATTACACGATCCGTCCCCCTTATTTGTTTTCTTTTCTCTTAGGGGTTTTACATTTCTGGGTGAAGTAAAACATTTGGGTGTTCCAATAAAAAGTAAGAAAAAGAATTAGGGTGTTCAGTTGCATAGTTCCTTCAAATTTTATACTCTTGTAAATTTGTACTACTGCTTCGAGCTTGAGTTTCTTTTTCTTTCTTTTCTTTTCTGGGATCAACTTCGAGCATGAGTTTCTTGAGTGTTGTTAATGCTGATGTTGGGAATTTGATTCATTCAGGGTGCAAGAAAAGGGCGTGCACAGGGATGAAATTGCTCAGCACTTGAAGCTTCCGGGGGAGAAAATCATGTAAGGCCTTTTCCCTACACTTCTTTCCCTTTCTTGCCCCAGTAACCCCCCTCCCCCCTTTTTTTCCCAAAAAAAAGCAAAAGAAAACGTTCTCTTGCGTTGCAAATGACCTGTTAAATCGTGTTTCTTGTAGGCAATCAATCACATGCCTGGAAGATGAAGGTTTGATATACTCTACAATCGATGAATTCCACTTCAAATCTACAGCTGCTAATTAGAGCGAGGATGAACCAGGATACATGACTAAAGCCTAGTTTATGATTTCATATATCTAATATCTATAGATGTCGGTAATGTGTGTCGGGTCATTTCATAGTTAGTGTAGGCGTGTGTTTATAGTTTCACTGCGGAAAGTATGAAAATGCAGCAGATGTAAATTTTGCTTGAATCAAAAAGCTGCTTATATATGCACTGAAGTCAAGGGATGTCATCTTTGTCTCTGTTCCGTTCAAGAACATGTGTATCCGAACTTTGTTAAGTGGAAATACAGTGCTAGTTATGCTTTTGAATGGCTTGGTCTGGTCTGACATTTGTTTCATTGTGATGATACTATTTATTACGTGCTAATAACAGCTCGATCTGTGGATGGGATGTTCGAGAATCATATGATCGTACTTGTATCTTAACAAATTGCATTTACATTTCTTTGGATGAGTTTCTGAAGCAGGCCAGAAGGTGACTGTTGGAGGTGACCTGTATGATCCTCTTCAGTTCAGGCCCTGCTCATGTATCCCCCCTCGGTAATTTCTTGGTTACTCCTGAGACTACTAAGATGGGACGAGGCTTTGTAGAAGTAAATGCGATGAATTTCCGATCAATGTTATATTTCTTAATAGTTATGTCCATTTGTATTCTGGATTATATCATTGTCGCGGGTTTATACCTTTATACGTGATTGCTACACACGACACACCCGTACTAAACAGAAATTGGTAAACCCCTGCCCCCGGAAAGACAAGGGAAAAAAAAACTATAGATGATTGAGATTTGAGATTAGTTTTTAGATAGTTTACTTATCCAAACAGTAGTACTTCCCTTGTCACTATACGGCTATGTTTCTGATGGATCACTTTCTATGAGTTAGATTCACAAATTCTTCAACCAAATAAGTCAGATTCAAGCTTTTTTACAACAAAGCTAGCCATACAATGGGTGCAATATAAACCCCATTGTCCCCCCTTTATTTGTGTCTATCTCTCTCTTTTTTTTTGGGCCCCACATACTCATACTACCCCCATGAAATTCAAAGGGCCCCAAAGAAAAGGAGAGAGATAGACACTAGACAATGAGGTGTATATTACACCTATTGTATAGCTAGCCAAGTCCGCTTTTTTAAGCCAAGGCAATGACTGGGTAGTTGTGGCATGTCACAATCAAGATGGTCCATACGAATTTTACCAAGATCACTACAGTAATACTTTCATCTTGAGCTGTAATTCCCAATTCTATGGGACTAAATTGAGTAGTTTGAGAAACTGGGTGGTCTAGTTGAATATGGAAAGTTGTATTTCTACTTGCTAGGAAGTTTTTTTTTTTTTTGAGTAGAATTTGCTAGGAAGTTTTACTTCCCATTGATAATGACTTGCAGTTTCTGCATGAACTTTTCTTACCTAAGGACCTAGGTAAGGAACTTTCTCGATTTTGGAGGAAGTAGAAAATTTTGAAAGTTTGCACTTCACATGTTAACCAAACAGCTTCCTACATTTTTAATTGTCATCCGAACAACAACTAGAATTTGATCACGCTAACCCCTATGACAAGCACACCATAAAACAACTCGGAGAAATATTAGTTTAACCGTCGGGTTGTTTGCCCAGGGATGTGTGAATTGGTGATTGGTTGAGTTTTGATATTTTATTTTTTAAGTTGAAAATAGTTTATTTGAGTTTCAAGGTATAAGCTTATTTTTCTTGTCCATATCACATGGGTAAGCTACCAAAAGTAAAATATATTCTTGAGTATAGATGACACTGGGCATGAACAACACGACCATGCACGACTTTTACACGACACGACACGGACACGAATTAGCGAGCCTCGGCCTAGATTTTGAAGAAAAAACACGGTCGAGCATGGTCATGCACGACACGACATGACACGACAAAAAGTTAAATAATATTTGAAAAAACCTAAGCACTGCACCCACAACATGACACAAGCACGAGAACGGGCAAGACCTGTGCCTACTTTTGGATAAGCCGACACAACACGGACACAATACAAACACGACACAATTATAAGTACGACACAACACAACACTGTAGCAAAGAACAAAAAATACGCCACGAACACGGTCCAGACACGACAGAAAGCCATCTTTACTCCTAAGTCAATACAAAAATTTGTAGACAAAGACAACCTTGGGTAGAAATAATCTACGAGTGACAATTGGCAGGCAAGTAGTGGCCCATCCCATTATTTGCCAGAGAAAAAGAGAAAAGAGAAGGAGAAAAGGGAAAAAGAGAGGAGCATAAAATGTGTGGTATAATTTTCGTCAAAACAGAGAGTTTTGTGGAAATGAGAAGCAAAACTATAAAATCAAATACAAGTTCACGTGAAGACCCACTCCTGTTGGGGACCTTTTAATTATTAGGATGTAGGACCGGAGTCGATATTTCACACATTCTCTCTAATCACTATCTCGTCCCCACAACTTAAGGAATTGAAGTTGACTACTGTTTTTCTTATTTTGATGAGCAGCCAATCAGAAATCAGAACCCACCTGACCAAGTCTCTATCCATTTTTCTTCATCTTCCTTTTCGATATATCTTTACCCTCCTTTTGTTCTTGGATAAAAAGAAAGGAGAAGTACTACGAACAAGTAACAATCTGAGGTTCGACTTGAGTTTGGGTGAGTAGTGCAGTGACGCAATCCTAAATAAAGTTAGAGGTTACTTTGTTGTTCAAGAAATCAGAAGCTTAACTGTTCATATATCAAGTTAATAGGCAGCAATGTAAGCGAATAGATTAAGTTTATGGAAGTTTTGTTCTTTTCACTGAATTGAACTTAACTGAATTAAACTAAACTCAACTCAAATTGACCTAACTTTCACTGAACTGAACTCCACTAAACTAAATTGATGAACCAAATCTAAAACGAGTAAAAGAGAACGCACCCCTCACTAATTTAGCGTTTTAAAGACAACATGTATCTAGATATAAAGGTTGGTAGAATATACTCTACTTAAAGTTTATTCTCCATACCTTGCTTTTCTAGCTAATCTCTACTTCTCTTACTAAGAGCCTCTGGGAAAAACAAAAAAAGCTCTCTCCTCACGTAAATGGCTCTAAACTCTGAAGAGACCTTTAGTAGTCTAATTTATAATTATGCAATACTGTACTATAAATAAAGTAAATAAGGTCTCTCTTGGCCAATTGTCCCATCCTTTGAGGTATGCCTACAAACTAGCACGGGGAAATGGTCATTGTGGTCGACAATGAATACCTTTAGTTGTAAACCAAGTAAATAGGGTCTCTTGATGTCTTGGTAGTAAATTGAACCCGGCTATACCACGAGTAGTACGTAATTATCAATTTGAGTTCCTCATATTTGATTATTTTCAAAAAAAGCGTTATGGTTGGGACGCCATAAATAGCGCATTTTTTTACACCCCTTGAAGGCTTGAATCACGCTAGCCTACACAGTGTTCAAAAGCGCGATGTATGATTCAAAGTAGTATATCTGTTTTTCTTTGCGTTCCTCATATTTAAGGACCACCATGTACACTAACTATTGACAGAAGTATGCAATTTTTCAAAGCTAATATATGTAAAAGTGAAATTTTGGATGTTCCCTCTCTCGTGTCCATGCATGTCATGCAGTGTTCTGTCATAATCTTGAATGAGACCCAACAGATCAGTAATTAAAGTTTAATTTCTATACATATGATATAGAAGCTCATGAACTTTATAATATAGCAACGGAGTGCAAATTAATTAAGTTTATTTGTCATATAATATAAGATATAAACATAGGAATTAGAATGAGAAACACAACAAGGAGAAATCAAACTGGATTTTTTTTTATTACCAAGCAAACATTTATACAAAAACCAGGTACAACTCTAAATCCTCAAGAGTAATAATCTTAATTATATCCTAGCTACTAGAAAATAAGAAATGATGTGGTAATTAGCTGACATTTTACTTAACTAATTACCCACATCATTTCCTAGCTAGCATTTAAGGATATTGTCAAAATTATTTCTTAAACACAAACTTCGACCATCAAATCGGAAATCAAAAAGCAAAACAAGGAAACGAAAATGCATGCACATATGCAAGTTACAAGATCATCCTATAGCTACCATAATACGTGGAGTTACAAGCGAGCGAGTGAGCTAGCAACTCATTAGCTTGCTCGCTAGCTAATTATCACGAACATGGAAGACATTAGGGTTCTTAACGACGATGTCATACATGTACACCGAGCTAAACTTGGAGAAGTCTCTAGGGAGAGAGATCAAATCAATGGAGGAATGCTTGTGAAATTGGTAAAGATCAGGGTCACCACCATAATAGAGCTCCCATCCTAGATCTCTAAGGATTCGCTCGAGAGTTTGGTACGACGTAATTACCTGTCCTGTGGGAAGGTGCACAAGTGCCTTCGATCTCCTCGACCTTGCTTGCTCGCTCCCCCCACCATGCTCAGCTTGAGGGTTCTCCACGAGGCGAATCACACCTTTGTTGAATACCCATACACCTGACATACTGTAGAGTTTATTGGAATCTGTTGGAATTTGTTGGTTAAGTTATATAGGTAATTTATTGGAGATTATGTGTGATGTGTTTTGAGGATTTAGAGAGAAGAAATGCAAGAAGGTTTGTTTGTAAAAGAGAGGTGGGTTGTTGGTGATGAAGAAATGGGAAGAGGGAGGTGGTATATATAGTGGAGAATAAAGGGAGCAAGAAGAAAACAATATGGAAATTCTCTTTTGTGATTTGATAGTTGAGCTTTTGTTTAATTATTAGGTTAGGCTTTGGCATATAAGAATCTAGATATGATGGGATGGGATGGGATGGGATGGGACCCAAACCCAATGGGCTTTTTGAGTATGATGTAGGGTATAGTATAGAGGTAATGGCATGCCTTGTGGCTTGTGATTTAGGTCACACGTGGGTTAGGTTAATAGAAGAATCTTGATGCTAATGCTATGTTTGGTTGAGGAATCAAGAGAACAAAAAAACAGTTGGAAAGAGTGGTCTAATAGTCTAGATATCATCCTAGCTAGAGAGAGAAAGAGAGAAGAGAGAAGAGAGAAGAGAGAAGGGGATTTTTAACTAATGGAGGAAAAGAAGGTAGTGCCCACTTTGGTCACGCATAGTCCATGTGAAGAGAGTGGATGAGGCTATGGTGAGATAAGTATGGAGTATATAATGTATTGAGGCCCACAAATTAAAGGGGGTAATTAATAGTTTTTGGCTTAATTAGTATCAATGCATGTAGTCTAGTACTTTGGATATATGTTGTTTTAATGGTTTAGAATGGCTTTTGGGGATACATAGTGATGTGGAGAGAAAAATGGAGGCTTTTGTTTGGATGAATGTCAAATATTTTGTAAGAGGATGATTGCATTGTGGAAGATATTATTAGTTGGGTTACTTTATCTATCATTTGAGGGGGCCGGCAACTATGAAAGGCATTTAATGGATCATTTGGGTTGTAGTTATTTATGAGAAATGTCAACCTCAATGTTTTCTATGTATTAGAGTATATGGTTTATGGCCAATGGTTCAATATAATGGAGAACATGCATGTTGCATACATGCATGCATGGTATGCGGCTATATACTTTGAGAATAAGCTGTAAATATTTGTTCTTATAAACTTAAAAGAAATTTTCTGCAAGTTTATTTGATTTTCGACATGTAATTATGGATTAGTACAGTTGAGATATGTACCAATTGTCTTGTATGTCATATGATTTTACCAATAATAATACTGTTTTCATCACAATGTATAATCCCCATAAATTCTTACTGAAGCCATACGTTATAACTCAAGTGCTTTAATTTTGTATTTGAGATATTCGATTTCATGTTAGTTAGAAGAAAAAGAAGTGTGAGAAGATACGTGACTCAAGAAAAACAAAAAGGGGACTTAGGTGTTTAGAGTATTAGCTTTGGTTCCCTATGCTAGATTAGAGTAATTGACCTAATTACTTTAACGAGATACTCCCTCCGGTCCACAGAAATCTTTACGCTTTCCACTTATATTTGGACTATGAAAATCTTTACGTTTCCTTATATGGTAATGTATTTGAGCACCCTTTACTATTTTACCCCTCCCACCTTCTCACCCCCATGTGCAAGGAAATAAAAAAAAAAAGATTTCTCACGTCACTAGCTACAAAAGTAAGGAAAGTAATACAAAAGCAAGGAAAGTAATAAATACCCACTAAAATATTATTTTCTCTCTCTTAATACCTCATGTGCTCTTTTAAGGGTAAATTTGGAATTTTTGTGCTAAAATGTGTTTTCCTTAATATTAGTCATATTCTCCAAACATCAAGATTTCCGTGGACCGGAGGGAGTATCTAACATGATTAGGGATACATTAATTTAATTGAGAATTTAAGTCAAATTTAGTTACGATAAGACATGAATAAATAGCTTAACACAATAATTAAAGAATCTAATCGAAGAAAAATTATTTATTATTACAAGCCAAAGAAAGGATGACTAAATTGAGTTTGCTTATAATAACCAAGGAGGTATTGTGGTTGAGTGGTAGGGACTTATTCATCTTTAACTAAGGTCGAGGATTCGAATCTCGTCATGGGTATGGAGCAGTTTAAAATTTCTTGGCCAGTTGTCCCACCCTTTAAGCTTAAAGGTGCCTACAAGCCAGCGCAGATCTAGAGATTGTCACCATGGTTGACGTTGAATACCGTTAATGTGAACCCAATTTTTTTTTATTGAGTTTGCTTATCATCATCAATGTAAATTACATAGTACTTATTAAGAAATAAAAGTCATAGAGGCATAGTAATGTGAGTATGTGACTACAACATCTATATGTAGTCATAATAATCAATTATGAACCCATTTACCCATTTAAAATATGACAAATTTGCTTTGACAAAGAAAGCATAACTTAATAAGGCTCATGCATGGTCTCATGATCACAATATTATATACTTAACATACCAAATAAACAATATATAATAATTACAGATATTATAAGGTGGGTCTACAAGTCAATCATTTGTTAATAGTTAATGTAGCATATGCATGGAGACATATAGGCCACATCAAATAGTACGTACTATGAAGAGTCATATCTCAAAAATTTCTTATTGAACAGATTTTTTTAACTGTTTCTCCTATGACTAAGGGATGATTTGGATTAGATATGTTTGTACGTACCAAATAAAAGCAATTAATGATTGTATTTAAAGTCTTATCATTTGCACAATGATTATACAATAATGTGAATGAAGAAAAAGATATGTGTAAATAACAAGTGGGGAATGGAGTGAGTGACCACACTACAAATGGAGGCACATACATTCTCTCTCTAGTCTTCCAACATATTGGTAAGTTTTGTCGAAGAAAATGGAGTTTTGCCCACATGAATCTCACATGGCTCTTGCTGGTCCTCTAGTTCAAGGACCCCGCTGTTGCCATTTGGCAAAATTGGTCTATTCCAAAGGATCCGTTTGCATATTGTGATGGCTTAGCAAATTTGACTTAAAAAGTATTTCAAATTAATCGTTGATAAAACCTTTAAGATCTATATTAGAGGTTTCCGATTCGTGTCTTTTTAGAGTCATTTGAGGTTTTTCTGGTTATTAATTTTAGAGCTCATGAAAATAGTCAAACAAAGCATGAATATCTAATATTATCTTAAAAAATATTTCAAATTATGTTGATTATTATCTGCAAAATAATCCGCTTAACGAAATTATTTGTGTCACTTTATTTTGTAAATTTTCACACGAATTTAAATTTGATATATATAGGCTCAAGATCTCTTTCCAATCCTACATGAAACCAATAGTTATTCAATGAGAGAAAATATATATGATTTTAAAAGTTTGTTTTTGTTGGGCATGTAGTTTGCATGACAACCACATTCTACTCCGTTTAGACTTGTAGTAAGAGACCGAGCTGAGAGATAAAGTAGTTTTTAAAAAATAAAAAAATTTCAATAAGTTTTGTATGAGGCGGCTTTCGAGGTGAGGCTACCTCTAATTACAAACATGACGTCGACATAACATCATGTTTGTATGAGAAGTATCATCTTGAGGCAGCCTCATACGAGATTTTGCGAATTTTTTTTTAACCCTTAAAAATTCAATTTGATGAAATAACCTATTTAGAGTTAAGATGTAGCTGGGATAGCCAACCACAATGCCTTTTTTGAAAGTTTGATGTGAATATTATAAATATAATTGCTCTCTTCTTGAAAACTTTTGTTTCTAAATTCATCACTTGTATTTCAAAATAGCCCTCTAAGGTATAGAAAAAATGTTCAACAACGTGACTTCACACATACATACGTATACACACATATAATGGAGTATGAAAGATTCCAATTGTATAGCAACGTCCATTTCAATCTCTTAGAATCAGAATCTTGTCCCCACTTTGTTAGACAAAATAAACCGTATGCATGAAATTTGTCTTCTTAATTATTTAACTAGCTAATTAGGCTTTAGATTGATCTAATCAAGAAATAAATATTTGCATCAAAATCAACTTTTCTCTATCCACCCTTTCTATTTAGAAGAGGGTCTTGTCTATATATATATATATATATATATATATATATATATATATATATATATATATATATATATATATATATATATATATATATATATATATATATATATATATATAAGGAATCTGTGATTGTATTAGCTAGTTATTGTTTAATCATATTAATATAATAAATTTATTAGAGTATTATGGATTTGATTCTTTGGAATGTTTCCACCATAAGTATGTCACATAATACCTATCACAATCAAACCCAAATATGCATAACTTTAAAGAAAAAGTTTGGGGAATCATAGCTGTTATATCATTATTCATTAGTGTGAACTTTTTAAAGCTAAAATGAATGCTTCTTACTATAAAAAATGTACCTTAAGCAAAAAGAATATATTCTTACCCATTATTATAATTTCAAGGTAGAAAGAATTAAGGGCAAAAAGAGCAAATTCAAATGAGCTAATTGGTCCTGGATCCAAATAGCATATATGCTCTAGAACAATTTATTACCTAATCAAGATTAAGGGAATATAAATTGAAAAAGCATGCAAGATTAGAGGCTATGTAGGTGCTAGGAAGAATATTTAACCTTAGAGAACAACTAATTAATGTGATCACCCAAATTTGAAGCTTAATAAAAATACAAACTTAGCTTTATCTTTATTTAGTAATGTACAATTCATCAAAGCTTAATGACTTCATATCCCATTAATCAAGAATAAATTCTGTAGGGTTTAGAGTGATAAGGAGCTTAATTTGTGACTAATTATATCCCTATCATTTGATATTTAAACCTTTCTATATTTGTCAAAAATAGCAAAGGGGTTCTAGAATGGGGCTAGAAGCATCTATATAGTGTGTATGTAGTGACAGTTGAAAAGGAGGAGAACAAATATTAGGCACCACCCTAACAAATGAAAAAGAAGAAAAAGACATTTGTTCATCATGTTTCTTTGCTTGATTTAGTGATGATTAATTAATTAAGGTGCTTTAGCACAACCAAAAAAAGTTAGCTAGCGCATAATTTTCTCGATTGGGGTTCATTTGTAGAAATAATAAATGAGAGGTTCTTTTCTTTTTTCTCTTTTTTGAAATAGGGGAAATGCGATCTTTTTTTTTTTTTTTGAGGGAAAGTGATGAGAGCTAATTTAAAAGATCCTAGATGCTACCATTCTAAAAAGCAATTAGAAAAAAGTTGCTTAATTCACTTTTTTTTTTTGGTGAAAAATTGCTTAATTCACTTTAAAATGTTGCTGAGATAACGATTCTACGCATGTTAGATTACCGTAATCAAAACTTTTATAAGATTCTGTTTGTAACATTTGATAAGGCGAGGATCACGTTTATGTGAAACAAGGGTGATAGTTCATAAAAAAGTGATCTTTATATTTTTGAATAGTGACCATATTTTATTGTAACTTGATCAATTAAAACCTACTCTTTTAAAAATATCCTGAGCTTGTTTAATCCATAAATTCTTAAGTTAGCTTTTCGTATACAGTTTTAAGCATGATAGATGATATCTCGATGTCAAATGAAGTATTCAAGAAGTAGAAGTTTTCTTGAACAACAAGATTAGAAGTTTTCCTCTTTCTCACTTGCTTTTTATAGTGAAGTACTTATTACTTGGTTTAAGTCCCTATTATCATGTTCTATCAAGTATTTCCATTCTTGATTTGAGAAAATCAAAATTGTTTTACTAGATATAATTAATTTGAATATGACTTAAGTAATCTAGCTATAAATGTGGCAAATTAAGTGAATAAATTTAGGCTTAAAATTCAACTACCACAAAAAAAAAAAACGCAGATTTGCATAAAAAGTACGCTGTCACTTGCAAGTTCTCTTATGAGTTTAAAGGGATCGGAGTTTAAATTTTTTTAATCCTTGTAGGATATTATTACATACACAACAACTCATATTTGTGAATTTCCCAAAATACCCTTTCCTTAAAAAACTTTCAATCCCAAAGATGGTCCCAAAGGCTTGTAATTTTTTCCTTGTTAATCTCTCCATTACCCTTCTCTTTACAACCACCATTGCCTCAGCCAACACAATGAGCTACTTCAACATCACTAGGATCCTTAACAAACACGAGATTCAGCACCTTCAATGACCTCCTTACCAAAACCGGCGTGGCGGCCGCCATCAACTGCCGCAGGACAATCACCGTCTCGTCGTCGACAACCCGAGGATGGGCCCCATAATTAGAAAACCACTATCAACTGTCAATAAGATACTTGCCACCCACGTTATGCTAAACTACTTTGACATTGATGTTAACAGGCGTTGGAACATCACCACCGAGGTACTACCTAACCTGTTTCAGGTCTCCGGCATCGCCATTGGCAGCCAGGGCTTACTCAACGTCAGCATTACTAGTAGTGATGACGTCATCTTCAGCTCGGCGATGAAGGGGGCCCCACGTGAATCTAAATTAATCAAATATGTGGCTGCTAAGCGTTACGACATCGCGATTGTCCAAATTAGCAAGCCTATCTACACACCAGGCCTTGATTAATTAATTAAAAGGCTTCACCATAGATTATATATCTTAGATTCTTTTTTAGTTTGTTTTTTTTTTTGGGTTAGAAATTAATTAGGTGCTTAATTAATTTACTTAAATGTATCTCATTTAACATTTCCATCCTAGTAATACATGCTACTACTTTTGGATTAGTTATTACGCAGTCGTATTTAAAGCTCTTTTTGAAAGAGTAATGTTATTGTCAGGTCAATATACACTGTTGTTAGATCAATAAACACTTTTGTCAGGTCCAATATTAAAAGCCTTTATCTCCTTTTATATTTCCATATTTGGCACTAAAGGTTCTGACAATTACATTGCCCTTTTGAAATTACAAAAAACTAAACATAAATAAATGATGAAATCACCTTTGGCGAAAAACTGATACCATTTACATCAAGCTACTTAAAATAAATGTGACTAGTGTGCATGCCCGTGCGATGCACGAGCTGTTTCATCTCTTTTTATTTTTTTTATTTAATATTTTTTGATGTGTTGCCTCGCTTCTAACTTTATTGTAATAATTTTTTTTTTCTTTTTTGGTGATAATTTTGTGATTAACTGGTAAATAAAACTAAAACAACACCAAGGCAAAATTTGGAGAGGTTTATCCGCAGCCTGACTCTTAATTTGTTTAGGAAAAAATTTAGTGTTGGGAGGAGGGATGCCCACAAGTAATGGTAATAGTCATTCAATGCCCGTGTATTAGCCTTTGACAAAAAAAAAAAAAGATAAAAAAAAAAAATTCATTGGCTTGTGTGTTGCCTCTATAAAAGTTAGAGGTACCTACCCCTAAATGACATTGTTTGTTGCATAATAGTGCTACTTATTATGATTAGTCATACTGTAAACTTTGATTTGATATTTAACCGAGTGCTTAGCAAATGATTATTAGCTTTTTATTAACAAACTTGAGAATACTCTATTATAAAGTTAATGACTATGCCATTTAGGGTTAGGTACCTCCAACAATCGATAATTAGCCTTTCATTTCAATTGATTGTCTAAAAACATAGTAGACAATCGGTCGAAATGAACTATATACATCAAAATTTTATTGAAACAAAATATGGGTGGCCCATGTCCCACCTCCCAACGAGCGCTATGTCCTATATTCCAGCGCCCAGCGAACCCCATGTCCCATGTTCCGGCGTTCATGTCCCGTTTCCCATGGGTGAAATCGGAGTCCTGGAATCGGATGATCGTCCCGAAGCACTGGAGGTTCTCTAGAGTGACGATAGACCTCCTGAAGAAATTTGGGCAAAAACAGAGATCGAGCCCCGGGAAGCCGAAAATCAAAGACACACATTTTTTGGGCTTCCGGAGACCTCGGAAAGAAGGTGGATATTTTCACACTATATCGAATGGGACACCCTTAGGAAACATAAGAGGCCCCCGGAGTCCGTTATCGGATCCATCATAGGCTGATAAGGGCATTTTTGTGGGACACCAATGTAAGGGCCGGAACGCCGAAGGCATGAGTGATATAGAAGTTCGGGGATCCGAATAACCCTCCCAGAGGCACCCAGAGTCCTCTAGGGCCATGATAGACCCCCAGAAGAAGTTTGAGCAAACCTGACGCCGTGCCTTCGGAAGATGAAAACGAAGGCTTTGGAGCAAGCGTAGGGACATGGGAAGCCCTCGGGGTTGCTTATCGGGTCCTGTAAGAACCCTCGCCTTTCCGGCGCTAATTGAAGTATTTAGTTGGAATTAGTGGTTCTTAAATAATACGTTATATGCAACATGATTAATTGTGATAGGGGAAATAATAATAAAGTAAGTGAAGTCACCACCAATTTTTAAGGAAATAATTGGAAACCATCAAAAGTGCACCCAATTCTTATTGGGAATTGACTCATACCCAAAAGGGGCCAAATATTGAGTTCGGGGGTGTGGGTACGACAAAGATAAAACGAATCTTATCTAAATCGCCCGAATTAACGGCCTCTACTAATCTCATCCATGTTGATTCATAATTCATATAACAAGGTTCCAAACAAATCCGGTCGTCCAAGATCCTAAATTAACTAGGTGGGTTGAACAAACCAAATTACATATGTTATCACTTTGCACAATTTTATATCCAATTTGCATGCATACCATTAAAAAGCACAAATAAGAGTTAAGAGCAATAAATTAACGCTCTAACCTACCACACTTTGCTAAACGCGTCAAGCATTGCATATGCACATCAATAAAATTGTTAGTAACTTCAATAGAAGATCAATGCAAAAATATTAACTTTATGCTAAAATAAACCTAGGAGGTTGCTACATGCATGCACAAACAATAAAAGATGCAAACTTGCATAAACTAATAAAAAAGATGCAAACTTTAAATTAAAATAATCATGCATAACTATTTACAAGGATCTAGGCATGCATATTTATTCAACCATAATCAAAAGCTAGATAAAACATGATTATAAACAATAAATAAGAGATTTGATAAAGAATTTAGGCAGTCGGGATGTTTAACCTGGATGTTCTATTCGAACGGGACTAGTAGAATTGGAATTGCTCTTCAATCTTGGGTGCTAGGTTGGGTGCAATGGCTTGCTTGAGTCTTCAAAATCTGAATTCTCTATGATTTGGGAATATTTGTGCTCTCAATTGCTCTTAAAAATATAAACTGACCAACCTCTCTCAAAAGAGGTGAAAATGAGTATTTATAGAGTTATGGGGCAGAATTAGGGGCATAGGGTAAGAAACCCGACGCCAAAACTCGGGCCCAGCCAGAAAACAGGCCCATCGGCCAGCCGGAAGGCAGCTGGAGCCCAACGGCTGCCCTGAGGGCCCCCGCTGTCACGTGTGTGCTACCGGACTGACAGCGTCAGCCGCTGGGCCCGAAGGCGCGCGCGTGTCTAGGGTTTTTCGACTTTTTGTGCTTGGTAAATTACGAAATTGCCCTTGGACTGACCCAGGGGGTCGGGATTGAGCTGTTTTGACCCAAATCTTGGGGATGCGATATCTCTTGATCTGTGAACCTGATTGAGGCAAGGTCAAAGGCATTGGAATCATTATAACAAGGGCTCGCCAAAGGCTGAGGTTTCAAGGAATTTGGTCTAGATTTCCGAGCAATGTCATTTTCTACTTAGGTCCATGTTAATCCATTACCATCATCATCGGGCGTTGCGGTGCCAGGGGATGAGAACTGATTAGGGTGTCTACCGAAACCCCCACTTTGGCCGAGCTTGTGAAAGCGAAGGTCAAAGTACTTGCTGAAAATGCATGCTTTGTGAATGCAGACGTTGTGCTATTTGCGATAGTCCAGACGTCGGAGAGCTTTGCGTCGCTCTCGTGCCTTTGCTTTGCTTTGCTTTGTAACCTGCATGTTAGTTCAATCAAATATGAAGAGATAGAGAGAGCGGGGATGCAACGGGGGATGGACCTTGCTAAATGCAACGGGACGGACCCAAAAGGACAGACCTTGCTAAATGCGACGTGACGGACCCAAAAGGACAGACCTTGCTCAATGCAACGGGACGGACCCAAAAAAGGACGGACCTTACTCAATGAAACGGGACGGACCCAAAAGGACGGACCTTATTATTTAATGCAACGGGACGGACCCTAGCTAAATGCGATGGGACGGACCCTAGCTAAATGCGACGGGACGGACCCAAAAAGGACGGACCTTGCTCAATACAACGGGACAGACCCAAAAGGAATGTTAGAGAACAGACTCCAAGTAAAGACACGAAGACTTGCATGCATTCAATGCAATGTACGTGTGTGCTATGCATGTGTCTCGGAGGAAAAAAGTGCTTAGGAAGTGCAAATGAGTGACATGACACTCAAAGTGTGCAAATGCAACGCTAACTAGGCCTACAGCTCCACGCAACCTAGTATGAATAAGTATGATGCATGTGACTCAATAGTTATGACATATATGCAATGCATTGGAGACTGGACTCCAAGGGATAAATGAGAGATTTTATTTTATTTGCAAAAGGATTTTTATTTCCAAAAGTGTCCTTCTTAAGCTATGAAATGTATGCCTGATTGATGCCTTCGAGGCAAGGGAAAAGCCCCTAGATTATTGGTTGGATCGTAAAGCAAGCAAGCTCATGTGGGTGAGATTTTGAGTATTCAAACATCTTGTGCCAATAAATAGGAGAAATCGAAGCCCCCATTATGCATAAATTGATCCCATGAAAAACTCCATGAATATGCCATGAGTGATGGATGCTTAGTTAGAGTTCTTGATCCAAGAAGAGATGGCTACGGAAGCCACAAACTATGAGTAGGGAGTCGATATAAAGTGGAGAATTCCAGGGTAGAGATGTGGGATTATGAAAGAAATGGGCTTGGTGCAAAAAAGTATAAAAATGGGTAAATTTTGTGCAATAGGGAGAGATGCAGGTGAGCAAGTTCGAATCCAAGTCTTAAGCTCTAAAAAGGGTAAAAATCATGGAAATTTGAAACCCTTAAAAGTTTGAGTTGCCATTGATGAAGTGATATTATTGAGTTAGGACCTTTAATGAATCTCATGTGTAATTGCAAATGGGTCTTGAGATTGAGAAAGATTAGAGTACGGCCGGGCCTCAATGCAAAGAGGTTACCTATGTATCCACAGAGGAATCAGGCCAAAACGTAGTTTGAGGACCTTTGATTTTTGGTGCCCTAACTTTTGCCTAGATCATTGTCTTGGATGATCGACCCAGCGAGCTTGCCATTTTTTCCTAAGTCATTAAATGAATAGACTTAGCGGGCTTTTAAATGATTATGCCCTAACTTTTGCCTAGGCTGCCCTTTCAGGTTTTCAACCTAGCGGGCTCTTTTCTTTATATGGTGCACCCACATCTTTTAAGATTCATATCTCTAAGAGGTATTTTGGGTTGTAATGTTAGGCCAAGGTGCGGGTTGCCAAAGAATGGGTATTAAGGCTCAAATTCCCATAAAAGCCCCCAGTGTGCTGGGTGTCATTAGATGATTCGAGTTGAGGAAACTCTCTTGATTTTTGGTGCCCTCTTGATGCATTCAGAACTTTTGCTTCGCTCTCTTTTGAATTTATGACATTTGCTTTTTTTTTAAAACTCTTTTTGGAGTTTCTCTCGCCTCTCTCAAGATTTGGTGACACTTAGAATTTGTTGCACACTTCCCATACCCGGGTTAGGATAATATGGTTCAAGAAAGAATGTGGCTTGTGTTTGATGGCTCAAATGGGCTCCAAGTGGTACTTTGCATTGTGGGTGAAAGGATATATAACAATGAAGGGTGCCAAATGAATGCCTCATGTCCTCGGTATGACTTACAGGATGTGTGTCCCTTTGCTGCTTTTTTTTTTTTTTTTTTTTGAGGTTCTCTTCTCAATAGTTAAGGCCCTTTGCATTGATCAAGTTTGGCAACTCAAATTCATCATTGGGTTTGAAATTAAGAGATATTCCATGAATGAAGAAAGAAATGCAGGCCTATTTTATTCAATCAAAAGAAAGCAATAACAATGCTTTAAGGGAAATCCTAAGACAAGACTTGGACTCGACAAAGAAAGAAAGGGGAAAGGAAATTCTCCAACTAGACTATGACTCTATGATATTTGAGCTTGGGCTTCGCGACTGGGCTAGGCGTCCAATTCAAACTCTTGGGTTCATGGTGCAGGGATGGTCTCATCATCGATCAAATCTTGGGTCTCGCGCTTCAAGTGCATACATTCTTCGATCATTTGACCCTTTCCTTGATGGTATTTGCAGTAGGCATTAGGATTCCAGTTCTTGCTTCTCTTATTGGGCTCTAGGTCCGGTGTGGGACCAATTGTCGAAATATATCCTTCTTCGAGAAGTTTGTCAAATGGTTCATCTTGTGTCATGCTCAGAGGTGTGTATACTCTTTTATGCCTACTTGCAATGACATTGACCTCATTTCCTTGATCGGATAAGCCTCCATTATTAGAGCCATGCTTGTTACTTAATTGGGTGAGGTGGTCATCTTCAATGGCCATTTCAACTTCAACTAGTTGGGCATAAGTAGTGATCGGCTAAAATTTCATGTGCTCACGATACTCGGGTGTCAAGTTGTGGACAAGCATTCTAATTTGATCCCTTTCAGATGGGCGATCAATCATTTCGGCGACCTTGGTCCTCCATCTTTTCACGAAGTTGGTAAATTCTTCTTCATCATATTTCTTGGTTATCTCTAGCTCTTTTAAAGTGATAGGAGGTAAGACATTGTCAGCATACCTTTCTAGAAACAAAGTGGACAAGTTTTTCCACTTTTGGATCTTTTGAGATGGCAACTTGAAAAACCAGGCCCTTACAAGGGGGTCCAAGGTTTGGGAAAAGAGGTGGACATACAGATTGTGTTCAATCCCTCTAAGGCCCAATGCAGTAGTGAAAGCTCTAATATGATCTTGGGATCGTCGGTTCCTTTGAAGATGGGAACTTCGGGCATGGAGAACTTTGTGGGCAATTTTCCCTTGATGTGGGGAGAAAAACCTTCAGAATTGACTATCATGTCATTAAAGATGTGACTCTTGCTTAAGAAGGACTCGAGCCTATTTAGCTTAACTTGAAGTTCTTGGACTTCTTTAGAGGGAGGTTTGGGCTTGTCATCATTCGGAATGGGTTCCTTGGGATCCTTGGTGTGAGGATCGAGCTTAGCGATTTTAGCCTCTAATTTAATGAACCTAGCATTCATGGTAGTCATTTGGGTCAAAAGTTCCTCCATCATTTGGGCTTGGGTTTTCTCACCTTCTCCGGTCATATTGGGCTTAGGTTCTTTCGAGTAAAGTTGGGCTTTGCAATCTTGGATGCCATTCTCAACTTAGTAAGGGACACTAAGGAAGAAAATTCGAAAAAGGCTTTTAGAAGAATACAAACTCTTATTTTAACCCTGAAAGTCCAAAGATGATAACTCTATATGCAAACTTGAGATGAACATGCAATGATGCATCTTTCTAAACTCCGTGTGGGCTATGACTCGATGAATGCAACTGTATGAGGTGAACGATGCAAAGCTCTATAGTGTCCTATACATGCCTATATGATTTACATGCAAATGATATGCGAGAATCTAGAATTTCCTAGAATGATATATAATGTGATATGCGATGTCCTATATGTATGCACAAATTATCTAGTATGAGATGCATGATGAAGCTACCCACCTATGGCAAGTGGGTGTATGCAAAATTCTAATATGATGCAAAATGATACGCAATGCAATCTAAAATGATTCTATATGTCCTAGCATGGAGCTTCTAAAAATGAAATGCAATGCAATTTTTTTGAATTTTTTTATAGTTAGAAAAAGATGGGAAAAGAATCTAGAATAATCCGTCAACATGGTAACTTCTCAAGGAGACTAAATTTATTTTGGAAATTTTGCGATGCAAGTAACGTATTTTAACCAATGATCTTTCGACTTTTTATTAAAAACAAAAAAGTAAAAGTACTCTTGACTCAAGAAAAAAAGAATATTACTCTTGACTTGCAAAATAAGTAAAGAGAAAAAGGATGAACCTAGACCCTAAACAAAATATGGAAAGCAAAAGATTACTCTTGACTTACTATGGGAACAAGACTTTTTAGACTTGGGGAAGGAGAAAGATACTCTTGACTTGCAATGGAAAGTATAAAGACGCTACTCTTTTCTTGCCGTAAGACTCTTGACTTAGATATGGAAAATATATTCCAGACTCAAGAAAAGGAAAATATACTATTGACTTGCTAAAGGAAAGAAATAAGACTCTTTTTTAATTTGGAAAGATCATTGGTCGAAATATATTACTTGCTCGAAATTGATTTTCTTGGAAAATAAGTCTCCCTAATAGGGTTACTAGCATCGTCGGGAAGATTCATGGATCCTACTTCCTAAAAAGAAAAGATTCTAGACTCGATCTTAAGTTAGTTTACAAAGTTAGTCAAATACACAAATAGGAAACTTCCTATACTCTAGACCACTAAGATCCTAAGGAGGATCTAATCTAGCGATCTAAGGAAAAAAATCACATAACAAGGAAAAAATCAATCACAAAAAGGCAAGCAATCAATTAAGCACCTTGAATGGACCATGGGACTAAATGCAATGGTTGACACAATCTATGGTTAGATATGGTAACCCACGACCGAATGCGTTTCGTCATCTATGGGATGCATAGTAAAACTAGACGTACCGTTTTACATATCTCGAATGGAAACATGTAAATACCATGGGGTGGAACAGGACTATGTGCAAAGGTAATTCGGACCTAGTGGGTCATTGGTCTAAGTCATAGACAATGATCCAAAGGGTAGATCCTATTATGGTGTGGTGATGTCTTTCAACATCTTGCGAAGATAACGCATGCAAAGCAATAAATGAACACATATAGGCCTTGAACCAAGAAATATGAATTAATAATCAACATGGATAAACTTTCGAATTACACCCTCTTATTAAATCCCCAGTGAAGTAGCCACTGTAAGAACCCTCGCCTTTCCGGCGCTAATTGAAATATTTAGTTGGAATTATTGGTTCTTAAATAATACGTTATATGCAAGATGATTAATTGTGATAGGGGAAATAATAAGAAAATAAATAAAGTCGCCACCAATTTTTAAGGAAATAATTGGAAACTATCAAAAGTGCACCCAATTCCTATTGGGGATTGACTCATACCCCAAAAGGGGGCCAAAGATTGAGTTCGGGGGTATGGGTACGACAAAGATAAAACGAATCTTATCTAAATCGCCCGAATTAACGGCCTCTACTAGTCTCATCCATATTGATTCATAATTCATATAACAAGGTTCCAAACAAATCCGGTTGTCCAAGATCCTAAATTAACTAGGTGGGTTGAACAAACCAAATTACCTATGTTATCACTTTGCACAATTTTATATCCAATTTGCATGCATACCATTAACAAGCACAAATAAGAGATAAGAGTAATAAATTAACGCTCCAACCTACCACACTTTGCTAAACGCGCCAAGCATTGCATATGCACATCAATAAATTTGTTAGTAACTTCAATAGAAGATCAATGCAAAAATATTAACTTTATGCTAAAATAAACCTAGGAGGTTGTTACATGCATGCACAAACAATAAAAGATGCAAACTTGCATAAACTAATAGAAAAGATGCAAACTTTAAATTAAACTAATAATGCATAATTATTTACAAGGATCTAGGCATGCATATTTATTCAACCATAATCACAAGCTAGATAAAACATGATTATAAACAATAAATAAGTCTGCTGGTTTATGGTAAAATAAGCCTAGGAGGTTGCTCCAAAGAGTGTCTTACAGAAAATCATGGCAGTGTGCAGGAATTACCTATGGGATGGAAAAGCAATTTATGTGAGATCGCCCCCCATCTCTTGGGAGCTCATTTGTAGACCTAAGTCTGCTGGTGGCCTAGGTGTGAGAGACTGCTTCCTTGGTAACATAGCTGCAGTGGGTAAGTTTGTTTGGTGGCTTTCTTCTATGCAGGATTCTCTGTGGGTGAAGGGGGTGCACCACATCTATATGAAACAGAAAAGCTGGTGGGAGTATAATATCTCTTCTTCAGCCAGTTGGGCATGGAAGAAAGTTGATGAGTGTAGAGACCAATTTAAATTGGCTTACACCCATGGTCAGTGGACAGGTAATGGGAAAGGTTACTATACTGTCAAAAATGGTTATATGTGGCTCACTGGGTCCCATCCTAAGGTGACTTGGGCTAGATGGGTTTGGAATAGGCTTAATCAGCCTAAGCACTCGTTTATTGCATGGATGGCAGCCATGAACAGATTGCAAACCATAGATAGGTTGCATAAAATTAATGTCTGTGATGATGATATCTGTCCACTATGTGGGACAGCCTCTGAGACAAATATACACTTATTCTTTGTGTGTATATACAGCATCAGGTGCTGGGACATGGTAAGGAAATGACTTCAGATCAAGATCAAGCATAACTCAATGTGGAATGTATGCAGGTGGGCTGGCAGGAAACCCAAGTTTATTGGAGAGGTGATTACAGCTGCTGTTATTGGTCTGGTATACCAGATTTGGCGAGTCAGAAATGAAGCAGTCTGAAACAAAATGATTATGCGACCTGAGGTACTGGTGCAAAGGCTACAAATGGAGCTGAGGATTCGTATCAAAGCTCTAATGCCTAGGAAGACTTCGCAAGCACATAGAATGTGGTTTAATCAGTTGTAAAATGTGTTTGCTTTAGTCTTAAAATGTGTGGAATTATTGATGTCTAGTACAAGCTATGTCCTTCCATGGTTTTAGACGGGCCCTTCCTAGAAGGTAACGTCTTGCTATGGAAGAATGTGTATGAGGAGAGTATGCCCTTCGTGATATTGTATGTCTTGCGCTTCAGAGTAATGAAAGTTCTAATTACTTACCAAAAAAAAAAAAACAATAAATAAGAGATTTAATAAAGAATTTAGGCCCTCAGGATGGTTAACCTGGACGTTCTATTCGAACGGGACTAGTAGAATTGGAATTGCTCTTCAATCTTGGGTGCTAGGTTGGGTGCAATGGCTTGCTTGAGTCTTCAAAATCTGAATTGTCTATGATTTGGGAATATTTGTGCTCTCAATTGCTCTTAAATATATAAACTGACCAACCTCTCTCAAAAGAGGGTGAAAAGGATTATTTATAGAGTTAGGGGACGAAATTAGGGGCCTAGGGTAAGAAACCCGGCGCCAAAAATCGGCCCAGCCAGAAAACAGGCTCTGCGGCAGTGCCGCTGGGGCCAGCGATTGCCCTAAGGGCCCCCGCTGTCACGCGTGTGCAGCCGGACTGACAGAGTTAGCCTCTTGGCCATGAGACGCGCGCGTGTCTAGGTTTTTTCGACTTTTTGTGCTCGGTAAATTACGAAATTGCCCTTGGGCTGACCTAGGGGGTTTGGATTGAGCGGTTTTGACCTAAATCTTCGAGACGCGATATCTCTTGATCCAGGAACCTGATTGAGGCAAGGTCAAAGGCGTTGGAATCCTTATAACAAGGGCTAGCCAAAGACTGAGGTTTCAAGGAATCTGGTCTAGATTTCCGAGCAATGTCCTTTTCTACTTACGTCCATGTTAATCCATTACCATCATCATCGGGCGTTGCGGTGCCAGGGGATGATAACCGATTAGGGTGTCTACAGTTCCCTAATAGGCTTGGAAGGGCGTTCCATGAGACACTGGTGTGTTAGAGCTGGAAATATCAAAGAAATGGTTGATATCAAAGTTCAAGGATCCAGATGTCCCACTCGGGGCACCGAGGGTACTCTAGGGTATGATAGACCCCCAGGAGAAGTTTGGGAAAAAATGATATCCAGGCCCCGGGAAGCCGAAAACGAAGGCTATAATCCAAGTTTTTTGGGCTTTCGGGAGGCCCCGGAACGTTTTCACACCACATCGTAAGGAACACACCTAGGGGACATGGAGGATCCTTGGGGTCGCTTATCCGGTCCTTGATAGGCTAGAAAGGGCGTTTCACGAGACAGTGTTGTAAGAGTGGGAACACCAATGACATGGGTGATATTGAAGTTCGGGGATCTGGATGTCCCTCTCGGTACACTGAGGGTCCTCTAGGGTCATGATAGACCACCCGGAGAAGTTTGGGCAAAAATGACACCCGGGCCCGGGAAGCCGAAAACGAAGGTTATAATCCACGTGTTTTGGGCTTCCAGGAGGTTGTGGAATGAAGGTGGATATTTTTGCACCACATCGCATGAAACACCCCTAGGGAACATGGGAGACCCTAGTGGCCGCTTATCCAATCCCTGAAAGGCTTGGAATAATGTTTTACGGGAAATTGTTATAAGAGCCGGACACCAAAGCCATGGGGGATATCAAAGTTCGGGTCCTCTAGGGTCATGATAGATCCCTGGAGAAGTTTGGGCAAAAATGACACCAGGGGCCTGGAAAGCCGAAAAATAAGGCTATAATCAATGTTTTTTGAGCTTCCATAAACGAAGGTGAATATTTTCGCACCACATCGCACAGAACACTCCTAGAGGACATGGGACGCCCTCGGAGTCGCTTATCTAGTCCCTGATAGAGTTGTAAAGGTATTTTACGGACCATGATGTAAGAGTCAGAACACCAAATGCATGCGATATCGAAGTTTAGGGATCCGGAAGTCCTTCTTGGGGCTCTAAGGGTACTCTAGGGTCATGATAGACACCCAAAGAAGTTTGGGAAAAATGACACCCAGGCCCCAAAGAGCCGAAAACGAAGGCTGTAATCCACGTTTTTTGACTTCCGGGAGGCCCCAGAACGAAGGTGGATATTTTCGCACCACATCACACGAACAACCCTAGAGGACATGGGAGGCCCTCAGGGTTGCTTATCTGGTCCCTGATAGGCTTGGAATGGTGTTTCACGCGACATTGGAATAAGAGCCAGAACACCGAAAGCATGGGTGAAATCAAAGTTAGGGAATCCGGATGTCCCTCCCAGGGCACCAAAGGTACTCTAGGGTCATGATAGACCCCCCCGGAGAAGTTTGGGTAAAAATGACACCCGTGCCCCGGGAAGCCGAAAATGAAGGCTATAGTCCACGTTTTTTGGGTTTACGGGAGGCCGCGGAACGAAGGTGGATATTTTCGCACCTCATCGCAAGTAACACCCCTGGAGCACATGGGAGGCCCTAGTGGAAGCTTATCCAGTCCTTGTTAGGCTTGGAAAGACGTTTTACGGGGTACTGATATAAATGCCACAACGCCAAAGGCTTGGGTGATATCGAAGTTCGGGGATTCGGATGTCCCTCCAGAGGCACCGAGGGTACTTTAGGGTTTAGGGTCATGATAGATTCCTTGAAGAATTTTCGGAAAATTTGACACACGGGCCCGCGAAGCCGAAAACGAAGGTTATAATCCACGTTTTTTGGGCTTCCGAAGCCCCTTGAATGCAGATGTATATTTTCACACCACGTCACACGAAACACTTTTAGAGGTCATGGGACGCCTTCGGGGTCGCTTATCCGGTCCCCGAAAAGCTTGGAATGACGTTTTACGGGACAATGTTGTAAGAGTCGAAACACCAAAGGCATGAGGGATATCAATGTTCGGGGATCCTGATGTCCCTCCCAGAGCACCGAGGGTCCTCTAGGGTCATGATAGACCCCCCGGAGAAGTTTGGGTAAAAACGACAGCTGGGGACCGAGAAGCCGAAAACGAAGGCTAAATTCACGTTTTCGCACTACATTACACGGACAACATTAGAGGAGATGGGAGGCTTTCGGGGTCCCTTATCCGGTCCCTGTTAGGCTTGGAAAAGTGTTTCATGGGACATTGGAATACTAGTCGAAACACCGGAGGCATGGGTGATGCTGAAGTTCGGGGATCCAGATGTCCCTCTCATGGCACCGAGGGTCCTCTAGGATCATGATAGACCCCCAGGAGAAGTTTGGGCAAAAATGACACCCGGGCCCCGGGAGGCCGAAAACCGAGGCTTTAATTCACGTATTTTGGGCTTCCGGGAGGCCCCGAAACGAGGGTGGATATTTTTACACCACATCACATTGAACACCCTTAGGGGATATTGGAGGCCTTCAGTGTCGCTTATCCGGCCCCTGATAGGCTAGGAAGGGCGTTTCACGGGACACTGGTGTGTAAGAGTTGTAACACCAGAGGCATGGATGATATCGATGTTTGGGGATCCGGATGTCCCTCCCGGAGCACCGAGGATCCTCTAGGGTCATGATAGAGTCCCCGGAGAAGCTTGGGAAAAAATGACACCCGGGGCTCGGGAAGCCGAAAACGGAGGCTATAAAATAATCCACGTGTTTTGGGCTTCTTTCGGGAGGCCGCGGATCAAAGGTGGATATTTTCGCATGACACCGCACAGAACACCCCTAGGGGACATGGGAGGCCGTAGTGGTCGCTTATCCAGTCCCTGTTAAGCTTGGAAAGAAGTTTTACGAGACACTGGCGACACCAAAGGCATGGGTAATATCGAAGTTTGGGGATCCGGATGTCCCTCCCGGGGCACAGAGGATACTCTAGGGTCATGATAGATCCCCTGAATAAGTTGGGAAAAAAATAACACTCGGGCCCTGGGAAGACGAAAACGAAGGCTATAATCTACTTTTTTTTGGGCTTCCGTGAGGCCCCGGAACGAAGGTGGGTATTTTCGTACCACATCGCACGGAACACACCTAGAAGGAATTGGAGGCCCTCGGGGTCGCTTATCTGGTCCCTGATAGGCTTTAAAGGAATTTTTTTTACTAGGAAGTGGTGTAAGAGCCAAAACTACAAAGGCATTGATGATATAGAGGTTCGGGGATCCGGTTGTCCCTCCTGGGGCACCGAGGTTACTTTAGGGTCATGATAGACCTCCCGGAAAAGTTTGGGCAAAAATGACACCCGCGCCTTGGAAAGCCGAAAATGAAGTCTAAAATCAACGTTTTTGGGGCTTCCGAGCGGCCCTGGAACGAAGGTGGATATTTTTGCACCACATCCCACGAAACACTCCAAGGGACATGGGAGGCCCTCGGGTCGCTTATAAGGTCCCACCGAGGGTCAACTAGGGTCATTATAGACCCCCCCAGAGAAGTTTGGGCTAAAATGACACCCGGGGCATGGGAAGCGGAAAACGAAGGCTAATCCACTTGTCTTGGGCTTCCGGGAGGTCGCGGAATAAAGGTGGATATTTTCTCACCACATCGCACAAAACACCCCTAGGGAACATGGGAGGCCCTAATGGTGGCTTATCCAGACCCTCTTTAGGCTTGGAAATATGTTTTTCGGGACACTGGTGTAAAAGTAAGATTACCAAAGGCATTGGTGTAGACACCCTAATTGGTTCTCATCCCCCGGCACCGCAAAACCCGATGATGATGGTAATGGAATAACATGGACGTAAGTAAAAAAGGACATTGCTCAGAAATCTAGACCAAATTCCTTGAAACCTCAATCTTTGGATATCCCTTGTTATAAGGATTCCAACGCCTTTGACCTTACCTCAATCAGGCTTCCGGATCAAGAGATATCGCGTCTTAAAGATTTGGGTCAAAACCGTTCACTCTCGACCCCCTGGGTCAGCCCAAGGGCAATTTCGTAATTTACTGAGCACAAAAAGTCAAAAAACCCTAGCCACGCGCGTGCCTCCGGGTCGAGCGGCTGACGCTGTCAGCCCGGCGACACACGCGTGACAGTGGGGGCCCTCATGGGCAGCCGCTGAGGCCCAGCTGCTGGGCTCCAGCTGGCCGCTGGGCCTGTTTTTTTGATGGGCCGAGTTTCGGCGCCGCGTTCGCAGCCGTAGGCCCCTAATTCCGTCCCCTAACTCTATAAATACCCCATTTCACCCTCTTTTGAGGGAGGTTGGTTAGTTTATAATTTTGAGAGCAATTTGAGAGCACAAATATCTCAAATCATAGAGAATTCAGATTTTGAAGACTCAAGCAAGCCATTGCACCCAACCTAGCACCCAAGATTGAAGAGCAATTCCAATTCTACTAGTCCCGTTCGAATAGAACGTCCAGGTTAACCATCCTGAGGGCCTAAATCTTTATTAAATCTCTTATTTATTGTTTATAATCATGTTTTATCTAGCTTTTGATTACGGTTGAATAATTATGCATACTAGTTTAATTTAAAGCTTGCATCTTTTTTTTAGTTTAATTTAAAGTTTGCATCTTTTATTATTTTATGCAAGTTTGCATCTTTTTATTGTTTGTGCATGCATGTAGCAACCTCCTAGGTTTATTTTAGCATAAAGTTAATATTTTTGCATTGTTCTTCTATTGAAGTTACTAACAAATTTATTGATGTGCATATGCAATGCTTGGCGCGTTTAGCAAAGTGTAGTAGGTTGGAGCGTTAAATTATTGCTCTTATCTCTTATTTGTGTTTGATAAATAGTATGCATGCAAATTGGATATAAATTGTGCAAAGTGTTAACGATAGGTAATTTGATTGTCTTTAACCCGCCTATTTAATTTTAGGACCTTGGACGACCGGATTTGTATGGAACCATATAGCATAAATAAGTATTTGATATGGATAGGCTTAGTAGAGGCCGTTAATTCGGGCAATTTAGATGAGATTCGTTTTGTTTATTTCGTATCTACACCCCCGAACTCAATATTTAGCCCCGTGGGTATGAGTCAATTCCCAATAGGAATTGGGTGCACTTTTTCATAGTTTTCAATTGTTTCCTAAAATTTGGTGGCGGCTTCATTGCTTGCAAATTGTTATTCCCTGTTATAGTTGAATTTAAATTTCATAGGACGTATTATTTAAGAACCGATAAATTCCGAATAAATATCTCGATTTAGGCGCCGGAAAGGCGAGGGTTCTTACAGTGGCGACTTCACTGGGGATAATTAACAAGAGGGTGTAATTCGAACACCTATCCATGTCAATAATTTATTTTAGCTATTTGGTTCAATTACCGTATGTGTTTATATTCTTCGCTTTGCATCCATATCATTCATATTGCATGCGTTATCATCGTAAGATGGCGAAAGACATCACCACACCATAAACAGGAATTACCCTTTGGAGCATTGTCTATTACTTAGGCCGGTGATCCACTAGGTCCGAATTACCTTTGCACATAGTCGTGTTCCACCCCATGGCATTTACATGTTTCCATTCGGGATATGTAAAACAGTACGTTTAGTTTTACTATGCATCCCATAGATGACGAAACGCATCTGGTCGTGGGTTACCTTATCCGACCATAGATTGTGTCAAGCTATTGCATTAGTCCCATAGTTCATATGAAGGTGCTAATTGATTTACTTGCTATATTGTGATTGATTGTTTCCTTGCTATGTGATTAGTTTCCATAGAATTTTAGGACTAGATCCCCCCTTAGGATTTTCTTGAGTCCAGCTTTGGGAAGGATTCCCGTTTGTGTGCTTGTGCGTGTTGTCAGATTTACAAATAGAGTCTAGGATCTTTTCTTTTTAGGAAATATAATCCATGTATGACTCCGATGATGCTAGTGACCATATTAGGGAGACGTTCTTTTCCATATGAATTAGATTGCATGCAAATAATATATTCTCGTCAATGATCTTTCACAAAATAAAAAAAGAGTCTTATTTTATTTCCTTAAAGCAAGTCAATAGTATATTTTCCTTTCTTAAATTCGGGAATTATATCCCATATGCAAGTCAAGAATATAATTTTTCTTAATTCTATATAGTCGAAAAGATCATTGACTAGAATATACTATTTACAAAAAAATTGCATCTCTCCTAAAAATCACCATGTTGAGGATTAATACTACATTCTTTTCCCATATTTATTTTTTAAAATAAAATATTTCTTTTGTGGATCTTTCCATTTATTTCTTATTTTCTTAAACAGGTCCTTTTTATGTCCAGAATTGGTAAGAGTAAAGATCACGGTCCTAGGAAGTGGGAGAGGGACGAGTCCAACAAGAGATTGATCCGCAAGTTGTCATTCAAACCTTCATCACAAGCACAGTTCGTGGGCCCTATTTGGCTAGATTACCTTTGCACACCGCCATTGTCACCTCATACCTCGCCACCATTCACCAAAGTCCATCATGTCTAGAGATACTGAGAGAACCGCTGACCAAAAGATGGACGACCTTTTAGCCCAATTGGTCGCCATGAATGCTAGATTCACTGATATGGAAGCCCGTGTCGCTAAGTTGGATCCCCCTACTAGGGATGAAGATGAGCCCAAACCAAAGGAGGAAAAGACTGAGCCCTCCACTAAAGAGGTCCAAGAACTCCAAGCTAAGCTGAACAGGCTTGAGTCCGTTCTGGGCAAGAGTCGTATCTTCAATGACATGACCATCAATTCTGAAGGCTATGCTCCCCACGTTAAGGGAAAATTGCCCACTAAGTTTTCCATGCCTGAAGTTCCCACATTCAAAGGGACCGATGATCCACAAGATCACATTAGGGCTTTTACCACTACGTTGGGCTTTAGAGGCATTAAGCTACAGTTGTATGTTCACCTCTTTTCCCAAAATTTGGACCCTGCTGTTAGGGCCTGATTCTTCAAACTACCCACTCAAAAACTGCAGAAATGGGAAGACTTATCCACTTTGTTCCTGGAGAGATATGCTGACAATGTCTTGCCTCCCATGACATTGAGAGAATTGGACATCACCAAGCAAGGTGGCAAAGAAGGATTCACCAACTTCGTAAGAAGATGGAGGACCAAGGTTGCTGAAATGATTGATCGCCTATCTGAAAGAGGGAAGAACAATGTCACTTACAATAACAATACAAGTGGTTACAAGGATAAGAAATACACCAATACCAATCATGCCTCCACAAGTAGAAGAAACGAAGTGAACGCCATTTCTGACAGGCGTCCGAGAAGGTTTACTCCCCTTGGGATGCCTTAAGTCAAAGCTCTAGACAAATTAGTCAAAGGAGACTATTTGCACCAGATTGGGCCTACTCCCGATCCACCCGTAGAGAAAAGATCGCCATATTGGAATGAGTCCGCATTCTGCAAATACCATAGAGGTCGTGGACACGACACCGAAAAGTGCCACACTCTTAAGGAGAAAATTCAAGATCTGTTCAACAATGGCATCATACCATTACCTAAGGATGCACCGCCGCCCAGTAACAATAGTAATCCCTTTGGGAACTCTTTTTTCATTGACATAGAGGAAATGTTTGATCCATCCTATGTAATCACTCTTATTGGGCAAGTCATACCACTATACCCAAGCCCAAGGCCCACGTTAGACATTTGTGGCCTTTGGGATAGTGATGAAGAGGACAATGGGCATCATACTGATCCTGAAGATGTGCTAACTCCTCAAGTCCATGACATAGCAAATGACAAAGCTTGGTATGATAACTCCGATGATGAGAAAGACGAAGATGACAAAGCTCTGAACTACCTCACAAGGTCAGGACGCCAGTTCAGGCCCGAAACATCTACATGGATCCATCCCAAATCAAACCTGTAGAGCCTGTAACCACCCCCAATAGGGATCCAACCCAAAGAGAGGCGACTAAGGAAGATGATGGAACCAACATCCTTAGACAATTGCAAAGGACAAAAGCTGATATCCATTTGGCAATTGTTGACCACTTCTATCACTCATAGAAGGGCCGTACTAGAAGCCTTGAACGCAATTACCATTTCTCCAAATGCTACTCCCGAGGATGTGGTTAATCTCCTGGTCCAAGTAAATTCATCCACACCCGTCACCTTTTCTTAGGAAGATCTTCCACCCGAAGGCATCCACCGCAACAAAGCCCTCTATCTGACTGTAATTTGTCAACAAAGACAAGTCCCCATGACCTTGGTTGACAATGGCTCTGCTGTAAATGTATGCCCCTTGAGGACTGCCGAACACCTCAAAATAGACTGCAATAATCTCGCGCAGTCCGCACAAGGGCTAAGAGCTTACGACAATTCCAAAAGGAACGTCTTAGGCACGTTTTCCATGAATATTAACATTGGGCCTATTGAGAAAATGGTCCAATTTCACGTCATCTATATTCCGGCAACCTTCAATCTACTTTTAGGAAGGCCTTGGTTGCATGGGCTTAATGCTGTAGCCTAGACCCTTCACCAAAAGGTAAAGCTATCTCTAGCAGGATCCACTCTGGAAGTCTGCGCTGATACCATGGTAGCCTAGATAGAAAAAAGCTCAAGTCCTAAAGAGAGAGCATAACGAGCAAGATGAAGAATTATGGGGCTTCGAGAAGATAGCCGTCATAGAAACAATAGAGCCCACACTCAATGTGAATGCTCTACTTAGAAAACAAGGTCACTTTCCAGGCACCACTTTGGGTCCTCACCCCAAGGTAGCCCAATCCTGCTGGAACACCAAGATAAAAAATGATCTATTTGGGCTAGGCTATAAGCCCACGAGGCAAGAGATCCGAGCCTACATATCCAAGGAGGTGGCTAGAATGAGAGCCCGGGCGGCCAACAAACCCATCCCACATAGCATGGATCCATATCCTCTAACTCTCAATGGACAATTTCTCCACATAGCATGGACAATCCCACACTTCCCCTTACTGTGCTTTTTAATGAAGGCTTCAACCCGTCCAAGCTGATCGCCCCAATTGGGCCCAACCGCGCCACCTGGAAGCACGAGACGAAGTGGACTCCAGTCGAGGGAGCCAAGTACAAGTTCACGATTCGCAATGGTCCTTCAGAAAGGCCCAATTCTGATTCTGAGTTTGATTCCGAGTCCGAGTCTGATTCTGAATCAGTTATCCTAGAAATGTCGGGTAGTACACCCCAGTCTATTCCTTTTAGTACTAAGGTCGCTAGTGATGACCTCATTGATGTATTGTCCGCTTTCTATTAATGTTATGAGTGTCAATTTTGCTTACTCGGATTGCCTTGTTGCTAATAATTCAGAAGACATAATGGAATTGCCAAAAGAAGTCATTAAAGAATGAATTGAACATGAACAAAAGACTTCAATAGTCGAAGAAACAGAGACAATAAATATTGCAACTAATGATGAGCCTCGCCATGTGCAAATAGGCTTCTCTCTAACTTCTAATAAACGCGAACAATTCATAACACTCCTAAAGAATTATACGGATGTTTTTGCCTGGTCCTACAAGGACATGCCTGGTGTAGACCGCAACATTGCCCAAATTACCATCCCATTAAAGCCCGACTGTAAACCAGTCAAAAAAAAGTTAAGGAGAATGAAACCATAATGGGCTCTTAAGATCAAAGAAGAGGTCCAAAATCAACTCGATGCAGGCTTCATAAGAGTGGCTAACTACCCCGATTGGGTAGCCAACATCATCCCAGTCTCAAAAAAGGATGGACCAGTGCGAATGTGTTTGGATTTTAGGGACTTAAACAAAGCAAGCCCGAAAGATGACTTCCCACTACCCCACATAGATGTTTAGTAGACAATACAACAGGACATGCGCTCCTATCATTCATGGACGGGTACGCAGGATATAACCAAGTCCTGATGGCCAAAGAGGAGGAGGAGAAAACCACTTTCATCACACAATGGGGCACTTATTGCTACACTGTAGTGTCGTTCGTGCTTAAGAACGCGGGAGCTACATATCAAAGAACCGCGACAACCATGCTCCACGATATGATGAATAAAGAGGCCAAAGTTTACGTAGATTACATGATCATAAAGTCTAAAGAGAGAGACGGGCATGTACCCTCACTTCAAAAGTTCTTCGATAGGCTTAGTAAGTACAACATGAGGCTCAATCCCAAAAAGTGCGCATTCGGAGTAACATCCGGCAAACTTTTAGGAGTCGTCATAAGCACCAGAGGAATCGAGATTGATCCATCTAAGATCAAGGCCACAATAGATATGCCTCCACTGAAACAGAAAAAGAAATCAAGGGCTTTCTGGGGAGAATCCAATACATTAGTAGGTTCATTTCCAAATTAACTATCACCTGCGAGCCTATATTCAAAAAGCTCAAAAAAGAGGTAAAAACGGAATGGGACGAGCAATGCCAAAAAGCCTTTGACAAAATTAAGGCCTATCTGTCCAAACCGCCCGTGCTAGTACTGCCCACTCCAGGCATGCCTCTAATTCTCTACCTTACTGTCACAGAAACGTCAATGTTTTAATTAGCATTTAATTATTTTTAATTAGCAATTAAATCAGAAAATAATCCTAATTCTAGTAGGGTTTGACTTTTCTTGACTAAGCACCTATATAAGCTAAGAGATGAGTCAGTTGATCAGTTTACAAAACTGAACCAAAATCCCCAATTCTCTTCTCTCTCTCTCACGCTATTCTCTCTCTCTTTTCTCTCTCTCTCCCCCTGCTGTCACCGGCCACCAGGCCAGCACCATCTCCTCTTCCTCCCGCCGGTGAGCCGCCCTTCCCCCTCTCTTTCTTTCTCTCTCTTTTCTTTTTTCTCTCCCTGTACTCTGTTTTCCCCCTCCCCTGTTTTCGTCGAGGCGCGACTGTCGCGCCACCAGGCCGCGCCTGGGTGGTCGCCGGCGAGTGGCCGACGCGACGGGACCTTGCCCGTCGCTCCTCCCCCTCTCAGTTGCTCTCTCTCTCCCTCGCGAACTCTCTCTCTCTCTCTCGCGATCTCTCTCACTCTCTCTCTGTCCTCCGTCACCGGTGCTCCGGCGAGCCCCCGCCGACCATGTTGGTCAGTGGGTGGTGGTCTTGGTGATGGGCTAGGTCATGGGTCCCCATGCTTGGTGTATCACGGCCTAGACTCAAAAAAACAATTAGGGTTTCGTTTAATATTTTCGTTTTCATTAATTTCGTATTTTCAGTATTTTTCAATAATTGTTTTTATTTTTCTGTACTCGTTCGGAGTCCGAATGCAGATTTTCAAAAGCCTAGATTAGTTTAAATAAATCAAGGATTTTAATAAAAATATTTGTTTATAGTTTCAATACTTTTAGATTTTCGTATTTATTCATTATATCTCGGTAATTGTTTTTAATTAGGACCAAATGGACAAGCGTGATCGGGTTGTGATTAGCCAAGTTACCTACTTCTTAGTGTGCGTTTGTTAGGTAAGCGATTGTGCCTACCTCTTTCCAAAGCCCCATCAAAACTATTTTGATGTGTTTTGTGCTAATTTATTATTATTGTGAATTTAATATGCGAAGCATGATTAAATTATATCGTCGATAATTATGAGAATTTGAAATATATTCTTCGCCATAAATATGATTTATATTGATTATGATAAGTTTGTAAAGTTTCGTTAATTAATTAGTTCATATGCTAATTAATGTTTAATTATGGCGATGTTGAATTTTTAATATTATTATTATATAATAATATGTGCTATTTGGAACGGGATATTATTGAGAGCTAATGAGTACCTACTATTATATTGGATGGTTTATTTGTGAAAGTGTAATTTTTGGATATCATGATTTACTGCCGAAGTGCTGCCGAAATTTCGTTAGACATATATGAAGCATGATTATTGTTAATATGCATTTATGTCGTAATCGTCGTTATTTTTATTCATTATCATGAGCATGAAATGAAGTAGTATGTCGTGGTCTCGTTGTACCATTAGGTCAATCAATGCAAGTATGTGAACTGAATTAAATGAGAATAAGACTCCTAATGGATCCCTAGGAGTAGTCGAGGTATCGAGACTTATCTAATTGATATAGTCTAGGGATGCGTGATTTCCAAGTTACTTTTATGGACACCTCGTAGTGTGTTCGGGACGGATCATTCCCCATTGTTTAATTCTCTACATATCGATTATTTATGTTAGAGGTAGTGTGAGTATACACTAGCGTAAGTCCATGGCATGTCTATATCTATCTATGAACAGTATGAGTAATCGCTGTTCTATTCGCTCTCTTATCTCTCTAATCAAGATGGTTTATCTATTTGTGTTCGAATGATCACTAAAGCAAGATTTGCATGTAATTGAATATCGAGTATGCGTATGCTTGATTGTATGACTACTTGTGCATGCAAATGAATTTCAATGATTCTTCTAAAACCCAGGTAAGGTTTGCGAAAGTGTTTTTACTGGGTATGGACGGCGTTTATTTAGTTTATCTGATTTTTGTTTTCTTTTGTTTCTTCTCTTTTTCTTCTGTATCTTGTTTCCGTCACGGAAACCAAAGTGCAGGTGTAGCTGAGTGAGGACGGTTTGCTAGAAGGTTGAATGTGGGCTGTTTGTTTAGAACTATGGATTTATTGGTTACTTTGGATTATTGGGAATTTTTTTTGTGCCCTTGAAGGCAAAGTTGTAATAAGACTTTAATGGACTTAATATCACCTGATAGACAACTCTGATATTTATGTTTAATTTGTTTAGATGCTTTCTTTGATACCTAGTTTCCCATTCTGCTTAGCACTTACTCCTTAGCGATAAATGTTGCAGTAGCATTCCCTTGGGTTCGTGACGGTTCGACGGTGTCGAGTCGTGTACATCGACGTCGATAGTTCCCTGGAAATCGTTGTGAATTCGGGGGTGTTACTGTATACTGATATAAAGAACCTACTCGTTTATCAGGTTTACCCTGTTGATTCTAGCCCTAGAGCCCAAGAGGCCCTTAGAAGGCTTGCAACCCAATTCATAGAGGTACAAGGTCAAATATACAAGAAAACCTCAAATGGGATTAATCTCTTGTGCTTAAGTACCGAAATGGCCCATAAGGTCTTAAGAGACGTGCATGGAGGAGTCTGTGGACCGCACATGAACGGTATGATGTTATCCATGAAGATAATTTGGCTTGGTTATTATTGGACCACAATGGAAAAAAACTATTGTGAATTTGTCAAAATATGCACACAATGTCAGACACACGCAAATCTACAACACATGCCACCAAGCCCGTTATATACTTTCACCTCACCTTTGCCTTTCTCCGCTTGGGGGATAGATATTATTCGCAAGATAACCCCAATAGGTAAAGGAGTCCATGAATACATTCTAGTTGCAATTGACTACTTCACTAAGTGGGTTGAGGCGCAATCATACGCAAAGCTCAAAGCAAAATATGTGGTCAAGTTCATCAAGAATAATATAATAGCTAGATATGGGGTTCCCCAAGAGATCATTAGTGATAATGGGTCACACTTCATGAAGGAAGTAATCGAGCTCCTAGCCCAGTTCAAAATCCAACATCGGAAATCATCTCCCTACAGACCGCAAACAAACGGTGCAGTAGAAGCGGCTAATAAGAATATTAAGAAGATCATCGAAAGAATGTCCGAGAATTATTATGATTGGCCCGACAAGTTGCCATTCGCACTTTGGGGTTATAGGACATCTATTTGCGCATCGACGGGAGCAACACCATACTCCATAATCTATGGAATGGAAGTTGTGTTACCAATTGAGTTAGAGGTCCGATCTCTACTGATCGTCTTGGAAAGTCAAATTTTAGAAGTGGATTGGATCCAAGCCCGCTATGACCAATTAGTCTTACTAGATAAAAAAAGGTTGCAAGCTTTGCACAATGTGAGAATCTATCAAAAGAGGCTAACAAAGCACTTCAACCAAAGGCTCAAAATGAGGGACCTCAAAGTTGGAGATCTAGTGCTTAAAGAAGTAAGGGCCAACGTCACTGACCCAAGAGGTAAATTTAGGCCCAATTGGTCCGGTCCTTTTCTCATTACAAAGATCCTAACCGGTGGAGCTGCAAGATTAGCGGACTTAGACGGGATTGAGTTTAGTCAATGGATAAACAGGGATCAACTAAAAAGGTTCTATGCCTAGGCAAGACACCCAATATAGCACTTTTGAGAGGCCCACATAAGGCTGAGTAATCCCGAAAAGAAAAAAAGAAAAAAAAAGAAAAAAAAAATGGGATTTAATGTTTAAAAACGCACGGATAAGAACTACGAGTGGCCTGATTCCTCTAAAAGGATACGTAGGACAATCCAATTGCAATTGGGCCCGGCCCCTTCATTATTTTCGAGTTCAAAAGTTGTTTTAAAAAAAACAATAACAAATAAATAAATCAAGTTGCAATATTAAACAAAACTGAGCATGTCTCCATAAATAATAAAGTCCATTACAAAAGACTTGGCAATTCCAAATAATAATGCAAATATTTAAATCTAAGTCTAAAAAGGGGCACACCACCCTTATTGAATTTAAAGCAAAATAAAAGGCAATCCTAAGCTGATATGCTCCAAAAGAGTATTTTCTTTAGTGGACTACTATGCAGTTTCGGTAGCAGAACTCGCATCCTCCATAGGCTCATCTACTTTTGGGTCCTTCGCTTTGCGTTCCTTGGGAGCCCATCTCTCTCGAACTATAGGCTCTTCTTCTTCAACCTCCATTAGAGGTGTGCTTGAAGACGCCTCATGATCATTGGCCCGGATTTGGGGCTCCACCTACGGCTTAGTGGTGATCTTTTCCAAAGCTTTCTTGGCCTTTGGGTTGAGGATGCCTCTCACATGCTTAACTCCCTTTTCTTATCCTTCCCCTTCGGGTCACTAGGATTTGAGAGTCTTAAGCTGGCTTTGACCGATTGGGCCTTGAGATCGCCTTGTTTGGACTTCCTACATGCACGACGACCCTCTGCGGTCTTGCAATCCATCCAAGCCTCATAAGCCAAAGATATGGCCGTAGGTGCCTTGACATGAGGAATAGTCCACTTAGGACGACGATCCCATGCACATTCCCATGATCTTACCATACTAATTGTCAAGATTCGCATGGTGGGGGGAACACTATCCTTTTGTGGGATAATTTGGTGTTTCTCATATTGTCGCATAATACGGCTAGGAAATATTTAAGTTGAGTTATGAAGGCCAAGGACTTGATAATATCCCGTTTCCTTGCTACATCCGATTGCGGATTTTAGACCCCACCACTTGACGGTCCATCGTAGCAAGAGGCATGCTTTAAGGTACTCACGCCACTCATCAATTGTGGATTCGTAATATAATTTCCGGCGTGCGGGAAATTGCTTTGGTTGATATTTGAGCGCATTGGTGGGCCTCTCAATAAAGCACATATGCTCAAGAAGCCATATCTACAAAAAAGGCAAAACATATAAAGTTAAATATCCATCAAATATTCAAACTTTATTAATCAAATTATTCAAAGCAATTATTCAAGCACTTACTTGGAGAAGGAGAGAGCTTCATGTCCATCCACCGAGCGATGGTTCTTGTTTCTTGTGGTCAAAGCAAATTAAGGTTTCACCAAAAACAAGAGACATAGGGGTAAAATTATTCTGGATTTGTTCAACAATTCTAAGCATACTAGTTTTACCATTAGTACCTCCACCAACAAAGAGGTACCTATGCAAGAGACATAAAATAAAGGCGTGTTTATAATAGGTCTAGCCCATCACATCATGGTTATCCCTTACCTTGGGGAAAAAGATGTCAATTACACCATTGAGGTGTAACTCACCGCTCCTAGCAACAGAGGAGGCTTGTGTCGGTGATAGGCCAAGATACCTTTTGTAGTAACCCTCAATATTTGCCCCAAGCCATGGAGTGGTGGGAGCTTGATCATGAGGAAACCCAAGGATAGCGGCAAATTCTTTGAGGAGAAGGCGTAATTCGTTGTACCCGAATCGGAAGACATGAAGTTTGTCATCCCAAACTCGATTGCGGCCTCAAGAAAGTTCCACAAGATTTGAACTTGCTTAAGGTGGAAGAGAGCATTCAAGTGGAAAAGCACGAGTTGCATCCTCTCTTTGGGGGTCATGGATTGTAACCACTTGTCAAATTTAACATCAAAGCTTGTCATGGTTGAAGTCTAAGATAATTAGAGGGTTTCTCTCTCTAAAAGCTCTCTATTGCTAGTAAATTATGAAGGTGATATCCCAAAACCGGACTAACCCAAGGCTTATATAGAGCTCGCACGGAAAAGGCAAAAAATAAGGCAACTCGTCAAAAAGGGGATTCAGCGGCCCCTTGGATAGCCGCTGAAGTCCCAGTGACCCCGATAGAGCAGCCCAGGCCCAGCCGCTGGAGCCTGGCGGCCCCTCTATTCGCCCCCGCTGCTCCGCATGTGCTGCTGGACCCCTCCCTTTGGCCGCCGGACCCTTTTCTGGAGACTAGTCCCTTTTCTCCGGTTTTGGACACTTTCATTAACCGATTTGGACTCAAATATGGCTCTTTTTCCTATTTCTTTTACTATTTATATTTTGTATTATTTCCTTAATATTAATGAAAACTCCACAATTTCCTTATTTCTTTTTGTATGATTATCATTTTTTGTATCTTTTTTTCATTAATCCCTTTTACTTATTATTTTCATTTCATTTTTTCACCCCTTTCTTTTTTCATTTTTTTTAGGGGGATAGGGTACACCCAATTTTAACCTTTTGGTTGTACCATTTTTTGCTAAATGGCTATTACTTGCGCTTTTGCTTGACTACGTGTGCATTTGCATTTGCATTTGCATTTGCCTAATTATGTGCAGGAACCAATAAATAAGCAAGCAATATTTACAAGCAAAGTTCGAATGTTTGTTCAATACAAATGTTCAAAATGTATTTCACACAAATACATTATCATAAAAACCATCACCCGCATCATCATCCGTACGGGGCACCTCAAAGTGGTCCTCCGACCTCCGCGCCTCATCACCAAAGATCGACGCCACGACTTGGCTAGGGTCAAAGGAAGAATGTCGAACAGGCTCCCGGTATGAACTCCCTTCCCCAACATAGCTCGAATCATACCCCCACAAAGAACGAGGAGGCATGGTAGGCACCATATGAGTAGGAACCAGGGGCTTGTAGTAAAGGCCGCCATATGAAGGATATCCCGCATACCCGGGATAAGGAGGATACATCGGCATAGGCATAGGAGCAGGCTCCACATACGAAGTCATCCTACTCCCACCAGGGCGGTCCGACCGATGTACAGGCACCTTCTCTATCCTAGGAATCTCCCTCCGAGGGATCCTCTCGCGCGTAGGGCTACGCTCAGGAGAGCTCACACCCTCATCATCCGACAGCACCACCTGTCGTGACCGACGAGGAAGAGGTCGATGGTACTCAACCTGCATCCCACAGAAAGTTATAAGACACATTTCTCAAAGCAATCAACTTTGAAAATGCAAAAGCAAGTTTACCTTGTCCAAGTCGGCTCTTGAGCAAGTACCCTTCGAGAGAGCTCGGGATATACAAGACTTCATAACATGCATCATCTTGAAGACCTTCCCGGTCTGCTCACGATCAAGCTACATAAAGAAAAGTCAGTACAAGCATATAATATAATAAGGCATTGTACATTTCGGTAAAATTACAAATTTACCCGTGGATGCCCAACAGGAAAGGGAAGGCCCTGGATGTCCTCATCAAGGTCCTCCGTCATGGGGATTTCTCCCTAGCACTCCTTCTCGCCATAATCCCGACCTCGGACCCGCATGTCCGGGACATCCACCTCAGTGTCATCAACCCGAGGCTCCTACAAGACACAGTGAGTCACCATCAATAAAATAAGAAAGGTATAGAATATCAAGCATAAATTCTTACCTTCAAGCCCACAAATGAAGGCATGAGGCGATCAAGGCGGAACTGCTCATAGTGCCCTGCAAGGTCCTCTGCAGGCTCCTTAAAATACCGCATAGCATCTGAGCCCACCATGGCCTCCGCAATCTGCTCACGAGACAAGCACCTCACCAAGAACATAGATGAGGGAGGATCCAAAGGAATCCTCGGACCTTCCAAATCGGAATAAACTTGACGGAAGATCTGCTCCCCTAAGTACCACTCAAAGGAGAACGGGCCCGCAATCAAGATCCTCTGACGATCCACCGCCCTAAAGGCTAGGATGACGCTCAGAGCTGACCCATGATACTTCGCCCATGGGAAGTAATCAATCTACACAAGCATGCAACATAAGATATTTCCACACCATGAAATACAACCCAAGCAATTCATACAACAAATATTACATCTTTTACTTTGTGTCAATCCATGCGCAAGAGGGCCTTCCAATACTGCTGGGGAGTATACAAAGGCGCGGGACCCCTATGGCGCCACGCCCTACAAACCGGGAAGTCCAAGACCCAACCCGTAGGCGCCATGTCCGGGAAATGCTCGAAAAACCAAGGCTACATTCAAGACATGAAATTAACCACCGCACACTTACATCATGCATATCACGAAAAGCAAAGAGAAAAACGCACCTGCAACACCTTCCAAAAGCCGCATAAGCTCACGGGAGGAAGAGTCGCATGCTTGTACCCCTCGTCATTCACGCGGCAGGCATACCGCATGCATCTCAGGAGGTTGGCATAGCCCGGCAACCCCCAGTTGTACTCTCTCCCAGTCCAGCCGGCTCGGGAGGTAGATGGCATGAATGCGCTCCCCCTTGTCACTAAAGATAGTGGTGGCCAGGAGGTAGGCGATAAACATCCTCGCCTTTTGCTCCACCAAGGTATTCCTCTTATACCTCGGGTTTTTTAAAGCAGTAAAAAGCTCACTATAAGAACGGTAGTGGTGACCCCAAATGTTCCCCTAAGGGCCAAAGAGCTCCACCAACTCCGCCTTACGCTTCCAAATGGAAACGTCATAAACAATGGGCGTACCCACGCAAGGTACCCCGGTCAACATAGCAAACTCCGAAGGAGTAATCATCATTTCCTCATTAGGGAAATGGAACGTATTGGTGGTGTCCCAAAAATGCTCCAAGGACAACCGAACAATACATTTCTTGACTCGCTCAACCGAGTCTGCCGCTCTCAAAAGGCGCCCAAACCCCGCATTCAAAACCGCGTCTTGCAAGGTTTTGTAAAGCTTAATTGAAGAGTCATAGTTTCCATGGGCCTTCAAATTCCCATCGGGTTCCTATGATAAAGTTTGCACCCTCTTAGGTTCACATTTCAATCAAATGTTCAATCTTAGGCATGTTTCTAAGTTCGTTCAAGCCGTGCAAGATCACATGCGCTACAAGCTTGACAATTACATGCGAATTCTACACAAATTCTATCCAAGGCAAGCATATAAACTCAAATTCAATGCACCAAACTATGAATTCAAAAGTTTGAAGACTTACCACGAACTTGGAAGCCCGAGAGCTCAAATGAGTAGCCGATCGAAAAAGCAACTCCGATCGATCCCAAACAATGTCGGGCATCCTATCCGACCGGGTGTATCGATCTTGAGGAAAAGCCACATTAGGCTTCCTCTTTGAAGGCTTCACATGAGATGGAAAAGCCTTGGTGAAAATGTCGATTTCCTCGACCTCCCCTCGCACCTTGGTCCTTTTACTCCTCCTCTATCCCAATTTTGGAGCCATGGAAGAAGGATGAACAAGCAAGCAAGAACAACAAGCAAAAATGGAGGATTTTCGTATTTTCTCTCTCCAAGGGTTTCAAAAATCCACTCTCAAATTCACCCCAAATTTGTGAGAAATCACAAATAAACTTCAAATTATGCAAAGATTATGCAAATGTAAGCAAAAAGGAGCAAATTTGAGCAAGAAATGAAGTTTGGGCAACAATGGAGGTAGAGAGAGAGAGTCTCGAAATTTTGGGGAAGAAATGACCCAAAATTCGGCTTTCTCCCACTTAAACCCCAACCCGCGCCACTGAACCGGCCCAGCGGCCCGGTTCAAGGCCGCTCAGGCTCAGCGGCCCGGCCGCTGGCCCCAGCGGCTAAGCCGCCAGGCCGGGCGGCTGCTCCCAGCGCCCCTGCGACGCCAGTTGAGCCACTGAGTGAGCCCGATAAGGCCGCCCAGTCCTCAGCGGCCCTGCGCGTGGCCGCTGACCCTCTTTTCTCTTCTGCCTCTCACGGGGCGGGCCCACGAGTTTAAATTCCGCGTGGAATTGCATTTCTTGACCGTTAGAAGCCCGGGAGATACGGGCTTGTCACCCAAAATGACTTTTTTTTCCCTTGCAATACGATTTCCTATCCTAAGGACCCGGTACAATCTAATTTTCTCAAAAAGGCACAGGCATATTCTCTAATTTTCGCAGGCACAGGCATATTATCTAATTTTTGCAGGCATAGGCATATTATCTAATTTTTGCAGGCACAATTTTCCAAGGCACATGCATTAGTAAAACAGAGTTACGCAATGCTCTTCGACGATGAGGCTATCAAAATTAGCGTCACGTTGGCACCCGCAAAGTAGAGCAACGCAATGCTCTTCAACGATGAAGCTATCAAAATTAGCGTCACGTTGGAAAAGCAGAGCTACGCAACGTTCTTTGACAACGCGGCTATTAAAATTAACATCGCGTTGGCACCCGCAAAGCAGGTAACCCTGACCACAGGCGGTCAGGAGTCTACCCTTTTTATCTTTTCTTTTCCCTACCATAAAGCATTTTCAAAAGAACACACAGCAGGCATTTTTAGCAAATACTTTGACCTTCGCTTTCACAAGCTCGGCCAAAGTGGGGGCTTCTGTAGACACCCTAATCGGTTCTCATCCCCAGGCACCGCAAACCCTGATGATGATGGTAATAGAATAACATGGACGTAAGTAGAAAAGGACATTGCTTGAAAATCTAGACCGAATTTCTTGAAACTTAAGTCTTTGGATATCCCTTGTTATAAGGATTCCGACGCCTTTGACATTGCCTCAATCAGGATCCCGGATCAAGAGATATCGCGTCTTAAAGATTTGGGTCAAAACCGCTCAATCCCGACCCTCTGGGTCAGCCCAAGGGCAATTTCATAATTTACTGAGCACAAAAAGTCAAAAAACCCTAGCAACGCGCGCGCCTCTGGGTCGAGCGGCTGACGCTGTCAGCCCGGCGGCACACGCATGACAGCGGGGGCCCTCAGGGCAGCCGCTGGGCCGAGTTTCGGCGCCGCGTTCGCAACCCTAGACCCCTAATTTCGTCCCCTAACTCTATAAATAGCCCATTTCACCCTCTTTTAAGGGAGGTTGGTCAGTTTATAATTTTGAGAGCAATTTGAGAGCACAAATATCCCAAATCATAGAGAATTCAGATTTTGAAGACTCAAGCAAGCCATTGCACCCAACCTAGCACCCAAGATTGAAGAGCGATTCCAATGCTACTAGTCCCGTTCGAATAGAACGTCCAAGTTAACCATCCCGAGGGCCTAAATTTTTATTAAATCTCTTATTTATTGTTTATTATCATGTTTTTTCTAGCTTTTGATTACGGTTGAATAATTATGCATGCTAGTTTAATTTTTCTCATCTTTTTGTTAGTTTAATTTAAAGTTTACTTCTTTTTATTAGTTTATGCAAGTTTGCATCTTTTTATTGTTTGTGCATGCATGTAGCAACCTCCTAGGTTTATTTTAGCATAAAGTTAATATTTTTGCATTGTTCTTCCATTGAAGTTACTAACAAATTTATTGATGTGCATATGCAATGCTTGGCGCGTTTAGCAAAGTGTGGTAGGTTGGAGCGTTAAATTATTGCTCTTATCTCTTATTTGTGTTTGATAAATAGTATGCATGCAAATTGGATATAAATTGTGCAAAGTGATAACGGTAGGTAATTTGGTTGTCTTTAACCCGCCTAGTTAATTTTAAGACCTTGGACGACCGGATTTGTATGGAACCATATAGCATAAATAAATATCTGACATGGATAGGCTTAGTAGAAGCCGTTAATTCGGGCAATTTAGATGAGATTCGTTTTGTTTATTTCGTACCTACACTCCCGAACTTAATATTTAGCCTCATGGGTATGACTCAATTCCCAATAGGAATTGGGTGCACTTTTTGATGGTTTCCAATTGTTTCCTAAAAATTGGTGGCGGCTTCATTGCTTGCAAATTGTTATTCCCCGTTATAATTGAATTTAAATTGCATATGACGTATTATTTAAGAACCGATAAATTCCGAATAAATATCTCGATTTAGGCGCCGGAAAGGCGAGGGTTCTTACAATGGGTGATATCAAAGTTTGGGGATCCAGATGTCCCTCCACGGGCGCCCAAGGTACTCTAGGGTCATGATAGATCTCCTTAAGAAGTTTGGGCAAAAATGACACCCGGGCCCCGGGAAGCCGAAAACGAAGGCTATAATCCACGTTTTTTGGGCTTCTAGAAGGCCTCGGAACGAAGGTCTATATTTTCACACCTCATTGCGCAAAACACCCTAGGGGACATGTGAGGCCCTCGGTGTCACTTATCCGGCCCTTAAAAGGCTTGGAATGACGTTTTACGGGACAGTGGTGTAAGAGCCGGAATACCAAAAGCTTGGGGGATATCAAAGTTCGGGGATCCAGATGTCCTTCCCAGGGCACTAAGGGTCTTCTAAGGTCATGATAGAGCCCCCGGAGACGTTTGGGCAAAAATGACACCCAGGCCCCCGGGAAGCCGAAAACGAAGGCTATAATCCACGTTTTTTGGGCTTCTGTGAGGCACGGAATGAAGGAGGATATTTTCGCACCACATCGCACAAAACACACCTAGAAGACATGAGAAGCCCTCGGGGTCGCTTATCCGATCCTCATAGGCTTGTAAAAGCGTTTTACGAGAAAGTGGTGTAAAAGCCAGAACACCAAAGCCATAGGTGATATCGAAGTTCGTGGATCCGGATAACCCCCCGCGAGCACCGAGGGTACTCTAGACTCATGATAGACCCCCTGGAAAAGTTTGGGCAAAAATGACACCAAGGCCCCGGGAAGCCGAAAACGAAGGGTATAATCCACGTTCTTTGGTCTTCTGTGAGGCCCGGAACGAAGAAGGATATTTTCGCACCACGTCGCACAAAACACACTTAGAAGACATGGGAGGCCCTCGGGGTCACTTATCCAATCCCTCATAGGCTTGTAAAGGCGTTTTACGAGAAAGTGGTGTAAGAGCCAGAATACCGAAGGCGTGGGTGATATCGAAGTACGTGGATCCGGATGTCCCCCCGGGGGCACCCCGAGGGCACTCTAGAGTCATGATAGATCCCCCGGAAAAGTTTGGGCAAAAAAGACACCCGGCCTCCGAAAAGCCGAAAACGAAGGCTAAGTCTGCTAAACGTTTTTTGGGCTTTTGAAAGGACCCGGAACGAAGGTGGATATTTTCGCATCACATCACACGTTTTAACCAATTATTTTGTGCCATTATCTAAGACCGCTAAACGTTTTACACTAACTACTTTTTGGGGATGTTTGGATGTTGGCTTGAGAGGTGGATTTTGGCGAAATTGGATGTTTGACTAGTCCATCATCCAATATTGGTGTTTGGATGTTAGCTTGTGAGATTGGCTTTTGGGTTCCCACAAGCCAACTTTTGAAAAGCCAATGAGGTTGGCTTATGGGTATTGGCTGGTGGCATTAATGTAGTCCAATGACATAAAAGTCCAAGACTTGTAATTATTTACATCTATGCCATAAAATTCCTCAATCATATGAATGTCCTTATAGGTCATTTTACATAACCAGCTAATGTTACCAGCCAATGTTACCAAACATCTCTTTCCAGACATTCAATGTTACCAGGCGGTCAAATCAGCTAACAATACCAGCCATCAACCACTAGCCACCAGCCATCAGCCAACAGCTAATGTCACCAGCCAATTGCCAAACAGGGCCTTTGTCATTAACTTCACTTAAGTGGCGCGCTCTTAAAATATATATATATACTAGTAATGATACCCGTACGATGCACGGGTTAAATTTCATTTATTTTTATTATTTTCATTGTTTTCAATTTATTTTTCAATATCATATTTTAAAATATATTTACGGGAATTAATGTTGGATATGTTCTTATACATTTAGGATTAAACATATTGTAAATGAATCTCATTTTGAAGTACTTTTCGACCCGAATATAATAGTGTAAATATTATTCTTTTTGAAGATGTGCAGAAGATTACATTCGATTTTAAATATTTGACAAAGATCAAGTTATAATGCTAATAAAACTGTACTCTACCTATTTTATCACAAATATAACTCTCAACTTTTTTTTTTAAATGTTTTTTGATCTACGTTTTATTGAAGGGGTATAAACATTGAATTATCAATATTGATTTTAATCAAAATGACATAGTAGATTTATAACTAATTGAATTGTTTAGGACGTGATTATGTGGGGTGGAGGGTTATATAGGCTTAGTGATGACCTCATTATGTTAGACAATACCCATGCTATAATCCATTAGTTTCCTACCATCAATAAACTTCTTCCTATAACCTAGGACTAAAAAGTATATTTTTCCATCATTCCTGGGAACAAAGAAAAAAAAAAAAAAAAAAAGGTGTCCTTTTTACTGTTATCGTTGAAGTTGCATTTGTTTCCTTGCATTTGTTTCCTATTCTTTTTCTAATGCTATTTCTAGAGTTTGCATTGTGACGGACCTTTAATTCATAATTTGATATAGTTACTCACCCCTAAAACTCTACTTTTATCATTATCCTCGAGTAATCATTTTTATAATGGATTCATGTTAATATTTTCATGATGTTAAGCTCTTGTTTTACAGCAAGTCTTGTGTGAGACCAACTCACAAAAAAATGGGGTCACTATTTAGAAGTATAGAGATCACTTATGGTGAGCAGTGACCTTTGTTTCATTGAAAAATGACTCCATCTTACCAAAAATTACGGAAAAATCGTCTTATAGAAGTTTTGTAATTATTTTATACTCTTTTTATGCCAAAATTCATCTTTACAATTTAGATCTTGCATTTTTTTTTTATACATATAAAAACTCATATGTACAGAGTCATGTGCAAAATAGCGACATATCAAAATACACCAATAAGACAATAAGTATAAAAAATCTATATATCAAAGACTCCTAGTCTATCTTAATATAACTCAACTTCTATATAACTCTAGAATTGTAGATATCAAACAACGTGTTTAAGATAAACAAATTTATTCGCATTGTTTTCTTATCTTTTCTTTATTTTGATTTTCTTTTTAATTTATTGAATTATGTCAACTTTATATATATAGACTAAAGAGATGGACGATTTATGAACACTATCACATATATGGTAGATCTATCTTACTATTGTAACTCCTAAGATTTCGGTTACTCCATAAAAATAATCCGCCTAAATTACAAACTCCAATTATGCACATACTCCTAGTCAAAGGACGGTATCAACTCACAGTCAATTCCTCTATTAGAGTAGTCCTTCCAATCAAGACCTTGCTTTAGCGAGTAATTGTGTATTGAACAACATAAGTGAAAGAAAACATGAAGAACAAAAGCAAATGAAAGCAAATGAACACTATTATATACATGAAAACTACCAATATATCAAAGTCAAACAATTCAACATCGTTCCATCCCCTTAAACTTCATGTTCCTGACTTCCTGCCACTATATCCAAGTCGTGATGAGCGAGTCTCCACTTCAACATACATAGAGCATGCAACTATATATCTATGAAGCATTATTGAAGCACCGACCTAGCTAGATTGGTCATGGTCATAAGATATTGGTAGATTGTAAAAGAATAATGATCGAGGACATGAATTATCAAAAACTAATTTAAGAAAACTTTTCATTATACTACCAATCAACAGTTAAAACAAATTCTATCAAAAAAAGTAATATTATAGACAAAGAAAACAGTGACCAACTCAATAAATCTATATATTTTTTGGTTCACATCTTGAAGGTGTCTAGTTATCCACTATTAACCATAGTGACTATTACATGCCCACTTTACTTGTACCCTAAAACATTCGTGACAACTATTTGTAGAAATGTGCTATAGAAATTTTGTAAACTGTCATACTAATTAATTAGTTATCATAATGCAATCCATCATGCTCGGCTAGTAAATATTATCACCTATTTACCTGCTACGCCTATTCACTTCAAATTTTGAAGACAAAAATAAAGGCCGAATGAAATTGGGTCAAAAAAATAAATAAATATTTATATGATACATATAATATTAAAGGACGACATGAGTATAGTATGGGTAAGTACCCTCATCATCCATGCTAATTGCCATTAGACCATACACATCAATGGTCGAACAAAGGAGCGCATACCTACAGCGAAAATAACATTAATTAGGAAGACATTATACATCATTATTCATTAAAATGAAGGTATTAGTCAATGATATACAAAATCAAATCATGCATCAGCAATTAAGGTATATATCTAAAACTAAAAGAATAATAAATCAAAAGAATGGCATCAACTTACAGGATGATCACGATTACTAATAACTAAGAAATTCAGAAAAAGGGGTAGGGATGGGATAGTCAGAGATATACCAGTGTGATTAATGTTTAATGATCGCTGGGGGAATTGGGGCAACAATGATATCAATTATATATTTTAGGGTGAAACAAACGTTGATCATAAACCTTGTAGTTGTTATGATGACTACTAATTCTAACTCTTCTCAAACTATAGGTCGCACAATTTATATTCTATATTATCTTTTAATATTGTCAAGCTTTTATAATACAAAAAATCACAAAATTAATTAAAAATTTATTTTGATTAATGATGTGGCGTGCCTCAAAACTCCCGAAAAATGTCAGCTTTATTATATATATATATATATATATATATATATATATATATATATATATACTAGTTTTAAAGCCCGTGCGTTGCACGGATTGAGTTAAATGACTGTATATTAATATTGATTTGGTGAAGTACGCACACTAACATGCCTATTAAAAAGAATCATAAATAATTTCTAATAAATTATAATTATGCATGTTATATAGTGATGCTAGTTTCATGCTATCTTTACTGATTTAGGTTGATCTCTCTTTTATTTTTCACGCCCCTCAAATCATCAAGATTTGCTAGAATAATTAAGAAAACTTGAAAGCAAAGAGATGTAGGGAGAATAAAGGGCGAGAAAATTTTAAAAAAAAATTGGAGAAGGGACTATGTGAGGCGTTTAATAAAAAAAGATATCAATTATCATAATCCTCCTAAAATACAATTAGGGTTCTAACAAAATTGCACCTACGGAAATGGGTACTTTAAAATCGTTTTTAAATCGATGTTCAAACACTACATATCATATAGGAGCAGCCTTGAATCAATGCGATAATCTGTCAAAAAATATAGATATACACATGTAGCATTCAACTTTGATTAGTCTCTCGTTACATTCATGTAAACTTTTGGCCTTGAAGTTTCGCGGATTGCAGGTACAGAGGCAAAGTAATAAAATCTAAAATGTGAACATGAGGAGAGGCATTTATCAAATTCTCCACTTTTTTTTTCATTCAATATTCTAAAATATATTTCTGTGTTATGTGGCTTGCTTTTAATTTTTTTTATTGAGACTAATTGCTTAGGTGATGCAACTTAGTAATCAAACTTGTGCCATGCACGGACTTAAAATATATTTGCTCAAATTATTTTCAAGCATATCTTACATATTTCTTATACATTTTGTAAATGAATATCATTTTAAGGTACTTTTCGATGCAAATTTGATGATAGAAAAGATAATTTTTTTAGACATGTAGAAAAATTATATATGATTTTATAAATAACTGACAGAGATCTAATATAGGTTCTATAAAACTATAAAGGTCTATCACAACTCAAACTCTATATTTCATTATCCTAACCTTTATTTATTTATTGTTTAATTGTTTTCTTAGATGACATTCCTATGTGGCGCGACGCCCGTAGGATGCACGGGTTAAAATTTATATATTTTTTTATTTTTTTATTTTTCTTTTATTAGTAAATATCATTTTTTAAAATTTATTTACTGAAATTAATATTGTAACACAATCTTGCATGTTTATTGTAACACATATTATAAATGCATCTCATTTTGAAGCACTTTTCGATACGAATATGATGGTATAAATATTATTATTTTAAAGATGTGTAGGATAATTATATTCGAATTTGAATATTAGACAAAGATAAATTAGTCATGACGCCAATAAAACTCTAACTATTGAGCATAATTCATTCTCTCTTTTTCATTATCTGAAACTTTATTACTATGAAACTTCTATATAATATATATTGATTGATATGTTAAAAATAATTTTATTTCATATCAAAAAAATAATAATTTTATTTGGCAATTGAGTTGGGTATACTAACTACTAAGTTACTAACGTACGTGTGAATTTATTTTTATTTTTATTTTTTTTTCTTATTTCTATATTTCTATTTATTTTTATTTTGTTTGTTCAAAGTATGTGTTATGAGTATGTGTTACTTTAATTTTATTGTTTTAATACTCTCTCTTATAGGGCATGCTCTTAAAAATATCGTTTAGGTGGCTAAAGATATTTGTTCATCATTTTTTATTTTCAGCCTTAATTTTATTGTTTATATTATTATTTTTACTTATTTACGGGAACCAGTATTTACATGCAATCTTACATGTTTCTTATACATATTGTATATGCATCTCGTTCTAAAGTATTTTTCGATGCGAATTTGATGGTATAAAAGTTATTATTTTTTGAGTCGTGTAGAAAAAGTTATATTTGATTTCAAATATTTGACAAAGATCTTGTATAACTCTTATAAAACTCTACAACTCAGGAATCCTAAATAATAGGGATGCTAAAAGTCCTAAACATTTATCAGTTATTTTTTGTCTTTATCTTAGCTTAGGTGGCGCGCTCTTAAAATTCTTGTCTACGTGGCATGTCTCATTGCTTCCGTAATATGCCTCATATATATATATAGGCAAGTTAAGGTTCACTACTAAAGACAAATTTAATGGAAAATTGAAGGACCCTAGTAGGCAGTAGCTGGTTGCCAGTCAGTCCATCTACATTGGGCTAATAATTGAGTTTGGGCCTGACAGAGTAACACGGCTCCAACACTCGATCACGCACGATAATGAAGCGTGAATCGGACAATTCCTTATTCCACCCTCTAAGTAGAGTTGATCAAAAGTGGGTTTAAGCGAGCCGAATCTGGTGTGGTTTTAAAGTCCATAAACAGGGTCGGCAATGGGGTTTGGGTCGCTCCGTTCATGATTAACTCTAACTTATCCCTCGAATCTTATTGAGGAGGTATGGGAGATTAGTTATTCTGCAGTCCTAACGATTAAGAGTAAATGAGTTCTGATGCAAGGTTGGGAGGAGGGACGGGTCGGAGGACATATGCAATCTAAAATACACCGCTTTTCCACCAAAATGTTATTGTTTGCTTTTTAGTATAGGAATTATAGATATTATGATTTTTTGAAAAGTACTATTTAAAATGAATCTCACGAGTAAATAAAAAATCTTTATACTAATTAAGTTAATTAAAGGTCAATGTCTATAAGCTTTGATTTAAAAAAAAAAAAGCAAATGACAATATTTTAATAGTTTTTTAATGGTAGCTAGATGACTTGATAAAAAAACAAAGGGTAGGCACATAACAATAACATCGATTGATTGAAAGCTAAGGCCTTTAGAGCGTGAGGATTCGGAGTATAATCAATGAAATTTAGCTATTTTGAATGAAAATTTGAAGGGAACTATGACCTAGAATGCGAATGGATGTGAACGTCATACGATCACCATGTGAATATTGAAGGAGATATTCGCCAAATAGAAAAAAAATTCAAAAACGTGGCATCTATAGAATTTCATATTCTAGGTTGTTATGTATGATAAAAAATAAAATAAGTTGCGATAAAAAAAACTAAAAAAAATAAGTTAGTAGATACAATTGTTTAGCTTAGCTAATGGAGTAAAATTATTGTGATCGAGCTGTATTTGAGACTTGATATTAAAAAGCGTGTATATAGGCATGTACACCTTCTTTGAAAAAAAAAAAAGTAAATAATAAATTGATTTCAGTAACAACAATTGATGATAATATTGAACTTTTAAAAAAAATATAATTTCGTTCTTACTTCCTTTTTTTAGTAACTTATTACTTGGTTTGATCTCCTACTATCAAGTTCTATCAAGTATTTCCATTCTTAATTTGAGAATTATCAGATTGGCTTAATTAGGTGTAATAACAATAGGACTTGCAGATAAATCTAGCTATAATTGGCATATCAAGTGATCCTAAATTTAGAGTTAACATTTTTCCACCACTAAAAACAGCTAGGACATTAAAAATAACAAAAAACTATAAAAAGAGTTTTACATGCAGTTTTTCATACGAGTGCAAGGGGAGTTAAAACATTTTAATCCTCATAGGATATTACACATTACTCATCTTTGAGAATTTTCCCATAATACCCTTATCTTAAGTTAATATTCAATCTCAAAGATGGCTCCCAAGGCCTCTAATTTTATCCTAGGAGTTCTCTCCTTAACCCTTCTTTCCACAACCACCACCATCTCAGCCTTCAACATCACAAAGCTCTTTGAGAACCACAAGGATTTCAGCACCTTCAATGACCTCCTCTCCAAAACCGGCGTGGCGGCCGCCATCAACGGCCGCATGACGATCACCGTCCTCGCCGTTGACAACTCCGGGATGGAAGCCATAAGTGGTAAGCCCCAATCCACAATCAAGAACATACTTGCAACCCATGTTATCCTAGATTACTATGACACCACCAAGTTGGGTGACTTGACCAAGTCCGTCAAGCAACCCAGCCTGTACCAGACCACCGGCACCGCTGACTCAGAACAGGGCTTCATCAACATCACCAAGTCCGGTGGCCAGGTCGTCTTCGGCTCCCAAGTGAAGGGGGCCCCACGTGACTCCAAGATGGTTAAAATTGTGGCTGCTCAGCCTTACAATATTTCAGTCATCCAAATCAGCCAACCCATCAGCACACCTGGCCTTGATCAAACTGCCCCTGTCTCTCCTTCATCAAGCCCTAAGGCCTCACCACCTACCCCAGTGGCGGCCCCACCACCGAAGATGGGGGCCCCCACCGAGGCCCCAACCCCATCTGCTGAGGGCCCTACTGAGGATGATGAGGCCGCTGACGGTCCTGAGGGACCCGCAGGGAGTCCATCCACCACCCCAGTTCCGGCCCCGGCCCCAGGAGAGGCCGATGCGGATGATGAGCCAGCTGCTAAGTTGGCTTCTCCTCCTAAGAGTGCTGGAGCTAGGGTGAGTGTTGTTGGTGCTGTGGTTATGGGTTTGGTAGCATTGGCACTTTAAGGGAGGGATTTTTTGTGTTTTTTTGGTTAATTTTCCTTTCAATCAATCTTCAACATTTATTTGCTTTTGTTTCGGGTAATTTGCGTGGAAAGGAAAAGGAGTCATTATGGTCTAGGGATGAAGATGGAGATCGAGTTCGTTGATAAAAAGGATCATTGCATAGCATGTACTTGCTGTTAGAATTGGCATTCATGTAAAACCTTTGTAGTAATTTGTTCCACAAGAGCCTAATTAATGGCACAGAAAAGGAACTTTGAAGGTCCTTGAGCCTTGAACATGTCATCATGGAGAATAACTGTTGAAATATGTATAAATGTCATCTTAATCACAATTATCTATCATAGTACAGTATATTCTAAGTAACAATCCCTTAACTTTTCATAAGAACCATTCTGACATAAGACTTCTTTACAAAAAGGAAGAATAAGGATGCCCAAACATATGGGGGTTTATCAAAATCAACTGCATTTATGCAGGAATTAGCTGATTCAGAAGCTACAGCTAAATCTTTTGAGCTTGAATTGTGGTCCTATGGATATAACAAAGAAACAATACAATACCTCTCTACTGTGTACAATTCTGTGTCTCACTGGCTTTGGCACACCATGTGGTATTAAATCTCGGCAGAAGAAATAAAGCGAAAAAAGAAGTAATCCATTTACTGAGAATCTGTAATGCATTCCCAAACAAAAGTGATGCACCCTGCATCTTCAATCTTGATTATTTATCTTTCCAATGACAATCAAGATGAGGTCATCCAGATTGATACGCCTCACCCGGTTGTAAGGTCTGTGTTCGCGCTGCAAATAATAAGCAGATGTAGAACATTAACATAATACACATTACATGATCGATAATGTGACAGTAAACTCTGCAGAGCTCCCATTGTGAAGCAATCATACTAAATAAGGAAAAGCAGGTCTCAGAATTAAGTAGTTGCATCCTTGACAGTAAACTTGTTTGCTTCATGAAACCCTCACAAAGTGTTTTTATCATATCAGAGACAGCAGAAATTGGTGGCAAATCCTACACGCTCAGAGTCGGAAGACTGGTTTACGTATTTTGAGTCAGTACACTAATCTGACACAACTAAACACGGTGGGTGGATTCTATTAGGTCAAGCAACTTGCATTTAGGTAGTCACTGTTTTTATTTTCAGACTATTAAACAGAGATGTTTATGGATGTATCCAAGCATACAAGACAATCATGCAAGTCCTATGACCAACTAATGAGCACCACCTTGACTTCAACATCCTAAGTTTTGAGTACATTAATCCAAGGTATCTGGTAAAAGATTACCTGTAGACTGTACAAAACCGCTCCACCTTCCATCTGTATCTGAAAAACTCCTCTTTTTGGCTGAAAAGGGAAAAGACTGGTCAGTAATAATGCAAATCGTGTCAAAAAAAGAATACCGTAGAATGAAAGTTGCATATAAAGCTGATTATGTCTTAAAAAGCAGGGGTTAAAAACCATGTCAAAGGTTTGCATAAGATGAACAACCAAGTTTCTCAGGTGAGAATCATGATGATAAAAACTGCAGAAGGACAATGAAGATGAGAACCTTGATTTATTACAAAGAGATTAGTCAAAATTAAAGTAAAGATGAATTTCTCACTAAGGTAAAAAAAGCCAAGTTATCCGACAGGCAATGTCTTGTTGGTGGGTTTTAATAGAGAGCAGCTCAAAGACAACATGCCAGTGATTACTGAGAGATCTTCATACCGTGATGTATTTTGACTCAATTACATCCTTTGAAAGAGCTACTTTCTATTAATCCCTGTGATGCAGGTGAAATGGCTTTACGGAATCAGGTTCAGTATCTAAACATTCCTGTAAATTTAATGAACCAGACTCTAGAAACTTTTCACTACTTGCCATTCCTGATAATTTCATTGACATTCTATACTAAGAAGACATTAGCTTATACGCCTGAACAACTGTCCACATATGCTTGGACAGACTTTACGAAAAAGATTAAATAAATAAAAAAGTATTAGTTACACTTACCCCTTCAGGATTAAGTAGCACAGTAATTCCTGGGATAACATCCTCTAAACCTTTCTTCACTTCATCAGCCTTTTCCTGGAATACACCATCCTCTATGCTGGAAAATGGAACAAAGAAGAAAGAGATCAGCAAAAGACAGCAAAGATATATATGAACTAATATTTCAGAATTACAAAAAATGGCGGAACTCCATCACAAAAAACAATGGGACAAGTTTACATTTGATTAGATCTACAATTTCTGAGGAACAGTCATATATTACCAATATTTAATGATGGAAAGTGTTTTCTGCATTGCTGTTTCATGGTGCACAACCCCTTGCTTGATAATTGCATGAAAGGCATATGGCCATAGGCCTAACCACTGACAAAAAGCTTAATATTGAATTTTAAGAGATTGTACAAAGGAAGAACTATACAAAATGAGCTTGCGACTCTATTGTATGAGTTAAAGTAGCTTAGACTTTCTATGATCAGAATCCCAGAATATAACATAGGACAAAAGAATAGAAGTTTCAGGATAATGACAAACAGAGCACATTGAAGTAATGACATACCACTTTAAGATAACATGTCTTCACCACATACGAGTTCTGTGGCGAATTTGTCTTCACCAGAGTCATTCAGCAAACAATGTAAGTAAGAAGTTAAGATGCATAAAATGATGCTTTTGTCATTATGTCTGTCTCAAATTTAAAGTAGCCTACATTGACAATATAGTTCAGAACTTCAGAAAAAACAACTTACTAGAAAAAGCCACTTAAAGACAACCACTAAATGGTGATAAACAGGAAAAGAAACTGAGTAAGAGATTTAAGTTTGTGGCACGATGTATAAAGAGAAATGGTCGATGATCAAGAATGTGTCTTTTCATGTACTTTAGTATTACCTGCTAACTGGAGAGAAACAATTATAATGTCACTACTCTTGTTGCAAATGCTGTTTAAGACAAGATAGAACACGGCTATCTAGTCAAACAAAAGACTTTGAGGAAACACTAGGCAAACTTGCGCTCTTAGGTTACTATTTCTTAGCTTGGTTACACTGAATTTCCAGTGACTGAAGGTTGACAACCAGAGGAACTAGAACAACCTTTTGGTATCAGTCACATGGGAGCTATTGGGAAAGCAACTAACACATAACTGATCTAGTTTCATGCTGTTATAAAGCTAACTGATGGACTGACACCTATGAAAAATGGCATTAGTCTCATTAGTAAATTAGAGTTTTCCCAACACAATATCCTGAAGTAAGTGAAATAATCAATGAAACGAAACTAGTTCAATACTTGTTTCTGAAGCCAGGAACCACTGATCTCTTCCATGTCACTCACTAGGAGAAATTAGGAGACAATTAAAAGTCACGAGTATATCCCCTTCATGAACATAAGCATATCATCAAAAAACGCCTAAAACATGTGCATCGCCTTATAAAACACTGAAGCTGTTGATTCTAGTAAAGACAGGAACAAAACCTAGTGTATCTCTTTTCATGAAGAAATGAGGATCTTGTTCATGATCTGTATTAAATTTCCCAATAAGTTTCAAAGTCAACTTCTTGATGCTATCTACATAAAATTAGATTATCATGCAAGGCACACCTGACTATTATGCATATAAAACAGCGACTAATTTTTATGCAACTAACATCAAAGGGAAATTTGAGAACTGGCAGCAAGAGCAACCTTATAGTGCCCTGTTTTGTGCCGAAACAGAAGCAAGGCTCACATCTACATGGTAACAAAGAAAGGAAGAATAGATCTTATAGAAAATATGATGATCAAGAAGGCATGTGTACACAGCAGCAAATCCATCCTCTTCATAAAAAAACTGACATTGATGATATCAAAGACAAGACCTAATATATCTCTATCATTTATTGAATCGATTGATTTCCCGAGAACGATTTCTAGTTTATCTGCAAGAAGTTATGCGGATCTAGTTCATAATCCGTACGGAAAGTTTACTAGAAGTTTCAAAGACACCTCACTAGTCACTAGTTGTGTTCCCCCTGATAATGTATGCAACAGCATAAAAGGGGAACTCGAAAACTGGCAGGAAACAAGAGTACACTAGTAGTAACCCGTTTGAAAACAAGCAGAAGCAAGCCTATACGTATGGTAACAAAGTAAGGAAGAACAAAATGCAGAAGCCAGGAATACAAAATTCAATAGACTAGGAAAATATAAGGGGCATGCAAACATGCTCCAATATCAGAACAAAAAGAACTCCAAGAAAAGATAAAACGAAAACAACAAAACCTGTAGATAATGGCAAGAACTACAATACCAGCACTTGAAGATTACAATATGTATCAATCAACTTACTAATACTACCAAATACAGCATATAACATTGCACGTAGATACCCTCAAATCATTCCAAGCAAATCCCTCTTTCTATTCACTCATTAACAAAACCAACACAAAAATTCACAAAAACCAACATTCCCAATATCAAAAATCCAAACAATCCTCTTCAACAAGGGGATATAAGATGAAAAAACAACCCACAAACCTGTGGATAATTGAGAACTATAATACTAGCATTCAAATATTAAGTCACAATCAAATATTAGCAAACAAATATCAGACGTAACTCATAACATTGTACATACAAACCTAATTAAGAACTAAAAGTCAAAGCAAACCATCTTTCTTCCAGTCATTCACACAACCAACCCACGAATTAAATTCAAAATCCACAAAAATTCAGAAGCTCCAAATTGCAAGAAATTAACCCATTTCCAATTAGACCCTCAACTTCATACCCTTTTCAAAAACAAACCATGAAAACCCATTTTCTACCAATCATTCAGAAACCCAAGAAAACCCCTTAACAATCATAATTCATGCCAAACATCAAAAAAGAAAAACCCATTTTCTACCACTCAATCAGAAACCCAAGAAAACCCAAAAATCATTACAAACACCAACAAGAAAACACATAACAAACCCATAAAACCAAGATAAAGAAATATACTTACGATCATTACAAACCCATAAGAACCCATTTCCCACCACTCATTAAACCCCATAAAAACCCACATTTTCTACAATCATAACAAAAAAAAAACCATAACAAACCCACAAACGAAATCAAGAAACAATTCCAATTACAATAATTAACCAAGCAAGAATGATCAAGATCAAGAGAGAGAAATATATATATACCTATGATGAATGATGATTCTCTTACGCCCTTCACCACTAGAACTATTCCCTTTACCACGAGCAGGTTGTTCTTGAAGACTATTCAGCATAGCATCCCTTAAGTCCTTCTCATTGCCATCATCAATCTTAAGCTCTTCAGATGCTTTTTGTTCTTCCGGCGTCATTATATCCTTTCCCTTTTCTGCCCTTGTCATTCTCCTATTGTCTGCCCTTGTCATTCTCCTATTTTCTGCTGCTGGTTGTATCACTTGTAATGGCTCCGGTTGTGTCTCTTCTGAGTCAACCTTCTCCGAGTTAGCCCCCTTCTTTGTACCCTTTTTCACTGAGTCACCCTTCTCCGAGTTAGTACCCTTTTGAACTGAGTCACCCTTCTTCGAGTTAGTACCCTTTTTCACTGAGTCACCCTTCACCGAGTTAGTACCCTTTTGTACTTCTGAGTCACCCTTCACCGAGTCAGTACCCTTTTGTACTTCTGAGTCACCCTTCTCCGAGTTAGCCTCCTCTTTTTCTGGGTCAGTATCAGTAGTAGCAGATGGTGGTGAGTCAAATAATCGCCCTTTTCGTTTTCTCTTTCCTCCTTGTTCTTCTTCTGGGTCACCTTTACCTTCACCCCCCTGAGCCTGATCAGCGTTGTTGTCTGCTGAGTCATCCCCTTGTGAATTATCCGAGTTGCTTGAGTCACTGTCCGAGTTATTCTCTTCCTCTGAGTTTTCTGGGTCTGACTCAATTACTGGACGAGTTAAAGACCGAGTTACAGGCCTGCCACCAGGAACTTCACGGGTTGGTGTCACTAGATTATCTGCATCAACTTCCTTTGAAACTCTTGGAAAACTCATTTCTGATCTCTGGAGAGAGAGAAGAGAGAGAAAATAAGAGAGGGTTTGTTGGGTTTGTTTAGGGAATTTGTTTGTGTGTTTATGAGGAGAAATTCTGACACGCCTGAAATTTGTTAACAGGGTAATGTTGTTATATAGGTGTAAGAGAAGAAGGGTCTAATGATGATGATAGTTTTTCCCGCTTATTTGGATGGTCAGGATTGGAGACGTATTTAACAGGACGGTTGAGATTGAGACACGTGTCCTGTTATTGGGTTTTATTTGCCTGAATGAATGATGAAATAATGGGATTGGCTTTCTTGATGTATTAAGAAATGGGGCTTTCAATATCCAAATGGGGCTTTCTAAATTTATTTATTTTTCCAATTTCTCATGAGTTCCACGCAATGATTAAAGAAAATAACTCTATACAACATGTTAATCATGTCAAATTTTTTACTTAAATGGGATTAGGTATTTTTTTATTATAAGTTTTATATTGTGATTGGTTTCAATCTTCTTGTTATTAATTTGTTTTAATTATGTTTTGTAATATACAACCTATCAGGATACATTAGAAGACAATTTATGAATATTATCTAGCAGCTATATATTTTAGATGACGAAGTTATGCAAATTATTTTTTGAGACCCAAATGTTATGGATAGAGGAGATAAAATAAAAAAAAATAAGAGATTGTTAATGTGGATGGTTTAGTAAACCAAATTGATTAGTCACATCACAAGTCAAAAGAATGAAAGAGGGAAATGCCAAGATTAGAAGTTTGGGTGGATTGTTGACGGTCTCTCTCATTTGACATTATTTGGCAATATAATGAGAAAAAACATCATAATCCCTACATGGAAGACATAAAATTGTCAAAAATACACCAACTAAAAGTTAGTGTATTTTACTAAAATTATGAAGATATGTACTAAAACTCGTCGTAACGGAATTAATAGTGTTAAAATATTGACTAAAGTGACCAGACATTGTAATAAATATTTAGTGGTAGGATACTTAATCACATTTAAAAACGAAGTGACTACATTATACCCTGACTTTACAAGTGTATGACAAAGGTAAAAGTGATTAGACAACTCAATGACAATAGATTTTGCAATCAATTCATTGTCCTTTCATTTCATACATATACTACACATTACACAATAGACATAGTCACACACATGGATGACATATTCTTTTCTAATGCATGTTAAAACTAGTACAGTACTCCGTATTTGACTTCATAGCACAAGCTAAACTAAATAACAGCTTGGTTTAAGTCCATAATAACTAGTTTCATCAATGAAAATGAAAAGCGGAGGTCCAGCCTTTCTTAAACCTTGTCTTTTTGGTAAATAAATAAATAAATAAAGGGGAAAAAAAAGAGGGCAATATATCTTTGAACCTAGTAAATGATCGCTTGAAGAGTTGAAGATAAAGTAGATTAGATTGAGTGCCATTTTGATGACTACCTTGAGAGCAAGGGAGAAGGACATGGAGAGGATGAAGTACTGAAAGAGTGAAAGCTAGTCTGTACATTTTCAAACCTCTAAATGCGTGTTTTTTTTTACTTAATAATTGATTTAGTTCAGATAAGTAGAAAAAACACAAAGAAATGTACATCTAAGAACTAAGAAGGTAAACCTTCAATTGTCTATTAACTAATTATCTTTTGGTCTTATTTCCCCGATGTAGTAGTGACTTCATCTATAAAGCACAATTTTGAAGTTTGGATGAGTGTGTATTGAGTAGCCACACATACTTCATTGCCAAAGCAAAATTCGTGGCACTATTAAATTATATAGTCCAAAATTACACCCAAAAAAGAGCACTATTTGCACAGGGAGTTTCTACTCAATTGAAAATAAGCCTAATTGCATTTTGTGCAACCCACATTTTCACGGGTAATGGAAACTAAAAAGAAAGACCAACAAAAAGAAGCAAATGGAAACTAGAAGGGACTGCAAATTAGTTGGCCTACGAAGCAGGAAGCACTTGTTAGAAAACAGGCCCTTTGCTCCTTGCCCTCAAGTCAAGCAATGCTGATTTGCTCAGCCGATCACCCAATTGCAGCAGCTTCGTGCAGCAAATTCATACGAGAATGTTTGCTCTGACACCTCACTGCATTCCAATGATTATATACCAAAAATTAAGAGGTCGGCCGTGAAGATCGACCAAAGAATGATGGAGTTGCCCCCTAAACCACTGTATAATTGGAGAACAGATCAATCATGTTTTCTAAACTCTCGGGATAAAACTTCCGAGCAAATAGAAAACAAGGCCGTTTCTGTCCATTCCACATGCATTGTTTGACAATCACAGTGCCCTGCATTACATGATCAAGGTACATAAAATGTTGTAAGCCAAACTCCAAGGATTTCAACTATTTTCTTAAGTATCTATAAGTATAGGAAGCAGAAGAATGTATACCTTATCATCACTTGTGATATGGACATTCTTATCAGCAGCCTGCAGCAAGTAACAAAAATGTTAGCAGACCGCCATTGTTGTTAACATAACAAGACTGACTGCTCAAAGACAATATCAAAACTAGAATCATACTGTCATATTTCTCAGAAGCTCATAAGTTATGTCTTCAGCCCTGAAGGACCTAGGATGCCACTTTCTCTCGGACCAATCAACGTAAGTCACTGACCAGTTTGCTATTCCCCCAGGATCAATCATCTGAACACATTAGAAGATACAACCTTGAGAGAGGTTTGGATTATAACCTCAGCAAGTACGATATAGAAAAGTAAAGTTTACTAACATGGAAGAAAGTCGGCAAATAATGCTCATCCGCATAGCAGTTTTTCCCATGCTCCATACCTGGCTGTGAAAGATAAAAAGACAGAAATATTAATACAAAATCCATATGAAGCAAGTTTCATAGAGTCCAAGAGAAATCATATTTAATTAACGAGAACTGATCTGTACATAAGAGCCAAAAAGCTCTATAAAATGAGACAACATGCAGCCCCAACAGTCAATTTAATCAAAAAGCTCGCAAGCTTCTTTCAAATACGTTAATTTGTAGCATCGATTGTTGTTAAACAGCAACTAGGCTATGTTTTGTCGATTTTATAGATTGAATTTTCTTACTGAAAACTTTTAACATTATCTCATTTCGGTGCTATTGAAAGACCATGTCCTGTTCAATATGGAATAAGAACATGAACTAGCAGGGCCAAAAGAAAAGAGTTAGTTTGGCACGCCTCACTTCCAGGTGCTGGGATATGACAAGTGCTCAGCAAATTCAGAAAATTCACGCCAAACCAGAACCAAACAAGTTTTAAGCCCCAAAACTGGATTGATTTGTATGAATTCTTCTCAGCAATATAAAGCATATAAATGAAGGCAATAGATTTTCCTTTACTGCCTGCTTAAAACACTTGAATTGTTTGTCTTGAAAAAAAAAACAACTTGAAATGTACTCTGCGTCATCTTTTTGGATAAAACTTAACCATGTCAGTTGAACTTTTAGTACTTGCTCAGAAGCTAACTCAATAAATGTTCTAAATAGGACAAAACTATGGGAACCAGCAAAAGACGCTGGACCGCACAGATTAAGAATCTAATCATATGCAGTAGTTCTTCATGCAGCGAAATGAAAACAAAATGAAACAGATTATCAGAAGACACTAAAAATGTACAAAAAGCAAATAGATTACTACAGAGAACTTGCAAGACAAGAACAAACGAGCTCGGAATTACCCTGCAATATAGCTTGAATTTCGTGTAATATAGGCTGTCAGCAATGACTATTAGGGCATGCTGGCGTTTCATGGTGAACCACTGGACATATTATAAAAAAAATAAATTAAAACTTCTCATATAAGAAGGTAAGATACGAAAAGCAATTAATAGTTAACAGCAACGATAGAAGTTAAGAACCTGAAGTTATTTGGTCACTAAAACAAAAGGCCACTAGATACAGATGTGGAGGCATAAACAAACTTATTGCTGGAAGATAGAAAAAGCCCAAGAAAGTTCGAGAAACTATAAGGCCTCATATACCTAATTTAGTAATTTGGATACGGGATAATATGTCCCCGAGCACAGGTAATGGTCTCTAACAGAGGGACCAAGCATGGTTTTAAAACATAGCCCAGAAAGCTGCACAAGGGACCTTCTTAGTAGACATGTTGAGAGAAAACCCTATATTCAGAAAAGGCACATGGCATGCATATCACGAAATAGATGAAAACTTGTACTAGTTCGTGGAAAGGCAGGTTTGGGCAAAAAGATAAAAGGAAAAAAAAAAAGAATAATTATCCCAAAAGACTGTCAAGATAACAAAGAAGAAGCATCACATACTGTATTTTCATAATCTGCTGGCTCATAGAGTCATAGTTCCTTTAGCAAATATGAAGAGAAGGGACCCCCATAAGGGACTTCTTGCAAAGAAAACCCTAGAATGTAAAACATTCTGGCAATGTTGTCTTAGAAGGGACAGAAAAGCACTTGACTATACACACTACACAGAGAACACCTGAGTGGGGGCAAAATAAGTAGAAGAATACGTCCCAAACCTTCAAACTATGTTTGACAGCCATGGTAATATTACTTAAAAGAACTGACATCAAGTATGAAGCAAATTGTGGGCCTATCACTGAAAAGTGTAGAAGAATATCTCCTTCATTACACTACCTGTGAACCTTTCCGAAAGTCTTCCTTTTCAACCTCAGGCAACATATGCTCAGAATATCTGCCAGTACCATGTGGCCCAGGATCTATGAAACTGGAAATAGAAAAACAAGAGTAATTAGCTTTTCCCTCACCAAATAGAAATAGAAAGCACAATGGGAGCAAGAGAATAAAAGGAAAATAAGTTAATTGCTTGAAAATATAGATTCGGGTTCACCCAGAAACCTAGAGAAGGCAATGGATTCATCTTTAGAACAGACAAATACAATGAAAATGTATTCTTCAAAAGATAGCAACAATCTCAAGAGGCTTTTCCAACAAAACAATCAAGTACATAGTTGTCGAGTTGTATTACAGTAAAATTTGGTCCAACAATAGGCTGAACCATGACCATTGACAAATGACCAATACTTTAACATAGTTATTCTAAAAAAAACCTCTCCTAATCTTTGACATGGTGTCCACTTGGCAGATAAAAATGTGAGAATAGACACTATCCAGAAAACTTCTATAGTGGTATCACATAAATCTGATACATTTTCTATAGAACCTTTTGGGAAAAGAAAAAAAAAATGTTCATCAGCAGTAAGATTATCCTTCTAATCCGCAAATCAATTAGCACTCATATAGTGCCACACATGCAATGATGTACTATGATTAGTCTTCCATAACCCACTCTCAGATAGCAATCGTGCATACAGAATTTGATACTCAGCCCTTAATGTGGCTACTATCTTACCATCATCAAAATACACTGGATTAGTTCCCAAACGTTGAGAACAAAATATAAAGTTCCCTTTTGGTGCAGAGCGTTAAAGCAACATGCCAACATGATCATGAATCAAGCAGATATACAAACAAATGAACAATAGGCAGATCCCTTGGTCATGCTAGACATAGTCCTTCAAATAACAAGACTAGTATGTCAAAAGGTTATGATGCAGGGATGAGCTTCTTACCAGTCAATAAAGCTGACATTTGTGAACATGAGGTAGTTGTAAACATAGTCAAAGTTATGAAGTGGTACACAACTGCAAAGTCAGGTACCATGATTTTGAGTAAAATTGTTTTCAAACAGTATAAACCATATACCTGAAGGATATACTAAAAGCAATTCCACGGTCCACTAACCTGTCTGAGAGTAAGACAAAGTGTTGGTTATCAGGGTCTTTGAGAGCATGAGCAAGGAGTCTCCTTTCTGCATCAACCATAGAAATTTTACCCCAGGTTACCTGCAACCAAATTTACTGCAGTTATTAAGTCATACGTTATTTCCGGCATATCTGTACTGACCGTACAGTTATATTGAAAAGCTGTAACATTAATTGTTAGGTTTTCTAGCAATAACAAGGAAGTCATCTACTAGTAGGCATTTCACCAGAATTAGTTATTAGAATATTTTCTGTTTTCACTCATTTACCCTCAAAATGTGATGGTGGTCTTCCCTCAAGTACCCCTTTACTCGCTCCTCATATTGATATCCTAAATTCAATTCTAAAAACTGCATGAAATATAAATTTTGTTATCCTTGCCCATTATCATCCACTAACAAAACACCACCTTCATTTCTTCGTATATACACTCAACCAGCCACTTTTTTTCTAGTTTGGTATTTGATATTTGCTTCAACTGCTCTTCAGGAACTTGATTAGGGGTTGACTGTTGAGGTGACTTCCAAAGTTCCAAACGCATAGATTATTCCTCCATTTGAAAATTTAGCAATTTCTTTTTCTTACTCGCTAAATACTAAATAGGTCCAGTTCAATGGCACAACACAGAAAAATATACTTCAAGCGTGTCTTCTACAAAATAAAAGTATATAGGTTTAGCACTAAAGTGTGTACTGATCTGTATTGCTATAATGGTATTATCATGTTTCTTTTCTGAAGCATAGTTGATTAGGCCTTTTAATATTAGTGCATACTTCTATTTTGAATATTATCATCTCCTTTGAGAGCAAGAACCTTTGGTTGTCCTCATTCAAAGATAAACTTTTGACTTTGTTTGTCCTCTTCTTAACTTCATTTGATCATAGTATCAATTCTCTTACGCTTGACTATAGCTTTCTACAAAGTTTTTTCCAAAGTTTGAATTAGATAAAAGAGAATGTTACTCCATGGATTTTTTTTTTTTTTTTTGGAGATAAGAATGATGCTCCATGAATTATACTGTTCAGTTTTAGGTTATCAAGTGATACCACAGCATTCATCTAGCAGTAAGCATCTTAACAAATCTAGTGATAAGGCGTTGTGTTCTCACTTCTTGCTAAGTTTCAAACAGATTTAGGTGGTGTTTGGCCTAGCTTGTAAGTTGCTTCTACTTTTCCTCTCATTTTCCCTCACAAACCTCCCTCTCCATCTCCTTCTCATCCCCATTTTCAGCTTCCAAGAAGCTCAAAACACCCCTTGGAAGGCCCAAAAGTAGAAGCTCCAATTTGATGCTTCAAATTTTGGGGCTTTTAGAGGGTCCTAGGGGGTGTTTTATGCTTTTAGGAAGTTGAAAATGGGAATGAGGAGGAAGTGGAGGGGGAGGTTTGTGAGGGAAAATAGGAGGAAAAGTAGAAGCTACTCACAAGCTAGGCCAAACATGCTATTAGCACTTTTCTTAACTTAAAACTTCTGCATAAAGCTAGTAACCTGTAATGCAGTACCTTTAGAAACAAAAATTGGGCCTACATCGAGAAACTGTAATGGAACTGAGTTGAGTACATAAATGGGAGAGGAAAAAGTGACATTCTTTTCCACCAAAACGATATTTTGAGAAGGATTCTGGTCTCCTTCCATACTTCAGGGCATCACATGGTAAAACTACAAGAAATACAAACCAAAAGTCTACACTCTACAGACTACAATTAAAGATTGTAAGCATTCAAAATTACCTTCTCACTACGTATGTCTCGGCCAACAAAGTAACGACTTACGTGCACCGGTTTTTGCCTTGATGCATGTACAAAGACAGAAAATCTGCCTTCATGACCCTGGGGAGCAAAAACTAAGTTATCTCATTTCTATAAGGCTTCTTCTCTTTGAAAAAGAAAGCTTTAAGAAAATTAAAATTTAAAAAAAAATTGAAAGACTGAAGTTGTCAAGAAAGCAAAACAATCTTCTTAGTACATGATCATACAACAAAACAAAAGAGACTAAAGTTATTCACGACTGCAATCCACCTTATCAGTGATTTTATCTTTACAAAAACCTGTGAGGATTCCAGCAAAAAAAAACCTATGTCAACTTTTTATACCTTAGATTAAAAACGAACTCCTCTTTTTTGGATAAGAAGATTAAAAACGAACTCCTCATTAGTCATGATAATAGTGACCCCTAAAGTAACCATGTGAAATATGGCTAGTTGGATTTTCACATGGGTACAAACTTGGGACAGTTTAGAATCTTTAGATCTAAGAATAGCTTTACTGACTTCAACTTCCCTCACTCAAACATTCTAAACCAAATGTTTACTTCTAAACAACAGTCACTTCAATCTTTGACATCTCACATTCACCTTATCCTCATCCTCGTGCAGTACCTAGAAGGCAAAAGAGATATATAGCAGATGGCCCAGAGCACAAGAAAGCATTCAAATTTCAAGAACCCTGGTGTCCATGAGACATTGATCACAAGACAACAAAAGATTGACACTATTGCTAATTTGTCAAAATGCCCAAAGTCTTCTCCCCCTCCCTGTTTCTTCTGTCTCTCCTCAATACAAACAGTCCTAGTGGCTCAACAATCAATTTGTTTCTTTCCTCCAACTATGCTGTGCATGTATTGACCATGGCTTCTTGAAGGAGGCCTACTCTTCATTTCAGAGCAACTGTTGGCCATATCCATTCTTTACTTTTATATGGTCCTCCATAAGAGATATGTCCTAAAGTAACTCCTAAGGAGATTTTTTCCCCAAGAATCCAGAAACTGACACCAGAAAAGGAAACGAGGTCTCTATATGATTGTCAGTATTTTAATCTCCATTGCAGGATAGTAAATTCCAAGACGATATCACAGGAAAAGTAATTATCATCAGAAATAAATGGAATGAAAACTCAACAGTGCAACCAGACGCTAGCTGAACACTTTGTGACTATTTCATCATATATACACTACTTGTGGCACAGTTAATGGGGAAACAAGATACAGTATAACAATATGAAAAAATAAGGTTGTTCTGTGAGCTAAGGCCAAATAAAACCCCAAGGAGGGGAGTAGCACAAAAAATTAAACCATTACCTGAAAGAACGTATCCCAGAGTCTTTCGAAGGGTAGGGTACCAGGAGTCAGAAATAAGAAAGCAATTTTGGGGTTTTTGGATTCCACAGTAGGTGTCTTCAACATTTCCCTGATTACAACACGGCTATAAATCTCATCATCAGTCAGCTCTCTAGAAGGAGTTATTTCTCCCTCTGTATAGATTCCACAACCTCTAGAGGAAAAGAAACTGCAGGATGTAGAGCTTTGGAGTGGAAAGATATATGCCGCAATGAGGAAAAAACACACCATCGAAACTAGTATTATGATCCATACTGGCCTCTTCATTTGTGGCCTCTGCCGCGATCCAGACATGGTGAACAGGTCTCTTAAACGCAACTGCCATGCACGAGCTGTCTTCATTTAGAAACCAGGCATCATTAAGGTGTCACGATAGGTTTCCGACTTCATATGTCATGCAAATATAATCTTGAGAGGCACCAAATCAACCAATAACCTCGATTCTGATTGTAGAAATGTCCTGAAATCTGAAGACAGTTCACAGGTTACCTACTATGCTTCATAGAACTTTTTGGAAATAAAGCATTAACAACAACAAAAACAACCTCTTAGAGTTACTAATGTGTTCATTTTGCTGCACTATGGTGGAGAAAAGTTGTTCTTGTCTGCTGGTTAGTTAGCTTTTCATCACCAGGAATATCAACTATTACACATCTGCCAAGGAAACCCTTAAAATTTCCTGATTCAATATTCAATGCTGCATTTCTGAGTAAAATATCTTATTTAAATTTTTTGAATTTTGTGGAGTACACTGTACACGTCACACCTTAAGGCTTAGAACTTTCAAGTATGAGAACCCAGTTACTCAGCCAAAGAAAGCAATCATTTTATATTTTTCCTTTACGGTAATTCCTGATATTGGGTACTTCGCACCTTGCACTTCAATCTCTTCTTTCTAATGCAACTCACCCTCTTCCAACTAAACAACATTCATCTTGTAAATTGAAAGCATGAAGTGTCTAAAAGCCACGATAAAAATGACAATGAAACATAAATCTGGTGGGAACAAGGATTTACATCAACTTTTTGAGGAATTGTCACAGACTCATACCACCACACAGCATCGCAATAGTCCATCATCATAAAACCTCCAAGCTACAAGACATCTTAGATTTGTCTATATAAATTATATCCTAAACTCGACAATAGATATCTGACTTGCAGAATCACGAAATAAATTTGAAGCTTCATCCCATAGTAGAGAAAAGCTTCAGAACCCAATAAGTAATACGTTTGAAAATTTGTCCAAAACCATCCAGGTAACCAAAAATGGAGAAGATCTTCAAGCAATTTGAAGACGGGGTTATCTTCTTTTGCATTTCAAGAAAGGGGTAAAAAAAACTTAGTAACTCATATCAGAACGGGAAAAGAGAAGGTCCATAGGGAAAGCTGAGACCATACTGAACTGAAAGCCCAGTCAAAGCTGAATGACATCAGTAAAAAAAAAAAATCAATGGTATTATGGCTCATTCCTACCAACAATCAGTGATACTATAACAATTCGCTAATGCATTTATACATATTATAGTGAAGTTACATATTAACTTAAGCTCACTGCCAGAATTATACCTTGAGCAAAAGATCACACCTATAACATTAACAGTCCCACAATCTCATAAAAACACAGTATTGTTTCTTCTTTTTTTAGAAGGATATCCTAGAAAACTCCTCATTGCACTAAACAAATTTCCATTACTATGTTCTCGAACAAATTTTACGTGCTTTAAGCAAAACTATACCACATCCAATAAAACAATCTAAGAAATAGCATGTTCATATCAATTGCCCTTAATTATTTGACCTCATCAAATCAGCAAAACCGGAAATTCAATCCAAAAAAACAACAGTTCATACAAATTCAAACGGCATTACGTCATTCAAATTTTGACATTGAATTCAAATTAACAATTACGTTAAATTACAAGTGACATAATTCATGTTCTAAGGTCATATTATACCAAATCTCCTCATGAAAACAATCAAAAATCAACGAAATTTCTAAATCTAGAAACAAACATAAAGAATTGAAATCAAATGAAATTCGAATCAAAAAGCGCACCTGATCGAATCGAAATGCAACTGAAAATTATTGGAATTGTTGTAGGATCTCTCTCAATCAATAGGAGAATGAAGAGAGAGAATGAGATGAGAGTGGAGAGAGAAAGCGAGAGATGGAAGTGTTCCACTTGGAAAAAAAGAGAGATCTGCGATGGTGAACGATGGTGGAGCACTAATTATTATTATCTGACAAATCGAAAATTTATATGTTTTCCAATTTTTATAATAACGAAAGGTTTGTTTCTGGTTAATTTGTTTGCATTGCATGCTTAGATATATTTTCTCTCTCCAAACAAAAAAAAAGCTGATGACTTTAGTTCCCATTGGCTAATGGACTTCCCAATAAATGATTTTATATTATCCTCTTGTTATTCATTAATGGAGAATTTTGTTATTTATTGGTCTTCATTTTACTAATTTTTATTTATTACTAATGATTTGAATGTAAAATAAGTAAGAGGGAGGATATATTTTTTAATTTTTATGAAATTTTTATTTGGGAGAGTAGGAATGTTGATGGGAGATGAAACTTGGGAGGATGGGATTGTTTCATAATTAGAATTTTGAAATGGTGTTAGGTAAAAGGATAAGAAACTTATTTATTCACTTATTTTGGAAAATGGATAATTGGTTAGTATTTAATGTCAAAAGGAGTGTTTTAGATGGGAACGAATTCTCTGTGGTACTGCAGAGAACAGTTTCCTCATTCATCAATATTGGATTAGAGGGGGGAGTTTTGGATCGTTGGATCTGAGGGGTTTTTTTTGTAATTGGAGGAGAGAGATAGAGGGGAAAGGGGACGGTTGTTGTTCAGTTTGTGGAAGAATTGCAGAGGATCTAATTTTGTTTTGGATGCGGTAAACTTTATCCTCGCAGAAAAAAAAAAAGGATGGTGTACATTATAATGGGGTACTGTATAAGACTTGATGATATTTTTATTTAGGGCCAAATTAGAAACTAATATTAAAAGTAGATTGGGATATAAATTATACTTATTTCATAAGGAGTGAGCAGGTAGGCTTGAGTTTGTAAAGTAGTCTTATATAAGAAAAATAGATTATATAACTATTATACCCTTAAATAATTGATTTTTTTATTATTCAAAATCGAAAATGCCCAAATGATGAGGCCAGTGATGGAAGAGAGACATGTAAATTGGCTAATAATGTTAGAGGTAGTGTGGGTTAAGTGGATTAATGAGAAATTTTTGTCATGTTATTTAATTTATGGTCAAAATAAAAAATAAGTGAATAATTGAAAGTCAACTCACTGAGGTTAAAATGGTTATATAAGGTTTTTTGTTTTGTTTAAGAGTTACGTAAGGTGTGTTAACTACAAATATACTTTTTAATAGGCATTTTTATACCAATTTGGTTTCAATAAGTTTTTTGTATGCAACTTGTAAAATTACTACGAGTATATTTTCTTATGCTTATTATTTAATCAGTTCAATCAATTTCAATTCACGTGGAACTTATCATTCAAATAACTTTTATTGTAAAATCATGATGATATCAGTGTCACTATAAATGTTGCTGCATACTTTTAAAAGGGTCTAATATTGAATATAAGGTCAAATTGAGTTAACTATAAGAAAAGAACCCTTAATATGTGTTTTTTTCTTTTTCTTCTGGAAATTGTCGTTTATTTGAGTGTTAAGTTTTGAACTAAAATTAAGGGGAGAGTAACACTTACTCCGATCGGTTTCTATGTAGAGTTCGATGATCGTCCTCTGCTAGATTTGAGATCCCATGTTAACCATACTAAGGAATAGAATCCCGTCACTATTGAAAACAACTCGAAGATGCACCACTGCGTTACAGCTCAGATGTACCATAAACAAGTAAACAAACAACCCCAACGTGGCAAACTCCCCACCAACAATTAAAAATCACAAAGTGGGACCGATTAAGCTGACGTGTCATAACATTAAAATCACACAAATCACCATTTTTGCTCTCCCTCCCTTTACATTCCGCCATGGCTGCTCGTGCTGGAGCTGCTTCTTCTTCAACACTCTTCTCACCCTTCACAAAAAAAAGAACCTCTCAAACTCCACACTCAAACCCTAGACTTTCTCTCTCCTCCTCTTCCCCCAAACACCTGCTCTCGATTCTCTCTCCTCCACATCGTCATGGCCGGAGATGGAGCTCTCTTAGGGTTTCCGCTTCGGTGTCAACAGCGCCGCCATCGGAGCTTCAGACAGGTCCCGGTGACCTCGTCTCCTCAATTCTCTCCAAGGTCCGTTCTCTCTCTCTCTCTCTCTCTCTGAAATTCCTAGTACAAATGCTATAGAGTTGAGCTGCCGAATTGCGCCTTTCTTTTCCCGCCATTTTTGATTGTTTAGAAGTAGAAAACAAGGTGTACAGTTTAGTCATTTAGGGATTTAATCGATTATTATTTGGTCCTAGATCACCATCTCTTTTGTCCAAGAAATTTGTTTTTATTTTTATTTTTTGAGGAGACATGTAATGATGTAAACCTGCTGTCAAATTGTATCAGATAAGCTAGAAACATAACAAGTCACATTTGCATAAATTCACCAATGAAGGTGTTTATATCAGTTAGAGCAAATTCCACTTGCTAGCTTCTATTGTACAACAAACACTTGCAAATTAGCATTTGAAAGAAGTGGAATGAGAAGCCGGTTCAACAACAACAACAGCCCAGTAAATATCCCTCCTAGGGCGGGGTCTAGGGAGGTCCAGATTGTTTCAATGAGAATCCGGTTCAAGGCGCATTAATCGTTTTGTTTGGAAGAAGTAATAAATTATTGGGAGTGATGATGAGTTCTTGTATAGTTTTAAGATGGATAAACTAACATGAAACATAGAAATAGTGAAGTGTTTCAAGGTAATGTATCCTTATAGTGAACCATGTTTTTCTTTGCTTATTGTGATTACTTGTTGCCCCCCCCCCCCCCCCTTTCCAAGGTAATAAAAACAATTGTGAATTTTCATTTCCTTTTAGGGGCCGTTTGGTTGGGGGTAATGATTAAGGGGTAATGGAATGGAATTTTAGGCTGAAATGGGAGGTATGTGAGATAGTGGGGTTAGATTTTGTAGGAAGGAGGGTAATGATTACCCCCATTCAAGGGATAATTGAAACCCACCTCCCCATAGGGTAATGATATTCCCCCATTTTCCTTCCTTTTCTCCATTACCTCCTTAATCATTACCCCTCATCATCACTTCACATTACTATTTTAGCCTACAAATCCATTTCATTACCCCCTTAATCATTACCCCCAACCAAACGGCCCCTTAGTGTATCATTTTCGTAACCATGGCTATTAATGCTGACATAGTTCTGTGGGCGAAGTTCCTCAATTGAATTGTATTTTTTTCTATTACCACTCTCACTTTTTCATTGCCTTGTATCAAGTGAATCATTGAGGCATTCGCATTTTGCACATTTTTCAACCATAGAGGACCCTTTTTGTTGCTGTCGTCCTCTTATTGGTGTTTCATAATTTGGCTATGATATAATCTCTTTTTTCTTCTAATAGGTCATTCAATCAGATCGAGGTGTTCTGCTAGCTAAAGATGAGCATAAGGAAGTTGGTGGAATCGCTGAAGAGCTCCAGAAATATTGTGTTGATGCTCCAGTAAAATGTCCTCTCATATTTGGAGGTGAGTGCATTGTGTCTTATCCAGCATGTACATGGTATTTCATCTTATCCATGTAGTTTGACACAATAACATATTTCTAGGTAGTTTGACACAATAAGATGTAGATATGGCTGTCTAAGCATCCAGCCTCATGAGGTGGATCATGAAGTTTTTTGTCGCATTTCTCGACTTAACCTATCTTGTGGATGAAGGTGAAGAAATTTGGTACGGAATAGCCCTGCCACTGATGTTCCTATCATATTGATGACAGCCTGCTAGAAAATTAGTTTTGTGTTCTGAACTTTCTTGGAAATGTTGAAATGAATTTTATTCTTTAGTGGCCTCAAACTAGGATAGCATTTGAAGTAGTTTTGCCTGCATGTGAGTGATATTTTATCAGTAGTGCAAAACAAATGTCTGCTGTTACAGACAAACGTAGAGGCCGTTTAACTGATTGTGCCTCTTTCACACATTCACTCTTTTTGCATGAACGAATATGTGAAGTTGAATATATGCTGTAAGTTTAGCCCAAATACTACCCCGCCACCCTCCCCCGCCTGTAGAAGTTTGCACAACATTAGTGCATAAAGGCTAAAATTATCTCTATCAGTATCACAACGGTTATCTGACCATGAGAACTCATTTTTTCATTTTTTCTAGCATGCTGCATGCTTGGGATACTATAGAGACGAGTGGACACTATTCATTTAATCCAATCATACAGTTCCAAATTCCAATATTTATGGGAAGTTGCAATGGAAAATGAAAGTCATAAATATTTATGTTGCAGAGTGGGATGTTGTATACTGCTCAAATCCAACTTCCCCTGGAGGTGGCTATCGGAGTGCATTTGGCCGTCTCATATTTAAGACAAACGAAATGATTCAAGCTGTTGAAGCTCCTGATATTATTAGGAACAAGGTGTCCTTTTCTGCATTTGGCTTCCTTGATGGAGAAGTATCTCTGAAAGGTAAGTCTGGAATCTGGATCAAGCACCCCATACTTGCTGATGGACCATAATTAATCTTCCATTCGTTAATTTTCACTCAAAATCCCCATACTGGGAAGACTTTGAACTTGGGTGTAGCCGGGTAGCAGTGTAGGGCATCAATGTCTTGAGTTCACCTGAACTGCAAATTCTTTTTCTTATCTTGAAATTCTATGCAGGACTTCTAAGAATGAAAAGCCCTATTTGTTTGTGGGTGACTGTCAGTCTGTCATGTATCATCCCTTGAAAGGTGTACATTTATTCGATGGAAAGTAGGAGCACGTACTAATATTGTGTTGATGAGCTGATAATGGGTAACACATAAAAGATCGCATCTTTTCTTTTTCTTTTTTTCTTTTTAAATCTGTGAAGCTAGTCAGCTTTGCTCCTTCCTTCCATTTTTTGTTTTGAACTTCACCTTTCCTTCTTGCTACTTGAGGAAGCTAAAAGAGAGTACCCATTACGATTTATCTTAACTTGCTGCCTGCCACTGTTGCTTTCGTTGGCAATAACACCTAAAACCATAGAATCCATCTCTTGATCTCTGACTTAGTTTTCAGTGAAACATCTTGGTCAGGGACCGTGCTCATATTTGACTATGTTATCGTGTGTGGTACTCAAGGTTTCTGATACTCGGCCGTGTTGTCTGTACAGGGAAACTCATAGCTTTGGATGAAAATTGGATCCAAGTTATATTCGAACCACCTGAGTTGAAGGTCGGTGGACTAGAGTTCCAGTATGGTGGAGAGAGTGAGGTCAAGCTGCAAATTACATACATAGATGAGAAGATCAGGTTGGGGAAGGGTTCCAGAGGCTCATTGTTTGTCTTCCAAAGGCGTTCATAATCTGTATATTTGTCTCAACACAATCATATTTTTGTAACTACTACCTTGCCACGACGGCTTCTTATGCATATGTCTGACATGTTATTACATGTTACTCTTCAAGTAAATAAACTATTCTTTCAACATCACCAGATTGGCAAGAATATGATGAAAAACATCATAAGTCTCACAATGACAGTAAGGAAATTGGCATTTGCTAACATAACATAAATACAACTAGCACTTGCACATGGCAACAACTTTTGTGATTTCACCCCATCATACATTCGGGATTTACTGTTCTAGTAATCAAATGACATGAATGAACACAAATCCGCTGAATATGGCAGGAATTACTGTCCCGGCCAATATCATGATCACACAATCAGAGCTGAGTTCACTGATCGGAATACCAGACAAAAAAATACAGAAATTAATGCAGAGATACTATTTAGCCTGGTCCTACTTTTGGAATGTCGTAGTGCTCACTTAAGTTTGCTAAATATCGGTTAAAACTTTCAACTCGATCACGATGTGATTCCTTAGCACTCTTAATCAGCCTTCTTGCTTCAAGTTGCTTCCACTGCTCTAGATATCGTCTCTCAGCAGGTGTGAGTCGTTCCTCATATTGATAAGCCACTCCGCTTCCATCATCCACATAGGTCTCAGCTTTCATTTCCTTTATATGATCTGTCACATACATATGTTTCCAACTTGAGCTCATTTAGAATATGCAAACAATAATACTAACAGTAATAACACCTCAGTTAAATGGATACAAATTTTGTCATACATCAAGCAGTCTTTGTTGAGTATCTACATTTGTCCAGAAAGTACAATAAAGGCTGGTTTACCTGTGTCTAAACTAGCACGCATTCATGCAAACTACCATTCAGACATATACTTAAGTTACATTATCTAAGAGGTAACAAGAGTCAAAGAAGTTGTATTTAACATATGAAGTAGAATGCACTTGTGAGAACAATAACTCGGCCTTCCCATCCCCCACCCTACCTCCCCACAAGAAGTAAATATCTACACTCCATTCACGTCGACCAAGAGTAAACTGATTCAGAGTGCAGAGTTTGTAACAAAACCTAACTAAACTCAGCTTATGTCAGCATACTGACAATCATGCATGTCGACCAAGAGTACACTGATTCAGAGTGCAGAGTTTGTAGCAAAACCTAACTAAACTCAGCTTATGTCAGCTTACCAACAATCATGCATGCATGTATGCTCCAAATATGAGGTCAGCATATTTTAATATTGAATATACACAAACTATGACAGGTGAGCAATCATTAAGTTGAAATGTTGAAGCAAATTGCCTAAACCTTAACATATGAAATAATGTATAAGATCAATACAAACCTAACATGGCCTTCTCAGGAAACCATAAACGACCAGGGGTCAAAGGAAAAGCCGGAAAAAAGGAGAGATAATGTAGACCTGCCCAAAGTGGGAGATCCTCACTGGTGGTGGTTGCAATAGGAAAGAAAATGTAAATCATACTCATTGCAAAGGAACTGATATCCCATTTTGGTATCGAATGGCAGAAGATTTGCAGAAAGAGTAAAGGAACTGTAGACAATGGACACACTGATTTGTTTGCATAATTAGGAAGATAGTTCTATTTTGACATTTGGGGTGAAGATAATATTGTGAGGATAGTGCGCACAAGAAAGAGGGTATTCCTTAAGGAGGTCAGGACACCATTAGGGCGTAAGTGGTATACTTCAATCCAAAGGCCAATGGTTGTTTTGTTCCTAGATCTTCCTCTTCAGTCTTCATTTCCACAAAATCTCGTATGAGGCAGCCTCAAGGTATATAGAGGTAGCCTCACCTTGAGGCGGCCTCATACAAGACTTATTGCTTCATTTCAATCCTATATAACAAGAATGCTTTCAGATGTGAAGGGTAACAGAAAAGTATAACAGATTAAAATAAGCAAGTATTTATAACAGATGTTAATCTTGACAATTAAACAAGTAATAAATACTTAAATTTACTCCCTTCATTGAGTCCGTCCCCTTTTACATGGTAAGTGTTACATGGTAATTTCACTTTTGTACAAACACTTACGTAACAAATCTTCCACAATGTCTTCAACAAATTCTAAACATATCTTGTACAACAAGCTTTATATTCCAATTTCAAATCTTACAAGATGGGTAATATTGAAGATAGCTAAGTATGTCTTGTAGCTTGTGACATTATAAGGTAGAAAATAAATCACTTAAAAACGGACAGATTTACAGAAAAGGAACGGAAGCATAACAATACTCAAAAGAAGTCGTATCAAGACAGACTAACAGTCTCCTTTATTTTTAAGAATGGCAAGAAAACATGAACACTTTTAAAGCCAAAATATGGTCGGAATTTCCCTCTTTGTTTTGTCATCAACTTCTACCTTTTAGCCAAATTACTTCAGAGAACTAAGCCTCCTATATCATTCTACATGCAATAGTTATAAGAATACTATGAACCACACAAAGAACATGCAATTTGAATCTCAAAACACTTAAGAGCGACAACGCAGTCTGTATCATGTCTGATTCTCAAGCAATTTCACTACGAAGCATCTTTTGCTTGAGACGGGGTATTACTTCATCCTGAGTATATACCAATTCCATGAATAATGAGTGATTCCAAGTTTAGTTAAAGAGAGAAAGAGTGTTTTATACTCTACAAACAGGGAAACAGCCAGCGCCAGTAACTACCAATTATCTCATGTAGGGGAAGTATAGTACTGCCAATAGGTATCAGTTATCACAAATGACAAACCTGATAAAGAGTATTCTCTGCTGAATAACTGATCATAATGCCTCTTGTGCTTCTTTTTCTTTGTAATCCCACCTGCCTTCACATCAAGTGCTTTGCCCTTTAGCTTCAACTTGCCAGTAACAACATTGTCATATTCTGACATCCTACAATTTCCAAAAAACTCAAATTAATCCCTATATTAACTTAAGATGAAAGATCTTATCAAAAAAGAAAATAAAACAATGGGTCTCTTGTGAGGCCGCCTCAACATGAGGTTACCCCTATAGCCAAGCATGACGTCATACTTGGCTATAGAGGCGCCTCACGTTGAGGGAGCGGCCTCATATAAGAATTTGTGTTTACATACAAGGTATAGAACATGTATATAGTGTAATCTATCTCAACATTCCACACTATCTAAACAACACAATGCGATGACATAATAAATAAAAAATTAAGAAATAAAGAAATAAATCCTAAACATGACATAAACTTAAATCTGGCACAGACATAATTTTTTCAAAGACTTGAGGGGGAAAAAAAGAGCAATTACCTTTTTTTTTTCATGCCCTCTTTCCACAATGTAGGAATAATGGTACAATGTGGGAACACTGACATTCAATTCAATCATGGATCATGCGACTTTCGGAATTAAGTTTCTTATTTTTCCTTAGTATAAATTAAGAAACTATTTTCCTCCATTGTGTTTAAAGTTTAAACATACCCATCTATTAGCGTCAACAATCAAGAAATTAGAGAAATAAAAAGCCAAATGTAGACACTGATAACAGGAAACAAACCAGCAATTATAAGAATGCAATGAAATCAATGACGTTTCGTTCTCGCGAATTCGATCACGAAATCATGCAAATAATCCATTCTATTTATGAAAATTCTATAATTCCTGTTACTTGTAAGTTGTAACAGATAAAGCAAGTCTTAGATTAAAAGAAAATTAAGAAAAAATGCAGAATGGTGGGAGATTGTACCTTGTAGAGAGAGAGAGAGAGAGAGAGAGAGAGGGAAATTGCCGATCAGGAAGAGTAAGGTTGAGAAAACAGAGGAGAGAGAGAGACAGAAGAGAATAAAAACGAGCTGGGTGTGTAATTGAAATTGTATGTAGATTGTAGATGCTTCTAGAGAAGTCCTTCTGAATTGACGGATGATTTTATTATTTTTTCTCTTCTACTCCCTCTATTTTTTCTCCTAACTCCTTCTTTTTTGCACAGAGTTTAATAAGAGTTATTTTTGGGATAAAAGTTTTTTATTTACCCTTACTTTAACATGAGAGAGTGTGTGAGTTACTAGTGGATTGAAAAGTAATAATGACAAAAAAATATAAGGATAAATAGGTCTTTTAATACTCAAAGTATTACTAAAAAAGAAAGTGGGTAGGAGGAAAAAAAAAGATGTAAAAGGAAAGTGGGTAGAAGAAAAAAGAACAAAAGGAGTAATTTTCAATTCAAACTTATGATCTATATACTTACTTACTTTCTACTAAAACAATAACCGGTTGTTCTTATCAAAAAAAAAAAAAAAAAACAATAACCGGCTAGTATCATCTTTGTCCACATGTCATCTTCTCATAAAAAAAATTTCCCACCAAAACCCATTTATGACATCATTATTAATTCTTTTTTTTTTGAAATTATAGAATTAAATTTTCACGCCAGACGTAACAAATTTGGTTAAGTTCTCCCCCAAATCCGTTTAAGCGTTTACAGGTTCATGAGATTGGCTCTGAAATCTTAACCGAATGATGGAGAAAATGGGGGAGCAAATACTTTATCATGTATAGAATACCTGTTGATGCTACTGCCCACAGCAGCACAACTTTAGAACTTGCGGATTTAGGTTTTTTATTCATTACTATCTTACTGATTTGTTTAGCTAAAGTTTTGGAATTTACTTCAACTAATTTCAAGGATGGTGAAGGTTGTGTGCAAAGTTTGTGCCCCCCTATTTTGGTGGAGCTATATGTGGGTTGTTATTTATCTTTACTTTTTTATTTCTTGGGATAAATTATATTAGACACGAATTAGATATCGGTACGGTAAATATTGATGAATAACATAGAAAAGCTTCTCTCTCTACTGTTCTTCTATTCTTCATCATCATATATGAACGTTGAATACAGAAAGATTAGTAGCTCCTTAATCCACTAAATAGACTATTATTAGCCGGTACTTCATTTTCCCTTCTTCAATTATGTTTTTATCAGTTCTGTCTATAGTTTCACTATATGTAAACTGCATTTAGTTTCGATATAGTGCAGACGGTATATTAATGTTCTTTTTGAATTTTTATTGTTTCAAGTCTTCTGTGTAGAAATTGAAGAATTGGAAGAGAGTAAGAATTTGGTACTTAGATTTTACTTGCTCCCACCCTTCTTATTTTGGGCTGATGTGGTGATTAATTGTATAAAAGGTTATAACATTTCAGCTTTGCTAGAGCTGTAATAAACTCACCACCCTCAAATATCACAGCTTGAGAGATCAAGGTAAGTATATATGTTGTCAAAAGGGTGTAATCAGATATTCATTTAGGATTTATCAATATTTTGTTTCAGCTGATCTAAATATATTTTGTTTACTAGCCCTTATGTGTACTGATATGACCCATATGATCTTATTCTTTGTGACAATTTCTTAGGCAGATTGAAAAGTTGATATCATTGCTAATCTGTTGGAAGTGTTGGTCTTAGCGATGGCACAATTAATTTACACACAATAGTGTTGGTGATGTTGTCAACGAAGTTTTACCCGAAGAGGAGGGAACCCCAATGGCCCTGGAGAAGGCTGGTTGAGTAGGAAATGTCTCGGACAATGGGGCTACTATAATACAGTTTACAGGGCAGTGGAAGAACAAGATAATCAGGAATATTGGATGTGTGGGTAGAAGCTTGGGTTTTAATTTGTTTGTGTAATACCCCGTATTATTATTCATTCTAGAATAATAATTATTTAAAAAGAGATTGCAATTTTAGATTTGAAATATTAATTGGACTCATGAATTAAAGTGCCTAATTAATGATTGTGTTTTATTTTGGATCTAATTAATTATAATTGAGCCAAAACTAATTAAAGCATTTGGGCTTAATAATTTTCGGTTATGGCCAAAAATATTAATGCAAAAATGGGCCATTATTTTCGGCTCTCCTAGCCGAAATTATGGGGAGAAAAATCAGAATTTTTATTGCAAAAATTTGTTTCTAAAAGTGAGAGTGAAAAGAGGATTGTGTTGAAGTATGTTTAGGAAGGTGAGTTGAGAAAAAAAAAGGAATAGATTTAAGTTTCCTAAATCTACTCAACTTCCTAATCAACTGACACTTTGCTTAAAAAAAAAAAAACACACGCCTCTCATCTTTCTCTCTCTCACATGCACGACAAACCCAAGAGGAAGAAGAAAGAGACTTCCTACTCTTTTACAATTTACCCTCTTGCTCAGGTTTAATCCTTTTTTATTCAAGTAAGTGTTTATTGCTTTTTATGATTAAAGGTTTTGTTCTTGATTCAAATTCATTGTTTTTATGAACCCTAGTTGTTAATGAGCAAACCCTAATTTTATATTTTTGACCTAGGGTTGCTAGATTCTACTATTTTGCATGTTAGAATCATGATTAGGGTTGGGTTTGATGTTTTATTGAATTTGAATCAAAGGTCGAATCTTGTGTTTTATTAAATTTGAAAATTTATTAAAAAAAGAAAAGAAAAGGGTTTTACCTACACGGCTGAGCCGTGTGCAGCCGCTGTGCGGCTGTTGCGGCTGCTTGCCGTGGCTGCTGGCGGTAGCCCAGCGGGGCCCGCTGGTGGTGGTGATGATGGTGGTGTTTTGATGTTTGACTTGTTGACTTCAATTAGGGTTTTGGAAAGTTTTCTAATTTAGTTTATGTAAATTTTGTTTTGAAAACTTTTGAGTATGCATGAGTAATTAAAATTTCAGCAACTTAATTATTTTTATTAAGGGTACTAAATCATTTTTAAAGTGTGATTAAGAGGTTTAGAAGTCAAGGTTTTGACTATTGGTTATTGTGGATTTATTTGTTAGGGCCCGTTGGCCGCACTTAAACATAAGAAGTTTACGTTAAATTGTCGTGACTTACCTTTTTGATAAAGGTAATTTCATGTCTAGTGGAATTTATATATTCATGTCTAGTATTGGATTGAGAATGATAATTCATATTTGGACTTGTGAATATTTTGGTAAAGGGATAATTGTTATTTATTTCCTTGTGATAATTCGTAGAGAATTATATGATAGTGAATGCATGTGATCAATGTTGGAAATTCACTTTGTGTAGCAATGTCTACTTGTTGGGATTCATGTTATATGATAATACATGTTAATCTTTATAATTACGTGGAGTAAGTTGTGATGTTGAACTAAAGACATGGTTAATATTGTTCAATTTGGATATAGCCTATCGCTATTTGGATCATGTTTGTAAGCATGTTGTGTCAATAAGTTAATGTGATTTTGACTATCGATTTGGTAAACAGTATTGAAATCTTGGAAAAGGTATATTGTTAGGTGGTTGTAAATAAGGTGTTGATGCTCATTCATGTAAAATTATTGCCATAGGAATTGTGAACTTAAATTGTTCATTTTGTAACTGTGAAGTAGTTACTTGAGATGCCAAGATATGTGTATTACTTGTTATGTGATCACCATATAGGGCTCGCGCGGAAAAGACGAAAAAATAAGGCAACCCGTCAAAAAGGGGCTTCAGCGGCCCCTGGGACAGCCTCTGAACACTCAGCGGCCCCGATAGTGCAGCCCAGGCCAAGCGGCATGCCGCTAAGCCCCAGAGGCCAGCCGCTGGAGCCTGGCGGCCCCTCTTTTCGCCCCCGCTCATCCGCGTGTGCCGCTGGACGCCTCCCTTTGGCCGCCGAACCCTTTCTCGAGACAAGTCCCCTTTTTCTCCGATTTTGGACATTTTTCTTAACCATTTTGGACTCAAATTTGGCTTTCTTTCCTATTTTCACTATTATTTCTATTTTGTATTATTTCCTTATTATTAATGGAAACTCCACAATTTCCTTATTTCTTTTTGGATGTCATCTTTTCTTTTTTATATCTTTTTTTTTATTAATCCCTTTTTACTTATTATTTCCATTTCATTTTTGCACCTCTTTCCTTTTTTCATTTTTTTAGGGGGGATAGGGTACATCAAATTTTAACTTTTTGGTTGTACCATTTTTTGTGCTAAATGGCTATTACTTGCGTTTTTGCTTGACTACTTGTGCATTTGCATTAGCCTAATTATCTGCAGGAACCAATAAATAAGCAAGCAATATTTACAAGCAAAGTCCGAATGTTTGTTCTATACAAATGTTCAAAATGTATTTTACACAAATACATTATCATAAAAATCATCACTCGCATCAACATCCGTACGGGGCACATCAAAGTGATCCTCCGACCTCCACCGCTCATCACCAAAGATCGACGCCACAAACTGGCTAGGGCCAAAGGAGGAATGTCGGGCAGGCTCCCGGTATGAACTCCCCTCCCCAGCATAACTCGAATCATACCCCCACGAAGAACGAGGAGGCATGGTAGACATTATAGGAGCAGGAATCGGGGGCTGATAATAAAGACCGCCATATGAAGGATACCCCGCATACCCGGGATAAGAAGGATACATCGGCATAGGCATAGGAGCAGGCTCCACATGTGGAGTCATCCTACTCCCACCAGGACGGTCCGTCCGATGTACAGACCCTCTCTCTCCTAGGACTCTCCCTCCGAGGGCTCCTCTTGCGTGAAGGACTACGCTCAGGAGAGCTCACACCCTCATCATCCGACAACACTACCTGTCGTGATCGACGAGGAAGAGGCCAGCGGTACTCAACCTGCAACCCACAAGATATAAGATACATTTCTCAAAGCATGCAACTGCGAAAATGCAAAACCAAAGTTTACCTTGTCCAAGTCCGCTCTTGAGAAAGTATCCTTCGAAAGAGATCGGGATATCCAAGACTTCATGGCATGCATCATCTTGAAGATCTTCCCATTCTGCTCACGATCAAGCTACACAAAGAAAAGATTAGTACAAGCATATAATGGTAAAATATCGTACATTTTGATAAATTACGAATTTACCCATGGATGCCCAACGAAAAGGGGGAGACCCTGAATGTCCTCATCAAGGTCCTCCGTCATGGGGATTTCTCCCCAGCACTCCTTCTCGCCATAATCCTGACCTCGGACCCGCATGTCCGGAAGATCCACCTCGGTGTCATCAACCCGAGGCTCCTACAAAGCAAAGTAAGTTAGCACTCAACAAGATAAGGAAGGCATGGAATGTCAAGCATAAATTCTTACCTTCAAACCCACGAATGAAGACATGAGGCGATCACGGCGGAACTGCTCATAATGCCCCGCAAGGTCCTCCGCAGGCTCTCTCAAATACCGCATAGCATCCGAGCCCACCATGGCCTCCGCAACCTGTTCGCACGACAAGCACCTCACCAAGAACATGGTCGAGGGAGGATCCAAAGGAACCCTCGGACCCCCCAAATCGGGATAAACCTGACGGAAGACCCGCTCTCCCAGACACCACTCAAAAGAGAACGGGCCCGCAATCAGGATCCTCTTACGGTCCGCCGTCCTAGAAGCTAGGATGGCGCCCGGAGTCGACCCATGATACTTCGCCCATGGAAAGTAGTCAATCTACGCAAACATGCAACATAAGATATTTCCACACCAAGAAATACAATCCATGCAACAAAGAACCGATATTACGTTACCTTGTGCCAGTCTAAGCGCAAGAGGGCCTTCCTATACTGCTGGAGAGTCTGCATAGGCGCAGGACCCCTATGACGCCATGCCCTGCAAACCGGGAAGTCTAAGACCCAGGCCGTAGGCGCCATGTCCGAGAAATGCTCAAAAAACCAAGGCTACATCAAAACATGAAATTAAGCACCGCACACTTAAATCATGCAAACCATGAAAAGCGAATACAAAGAGAAAACGCACTTGCAACACTTTCCAAAAGCCGCATAAGCTCATGGGAGGAAGAGTCGACTGCTTGTACCACTCATCATTCACGCGGCAAGCATATCGCATGCATCTCAAGAGGTTAACGTATCCCGACAACCCCCAGTTGTACTCTCTCACCCTATCCCAGTCCAGTAGACTCGGGAGGTAGATGGCATGAATGCGTTCCCCCTTATCAATAAAGATAGTAGGGGCAAAGAGGTAGGCGATAAACATCCTCACCTTTTGCTCCACCGAGGTATTCCTCTTATACCTCGGGTCTTTCAAAGCAGTAAAAAGCTCGCTATAGGGACGATAATGGTGACCTCAAGTGTTCCCCCAAGGACCAAATAACTTTACCATCTCCGCCTTACGTTTCCAAATGGAAACGTCGTAGACAATGGGCGTACCCACGCAAGGTACCCCGGTCAACATATCAAACTCCGAAGAAGTGATCATCATCTCCTCATTAGGGTAATGGAACGTATTGGTAGTGTCCCAAAAATACACCAGGGATAAACGGACAATACACCTCTTAACTCGCTCAACCGAGTCCGCCGCTTTCAAAAGGGGCCTGAACCCCGCATTTAAGACTGCATCTTGCACCTCTTTGGGCAAGATTTTATAAAGCTCAATCGAAGAGCCATAATTTCCATGGGCCTTCAAATTCCCATCGGGTTCCTATGATCAAATTTGCAACCTTTTAGATTCACATTTCAATCAAATGTTCGATCCTAGGCATGTTTCTAAGTTCGTTCAAGCCGTGCAAGATCACATGCGCTACAAACTTGACAATTGCATACAAATTCTATCCAAGGCAAGCATATAAGCTCAAATTCAATGCATAAAAACTATGAATTCAAAGGCTTAAAGACTTACCACCAACGTGGAAGCCCGAAAGCTCAAATGAGTTGCCGGTCGAAAAAGCAACTCCGATCGATCCCAAACAATGTCGGGCATCCTATCCGACCGGGTATATCGATCTTGAGGAAAAGACACATTAAGCTTCCTCTTTGAAGGCTTCACATGAGATGGAAAAGCCTTGGTGAAGATGTCGATTTCCTCGACCTCCTCTCGCACCTCGGTCCTCCTACTCCTCTTCTTTCCAAATCTTGGAGCCATGGAAGAAGGATGAGCAAAGCAAGCAATAACAACAAAGAAAAATGGAGAATTTCGGATTTTCTCTCCCCAAGGAGTTCAAAAACCCACTCTCAAATCCACCCCAAATTTGTGAGAAATCACAAATAAACTTCAAATTATGCAAAAGCAAGCAAATGCAAGCAAAAAGGAGCAAATTTGAGCAAGAAATAAAGTTTGGGCAACAATGGAGGTAGAGAGAGAGAGAGAGAGAGTCTCGAAGTTTTGGGGAAGAAATGACCCAAAATTCGGCTCTCTCCCAATTAAACCCCAAAACCGCGCCTTTAAACCTGTCCAACGACCCGGTTCAATGCCGCCCAGGCTCGGCGGCCAGGCCGCTGGCCCCGGAGACTACCCCGCCAGGCCGGGCGACTGCCCCCAGCACCTTCGCATCGTCAGTTGAGCCGCTGAGCGGGCCCGATAAGGCCGCCCAACGCTCAGCGGCCCTGCGCATGGCCGTTGAACCCATTTTCTCTTCCACCTCTCACGGGGCGGGCCCGCAAGTTCAAATTCCGCGCGGGATTGCATTTTTTGACCGTTAGAAGCCCGGGAGATACGGGCATGTCACCTAAAATGATTCTTTTGCCCCCGCAACACGGTTTCCTATCCTAGGGACCCGGTTTTATCTATTTTTCGCAGGCACATGCATATTCTCTAATTTTCGCAGGCACTAACACTTCATCTCTTTTTTGCAGGCACAATTTTCCAAGATACAAGCATTACTAAAGTAGAGCTATGCAACGCTCTTTGACGTTGAGGCTATTAAAATTAGCATCACGTTGGCACCCGCAAAGCAGAGCTACGCAACGCTCTTTGACGTTGAGGCTATTAAAATTAGCATCACTTTGGCACCCTTAAAGAAGAGCTACGCAACGCTCTTTGACGACGAAGCTATTAGCATCGCGTTGGCACCCGCAAAACAGGTAACCCTGACCACAGGCGGTCGGGAGTCTACCCTTTTTCCTTCTCTAATATAAAGCATTTTTTTCAAAACACACTGCAACCATTTTTAGCAAATACTTTGACCTTCACTTTCACAAGCTCGCCCAAAGTGGGGGCTTCTGTAGACACCCTAATCGGTTCTCATCCCTTGGCACCGCAATGCCCGATGATGATGGTAATGGATTAACATGGACGTAAGTAGAAAAGGACATTGCTCGGAAATCTAGACCAAATTTCTTGAAACCTCAGTCTTTGGCTAGCCCTTGTTATAAGGCCTCAATCAGGTTCCCGGATCAAGTGATATCGCGTCTCGAAGATTTGGGTCAAAAACGCTCAATCCTGACCCCTGGGTCAGCCCAAGGGCAATTTCGTGATTTACTGAGCACAAAAAGTCAAAAAACCCTAGACACACGCGCGCCTCCGGGCCCAGCGGCTGACGCTGTCAGTCCGGCGGCACATGCGTGACAGCGGGGGCCCTCAGGGCAGCCACTGGGCCGAGCGGTAGCCGCTAGGCTCCAGCTGCCTTCCGGTTGGCCGCTGGGCCTGATTTTTGGCTGGGCCGAGTTTTGGCGCCGGGTTTCTTGCCCTAAGCCCCTAATTCCGCCCCCTAACTCTATAAATACTCCCTTTCACCCACTTTTGAGAGAGGTTGGTCAGTTTATAATTTTGAGAGCATTGAGAGCACAAATATTCCCAAATCATAGAGAATTCAGATTTTGAAGACTCAAGCAAGCCATTGCACCCAACCTAGCACCCAAGATTGAAGAACAATTCCAATTCTACTAGTCCCGTTCGAATAGAACGTCCAGGTTAACCATCCTGAGGGCCTAAATTCTTTATTTAATCTCTTGTTTATTGTTTATAATCATGTTTTATTTAGCTTTTGATTATGGTTAGATAAATTTGCATGCTTGGGTCCTTGTAATTAATTATGCATGATTAGCTTAATTTAAAGTTTGCATCTTTTTATTAGTTTTTGCAAGTTTGCATCTTTTTATAGTTTGTGCATGCATGTAGCAACCTCCTAGGTTTATTTTAGCATAAAGTTAATATTTTTGCATTGCTCTTCCTTTGAAGTTACTAACAAATCTATTGACGTGCATATGCAATGCTTGGCGCGTTTAGCAAAGTGTGGTAGGTTGGAGCGTTAAATTATTGTTCTTATCTCTTGTTTATGTTTGATAATAGTATGCATGTAAATTGGATATAAATTGTGCAAAGTGATAACATAGGTAATTTGGTTTGTTCAACCCACCTAGTTAATGTAGGATCTTGGACGACCGGATTTATATGGAACCATATAGTATAGATAAATATTTGACATGGATAGGCTTAGTAGAGGCCATTTATTCGGGCAATTTAGATGAGATTCGTTTTGTTTATTTCGTACCTACACCCCCGAACTCAATATTTGGCCCCTTTTAGGTATGAGTCAATTCCCAATAGGAATTGGGTGTACTTTTGATGGTTTCCAATTGTTTCCTAAAAATTGGTGGCAGCTTCATTACTTGCAAATTATTATTCCCCGTTATAATTAAATTTAAATTGCATATGACGTATTATTTAAGAACCATTAATTTCAACTAAATACCTCAATTAGCGCCGGAAGGGCGAGGATTCTTACATGGTGAAAAGGGTGGTGACATAGTCGCTAGAGCGCAATTGTACTGATTTTTTTTTATATAGGTAAATGTTCAGTTTCCATTTCTCTCAAAACGAAAAATAAAAAATTCAATGTTCTACTAATATATTTAAAGTTTTCTTGGGAAAAAAGTTACAACAAAATATCAATTTAACCCCTTTAGGTTATTTCCAAACATTTATTCCTTTTAAACATCTATTATCCCGTTCTTTTCATTGATACCATTTACCATTCACTTTAGTTCAGTTATGTAAATTTTGTTTGTTAAATAGTGCAACTTGTTTTTTCTCTCACAATATTATCCATTTTGCTCACTTCATTCAATTTAACAGTCATTTTTCACATTTAAGGTAAACTTTAACTATTAATTTGCTAATATGAAAATTTAGTTGCAATACAAAGTCTTGGTTGCCTTTGTTTTTAAGTATTTCAAAACAATAAGAAATATTTTAATAGCTTTGAACAACATAAAGGTTAGTTGATCACATTTAAATGTTAAAGTTGACATCAAAAGACAAATATGACTATTAGTTTCAGATCGAGTGTGGAGTTTATTTTAGTTTGATTCAGTTTAAAAGGGCAATGATTTAATGTTTAAACAAACAGAGCAATGATATATCAACATTTTTTAAAATATATTGTGCATCGCACAGGTACTAAATTAGTTTGGTACTAATTTCAGGCCTTGAATTTTTAAACTCATAATAAATTGATTACCCGATCTATACCAATTCACGATCTAGGTATTCGGATTTGTTGGAGCCAATAACCGATAGTATTCATATTAGCATGTTGTACTAAGATAAGTTATGAGACTTAGTTCCACTAATATTCATATAAGTTGTGATTTTAGGAAATCATATTTGTTGGTATGATAAAACAATTGTTGTTTTTGATAATGAAGTACAAAAATTATTTGACTCTAAGAAATAACGATTTCTAATTAAAAAAAGAACCAACTATTCATTTGATCCAATTCTAGATCCCAAATTCAAGAAATATGTACTAATTGGATCCACTTTCTTTCAAAAACTAGATATTCTGATTGGATATTCTATCATGCTCACTCTTAAAATAGGCCAGAAGACCAACGACTGATACATAAAGGAAAAAAAATCAAAATGAAAAATAGCCAGAAACTACGAAGTAGAAACTACGAGAGATGTATTGTGAACCTTTTTAGGAGTATGCATGGCAATGTTTTCCCACACCTTAACATGTTATGTAATAAGGTAAATACACAAATTTGATACGATAGATGCCTTTTAATAGTTACCAGCGGTTAATTAAAAAGGATAGAGTAACTAATACTAATTACTTTAAATTTGTAATATTACTTTTACCAATACTACCACTGAAACTATAAACAACACCAGAATTAACAAGTTTAGATTATCATTATTTTATTTTTAGCATGCCCAACATCTCTTCTTGGACAATGAATATTTATATTTCAGGAGTTGTAAAAGCCACAAAGAAGAGGAGACCAAGGAAGAAGAGCGGCACGAAGAGTAGGAATGATGGAGGCACGACCAACGATGGGAGCAGGTAAGGGCCTGATACTAGAATCGATGCGATCACCAACAACACAAAAACTACTTTCATGTTCATATTGTCTTTCTTTCTTTCGCTCTCTCTCTTAACTTGATGATCTTCGGATCCTAATGACAATGTTAACGATTGCAAATCACGGTTGGAAAATAGGAAATAATATAAGGAATAAAAGATTTATATAGCAAAAGAGAGAAATGAAATCAAAGAGAGACAGAGAATGAAAACTATAAGAACAAGTGTTTAGCAACTAAAATAAGATAAGATTAGGCTTAATATGGTAGTAAAATAATAATAAATTTAAACTCTATTGCTTTATATCAGATCACATTCGATGTATCTTCCCATAAATATTATAATCCATATAGTTTTTCTAATTTTATGATTTATTTCCTTGTTACTTGTATCGACTCCTATATTTAGCCGATCTCTTTAAATTCTTTTAAAATTATATTTTTAGTAAGTAATCTACTCCATGTCATTTTAGTTTATTGCTTTGAATATAACTTATAATTTTATATTCTATGAATAAACTTAACATACATTCTAACCCTGTCAATAGGTGGTATAATGTATTAGTAATTAGCACATATGATGCTACTATTTGTTGTTATTATGACAAAAAAGTTTAATCAATGTTTATGTTTGTTTTTATTACTTCTAGTTATTAATTATGGATTCTGGTGAACATAGTTAATAGTATTATAACAAGTCCTCTAGTTTTCATTTGAAAGGGTGTAAGAAACATGTGAAAATAACCCTACAAGAATAATATGTCCTCGCATTAAGTAGTACTTTTAGTTACAATACGTAGCTAATTCATTGACTAAAATCTTAATTTGAAGGAAAAGGAAATCCATACAAAAAGGTGTACAATATAAACTAGTAATATGAGAAATAGTGAAACCGATCAGCTTTCTAAGATGGGGGTTCATAGGTCTAATAATCTGTACCTATGGACGTCATATTAAGGCTTTAAGGGCCTTAGAATCTTTGTTGTAAGTTTTTGGCTATGAGTTGCCTCATTAAATATTATTCTACTATTAAAAAAAAAATACTCTTGGTAGATATTGCATTTGTAATGCGCTACGCGAGTTTTCATTATGTTGACTTTCAGTTTTCTGCATAATTATAGAGGTAGGAGCCATACTTGACAACTAGAGTAGAGAACTCCCTCTAACACATAAGTAGAGAACTCCATTTGACAAGTTTTACCTATTATTTATTGGGCAGGGTGAATTTATCATCCTTATATCCTCTAATGATATCCCATTTGTCTAAACCCTAATCGAAATTAAAACTTCTTGAAGTCCCACTAAAGACCAAATCAAAAGGTGAGGTTGAGTAAAACTTTTGTAGGGTTAATTGTAGACCATAAAGACAACAAAAAATAGACGCACTAGCAAAGATTTACAGAGTACATAATACAAGGAAAAAAAGAAGTCAACTCAGTCACACAGACCACAGTCCAGTCCACTGCATACATGATCATTCTCAATAATCTTCCTTGATCCCATCGCAATGTACTAATCTCACTCAAATCACTAGATCATCTCTAAAGTCCCTTAACTTTTCCAAAATCCAACCTTTTCTTTTTCTGGGTTCATTAAGATTCAAAACCCTTCGCTTCTGAACTCCCAATATTCTGAAATCAAGTTTGGCCAATCAATCAAGGCCTTTGATCATACACATTGTTCTTGTTTTTTTTTGTTGTTGGGTTTTTGTGTTTGTGTTGTTGGGTTCTGAAGGAAACAAAATGGGGTTAAAGAAGGAATCAGAAAATGGGTCATCACCACAATCACCAAATTCCCTTGTTTTTGCTTACTATGTTTCTGGTCATGGCTTTGGCCACGCCACTCTCTCTCTCTCTCTCTCTCTCTCTCTTGTTTGATAAGGGTATTTCAATTTTGTTTCTGCATTGTATTGTTTTCTGCATTTATCAATCATACACATTCTTGTTTAATGTGGGCATTTCAATTTTGTTACATCAATGTATTGGTTTCTGAAATTATCCATCTCTACTACTGTTTGATTATTGGTTTGGAAAAGATTACTGATTTGGGGTGGAAAGTTGGTAATGGTGAAATTTATCAGTTTCCAAATTCTTGCAGTTATTGTGAACCTGACCCATATGGAATAGTGGAACTATTGTGGTAGTATGAAACTATGCCTGAAATTATCAAATTTTCTGCTTTTATTCTAAAGTAGGAAACTGAATATTGAGATAATTCAGTGGACTCTTGACATCGTTGATGATATTGAAGGTATTCCCCATTTAGCACCTCAATATTGACGATGAGATTCATTGGGGTTTTATTATTAATGGTCTTTTTGCCTTCAACCAATTAGCAACCTGGTTGGCACACATTGTTAAACAGAAATACAGGATTTTCAGAAGATGTAGAGAGAAAAATGGATTTAGAAGCTGTTTTCCCTCCAAATTCTGTGGCAACTAAGTCTAATTCTATCCCTGTGTGAATGCTCTTTCTAGTAATGGCTTAATGATCAAGAGTTAACTCAGCCCTTGCATGCATTTGTCGTGCCCAGTTGTTTTAATGGCTTGGCTCAAACTGAAGGAAGTATGATGAGTTAACAAAAATGTTACAAATAGCAATCTTATGAAATGGCTTAATTTGTCCAGAACTCGTTACTTGGAAAATAACCGATTGGATGCTATTTGGCTATACTTAAGAGGTTTTGGAAGGAGAGGAGCCAAAAACTTTCCGGAAATAGATATTTGTTTGTATAGCTACCTCTATTGAGCTATGCATGCAATCTGAAATGGGAGTTAAAGATGAGACTGTTGTGGTAGCATCCTCCTATACCACCAAAAGTAAGCATTTGACTAGAAAATCTTGAATCAAAGTACGTTTTATTTCTCCTTAGCTCCTGTTGGGAGAGCCAAAGTAGAAGCACACACATTTTTAGATGAATGCCGGTCAAATTTATGGGGGAAGGTTCCTATGTCCTAGGAAAGACCTCCATGTTAATGGTTGAAAGAACAACTATGTGTAACGGAGTAAAAGTAGCATATGACCTTGGATAGAAGCTGACAATGCTTTAGGTTAGTTACTTATGCTCAAGAAGTTCAGATTTTGTGAATGATATGATGATGTTATTCATGCTCAAAAATCTCTTGCTAAGCGCGATGTTGAGTTTGTCAGTTTAGTTTTAGAAGAACCTAGTAAGTAGCAACACATTAGCTTCCTGAAATGGGCCATTAAGTCGATAGTAGTAGTCCACCTCTCCATTTTGTGCCCTAGTTTTGACCTTCTGTGAGGGCTTCTTTCCACAAAATTAAAATTTGTCAATTTATAAACCTTTAGCAAATGATAGCTACATTAGCTGGTAGTTTTTGGAAGTTTTCTTGAGGTGTAGGTTCTAACAAGTTTTCTTTGCCTTCATGCCTCCATTTGAAAAAGTTGAGTCAAGCTATTAAGGAGAGGGCACAAGCACATTGTTACTATTTGAAGAAAAGTTGCATCTCTTTTTCTTTTTTCTTTTTTTCAGGTGGTTTAGGATATAAGCTTTGGCATATTTATATGGATGTTTATTTCTTGCAATGGAGGGGGTATCAATAAATTGGTTTTAGAAAGCTAACCATCCCCAACAAAAGAAAACTTGAAGTGAAGTATAAGAATCATGAATAGTAGTGTTTGTTAAAAATGTGCAGGTTCTCTTTTTAAAAAGAATTAGCATTGTTTATCCCTTAGTTATTTCATTTATTTTCTCAATTCAATGGCTGGCTTTCAAGTAAATTTGGATCCTGCTGATTACTTGAATAATCCTTTTTTCTTTGTCCTGTTTATTGCTAGATTGTTAGACATCTGATTCTTGCTGGACATATTGTTCACGTGGTTTCCGCAGCGCCTGACTTTGTTTACACTACTGAAACCCAATCTCCTCGGCTTCATTTTCGTAAAGTAAAGTCTCCTTTCCCTTGGTATCTGTTAAATAATTTCCTTGTCAGTGTTGAAGCTGTGGTTTATGCAGTCTGTTAAACATTGACTCCAGTATGAAGCTGTAAAAGCTATAATGAGTTGTTGAAACAACTGTCTTTAACCAACTCCCTGTTTACTAATTACTAGTTTAGCCAATTAACATACAGCTGAAAGATGAATTTCTTAAACTGACGGAATTATGAGGTGTCTGAAAGGAAAATGGACAATTGCAGGAACTTTTTTTTGTTGTTGTCTGTGAAACCAGAGGTTGATGTGCTCTGTCATGGACAATAAAAAGGTTGCGGTTTGGAAGACGGCAACAATTGGCATAACATATATACCTTCTTCTTTATCTTTGCTTGTTGTATTTAACTAGGTGGTTTAAGAAGAATGGATACCTCTGAAGTCTGACCTCATTAGTTACACATCAATGATGATGACTTGTAGGCTGATAATGCTTTGACACTGTGGTGACATAGATATAGTGCGAAATTCATCAAATTGGACCACAATCCTCATAGGCAAATATTGTTTTCTAACGTTAAGAAAATTCTCCAGTATTGTACTTCTGGTTGTTCATTACGTAATATTCTATTTTGTTTGTCAAGATTGAAAAGTTATGAGACACGAATGTAATAAAACTATTGTGGCCATTCTATATGTGGATCATTTTACAATTATCGTGTATATGAGGAGACAGAGCTTCCAAAGGCCTTTAAATTTGCTAAATTGGGCTAGGCTGCTGTGGGGTTGTCCAAGGCCAGGTTGAAAGTTTGAATGCTATGGAGGAACATGGGATTATTTTTTCCTACACTTAAGAAAGAGCAGACGAGCTCTAGTAAATATTTGTAAAGATATGGGCTTTGTCGGGGGTAGCCTTTTACATGCTCTTGCATATTAAATTTACACACTTATCACAAATTTCAGGTGCTCTTAGACTGTGGAGCGGTTCAGGCAGATGCCTTGACAGTGGATCCTCTAGCCTCCTTGGAAAAGGTACATGTTAGAACATTGCAAATCACTGAGATTGCCAAGAAAGGATTGAAACTCAGTAATACCGGGCAACTGAAAATATTTAGCAAAGAAGAATAGTTAATTTTTAATTTTTTTAGTACGACAGAATGTGTAGAGTGTAGAAAGTAGAAAGAGGTAGTATTGTCTTTTATTAGCAATCTAGATAGGGGTGTTTGTGACTGAAGGTTTAACTTGGATGCTTCATTGTTGTTTGCCTTTCTTTAATGCTGAAGCAGAACGATTGATTACTTATCATCCTCCCACTTGTAATGTTTTCAGTATCGTGTGACAGCTGTTGTACCTCGGGAATCTATTTTGAAGACTGAAGTTCAGTGGCTGAATTTCATCAATGCAGACTTAGTGGTATTACATTCTTTCTGTTTTTATGTATTCTAGACTCCTAAGACCTTTTCTCTTGCGTTCTTCTTAAGGATTTTCCATTGGCATGAAGCTGTGCTGTTTCTGTACAGGTTATAGATGTTGTTCCAGTTGCATGCCGTGCTGCTGCAGATGCTGGAAGACGTTGTGTCTGTGTTGGCAACTTCAGGTATACTATTCTCAATCACTTTAAGGCCACTTTAATATTTACCAGGTTACTGGTGGTGTTGAACTTATAATTCTCTCTAGGCGCATCAGCACTAGTTGTGCATAAGGCATAGCTACATTTGTTTCATGATTCTGTCATTAACTCAGTACTACAACCCCCCTTACCCTGCCTAGGCAAGGCCTCTTTGGAGGCACTAGGGTAATGTTACTGTTGATGTTGATGTAGGGCCGTAGGCGCATCAGCACTATTTATGCATAAGGCATAACTACAGTGTTCCATGATTCTGTCATTAACGCATTATTACATGTGATTGAATCATTCTATGTGGGGATTGAATGAAAGAAAATAGGCATATTGGATTTCTTTACAGATGGGGTGGCTGTTTGAGACATCATACTGGCATAAGCCATTAATTACTGTTTATCCTATCGTCAAGTCTTAAAATATTATTGCATGTTTGGATGATTGTTTACTTATGGGTTCAGTATCCCTATTTTCTTATTTCTGGTTACCTTTCATAACATTTAATCCCATAGATTTGGTATTTCAATATTTGAAGGCACTGAACATCAACTTTCTGTCACTCACTTATTTCCCTACCAAAAGTTCTTTTATTCTTATATAAAATCTTTTGCCAGTTGGGATTCCATCTATGCAGATTACCTAATGACTGCTGCAGATCATCATCGTTCAATAGTTTCACAGGTATGTTAAAACCTTTAATTAATAGACATGAACACGAGAGTGTTGGGAACTGACATTAGCAAGACGGGGTCTGGATCAACTGTGGCAGATGTAATAGAGCATCAAGAAAAGAGAACAAGAAATTAGGACGTAAACCCTTTTCCTTTGATCTCCATCACGATGACTATTATTTAAAGATCTTAGCTGATCATCTGAAAAATGTATTTATCCGAAATAGTTTTATATCTATCATTGGGTAAAAAGCATAGGAGATTAGATTTATGATTCAATATTCTTTTTAGGGATAAAAAAGCGTTGTGATTCAATCATGTTTATTTATATTACTTAATTAAGCAAATATGACGGGGTGGTCACTGGTCAGGATAAACCTGAAATTGTTTAACAAACTTTTCAGACACATGAAGATGTGTATTGTATCTACAATGAAACTGTTGAAGTATTAATAGATATGAGGCTGAGGCTAAGGCTATTGTGAATCCCATTTAGAAACTCTAGCTTGCTGATTTACCAATTTTTCTCCGATATCTTTCTTGTCCCTGAAGTTTGTCATTGATTCTGATTTCCTTCTACCATTCTTTACACCTTACCATGTCTTGTACTACTAGAGTGATATGATTTGTACCACTCGGATAAAGTATGCGCATGACAAACATGCTGCATGCTTTTCAATATCGTCTAGAGCTCTTTTTTCTTTTACACAGACGTAGGCTACACACATGCATCTTTATGATGGTTTTCTCCTTTTTGGACAAAGCCCTTGGAGATTGTGCTCTTTTTCTACATTTCCTTCATGTTTACCTTGTAAAGCTAAAAGAAAAGATATGTTTGGACAACCTATTCATCCTTGATTTGTTTTTTCCTCGTGTGCATTCCATACTTGGAAAGAATATATAATAAGATAAAGAGAGCCTACTACTCTGGGAAAAGCATTTGGGATTGAGAAAAAAGTGTTGAGTCATGACACCGTGAATAGGTAGTATTGTGGCTTGTGGGCGTCGACTAATCGTGGCATGAATTCTGTCAGCCATTTGATCGACCGCATTGATTGTTTTGATCATAATTGATCTGGTTATTGATTGTAATAATTGTATTGGCCATTTTCCTATTTTTGAAGCCAGAAGCCATATTGGTCGATGAGACCAAACAAATTTGAGACCCTGTTATGTATCGTGCAGATTGCAGAGGATTATTCTCATTCGGCGTTCCTAATCCGTCTTCCAGGATATTGTCCAAGTATGCCATGATCATATACTATTATTTACTAATTTGCTATTATTCTTTGGTGCATTAGAAATGGTAATCTTGGCCCCGTTTTGCAGTGCCTGCCTTCAATGATGTTATTGATGCACCTCTGGTTGTCAGGAGGTTACACAAATATCGCAGAGAGGTCTGACTCATGATGCTCATTTCAAAGTTGTCTAATGCTAGATGCTATTTACTTGTATTGATGCACTTTCATCGTTCTTTGATATAAGATTAGGAAAGAACTTGGAATCGATGATGATGTGAAGCTGCTGATCCTAAATTTTGGTGGGCAGGTGAGGTGACATTTCATTTACTCTTGTGAATTGATGGTGCAACCCATTTCTTTTTATTTATTGAGTTGTAATAGTTGGGAGTGATTTGGGTAATGTCAGGAGTACTAGCAGAGTAGCAGGTAGTAGAAGTGTTGGTGAGTTACTATTGTTCTACTTTCTTAAACGTCATTGGTTCTGGGTATTTTTAGTATTGGGATGTAAAAGGGGAAAAAAATGATGGTGGGTGAGTTGTTTTGACGATCATATTGATGGTTGATCATCTTGAGAAGAGATTTGTGTTCTTTAATATATTTTTCTTGAAAACTAATCCATTTTCAGTATCTTCCGTGTAAGCTAACTTAGCTAAGTACTCACAAAATTCACTAACTGGATATATTTGAATTAGGTACCCCAAAGATAGCCATGTTATATTCAAAAATAGATATCAAAGTTCATTTCCATGGCATGCATTATTATCTTGCCATATTTTTGGTGAATATTGAACACTCTATTCCATTTTCTTCATCTTTAGCAATTCAATTGTTATTACTATTACCATTTATCATTTTTTACTATTAGTCATACCTTTCTTTTGTTTGTTATGGCAGCCATCAGGCTTGAAACTGGGGGAAGAGCATCTACCTAGTGGCTGGAAATGCCTGGTACAAAAATGCTCTGCAGCATTCTTCTTTCTCAAAATAAATTGAACTTTTGCCGCTGCAGTTCCTTAATTATTTATTTCCAGTAAATAGAATTTCTGATGAAAATCAGGTCTATCTGTGTCAGTCATATTCCTGTATAGGTTTGTGGAGCGTCTGACAAGGATGAACTACCACCAAGGTTCATAAAGCTAGCAAGAGATTCATATACACCTGATCTTATAGTGGCATCTGACTGTATTCTTGGTTGGTGCTGGAAATCTGCTACCATGTGAAAATACATCAGTTTTGAGAGAGAAGTTTCATTTCTTGTCTTAATTTCAGGAAAGATTGGATACGGAACAGCAAGTGAGGCCTTGCCCTACAAATTGCCCTTTGTCTTTGTACACAGAGAGAATTTTAATGAGGAACCATATCTGAGAAATTTGCTAGAGGTACTCATTTCATGACCTACGCAGACTCCCTGGGCACTACTGTTTCTTTGCATTTATTTCCAGCTACTGTCAATTTTAGCTTTGTGTGTTGATCGCAGTACCATCAGTGTGGTGTTGAGATGACCAAGAGTGATCTACTTGCTGGACACTGGGAACCCTACATTGATCGTGCAATGTGTTTGAAACCATGTTACGACGGTAGTGTAAATGGTGGCGAGGTATATCGAGTATTCTCTTTTTCCTGGTTGATAGTGAAAACCTTTGTTAGTGCTTCCTGCTTATTTTGTCTCATGGTCCCTGCCTTCCAATAGATAGCCTAGAATCATAGAACAGTGCCTATTGATATTGATATTGATATAATTCCATCGATTTTGTAGAACAGTGCCTATATGGAACATAGGTCATGAAAAACCTTAGACATGTAGAAGAAAGTGATTCTGAGTCTCTGACTCAAATCATCAAACCTATACAATTACTTTCAGTTTCTGCTAATGCCTGGATACTAAGAAGCTCCACTATACTTGGGAAGACAATAAATTTGTACCGTAAAATAAGTATGCAGCACCTTGCATGGGATGATGCTCCCTTTGCCCCGTCTCCCCCAAGTTTCTTAATTCATGAGGCAAACATTCCTTACTCTCGTGAACCAATTTGCACCATATATAGGTCTTCAAAGTTGCTTCACAATTAGTAGCTGTAGCATCTTTTATCCAAACATCTTTTTGTGCTGGTCTATTCCAGAATATATGAGCAAGTTAAGCATCTAGTTTTGACAGAAACAACTCTATGTATATATACGATGAAGTAATGTTCATCTTGTCGGATAATGCCTTCTTAGCGTCATCTATGGAAGAAAAAACTCAACATGAGTCTCTCTTCATCTATGGAAGAAAAAACTCAACATGAGTCTCTCCTCATCTGTCGAAGAAAAAAGTCAACGTGAGTCTCTCCACACTGGGCAAGGCTAGTGGAGGCTGGAGAGTGAGAGAAGGCAATGTCTAATAACAAGATGAGAATGTGGTTTATTGAGTTTTTTTTCATGGACACCAGATGGAACTTATCTTGCTTTAAGTATGCAGATTGTGCAGTAGGTGTTGTGGAAACTAATTATAAAATAATTAAGCAGCATAGAACAATATTATAAGCCACTTGAAATTTGTACATCGTTTCAATTTTAATTGTCAATAATGGCTCTCTTAGCTCCACTGGAAAATGGACAATCATTAGAGGTGTATGATTTATAGCTTAATCAAACTTTGCAGGTAACCGCTCGCATTTTGCAAGATGCTGCTGTTGGAAAGAACTGTCAGATAAGGTGAGATGAAAATAGATTGAAGCTACTTGACATGCATGAACTGTAACCAAAAATTATCTAATAGAGTGCTAGCTACATCAGTAAAGAAATAGTAGTAGTGTACTAGTGCTCTTTAGTGCTCAATGCTCCAGAAAATTGAATTGTGTATTTTCTTTCTTGTGATTGCTTTAGCTTAAAATTGTTATACCTTAATTATGATGTTAATTATGGTGTTCAGCTGGTTTCTTTGTTGCTTTACTTTGTTTTATTTAATTTATTTTTTACTGTTTTTGCAATACAGGAGTGTTTCTGATGGAAATGATCACTGTTTACCCAAATTCCTTCTGTGTTTTCCTATATACATTGGAAGACTTGGAAATTCATTATTTTGATCATGTTGTAGGATTTCTTAAGTCGCTTGACGGAACTGTTTTCTGATTCTGAGAAAGCCTACGCACGGGAGCTTAAAGCTGCAGGCACAACTATCTTCCGACATTCAGTATGTGCCCACAAGGGGAATGTATTCTTGTAAGCTGCATATTGTTGCTTGCAATTTCTCATGAAAACTCTAGCAAGCAAGTTCCTAAAAAATTACATAACTTTGTTGATTCCTTATATATATGGTATAGAAATGAAAGAGCATTATAAGGATTTGTATTTGCACCTTTTATAAAGAACTGTATGTAACAATATGGTTTCCTTATGATCGATACGATCATGAAATACCTGAAGCTTCTCTACTACACAAATCTCAGTAGATTTGATAATGATGGTCTGATTTGTTGCAATTGTTTGGCAACTATTGAACTTTTCTTGTTAGGGACATAATGACGACTAATCAGATTCTTTTTGATATATACGGCTTTTATAGTATTTTTTTTGGTGTCCACTTACTCAGTAAGTTGTTCTCTCTTTAATGAAAAAGAACACACTCAATTAGTACAAATGACCATGCAAGGCAACCACGCGCACATGCTCCGCGCATTCTCTGAGAATTATGGAACTTGTACTGTTACAAGGGCAGAAATATTAGCTCTATTATGTGGGTTGACTATGGCAAGAGAACTAGGCCTAAAGAAATTAATGGTGAATTTGGATTCTCAAGTGGTTGTTAAGATGATGGTCAACGACGATGTACGTAATGGGCCTGCAGCTTTCATGGTACGTAAATGTCGTAGACTTATTCGAGAAGCAGACTGGGAAGTTCATGTCAAAGCCAATAGGAGTGCAGCTTGGTTTGCAAATGCAGGGTGTGACAAAGCTGAGACGATAGTGTTCATGAATGAAGCGCCTCAAGCACTTGGAACTATTCTCTATGAAGCAAAGCAAAAGTCACCTTGTTCATAATATTGCTCTTTGAGCTCAAAGTTTGTGACTTTTGCTAATTGAGGTTGCTGCTATGTGATGTGAAGTTGTTTTTGAAGTTGTCAGTTGCTCTAATAGGCGTTTATTTGATGAAATAAATGTGTTTCTCAATATGGGTAACTCTCATCATTTCATAATTTTGAGGGCCTTTGTGAATTGGTGAGTCTTGCCCATGCGGTTAATTTAACGTCCATTTGAAAATGAGGGAATAGTGTTCAAGTGGTTATTGTTTTTTATACTCAAATTGCCTTCTGCTTGATGTTTAGCGCTCAATTTTGAGAATGGGAATCATAAAATGTTCATTTTCATCTTTCCTGGACTTAGCATTGTATATGTTGTTGAAATGAAGTCCTTAAACCGTGCAGGTTTGGTCCATCAGATGAATAACAGATTATCTTCGAAACTACTGAACATATGCATATCTTCTTTCTGTAAACTACGGGGACTAGACAAAGCGGAGGCAGTCCTGATTGATAATTTGATAGTATAAGGTTAGGGGTACTCCCTAATAATGTAGTTACTTATAATACTCTTGTTGCTGCATACTGCCGTTTTGTAGGCATAGAGGCTGCTTACTCAGTTGTTCAAAGGATGCAAGTAGCTAGCGGGGATAAGGCCTAATGTAATTACTTACAATTCATTATATTGCTCGCGGGTGCTAGCAGGCAGTGCCAACTAACTCTTTCCCTTGATATGTTTGAGGAAATGCTGAAGTTGGGTATCACACCAAATTTGTGGAGTTATAATACATCGATGCATTGCTTCTTTAGATTAGGAAAACCAGACGAAGCCTACAAGGGTGTTTCACCATATTATTCTTCATGATCTCTCTCCTGATACAACTAGTTTCAACACATTCCTTTGGTGGTGATGGTGTGTATGTTGGAGATGGTGAGTAAGAGTAAGAAGGTGTTGGTGGTGGGGGAGAGGGTGTGTATGTTGGAGATGGTGAATAAGTGTATGACGGTGTTGGTGGTGGTGGTGATGATGGTGTGTAAGTGTAGGTTGGTGGTGATGGTGATGGTGATGGTGACGGTGTTGGTTTTCAGTGAGACGGTGCATCATGGAAAACAACATGGGCATCAAAAAATAAAACCATATTGATCCCAAACTGGCCCAGTGAGATATAAGAACAGATATGCTGAGTTTTGTATCCTAACGTAACACTAATTGATGCTGAGTTTTGTATGTATAGATTTGTGGAGCTTCTGACAAAGCTCGCAAGAGATTCATATACACCTCCTGATCTGATAGCGGCATCTGACTGTATGCTTGGTTGGTGCTGGATTTCTGGTAGCATCTAAAAATACATGAGTTTTGAGAGAGAACGAAGTTTCATTTCATGTCTTTATTTATTTCAGGAAAGATTAGCCTAAGTGAGGCCTTGGCATACAAATTGCCCTTTGTCTTTGTACACAGAGATAACTTTAATGAGGAACCATATCTGAGAAATCTACATTGATCGTGCAATGTGTTTGAAACCATACATGCATGTTATGATGGTGCTGTAAATGGTGGCGAGGTATATCGAGCGAGTATTCTCTTTGTCCTGGGTGATTGTGAAAACCTTTGTTATTGCCACGGGAGCTTAAAGCTGGAGGCACAACCATCGATCTTACGACATTCAGCAAGTGCCCATAAGGGGAATATATTCTTGTAAGCATTTCTCATGAAAACTACAGCAAGTTCCTGCAACATTACATACCTTTGTTGATTATATATGGGGTTTTATAGAAATGAGAGTATTAGAGGGATTTGTATCTGCACCTTTTAGGCTTTTATATAGTACTCCTACTATGTAAGAATTGAAGAAATTCATAAATCAAAGCATAATATCTGTATAAATATTGATATTCAAGCCTGTATTGTACAAGTTAGAGCCATTATAGTCCATGCTGTCTACGCTACATTTGATCACGTTGGTCAACCTCACAGATTGTTCACGAATAAATCCTCCTCTATCTTTCTTTGTAGGAAGATTCCCCTCCTCTACTTGAGCCCGTCAGCCCATCAAAAAAAGATGGCTTGCATGACGTGTGTGATTTGCGGACTATTGCATGTGTCTAGCAAAAAAAAAAAAAAAAAAAAAAGATTGTTCATAAATCACAATGAGTCAAGGGTCAAATGAGAGCTGCCGATAAGGGATATGCCGTCCAATAACAGGCCCAAATGAGAACTTTACGAACTTTTAGTACCAATATCTCAGCCAACGTAAAAAACAAGTCAACAACCAAGGGTCCGTTCTTTCCAATTGAAGCATAGTAAACTTATTTGAATTAAGCTGACTTTTTTAGATTGACATTTAACCATTTAAAATTTGTCATCTTCATCTAAGTCCTCTTGACCAAAATTAAGATGTTCAAACCGGGTCAATTCATGAAGGGGTAAAGTCGTAAAGTGCTTCCAATAAATAATTACTCTATTCATAAGATTCGAGAGTGTAAAATTGCTCACACGAACCACAAACATATTTAATAGTTACTCATTTCAATGTATGCGTTTTGAAATCTTTACAATGACACAAATATTATCGTGAATTTTTTTTTGAAATAACTGATTATTTTGAGTGATAAATTTCTGCATTTGTACTATAGACTAAATTGAACTCAAAATAAGCAGAGGATAACAGAGCCTAACCCGATTGGTTTTCGATTACTCTTTACTTACTAGTAGTTCAAATCTTTCACAGCACATTAGTGTGATAGTTGACGAATCGCATGAGATGACTAATTGTGTTGGATCATGGGTGATATTATAGTGAATTTTAAGTTTGTAACACAATCGAAAAAGATGGATACTATCATGATATATTAGATGCTTCTCTACTACTTCACAAATCACAGTAGATTTGATAATGATGATCTGAATTGTTGCAATTGTTTGTTGGCAACTATTGCAACTCTTCTTGTTAGAGATATAATGACTAATTAGGTCAATTCATCTATCGATTAGATTCATTTTGATAATATATATCGTTCTTATAGTAATCAATGGATGTGTTTTCTTCCACTTACTCAATAATTTGTTCAGTTTAATAAAATTCAGTTCAGTTAAGCGTAAAGAACACTACTCAATTAGTACAAATAACCCCTTGCAAACCCCCTCCCCAAATTAAGCAAAGCCAACTTTTGCTTTCACCAAGCAAAAGGGTGTCTAGAGATTAAACTTTAGACCCAAAATAAAAGACATTCAAATGAGTAAATACCTTATAGATTATTATTGTGTTCTAAATTACAAGAACTGATAACATTCCTTTTGCCAATACAAGTATTAATAATGTCAAAATCAGCATAGCAATTAGCAACACACATCGATGAGAAACATGACAATATTTTTTTGCGCAATTTGGTTAAAACCACCTAAAACGTTTCAAAGTTTGTCCAGTACCCCCTGAATCGTTGCTATTTGGTGAGTACTACCTTAAATCTTTATTCTGCCGTACAACTCACACCTTAATTTATTTTCCGGGCAAATCCTTAACTTTACTGACCGTTATACCCTCACGTGTGCCTCACATGACAACTTAAATGAACTATCTTTTTTTTCATTTTAATTTTACTATCCTACAAAGCTCAAAACACTTGTGATGTGCGAGATCGGTTCTGTCTGTACTTCAAATCAACCTTACTGCCCAATAGCTTTCCATCGGAATTTTCTGAGGTTTGCTCGTCTTCGGATATCAAATATGTGGATATCCTTTGACCTTAAAGGCCCCCATTTGCATCCCAAACCCATTAATTTGGTAAGGCACAACAGGTCGTTACTTAGGCCATGAACAATGGATAAACTATAAAGCATGGACTTTTCCTGAAGAGGGTAATTAAGTTTTTGCTAATACCTAGTAGAGCATAACATGGATTTGAAGAAATTGAGGCTATGGTTTGTTGAATGTTGAGTTACTTCACTGGTGGCCATTTGGGAGGACGGAAAGAGGAGAGAGAAATATCCCTCCATTGAAGTGGGCACCTGGGAAAGTGAGGAATTTGCATGAATTGTGATGAATTTGGTCCTACCATTCGATCGGGCTCGGGTTCAATGTGGCAGCTCAGAGCCAAAAATTCTGCCGACCATCTTCAGCTCAGAACCACCACGCAGCCCAGCCAAACAGATTCCCCACAAATTATTTGATTGTGGTTTTTTGGTGCAGATTTGAGATGAAGGCGCGAGTAATGAGTTTTGGAAGTTGATATTTTTTATTTTTGGTTGGTATTTTTTATTTGTTGTTGTTGTTGGTGGTGTTAATGGCAGATTTTTATTTTTTTTATTTTTCTTTTTTTGCTTGTTGAGGATGTTTGCTGTAGCGGAGCGGTGGTGATGATCGAGGACAGTAAAATTAAAATGAAAAAAAAGGATAGTTCATTTAAGTTGTCATGTGAGGCACACGTGAGGGTATAACGGTCAGTAAAGTTAAAAATTTGTCCGGAAAATCAATTAAGATATGAGTTGTACGGCAGAATAAAAATTTAAGGGGGTACTCACCAAATAGCAACGATTCAGGGGGTACTGGACAAACTTTGAAACGTTTAAGGTGGTTTTAACCAAATTGCGCTATTTTTTTTAGAAAACTAGTACAGTTACTAAGTTTATACAATCCTCGCACATGCATTTCGTTGACCAGACAAAGAAAAAGCAACAATCAAGGAAGATGCCCTGCCAGAAATTCAACAGTATATAATATTTTAACAATAGCATTAACAGTAGTACTGTAAATTAATAACTAATTAATTAAGTTGCATGAAGCTTCTTAATTCCTTCCTTTGGTTAAGCAAAAGCTAATAAATCAAGAGGACAAAGAATTACTAAATGGTATTAGTACTAATTCATACTTTGTTTAATTAATTAGTTAATCAAACTGTGTGATTGCCAGTGCAAGTTTTACTTGCACGCACGTAGGATTATAGTTGATATCGTCTCTCATCTCCTCTTTCCCTGACCGGCCTCTCCATTTCATGACTAAGATTATTTTTGGCCAATATGGAAAGATAGTTTTTTTTATATGAGTAATTATTATGAAATATAGTTTAAATTTATAATTTGAAGAACAATTCATTCATTAATTAGTAACTACGTGGGAATATGCTTTTACAAATTTATTTGTTACATAAATTAACCAAGTTTTCAGGCCGGCAATCAATGGAAAAGTTGGCCGGCAGTGTTGATATTTGAAGTAGTATTCAGATACATATCTTTCTTCTTTCTACAATAATGTGAATTTTAGTTGTCAATATACAATGGGTAGTTGAGTAGTATAAACTTATCCATTGTTCACTAAAGTCGACGATTCGCATTTCGTCTTGATATGAAATAACTTTAAATATCTTGCCTAGTTATCCCATTTAATCAGATGTCTAAAAACCAATATGAAAAAATAATCACTGTAATTAACGGTGAATATTCTAATCGGAAACAAAAAACAGCGAATATATGACAACGTCCAAGGTAGCTCTTTTGGATTTGGTGATACCCGATACCCAAGTAATAAAAGCGAGGTAGATTCGGTTATCTCCAGCCAATATATAACTAATTTACTACTAATCCATCACCTAATCAACTTCAAAATTAAGACCGTTAGAACAGTGTAATTAAGAATTTGGAGCTGTTAAACATGTCACGTGACTTATTGCTAACGGGCAGGCATAAGCATAACAAAACCATCACTGTTTTTGCAAGTACAGACTTGTACTCTATATTATTCCTACCGCTAATTGTTCCATGATTTTGGATGGTGATGCCCAAAGACATTGTTGAAGTTTGAGAAGGCAATTATATGATTGAAAGGGCCCCATTGAAATGTGATGTTTAAGAAATATTTTGACTAATTACAACATCATAAGTCTTGTTTGGCAAACAACTGATAACGTATAATTGAAAACTATTTATCAAAAAAAAAAAAAAAAAAACTTAGAATATAGTTAAAAGTTAATTATATCTGATTGCATTTCTTTAATCGTTGGTTAACTTATGTTACACTTGTATCTTTTCTTTCTCACTTATTTTTCTTTTTTTGGTGTCGCGTGTCCATAACAATGTTACAAAAAAAACTTCTGTCTTGTGGTTGGATAGGTTCTTTATTCCTTTGTAAGCCTTAAAAATGGATCAATCCACAATGTTATTTTAACAACTTAATTAATTACTAGAAATGTAATATCGAGTTTATCAAATTATTACTATTAGATATACTCTATTTTCATTGAGGGCTATAATTTATAGAGATGATTATTGAAAATTGATATATACACAATGATTGAATCCGCCAATCTGCCCTACATCATGTGCTTGCAAATTTGATATCACTAAAAACAACAATTTCCTCATCATTAATTTCTTGGAATTAATAGATGGCAGTATTGGCAACCTGGCCTGGTCCATGAACAACTATAAAACATAAATGCAACAATGCAAGCTAAGATAAAATTAAAGTGTAGAGTAATAAAAATAAGAACACAAAATGAAGAGATGAATCAAATAGTAACTTCATTTCTCTAATAAGTTCAATTCATTTACACAATTTTTGAAAATCAAACTCATTGTATATATAGCACAATTGAAGAAAAATAAAAAGAAACAAATCTAAGAGTATAGTAGTATATAGATTATTGCTAAGGAAAGATCAAATCAGCCCCCCAAAAAAAAGAAAAATGAACCCACAAATTATGACTGCTGTCTTTGTTTTTGCCAGATGGATTGAGAATGTAACCCAACCATTAAAATTAAAAGAATCTGTCAACTTTTTAACACTTTCCTCTGATCTGTCTCTCTTTCCTCCCCTGTGAATAATGTGATGATGATGATGATGAAATAGAAAAAATCAATGAACAAAATATTACAGCGGGGTAAATGATGATCATGTAGTAATAATGCTGGTAAATTTTCAGTATCCAGGGATGGTTGGAGGAGGTGGAGAAGCGTAGGAAACTCCAGAAATTGGTGGGAGTGGCGTTGCGTCGTAAACTGGGGTTGCTGGTGGTGGTGGTGAGAAGTAGTAGTAGCTACCGGGTGGTGTTTTTGGTAATGGCGACGATGATTCGTGACCCGGTGGTGAATGCTTTCCTGATTCATTACATGGTGGTGGTGATGATGATGGTGCTTGGTATGTTGGTGGTGAAGAGTATGGTGGTGGTGATTCATTGTATGTTGGTGTTGGTGGTGGTGAGGGTGATGGTGTGTATGTGGGTGATGGTGAGTAAGTGTATGATGGTGGTGGTGGTGATTCTTGGTATGTAGGTGAGGGAGAGTAAGTGTAAGATGGTGTTGGTGGTGTTGAGGGTTTTGGTTTTGGATGTGATTCGTCACATGGTGGTGGAGATTGCTTTGGTGGTGATGGTGTGTATGTGGGAGATGGTGAGTAAGTGTAAGACGGTGTTGGTGGTGGTGGTGATGACGGTGTTGGTGGTGGTGGTGATGATGGTGTGTATGTTGGAGATGGTGAGTAAGTGTATGACGGTGTTGGTGGTGGTGGAGATTGGTATGTGGGAGATGGTGTGTAAGTGTAGGATGGTGGTGGTGGTGATGGTGATGGTGTTGGTTTTGGATGTGATTCGTCACATGGAGGTGGAGACTTCTTGTATGTGGGTGAAGGTATGTAAGTTGGTGGTGGTGGTGGGGATGGAGTGTATGTGGGAGATGGAGTGTAAGTGTATGACGGCGTTGGTGGTGGTGGTGGGGATGGAGTATATGTGGGAGATGGGGTGTAAGTGTAAGACGGCGTTGGTGGAGGAGGAGATGGTGTTGGTGGTGGTGGAGGTGGTGGAGAGGGTGTTGGTGGAGGTGGAGGTGGTGGAGGTGGTGGAGATGGAGTGTATGTAGGAGATGGTGTGTAAGTGTAAGACGGTGTTGGTGGTGGTGGAGAAGGTGGGTACCTCTTTGAAGAAACACCTTCACCAGCGGGTGGGGGTGTTGTATAAGATGTGGTGGGAGCAGGTGGTGGTGGTGAATGGTACCTCGACCTTGAAGACATACCCCAACCGGGAGGTGGTGCAGTGGGAGGGCTTTGGAACCCCTTAGACGCCATCCTGCTAGGAGCAGGTGGGCTCGCAGGGGTGTATGAAGGGGTCTTAGGACTAGGAGTGTATGGGGTCTTAGGAGTGTATGGCTTCGTCTTAGGCTTTTTACATCCACCATAAGCAAAACAATCCACCGGATGAGCAATCGGTGACGAGCACACCTCCTCGGACCTTTGGTCCTTCTTGTCGGCAATACAATTCTCGGAACCATCCGCATCCGACAAAGCGGAGCAAGATGGAGCCTCCTCGGTGAAGTAGTTGTAAGAATAAGTGAAGTTTTGGAGACTCGGAAGCTTGCAAATAGAATCAGGGATCTTGCCCGTGAACCGATTATGAGCCACATCAAGCTCCTCAACACTCTTCAAATTACCAAGAGTATGTGGGAGATAACCCGCAAGGTTGTTGAAGCTAACGTCGAAAACCGTCACATGCTTCAACATCCCAACCTCATATGGCAAACACCCTGTAAGATTATCATTCAACAAGATGATCTCATTCAGGGTGTTTGCCATATCACCAATGCTCGAAGGGATACACCCTCCAAGGTCATTATTAGCCATGACCAAAACCGACACGGGCGAGTTACCCATGTTGGCGGGTATCCCGTACCGGAATCGGTTACTATTCAAGAACAACGCATCCAGCGGTTTATCAAAAATCGCTGGAGGAATCGGACCTTCAAACTCATTAAACCGAATATCCAAATACTTCAACTCCGGCAACGAAATAAGAACCGTAGGGAATTTCCCTACAAACCGATTGTTACTCAAATCAAGCTCATATAACAACCTCATCAAACCAAATGTTTTGGGAACAGTCCCACAAAACCGGTTTGAATTAATATGAAAAACCGCCAAATGAGCCAATAAACCAAGCTCTTCAGGAAGGTACCCAGCAATATCGGCATGGTTAAGATCAACACTAGCAACAACACGTAATGAATGACCATATTCACTTACATCAACAGGAAGATAAGCACAATAGATACCATTATAAGAACAAACATCAGGTCCGACCCAATTTCCCGTAAAGTTATTCGGGTCGGATAACATAGCAGATTTCCATGCTGTAAGAGCAATGTAGGCTTTTCTAAGGAGTGAGTTTTCAAATTTGAAAGCCGGGTCAACCGTTACAGCTTCAGGCCCGATACTCGGGTCGTCGGCGTAACTTTGTACTTTGGTGTTAAGGTCGGTCACGGGTTCAGGTACGCCCTCATCAGCGAATGATGTAGCAATGAGGGAGAAGAAGAGGAGAGAGAAAATGGTAGTAGTGAGGAAAGGAGATGGGGAAGGAGCCATTGGCTTTTGGGTGTGAGGAGAAGAAAGGCATAAACTCACATGAATATATGGCAGAAAGGTATGGTTCTTGTCTTGATATATGCTCCCCTGTTGGGTGTTTTGTTTGATATAAAATGATTTTCAAAGTAATTATGATTTTATTTTTTTAGTGGAGTTGAGAAAATTGAGGGAGTGGTAGACTGGTAAGGTGGTATTAAATGGGGTTGCTGGCCTGCAATGCATATTTATTTTTGTACTAGTGCAAAATTTATTGGTGACTGTATACTTGGTCAGTTTGGTTTATTTATAAAAAATTGGTGTACAAATGAATCTGAAATGCCATGTCATATTAATATTATGGTTTAGTTGTATTAAATCCATTGGGCCAAGGTATTGATTGGTTTAGTTGTATTAAATCCATTGGGCCAAGGTATTCATAAATCATACAGGTGGAAGAACAGAGTTTGTCTGATTTATAAAAACAAAAATGTCAATTTGTAATTGCAAGTTTACAATACTGTGTATAGGTAAGTTTTGGTTCAATAGAAGACATTGTGTATTTCCAAGAGAAAGTGAATTATATAAATTGAGACTTTGTTTGATTCACCTAGAAAAAATCGAACTGAATGGAATTGAATTGTTTTTTTTTTTAACTTCACTGTTAACCATTTAAAAGTCGTCCAAATATATTCAATATTAGACTCATTTGAAAGTATGCTTTGAGATATTTTCGATGACATAGTTATCATCATTAATTTATTTCAAAATAAAACATTATTTGAGTGATAAAGTTACACATAAACTGAACTGGACTGGACTGAACTTAAGTAAAATTAAGTTGAATCAAACAGAGCCCGAGTGAAAGCCATGACTATTGTGCATAACATTTTGTTTGTAATGTGTATTCGAGAATTTTTTTTTTTTTTTTTTTTAATTAGGATTTGTTCTTTTCCACTTACTAATAGTTTAGTTTAGTTCACTTCAATTTAATCGAGTTCAATTTGGTAAAAAAAACACGCTCTTATTAATACTTAATTTGTCCCAAATAAATCTTATCGTTTACTTTTTTACGGTTTTCAAATGTCACAATAAACACACTTCTATCTCTCCAGTGAGGAATGGATTAGGGTCAAAAAGAGAGGGGAAAAAGGAAAAAGAGAAAAGGAAATTAGCTCGCCTGGAAAGTGAGCAGCGATAGGGACATATGCAATTTGGATAGTGGCTTTGATTGAATGCCGTGTGGGGCCTTTACGGCTTACAGGCAGCAGGCTTTTAATTATTATTATTTTTTTCCTTTTGATTTTCTTGTTTGGTTTTTGGCTTTGGTACGAAACAAATTGGACAATAATAATGGGCACGGCTTAGCTGTGATCATTTTAAATTTGGATCCACCAGTACCTTGCACCGAAAACCGTGCTTGTTTCCAATTTTATGTTTTTTTGAAGGACAATATTTTATTAAGTGGCCAATCCACTTAAATATTGTGTCTATTTCTCTTTTATTTTAATTGCTATTTTGAAATTGGAGGGAAGAGATTGTAAAAATAAAAGAGAGAGATAGATACAATAAAAGTATGAATTGGCAACCCAATGGGTAAATGTATTATTCTCTTTTTTTGAATAGGTAAGGAAATCGGATTGTTTGACTCATTATATGGGGGCGGAGATGCCCTAAAGATCATAACAATAATTATGGCCCTCAATACGAAAGTGAGGGTAATCAGTTTTAGGTTCTTGAACCCCAATCTAGAGATTGGAGAGATGAGAAATTTAGGACTGACAATGGGTCATGGGTATTCACGAATCCGCTCTACTCACACTAAATAAATGGGTAAAAACCCGAATAAATGGGTGAATGGGTGGGTGATGGGTGGATCAAGTAGTGGGTCGGGTGGGATTCGGGTGATGATTTTCCACCCGCAAACCTGACCCACGAATCCACCCATCACCCATTTAATATTTTATTATATATTAAAAAACAAAAAGACCATAAAAAAAATTTTAAAGAAGACATTTGGAATTATGTATCTTAGTAAATAATAGGATTTCCTTGTAATATGAGACTTTGTTATGGGCTATTGCACTTTTTCACTCATATATGTTGGTTTAATTTTAATGAAATTGATTTGTTAAGTTGATTTTTTGTCAAAATTTCTAAATATAGTTTAGCTCTTTATTCACCCGTTTACCACCTGTATCCACCCGTTTACCCATGGGTGATGGGTGAATTGGATGCGGGTGGAGTATTTTGTGGGTGATGGGTGAACGGGTAAAGCTTAAAAATTAAATGGGTGGATGCGGGTGATGCTCCACCCGACCCAAATCCCACCCATTGCCAGCCCTTGAGAATTAAGAGCTCTACCATTTGAGCTCCTATCTTTTTGCTCTTAACTGTTACCCCAATGAAAAAGTATTCTTACTGCTCTCCTCCAATATTACCATTCGAAATAAAAGTCCGCTTAATATTTAAGGGGTGCTTGCTCGATTAATGAATTGGTACAGTTCAATTCAGTTCAGTGACCTTTTTTTTTCTCATACATTACTATTCAAATAAATTCAATCCAATTCATTTAGATGGAAAGATAGAATTAAAAGAGAATTACTCTATTGTATGGTCAAGTTAAGTACTCATGCCGTGAGGCCACTAGACTTTTCTTGAAATAAAATGTGTAAATAATACTAATACTCCTATAAAAAAAATTCGTATGAGGCCGTCTCAAATTAAATTCATTCATATAAGTATGACATCATATGTGATCCATGAAATCCAAGCTTATCAAAATGCAAATATAAGGCGACACTGATGAAGGTTGTCACAGATCTGATAGATGAATCAGAAAGTGAATTTGAACCTTATCAATGAGAGATTATTACATGCTTCGAAACCAATGCTCACATCTCACGACACAATTGAACCCACTCAAATTCACCCCCAAAATTGATACCCCTTTCGTACCAAAATTTGTTACCTACTTTTCTTTTACATATGTTTCAAAATCTCCTACCCACTCCCCTTTTTAGTAATGTTTTGGATGTTAACAAAATCACCTACCCTTACATTTTCTTGTTATCATTACTTTTTAACCCTATCTCTTTTGTCAAAGTAAGGGAAAATGAGACCTTTTTGTTCCAAAATCAACTCCCATCAAATTTCGTGCCAATGAAAAGTAGGTAGCAGATTTTGAAACATAAGAAATAATTGTAAGAGGTAGAAGTATGATTCTGAGACCATCTAATAATTTCTCCACCTGCCAGGGTTGAAGGTTTTTTTTAATCCATATCCACTTATTCTCACAACCGAAAGTGTTGACATTTTGAACTATTTACCCTAGGCTATCACTACATGTTACTCCTATTTCTTAGTCAATGGGTAAGATATCTTAAAGAATATAAGTTCCTTGAGTAGAAAAAATGAGGACACGAAGAAAAGAATATAAAGATAGAAAAAGCACAATGATCATCATTGATCACCTTAACATTACAATGAAAGACCTGCACATGTTGTATGTTAGACTGTTCAATGACCAATAATAATCTAAACCTTGAAAGTTAGCTAAAATTTTAGGGTTAAGTTTCTCCTAATTTTCTTTAATTATTTATTTTCAAAAGGTTATAAAAAAGACAATTCCTTTTTTCTTTGTTCACATGATATTTGATAATCACAACTTTATTTAGAAGAGAGGCGGCAAAATAGAAACCGTGTCATAATAGACGGCATGAAGACATCCTGGCACGTCGAGAGAGATTCGGAGGAGAGAGAAAGCTTCTTGATAACACACAAGACTAGGAAAGAGAGACACCCGACAAATTCATCACAATTCTTAATTAATACCCAGTAATCAGTATGATTAATTCTTTATTTTTATCCAATTTATAGGAAATAAAAAGAGAAAAAAAAAAGTGATTGTATAACATTCAAAATTGAATATGTTAATCATTGGATTTGGAGAGGGATTTGGACCAGGTCACACTAGACGTGTTTGCCAGTACCTAAAGTTTCAACGGCCAGAATCTGAGAATCTACCACGTATAACTGTATAAAGTAAAACGTTATTAAAAATGTCTTTCATAAATCATAAGTCATAACAAGAGAAGGAGATAATGTGACATGCTAACATGTAAACTTACTCCATACCCAAAAGAGTAATGCCAATTGCCAAGTTTGCACCCGAAAAAACAAAAGAAGTAATGCCAGTTGGAATTTCTAAAATTGGAGCTTCTGTTTTTGGCGATCAGGAAAACCTCCCGTGGCCAAAAGAAGATTCAAGTCTAGGACCTTTAGAATAAATCTCAAAAGTCTTACCAGCTAAGCTAATTTCTCAGTGGTCGGGATTCTCAGTGAAGATGCAAATTTTGGTGGTGGAGGGAAGGAGGATGTGAGGGAAACAAGGGGGAGAGGCCGAAGCTTGGAAAAAGCTTAACCAAACACCCCCAAATCGAATCATCGTTAGGAATTATACATTATTTTCATTGCTTATAACTCGAAGTAGCTGTGCATTAGTTCAGGTGATGAATGATGCTATGATTAGGTTCTTCATCATTTAAATGTGCTAGATCTTAGGCATATTATTTTCTGCAGCAAGAAGCAAATATTGGTCCTGTGAAATAAATACTATCATGGACAACTGAGAAATTTTTGTCATACCACGTATAACCGAATTGGTTTATCAATCATCATTGGACATTTGAACTGTTGTCAAAGAAACACTGATGAATTCGTTGAACTCCTGAATCCTCTCCTTAATCTAAGCTATTATAAGAATTACTCCTTAGTCAAGAACATGGTTCATATAATGCCCCTTTATAATTGATGTTACATTATTTGAAGATGCAAAAGTTTTCATTTATAATTCCCATCAAAAAAAACAAAAAGTTTCATTTATAAGGAATATTTATTTATTCATGAACAATATGATAATGCCTTCCACCAAAATGAAGGTGGTTATAGTAGATTAAGAAGCTAATTATTAGTATTCACTATTCAGGTTCCTACTTTTTGTTCAACTCTGTTGGGGAAATACAGTTAATTTCTTTCTCGTTACGAAGGTGGTTCAAAGGCCGGTGTAGACCGGTCTCAACCCCTGGTCCCTTGCATTATACCAACTAAGCTAGTTAACATCGCAAGTAGAATTGCTAAACTCACAGTGACTCCTCTCTCTGTCATCCACATTTTTGGCACAATGCAAAACACAGTTATTGGAGGGAGACAGAACTATTGATACATACAATACATGTTGCTGGAAGTTTCTTTTTGCTCACCTGGAAAATTGTCAGAAGACGATCTGTTGCTTTTGATTGCACATTCGCCCTGAATTAACTTCTTGTCCCAACAGAAGAAATTTGTTTCAAGTCCTACATCATAAGTTCTAGTTAGATATTCAAGAAAAGATTTCTGCCAACAAAATAAATAAAACGGCTTCTAAGTTTTCAACATACAAAAACGCCAAGTTCCACCAAGTGCTTTCGGCAACAGAGCAGAGACAAGGCGAGAGGGTGTAAGAGAAAAAGGGTGATATTGCTTCATAAGTTGTAGTTCACTGCAATAGGAACTAGTGCTACACTTTAATAGCATGATTCATATCTTTCAACCCATACCCCATACAACAAAATGCAGATTGATAGTGGGAACAGAGAACTTGAAATGTGCTCAATAATGAGTTTCAAGTTTCAGCTAAATAAGACAGCACGCATTGAGAATCTGATAAATTCCTTGTTTTTGGTTGATTCAAGAAATCTGCATCATAGAAACTTCTAAAGCAGCATTTAAATTTTATGCACTTCTATCCTTGCATCTTTATAACATCTACTTGCAAATGCAACTGCCAAAGACTTGTATTCCAAACAGCACACTATTTTGAATCATGTATAGCATGAACAAAGTGAATTTTACGGAAACAGCCCCCCCCCTCCCAAAAAAAAAAATCCCCCAAACGAATAAAATAAAAATTAATAAAAAATTCCTGCCAAGAGTGGAGCACTATGAGAAGCGCTAATGGTATGCTCTTATATTGATGGTAACTTGTTCATACTGTTGTTGCAAGTACTGCCTATGGTAATCAGTGCAACAAGATGGGGTAAGGAAGGCTAAAACAAGAAACCCATATTTAAAGCATGATTTCATAAGAAACGCAATGATACCTACATCATATGATACAGGCGACAACTCTGGGATTCTATTGATGATACTTTTGGCCTTCTGGTCTAATATTAATGGTAACTTGTTCATACTGCTGTTGCAAGTACTGCCTGAACAAGACAGGGTAAGGTAAGGGAAAATAACGAACCCAAATTTAAAGCATAATTTCATAAGAAACATAATAATACCTGCCACATAAGATGCAGGGGACAACACTGGGATGCTAGTGATGATACTTCTGGCCTTTGAGAATCGTCCAGGCCCTATATATCATATAGAAATCAGTACGAGATTGAAAAATGAGCATTGCAAGACACTATACACTATGAGCTTTGCTTACGCAGTGAAATTGCCGCTGTTTCCACTACAAAGAAATTTCCCCACTGACTAGTGATATCTCTACTCATTAGTGATACTAGTGATATCTCTACTCAACAGCAACAACAACAACAACCCAGTAAGTATCCCACCTAGGGCGGGGTCTGGGGAGGTCCAGATGTACGCAGTCTTACCCCTAACTAGTCGCCTAGAAGAGAGACTGTTTCCGAAAGACAACTAGTGATATCTCTACTGAAGAGCAAAATTAACAAAACAAAATTACACAAACTATAACCTTTACTGGCAGCAAAGCAAGAGTGCCGAAAACACATTTGACATTATACAGGAAAGAAACCCATCAAAATCAAGTTTCTAGCCCCAATCTACAGTACTAAACTCAATGTTTGTCCCTTGTAGAAAAGCAAAGTGGCTAAGCTCAAGACATAACTTGCGGAACACGAGCAAACACCAAAAGTGAAAAGTTGGAAACATTGAAAAATAAGATTACGGTTAAATGCTAAAAATCAGTAATGTGTAAACCTGTATAGTTGCTCCATAAGCACAACTAAGGCAATCTGGTGGTTTAATATCAACGACGACAGCTTGACCGATAGATTAGCACGATGACGTAATTGTTTCCCATGACCATATGGCCCACCGATACAAAACAATAATCTTGAAGCACCCTGCATAGATGAAAATATTTAGCAGACATCACATTACTCAGTAATATGACCAATGTATAAATATGCACAGAGGATAATCTGTAAAGGATCATAGAGATTCTTGTCCACAGGAGTATAAACTACTTTAGATGCAACCCTTCTTAGGTAGGCTGCAGTGCAACTGTCTGCAATCACAAACGGAAACTGACAAAGTTGAAGATTTATTTTACTGTTGATTAAGTTCTGTTGGAGCACTGCAGCCTAGCAAGAATAGCACTGGGGATCAGCTCAAGATATTCAGAATAATAGTCCAAAAGATCTGTACTGTCATCCCTGCATCTCCAATCAACTCTGCCAACTTCTCTGAGCTCACATTTATTCCGCCTTCATCCAAAATTACAACCTACGAGCAATAACAAAGGGCATAAGAGTAAACAGGGGGAAAAAAAAATCCTGTAGCCTCATACACAGGATTTTTGGCAAAAAAATTTCCAGTAATTAGATTCACAAAGAAAAAACAGATAAAAAATGAGTTATAGGCCTAATGCCAAAACATGAGTGTAAAAAAGAAGTTCTATTATCAATTATGTAATGTGGGTATTCGGGCTTTCCCGGATTAATCTACGGGCCCGAAGTTAACAGCCAGTAAATCATCCACTGTCCTAAGGAGGCTTGAATAGGGTCCGTTGGAATGGAGTAAAATAAGCTATAGTAGCGCTACATCATAACAACATATGACATGCACATAACCCATAGAATACCTTTGGAGGTAAAATCCAAGTTCAAAGGTTTTACCTAAATGCCACTGACAGAACTACAGTTCTACATTCCCAATTGCCATTTATCTGACCCGAGAGGTAATTGTGGTTCACAATACAAGCAAATCACAATGATACATTGGATGTCAAGTAACCTATGCTTTTAAATGCATCAATAACACCACATGATAGTAGAAATGTTGAGTCCTTGGACCAAAGGGAACTTCTTTTACCATTAATCAAGAGGCGGGGGGGGGGGGAATGTTGAGTCATCCCTCTTAGCATGTACAAACCACATACTATTTGCCATGTAGGGACAACTTGAAGGTCATCATTAACATTAACATTACCCCAGTGCCTCCAAAGAGGCTCCCGCCTAGGCAGGGTAAGGGGGATCGGTTGTACGCAGCCTTACCCCTGTGAGAGTCTCGCAGAGAGGCTGTTTCCGTTTGACCCGAGATCCAAAGTGCGACGACCATCGGCAACTTCACAATAAATAAGAAGTGCCGACAGTTTTATGAGCCATTTTGCTTTAGTCCATTACATTCTGAAGCCAACTTGAAGGTAACAACTTAAATTTTAACTTCCACCCACTTCTAATATGCACTTCACTAGGATCAACCAGGAAATCTCCCGCTCCAAATTATTCCCCTGAAGCTTGACAAGTTTTCACCTTCTTGAAAGCAAAGTAATAACCTACCGATCTACTAAATCCACTAAGCAAAAACTTCTGGCGCCATTAGTTGGGTAGAAAATGAAACTTATTATAAAGAGGAGAGGCCGAAAGGCCCTCAAAGAACCCAATAGTTCCATCTCCACTGATGCATGAAGTTTCCTTGCCGGGGTATGACCAAGTTACTAAATAACAAAAATTATCCATGCCATTAAAATATTGGGTTCTGGAGGACCAAACCCTATCCATGCCAACCTTCCATTTAAAAAGGGCTGCTAGGGCCTAGAATCACAGCGCAAATTTAATTGGGCCACCACGGTCCACACACCATGAAGGGAGGTTGAATTTGGTACTACCTTTAACACCCTTGCAGTACCAAGCAGTTCAGAGGTCAGCTTGTGCCCCATCCATCACTACATATTTTTCCTTTATCATTCCGTGTCGTGTTGGGGTGGGGGGAGGGGCAGAGGACGGGTTTTAGACTTCCAGAGGAGACCAGCTACTGAATAAGTAATGTAAATACCTACAGTTGTTCAGTTTGGCTATCAGTTATACCAGCCCACTCCTTACTCAACTACTTTCTCCATCGCATTAAGTAAGTTGTTATTTCTATGTTAGCCATCCCAAGATATAGCAAGATTATGTTAGAATTACGCATAACAAGATATACATGGGTAGTAAAAGAAGCAAGTGGTAGACAATGCAATAAATAATCCCCCAGCCCCGGGGTTTAAGTTTCGTAGAACGACTAACTTCATCGTAAGGAAGGAGCATACAACAAAGTGACATCTGCATAACCGTCTTGGAAAAAAGTAACATGGCAACGGGACAATGGAAATCAGGAATTCTCATTAGTAAGTACGATAACTATAGGTAACAGCAAGCTATGAGGAAGGGAGATAGCTTTTAGCATCTGTAAATTCTACAATTTTTAACATATTCGCACCGTTTCCACTGAGATCATGCAGAATGTTAGGAGCCTCCATAATCAGATTGAGTGTATAATAATCCTCCCAAAGAGCAGCACATCCCCCATCCCCCTCTTCAAAATAATAAGCAAAGGTGGTCGAATATACCCAGTCATCAGACTTAATAAGGTTAGTGACAGCAATGTCTTCATCTTCAATCTGAGCCTTCACATCACTACATGTTATAAAAGAGATTGGCCAACAGCCACCAATTAGAACAATGAAAACGAAGCAAGTATTATCAATGACTAATAATGTTCATGTAACAATATACTTCCAAATACATTATTCAAGAGCTATGTCATATAGCGTGAAGAAAACTTGATGATGGCACCTATGTATGCTCCAGCCATAGATAAAATTGTTCAACAGAACAATAAGTGCACAAGTGTAAGCAAAATAAAATGTTCTGCCAATTAATCACCAATATGTGCTCTTTCTCATATAGGGTGTGAATTATGAACCTTTATCATCTGTCCCAGGGTTACCGAATTCTCTCATACCCCCAGCGAACTGTGCTCCATGTACTGTTCGCAGTTCTCCAGTGTACTAGAACTCTCGAAGTGGTGAACTAGTAGTAGGCCAAAAACAGTGGCAAGAAACTGCAGATGGGACTTATTTCATCCATGGTTTCAGCCCGGGAACATCTTTTAGTTTTTTTTACATTGTCCACCATTTCCAGTGGGGCCAAAAACTTAACTACTTTTTGGCTTCAAAAAATAATGGACTAAAGTAAAATGGTTCATAAAATTGTCAACATTTCTTATTTATTGTGAAGTTGCCGATGGTCGTCGCTCTTAGGATCTCGGGTCAAACGAAAACAGCCTCTCTGTGAGACTCTCACAGGGGTAAGGCTGCGTACAACCGACCCCCCTTACCCTGCCTAGGTGGGAGCCTCTTTGGAGGCACTGGGGTAATGTTGATGAATGTTGATGACAATGTATACTATTTTTCCCTTTCATTCTTGATCCCTTCTTTTTATGTGGCAAGTAAATCTTCAAAAATTAGCCCATCCCAGATAAGCGAACTAGTCACGTGTAGTACCCCTAGCGAATGTAGTTCTCCGCGAGGAGCGAACTGCGAATTCGTACTACGTTCTTGAACTGAGCGTACGACAAATTTGGCAACCCTGATCTGTCCTATAGGACTCACTCACTTCTCTGTACAGCATTAACAATACCCAACCAACGCATAGATAGGGAGGGTAGAATTATATATTTATAGCCTTGCCCCTCAAAAACAAAAAAGGTGATTCGGAAAGACCTGAAAAGGATCACAATAACTAACGATAAACTTAACAAATATCAAAGGGTTACCTGAAACACAACCTACGGAGTACTTTTAGTGCAGAGAAAGAAACAGCAAAGCGGAATGTCTGGTAGGTGGTAGCTTAGAATGCATAAATGCTAGGGCTAGTTAGGACTTATAATGCATGATCCTGACTTCCATATCTTAAGGGCACAAAGAGACAACTCTAGGGATCCAGTTTTAGATGAAAAGAAAGAAACTCAATAGAATGGCATTAGACCCCAGAATTTTATGTCGCGAGCTCACTACTCTACAGTCCGATGGCATATGTAGTGTACTTTTAAGTTCCTATGTTAGTGTGTCTCTAATGCATTCGTGTGGAACGCTCAATTGTGGCAATCCGAGTTCAAATGATGCATACATGGGAACGAACTGAGCCAGAATTCACACTAATTTTAAGATAAGTACATTCAAAAGATACGCATGATGAACCAATATCAAAATAAAAGGCATAAATCATGACTTAGAAAAAGAAAACCAAGAAAATATACCGTGCATTTTTGGGATTAGAACGGATTAAGACATCTTCAATGCTACAATAATGCTTGAGTTTCTCAGTGTATTCATCAACTATAAGCTGAACCCCACGATCCCTTTTCTTCCCCACTGTAATCACTCTCATTGGAACCGCTCTCTTTAAACCCCAATTCACCATTCACCCACAAAATAAAACCCACCAAAAAAAAAAAAACATTTATCAGCAATTCAGATTTCAGCATAATATGAACACATAAAGCAGTAGTTATTTAGGGGATATAAAACAAAATGGGTACTAATAAATTATCATGTGCCAAGATGAACAATTAAAAGGGAGGAAATTGTGGGGTTGAGAAATGTTTACCACTGATTGACCAGTGTACTTGCATTTTCTGGCACTTGGGGCATCTATAGAAACAGTAAATTTGTCAAGAAATTAGAATTGATGTTTAAGAACACTTGAAAATTCATTGCAGTTATTGCAAGTGAGAGAAATATAATGTGAAAGAATTAACCTGAAGAAGCCAAGGTAGTAGGAAAGAGACGAGCGACCAGTGGAATCGCCATTGACGATGTCAGTCGAATTCAGAAGCACAAGGGCTAATAGTGGGTTACCCGTTGTTCTCGAACTTGGGTATTGCGATTGTCAAACAACAGTCCACAAACACAAAAATAAGAAAGGAAAGAAAAATTAAGAAAAACACTTTTTGAAAAAAAAAAAAGAAAAAACTTTGTTTTATCTTTTTGTTAGAATAAAATTTGTTACATATTATTGTTGAGTTTCCTATAAAAAAAAGGAAGTTATTTGCTTGAGTTTTAATTTTTATTTATTTATTTTTTTTTTTTGAGAAAGAGTTGTAAAATTATTAAAGCATCCTATCCAAAAAAATTATAAAAGTATATTAAGTTATGGGGATTACTAAATGTAAATACTAAAATTACTAAACGTAAATTTGTTTTCCCACAACACCCCTCCCATTACATATCCTATCCCACACTTCCATAGCCGCACCCGTTTCTCTCTCCTCTCTCCTTCCTCCTTCCTCTCTCAGTTGCATATTTGCCATGTTCTTTCACCAGTGGAGCTATGGATTTTGCTACAACAATTAAATCTATTGACATTGAATAAAATAATACCACCATATTGCTTGCACTCATAGGTTAGGATCGAAATAAGGAACTTTGTAACCCCTTTGCCATTTAACAAATCTCAATCTCCCATTTCCTTTTGTTTATTGAACCTTCCATTCAACCCACCATCAACAAATTCCATAAATCCTTCTCTAATCAGTATTTATAAGTCCCAACATTCCAATCCACCAATCCGAATGCCGTAAATCAGCCACCCCAACCACCCTCTCAAGCCACTAACCCAGGAACCCTAAATTTCAAAAAGAGAAAAAGAACCATATGTTAGATGAAAATAGAAAATTAAATTTGTCTCCTAACAAAACTAATCAGCAAAACATTGGATAACAACCTTAGTTGCGTCTATTGAATCATTCATGCTAATTGTTTTATCATATCCATGTTAACTTAATTCACATATGTTTCCTGAATCAAGGTGAGACCCGTGAAAAAGAATGAGAATTGGAGTTTAAGTAATAAGGGTATTTTGGAAAATATTGTGATAAAAATATTTGCGTTTAGTAATTTGATATTTACATTAAGTAATTCCGTAAGTTATTAACCACACAAATGTACTAGAAATTATCAACTTTTGAAATACTATTTTGGCTCTGAATAATATTCTCTGATTTATGTCCTAAATTTGGGCTCAAATACTCCTTCATTTTTTTCTCACAACTTATCAAATTGTGATTCCGTGAACTTACGAATTAAGATTATTATATATATCATCATCGATCACAAATACTTATAACATTTTCCAATTAGGTGCTCTGAGGTTTCGTGTATTATTTTTGAAATACAATTTTGACTCTAAATAATATTCTTTGATTTATGTCCTAAATTTTGGCTCAAATACTCCTTCATTTTTTTCTCACAACTTATCAAATTGTGATTCCGTGAACTTACGAATTAAGATTATTATATATATCATCATCGATCACAAATATTTGTAACATTTTCCAATTAGAATTTCGGAAAATTTTCATTTAGGTGCTCTGAGGTTTCGCGTATTACTTTTGAAATACTATTTTGGCTCTAAATAAGATTTTCTGATTTATGTCCTAAATTTTGGCTCAAATACTCCTTCATTTTTTTCTCACAATTTATCAAATTGTGATTCCGTGAACTTACGAATTAAGATTATTATATATATCATCATCGATCACAAAATATTTGTAACATTTTCCAATTAGAATTTTGGGAAATTTTCATTTAGGTGCTCTGAGATTTCGCGTATTATTTTTGAAATACTATTTTGGCTATAAATAATATTCTCTGATTTATGTCCTAAATTCAAATTGTAACACCTCGAATTTCCGTCTAATTTAAAATAATTTAAAATCACGAGTTGCAGCGGAAAAACCCTAGAAATTCGAAGCGCTACCGCCGTATTTAATGTTCAAATTAAATACAAGGCTAGAAAGAAACCAAATGTTTATATCCCAAACGTACGTACTCGATAATTAAATAATAACTATCTTTTCCAACTAAACTTAAAACAAATAATCCAAATAAATAAGAAATAGTAACTATTAATTCTCATGCAAGAGGATTAATCTCATTACAAATATAAGAATCCCAATATTAAACAATTTCAATCTAAACAATAAAAGTAAATTGTTTTTAGAAGATATACAATCTTCTTCCGTCGCCTTTCCTAGCTCACACCACGAGCTACAAACCTGTCAATCTACTCCCCCCATATAGACGAATTCCATATAGGTTCATCATAGGCCCACCATTGAAGAGAAATGGACAACAAACACAAGTAAAAAGAAAAACAACCAATCAGCTACGCTGAGTAATTCATAACCACATAGACCATTTAAGTCTCCAAGTTAAGACAACATGCTTAATTAAAAAAACCATCATGCTTAAGAAAATAAAAGACAACATGCTCTAATTTAAAGACACGCATAAACACCAAATAATAAATCTCATATTTATTATTATCTATTAGCCAAGTTCATTAGAGAGAAGAGAATCGCATGAATTGTCAAACCAACCGCAGTCGATTTAATAGGATCTTAGTCCCGTGCACATTGGCAAAAGACGGATCAACCGTCCCGGAGTATAGATGACTCCCGAAGTACTTCAATGTTCCTTAGTATGCATACCCTCCTTCGACCCTTAAGTCAACAAGAAGAATAGTTCCAGAGAACCACTCGCCCAATTACTCAGTATGGATACAAGATTTTCAATACGTTGAGGCCATAACCAAGGGAACCACTCAACGTAACAAGTGACAAATTCCTATTCGCGTCCTTCGGTGGATCTATTACCAAGGAAGCCTTAACTCTCAATTCATTTAAATATGGTGATCACATAATCAATTAAATCACATAATCTTGGCAATTCTCAAGTAACACAATATGGTTACAATTTCCGATGGCAAATTTTACATGAATGGCATCTAGGCCTCAATTCAAAACCACCTAGTTCAATACCTTTAAATAGGTCTAATAGTCAAAGTTCATTTCAACTTATTAAACTAACATGAATGGCATCTAGGCCTCAATTCAAAAACCACCTAGTTCAATACCTTTAAATAGGTCTAATAGTCAAAGTTCATTTCAACTTATTAAGCTAACATGCTTACTAACATGAATCCACATGCTTACCAACATGATACAAAATAGCATTACAAACTATATTCCAATTGAACAATTATGAACATAATTTTCGTTCAATAAACCAGTAAATCATGCATCTCCTCACATGAATATCAATAAGTAGACATTGCTGCACAAAGTAAATTTCCAACATATAACATGCATTCACTAATATAATTCTATACGAATTATCACAAGGAAATAAATATCAATTATCCATTTTTCCAAAGTACTCACAAGTCCAAATATGAATTATCATTCTCAATCCAATACTAGACAACATGAATACAAATTCCACTAGACATGAATTATGACAAAGAATTTACATAATTCACCAATCAATACTAGACGATGAATTACCTTTAGAACTAAGGCAAATCCAACAATCAAACAACGTAAGCTCCTTACGTTCAAGTGCGGTCAACGGGCCCTAACAAATCCACAATACACAAATAGTCAAAACTTTGACTTCTAAACCTCTTTATTAAACTTTAAAGATGATTTAGTACCCTGAATTTAATTAATTAAGTTGCTGGAATTTTCAGTTACTCATGCCTGTTCAAAATTTCCAAAAAATCAATTTACACAAACTAAATTAGGAAACTTTCCAAAACCCTAAAACAAGTCAACAAGTCAAACCTCGCAACATGTCAAAACACCTCCACCATCACCACCACCAGCGGGCCCCACCACCAGTAGACTCGCTGGTGGCGCCTGGCGGCGCACGACCGCCAATGACGGCGTTGCAGCGCCGCATGGCTGGGTCGTGCGTCGCGCGGCTTTGGCCGTGTGATTATTATTATTATTATTATTATTATTATTATTATTATTATTATTATTATTATTATTATTATTATTATTATTATTATTATTATTATTATTATTATTATTATTTGTTAATCAATTTAACAAATCCGAATCTAAATTAAATTCGAATAATTAATAAATTTTCAGATTTAATAAACACAAGATCTAACCTTTTAAACTCAAACTTTGATTCAGTTTAATAAAACAATAACTCAACCCTAATCATGATCCTATCATGCAAAAACAATAGAATCTAGCAAACCCTAGGCAAAACATAAGTTAGGGTTTACTCATACAAAACTACAGTTCAAAAAAACTCATACTTGAATCAAATTTAAAGCTTTTAAGAATCAAAACAAGTTAAGAACACTTACTTGGAAATCAAAAGGATTAAACTTTGAACAAAAGGATGAATTGTGAAGAGTGAAAAATCTCCTTCTTCTTCCTCATGGATTTTCGGCCGTGAAAGTGAGTGAGAGAGAGAGACGTTTTTTTTTTTTTTTTTTGGATTTGGTAAAGAGTCAGTTGAGTGTATTTAGGAACCCCTTTCCTAAAACCTCTCCTAAAATCACTCCACTATCGCACAATTTAGGAAATAAATTTTTAAAACAAAAATTCTGAAATTGGTGCTTTATTTTCGGCCACCTAGTCGAAAATAAATGGCCCAATTCTTGCCTATAATAACCGAAATTATAGCCCACCAAAACCCTTTTTATTTATTTGGCCCAATTATAATTTAATTAGGTACAAAACCATAACCCAATATTAATTAGACACTTTAAACATTTATGAGCCCAATTAATTATTTAAATCTAAAATTTGCATTTTCTTTTTAAGTAATTATTATTCTAAAATGAATAATAATACGGGGTATTACACAAATACTCCTTCATTTTTTTCTCATAACTTATCAAATTGTGATTCCGTGAACTTACGAATTAAGATTATTATATATATCATCGTCGATCACAAATATTTGTAACATTTTCCAATTAGAATTTGGGAAAATTTTCATTTTGGTGCTCTGATATTTCACGTATTATTTTTTAGGTTATATGTAGTTTGAATAATTTCACTTAGGTGACACAAGGTTTTGTAAATAATTTCACATAGGTGACAGGTGATGACGGAGGCTAATTTCACATAGGTGACAGGTGATGACGGAGGCGATTATCCTCGATAACCCGATTAATATTGATTAACGTGCTAAAAATTATTTTTTTTTTTTGCAAATAAATTGTGTTTTCAGGAATCTGGTGTGAATTGTAGTAAAAAATTATATTAATTAAACCATATATTTAGTACGTTAATCAATATTAATCGAGGTCATCAAGGATAACCGCCCTTCACGCGTCAACAAAAGTTAACAGAAGTTAGTCTGCATCATCACCTGTCACCTATGTGAAATTATTTACAAAAACTTGTGTCACCTAAGTGAAATTATTCAAACCACATATAACCTAAAAAATAATACATGAAACCTCATAGCACCTAAATAAAACTTTTCCTAGAATTTATGCATGGAGTTTTTAAGATGTCATGAACTTTGTCTAATGTGTGAACATAACACATCTTTTTTTTTCCAAGTGTGTTAACAATTTAAGATGCCATGAACTTTGTCTAATGTGTGAACGTAGCACTTTGCTGCTTAACTTTTATATTCCATTCGTTTCAATTATTTTGTGATTGGATTCCCTTTGTTTCATTTTATTTTAATGCGATTTAAAATGTGGAAATTACGAAGTACGACAAATAAACCTGGAAAGTTTTTGTGTAGACACGTTTCTCGATAAAACAGTTAAAATTAACACTTCTTATTTAAAATGTAATATTTTTTGACACTCAGTATTCCAATCGAAACAGTTTTTGTTCAAAATATAACTTGGTTAATTGACCCTAGAAGGCTAGAACTAGAATGACAAATGAATAATTAAAAGGGTACCTTGAAGTAGACCTTGCAAATATTCTGAAATTAGGGCCTTATTTTCGGCCACCTAGCCGAAAATAAATGGCCCAATTCTTGCCTATAACCGAAATTATAGCCCACCAAAACCCTATTTATTTATTTGGCCTAATTATAATTTAATTAGGTCCAAAACCAAAATCCAATATTAATTAGGCACTTTAAACATTTATGAGCCCAATTAATTATTTAAATCCAAAATTTGCATTTTCTTTTTAAGTAATTATTATTCTAAAATGAATAATAATACGGGGTAATACATCCTTACCCCCTTAAAAGAAGTTTCATCCTCGAAACTTAGGATCACCACCAAAGTGAAGTTAGTTCCATAAGGCGAAGTTTTCTACCACACTTTCAAAGTTTAACACACAACAATGTAACTCGAAAGTTTAAAAGTTTTCACAACTTTTCCAAATAACAAAAATGAGCATGATGCAATGAGTTTTCCAGTCTTTGTTTCTTTTCTTTTGTGGATTGTTACACCCTTCCCCCCTTAAAAAGGTTTCGACCTCGAAACTAAGGTTAAATACCTTGTTCGAATAGTTGAGGATAACGCTTGCGCATATCAGCCTCGGTCTCCCAAGTCGCTTCTTCGACTTTGTGGTTAGCCCACAAAACTTTCACAAGATTGATCGTAGACGCACGAGTTTTCTTCGTTTTCTCGTCTAGGATCCTCACAGGTTTAGTTCGCTCCTCAAGAACTCGAACTGGTTGCTCTTCATAGGTGAGTGTGTCATCTAACACTACCTTTTCAGGATTCAGCACATGACTTGGATCATGGTGATACCTCTTAAGTTGCGACACGTGGAACACATCGTGCACTTGTTCCAAATGCATAGGCATAGCAAGCCTATAAGCGACCTCTCAAATTCTTTCAAGAATGTCATAGGGTCCAATATACTTTGGGCTAAGCTTCCCTTTGCGCCCAAATCTCATAACTCCACGAGTAGGTGATACTTTGAGAAGTACCTTCTCACCAACCTGGAATTCCTCCATTCGTCGATGTTTGATCTGCATAGGCTTTCTGTCTATCTTGTGCAGATTTCATCTTCTCTCGAAAAAGTTTCACTTGATCCACAGTCTCTTGGATAAAATCCGGACCCAAAACAAAGGTCTCACTTATGTAGTTCCAACACGTAGGGGATCAACACTTCCTCCCATACAGCGCCTCGTAAGGTGCTCTACCAATGCTCGCATGGTAGCTATTGTTGTAGGAGAACTCAATCAAAGGCAAACTCTTCTCCCAAGAGTCCTTCATCTCAAGAGCACAAGCTCTCAACATGTCCTCCAACGTCTGAATAGTATGCTCCATTTGACCATCTGTCACAGGATGAAATGTCGTACTAAACTTCAACTTTGTACCAAAAGCATTCTACAATTTATCCCAAAAGTTGGACAAGAATCTCGTATCCCTGTCTGACACAATGTCTTTAGGCACGCCATGTAACCTTAAGACTTCCTTCACATAAATTTCAGCGAGTTGGTCCATCGACCAAGTCTTCTTCATTGCAATGAATCTCGTCGTTTTCGTCAGTCGATCGACAATAACCCAAATACTGTCCTTCCCGGACCTTGTGTTTGGTAATCCAGTCACGAAATCCATCGATATTGAATCCCATTTCCATCCAGGAATTTTCAGCGATTGAACAAGACCTCCAAGCCTTCTGTGTTCGATCTTCACCTTTTGACAAGTAAGACACCTTGCCACATACTCAGCACACTCTCGTTTCATGTTTGTCCACCAAAACTGAAGTTTCAAGTCTTTGTACAGCTTATCACCACCTGGGTGAACAGAATATGCAGTTCCATGCGCTTCATCTAGAATTGTTCGTTTCAGCTCAGCGTTGTTTGATACACACCAACGCCCTTTCATCTTGACCGTACCATCATCAACGATCTCATAATCAGGATGCTTCCCATCTTTAATCTTGACACGTAACTCCTCTAGAAACGGGTCATGAACTTGCAACTGTCGAATCTTATCATAGATCGACGGTCGCACTACAAGTGCATTCAACAACACTGCAGTCTAACCTTGTTGAACAACTTCTAAGTCCAACTTCTTGAATTCCTCACACAAGTCATACGGTAGTACCATCATGTTATTCACAGTGTATGAAGTCTTCCTACTCAACCCATCAGCCACTACGTTGGCCTTTCCCTCGTGATACTGAATATCCAGATTGTACTCAGATATCAACTCGAGCCATCTGCGTTGCCTCATATTCAACTCCTTTTGAGTGAAGATATACTTCAAACTCTTGTGATCTGTAAAGATCTTGCAACGAGCTCCATACAAGTAATGCCTCCAGATTTTCAAGGCAAAAATCACGGCGACTAACTCCATGTCATGAGTAGGGTAGTTCTTCTCATGCGCTTTCAACTGGCGAGAGGCATAAGCAACCACCTTGCTATGTTGCATAAGCACACACCCCAACCCATTCTTAGATGCATCACTATACACCTCAAACCCTTCCGTTTCAGACGGTAAAGTCAACACTGGTACCGTTGTCAATCCCTTCTTAAGCTCTTGGAAAGCTTCTTCACATTGTTCACTCAACTTGTATTTCATCTCCTTTTTCATCAAATTTGTGATAGGTCTAGCTATCTTGGAGAAGTCTTGCACAAATATCCTATAATAGCCAACCAATCCAAGTAAACTTCTTACCTCAGTCACACTTTTTGGAGCAGGCCAATCCATGACAGCCTGAATCTTAGAAGGATCAACAGAGACTCCTTCTTTAGAGATAATGTGCCCAAGAAAAGCAACACTCTCTAGCCAAAACTCACACTTTGAGAGTTTAGCGTACAACTTCTCATTTTGCAACACCTCCAAGACAGTCCTCAAGTGTCTTGCGTGTTCCTCCTTGTCTTTCGAATACACCAAAATATCATCGATAAACACGACCACAAAACTATCCAAATATGGTCTAAAGATGTTTTTCATCATCTCCATAAACTTTACAGGTGCATTAGTTAACCCAAATGGCATAACAGTAAACTCATAATGCCCATACCTTGTCCTAGAGGTAGTTTTCGCAATGTCAACCTCATCAATCCTCAGTTGATGATAACTAGACCGCAAATCCACCTTCGAAAACACTCCAACCCCTTGGAGTTCATCGAACAGGTCTTCAATCCTAGGTAAAGGATACCTATTCAGTGACCTTCAACTCATGATAATCGAAGCAGAGACGCAGACTACCATCCTTCTTACCCACAAATAGAACTGGTGCGCCCTACGGTGATACACTAGGTCTAATGTACCCCTGCTCCAACAACTCCTCTAATTGCTCCTTTAGCTCTTTCATCTCTAAAGGTGCCATTCTATACGGTGCCCTCGAAATCGGACCTGTTTCAGGAACTAGGTCAATTTGAAACACAGTGTCCCTCACTGGTGGCATACCAGGAATCTCCTTAGGAAATATATCTGGAAACTCATTGACCACATCAATCTTTGAGATTTCCTCGTCTATTCCCTCTACATTTTGAATGTGACACAAAAATCCCTCACATCCCTTCTCTAAGTGCTTCTTCGCCACTAACATCGAAATAATCCCAATTCCTCGCTTAGTGACAATTCCTTTATAAGAGATTCTATTACCTCTAGGCCGTTTCAGCGATATCTTTTGTTCACTACAATCGATTCTCGCTTTATACTTACTAAGCCAATTCATACCCAAAATAACATCAAAATCTCCCAATTGAAACTCAATCAGGTCTGCATGCAATTCAGACTCTGCAATATTCACACGAACATTGGGATGCACTACTTTACACAATACCATCTTTCCAGTAGGAGTGGCAATATTAGTCTCTAAAGACTCCACTACTCTCATCCCATGTTTCTTAACAAAGTTTTCAGATATGAATGAATGTGATGCTCCAGAATCAAATAATACATAGGCAGACAAATAATTTATAAGAAACGTACCAGTCACCACATTGTTTGCCGCATCAGCCTGTACTTGATTCATCACAAACAAACGACCTCCATTTCTGTTCTGGTTTCCATTATTGTTCTGAACATTTTCAACCTGTCCATTTAGCCCATTCTGACGATTACGACCCTGGTGATTCCCGTTTTGACCCTGAACTGCAGGAGCTTGAACATTGTTGTTGCCTCCACCATTGTTCACGATTTTGCCCCTCTTAGGACAATCAAAAGAACGATACCCCATCTCTTGACAAGTGAAACATCTCACCTTATTTCCAGCACAATTAACCCCTGGGTGATTCTTATTGCACTTCTTGCAAATGTAGGGTTTGCCCTTCCAACCCCCATTATTCCGATGACCATTTTCATTGACATTCTTGCCATTTCCATTTTTGGAATTCTCACCCTCATTGTGGTTATTCCCCTTCTTGTTGTTGTTGTTGTTGCCATTCTGGTTGTTCCCTCCCTGAAACTTATCCTTCTTCTCACCACTACTACCCTGATGGTCATCAAACTTCCTCTTTTTCCCAGTCACTTCCTCTCTGTGCTTAAAAATCGCAGCTTGATTCGCATCACGATTGTAGACCTCTTGCACGATCCGACACTTATAACCCCCAAAAGACTCATGAATGGTCCATTACAACCCATTCTGGAATCTACGGGCCCTATGCTGTTCCGTAGAAACGAGCTAGGTCGTCAAACTTCTCAGCATATTCCTGAACTGTCATCCTTCCTTGGATAAGGTTCAAGAAATCATTATACTTCTGGTCCTGGAGATACTCTGGGTAGAACTTCTCTCTAAGAACCGTTTTGAACATTTCCCAATCAAAACATGGTCGAGCTCTAATGGATATGCCATTGGTTGTCCACCAATGATCTGCCTTCTTCCCGAATAGATAGACAGCACTATCTACCTTAAGTGCCTCCGGACACCCAGTTATCGCGAAGATTTTCTCCAAATCTCGCGTCCAATCGTCGAGAAGTACGGGATCCTCGCGCCCCTCGAACACAGGCGGATTATGCCCTTTAATCTTCTTAGATATGGAGGCGAAATCGTCACTTCTAGTTACCCTCGTCTCCTCCCTTTGCATCATCTGCGCGATGAATGCATTGTATTGCGCCAAGGCTTGTTGCGACAACAAAGCTTGCGCCAACAAAGCTTGCGTCATTTTCTCTCCATTCCCGACGTTATTGTTATCTCCCATCGAACTGCTAGACTCCTCGATTCTTTGTCTATTTCTTCTAGGTGGCATCTAGGGACCTAAAGGATCAACAAAAGCAAAAGAAAAGGGTATTAGCTACCCATATCACACTCATGTGAGATAATCACAACTAACATATACACTTGACTCATATATATGTTTCAATAGCCAACTAGGGCTCTAGGCTCTTATTGCATTCAAGCATGGCCTTATCACGCTCTTGCGTACTAGCAAGCTCAAGTTTCAATTGACTTTGTTCTTTCTCAAAAATAAACAAATAACAATCAGAAACATCCATGCCTTATTCGTAGGCGCTTTCACAATACTCATGCTCCAAATAGCAAGTAAATAACACAATTTCTTGCAAAAATTACATTTCATAAATCAAATAATCAAGTAGTTGTTCTCAAAAATGAGTGCTTGCTATACCAAGCCTCAAATAGCATGAAGTAAAGTAAAAAATTAACATTCTAATCATAATGTCAAAACAAATGGCTCACAGTCCCAAATAAGGTCTCAACTAGTTTACTCCAACAAAACTAGATAAAACCGGAATCACGCTTTCTTCACTATATTGCGCTTCTTCGCGCGCTTTGCTTATATTGTCTCTTGGTAGATTTACTCGAGACTCTGGTCAAGCTCATTAAACAACTCATTTTCAAGCTCCTTGGCCTCGTCGACCACTTCCTCCTTATCCTCCTTCGCAGGATGTGGCGGAAATCTAAAGTTACGTTGTATCTCAACTAACGCAAGTTCCTTCATCTCGTTGATCTTGTCGATGATGCCAGGATGCTTTGTGAAATACTCCTGCGGCCAGCGCATTGCGCATCTAAAGAGAGAGTCGAAGCCCTCCTTGAACGGCTTTCCCACGTCGTAGGATTGTTCCCACTCGTCATGAAGCTTGTCTCTAAAAGCCTCCCAGATCTGGTTATGTCCAAAAGCCTTGTACATGACATACGCCTTCATGTGTTGTGACCTCAAAGTAGACTTATCTCCATGGTAGTCATTATACTTCTTGAAGGTCGCACGCGCCTCGTCCTCGAATTCATATAGGCGCTTGTCCCCCTTCCATTGCAGAGTTCGCGGATCTCTAGGTGAATGACTCATCTGCAAACGGGAAACAACACGTTAGTACTTCACTCGAGTACTTCAAATAATACCAAAACAAGTAAAAGAAACGAATCAACTCATTTCGGCTTACAAAGCTTTTATTCACATAACTTAAGTCTATTTAATTTTTCATTTATGAGCACATCTTAATGACATACTTTACAATTCAAAACGTACATTAGGGACAGTAACATACGCTCTGATACCAACTTGTAACACCCCGAATTTTCGTCTAATTTAAAACCATTTAAAATCACGAGTTGCAGCGGAAAAACCCTAGAAATTTGAAGCACTACCACCGTATTTAATGTTCAAATTAAATACAAGGCTAGAAAGAAACCAAATGTTTATATCCCAAACGTACGTACTAGATAACTAAATAATAACTATCTTTTCCAATTAAACTTAAAACACATAATTCAAATGAAATAAGAAATAGTAACTATTAATTCTCATGCAAGAGGATTAATCTCATTACAAATATAAGAATCCCAATATTAAACAATTCCAATCTAAACAATAAAAGTAAATTGTTTTTAGAGGATATACAATCTTCTTCCGTCGCCTTTCCTAGCTCACACCACGAGCTACAAACCTGTCAATCTACTCCCCCATACAGACGAATTCCATATAGGTTCATCATAGGCCCACCATTGAAGAGAAATGGACAACAAACACAAGTAAAAAAAAAACAAGCAATCAGCTACGCTGAGTAATTCATAACCACATAGACTATTTAAGTCTCCAAGTTAAGACAACATGCTTAATTAAAAAAACCATCATGCTTAAGAAAATAAAAGACAACACGCTTTAATTTAAAGACACGCATAAACACCAAATAATAAATCTATATTTATTATTATCCATTAGCTAAGTTCATTAGAGAGAAGAGAATCGCATGAATTGTCAAACCAACCGCAATCGATTCAATAGGATCTTAGTCCCGTGCACATTGGCAAAAGAAGGATCAACCGTCCCGAAGTATAGATGACTCTCGAAGTACTTCAATGTTCCTTAGTATGCATACCCTCCTTTGACCCTTAAGTCAACAGGAAGAACTGTTCCAGAGAACCACTCGCCCAATTACTCAGTACGGATACAAGATTTCCAATACGTTGAGGCCATAACCAATGGAACCACTCAACGTAACAAGTGACAAATTCCCATTCGCGTCCTTCGGTGGATCCATTACCATAGAAGTCTTAACTCTCAATTCATTTAAATATGGTGATCACATAGTCAAGTAAATCACATAATCTTGGTAATTCTCAAGTAACACAATATGGTTACAATTTCCGATGGCAAATTTTACATGAATGACATCTAGGCCTCAATTCAAAATCACCTAATTCAATAGTCAAAGTTCATTTCAACTTATTGAAGTAACATGCTTACTAACATGAATCCACATGCTTACCAACATGATACAAAATAGCATTATAAGCTATATTCCAATTCAACGATTATTAACATAACTTTCGTTCAATAAACCAATAAATCATGCATCTCCTCACATGAATATCAACAAGTAGACATTGCTACACAAAGTGAATTTCCAACATATAATATGCAGTCACTAATATAATTCTATACGAATTATCACAAGGAAATAAATATCAATTATCCATTTTCCCAAAGTACTCACAAGTCCAAATATGAATTATCATTCTCAATCCAATACTAGACAACATGAATACAAATTCCACTAGACATGAATCATGACAAAGAATTTACATAATTCACCAATCAATACTAGACGATGAATTACGTTTAGAACTAAGGCAAATCCAACAATCAAACAACGTAAGCTCCTTACGTTCAAGTGCGGTCAACGAGCCCTAACAAATCCACAATACACCAATAGTCAAAACGTTGACTTCTAAACCTCTTTATTAAATTTTAAAGATGATTTAGTACCCTGAATTAAATTAATTAAGTTGCTGGAATTTTCAGTTACTCATGCATGCTCAAAGTTTCCAAAAATCAATTTACATAAACTAAATTAGGAAACTTTCCAAAACCCTAAAACAAGTCAACAAGTCAAACCTCACAACAAGTCAAAACACCACCACCAGCGGGCCCCACAACCAGTAGACCCGCTGGTGGCGCATGGCGGCGCAAGGCCGCCAGTAACGGCGCTGCAGCGCCGCACAGCTGGGCTGTGCGTCGCGCGGCTTTGGCCGTGTGACTCTTATTATTATTATTATTATTATTATTATTATTATTATTATTATTATTATTATTATTATTATTATTATTATTATTATTATTATTATTATTATTATTATTATTATTATTATTATTATTATTATGTTAATCAATTTAACAAATCCAAATCTAAATTAAATCCGAATAATTAATAAATTTTCAGATTTAATAAACACAAGATCTGACCTTTTAAACTAAAACTTTGATTCAGTTCAATAAAACAACAACCTAATCCTAATCATGATCCTATCATGCAAAAACAATAGAATCTAGCAAACCCTAGGCAAAACATAAATTAGGGTTTACTCATATAAAACTAGTGTTCAGAAAAACTCATACTTGAATCAAGTTTAAAGCTTTTAAGAATCAAAACAAGTTAAGAACACTTACTTGGAAATCAAAAGGATTAAACTTTGAACAAAAGGATGAATTGTGAAGAGTGAAAAATCTCCTTCTTCTTCCCCTTGGATTTTCGGCCGTGAAAGTGAGTGAGAGAGATAGACGTTTTTTTTTTTTGATTTGGTAAAGAGTCAGTTGATTTAGAAGTTATTGAGTGTATTTAGGAACTAAATACACTCCTTCCTTTTCTCAACTCCTTTCCTAAAACCTCTCCTAAAATCACTCCACTATCCCACAATTTAGGAAACAAATTTTTAATACAAAAATTCTGAAATTCGTGCTTTATTTTCGGCCACCTAGCCGAAAATAAATGGCCCAATTCTTACCTTAATCGAAATTATAGCCCACCAAAATTCTTTTTATTTATTTGGCCTAATTATAATTTAATTAGGCCCAAAACCAAAACCCAATATTAATTAGACACTTTAAACATTTATGATCCCAATTAATTATTTAAATCCAAAATTTATATTTTCTTTTTAAGTAAATAATTTCACATGGGTGACACGTGATGACGGAGGCTAACTTTTCGGTAGCTTTTGCTGACGTGTGAAAGGCGATTATCCTCGATAACCCGATTAATATTAATTAACTTGTTAAAAAAATATTTAATTTTTTTTTTTTGCAAATAAATTGTGTTTTCGTGAATCTGGTGTGAATTGTAGTAAAAAAATATATTAACTAAACCATATATTTAGTACGTTAATCAATATTAATCGGGATTGTAACACCCCGAATTTTCGTCTAATTAAAAACCTTTTAAAATCACAAGTTGCAGCGGAAAAACCTTAGAAATTCGAAGCGCTACCGCCGTATTTAATGTTCAAATTAAATACAAGGCTGGAAAGAAACCAAATGTTTATATCCCCAAACGTACGTACTAGATAATTAAATGATAACTATCTTTTCCAACTAGACTTAAAACAAATAATCCAAATGAAACAAAAATAATAAACTATTAATTCTCATGCAAGAGAATTAATCTCATTACAATATAAAAATCCCAATAATAAAGAAGTTCCAAACTAAACAATAAAAATAAATAGTTTTTAGAAGATATACAATCTTCTTCCGTCGCCTTTCCTAGTTCACACCACGAGCTATAAATCCTGTCAGTTTACTCCCCCATATAGACAAATTTCATATGGGTTCATCATAGGTCCACCATTGAAGAGAAATGGACAAAAAACACAAGTAAAAAGAAAAACAACCAATCAGCTACGCTGAGTAATTCATAACCACATAATCCATTTAAATCTCCAAGTTAAGCCAACATGCTTAGTTAAAATAATAATCATGCTTTAAATAATAAAGACAACATGCTTTAAACTCAAAGACATAACAATCACCAAATAATAAATCTCATTATTTATTATTATCCATTTGCCAAGTTCATTTGAGAGAAGAGAATCGCATGAATTGTCAAACCAACCGCAGTCGATTCAATAGGATCTTAGTCCCGTACACAATGGCAAAAGAGGGATCAACTGTCCCGGAGTATAGATGACTCCCGAAGTACTTCTAGATGTTCTTAAGTATGCATACCCTCTCTCAACCCTTAGGTTTACAAGAAGAACAATTTCATCCACAAACCTTCACTTGCCCAATTGCTCTTTGTATGGATACAAGCTTTAACTAAATACATTGATGCCATAACCAATGGAACCACTCAACGTAACAAGTGACAAATTCCCATTCGCATCCTTTGGTGGATCCATTACCAAAGAAGTCTTAACTCTCAATTCATTAATTCAAGGTGATCACATAACAAGTAATACACATCATCTTGGCACTCAAGTAACACAATATGGTTACAATTTTCGATGGCAAATTTTACATGAATGACATCTAGGCCTCAATTCAAAACCGCCTAATTCAATAGTCAAAGTTCATTTCAACTTATTGAAGTAACATGCTTCTAACATGATTCGCATGCTTACTAACATGATACCAAAAATAGCAATCTCAAGCTATACTCCAATTGAAAAATTATTACATAATTTTCGTTCAATAACCAATAATAAAACATGCATCTCCTCACATGAATATTAACAAGTAGACATTGCTACACAAAGTGAATTTCCAACATTATACATGCATTCACTAACATATAATTCTATATGAATTATCACAAGGAAATAAACATTAATTATCCCTTTTCAAAATATTCAGAAGTCCAAATATGAATTCACAATCTCAATCCAATACTAGACAAATGAATACAAATCCCAATAGATATGAATTATGACAAAGAGATTTCATAATTCATCTAGACATGAATTATCTTTAGCAATAGGCAATCACGACAATCAACAAAGTAAGCCCCTTACTTTTAAGCGCGGTCAACGGGTTCTAACAAATTCACATTACAACAATAGTCAATACCTTGACTTCTAAACCACTTTATTAAACTTTAAAGATGATTTAGTACCCTTAATTAAATTAATTAAGTTGCTGGAATTTTAGTTACTCATGCATGCTCAAAGTTTTCAAAAGCAATTTACATAAACTAAATTAGGAAACTTTCCAAAACCCTAAAAACAAGTCAACAAGTCAAACTAGTCAACCACCGTCACCAACATCAAACACCTCGGCACCACCGTCGCTAACCACCGTCCAACAGCGGCGGTGGCCGTGACAGGCACGACTGGAGGCCGTGCGCTATACACGGCATGGCCGTGTTCGGCCAGCCGGACACCCTTTTTTTTTTTTTGTTAAAAAATTTAAAAAACCCTAATCTAATTAAATCCACAATTAATAAATTAAATTACAAAGATCTAACCTTTTTGCATTCAAACTTTGATTCAATTCAATAAAACAACAACCCAAACCCTAATCATGATCCTATCATGCAAAAATAATATAATCTAGCAAACCCTAGGCAAAACTAAATTAGGGTTTACTCATACAAAATTAGGGTTCATAAAACTCATACTTGAATTGAATCTAAAAGCTTTTAATAATCAAAGAAAACAAGTTTAGAACACTTACTTGAAAATCAAGGATTAAAACTGAGCAAAGAATGAATTGTGAGAGAGTGATGAACTTCTCTTCTTTTGCTCCTGGTGTCGTGCGTGAGTTTGAGAGAGTGAGAGATGAGTGGCTTTTTTTTTATTTTTTATTTTTGTTTTTGTTTTTGTTTTGTCTAGGTTAAGTTGATGAGTGAGGAAGTTGAGTCCAATTAGGAAATCAAATCCCTAATTATACTCCTTCCTTTTCTCCTTCAACTTCCCAAACTAAAAACCAGTCAAACCCTCTCAAAATCCACCTTTTTAGGAAATAATTTTCACAAAATAAAAGCTGATCTTGCTCCATATTCTCGGCTCTTGGCCGAAAACAATGGCCCTAATTAGGCCTTAATTATTTTCGGCCAATCCGAAAATAATCAAGCCCAATTTCTTTCTTTTATTTTGCCCCAATTAATTTAATTGGATCCAAAACAACCCATACATTAATTAGGCATTTTAAATCATGAGCCCAATTAATATTTTATATCCAAAATTGCATTCTCTTTTTAAGTAATTATTATTCTAAAATGAATAATAATATGGGGTATTACAGGAGTCATCAAGGATAACCGCCCTTCACGCGTCAACAAAAGTTAACGGAAGTTAGCCTGCATCATCACCTGTCACCTATGTGAAATTATTTGCAAAAACTTGTGTCACCTAAGTGAAATTATTCAAACCACATATAACCTAAAAAATAATACATGAAATCTCATAGCACCTAAATGAAATTTTTCCTAGAATTTATGCATGGAGTTTTTAAGATGTCATGAACTTTGTCTAATGTGTGATTATAACACATCTTTTTTTTTTTTTTTCCAAGTGTGTTAACTATTTAAGATGCCATGAACTTTGTCTAATGTGTGAATGTAGCACTTTGCTGCTTAACTTTTATATTCCATTCGTTTCAATTATTTTGTGATTGGATTCCCTTTGTTTCATTTTATTTTAATGCGTTAGAATGTGGAAATTATGAAGTAGGGCAAATAAACTTGGAAAGTTCTTGTGTAAACACGTTTCTCGATAAAATAGTTAAAATTAACATTTTTTATTTAAAATATAACATTTTTTGACACTCATTATATCAATCGAAACACTTTATGTTCAAAATATAACTTGGTTAATTGACCCTAGAAGGCCAGAACTAGAATGGCAAATGAATAATTAGAAGGGTACCTTAAAGTAGACCTTGCAAAACAGCCCCAATCTGAAAAACTTGATCCGATCTTAGAATAACTGACCTAAATTTAACCCGAACCCAGATAGACCCGATATAAACCTGAATTTTTTTTATACTCGTATTGATCGGAGGAAGCATAGTAACAATAAACTCAAATGTGGTCAGATCCGACATGAAACCGCGGCCGAACATTCCATGAACTGATTATTACCAATCCGAATAGTTCTTAACGGAATGCCACCCAAATGATCCGTTTGTAAGGTCTGCGTAGAAGTGAACAACGGGTCGGGTCCTGGTGCTTTTTGGGTTTTTGTTCATCAATTTGAGCATCGGATTAGTGTGGAAGCGCGAACACACCACACCAGACCACCTTCCATACTCTCTTCTCTTCTGCTTGCTTTGCTAATGCTATACCGCATCTCTTCATTGCACTTTCTCTCTCCTCCAGGTCCAGGTACGTAAGAATCAACCTTAACCTCATATATTTGCCTATGAACTCATTTGTCTATCAACTTTACAAGGGCAGCGCTTAAATTTTGATTAATTTCATCTTACTTCATGTTTCTTGCCGAAAGAAATTCGGGGCAACTAGTTGGGGTTCTTGTGGAAAACACCCTTCTGATTTTATGTGATTGTTTGTTACTTTTATGTTCTGGGCAAGCTCATTTCTCCAATTATTTATTTTTGTGTTGGATTGAGAAAAATTTAGAGCTTCATTTAGTTTTGTCTTTTGGCCAATTTGTGGAGATGGGTTCATGTCATCATGTGTATTTTTTAAGTTAAATTGTTGCAAACTAAAAGATTTTTTCTTTTGATGGTTGGACTGAAATGTGAAAAGGTGAACTTATTTTGATTTTGGGGTTTGTTGCCAACCTCAATTGGTAATTTTTGTGTTAAGCTTCTCTATGGAAGATTATAGATGAATGAGATTGTATATCGTTTATGATGATTGGTATCTCTAGACTGTAGAAATTTAGTGCTAACAACTATTAGTTTGTCAATCAATAGTTTGTGGAACAGGCGCTTCTCGTTGTCTCAAAATCATCTAGTTAGAAATTCTGCCCTGGTGGAATTGTAGTTATGGGTCATTGGCTCATTGCTGTTCTATAACAGAAATTTATCTGGGTCAGACCCATAATTTTTATGTAATTGAACTCTTGATCTTCTTATATACAAATGAAATGGATTAGTAGTACCCAAAGGTTAAATTGCATAACATTAGCTTGGTCGTCTAGGGTTCAAGGTTAAGGGTGGGCATACTCTTTTTCTTTATTGAAGCTCTAGTACCCTTTTTGCGCTTTCTTCCTTCCCCGTTAACAGAATACTGCTCTGCTTCTGTAGCATAGAAAGCAGCTAACTGCGGTTCCTCCTCTCCTCATTAGACAACTTCTTTCTCCCTCTTTTTCGCTCCCCTGCTCTTGTTTGAGCAAGTTTGGCTCTTACCATATCTGTTGCCCACAAATAGATATTTTCAACTCGCCTGAAGTTCATGTTGATTACTGTGAGCATCTGATTCTTACAATTACAAGTGAGTCTCTTTGTTAATATTGTGACATTCTGTTATAGGACTGAATGGCTTGCAATTGTATTTGTTGTAAAGTTTGGTACTTTAGTTTATTTAGTTACTTTCCAATGTTTCCATAGACCTCCGAAATGGTAGAAGATGAACTCTTTGGCTGGTTGTTAGCGGCTTTGGCGAACAAAAGCTGGTATCAATTATCATCCTATGTATGAAAACTCAATAGACTAGATAAGAATAGAAAGGAGAAGTGCTCAGGCCACTCCACTGACTTGTGAATTGAGAAGCTGTTGACACTGGAAGTTCCTTGATATACGTAACCTGTGATGTCCTGAGGGAGAAGCCATAAGTTAGGTGGAAATCCTTGATATACGTAACCTGTGATGTCCTAAAGGAGAAGCCATAAGTTAGGTGGAAGGTCTTTGATATATGTAACCTGCGATGTCCTGAGGGAGAAGCCGTAAGTTATGTTGGCTCTTTAGCTTAGCTCATTGTAGCCACATTCAGGCCTTTCCTCTCCCCCCCCCCCCCTCAATAAGAGCATTCTTATTCACCAGATTTTTAGTGTAGAAGTATTGGATTCTTAGTGTCTCTTAAGTTGTTTCCAAAACTATACAATGAATTTTGTTTTAGAGACCAATATACAACTGGCAGTGGTATCTCAGTTTCTTCTTCTCTCAGGCTCCTTGACTCTCCTCTGTTTCCTTTTTCTGCTACAGTGCTACTTTTCACTGGGGAGACAGGTCTAAGTAAACTGATGGGGCAGTGTGCTGTCTGGCTGTTAAGGAGAAACAAGAAACACATATTCTCTGTGTAGTTCTTAAATTTGTAACTTATGCTATTTGAAGCTTTAAGTATTGAACCAGGTTGTAAAGCGAAAGCAATCCAGAGTCTTCCTTTTTGAATATGTCAAAAAAATTTGATCCTTCATCAGTTGAAAATGAATTAAATACACAAAAGTTCAAGCTCCTACACAAAAAAGACTTCAGTATCAGTTGTTGATGAGTCATGGTCTCATGGAGAAAATCCTTGAATCACAAAATAGTCACGCAACTCAAACATCATTTGGCACCACACGATTTCAAGAGTTCTCTATTGCATAACTTCATCATTGGTTGTATTTTCAATCGCTTTATTTCTATGGGTTGGTTTGCAAAAGAACTGTGTCCCATACAGCCTTACTGAATGACCACACATAATACATGCTTCTGTTATCTCTCTAATCTAGTGACTATTGTGTTCTTTCCTTGTCAGATTACTGTCGTTGCCAATGCATTGCATCTTTTTCGTGAAATCAAGAGAGTACAGAGTTCAATAATGTCTTTAACTCAAGCAAAATAGATAATGCTTGCTTCCTTCCATGCAAGAGGTATAAGGCAGTTGATCAAATATCACAAGAGCACTGCATATGTTGCCATAGCCTTGAAATCAACGTGCCAGTCCTTCCTTTCTGCGGGCAACACAGGCGAAATTGAGAGAATCGCAAAAATCATAAATGACCATCCATTTCCTGATGTCCCACTACAGCCTGTACTCCTCCAGCATACCCCCCCTTCTGGCCTTTCAGTTGCATTTGTGAACAACGTTCTTGGTCGGCTATTTGCAGCCCATACTAATGGCCTTAAAGCTTACGAGTTCTTCAAATTTACCCTTCAATATCCCCACTTACATGCCACTTCAGATGCATTTGAAAAGGTTCTACACATTCTTTCAAGAATGAGGTATTTTGATGAAGCGTGGCAATTGATGGAAGAAACTGGCAAAATGGACCCTTCTTTGCTGACACACAAGTCAATGAGTATTCTTCTGTCAAAAGTTGCTAAATTCCAGTCCTATGAAGATACACTTGAGGCATTTGAGAGGATGGAGAAAAAAATATTTGTTGGAAGAAATTTTGGAATAGACGAGTTCAATGTGTTGCTTCGCGTATTTTGCACCCAAAGACTGATGAAGGAGGCAAAATCCGTGTTCAACAAGATGTACTCGCGGTTCAATGCAAACACCAAGACCATGAATATTTTACTCTTGGGTTTCAAGGAATCTGGAGATATAACTGCTGTTGAACTATTCTACCATGAGATGGTGAAAAGAGGTTTTAAGCCTAATAATGTGACATATAACATCAGAATTGATGCTTACTGCAAAAGAGGTTGCCTTGGTGATGGATTGAGACTTCTGCAAGACATGGAACGTATAAATTGCTTGCCGACACTGGAAACAATCACAACATTAATTCATGGAGCAGGCATTGCCAGAAATGTGACGCGGGCATGGGAGTTGTTCAATGAACTGCCTACAAGAAAGTTGTGCCCTGATGTTGCGGCTTATAATGCAATAATAAGCGTGCTTGTGAGAAGTAGACAGATAGACTCTGCTATTGATTTGATGAGTGAGATGGAAGAGAAGCATATTGCACCTGACGGCTTGACATATCATACCCTGTTCTATGGCTTAATGAAGTCGAGTGGCATTGAGGGTGTCAGAGGACTGTACCAGAAAATGGTCACTGAAAACTTTATTCCAAAGACTCGTACTGTTGTGATGCTCATGAAATTCTTTTGTGGAAACCGCCATGTTGATCTGGGTCTGACTTTGTGGGAATACTTGATGAAGACGGGTTATTGTCCTCATGATCATGCATTGGCCCTTCTAGTAACGGGTTTGTGTTCGCAAGGGAGGGTGCAAGAAGCTTTCGAGTGTGCCAAGCAGATGTTGAACAGAGGGAGGCATATGAGTAAACCAGTATATCACATGTTGGAGAGGTTCTTGCAGGAAGAAGGTGAAGCTGACAAACTGAGAAAGCTTGATGAAATGATCAGGAAATTGGGTAGTGTTTATCCCCCATCAAGAGGTCATGCTCAGGGACTTTCTTCTAATGATTCTTGTGAGATAACCTCTGTAGTTTAGCCTGATTTCGCTTTCTGTCCGTCTTCAGAGTACTCGACTGAATATACTTGCAGCTAAAGATTTGTGTAACTGTATCGTCACTCATCACAGTCATCAGTGATAAAACTCCTATCACATTCTATATGGGTTTGTTCCCCTAGTGTGTAACTTCTGAAAAAAAGTAAAGGAATATGTTTTGTTTTTCATTAATATTTCCCCCCCAAAGTTTTATACTCCCATAGTCCCATCCCATCTCATGAGTCATGTGAGTCATTACTATCGTGAGTTATTAACATCCTAGTAAAAGATATGGGAATTTACCAAACGAAAAACAGAGAAATTAAAAAAAAAAAAACAAAACAAAAAACCTTAGTAAGAAATTAATCCTTAACTAAGCTTTATTTATTTCATTAATCATTGAGATTGCCTTATACGAGTTTTTGTGTTATTTTAGGTTAGAGGTGGCCACCGGGCGGGGCTTGGCTCAACCCCGCATGGCCCGGCCCGGGTGTGGGCCAAATTAGTGCCAAGGTGATCGGAGGCCCGGGCCCGGCACTGCTATGGCCCACGAACTACCAGTGCGGGCTCGGTCTTGCCACGAAAAAAGTCCGGGTACAGCTTCCTCCTTCCCTCGTCCCTAAAATTCATTATCTCTCCTTCCTACTCCCCAAAATACATCTCCAAATCCCCAACAATGGCAGAAACTCCCCAATCCTCATTATCTCTCCTTCCTCCTCCCTAAAATACATCCCTACAGGCCAAAGCTGGCTAAGGCCCTGTCAGGCCCGGGTGGATGGCCCGGCACGGACCAGTGCCTATCCATGCGGGTCAATGCTGAGTTACGGTGAAGTCTGACCTACGAACAGGATGGACCGATCCGTGACCACCTCTATTTTAGGTATTAGAAATCTTAAGCGGAGAAAATTCCTTATACGTGCCAGAAACTCATAGCGTAAATTAAACCACAACTCATGTTATTACACCATGAAACATATGAAGGTACAAAAATGGACCAACTGATATCAAAGTTGCAACCTTGGAGGTTCGGCTCACATGAAGCCATGCCCCCATATCATAATCTCCAGCGGCCATGGAAACGCCACGTCATCACTAAAACCCAACCTTCCACGTGTCAGCTTCTCCTTAACAGCTTAACTCCTCACATAACTCACTTTCCCTCCTTTCTCTCTCACATAACCAATAAGAAAAATTCCCCATGAAAAACAATGTCCACTTTTAGATCTTCAACTTCCCTCTCATTTTATTTCTTGCCAAAACTTGCAACAAAACCATCAAAACCCATTTCATTTCTCTTTTTCAATCCCACAAAAAAACACTTTAATTCCATGATTTCAAGCTCAAAATCTGAACCCATGCAACCCCAACCCAACCCACCTAGTCAGTCATTGGTCTATAGAGTCCCAGGTTTAGACCCAAATGACATAAATTCCATTTCTGGGTTAACTTTCCAAAGGTACCATCTTTCTCCTTCATCCAAGGTTAAAAGGGATGGGAAAGGAATTTCCATTGTTTGGTTCAGAAATGACTTAAGGGTGTTGGATAATGAGGCTTTGTTCAAGGCTTGGGTTTCTTCTGAGGTGGTTTTGCCTGTCTATTGTGTTGATCCTGGGCTTTTTGGGACTACCTATCACTTTGGCTTCCCTAAAACTGGAGGTATCAATGATTATTTCTGATATTTTAGTTTATCATGATTTTTGGGTTTTAACATAATTCATTATGTGAAACACCTTTTTGAATGTTTAGTGGGCAAATTTTGATCAAAAGGGCATAATTTCAGTTTTCCTTGATTCTGATTCTGAGAAATTTTGCATGTTGGTTTATCTTACAATATGTGCCATTTATGACTATTTCTCTTGTTTAGTGCTCTGAGCTCCATAACATGTTGGTCCTCTGGCTTATATGTACATTTTCATCTTGGTATTATGTGTTAACATAATCTGATAATATTTACTTAAATGTTAACCGTGAGGGGGTAGCTCAGCTGGTAACATCTCAGAGGTCCCAAGTTCGAGTACCCTCAAGGCCACTGGAGATTTTACTGGTCGTTAACTTCAGGACCCATGGGATTAGTCAAGCAAAGCTTGGGCACCCATGTTATCTAAAAAAAAAAAATTACTTAAATGTTAGGTAAATTTGTAAGTTTTTCCCGCCTAGGCGCTGTGAAGGAGATAATCCCACAAAGTAATGTTTCTACTTATGGTACTCCACGAGTCCAAAATGGACTCCCAATTGGCAATTGACCTTTGTGTAGGCCTGTAGGGAGTTTGGTCTGTCATTGTTAAACCTTCCTTATTGTGGGAACAAGCGGTATGAAAGCCGAAGGCTCAGTTTGAGACTTTGGCAACTGGAGCTTGGCCTTCTTCTACTTTTGATATGACCTTGTTGAGCTACTTCCCCTAGTGGCAATTGGTATTGGGTACAAGATCCTACTAAAGAGTAATGACCAACAATTTGGGAGTTGGGACTAAGTTGTGGTACTGAGTTATTTGGGAATTTAAGTGTATCACATCTCGGAGTGCACAGAGCATAAATCTTAGTCGTTTTGTGGGGTGACAGTGACAGGCTCACAGGATATAAGAAAAATGGGAAGCACCTATCAAAGACATAAAACATTTGAGTAAAAGGAATCAGAGTTGTTTTGAACTCATAGAGAGATGGCCATAGTGCCTGGTGCCTGGTGACAGAAGTGTCAGGATTGGGGGAATGGTGAAAATAGTTGGATGTAATCTTCGAAGCATGAAATTTTCGTCTTGAGCTTCCAGAGGATATTGAATTTGGCTGAATTGTATGATGGCATCAGCTATGCTGTTGATCCCATCCAAATAGTTAGTTTGGCTAAGACTGTTATGAAATGATTCTAACATGAAGCTCCTTCTGGGAGTTGCTCCAGACTTCAGTAGAAGCAAATGGTTTCTTCATCATTTTAGACTGAGGCTTTGTTCTGTAGAGCTTCTTTTCATATCTTATTCCGTTATCCGAACACATTTAGCTTATAATTACTCAAATAAGATCAATGCAACCCTTTTGAAAAAGAGCTTATATTCTGCTTTTAAAGGGAATACTCATTTGCCTACCCTCCCTCTCAAAGAGGTGATTAACATTTGCAATATTGTAATTGTCTGATCATCTGACTTTTGGCTCACACTTTATTTGTCAGCACTGAGAGGGCAGTTTCTCATAGAATGTTTGGCTGACTTGAGAAAGAATTTGCAAAACCATGGCCTGAACTTGCTGATTCAACATGGGAAGCCCGAGGACATTCTTCCTGCCCTTGCAAAGAGCATCGGAGCTCATACAGTTAAGAACCTATGCCCTTGTATTTCTCTAGCCCCATCGCTGATTAGAGCCTCACAAGTATTTAGCATTGCAGATATTTGCTCACAAAGAAACCTGCAGTGAAGAGCTGAACGTTGAAGCACGAGTACTTAAAGGACTGCAGAGAGTCCAACTTCCATCAGCACCAGGTCAACCTGCTGGCTCAAAGGGAGCAACATTTCCTAAGTTGCAACTTATTTGGGGATGTACGTTATATCATCTAGATGATCTTCCTTCTGATGCTAGGAATATTCCTGATGTGTACACACAATTCCGCAAAGTAAGATCTTTTTAATACTTTTACTCTGTCCATTATCTTCTTTAGTTGGGTTTTCTCTTTCCTTTTCTTATGCTTACATTTTGTCACTTGAGCGTTATGTTTCTTGGAATTTCCAGTCTGTTGAGTCCAAATGTACTATCAGAAGCTGCATCAAGATTCCCGCATCACTTGGACCTCCACCAAAAATTGAAGATTGGGGTAGCATTCCCTCTCTTGACCAGTTTGGGTTACATCATGAGAAGGCATGTTTATTTAAAGCAGCTCAGCATTGGCACATAACCCCCTCCCTTCTTTGTTTATCTGTTTTCCCTCATTTCTTTATTTAATACTTTGATGTATGTGATAGGAAATTTCTGATTTCTTGTTTTATGGCAGGTAGACAAAGGTTTAATGTTTGTTGGCGGTGAAAGCGCATCCCTTAGCAGAGTCCATGAATATTTTTGGAAGAAGGTTGGAGGCGTTTCATATAATCTATGAGTAATTGCAAGTTTAAGTTATAGAATGCATTGGAACCTTTTTTTTATCATTAGTAACTTTTGCATGAGAATGAACTAAATTTAAATTTTCACTTTATCCTTTATCTATGTGCCCTGTAAAATCGGAGGTAGTCAAAGATTGTGTCACGACATGATTAAGCTTTGCGCTGAGACAAAGTGGGCTCTTTTCTGATAAATCAAGCCCTTTGATTGAATTATATTACAAAGCAATTTATGGTGCTATGTAGAATTGTGATTCATACAGATCTTAAATGTATCTAGGATCTACTGAAGACATATAAAGAGACTAGGAATGGGATGCTAGGGCCTGATTACTCGACAAAGTTTTCTCCATGGCTAGCTAGTGGAAGCTTGTCTCCCCGATTCATATATGAAGAGGTTAATTATCAAACTTTTATCATTCTTACTCCTCAGACCTCAGGTTATGCAGTGGTAATGATCTAAATTCTAATATACAAGGGATGGTTTTCTGCTAATAGGTAAAGAGATATGAGAGTGAGAGGGTGACAAATGATTCAACATACTGGTACACTTTCGGCTTTGCATGCATCATCACTGCTTGCTTGAACCTGGTTTGCTGTTGAGGAATATACTATTCAAAACTGGTTATTATGATTTCAGGGTGTTGTTCGAGTTGATATGGAGAGATTACTTCAGGTTTCTGTCAATCAAATACGGAAATTCCATTTTCCATTCGGGTACAACTGAAGATTCTAGTTTTGACACAAATGACTGGATCATTTTAGTAGTTTTGACACAAATGACTGGATCATTTTAGTCCATCAAATTTACTTCTGATGAAAATGGAGCTTTCTTATTCGGAAATGACCGTATCCCACCATTACTTTTTCAAATCTTGGTAGCATTGCTTCAGTTTGATCGATTATGTTGTCGCTGTTTTCAGGTGGACCTAGGCAATTAGGACACACATGGAGCCAGGATAGCACCTTGTTTGAATCATGGAGAGAAGGCAAGACAGGGTATAAATGCTTATCTATGAGCACATCATGCATTTAAGTGTGCGTATCTTATCCGCAGCACTCTAAATATCCCACACATTTTTTTGTTGGTCTGTTGATTTTTTCTACTCCATTTTCTTTCTTTAATATTTTGGCATTGTTATTCTATCCAATATCCATGTGAAAACATTCTGCACTATTTCATTCATTATTTTTCTTATGACTATCAACTCCTAATTGTTCGCACCAATAAGCTTTCAAATCCTTCTTCGAATGTTTTAGGTATCCGCTGATAGATGCAAATATGAAAGAATTATCAGCTGCAGGTTTCATGTCTAACAGAGGGAGACAGGTAAATTCTGGTTTCCATTAAGCTTATTTCAAGTACACACTCGAGCAATTGCAAGTCTCAAGTATAGAAGAAAAGTTTGTTGTCAGTTTTGTAAACTAAAAAGAGGCATTTGCAATTTCTGTTAGATTGTTTGTTCTTTTCTTGTCCGCGACATGGGGATTGATTGGCGCATGGGAGCAGAATGGTTTGAGACATGCCTCTTGGACTACGATCCATGCTCTAACTACGGAAACTGGACATATGGAGCAGGTATTTTACTAAGTCAAGTATTTCGATCTAGTAAAAACAACTAAGCTCCCAACTAAGTTTGTTCTAATTGGCCTAATAGTATGCATGGAGACTGGCCTCACATCTCAAGTACACATGTTTTCATTGTTGTATTGAAACATAGTTCACGCCATCCCTGAGATTGATGCTGCCCCTTACAATAAGTTCAGCTTTCTCAAGATCAGAATGGACTAGTGAACATCAATTCCTCAGACAATATTCGTTCGATATTGTCTGCAAGCATTTGTGTTTTAAGATTACCAGTTTATAATCTGCTGCTTTATATGCAGGAGTTGGAAATGATCCTAGAGAAGACAGATATTTCAGCATCCCCAAACAGGTAATGCATTTTGAATCCGAAGTCTGATGATTTTGGATGAATCACAATTTCTATTATGGTGAAAGCCTGAAAGGTTGCAGCTCACTTTTTCTCCATATAAACTCCCAATCCATGTTCCAGTGACCCTGTATCTGTTTCCATTTTTAGCCTTCAAAAAATAGTTTACGCTACTAGTAGCTTGAGTGCAATTCAGTTATGCATGGAAAATGTAGCAGTTATTCAGAAGACAATTTTCAACTTGATTTCAGGCACAGGTGTATGATCCCCAAGGCGAGTATGTTGCCTATTGGTTGCCAGAGCTACGACGACTTCCCAAGGATAAACGCCATTTTCCCGGGTTTTCTTACCTGAAACCCATTGTACCCCTTAAGTATGGAAATAGTAGCAAACAAGGCAGCCAGAATAAACAGAATCGATTTGCTAAGGGACAGAGCAAGCCACATAGGAGATAAACGATGCAGAATGAAGCCATCACAAAAGAAGGAAATAGTCAGTTTTATAATGTTTTACTGTATTTAGTTCATGATTACCAGTTTTAGAAGAATTTTTTATCACAGCTATAGAAGAATTTGGTTCCAGCGACGCAGCATAAAAAAAAAAAAAAACCGAAGATCATGAGGATGTATTTGGATCAACGAGCCTCAGCTTTGAGTGATTTTTCCAGGAATGCCTTGGGGTCAAATTTCATGGTTTTGGATACATTCCTGAATACAAAAGTGTAAATTTGAAGGCATGATGCATCATGCATGAACATCTTCATTTTGCTAAACACTTACTGATTAACACTGACACTTAGCGTCCATATATCCAAATCCTTCTCATCCTCATTAACACTGACAAAAGCAACAGAAGAATCATGATATATTGCGAGACTCAAATAAGCTGACTGATCATGATTTGGTACATGTATCTCTTCAAATGTATCAGTAGTCATGTTGAAACATGTTATGGCATCAGAATTTTCTTCCTGTGGACATGACCTGTTGGAAAATATTGATAAAATAATACCTCAATAAATAATACCTCGATAATAAGTATAAATACGTCAATGTTTACCAAAACAAAAACAACATTAACGACAATAACTTTTAAAGATCAATACAAATACACACTTTGAATACAAATATCGATTAATCAAATAAGAAGTATGTATATATATAAAAAGAAGAGATTAGAAGTAGCCTGGGTTGAAGCACGCTGGGCGCTTTCCTTAGAAAGGAAACGCCTCCACTGCACTGGTAAATTAATCAAGTGCGTTTCTCCCCCAAGATACGACAACCCATTGAATTTCTTCGGTGCAGCAAGGAGAAATCCCCGAACCAACAATTACCCAATGCTCACTAGTAATAATAATAATAATATAATATAATATATTAGTTTATAATAATAAAATACTAAGTGTTGTAGTGATGTAGTAGTGATTGAGAAAATAATAAGACAAAAGACTTGGGGAAATAATTAAACTTTTTTTAAGCAATTGCTCGCCAGCCTTCCTCTTGTTTTTTTTTTTTTTTCAACTAGAACCAACCTCAATTATATAGAAACAATTGTCTTTGCCTTGACTCTGTAACGTTCAAGGAGGAGAGTAATAACTCACCTCTTTAAAACCAAATGAAAGAAAATATTCTCATAATCACACAAACTGTTACTTGCCAAACCATTACTCCAATATTTATGCCAAGAATGCTAATAAGTTTATTTGACCAAAGAAAAGCACCAGTTACAAAACCAACGTTATAAAACTAGAAGATAATTTAGATACCCAACAATAAAGATACAAAGAAATTTAATACATTAATAAAAATAGATTTTAATTTTAAAGCACAAAATATTTCAACAATCTCCCACATGATTTAAAATTTAAATCACCGTAACAAAAGCTTCAATAAAACAATTTTTATTTTTTTTTTATTTTTTTTAAATATAATATACCGGTGAGCATATAATACTGTGCAATAGGCATAGGTACCTTTTGGGTTTGAACCTACATTTAGTGAGAATGAGCTTACACCCGAAAGAGTCTAAGTAACATAAATGTTTTGAACTTGACCCCTTAAATCAGGTTTGGACTCACTACACACGCAATATGGGCAATTCGTCAGGTTCTATCGGTGGGGCGCGTTACGGTCATGCGCACGATATCTTGTCTCATGTGTGTCATTAGGGAATAGCCCAACTCCCACAGTGGCGACCCCACCACCACACATCACTAGGTGAATCCTCCAAGAGTAGTATGTGACCACTACCCCGCAAATAAATATGCCTTTGGATTCATTAAGAGTTAAAACTCACCCTTAAACCGTCACGGACCCGAAAATTCTCCGCTAAATAATTTGTAGTGCTCTTTTTAGTTCACTCATCAGTTTCATTATTACCCGTTGAACTTCATTCATGGGATCGCCATACCTCTGAAGACGGGCTTCCACTGTGGTGACTAATTTATGGGCTTCAGTCCCATTCCCCTCGACGATTCAAGTACTTGTTGGCGCGCCAAACCCTTTGTAAGCGGATCCGCAACATTCTTTTCGAACCTGACAAAATCCAAACAAATCACACCGTGAGATATCAAGTGTCTTAAAGACTTATGTCTCACTGTCAGATGTCTCCTTTTCTCATTAAACTTCTTACTATTCACTTTTGCTATAGCAGCTTGGCTATCACAGTGAAGAGAAATAGGAGGTATAGGCTGAGTTAATATAGGAATATCAGTTAATAAACTTTTCAACCACTCAGCTTCAGCACTAGCAGTATCTAAAGCTACTATTTCAGCTTCCATGGTGGAACGAGAGATAATAGTCTGCTTTACAGACTTCCAATAAACTGCACCTCCACCCAAACTAAATACATAACCACTAGTAGCTTTAATATCATGACAATCAATTATCTAATTTGCATCACAATATCCTTCAAGCACTGCAGGGTAACCACTATAATGAATAGCATAATCAATCGTACCCTTTGAATATTTAAATAACCTTTCTAAAGCCGTCCAATGCGCAGTGCCAGGATTGTGAGTATATCTAGCCAACTTACCGACCACAAATGCAATGTCAGGTCTAGTATAATTTGTAAGATGCAACAACGATCCAACAATTTGAGAATACTTATATTGGAAATAGTTTCCCCCACATTTTTCTTCAATTTAAAAGTTGGATCAAAAGGAGAATATACAGGACTCACATCAAAAAAACCAAACTTTTTCATCAACTTCTCAATATAATGAGATTGGGTCAATGCAATGCCATCATGCTTTTTAATTAATTTGATACCCAAAATCACATCAACCGGACCAAGGTCCTTCATATCAAAATTTTTAAACAAGAACTTTTTCGTATCATTAATAACACGAATATCACTACTCAATATCAAAATATCATCAACATATAAACAAAGAATTACACAAGTACCATCGACTTGCTTGATATAAAGACATTTATCACCACCATTTATTTGAAAACCATTTGAAATCATAACTTGATTAAACTTTTCATGCCATTGCATTGGAGCTTGTTTCAAACCATAAAGCGACTTTACAAGCTTGCAAACTTTTTTCTCTTGGCCAGGAACAACAAAACCTTCCGGTTGTTCCATGTAAATCTCCTCCTCCAAATCACCATTTAGAAAAGCAGTTTTCACATCCATTTGATGAATTTCTAATTTATAGATAGAGGCAATGGCAATTAAAACTCTAATAGTAGAAATTTTTGAAACTGGAGAATATGTATCAAAGAAATCTATACCTTTCACTTGTTTGAAACCTTGGACTACAAGTCTAGCTTTAAATTTTTCAATAGAACCGTCGGGTAGCAATTTCTTTTTAAAAATCCACTTGTAGCCTAAAGTTTTACAACCAGGTGGAAGGTCAATTAAAATCCAAGTTTTATTTTGCAAAATAGAATCTACCTCACTTTGGATGGCTTCTTTCCAAAACGGAGCGTCAACAGACGTCATTGCTTCACTAAAAGTTTTTGGATCATCTTCAAGTAAAAATGTAACAAAATCGGGACCAAAACTTTTAGCTCTTTTAGCCCTTGTACTCTGTCTAGGGACAATTGGCTCAATTGGCTCCAGAATAAAACCACTAGAAGATGAAGGCTCACTAAAATTCAAAAAAGAAGGCTCAGAAACAGATTTTAGAATTTTAGTTTTCACTGGAAAAACATTTTCAAAGAAAACAACATCACGAGATTCAATAATAGTATTAATAGCAATTTCAGGAACTTCAGAAGTCAACACCAAACATCTATAAGTAGTACTATGTAAAGAATAACCAATAAAAGCACAATCAACTATTTTTGGACCAATCTTCCTTTTCTTTGTAGTAGGTATATTTACCTTGGCTAAACACCCCCACACTTTGATATGTTTCAAAGTCGGCTTTTTATTTTTCCACAACTCATAGGGGGTCTTATCAACATTTTTATATGGCACTCTATTCAACACATAGCAAGCAGCATATAAAGCTTCACCCCACAAATTATTAGGCAAGTCAGAACTAAGTAACATTACATTAATCATGTCCAACAAAGTACGGTTTTTCCTTTCTGCAACCCCATTAGATTGAGGTGCACGAGGAGGCGAAACCTGATGTATAACACCATATTCCTCACAAAATTGAATCATCTCAGTAGGAGCATACTCACCTCCTCTATCGGAACGAAGAATCTTAATTTTCTTTTCCAATTGATTTTCAACTTCAGCTTTATAAGCTTTAAATCTATCAAACAAATCACTCTTGGCACTAACCAAATAAACATAGCAATACTTGGAATAATCATCAATAAAGGTAATAAAATACCTTTTTCCACCACGAGTCAAAATATTTTCACTATCACAAAGATCGCTATGAATTAACTCTAACAAGCTAGTATCTTCTTCAACCGACTTAAAAGGTTTTCTAGGTTGTTTAGCTTGCACACATAATTCACATCTTTCTTTAGCATCAACACTAGATTTAGGAATAAGGTCTAAATGCATCATACGTCTAAAAAGTTTGCAAATTCACATGACCAAGCCTAGCATGCCAAATATTAGAAATCTCAACATTTGCAACACACAAAGAATTACCAGAAATAGTATTCACCTCTTTGGGCACAACATTAAGTTTAAATAATCCATCACATATATAACCTTTGCAAATAAAATTACCATTCTTTGTAATCACAATTGCATTAGATTCAAGAATAACTTTATAGCCACATTGTACCAACAAGGAAGCAATAATAAGATTTTTTCTAACATCGGGAACATGATATACTTGATCTAAATCAAGAGACTTTCCAGATGAAAATTTTAATTTAACAAGACCTTCACCAAGGATGGAAGAAGTAACACCATTACCCATACTAACCGTTTTTGCATATGACTCAACATAAGTAGAAAATAGACTCTTATTAATACAAACATGAACATTAGCACCGGAGTCTACAAACCAATCATTCATATTATATACCATATTTATAACCGGGTTAGAAACAACCCCCACATTAACCATAGCCATAATAAGTAAATAAGGCAAAGTCAAATATAAAAAATCAATCAAAAGTCGTACAATTTTAAATCCACAAATACTATCTCAGTAACAAGAAACAGAAAACTACCAAAGAATGTATGATCTAAAGACTTTGATAATATGATGTCAAAAGGCAGTGGCAGATTGTATATGCAATCTAATTTATAACCTTGAGCCAACAACTACTTAGTACTTACTAATCATGAATCACACTTCGTAACAAGTATATTTGCCCAATGGGCACAAGAAATGAGAAAGCTACTTCACACAATAGTAATTCAATTTAACATACTAATCTTAGGATATATAAAATACCGTGTTTCCTCTCTAAGTGTTGAAAAATATTGATAAAATAATACCTCAATAAATAATACCTCGATTATAAGTATAAATACGTCAATGTTTACCAAAACAAAAACAACATTAAAGACAACAACTTTTAAAGATCAATACAAATATACACACTTTGAATATAAATAACGATTAATCAAATAAGAAGTATTTATATATATAAAAAGAAGAGATTAGAAGTAGCCTGGGTTGAAGCACGCTGGGCGCTTTCCTTAGAGAGGAAACGCCCCCACTGCACTGGTAAATTAATCAAGTGCGTTCCTCCCCCAAGATACGACAACCCGTTGGATTTCTTTGGTGCAGCAAGGAGAAATCCCCGAACCAACATTTACCCAATGCTCACTAGTAATAATAATAATATAATATAATATAATATATTAGTTTATAATAATAAAATACTAAGTGTTGTACTGATGTAGTAGTGATTGAGAAAATAATAAGACAAAAGACTTAGGGAAATAATTAAACTTTATTTAAGCAATTGCTCGCCAGCCTTCCTCTTGTTTTTTTTTTTTTTTTTCAACTAGAACCAACCTCAATTATATAGAAACAATTGTCTTTGCCTTGACTCTGTAACGTTCAAGGAGGAGAGTAATAACTCACCTCTTTAAAACCAAATGAAAGAAAATATTCTCATAATCACACAAACTGTTACTTGCCAAACCATTACTCCAATATTTATGCCAAGAATGCTAATAAGTTTATTTGACCAAAGAAAAGCACCAGTTACAAAACCAACGTTATAAAACTAGAAGATAATTTAGATACCCAACAATAAAGATACAAAGAAATTTAATACATTAATAAAAATAGATTTTAATTTTAAAGCACAAAATATTTCAACAATCTCCCACATGATTTAAAATTTAAATCACCGTAACAAAAGCTTCAATAAAACAATTTTTATTTTTTTTTTATTTTTTTTAAATATAATATACCGGTGAGCATATAATACTGTGCAATAGGCATAGGTACCTTTTGGGTTTGAACCTACATTTAGTGAGAATGAGCTTACACCCGAAAGAGTCTAAGTAACATAAATGTTTTGAACTTGACCCCTTAAATCAGGTTTGGACTCACTACACACGCAATATGGGCAATTCGTCAGGTTCTATCGGTGGGGCGCGTTACGGTCATGCGCACGATATCTTGTCTCATGTGTGTCATTAGGGAATAGCCCAACTCCCACAGTGGCGACCCCACCACCACACATCACTAGGTGAATCCTCCAAGAGTAGTATGTGACCACTACCCCGCAAATAAATATGCCTTTGGATTCATTAAGAGTTAAAACTCACCCTTAAACCGTCACGGACCCGAAAATTCTCCGCTAAATAATTTGTAGTGCTCTTTTTAGTTCACTCATCAGTTTCATTATTACCCGTTGAACTTCATTCATGGGATCGCCATACCTCTGAAGACGGGCTTCCACTGTGGTGACTAATTTATGGGCTTCAGTCCCATTCCCCTCGACGATTCAAGTACTTGTTGGCGCGCCAAACCCTTTGTAAGCGGATCCGCAACATTCTTTTCGAACCTGACAAAATCCAAACAAATCACACCGTGAGATATCAAGTGTCTTAAAGACTTATGTCTCACTGTCAGATGTCTCCTTTTCTCATTAAACTTCTTACTATTCACTTTTGCTATAGCAGCTTGGCTATCACAGTGAAGAGAAATAGGAGGTATAGGCTGAGTTAATATAGGAATATCAGTTAATAAACTTTTCAACCACTCAGCTTCAGCACTAGCAGTATCTAAAGCTACTATTTCAGCTTCCATGGTGGAACGAGAGATAATAGTCTGCTTTACAGACTTCCAATAAACTGCACCTCCACCCAAACTAAATACATAACCACTAGTAGCTTTAATATCATGACAATCAATTATCTAATTTGCATCACAATATCCTTCAAGCACTGCAGGGTAACCACTATAATGAATAGCATAATCAATCGTACCCTTTGAATATTTAAATAACCTTTCTAAAGCCGTCCAATGCGCAGTGCCAGGATTGTGAGTATATCTAGCCAACTTACCGACCACAAATGCAATGTCAGGTCTAGTATAATTTGTAAGATGCAACAACGATCCAACAATTTGAGAATACTTATATTGGAAATAGTTTCCCCCACATTTTTCTTCAATTTAAAAGTTGGATCAAAAGGAGAATATACAGGACTCACATCAAAAAAACCAAACTTTTTCATCAACTTCTCAATATAATGAGATTGGGTCAATGCAATGCCATCATGCTTTTTAATTAATTTGATACCCAAAATCACATCAACCGGACCAAGGTCCTTCATATCAAAATTTTTAAACAAGAACTTTTTCGTATCATTAATAACACGAATATCACTACTCAATATCAAAATATCATCAACATATAAACAAAGAATTACACAAGTACCATCGACTTGCTTGATATAAAGACATTTATCACCACCATTTATTTGAAAACCATTTGAAATCATAACTTGATTAAACTTTTCATGCCATTGCATTGGAGCTTGTTTCAAACCATAAAGCGACTTTACAAGCTTGCAAACTTTTTTCTCTTGGCCAGGAACAACAAAACCTTCCGGTTGTTCCATGTAAATCTCCTCCTCCAAATCACCATTTAGAAAAGCAGTTTTCACATCCATTTGATGAATTTCTAATTTATAGATAGAGGCAATGGCAATTAAAACTCTAATAGTAGAAATTTTTGAAACTGGAGAATATGTATCAAAGAAATCTATACCTTTCACTTGTTTGAAACCTTGGACTACAAGTCTAGCTTTAAATTTTTCAATAGAACCGTCGGGTAGCAATTTCTTTTTAAAAATCCACTTGTAGCCTAAAGTTTTACAACCAGGTGGAAGGTCAATTAAAATCCAAGTTTTATTTTGCAAAATAGAATCTACCTCACTTTGGATGGCTTCTTTCCAAAACGGAGCGTCAACAGACGTCATTGCTTCACTAAAAGTTTTTGGATCATCTTCAAGTAAAAATGTAACAAAATCGGGACCAAAACTTTTAGCTCTTTTAGCCCTTGTACTCTGTCTAGGGACAATTGGCTCAATTGGCTCCAGAATAAAACCACTAGAAGATGAAGGCTCACTAAAATTCAAAAAAGAAGGCTCAGAAACAGATTTTAGAATTTTAGTTTTCACTGGAAAAACATTTTCAAAGAAAACAACATCACGAGATTCAATAATAGTATTAATAGCAATTTCAGGAACTTCAGAAGTCAACACCAAACATCTATAAGTAGTACTATGTAAAGAATAACCAATAAAAGCACAATCAACTATTTTTGGACCAATCTTCCTTTTCTTTGTAGTAGGTATATTTACCTTGGCTAAACACCCCCACACTTTGATATGTTTCAAAGTCGGCTTTTTATTTTTCCACAACTCATAGGGGGTCTTATCAACATTTTTATATGGCACTCTATTCAACACATAGCAAGCAGCATATAAAGCTTCACCCCACAAATTATTAGGCAAGTCAGAACTAAGTAACATTACATTAATCATGTCCAACAAAGTACGGTTTTTCCTTTCTGCAACCCCATTAGATTGAGGTGCACGAGGAGGCGAAACCTGATGTATAACACCATATTCCTCACAAAATTGAATCATCTCAGTAGGAGCATACTCACCTCCTCTATCGGAACGAAGAATCTTAATTTTCTTTTCCAATTGATTTTCAACTTCAGCTTTATAAGCTTTAAATCTATCAAACAAATCACTCTTGGCACTAACCAAATAAACATAGCAATACTTGGAATAATCATCAATAAAGGTAATAAAATACCTTTTTCCACCACGAGTCAAAATATTTTCACTATCACAAAGATCGCTATGAATTAACTCTAACAAGCTAGTATCTTCTTCAACCGACTTAAAAGGTTTTCTAGGTTGTTTAGCTTGCACACATAATTCACATCTTTCTTTAGCATCAACACTAGATTTAGGAATAAGGTCTAAATGCATCATACGTCTAAAAAGTTTGCAAATTCACATGACCAAGCCTAGCATGCCAAATATTAGAAATCTCAACATTTGCAACACACAAAGAATTACCAGAAATAGTATTCACCTCTTTGGGCACAACATTAAGTTTAAATAATCCATCACATATATAACCTTTGCAAATAAAATTACCATTCTTTGTAATCACAATTGCATTAGATTCAAGAATAACTTTATAGCCACATTGTACCAACAAGGAAGCAATAATAAGATTTTTTCTAACATCGGGAACATGATATACTTGATCTAAATCAAGAGACTTTCCAGATGAAAATTTTAATTTAACAAGACCTTCACCAAGGATGGAAGAAGTAACACCATTACCCATACTAACCGTTTTTGCATATGACTCAACATAAGTAGAAAATAGACTCTTATTAATACAAACATGAACATTAGCACCGGAGTCTACAAACCAATCATTCATATTATATACCATATTTATAACCGGGTTAGAAACAACCCCCACATTAACCATAGCCATAATAAGTAAATAAGGCAAAGTCAAATATAAAAAATCAATCAAAAGTCGTACAATTTTAAATCCACAAATACTATCTCAGTAACAAGAAACAGAAAACTACCAAAGAATGTATGATCTAAAGACTTTGATAATATGATGTCAAAAGGCAGTGGCAGATTGTATATGCAATCTAATTTATAACCTTGAGCCAACAACTACTTAGTACTTACTAATCATGAATCACACTTCGTAACAAGTATATTTGCCCAATGGGCACAAGAAATGAGAAAGCTACTTCACACAATAGTAATTCAATTTAACATACTAATCTTAGGATATATAAAATACCGTGTTTCCTCTCTAAGTGTTGAAAAATATTGATAAAATAATACCTCAATAAATAATACCTCGATTATAAGTATAAATACGTCAATGTTTACCAAAACAAAAACAACATTAAAGACAACAACTTTTAAAGATCAATACAAATATACACACTTTGAATATAAATAACGATTAATCAAATAAGAAGTATTTATATATATAAAAAGAAGAGATTAGAAGTAGCCTGGGTTGAAGCACGCTGGGCGCTTTCCTTAGAGAGGAAACGCCCCCACTGCACTGGTAAATTAATCAAGTGCGTTCCTCCCCCAAGATACGACAACCCGTTGGATTTCTTTGGTGCAGCAAGGAGAAATCCCCGAACCAACATTTACCCAATGCTCACTAGTAATAATAATAATATAATATAATATAATATATTAGTTTATAATAATAAAATACTAAGTGTTGTACTGATGTAGTAGTGATTGAGAAAATAATAAGACAAAAGACTTAGGGAAATAATTAAACTTTATTTAAGCAATTGCTCGCCAGCCTTCCTCTTGTTTTTTTTTTTTTTTTTCAACTAGAACCAACCTCAATTATATAGAAACAATTGTCTTTGCCTTGACTCTGTAACGTTCAAGGAGGAGAGTAATAACTCACCTCTTTAAAACCAAATGAAAGAAAATATTCTCATAATCACACAAACGGTTACTTGCCAAACCATTACTCCAATATTTATGCCAAGAATGCTAATAAGTTTATTTGACCAAAAATAAGCACCAGTTACAAAACCAACGTTATAAAACTAGAAGATAATTTAGATACCCAACAATAAAGATACAAAGGAATTTAATACACTAATAAATACAAATTTTAATTTTAAAGCACAAAATATTTCAACAGACCCTAACCAGTAATAACACCCACTTGCGTACATGTAACACTTGCTGCTATCCAAGCTATAATCTTTATTCGCGAAATGCCCACAATATCTCCATTCATCAGTCCTTAGTGAGTACACAAAAACTGAATCAGGATTTAGGATTGTGCTACTGTCATCATCAATTCTACTACAATAACCCTTTACAATAACTAACAACCATCTTGTAATCGTCTGTTAACGGATCATAACCCAGAACCATACACTTCATTTGTCGTAAATTTTACATTTGTTGGGAGATTATGCTTACGGATGATCGGAGGTAAAACTTTGAGCTCATTGATTGCCGGGTTCCACAGAGCACGATACGAAGAATCATAGTTGTACTCGTACAGATAATATAATCCATCACTAGGGCATATCATATAGTATATCATGTGCCAGAACTCTAGGTGTTTCAGTTTCATCAACCAACAACTCAAACAACTGAAGTTCACCATGACTTACATAATATTGAGCCAGGAGACAATGACTGTTACTGTTGTTATAATAATTCTTCAGATGCTTGGATGTGAAATCAGGACTAGTAATAATAGCATACCATGATTTGCACACACTTTTGAATTGCAATAGCTCTTTCACAGGCAGCCTTGACAAAATCTCAATAATCAAAATTTCTGGCAAATAATTCCTAGTCTCCATTTCCACTACCATGGAATTCTCCCTTTCATTTTGAACTCTGAAAAAAAAAGGATGCAAAAGCTATTTTAAACCCAATTTGTAAGCAACCTCCTTCACAAATTGCAACACTAAAATTGTAAACACAATGAGGCGGCCTCAAGGTGGGGCGCCTGATACAAGCATGACATCCTGCTGAAGTCATGCTTGGTGGCCTCACCTTGAGACCACCTTATAACAGACTTATTAAATTATAAAGCATAAATATACTCAATATCCTTTTCATATAAAATAAATGATTACCAAAAATCTCAACTTTCCTTCAATAGGCGAATCAAAAGGGTGTTGAGATTTGAGCCAGTGTAACGTTGTAAAGAGAGAGCCATTCCTGGACCAATATAAGAATAAACCAACACACTGTATAAATTGCAATTAATTAAGATGAAGAAGAAGAACAACAAACCCAAAAAAGAAAAATCTGGGGGCTAACTAAGATCAACAAACTAACCCGTAAATAATGAAATTTATTGTGAAAAGCAATCAATTATAAAAGAGCAAATGTAATGAAAAATCAAGTGCAGTGAGAAAAATCAGGAGAAAAAAAGAAAAGAAAATTGAAAGGAGAAAAAGAAAAGAAAATTGAAAGAAAACAGACAGTATGTATGTGAGAGCTTTACCTGAGAACTCCAATTGAGGAAAAAAGGCACAACAAAAACAAAGAAGGAAGACCAACGGCAACAAGGGAGCTTTTGGAGAATCGAAGAGAGATACTATTAAAGAAGAAGTTCAAGAGGGGGCTGGGGCCTGGGGGGTTCACTCACTTCATCCAACACATGGCCAATTTTTATGTCCCAGATAAATGTTTACGTTTGTACTTTTTAATTTGTCCTAGATAAATGTTTACGTTGTTGAAAAAGCAAGGGAAATTGTTACCCATTTTCTATAGGAGAGATAATTAACTAAGGGATTTTTTGTGCCGAACTACCTTGTTTGGGGTATCATTTGTGACTTACTACCTTAAAAGTTTTTTTTTGTGGGGAACTACCTTAGAAAGCCAAAAAGCTTGTTGACCACTACCCTTGACCATATTTTCGGGTATAATTTTCTGAAAACCCGAAAATACCCTCACGTGAGGCGCACGTGAGCATTTAAATGACCCTCCCCCTCTTTTATTCAGTTCCCTTTCTTCCCCCCACAGCACGTCCTCCATTGAAGGATTGAAGGATCTCTATTGAGGGATCTCCTCAAGTTCTCTCTCATTCTTCTCTTTTACAAAATTGACGAGCCAATCCCAGAATTGACGAGTGATCTTGACTGGCCTGAAGAAGGGTAAGGCTTTTATGCTAAACAAAGGACTTGGACAGAGAACATCTCAGATTTGACCTCCATATTCTCTTTCGGGCAGGTAATTTGTGACCTATGAAGTGTTCATACTTCATAGTCCTACTGACTACATGAGTGGTTGTGGAGTTGCAAAGGGTTAAAAGAGCTACTTAAGCTCACTGTTTTCTCTCAATTCAATGACTGATTTAGCAAGACTAATTTAATGATGTGAGTACCAATTCATACAGAAAGAAATTGTTTTATAGTATTTCACTTATTGTAAAGATGTGAAAATTTTAATGGCTTAAAATAACTCAGAGATTGTTCAGTTCCACTGTTTTAGTTTCTAAAGTTCCTCTGTTTGTTTCTAAAATGGTTACAAAGCTTTCACCATTAGCGCATCTCAGTTTCTGAAGCAGTATGCGCTGCCCTTCAAGAATATGATGCGCGGCCTCTGTGCCACTTGTTTTAACAACAAAATGGGTTTAATAGACATTGTTAATCAGATCGATTTTCAGCTGAGGTGGAATCATTCCCACACTAGCATTCAAGAACATCTACTTTGGTTACAAAGGGAAATGTTTTTTTCCCGTTTATCACACTTCACGAAGACGATGAGGATATACTTCTTTCATCGGAGTGAGGAGAAACAGTCCTGCTTGTTCTGCTTCTGCTTGCTTCTCAATTTTGCAAAAGAGAAGAATGAGAGAGAACTTGAGGAGATCGTCGAGCTTTGCTCTTTTAGAGGTTGTTCATGAGCTTGTCAGTCGAGTTGAACTCGATAATATTTTGAATTCGAATTCAACTCGATTAGATAAATGACTTGAGAATATATATATTTGTATATATATTATTAATATGTCTTCAAAGAGTTATCTTTATACTACTAGTTGGTCCCCATTTTTTTTTTTTAAAGAAAACACAATATATATAGGTAGTGACAATTAAGTATTATTCTTTTAATTTCGCTTTAAACTTTTTATTTACTTTTTATGTCAATTTTTTTTTTTTTTGATAATAACTTTTTAATTCAATTTTTATATATATAGGTAGTGACAATTAAGAAGGCATTTGATTTATATAAAGAGACACGCCTTTGTTTATTTTGACTTGAGAATTCTGCTCTTTGTTTGTCCGGTAAAAGTTCTGGAATTTATTGTAAGTGAGCAGTTGAAAGTCATTTAACAGTTAATTTTTTAAGAATTGAGGGTCTTGATATAAGAGACCAGCACTGGCTTGATGATGTCTTTGGACATTTTGCAATGCTTTGGTGCCTAGAGTATTGCTTCCAATCTCTCAGACCTCGCCTCGGCGGGATACTCACCGGATTATTGTTGTATAATTGACAACTTTGTTAAAGTCTATTAGCTCAATGGTAAAGCATTGTGCTATTTTGCATAAAAAGATATGGGTTCGAATTCCACATAGGCTATCTATTTTGTGGTAGCCACTCCAATGGTACATTAGAATCACCCTTTGTATTTTATGGTAGTCACCCTAATAACACATTATAGCCACCCCTATATTTTGTGTTAGTCACCCTAATAATTTTTTTTGAAGTAAAATTAATGATCTACAATGTGTCTCTTGGAAGAATTTGATTTGTGGAGGCCTGTTAGCTCAGCGGGTAGAGCGTTGTGCTAGTTTTGCATAAAAAGACGTGGGTTCAAATCTCATGTAGGCTTTTACACAACTCTTCTTCTTCTTCTTTTTCTTTTCATAATAACATGCACATATGAATTTTATAATGACAAGAACATAAATTTAGAGTCATCCCCGATCTTATATCAGAGTCTCCTGAGCCACCATAATCTTATAGCAGATCCTTTCCCAATCGTATATCGGAGTCACCTAAGTGTAAAAAGTTTTTGTGGGATTCAAACCTACCATTTGAGCTAATAGACTTCAAATGAGTTCTACAATACGCAATACATTGTGTGAAAAGAGTCACCCCTGATCTTATAACAGAGCCACCCCTGATCTTTATCAGAGCCACCTTTTATCTTTTACCTCAGCCACCAGTGATTTTTTATGAGAGTCATTCTTATATCAGAGCCACCCCAAGTGCAAAAATTTTTATGTAGGATTTGAAATTTTGAACCTAGACCCATACTTTTTAAACTCACATGCTCTACCATTTACTTCAAATTGAAACCTACAATACGGAATATATCGTGTGATAAGAGTCACCCCAATCTGGATCCACCTCAAGTGTAAAAAGCAGAGTCACCCTTCATACCAGAGTCATTCCGATCTAATATCAGAGTCACTCCTAGTGTAAAATTAGTGATCTTGAAATTAAATTAATGCCACCCCAATCTTATATCAGAGTCATCCATTTTGTAAATTTTTTTTTAGGGATTCAAACCTGCACCCGTGCTTTGTAAATACACATGCCCAGCCATTTAACCTAATTGACTTCAAATAAGTCCCACAATACACAATATAACGTGTGAAAAAGACTCATTCCCAATCTTATATCAGAGTCCGAGTGTAAAAAGTAGAGACACCCCAATCATATACTAGAGCCACCCCCGATCTTATTTCAGAGCTACCCCTGATCTTATTTTCGCAGCCATCTCTGATCTTATTTTCAGAGTCACCCCAAGTGTAAAAAAGTCTATAGGATTTGAATCTACATGTGTGCGGTGTAGATGCACATGCTCTACCATTTGAGCTAATAGACTACCTCCTTGCTTACTTCATATAACAAAATTTGTCCAAATCATTAAAGATAAATGAAGAGAAAAAAAAAAAAAAAGGAGTGACACTCCTACCCAAGGCATCTATTCTCTCCCATAATCCTCCTAACACCACGTCACCACCTGAAAAGAAACACTGATATTGAACTACTAGTACACCTTAAAGCCACTTTCTCATTATTGCAATCTACTAAGGAAACGCCATCACCAACTTTACAGTATCAGAGTCATACTGACATGTTTTTTAATATTAACTCACATACACAAGTGGTTTGGGGTTCGAATTCTAACTCTTGCGAATGGAACAAATTTCTTGACCAGCCCTCTACCGCTTAGTGTGCTGACAGTTGGGGCGAGAGGATTAGTCACTGTGATCGACGGTGGATATCCTTGGCAAAGACCAAAAGAAAATTAAAAAAAATAACACAACACAATATGATTAGGTTGTTGTCATCAACAAGTTCAGCAACTAGCGACCTATGAAGATTTAGCATAGCCTTTTGTGTTCTCACTAACACAGAAATTTATTCCAAACGGAATAAAAGAGTAATGATCGAAAGGCAAAAGTTCACAATGAAACACAAATTAATCAGGTAAATGAACTAATTCACAATTATGCACCAAATTCAACTATTGTGCAACTGATCAATATCACAAACAGCACTAAGATTGTGCTCCTACTGCACCCAAAAAAAAAAAAAAACATTGTGCTGCTACCGACTCAAAAAACAAACATAAACAAGCCACTATGGACAATATAAACATAAATACTCTCGGTCTTATATCATAACCACCCCAATTTATCAGAGTCAATCTGATGTTATATGAGAACCACCTCCCATGTTACATCAGAGCCACTCCTGATCTTATATGAGAGCCACCCCCGATGTTATATGAGAGCCACCCCCGGATCGCGATGTTAAATCAGAGTCACCTCAATATTATATATGAGAGCCAACTCCCGTTGTTGTATCAAAGCCACCTCGAGTGTAAAAAAGTGTAGCATTCCACACACAAAGTGTATATTACACCAATTTTAAAGTGTATGTCTCTCTCTTCTCCCTTTTTTCAACATACCCAAACTACCCCTGAAATCCAAGGCAGCATGGTCCCATTTTTCCGCCACTCACATAAAAAATGGTGTAAATTACACTTGATGTATGGGTATCACCTTCCAATGTAGTGATCTCGTATTGTATTCATTATATGGCATATGGAGTTATGGGCCGCCATTCAATGTCGGTTCACTTCCAAACTCACGGTCACAAGCTCAGAGTGTTGTAACTTAGAAGGGGTATGTCCTGTTCTGTGACTATCATGTGATGACCTTTACAATTTAGCATTTCATGAAGGATGGTTTCTCTGATGTTTTTCGAACGGTTTCGGAGATTGTACTCCAACTTATCTTTAAGGAAGTGGTGTCTTCATCAGCATTAAAAACACCGTCAAGTTCAGCTGGTAAACTATTCTCTATGCCAGAAAATCTTACACCCTCCGAAATCATTTGAACGACAACTAAAAGAAACATAGGCCGTGTCTTTGGAATAACGTCTCTACTGTAAATTGCATTTATCCAGCTCTTTAGCTTGTTGATCCCCAACCCGAATCTCTTTCTACCTTCACCAGCATTGACTTCAAGTGATATATAATAACTCTTGTACTTGATCTGTACAGATACAACGTCTTACATCTTTCGAGGCTTTCCCCTCGCAAAGCCAATACTTTATCTTATCTGCGGCATCACAAACATTTGTACAATCTTTGAAGACATGTTAACAACATTTGCCATTTAAGACGTGGCTATAGCCTGTTACGTATAAATCATTTTTGTCAAGAGATATTGTGATGAAATTTTCTGAATCGCTAGCCTTGAGCACCACCAACAGAAAATAGTATATTTGTGTTTGTTATGAAATAATTATCTAATTCATTTAAGCCTACATTTTGCAGTGTATGTATATAATTTTCTTTTAACGAAAATGATAACTTCATATTCATTGCACATACATTGCACATCTATTAACCCGCTACATCCATGTATGTAGAAATGAATGAATGAAATTAAGTTAAATGAATATGAAAATGGATATGAATATGGATATAGCTCCACCAGTTAGCATCATTGGAAAGTAATTATTTGAATGAATTAAACTAAAAATTGAAAATAACACACTTAGCTTTATGAATTAATCAAAAAAGAGACAATATCAAAACATAAAAGGAAATTAACGAAATAATCTCTAAGGAAGGAAGAAAATGGTCTTGAACGGGAGAGTATAGACCATGGCTAGAAATTAAAGAGATTGAACGGGCCGGGATTATGAGATCGAGTTAATACACTTTAGATTAATTTGTTAAATAAGTTTGACTAGTTTATCTAATCGAGTTGAGTTTAATGTTAGCAATTCCAATTCCTTGATTGGAAATATTAAAGTGTATATTAGTCAATTTCAATTCCTTGGTTTGAGGTGAAGTTAAATGTCCTATCCATAAGTTATCCAAACTTGAATCATGACAATTTGGCAATTTTATATGAAGGTGTATACTCTATACCTATTTTTTTAAAACTCGCACTTTTGATGTTGATTTTTGAAAGTTAATTGGGTGGAGTTATTAACATTGCTGATTTGGGAGACCTCTATTATTAACATTGCTTTGGTTTTGATTGTCTTTTTCATATTTCTAATATTCCACGAATGAAATAGCTCATGTTAGCCATTTTAATTTGGTAGAGGTTAATTGTTAATTGGGTGGAGTTATTAACAAGTGAAGTCCATTTCAAGAGATACATGTGCCAAAAATTGGTCTTGACATGGACCTCCATCAATCTGGGCAGCCACACATTATTGTTTCCTTCATTATTAGGAGTACTACATAAGGAGGGAGTTGGAAAAAGAAAATTAATTTGCACTTATCTACTGACGATCACAAGTTTCTTTTAACTCCCATAAAAAAATAAAAAATAAAAAGTTCATTTTAACAGCTGAACCAAATTTTGTTATATGTTATTTGAGTATCTTACTTATTATTTATTGGATATTCGAATTATGGGCCGGGAGACACCATAACCTACACCTTTCCTCAGATTCCGCCCCTGCTAAAGACCATTAAATCTTTTTATGAAGGTCACAAATTGTAACAACAACCCAAATCTTTAAGCTTTCATTAGAAACTAATTATTAAGATCAATTAGCAGCAAGAACCATGATCACAAGTCTAATAAAACCACACTAGTGCTAAAAGCATAATTAGCGTATAAAGGTGATGATTAACAAGTTAAGCATAATTATCTAGTGGGTAATTCAATTCTGTTTTAACCCATTTAGCAAAATGGGTGTTTATTTTCACTTGGATCAAATATTTATTTTTGGGCCAAATTGCTTCGATATTCACTTGACCCAGCCAGAAGATCCTCTCCTAGTCCACACTCATCTAATACTCTAGCCCACCTCATGTTACTAGCCAAATCCATCTTTCTAGAATTCTCTAGCCTAAACCCCAACCACCCCAACACTATCACACTCTTACTTGTTAAGCTTTTGCATGTGAAGCATTCATATTCTTTTTTTTTTTTTTTTTTTTTTTTTGCTATAAGGATGCATGTAATAACCTACAAAGCATATGTGCCGGGCAAGTTAACCTATCCTTGATAGGTCGACGGGCTCAAATAGAGGAGGAGACCCTCCCTACAAAGAAAGGTAGAAGAGATTTTATTATTCTCTCTACATGAGGATTTAAACCCCTAATCACTGAGTTGTGAGGGTAGAGCACTTACCACTTAAGCGACCACCTCATAAGTATGATTACACGGTTAGTTGATTTAAGACCATGTTCAATTCATTATCAAGTCTTGCATGTTAATTTTGAACAAGTAAGAATTGATTTAGGACAAGAGACGATTTTAAAAATAAGAGAAATCAATTATAAAAGATGTATAAATTCTGGAAATTATGTTTATTTGTGTTATTGTCACTTGACCGAAAGGCCAAGAGAGAGAAATCAAGTTAGAAATTAAGCTAGTTTATTTATTTAACTTTAGAATAATTTATTAACTATAAATCCCAATTGGGTTAAATAGGTGCTACTTGTGATTGTGGACTTCAAACGTTTTTGTGTGTGTTGCTAAGGACTTTCAAGTAAGTTCATGTCCAACCCTTCTATCTTGTCTTTTACTTTCTAATAAAATCTTATGTGCTATCTGTAGATCTGTTAATTGGATCGGTGAGTTGGGTTTGGGTACGAGTCATGTTAGGTTAGGGTTATTAGTAGGTCGGGTCATTTTGGGTTTCAGTTGAGAAATGCTCGACCTTGACCCAGTGTTGTCGGGTTCGGGTCGAGTGACCCAATAAAAAAAAAAATTCATTAGTTATATAGCCAATTTATGCTTGCAAATGGTATATTTGCCCATTTATACACTAATTTATGACTTATATTAACTAAGTACATATATTTTTTCACGTTTTGGTATGTAAATACGATTATATGATATTCTTTTTTTTTAATTATTATAGTAGTCATATAGCCACATATTCTTGTTGTCCACATAATGGCACATAGCTAGACCTGTTAATTCCCGACTCGATTCCAAATCTGACCCGAGTCGACCCGTTTTTTCAGAGTTCTGATACTCATTTTTCAACCCGAAACTCGATTTGACCCTAACCCATTTAACCCGGTATTTTTAGGGTCAAACCCGATCTGTTAGTGGGTCGACCCGTTTGATCCGAAAAATAGAACAATTTGTAATTATAAACAAAAAGTTCGACCAAAAAATCCTTAAAAACAAATAAAACCTTTTTTTTTTATTTCATTAACTTTTTCTCTACCTATTTATTCTTTCAAAATAAGAAATTTTGTGTTTAACTATGCTAAAATAGACGGAAATATAAAGTACTACTACATATTATACTTATACCATGTTGATCACCATGCTTAGCTTGTTATGCTACTAGGTGAACTTAAAGCTAGTTATAACTTTATAAGTCCCAAAAATTCAGAATAGTTATTGTCATAAAAAGTGAGGTATAAATCATCTTAATAACAAGACTTCATTGCTCGAATTAAAAACCATATAAGCCTAAGGCGATACGATCATAAATTTCAATAATTGAGCCTCAACAAGTGAGCACATATAGGTTAAGTGAGATTCAACTTAAAACCCATTGGCGATGAATGGTGTAATTCACTTGCTTATATGCATGCTTAAGACCACTATATCAGTTTTGGATTATATATATTTATATTTAATAATAAATATATAACTTGGATTGGATTATTGTACTCCAAAAGGATGAGTGTGAATCTAATCCAATATTTTTTTTATTTTTGAGTCTGAATTCAATCAAAATCCAATCCAAATCGTCTAGTTTAGATTGAATTAGACTGTATTGAATTTTGCATTTAAGAACAAATTTCACCCTTACTCAAGAAAAATACCTATAAAAATTAATTCGTAAAATTCCTAACCATCATGCCGTAGTGGATAAAACCCCCACCCGCCACCCCACCCCACCCCACCCCACCGATATAGCATATAACCCCATTATGCCAATTTCCTTCAAATCCAGTAAGCCAGAGGAAGGTCTTAAGGCAGGTTCAATTTCATAGCTAATTTATTTCTCACACCTTGTAAGAATGTCCCCGATCACCACTATTGCTGAATGCTGATTCAACTCATTTCCAAGGTGGGCTCCCTTTACGAGCTTGTACTGTTCAAACTTGGCTTCCTCACAACAAAGGAAGAAAAAAGGAGCAGTACACAGTACATTTGTTAAATGCAATTTGCAAACCCATGCATCAACCAGAAGTCACCAAACATGAATAACAGGATGCAGCCACCGAACCCTTTTCCCTATACACGTCTATGTGTAGCATACACTCCCTTGTCTTGTGTCTATCTCTCTCCTCTCCCTTGGATTTCATGGGGGTAGCTTGGCAAAAATATATCATAATTCACTAGCTGCTAGTGTAATCTACACCCTCCTGTGTGAAAGGAAGTTATAATTACTAACGAAAATGTGAAAATATGGGATAAAGGACTAAAGGAGAATCAATGGTTACTGAGGCCACACGGTTTAGTTGCATACAGAATTTGATACAGGATAAGTTTTAAGAAGCAGTTTATGCTGATGATAAGATGCTTTGCTTGGAGAATCAATGGTCTTTGATCTCGGAAAAAGTTCGAAATTCGGAGTTGGTCATTCATATAACTTGCGGGAGTTACCAGTTGAATCTGCTAGGGCTTGCAGACATTAAACAGAATAAGAATATAGTCCTGCTGCATTATGAGGGAGCCCGGTTTGGATTTTATCTCATTTGTTGAGATTCTGAGAATGTGTAAACATATGAAAAACGACATCTCCAATATTATTATTATTTTTTGATAAGAAAGATGGATGTATTAAGTACTAAAAAAATAGCGTTACAAAATTCTGACGCGACTACATCCATCACTACCTCCGGGCTAACATCAATCCAAACTCTAGTCGTAAAGGAAACTGGGGACAAATGCGCAAGCTCATGTGCAACCTTGTTCCCTTCACGCCTAATATGGCGCCATTGAACGTTAGCAAAAAAAGAAACTAACTTGTAGATATCATTTAAAATAAAACCAACACTAGAGATAGGCTGTGCATTACGTTTAAGTTGCTACACAAGAGCTAAGCAATCACTCTCCACTATAAGTCTATAACCTTAGAGCACCCTGCCTGCAACGCCATTAAGAGCCCGAAGTGAGCAGCTTTTGCTTCCGCAAGCTCCACCTCCCACTCTCCAGCTACCTGTTTAGCAGCCGTACGAAGCACCGCTCCCTTGTCATCTCGGATGATCATACCCAGTCCCACACCACCTCCTTGTAAGTAGCCCGCATCAACATTCACTTTTGCCCATTCAGATGGGGGGAGTTCCCACGTACAAACCCCATGAACAGGTGCTAGGTTCTTTGCTCCACAGCCCTGCACTTCGCGCGGCAGGTGGTAAGCAACCTACTGGCTTCTTCCCAAACTTGCTCAGCTAGACGTACCTCGGTTCTATGCAAAGCCTCGTTTCTCATATTCCAAGCCGCCCAACTACAGACTCAATTTCTCAAATTCCTCACTCTTTTAAGGACGCTCTCCATCGATCAAGCCAATCCAGCACGCACATATATTTATCATCTTCCAACACAACTCATGTCTGCTATTTCCCAAAGCTGCTCCACTGAAGGATAAAAGCACAAAGCATGAAGTTCAGACTCAATTCCCTGCCCACAGCGCAAACAATTATCTACCTCAACAATTCTTTTCTTGATATTTACTCGTGTAGGGAGAGCCCCTGCACAAGCACGCTAGCCGAAGCTTCAAATTATGGGGGGAATATTAGCAAGCCACCATCTCGCAAAGTTATACCCCGACTTCACTGAATGATGCCCGTCTTTTGTGAAATGCTACCTAAGCCGGTCACTAGGCCAACTGAAGCACAAAAACCCCTAGGATCTCATCAGCCTCAAAAGGAATAAACAGCGAACGAACCTTTACTTCATTCCATTCAGCCCTCTCCATATCAATCATCAGCTCGCTTAACTTCATATTTTGTTGCCCATTAGTTGCCGGAGATATAATCGTAAATGATGGTGGCCTGGACATCCAAGGACAATTCCACACACTACTGCTCCTGCCATCACCCACGATCCACCTGCAGCCTTTTTCAAGTATCCATCGAGCGCCCAAAATGCTTCTCCATACATAACTCAGTCTGTGTCCAATCGAAGCCTCCATAAATCCAGCTTTTGGAAAGTACCGTGCCTCCATACATCTCCAATATTAGAATCAGAACATGTTTGCAATTGCTCTGCTTATTACCAAAACAACAACAGCAAAAAAACATACAAAATTACATATTCCTCTGGAAACACTCTTAACACTCGAGATAAGATGAAGTATTTGGAACACCTGTATCTGTTACCTAATGGTGTTCCCACCTATTCCTATCCTTGACTGAAACCAAGCTTTCCATATATACAAAAACACCTTTACACTGATGATAACTCTCAAACGCAAGATCCTTTATTTCTCGAGTGTCGGGGTCAAATTCCGCTAGTTGATAAGCTTTACATTCTAATATAAGCTTATCCTTCTTCCAGTGACCAACTGGATTTAGAACATCTAACAGAGGTTCGATCGGGAATTTCTTGGTCCAAACCCCCTCACCGAGTGTCCATACATTGAAATGCTTCTCAAACTCATTATCATGAACAGTCAGAAAAGCAACAGAATCATGATATATTGCAAGACTCTTATCAGAAGCTGGCTGCTCATAGTTTGGTACATGTATCTCTTGAAATGTATCGCTAGTCATCAAAACATATAATCACATCAGAATTATCATCTTGTGCACATGATCCTAGCCAATAATAACATCCATTCGCGTAGGTGTAACACTTATTGCTTTCCATGTCATAGCCTTTAGCCAAATCCCCACAATATTTCCATTCATCAGTCCTTAGTGAGTATACAAGGACTGATGCAGGCTGAGTGACTTCACTGTCATCATCTGTTGTACTCAAATAACCCTTAATAACCACCACCTTGTAATCGTCGGTTAATGGACCGTATCCAATACCATATACTTCATCCTTAGCATAAGTAATACTCGATGGAAGATCGGGCTTAGTAATAATAGGAGGTAATTCCTTAAGCTCATTGATTGCGGGGTTCCAAAGAGCACGACCAACAAAGTCGTATCCATCACAAGGACCACAGATATATGAGCAATACATGGGCATTTTATATAGTATATCATGTGCCAAAACTCTAGGTGTTTCAGTTTCATCCACCAACAACTCAAACAACTGAAGCTCACCATGACTTACATAATACTGAGCCAGGAGACATTCACTGTTACTGTTGTTATAATAATTCTTGAGATGCTTGGATGTGAAATCAGGACTAGTGATAATAGCTAACCATGATTTGCACACACTTTTGAATTGCAATAGCGCTTTTACAGGCAGCCTTGATAAAATCTCAATTATCAAACTTTCAGGCAAATAATCCCTAGTCTCCATTTCAACTACCATAGACTTCTTTTTTTCATTTTGAACTCTGAAAAAAAAAACATGCAAAAGCTATTTTAAACCCAATTTGTAAGCAACCTCTTTCATAAATTGCAACACTAAAATTATACAAAAAAAAAATTAAAAAAAGATTATCATCATCCAATTAAGAAAAATAAAAATTTGAAATGAATTGATCAATAAAGGTCTCACCTTTCCTTCAAGAGACGAATCAAAAGGGTGTCGGAATCAGGCCATGTGTAACGTTGTAAAGATAGTGACATTCCTGGACCAATATAAGAATTTAATTAAACCAACACACAGATGAAGAAGAAGAAAAATAGCCAAAAAAAAAAAAAAAAAAAGAAGAAGAGAGAGAGAAGAAAATTGAACAATCTAACCAACAAACAATGAGAATTGAAAGAAAAAGAAAAGAAAATTAAAAGAAAAAGAGAAGAAATCAAAAAATATAGACAGTACTTATGTGAGAGATTTACCTGGGGAACTCCAATTGAGGAAAAAAGGCACAAGAAAAACAAAGAAGAAGACCAACAATGGAGGTTTTGGAGAAATTCGAAGAGAGAGAATAATTCTGAGAGGTTAGTGTTCCGGGAGGTGGGGTGGGGTGGGGTGGGGTGGGGTGGCTGGGGTGTGTTTTTTTACTTTTTACAGACTAAGTCATGCCGCTTGTCTATTTCACGAATTAATTTATACAAGTACTTCTTATGAGTATGGGTGAAACTTATTCGCATTAAATCTAAAATTCAATACAATTTAATCTAAACTTAGCGATTCAGATTAGAATTTTAGGATTGGATTCAGACTCAAACAAATAATTTCATAAATTAGTTTGTATAGGTGCTCCTCCTTGAATAGGGGTGCAACTTATCCACGTTAAATTCAAAATCCAATTCAATCTAAACTAGGCGATTTGGATTAAATTTCAGATTGAATTCGAACTCAAAAAAAATTCTTATAATCAAAAACTCATATTAGCCTCAAATAAAAAGTCTAAACTACAAATTAAATCTCAAGGGATTAAAGGTTACTATAGTGCATTTTTTGGATTTCGATTGAATTCAGACTTTAAAAAAAAAGGGATTGGATTGGATTGGATTCAGACTCACCCTTTCGGAATGCAGTAATCCAATCCAATCCAAATTATATATTTATTATTAAATAAAAATACATATAATCCAAAACTGCTATAGTGGTCTTAAGCATGCATATAAGCAAGTGGATTACTTATCCATTGCCAACTGGTTTTGGGTTGAAACTCACCTGACTTAGGCCTTGTTTGGTTCAAGCCTCTCAACTTACATAGGGAAGTTGTAATACATGGAAGTCGAGGGAAGTTGTAATACATGGAAGTCTAACTTCCTGTGAGTCTCAAATCCATAGAAATATATGGAGTTGTTTGGTTCACAACATGTACTTCCTTGGAAGTAGATGTAAAATGACAACTTAGCCCAATTCAAATGTAATCGATAATAAATTTCAATGCGTAAAAATGTAATTTGATTTAATTAACATGGGAAATTGTACTTACCTAGCCCCCCCTAAGTAAGCAACTTCCCATGCTTCATGAGAAGTTCAAGTTCCATGTAACTTCAACTTCCATAGAAATAGATGAACCAAACCACGTAATTTGTTTTTCTACCTAGGAAGTTGAAGTTCTTTTCTTAACTCACACCCAACCAAACATGATCTATATGTGCTCACTTGTTGAGGCCCAATTATTGAAATTTATCATCGTATCGGAGCGGGTTTTATCTTGGCTTTAAGTGACCCCTTTTTGAGCCACGCGGTTCACACTTCAACCTATAATGAGTCTTTTGCGTTTAACGGGGTATTGAAATGGGTTCGTGTCCCACATAAAAGTATATTATGGTCTTGAGTAGGGTCTTCTTTTTTTGGGTTCCAAGTATATCTAAAAACACAAAAAGGTGCCCTTTATATTTATATGACTAATTATAGTTTAATAATAATTGGTCAGAGTTCTTATTAAAAAATGGTCAGAATATTGTACTTTTCTTCCATGAAAACACAAATTGCTACGAAGAGGGGTAGGTTATTTTAGGTAAAGCTATTTCTTCCACTATTTCCTCCATCTACAAAGAAGTAGAACTCACGGGAAGCTCACTTTCCCCCATTTAATGTCATCCAACAATTCACTAATTTGTCGCTTTCCGTGAATTTGCACTTCCCATACTAACGATAATTATAATCCGAGAGAGTACCTACGAAGTATTTCTCAAGAGGAGTGAGTTGAATTAGAACAAGGCCATACTTCGTTATGACTGAGTTTTATTCGTTGTCCCTCTCGACTATTTCAATAATAGTGCTGATCAAATGCAAAGCTTCAGGTGACTTAGCTTTAACAGGCGGTACCCATTTAGATATACATGAATTCTTTTCACATAGTACTGCACAACGAAGTCTGAAATTGCAAAATGCAGACCAAGACGAAAGAAGCATCATAAAACGTGGAGCGCGAAAATATACAAATGAAGAGCACAGTATGAGAACAGACTACGAAGGACTAGAAAAACGGAAAATATCCGTCTACTGCATTTAATTAGCGTTACCAACTCAAACTCCTAATTTGACAAGTTCATCTAGCAAACAATACTATCAAACACAAAGGGAACTGATACAAGCAAAAGCAAATTATGCAGTTGCTGAAACTCAAAACCTGTAGCTACTGTAGCCTCCCAAGCCAGAGGAACCATAGCCCCCACCGAGACTATGACTTGAATAGGATGACGGCATTGACGGGTGATATGTACTGTCCGGAAGCTGTGAATAAGCAGAGCTCAAGCCCAAGTCACCCTTGCCATACATGCTAGCAGCAGAGGCTGCCTTGTGATTATTAATCGACTCCTGCCAGCAAACATTAGGAATCAGCATCAAATCTGAGAATGATAAGAATCACAAATTGAACCCTACTGGCCAAAATGAAGAACTAGAAACAAAGCCTCGCATGAGTTCAGTACTTTTTTCTCCTTTTTCTTGGCCGAGGAAGGGGAGGGGGAGGGTCGTGGGTGAAACAAGTAAGGTACTTGGTTCCCTAACTCCACTACCTACCACCTAACTAAGTGAAAACAGACAACAGAGATAACCAGAAATAAAATTCATAGACAAAGCTGGATAGAAAGGGGGTTGATGTCTGAGTGTCGAAAAAGGTGCTTTGGATAAGGAAAAGCCTGGGTATGAAAAATGCTGCTAAACAAGCCCAAGTTAGTAATAAGAGGCCCAAACCTGGATAAGCTGTTGGGCGGTCTGAACTTGAGATGCAGTACCCTTGATTTCTACAGTGATCTCATCACCTCGACCTTGACTTTCTTGGACAGTAAGAACGGCACCACTCGTACGGCGAATATAAGCAATATTTCTCCCGGCAATTCCGATGATGTCTTCAGCATAAGAAAGTGGCACTTGCATTGTTTGCGTAATCTGAATACAGCAATTCATATAAATACTATTGTTAAATTAAGTCAGACATCATATACTTACTAGGAAGACAATGAAATGAAGAGCACACATATAGAAATAGAAGTCCCAGTTATTCTAGGTCCTGCCTATAAAGACATAGCACATCAAATTGAATGGCTCTTGATCAAAGTATTTCCTTCCTAAATAGACTTCTGTAATCAACAGAAAGTCTTAAGACATAAACATTGCAGCCAGAAAGAACGTAAACTGAAAATCCCCATTCTTTTTTTTTTTTTTTGAACAGCAAAGTAGCCTCCAACTTTGTTGGAAATGACACTTGAACCCAGGCCATTGCTGGGAACAAGTGGGAGATGCGCCACTGTGCTACCCACCCCAAGCTCACAGAAAATCCCCATTTGATCAGCAGAATTAGACAGTGAATGGAGTTTATGACAGGTAAAAAATGTAAGGTTTGTTCTTATCTTTCAAAAACAAAAAAAAAAAATTGTCACGGTGCCACTACCAGCAGGATGCATGTTGACAAAGATCCAAAATGAATCCAATGTATGTTAATGAGCACCCGAAAAAGTATCAAAATGACATGGGAAGATCTACAAGTGACAGTGTGCATCGCATTCGCCATTCACAAGTCAAGATGAATAAGAGGTCCAATATGCCACATGGCTGCTTTACGAACCCAAACTAACAACCATCTATTCCATATTGTATGGTGTGCTCTAATTCGATTAATCAGTACCCTCAGCGGAAAAAACAACATCAAACTATTTCCTTGTCGACGTATCATAGCAAGACCTTTATAATGAGAAGTTATAATCTCAATGAAGGAAGAAAAGAAAACCACTTTAACCAATGACAGGGGCTCAACATTCAGATCTTCTGATTGATTAAAATATGGATATCAATAATTAACCAAAACAGCTTTGCTTCAGTCAAAAAGTCCGACTAGTAAAGTAGTGCTGACGTCTGCTCAAATCCTCTCAAATGCTATGAAGTTAACACTGCAGAAGATCCTAAAGAAGGTATATATCCCATCATAACTAGTTTCTTGTACCCTAACAAGTATTGAAGTACTCCCCCTTTATTCTGCACTCCTTTCCGGTCCAGATCAGACCACGTAGCACCCCAATAATCACTCAGTACTCTAGCCAACTACTCAAGGTAACCCCACCACTGCCCATACCAAACACACCAGATCATAGTCCCAGAACGGGGACCTTTGGCAATCCGAGTTCCAACAGTTGTGCCATTTCGCACTCCCAAAAGAGATGGGACCTTTAGGTTCCAAAGGAAATTGGCAATAGGAGACAAAGAATGCGATGTTCCCAAACAATTAAGGAAAGAATTGCAAGAAAACTCCCCCACTAAATCGCCCATCCACCGCCTCTACCAAAGAAGTGAAGAGTCTCCAAGATACCAAGCAGAGAAGCAAGCTCCTCCATCACCACCCTCTGTAACTGAAGATCCCAAGGCTAGGTCTGTGTGGAGACTGTAATATCATGAAGAGTAGAAGGGTTTTCTCACAGTGGCTGGCCCACTGCTCATCTCGCCAAACATCCTCCTAAAGCCTAATATCAGTCTACTCCCAAGCTTGAAAATCGTTAAGGGAAAGAAGCTAGAAGCCACCTTAGAGACAAACTCCATGGGCAGACATGCGTCCTATTAGTTGCAATCTGGGCATCCAAACCATGCTCCAAATACCTGGTGCCATAAAGCCTCTACCTCACAAGGAAGTCTCAACCGCCACTTACCAACAAGAGCAATGTTCTTAAAAAGAAATATCTTCAGTCTACCAAACCCAAACAACCTTCAACTTTAGGCCGACACACCAGATTCAAACCTACCAAGTGGTCCTTGTCTCCATCCACACCAGTACACAAATAAACAAATAAATAAATAGATAAAGAAAGAATAAAGAATACCCACAAGCCTCTTTATTCTGGTTGCTACTGTTAACAACCACCCAAAAGATATCCTACAGAGGGTAAGTATGGGCCCAGCTTTACACAACCTTACCCCTGACCAGGATCTTAAACAATGAAAGATAATAAAGAAGGTATGTTTCAACAATTCTTGTCATATTTTCGAACATAAGCTTCCAGAAATAGGTATACAGGACACTTTACACATATATAAGGATTTCCAGAGTAAATGTTGCAGCTTAGGGATGAGAAATTTTAGAGATACTAGAGCTGGGTGTAGTAAGAATATCAACATAATTTAAGGATTTTAAGCTTTAACCAATTACAAAAGCTATTGAAATCTGGCTCAAAATGAAAGAAGAAGGAACCAGTTTCAATGAACATATTTGTAATAAATAAAAAAAATACCTGAGTGACTATAGGAGCAGCAGCACGAGAAAGTCCTGCAGAATGTAATCCTGAAGAATGACCTGCAGAATGTAGTCCTGAAGAATGTAGACCTGAAGAATGTAGACCTGAAGAATGTAGTCCTGAAGAATGTAGTCCACTAAGTGCTGGATCTGACCCATACAGTGACAACGCAGAGTGCTGGAATTTAGTATCAAGTTCATCACGGTCAAAATAACTTTCCCGCTTCAATGACAAAGAATGATCAGCACCAATCAATGACTGAGACGGGGCATTAAGAGCCAAGGACGAAGTTTTATCCGGCCATGCAGCAGTTGTTCTTTCCTGTGAAATTGTCTCATTGTACTGAGAAAACACAATAGATTAGCAACACAAATGCCAACATATAGAATGAATCTATAAATCTTAAAAAAGAAACAACTTACAGTTTTCTCAAACACAGCAACAACACTGTGATCATGTACAAATTTCCTCAGGTGGCCAAGGACTGCTTCCAAGGCTTTATGAGCTTTGAAAGCCTCACCATGTATCTCAACAATCCGCTCATCAGAAGTCGCATATGAAGGAAGTTCACCTAGACAACATATTTCCTATAAATAATGCTGGATATGGAACATCATATTCAAGAAGAATTTCCTAAGTTGAATTTCAAGAGAATAACAGCCAATGACAAATATAGCCAGGAGAAAAAAGAAGGCCCATATTCAAGTTCACAAAATTAACTTCTGCAATGCAACAACTCAGAGGAACAAAGCTAGACGATATGCTCATTTCAACACACGTAAGGCATCAAGTGTGAGAAATTATCAACCCCCACATAACCAGCTTTATCAGTACACACTCCTTTCAGCTTCTTTGGCACCTGTTTCTGGTGACACACGTAAGCCAACCAATCAACTATTCATACTAATATACCAAAGTTTAAATAACTAATGAACGCTATGTGATTTTTGTTAAACAGCAAAACAAAAAATCTCGATTTATTCAACTGCTCATGTCATATCTCTGTTACCTGTACTCTAACCAGTATAGGAATGAATGATTTTAAGAGAATACTCGTCATAATATCTCACATTTATTTTGGCGATAAAAGTGACTAACATGTATTAATCAGAAGTCACTTCAGCTACGGGCTCTGAACAGCCCTACTGGTCACCTCTATGCCCGACAACAATCGCATGTCGGCTATTCAGAAAAGGATTAAATCAACACCTAGTCACTGACTCCTCAAGAATCGACAATATTTTCAGTAAGAACAAAATATGTACATCAGTGAATTTAAGGACGTAGACTGTAGAGGGGTTTTGGAAGGTAGTGCAGTGGCATACCACACACTCGCTCCCAAGAGCGACCTGGGTTTTGGGAATAGTGAAGTAGCGTAGCCCACACTCATTCCCAAGGGTAACCTAGGTTAGAGTTCCCATCTTCCCCTAAAGGGGGGAGAAAATCTTACAATTTAATATAAAAAACAGAGACAGACAAACTCTCCTTAAAAGAATTAACAAAAAGAAAACAAATAAGAATCTAGTAAATATAAGCCTTCTATCCCCATTGACTGCTGAAAGGGAATGCAGTGACATATTAAACTCTAATCATATAATTCAAATGGCTGCAAATACAGAACACCTACTCCCCATTTTGTTCAAATGCAGGATGGTATTGAAATCATGAAATGAAACCAGAAGGTTATGGAATCAAAAGCCCATACTATATATTAGTTGTTTGGTCATGTTTACAAGGAATAACCTTTCTTTCTTCTTTTTTCATTTCATTTATTCCTAAACCTTCTCTCTCCTTTACTCCTCTCTCACCGTACAACCACCACAACCCTAAAGCTTCTCTCTCCTCACTCCCTCTCACACCATACAACCACCAGTGCCACGCTCAGCCTTCTCTCGCCACCCTGCAAGCCTTCAACAGGCCGTACATTGCTGCACTGTTTCTCTGTCTTCTTCTTCTTTTATTCTCCAGATCCGGAAAGAATGCCATCGCTGCACTAGCTTACTCCAGATCAGGCCATTCCAACCGACTAAGAAACGAGATCATGATCCTTCATCCCCATTTGGATGGGTGGTGGTGATAGTATCCAAAAATGGGATGGCATACGGTGGTTGACAGCAGATTTGAGGCTTCTGATTGTCCAGTAAACAATTGCTTGAGGAAAACGACAGTGCTCAAGGTGGATGGTAGTGATAATTTGAGGTGGCGGTTGTTGGGATGGTTGTATGGCAATGAGTGGGTAGCGGTGGAGGTGGTGTGAGCAGCGGAGGTAGGGAAAGGCTGGTGGGTGGTGATGAGTGGTGGTGGTGGATGATGTTGGAGAAAGGAGATCGCAGCCAACCATCCATAAGCGCGCGCGCACACACACACAAAAAAAAAAAAAAAAAAAAGGGAAAATACTCTATCAGGAGGCTGGTATCAGCAAACCAGTAGGGGGGAAAGAGGTACGTAAACTGAAACGTGAGGGCTGGGGATGCGCAATGTTCCCAACTCAACACAAGGTATAGGTTTCCGATTCCCGAAACTGATAGCCAAGACCTGTATATGCTTCACGCAATCTGAGCCTCAAGCATAATCAGAACAAGGGAAGAACCTTACAAGGCTAGCAACCACAAACACGCAGGCTAGGACAGGAGTGAAGGATGAGGTATTTGGCAAACCATTAGTGAAGGATGAGGTATTTGGCAAACCATTGTAGCAATTATACAATGAAGTCAAACAGAATAGCCGCAAAGATATTAGGGATAGGAGAGGATAAAGGCATCATATAACAAGGGTGTCTTCTTAAAGGCAACCACACCCACTAAAAACATACTATAGTCCTGGAGAGTTGGAGACCAAGAGGCAATATAGTCTCATTGACATCTAAAGAAGATTGCCGTCTAGAATCAGGCAATCTGATACCCCAAAACCACAAGATTGCAGAATGAACAGAACGAAAAAGAAAGAAAGCACTCCTACTCCTCACTAAAGAAACAGTAGACTAACACAACCTTTGAGTCACTGACACTTGACAGACAATGTCCATGACCAAAAAAACTAAGAAGGGTTTACCCTGGAGTACGAAAAATGATTACATGAGTGATTCAAATCTTTATAAACTACCACCACAGAGCAACTATAGTCAACATGTGTATAATTTAGAGCACGGCATTCAAATTTCCTCGTCACATATTGTCCCAAGAAATTACATGCTTACTTTTAAATGAAGTTCTATAGAAAATTGTAGAGGCACAAATCCACTGAACGCCTCTGATCTACCAATTTTCCTATATCCACTTCTTTCTGTAATAAGATCACCAGCACTGAGCTCCACCAATTCAATACCGATTTGTCCAAAATCAACCCTTCCTCCTTTCTTACAGCTAAAGCACACAACCCCAAGGCCATAGGTTAGGAAACCAAAACAATACTTTTGGTTTTATAGTTCACTAAAAAATGAAAATGAGTCTGTAGGAATCATGGCCCTACCAAAGGCCAACCCCATCACCCCCACCAAAGACATAAATGGATCAGTGTGCTTTTTGCTATCTTCCCATATTGAACCTCTTCCCAAGTAAAATGAAAAACCCAAGCCAGAAGATGAACCCTTTTAGGCGGCATGGAATAGGTAGCCCCCTGCGACCTTCTAGATGAGGTACATTCCTAAAGTAAGCACTTGCTTTTCTAACATTAAGAGTAATTTTTAATGACTATTTTATAAAGATAATGGAGGAAGAGGTAAGCTAAACTATAGTTTTTAACATAGAACCTACACTCCCTAAACTGCACCATTCATATAATTAAAAGCTGCAGAAAATAACAAGGACAAACCTTCAGGCAAAATCCGCACAACAGCACCACTGCTCTCCTGTATTGCTTTAATTGTAGATCCCTGTTTTCCAATCAAATTAATGGCCTGTGTGGATGCAGCTAATAGCCTTATTGAACAAAATGCAGCTGTGTCAGTCGCTGAACCTGTATCATCACCCTCACCAAGACCAGCTACACGCTTAAACACTCTTATTACTGCATCCATTGCGGGAGGTAAAGGAGACTCTGGCTCTTCCTTCCCGGATATCAGGACCTAAATATAAGCACAGCCGCACAGGGCATAATGAATAAGCTATCTTATATTAAGAAAAGGGATGAACTGTCTAGACCCAAAAAACTATAAATTAAAAAATAATAATGAAACACTATCTTCCTCTATGCCACCAAGCAAGGTTTCCTCTTTTCTTTTCTTTTCTTTTTCTTCTACAAAAGATCTATAAATTGAAACAAAAAGTACAAGAAGTATGAAACACTGTCACTAGTAATCTATATAGCAAAGATTGCAGATTTAGAATCATAGTAAATGCACTAAAGATTGTTACGCCACCAAGCAAGGTTCTACTACTTGCTTCTACCATATCTGAGCATAAAAAAATAGAAGAATCTTCTAGTGGAGATCAAGAGAAACAGAGCAGAATTTGAAGATTACCCAAGGAGAATTTCAGGTCAGACTTAATGTCTTTTATGATCAAGAAATTGATCTAATTAGGAACATTACAAATTTTTTATGTTGAGCTAAGCTTGCTGAAGTGAACCCCCCCCCCCCCCAAGAACAACATAAAAAAAAATATAAAAAAAAATAAAAACTTCTGTATTTCTGCATTGTTTATGGCATAACATATTTTTAACATTGTTAGCCCCACAGAAGAAAATCCTTTCCTGGGACACTAAAGACATGATTCTGCTCTAAACCTGTCCAGCAACCAACTGTCAATGAATGCTATTAACACAGACTTTTGCTACTGTGGGTTCAATATACATCAGTGTAAGCTACTTCAAAGAAATTGAAGGAACCATCAGCTCCCATTTCCTTGCACTTTCATTTCTTCTGATTCCTTCCACCTTCACAGTTTACAGTGCAAAAGAACAGTTCACAATTTCACCATCATGAAATACAATCCTTTCACCACTAAAGAGTTCCCAATACAGTAACCGCAAATGTGTTTTCTAAAGTTATCAATTTGTATGACGCTAAGGGAAGCTACTAACATAACAGGACTATTTCATGCCAAGGTTCAGACAACACTGCCATGTAACCAGATAACATCCACAATGGAGGTGCTTTCTCTTGTTCACTAAGCAATGCTCTTCCCACTTGCGAACAGTAAGATAAGTTAGCATTTCAATCCCAACAAGCCCCGACAGTCTTCCGTTTATACAAGAGAGTAAGGGACCATTTCTCCTTACAAAGGAAAACTAACACACTGAAACAAATTATGATTTCAAGAAGGAAAAAAACGCCCTATAAACCATCAAAAGAACCCTAAATTTGTTCTATTTATCGAAATTTCTCTTATGCCTAGAAAATCATACTAACATAGAGAGATACCCATAACCCACAAAAGAAGCAACAAGAAATTTAATCATGCCGAGGGGCCAAGCTTAATGCAATAATCAAATGATTCAACAATTAAGGGTTGCCCAGCTTCAGTGGCAATATCTCCATGAAATTCACACTTACTATTAACTAAGAAATTTAGCATCTCAACAGCCAAAACCCTAATGAATCTCCGCTTTATGACAACCACTCTTCTTTATTTCTAGTTCACAAACTTCACATGCTTAATATACTGAGCATCAACAAAAAAAACCAGAATGCAAACACAACCAAACCCTAACAATTTTCTCCCTTCATCAAAAATTTCTCATTCCTACAAAACTGATACTACTTGCAAACACAAATTACCAAAACTTACATTGATTCTTCCCTCAATACAAAAACCCCTAGATTTTACCATCCAGCACCACCAATTTAATTGAACCCCATCAACCAAACCCTAAAAAGCCCTATCCCCCATCTAAAATTCTCTTCCCGACACTCAAAAATCAAACCTTTACCCACAATAAACAAAGCCCTAATCATCATTCTACAAGAAACCCAAGTACCCAAATTGAATAACAAGACCAAGAAGAGATTTTTTTACTAACCACACGATCTGGGGTGCCAACAGGTGCATCAAGAACCCGAATTCGAGCTCGGGTTTCATCACACATCTTCTTGACAAGCTCCCCTTTGCGACCAATGATGCTACCCACTTTGAGAACTGGAACAATGAGCCTGAAAACATTGTCACCTGGCCAACCGGGCCACTTGGGTGCGGTTGTTGTTGTGGTTGTGGTTGTGGGTGTTTCTGATTCTGATTGTGGTGGCTGAGTTTCGGTTTCGGTTTCTGGCTCCACTGACGGTGGTGCTGTTTCTGTTGGTGTTTCTTCGGTTGTGGTGGTGGGTGTGGGTTCGGTTTGGGGTTCTGTTGGGTCTGCCATTTGGAGAGAGAGAGAGAGAGAGAGAGAGAGAGAGTGGAGAGAGGGATAGAGAGAGGGATTTGGATGGGGGTTTTTGAAGGGGTGTTGAGGAAAGGGGAAAACAAAAGAATGGTTCAAGAGTTTTGAGAGATTGGGTTAGCCAGAGTAGCAACAAGAAGTGCAACTAGGGTCTAGAAGGGCTACTAAGGTCTAAGGCACTCTATGCCTACTATCAACTCATCAAGGCTAAAGTTTGCCAATTTTTTGCTAGTATAATGGAACCGACCGAGGCGGCTAGTATAATGGAACCGACCGAGTCGTGAGGCGTGAGGCGCAGCACAGTTGGTGGCTTGGTGCGGCCTCTCGGCTATTCTTTGGGCTTGTCTAGGGATTGAATCCTTGTCCTCCCTCTCCTTATAATAAATCCCCCTCTCCTTGTAGACTATAAATATGCGCTCAATCAGCCTCCGAAAAAATTTAATATCAATGAAACCGGCTCAAAACTTATACTAAGTGAGTATGGGACTATCTTATGAAAGATAATACGGGTTCACTTTTTACTTCTTATAGAAAGAGGGGATATGAGCGCGAAGCTTTGGCGCAGTGGCACTGGCTTTACTCGTTCTGAGCCATGTCAATTGTAGAGGGAACTAGCCGTATCTATAAAATGTGACATCAACACATTCAAATCAAATACGCGGATGGTATAAACGAGTCAGGCCACCCAGTGATGGAACTTTGAGCAAAAACTAATGGGGGCAGCAAGTCTTGATCCCTTGATCTCAAGGTTATTAGGAAACTAGCTAGTTTTACCACTATGCCATAGCATTTTTTTTTGTAATTTATGCATAACAACTTATATATATCTAATAACTTAAAAACTGGCCGGGGAAACCAAACCTCCTCCCGTCCTAAGAAAGTTCCGCCATTGAGGGCACCAGTAATTTCTAAGACTCTTACTTTAATAATATGTTGGGTTTGAACTATTGATCAATTATGAAATAGGTTGAAACTATTGACACTCACTTATAATTATCATGATGGCTACATATATTAGGTAACCGCCATTCAAATAATCGTTGTTCTATGAATATTAGCCTACAATATTTTGCACATATATAATGTCACCATTAGATATAGGTCCAAGTTTGGCTTAAAATCAACATTTCAAACAAGTTTCTAAGTACAAATGTTCAACATAACTTATTTAGAAAAATAAAGATCGGATATTTAGAGTTAAATTTGTCATAATAATGTGCCAATCACATATAAGAGTTTACATTAATTTGATGATCACACATTATGGTCGTCATGCATTGCCTATGAAAGTTTATAATTAAGCATGCTTTGTTTGGATTAGTATACTTAGTGGCTTATAGGCTAGTGAAGTAGTGATACTTACCATTCGATAAGCAAATAGTGAATATATGTTGAAATTGATGTGAAAGTCTAACCAAACCAAGGTAAAGTTGCTAATAAGGACATCCACTGTAATAACTCAATCGAACTAAAAAGAGAATGCTTGTTATTTGGATGGAGTCACTTATAGTATAAAATAAACCAATCTCAATTCTCATATTGGAGTCATGTTATATACAATATTACCAGGAGATTCATGTTTTATGACATGATTAATCTTGAATTTTCCTTTTTCGGATAGAATTTTGAAATATGGATAACCCGATAACATTCTTGTTTTGGGGGATTTTCTTCCAATCCCCTTTCTTCTGGGAAGGAGATGTTGAATTTCCAGCAAATAGAAAGGCCTAGCATGGTATTATGGACTAGTTAGCACTATAGCAGTGCATGCAATAGCAAAAACAGGGGACTCTTCCAACCTAAGTACCTAACTACCTACCATACGTGATCGCAATACACAAAGTAGACAAGTTTGGTAACTACATATGTTATTATAATTATTATTACTATTATTCAAGTATAAGCTCACAAGAAATCCTCATGAAAGCACTCCTAACAATTACGTATAGGCACAAGTATTCAAAGTAGTTATATTGTAGCAAGACTAGAAGAATGGTAAAAGAATTAGTCTTAAGTATATATAAGTATATATATACTTCCGTAGCTATCATAAAACACAATTACACTATGGAAGTGTTATGATCAATTTGCACCCTTTTTGGAAACAAACTTTTTACAAAATGTGCTTTCTTATAATCCTCATAAGTATTTCCTTTTTCAATTGATACTTCTCTTTTACTTTCACTCTATCTACTTCAAAATTTAGTATACTACATCTACTATAAATCATTAATGTATTCTATGTACATTTAAGCTTTATTCGATACGAAAGAACACTAAAAAAGAGAGATGTAATAACTATATGTAATAGGACATAATTAGGGCATATATTATATATTGAAGTGCTTGGCAAGTTATGATATCCTTGACAAGCATATCTATGCAAATATTTGTTCATGGTTTCTAGACATCCTCCTTGACAAATGCCTTACAACTACTCCCTACATTGTTGGACGAAGTCTTCATTGTTGAATTATTGCGAAACATGTTTTCATGAAACGAAGACACAAGGAAACAATCATCTCTTGTAGTAATCTTGTTTTCAAAGCCTCTAGAGTCTTGGCAACTATTTCAACATTAGTCATTTACATAATTATTTAACACATAAAGTGAGTGTCGCGAGACTTTTATGGATGAATGAGATTAATATAAATAATGTCGACACATGAAGACTGATGTTCATATAACAAAGATTTATTTGAGAGTTTCAATGTCATGGTTTTTGAAACCCTAGATTCTCCTTTAATTTTGCTAATATATACGAGAATTATTGCGTCTTGATCAATGTCATATGCAATGATGTAATAATGTACGTAGCCATCCTGATTGATTAGAGTTTGATATTAAGGGGAGCATAGCACAAGATATTCAGCAAATCAATATGTATCGACGTGTAATACCCTCGTTGTCTTTGATTTGATACTAATAGAAAGCAGCTATTATACTAATTTGCTTGTATTAGTGGGTAATTGAAATTAACCACGCAGTTTTGGAACTACTCTTAGGGGATTAGCTAGCTATACCCCAATCAGAATTTTCTACTATCATATATGTCTGCATGATTATCTTATTTGTTACTCTTTTTCTTTCTTAGTTGGATGCATGGTTCTCTTGGTCGATCTATTCGTTACTTGAAATTAGGAAAAGCATAACATTATTAATAGGCAGTTCCAATTTCTATTCAATCTTATGCAGCTTTCAGATCAATTGAAATTTCAGCCCCCTACAAGGAAACAAGGCAAAATGTGGTAAATCATAAATGTCCAAGTAAAACAAGTTATAAAAAAAATTATTGTTATTAGTAATTTTAGTTTTCTCCATGGACATCATGACATGTATATAGAGTCTATACTAATTATTGTTTCCTAATATATATACTCTCCTAATATATTGTTCGACATTCATGTAATATGCTCTCCATCTCAAATTATTTGTCTAGCATTGATTTTTTTGTGGCCAATGTTTGCCATATTTGGCGACTAGGGTGCAAACAGGGAAACAAAAAAGTCCATTTCTTATAATAAGTGAATAACATGGACGCTGCTACTCTGCCATATGGGGCCCAGGAGGGGCTCCCGCCCCTGCAGCCGGATTTCTTTTTTCCTTTAGTTTACCAATGTTTTTCCCAAATTTATATATAACTTCTCTTTCACCTTGTTTATGTGTCTTAGCGTCGCCCCTCCAAAATGATGAGAATCATGCATCTATCACTGGTGTTGCGCTGCCTAAGAAGTGTACACACACCCTAAAATACGGAAATGTGTTGAGCGTCATTGCAAGTAATCCCCCTATGAAGTGTGCATTAAGCTAAATAAAACTTATCATTGCATGACAGATAGCTACGTGATCTTAGTTTCTTGCACCTTCAATTCTAAATATTGAAGTGTGCATTTAAGCTCATGAATCTTTCCAAATCATAACTAATTTGCTTCTGAAAGTCATCGCATTGCATGAATTATCTCTCTGATCTACAAAAAGTAATAAATATTTCGACGAACCGGCTGCTCGTAGACAAGCGAGGTCGCCCCGATTAAGGAGATGGTAGAATCAGTTATTATTAGACTGCCAAGATTGAAGATACACCCACATTCCAAAACATTACGTATGATAATATAGTTTAATGCTAATTATTAAAATTAGATAACTAACGTTTAAAATATGTAGTACTCCCTCAGTCCCAAATTAAGGTTTATATTGTTCTATTTTTCTTCCCTCATATAGGAGTTTTCTTGTGCCGCATAAGAGTTCACTTCAGGTCAGCTTTTTTGCGACTTTTTCTCTCACATGTATTAAAGTAGTTCACCATATTGAACTGAACTGTACACAATAATAATATGTGAGAGAAAAAGTAGATCATTGAACTCTAAAGGGTTGAACTGAACTAAACCAATTACTAAGTAAATAAGCTCAATTTGTTTCACCTGGAAAAAACTAATGTGAATTGAACTGAAATGAAATGAATTAAACTAACACAATTGAATTGATTTTTTTTAACTTGACCGTTAACCATTTAAAATTCTTTCAAACAAATTCGATATTAGACTCATTTGAAAGAATCTTTTGAGATCTTTCTGATGATGATATCGTTATCATCATGAATTTATTTCGGAATAAAAAATAATCAGAATGATAGGGTTACACATAAACTGAACTGGAATGAACAGAACAGAACATAACTGAATTTTAAGTGAAATTAAGTTGAGGCAAATCATATCATAATATCTATATATTAGAGGCATTTTCTGACAACATTGGAGGCGTCCACCTAAGCGAGCCATTGTAATAAAATTTTAAAATAAATATAAAATAGAAATATGTGTTTTGGTATAGAATATATACTAAATTTGTACTTTCCTAAATCCTTAAAGAGTACACTATTAATTAGAGGTTTTAGAGTATATACTAAAGTTGTACTTTCCTAAATCATTAAAGAGTAGACTACTAGATTTTAAAAAGCATATAACTTTAGTTTCACCGCTTAAGAAATTAAATTTCTTACACCATTGGAGCGAGTACGAAATATCTTTAAAATGAGACTCATTTGTAATATGTTCTATTGATTTACAACATTAGATGCGTCCACCTAAAAAAGTAATCAGTAATTAGCTTTACAAGCTGACACAACTAAAGAGTTGCATATAAAAATAAGAGAAAAAAAATATGTATATTAGTTATAAAAATTTTAAAAGCAATCTCAAGGTAAAATATAATAAAAAGAGTATGTGTAGAATAAAGAAATAAACGATGAATCTAAAATGATTCTAGGTCCAATCTTTAATACGAAATTCTACCATTATCACGTATAATTTTAAAACTGTACGTAATATACTGATCCCCCATGTTATTTTAGGGTTTCAATTTATGTTTCCTTCAACTTTATAATTATTAATATACTCCCTTCGGACCACAAATAAAATTACGTTGGACCTTTTGCGTTCTTCAAGGCAGTACATATAACTTTGAAAAAACAAGCAAGCATTAAAATATGTTTTGCTATTCTAAGTTTTACGTCTAAAGCTTCTTTATTTTTTGAAAAGTAGTTATGTATACATTAGACATTTAAACTGATTTTACCATAAAAGAATAATCATATCTTTGGAATGTTAGTTGTACACTTATATCAACATAAGAATATTGGCGTACCAACATCAAGCATAGAAAGACTTTGAAACTATTACCTCTTGGATCATGTAACATAAGGGAGGAGTTAATTAATAGTTAATTAATTAATAGTTAAATTAGATAAGATGCCCTATAAAGTCATAAGAATCTTATTATATGGCATTCATAATATTAAATGAATTATATAAATATGGGACTATAAATATTTATCCATATATTACTAATAGTTTTTCATAAGTGACAATTACACTTTGATTTTTCGTTGAGATTAATAATCACGTTATATTAGTTTTATTATATAATCACAGTCCGTGCAATGCACGGACATACTCACGGGCATCCACCTAGTAGAGACTAAGTGGAAAAGAACACACTTACTATATATCTTTAGCTTGAGCAAATCTTGTGTGAGACCAACTCATAGAATAATGGGGCCACTATTCAGAAATATAGGGGTCACTTATTATGAGCGAGCAGTGACCCTTGTTCCACTAAAAAATGACCATCGTCTTACCAAAAGTTACAGTAAGACCATTTTAAACAAGTTTTTGTGCTTTAGCTTAGTAGCTCATTTGGAAAAATAAAATCAGACGGGGAAAAATAATTAAACCTCCAAAAATAAATATGCAAACTAGCAAACGACTAATTAATAAGTCTCTTATGAGATGGTTTCAAGATGAGGCCACTTGTATAATCAAACTTGATGTCATGCTTATATGAGACGCCTCACCTCAAGGCTGTCTCATACGAGCTTTTTGTGAATTAATAATCAGAGCTACATTCATCAGAAATTAATAAATCAGAGCTACATGACAAAAAAGAAGGCAATCTTAGCTTGCACCACCGTAAAATAAGCTATTTCTTCGACCACCTTCTATTCTACAGAAAAATATTAATTTGATACAGGCACCTTGTATCTCAAGGTCCATAGTAGGTGAGAGCTTGAAACACACACATATACACACTCGTTTGTATAACCCTAGATAGCTTGAATCTCATGCATCTATCTTATATAGAAGTATATGCTTATATATACTTAGTTAAAACTTACACACATATCCTTTTTTTTTTTAACTAACCTTCTTACCTCTTACTTCCATTATAAAAAACACTCTTATATTCTCACCTATATGTCACTATTCAATTTCCATAGCTAAACTCTTAAGACTTTGATTGTGAGATTGATCTTTCTTCTGTAGGATATCGATCGATGCTCGTTGATTTGCCTAGCAATTTGCATCAAATTTTACTAGGAGGTAACATAGATACAATTTTTAAGTTAACTTGAAACAACATTATTTTTCAACATTTTATATCATAAACCCTAACATGAAGGATATAACTAATTATAGGAATTAGTATATATAAGCCATATGGATTTCATCATCTACCTTTTGACTCATTTGGTATAGGAGCTTAGTTTTGCTTTTCTTGAACATGTTGCTAAATTTTTTGTTGCAGCAAAGAAGACTATAGTGGTTAGGAAAAGCTTAGCAATCGCGCTACAAGAGGCAGCAAGTTCAGGGCCTAGAAAAAGCTGATAATAAAGAAGTTATAAGTTATCATGGAAGGAGGTGATCATGGCCATCCAAAGGAGGAAAGTTTGCCACCGGGGTTTCGCTTTCATCCGACAGACGAAGAGCTCATCACTTACTACCTAGTGAACAAGATCTCAGATGCAAGCTTTACAGGAAGAGCTATTGGAGATGTTGATCTTAACAAATCTGAGCCATGGGATCTTCCAGGTATATATATAAATATGTATATGTATCATGTATGTAGTTTGTTTATATAATATAGTCTTCATATATAATCTCAACATATATGCATAATATAGAAGCATGGCATGTTCAATTTAGAGTAGTTGTAGTTTGAATTTTCTGATCTAAAGATGCAACTAAAGATATAATACTTGAATAATTTGGATTAAGAACGTGATGTAATAAATAAGATGTGCATTTAACGTATGATTGCAAACAACATAATAAATAATTTAAGAAGATACTTATGATATGGTACATAAAAACTCATTTTGTAGATTAAGGTATGTTCTTCTCAACTTAATTTTACTTAAATTCAATTCAATTTTGTTCAAATTAGTTCGGTTAGTTCATGTGAGATAACTCTAATAATTTACTATTTCGAAATATATATTCATAATCATACTTATGTCATTGAAAAGATTTTAAAGTATATTTTCAAATGATGAGTACAGTCCAGTGTTTAATATGTTTGGACAAATTTAAAATGGTTAAAGGTCAAGTTAAGAAAAGCAATTTAGTTTAATTCAATTTATCAAGTGAAATGAATGGATCTGAGCCTAAGTACATAGTGTTTCATAACAGTAAAGCAAGGGTAAATAAGATATTTACGGGACTAAGTGAGTTTAGATTTTTCAATTTTTATATTGAGCAATATATATGTACTTGCACTTGGAATACCTTTATACATACAATAATTCGATCTATAAGCCCTCACTAGAGGTACTAAAATGCGTCTCTAGTTTATTCATTTTGATATTTGTCTCTAGTTTATTAAAAGTAATTTTATTGATACTAAATCTTTGTCACCACTGATGAATTATAACATCATATGTATCTCCAATAACCAGAAAAACAAGAAATTACAAATTAGAAATGTTTGTAAAAAAAAATAAATTTGCTACATCGTTGGCCTAAATTAAGGCCTTCTGATTGATCTTTTTTCTAATTAAGTTGTAAAACCAAGTTAAACTCTTTGATCTTTTCTTTTTTTTTTGGATCTTCTCTTTGATCTATTTCTAATTAACTTGCCAATAATATGATGCATGAATATGGTGGTGAATTTTAATGACAGCAAAAGCAAAAATGGGAGAAAAAGAGTGGTATTTCTTCAGTCTAAGGGACAGGAAATACCCAACGGGAGTGAGAACAAACCGAGCAACAAACACTGGTTACTGGAAAACCACAGGAAAGGACAAAGAGATATTCAATAGCGTGACAACAGAGCTAGTTGGAATGAAGAAGACATTGGTTTTCTACAGAGGGAGAGCTCCAAGGGGAGAGAAAACTAATTGGGTCATGCATGAATATCGTGTCCATTCCAAATCTGCCTATAGAAGTGCCAAGGTTTGTTTGTTCTATCCACTAATTATATACTCATAATTAACGTTTATGCATGCTGTTGAAGGCAAATATACACAATGGACTAGTAGCTTATTACAAATATGAATACTGTACACATTTCCTTAATTAATGTTAGCTTTTTTCATATTTTGAGACCACGAACTACATTTAAAATTTGAAAAATATGAATAAGGCAAGGGTGCGTTTTTTAGAGCGTACATGGTTAGTTCAGTTCAGTTCAGTTCAGTTCAACTGTTATTTTAGTGATTTTCAATTTAGTTAAGTGATGTTTTGTTTAGTTTAGTTTAGTGGTGCTGGGTTCAGAAATATGATTTTTGTCTCACGTATCAAGTTGTGTTCAATTCAATTCAATTCAGTAGTGTCCAGTTCAGTTCAATGGTGTCCAGTTCAGTTCAATGGTGTCCAGTTCAGTGGTGTTGAATTCAATTCAGTTCAGTTCATCAATTTTGGTAAGTTCATCTCTAAAGAACGCACCTTAAGGCCCTATTCTTAGAAGTTCAACTCGATAATAAAATTGAAGGTTAGAATTAAAGGGTTACATTTTAGTCAAAGATTACTCAAATTTGACTATATCCATATTCGACCAGTTACATTTTAGTTAAAGATTACTCAAATTTGACTATATCCATATTCGACCAATCTTTAGGCTGAATATTTCGTGTAAAACCATTTTATTGTACAACAGTCAAAACACTTTTTACTCAAAATGTAACAAAAAAAATACTATTGATTAGTAGGAGAGTACATAAAATAAATCGATAGTTTGCCTAATATAATGGTGCGAAAAATACCCTATCAATATATGTGTTGAAAATTTGCCAACATAGGATGTATATTGATCAAAGTTATACTCATGGGGAAGTGTATAGCTAAACTATTTCTTGTACTAGTAGCTTAGGACCAAAATTCATAACTAATCCGTATGATTATCTGCTACGAAAACTATAGTTCCAATACATCAAAGTTCCGTAAAAATTGAAAGGAATAAGTTACCACTAGCTAGCTAGGAGCTCCTAATGCACGTTAAGGTTACTGGTCAATCTAACTCAGTCCTTGTTTCTTTTCTTCTTATGTTACCTTAACTTCTCATTGGTAGCAATTATAGGACAAGGGAATGGAGGGATAACACTACAGAGAATCACTTTGGAACAGCCAAAGTAGAAATGCTAAAATAGTACATAGTTAGCAAATTAGAAGTGTGAAGTGTGAACGAGAAATTAAACTTTAAAATTTATCATTCTAAATTATCTTAATCGTAAATAAAAAATAACATTGGGATTATTTAATTCGAATCCGACGAATATCTGACCTGACCAAATGGAAAAAGTTTGACTCTAAATCCAAATTAAAAAAATAAATAAATCTGAATCCGATTAGTTACGGATCGTAGCTCAGTCTTACCCCGAATTCGATCCATTGTGATTTTAACATGAAATATCTGACTTGACCCCTCCATGAACTTGGTCTGTTCCCCAAAGAAATTCTGCAATCACCAGCCAATTTAATCACATAGTAAAAATTTGTTATATGCACTTTTATTCTGATCTCGCACTCTTTTGTTTTCTTTTTGACATACTTATTTGAGTGTGTTTTGCATCTATTCAAAATCGATTAGCTTTTCAGGGTAAACTTTCGTACCTTTGGTTTTTATATCCTTACTTTACTCATGCACCCCTCAATATTTTGGTATGGCAAGCAGGATGAATGGGTGGTATGCCGAGTATTCCAGAAAAGTGCAGGAATCAAGAAGTACCCTACAACACAATCATCATCAAGAGCAATCAATCTAGAAATTGGACCAAATCATATATTATCATCTCCCATGATCCCCTTAGATCCAGCTCATTTTCACATGGGAAGAAACTACATGATGAACAATGCAGAGCTAGCAGAGCTATCGCGAGCCCTACGAAATAATGGTGGCTCTACTAGCACGAACTTGCCTATGCAATCGCAACTTAACTACCCTCTTGGAGGCGGTGGTAGCGGTGGAGGAGGAGGCGGAGGGTTCACCATCTCCGGTTTAAATTTGAACCTAGGTGGTGCTGGTAACGTATCTCAAGGTCCACCTTTAAGGCCCATGATTACTCAACAAGGAGCCCATGATGTTACTTCCTCTATGTTAAATGGGCTGGAAAATGGATATGGATCAGTTGATATGAACATGCATGGGAATGGATCAAGTAATAGGTACATGAATGTGGAGAACTGTGTTGAGTTTGATAACTACTGGCCCACCTATTAGGGCGAGGAAAATAAAGATGAAGAAATATCAGAAAATTATATATATTTCATCCGTCCTGTATTTACGTTTGTAGTTTTCTTTTTGGTCTGTACCTTATTTAAGTGAGTACTCGTTAGAATAGAATTTGTACTCTGATCTTAGCTAGCTAGTACTGGCTAGCAACCATATGGAAGTCATTTGGTTGCAGCCGTGACATTTGCAGGCAAGTGTGTAGTAGTGATGATCATTAGTTAAAAACTTTGTAGTGTTTTTTATTTGACATCAAACTCGAAGTTCTCCAAAATAATGTTGTTGCATGTCTTTTTGTTTTATCTCTTGATCGCCTCTTGTAGGTTTTTTGGAATGATGAAATGCAGTACAGTACTGGTGATTCTCGTCTAATTAGAATATGTTAAAAATGACTTGGTGCAATGGAGGGTTAAGCCCTTAAATTTTATTAGTTGGTAGTAATAGAACGAGGGTGAGACACCCCTATAAGATCATCAAAAAGCAAGCTACTAAGACCCACATCTTTTAATTTCCTCCACGATGTCAATGCTTTGATTTGATTACAAAACTGTTATAGAATTTTTAATTTCCAACGTATTTGGTCGGTCCCTATCAACTTTACATACAAGAATTTTTTCTTCACCTCTTATCTTCTATTCCTCTTCTTCAACCTTTTGAGCAATATTGTGACGAGTTTCATCTCCTCCATTCCGAATACATGGAATGGAAAGCATGGTGTTAACCTCGGGAAGCAACATCCAGCAGTGAATGCACTAGTTAGGGTGAAATTGCCTCTAAGAGAGTGACCATTTGCACGGCACACGAGTCTTACACTAAATTATATCTTCTCACGTTCAAACTCTTGTTTTTCCTTGGTTGATTTCGCTTCACAGTAGTACGTAGACTGTTTTCCAACAAGAATTACTCAAAATGATGTGCAGATTTGACTCACTTAGTAGAAGTATTTGTTTGGATTTGGCAGGTTCAGACTTTGTGGTGATATCCATTACTCAATTCTGCAAATTTTTCCAGTCAAATTTCAACTCAAAATTTGCATTTTTCTTTTCTTTTCTAATGGGAATCCTGAAAGAGATTTTGATTACAACATATTCGAATTTAACCTTTGATTACAACATTATTTGAATTTGACTTTTGAGATGCCTACAAGCAACGCGGAAAAATAGTCACTGTGGTCGACGGCGGATACCCTTAATTGTGAACCAAAAAAATCCCAACAGATAAAAATTCCAAAAAAATTATTCGAATTTGACCCAAAAGGCCAATACCTATACCAATTACCAAGTGAATATAAATAGAAACAGAATAAAATTTCTGGTTTAAAATTCAACGGCGATAAGGACATCGTCGTAGGAGTTGATTTTCATTATCTTGAGGGCTGACATCAAACTTTTACAGATCAGAATAAAATCCCAACAGATAAATTTATCAGAGGATGCCAAGAAAAAAAATTGCAAGCAGAACATTATTATTATCGATCAGCCTCACGACACGGATGCTCAACAAACAGGTCAAACCCACTTTATTTGCGGGTTCTTCTTTTATTTCTTCCCCATTATTGTTGCCTTTTGCCCATCACTATATATCATCTTTCACATTATTCTGAAATTTAAAGAAATGAATTTTTGGTGATTCTGTATTTTTGGATATGATTCATGTTCTAGGAACTATATTAGCCCCGTGTTGGTGCAATATTGACGGGGTCAGTGTTGCGCTGATTGTTCAACTAGTGTGACATGTTCATTATTGAACACGAGAGACCGAACATGACATAACGGAGGGTGCCTCAATCGTCATTCACTTAGCACTTGCACCAGCCTCTTTTCCGAACCAGCAAAAAACAAAGACAATTCTTGAGTTTATGACTTATGAGTCGTGCCATTCCGTGCCATGTGCCCCATGAAAATACATACAATCATGACTAATGTCACAAGAGGACTGAAATGAGATTTTATCATGACTGAATTTGCTCTCAGTTACCATTGTCACCTCTAAATGAAAAATGCAAAAACTTTTTTATAAGGCGGTCTTACGGATGATCGAGGTATAACTTTTTTGTGTAAAGGTATCAGTTTTTATTTTATCACATGTATAATGTATCACAACCTCGTAAATGAGCTCGCCTTATATGAGTTTTTGTGAAAGTCAAAAACCTCAATTTTTAATTTTTATTTGTAAGTTCCCTTAGGATCGGACAAATATAATGCACCGACAAATCGCAATAGTCTTAGACAATTAGACTTTACATGGGAACTAATTTGTTACCCGTGCGATACACGGTGTTGACTAAAAAAATTAAATTTAATACACCATCTGTTTCAATATGTAAAATCTTTTTGACTTAGTTTTTTATTTTATATTTTAAAGTGCAAAACTATTTTCAAAAAGTAATTTTTATTCTTATTTTCAAACACTTTATCCTTACTCTTTTTTGGTATTCACTCTTTTTCTATCTCTATTGGTCATTGGACATTACCGATCAAAACTATTGTAGTTACTTTACCTTTTTTTTTTCTTGATTTCACAATTTCTTAATCTATGTGCAAATAAAAAATAAATAAATAAAAGAACTCCACATTTTATGAAACAGAGAGAGAGTTTGTTTTTAGGATTTAAGGTATGTTCTCTTCACCTTCTTTTTACTAAACTTATCTGCGCAATATTGGACTGGACTGAAATTTACTGAAATGAATTGAATTTTCTGAACTGTACTTATTTTTACTGAATCTACAATTACAGAGAGTAAATTTGTTCTTTGGTTTACCGAACTCTACTGAATTTATCTGAACTGAACTTTTTTTTACTGAACTGAAATGAATTTTACTGTATTGAACTGAATTGAATTTTACTGAATATTTCAGGGGTAAGTTGAGGAGAACAGACCCTTAGACTATATTCTAACCATTTGAACAGAGAAGAAAAAAGGCCTCATAATATTCGGTATTATCTTAGACTCCGTTTGATTCACCTGGATAAAACTGATCTGAACTGATCTGATCTGAACTGAACTGAACTGAATTGATTTTTTAAACTTAACCGTTAACCATTTAAAGTTCGTCCAAACATAGTCAATATTGGACTCATTTGAAAGTATGCTTTGAGATCTTTCCGATGACATAATAGTCATCATGAAATTATTTCGGAATAACAGGTTATATGAGTGATAAAGTTACACATGAACTAAACTGAACTGAATTTACGTAAAATTAAGGTGAATCAAACAGAGTCTTATTACATGTTCTGCTCAATGTCATTTTATCACATTCTGTAAATAAGAGTATCAACCCATATATATATATATATATATATATATATATATATATATATATATATATATATATATATATATATATATATATATATATATATATATATATATATATATATATTAGTGAATAAGCACAATTGCTAGAAGGACACGTAGGCATCCACATAGGCGTTCCTATCATTATTAGTTGACATGTGTAATCCAAGTCATGCTAACAATTAATGCAATACATTAATACTTTGAATTGAACCAAACATTATTAACTCATAATTCAATGTATGTTGTTAGTTTAATTAGTTTGACTATTAAGTGGTTAATGAATGTACTTTGAAAAATTAATGTATTGTTATTGTTGAAATTTTTTAGGATTAAGTACAAAATTTGTACCAAGGCAAATCAAACTATTCAATTTGGAGTGAACATTTAGATGGGCATTCAAATTGAAATTTTATTTTTGACTTGAGCTTATCTATTCAGAGTTCCAATTCTAAAAATTTAAACTTAATTTTAATGCATCCATTTGATACTTACGATATTTTATTTTTTTTTATTGGGCTGGATACTAGAGTAAATTACACTACAAAAATAATAGTAGTATGGTAGTAGTAGTGGTAGTCATATTTTATACTAGATATTAGAATAAATTGTGATAAAATAATAAATAAGTTAGGCTATACAAACCAGCGGATCTATATCTTAAAACGATAAAATGAGAAATTGTATATTTTTTGTATTTTGCCCTACAGTTGATAGAAATATTTTATTTAATATTAAAACACAAACCGTGCATCGCACGGGAATGTAACTAGTATGTGTGTGTGTGTATATATATATATATATATATATATATATATCACAATTGCTTGATGGACAAGTTGACTTCCACATAAGCAAGGCACATCCACATAGCTTGGCATGTCATCTTTATTTAATATGCATGAACCTACATTAATACATATTTTCTTTTATTAAATAATATTTTCTCTCCAAAAGTCAAATACATATATCTTACAAATACATTTCATTAATTTTTTTATAATAATACATGTATATAATAATCACAAAAAAATATCTATTTGCTCAATTGAGTAGTTGTATGATTAAAAAAGCGTTATAATAACTTAAAAATTTGTATCATTCTAAGTCCAGTGTTATTCCACACATTTTCTTTTTGTATGGTTTATTTTTAGTTACATTTCATATTTCATAATATGATTACAAGTTTGTGCATGCCTTGCATGGGCCATATAAGAAAATATAAAGAATTGCTATATTGACATGTAGGCTTCGATACATAAGCAAAATATTGACATGTCATCAAATACTTAAGATGCATGTATATTATTTTACTACTATTAGCTTTCAATGAATGGTATACATGGTTGTTAACTAATTAAATATAATTTCACTGCATCAATTTGATACTTAGGCCATCCTCTTTTTTGGACTCGACATAGCAGAAAACTGCAGCAAAATTAAATAGTAGTATAGAAGTAGTAGTGGTGGTGGTCTTTTGGACTGGATATAGAAGTAAATTGCAACAAAAAATAATAAACAAGTTTGACTATACAAAACCAGGTTTATATATTGATTAACAACGAATGAGATATTGTATATTTTTTATATTTTGCCCTAAATTTGGTGCAATGTGGTAGGTTTGTGCATATTAAGGGATCGGGAGGTTCATAGAAAAGTATATTTTTGTATTCATATATGACATATGCCAAATGTGTCTTGAAAGTTTATACCTATAAAAATATTTTATTTAATATTAGCACACAAACCGTACATCGCACGGGAATATAACTAGTATATCTCATTACTGAACTTCTTATAAGGGAAAAGAAAGATTCCAAAAAATTGCTAATGGCACAACATAGTGAAAGTGAAAGCTGAATCATATATCCCATCTCGTCTCTCAAAAAGTACAACATAGTAAAGAGGTTTGATTATAAGCACAATAAAAGCTGTAATATAAAATTTGCAAACAAATACATGAAAATACTACTACCAAAACCCCCAGACACTACCAAGTCAATAGTTGAATAAACAGCCATCCTAATAAAAACACCCACCCTAATAAAAGAAATATGTTGCCAAAAAAAAAAAAAGAAATATGTTCTGCCCCATACTGACAGAGGCCATGAAGCTCACAATTATATTTGCCACATGATTTGTACGGAAAGAAAAGCTCAGCACTCCATGGATCATGAAGAGCCTGATTACTTATTTCTAATCTAAAATTAGTACACTGTCCACAATCTCTCTTCTTCTAGGTTACACCGATACCTGGCCCAACAGTAGTATTTCGTATCCGATACGTTTCGGATACCGATACTTTTAGGATACACGTCTGATACTTGGAAATACGCATTCGATACGTATCGTAGAAGTATCCTATTTTTCCATATTAGTTTTTTATCAAATTAATTACGGATACTCCTCGGATACACGGTGAATACTTTAAAGATACGCCAAATTAGCAAACACTTCAATTAATTATATTTTTTTTAATAAAGATTAAGTATTTTGTTTAAATATATCTTTATGCAACCCAAAAGAAATGACATTTCTTTCTCATCATAGCCTCCATCTTGTCTGATCTGAAGGTTTACACCTACCGGAGCAGCTGGTCGGTTCGTCAACTCTCTCTATCTTCCACACATACATACCAACAACTAATTAGTCATCAACTTACTCACGCATTTTTCATCTTTGATCTTGTATTTTTAATAATGAAGAATGACATATAGATGTTAACAATGCCAGTAAAGGTCATAAATTGAGTTGTACTTAACCTTCTTTTTTTTCTTTTTTTTTTTAAGTTGTTATATCATATATTTTATATTATATTTTTGCCGTACCCGTATCCTAGGAAATTTAGAATTACAGTATCCTGCATCCGTATACGTACCCGTATTCGTATCCGTGCAACCTAGCTCTTCTTGCGCCTGCCTTTTCTTTGATAAGGACTAAGGTGATGTTTACTTGCTTGCAATCAAATAAAATGCAATATAATCATTTGATTGCAAATTAGTAAACGAGCCCAAAGGCGTAAGTACATAAACTTTCTTCTTGGGCCTCCCTTTGCTAAGGCATTAGCATTCAGGGGTCAAGTGAAAACTCTAATTTTGCCGACTGACACTCGATCGCTACTGTTGGGCTATAATGGAGAGAGGAATAACGTTGATAGTTAGTTCAACCAATTCTATTAGTGACCAGCACAATTATCAACTTCCAGCAATCCACGCAGGCCGTTTTTAAGGGTAGGCCAGCTTTAGAAGGGATCCAAAGGTACAAAAAAATCATAGAAATAACGTATATATTATATAAGCTGAACTAAAAAAATACGAATGTAATGTTGGTTCCCTGGTTTATGGTTTGTGTGGCACAAATAGGAGCTAGTTTTTTTTTACCTCACTTGCACATACCCTTGGCTTGAGTTTCAAATATATTGGGCCTCAATTTAATACTTCTCTATAATAAAAAAAATCATTCCTAATTCTAGTTTCTCTACTTAAGATGCAAGCACGTCAAGCACTTATCACGTTTGCAACTTTGGGTTGCATCCGACTAAAATGTTGTCACTTGCTCTTTTTATTTCAAAGTTTATAATTAACCTTTAATTCGAAAAAAATTATAAATGTTGAAATATCTCGTTAGATTCATTAATACTTCTTTTTAAAAATCATCTTTCAAAAATTTATTCGTACATTGTAATTATTTACAATTAAAATAATGTATTGGACTTGACAAGATTTTATTGGTTAACCGTATGTGTTCATAAATAGTTTTTTTTAATTACACATTTGGGCGAACATAAGTCACTAACTTTTTCTTGGCTTTTACTTCAAATATTTTTATTTCATTCTGTTTGAAATTCAAGGAAGCCTCTCTTTTTGAAGGATATAGGGCTATTTTTGACATGTACTACCTTAACTTTTTAAAAAATTTCTTTTAGATTGCAAGTTGGGTTGAACATCACCAACCGCCATTGTTTTTCCATTTCTCACATTTTTTTTGCAGTAAAATCGATTATTCGATATTTAGGGCTCTTATTTTTATTTCGCCTTAGGGCCTATAAAACCTTAGGAACGGGCCTGAATCCACATAATATTCCCAAATTTTAAAGATCAGCTACAGCCTGCAAGTCCGGGAAAAAAAACCGTAATCAGAAAGTGGAACTCAACATTCTCACAAACAATAATACCTGCTGGTGGAGAGTTTAATCACGACACATATAATTTTGAAATGTAGGAGGCAGGAGAAATAATTTATGCCATTGATATAAATGAAGGATGAAACTGCCCGTAAAATGAGGAAGGAGAAAAATACTCCATTTCATTAGGAATAGGTCCACTTTGAATTAGTTATAACAACTGAAAAAGTGGATTAGTTCACTTAGGATAATAGGATGAAATTGTACAGTTACGTTTTATTCCTCCTTGCTTAGAAATTTAGGTGAAAAAAATATTATAATATTAATAAATTAATGATGATGTCAAAATTATTTTTGACGGGAATTTTTTTAATAAGAGAATAATATGTGGACAAAGATAATGTTAGCCGATTATTGTTTTAGTAGAAAGTATATAGATATAGATAGGACGAGGGGGGAAAATCAACAGATTGCAGAGGAAATTAGCTAGGAAATTTTTTCCGTATCTAATTTCAGCAACAGCTCAGTCGCTTGGGTGCCTAAAAAACCCAAGAGACAAGAAAGAGGTTGTATGGCCACAAAGATAAATCAGCCTCCGTGGTCTATGAGCCTTCTACAAAGAGTTGAAGGCCTCCAATTCACACAAGATTGCAATTTATGCTTCTGTAATGTATGGCCATTAGGCCATGTCCATTACGTATCACATATATGCTTCGTCAACCGCGAATTGAGTGAGAGAAGGGTAATTTTTTTAGTGAAATAAGGGTCGATCATCATATTAAGAGATCGCTACATTTTTAAACAGTGATCGACCCTATATTAAACTTCCGATAGGGCTGGACAAAGTCCATGGAGGCCGGGAAGAGCAACATCTCGCTCACTTTAACACTCTCTAGCACGCGAATGTCCTCTTTTAGAAAGGTAAGGAGCAACATCACACACAAGTCAACAGAGTTCATCTTATTAAAACCAATTTGCTGTAAGAGAAATAATCCATTTGACTCGTATATTCATGTTTCATCATCAATTATTCCGATATGGGACTACTTGCATATATAGGCTATAGTTGTTAAAGTAATCCTGATCAGTCTAGAGCTGGCAAAAACAGACCCGATCCGATGACCGACCCGCTATAGACCCGACCAAACCCAATCCGAAAAGGTTTGAAATAATCCGACCCGATTTGACCCGAGACCGAGAGGATCCGCTCAAACCCGACCTGAACCCAAAAATTATGAGATAACATTTGTCAAACCCGTTAAATAATCCGAAATCATTCCACCCGATCCGTATTCAACCCAACCCGTTTGCCAAATCTATAGTGATCACTACTTTAACAGCTATAGCCTATATGCGAGCGATTATTAACCAAGTCTATACTAGTGCTCAAATCCACACAATGCATGGGGTGGCAAATTCTTACCCGCTCATGAACCAATCAACCACTTTATTTTGGTCTCCCCTGCCAATGCATTATGATTTATGCATACATAGCTAGCTAGATCTGGTTAGTCTTTATTACTTTACTGCCCCCATTAAATAGAAATGGGACCAAGCAAATATTTGATGGGGTCACATTTCCTCCCAAAATGGGTAAAGACCTCTGGCCGTTTTGGATAAAACTATAAAAGCAGGATACGGTGCACGTTTCCATGATATGCTCTCTCTCTCCTTTTTCCCACTCCTTGGCCCTTCGCCTTGCAATATGGTCGCTTTGTCCCTTATCTCTTGCACATATTATCATCACCTTATTTTTTATTTTTTTGCTAAACAAAAAGAAGGTGCAAGTGAATATTATTATCACCTTATTGTTATTACATTGATTGATGATATATGGAATAATAATAATAGATAGCTCTCCTATAAATACTTGAACCCTAACAAGAAGCTCTCATACTTCACTCCATAAACGTGCATGGCCATGTAGATCATGCATGGAGAGGTAAGAGCTCGCAATGCAGCCAAGGATGACTTGCCGGATTGTATGTATAGTCACCACTGCAACGATCGAGTCGAGTCGAGTCGATTTTGTGCAGGAGTACGTACTTTCTGTATCGGCAAGTTGTCTTTGGCTACATTGAGTTCTCTTCTCTTCTCATGTATGGCCTAGTTTGGCTCGTCAACAGTGTGAATTGATCATATTGCCGGTATGTACCATTATATATATATATATATATATATATATATATATATATATATATATATATATATATATATATATATATATATATATATATATATATATATTATCTTGTTTTTTGTACGTTTGTGGGAAATGTGAGTAGGTTTAGAAAGTAGATAGTGATAAATTGAGAAAGGTTGTATTGAAATGGTATATATATGAGTGCGTTATTTAGAGCTTACATGATCAGTTTAGTTTAGGTATCAATTCAGTGATTTCAAATTCAGTTAAATGATGGTCAGTTCAGTTTAGTGGTGCTGATTTCATAAACATACCTTTTGTCTCACATATTAAGTTGTGTTCAATTCGATTTAGTAGTATTCAATTTAGTGATGTTGAATTCAGTTCAATTCAGTTTAATTCAATTTTGATAAGTTCAGCTATACATAAAGACACACCCTATATGTATATACACAATTACACATGTCGGATTGAGAACTTTATATACTTCTTCAATAGTGATATATATCCACATATTTAATGCTCAAAATCTTATGGTTGATATGCATGTATATATGGTGACGATGTTAATTAGATACCCATATATAAACCACCTAAGTTGGAGTCATGCATGATAGTATTATTCGTTATTTACATTTTTATTTGTAATGTTGAGTATATAATGTTTGATTTTAAATATTCTGCATTTTTTTGAAATTAATATTTGTTGGTGTGGTATTAAAACTGTTTTTTATTATTAAGATTTTTAAAAAATAATGAAATTATATTTTAATATGAATTTAGGTATCCAGTAAAATGTGGGTATCCAGTGGACCTGATTCCAATTTCTAAAAGTAGGAATAGATAACAATTAACTATTTTAATTCTCAAAAACTAGGGAACAATATGTAAATCTAATTCTAATTTCGAATAGCGCAATATTCAACAAGTACTCGATTGTGCTCCCACCTAACTGCAAATTAAAGAGACGATTAAATGGTGTAAAGTCCTTTTTGAATGCGGATATTGATATTTGTAGTATATAAACGTTGCTATTCAATGCAACTAGCAACTTTATTTGACAATCGAATCTAAAAGAAGATACATAGTATATCAAAGGAAACTTTTTTCTTCCGATAATCTTTACAAAAAGGTAGCTTAATCATATATAGAAGAAAATAGTGTGCTCCTGCTTTATAATCAAGCCGTAAAAGAGCTTAGCTAATTTAAGTCTATGTTTTTACAGAGAGTTTTTGAGAGATTTTTGAATATTAAATAGTTTTAACTTTTGAGATAGTTAAAAATTTTTAAAAGTTTTGTTTGAATAGACAAGTTTTTGAGGGAGTTTTAACTTTTATTGGTGAAATTCATTCTGTAAAAGTCATCTAGATAGTTACAATAGATTTCAACCAAAAGGTGAAACTTATCGTTACAACTTGCAGCTAGAACTTACCACTATACCTAGCTTTGGCAAATGTAGCCTAATAGAGTATGATTCATTTGCAAATGTTCCTAATGAAACAAGGCTGAAGATAGTAGGTATCCATTATTTGAACTAATATTTAATTAGAAACAAATCCAAGACCTAAAAGATATGTTCTTTAAGGATTATAAAGCAAGAAAAAGTTAACAATATGAAGGGAAATGCAAGTGATTGAGTGAACCTGCATTGTCTGTGATTGATCGTGAAGCCACCGATATTTGGGGCAAAATTATGATTAAGTCGAAAAGAGGCTGTAAAAAGGAGGCTAATCACGGCTTTAATGTTGGGGTTTTATGGGACACGCACCTTTGCAATTTGCAACTTAAAAGGCATATTACATTCACATGCATGTATTGTGGTTTATGGATAATTTTGTTTGGCAATTTACTTTGTGTATTGGACATGCAAAATGTTACAGGTTTTTGGGAAGCCTTGTCAAATGTTTGTAGACATTGTCACATTCTTATAAGCACGAGGGTAGTTTATTTAAAAGTTTACAAAAGGTTTGTATAATGTCGTCTCATTAA